>CANTUV010000010.1:6161666-7523333 GCA_947685225.1 Garcia nutans
GGAACCTATACCATTGTGTCTTCTCAGCATTGAGTACTGGCCTGACCCACAACGTGGCATCAAAGAAGCATATAGGGTTTTGAAACTAGGAGGAAAAGCATGCATAATTGGTCCAGTGTATCCAACATATTGGTTGTCTCGCTTCTTTGCTGATGTTTGGATGCTCTTCCCAAAAGAGGAAGAGTACATTGAATGGTTCAAAAAGGCTGGGTTTAAGGACGTTCAATTGAAGCGGATTGGTCCAAAATGGTATCGCGGTGTTCGCCGGCATGGACTGATCATGGGATGTTCTGTAACAGGTGTTAAACCTGCATCTGGAGATTCTCCTTTACAGGTAATTATTCTTGACTCATTCACTACATAATGATTAAGCCAGCATCTGGTTGTCTAGTAACAGCAGAATGAAGGAAAGTGGAAATTTTGAGAGTAAGAACTAGTATTCGTAGAACTAGTTGAAAAAGCTACTTCTATAATAATGATATTGATATCACCAGTAACTGTACATTAAACCAAGAATTGATATCTGAAGATGGAAGGGCATATATATGTAAATGACTTTAATATTCTGAACATCCTTGAGGGCTTGTAACCTGCAAGACTGAGCTAGACCATGTAAATACTTCTTCATGGTCTGCTGTAAATTTTTTATTCTGCTTTTTCTCATGGATATGGGGAAATTATTTTGATTTTAGTTTTGATACAAGGAAAGTTGACAGTATAGAATTACCAGCTAAAAATATCTCCATTAAGAGGAACTTGTGGAGCAAATCCTTGATCTCTGTTGTGCATAATGAACTCGTGTGGCTGGGATTCAGTTTTGTACTGACCTTGGCTTGGAGGGGAGTCATGATTGGATTTTTGAATGGAGTTAATTGGCAAAAAATTCTCTTTAGTTTTTGCATAATAAATACTTCAATCCCTCCATTTTTGCAAAATTACTGCTTTGATCCCCTACTTTTATAAAATTTGATACTTTAATCTTTTCACAGACCAAAATGATGTGTTTTTCTTCCTTTTTGGTGAAACTATATTGTTTTTGGACCTATTTTTAGCCAATGTATGACTTATATATTGGATTTATTTTTAACTAAAGTTTTTAGATCTATAATTCAAGGAACAAAATGTTGAATTTTGAAAAAGAGGGGTTAAAGCATGCAATAGGCACACTCTGAGTGCCTTCTTCTTCTTCTTCAAGAAAAAATTTCTGTTCCAAACAAGTCGAAAAGTAGCTAGGGAAAAAAAGAAGGTGTTTATACATATAAACATTTGGATGTTTGAGATGCATATGAACTCAGTTTTGAGTCCTTGGCTATAAATTTTAGAATTGGGCATTGGAATCTTCTGATAATGTAGTTTTGGAGAAAGTTGAACCGAAATGTACAATCTAGTCACTGGATACCTCTGGAAAGAAATTTGGGTTTATGGGTGGGGTATTTGCTTTCAGCATGCTGCTGTATGCAGCTGTGCTTACCACAACCACGGTTAAAATATATGAAGTTCCCAAACAGCTAAATGCTGAAAGGATTTCAAATGATAGTTTAGGGAAATCTATTCATTCTATTGTTGGTGGTGCTGTAGGTTTTGATTGAGCTGAGATATCTTTGCACTGCAAAAGAGTTGGAATGGCAAGATTTATCTGATTATTGACCTGTATATCCTGAAGTTTTTGGAATAATGAATGATGGAACATCAATTGAATAACTCACCAAACGCAAAGATGCTCTGCATTTCTCCATTGCTTACTGTTGTTTGCTTAGCAAAAATATAATTTCCTCTATCAATGCAGAAATCTGTGTATCTTTTTTTTTTTGACTTTTCTAATACTCATCTCCTCTCTCTTTTATTACAGCTCGGTCCAAAAGAAGAGGATGTATCAAAACCTGTGAACCCATATGTGTTCTTTCTGCGTTTTATTTTGGGGGCCATGGCAGCAACATACTATGTGTTGGTTCCCATCTACATGTGGCTTAAAGATCAAATTGTACCAAAAGGGCAACCAATCTAAGAGGGTTTTAGATGTGGTTGTAGGATGTATCGCAGTTCATGGGCAATCTTTTTGTATTTCACCAGACAGTTTCCATCAATGTAGCATAATCTAGTCATGTTTTTAGATGCCTACTTCGCTGTGTCTGACAAACAACAGGTGGATTGTTAAGTTTTTCTAAATTGCTTGTGAAATTCAGTTTTCATTTTAAAAGCAGCAAGTATTGATGGATCAAATGGTTTCTTAGACGTTCATGTTCGTGGCCTTGAATGCACATGGATATGATTTATTACTCTACTTGCATATCATATGCTATGCCTTCTAACACTGGAAAATGGAAACACTTACTACCTGTGCCTCTGCAAGACTGCTGTAGGATAGAAATTTTAATGTCTTGAAATTTCAGATGATTCAATTTTTCCACTAGTACCCCATTAACTAATTAGGGCGGATTTAGTAGAGAGTGGATTAGTCAAATTTGCAGGGTTATCCAGCTGTTTGCACTAATGCACTTCTGTTGTGAAATAATTGACATTATCATTTCAGATTAAACACAAAAAAGTCACAATTTTCGAATTAAATTGGAGGCCACTAGGATGAGTAATCGATGCAGGACCAGAACAATCTTTCCTTCAACAGTCAACACTTAGACAAGTTCAAACATTTTTTTCGGTTTAAATACTAGGGGTCAAAGCCAAAAGAGAATTACGTTGTCGGGACCGCTATAAACAGTAGTACCATTTATCTGGCATTGAAAAACAGAAAAAGGTGGATGATGACACCTGGTAAATGGAGACCCAGAAACAGATTGGAAGTCCAAAGCGATAACTGACCCTAACGGTAAACGGTGTACAAGAGTTGCAACTTCACCTGATCTACATTTTGAAAATTGGGGTTCATTATTACAACTAATCCCGCCACTGGTTAAAGAAAATATGCACGCAGAAATGAAATGCTGAGCCAGCTCAGTAAAGACACTAGTTGAGCCTTGAGCGCCAAGCCTCCAGTAATTTCTTCCTCAGCTCTGCAATTCTTAATACGAGCCCCGGACCAGGAGTTGAAAAAAAAAAAACCATCGTTGCCACACATGATGTATCAGCGGATACAGTTAAAGAGAAAAATATCCACATTTCAGTTTCATTTATCAGCTTTGTTCTCCAAGCTCATGTGAGAACTGATAAATGCAAAATGAAATTTGACACACCAGCCCATTCTGTTCAACACGGCCACGAAATTCACAATTAGGTCCAGCTAACAATACCCACCAATTTCATCCACAAAGAGGTTTTGCCTACTTTCCATGGCCAAAAGGGCTCTCAATCTACTTTGCTCCTGAATCAGGACTGACATCCCCATATGAAACCAAACCCTGCTGCTGACCAGAATGCGAGCTTGATCCAGACCTGCTAGCCATCTTGCTGCGACGTCTCGGGGGTACAGCATCAGATCTGGAAGAAGATGATCCACGGCTCCTAGAACTGAACCTTGATTTTCCTTTGTCCAAAGGGCGCTGATCATCAATCCGGGGACCCAGACGAGACTTCAGACCCTCACTTATGGCAGATCGCTTATCTCTATGACTAGGACTGCAGATTGGACTCTGACTCCGGCTTTTATCCCTATAACTGCCACGATAATCACCTGGACTATGAGAAATGCTCCTACTTCTGCTTCTTCGGTTTCCATATCTATAAAAAATGAAATGTAGATTTTATTGGTTACGAGTAATAGCATATCAGTTTGCATATATAAAACTCAGAATCCTGAAGAAAACAAGACCACAAAAAATATACAATGTGTAAAGAGAACCACTTCTGTCCTTGCTAATTGATGCTGTGCTGCTGGTGTTGACAACTTCCCTACCAGCAACATGCTGGTTAGCGTTCTCAATCACAGATTGGATAAATTGTTCATCCGTAGATAAACGTGATTGAATTGCTTAACCACATAAAATAGAAGAAACAAAAGTGGCCTGCAAAAGAATACGTGGGGCCATTTATGGCTAATGCATTAAATGTTTCCAGGTCTTGGTTAATTCTGAACCAGGCTACTTTGTTAGTTTCCTCTGGCTGGCAGTATAATGATGAAGCAATACAAATTTCTCAAGCTTGTACAGTCTGGCTATCCTTGATAACAGTTCTCTGATTTGCTAAAAATAATGCAATTTTCTAATAGTTAAAATAGTTCTTGAAGATTTCTAACTATCCACCAGTCCAAAATGCACTCTCAAACACGTATTGTTGTTATCAAATAAAGATTTCTGTTGCATAACTTGAACCTCTAAAACTGAAATGTCGAGAAAAATATTTTAGAATGCCAATAATGCTCAAACTATCGTTAGTAGGTACTTCCACTGAAAAGATTCTTCTGGATGAGAGGAGTTCACTGGGGAATGAATCATTAATTTAGTGAAGGTCCAAGAACTTCGTGTAATCAGAAAATTACAGTTGCTCATACACGTACTTAAGATGCACCAAAACACTCGTGTTGCTTCATTAAAAAAAATGGAGCCACAATATGAACTGGTACAAGCTGAATTCTACTGCAATACTATTATGTTCGACAAGTTAAACCTGAAAGAGATCTTCCACACAAGGACAAATAACCAGTTATATGAGCTTTGCAACCTCTTTGATAGCAAAAGGAATAAAGAGGATAATGAACACAAACAGCTGGGTCAAAATAAAGAAGTCAAGTTTGCATTTCTTTCTTGTGTCTAACATCTAGATGTCTTCTTCCTCTCCAATATATCAAATTAAATAAAACCTTCTCTTTCCATTTAAAGTGAAATATGGTAATTTCTTCTTATACTTCCACTCCTTTGCTCTTTGTTTTAACTGGGGCTTCTCATAGTTCCTAAGAATAGATGTAATCCACAACCAAGTATGGCTTGACAGGGAAATAAAACACCTCAAACGACAACGTGAAATAAAAGAACAATGCAACATTTGATAATAGGAACCCTATGTTTTAAGAATTTCTAATGGCTGAATATCTAAATCATCACTCCTAAATTCCCGAAAGAAATACAACCAATGTTGATAACTGAGAAATAGGGGACAAGATTCAAGGAAAACAGTAAACAGTGAAAAAAATGTCAAAGAGAGAAAGTAACTTTAGGAGGCCAGCAAATATGAAATTAAAAAAAGGCTAGCCAGAGAGAGAGGAGAGGGTGGTGGGAAGAAGTGAGAACCTGGAGGGGCTCCTGCCTCTTGGCGGGCTTCTGTAGCGTTGATATGGTGATCGCTTAGAATAACTTCTGTAGTTTGAATACCTTCAAAATGAAAAAATGGGGGAAATAAAAATGAATTTGGAATCAGAGACCATGCCAGCTATTATCTAAATAAATATATAGCACTAACATTACCTATCACGGTTTCTTTCATTATTATTTCTTCCACCATAATGATAAGGCCTCTGAGGTGATTTCTCTGGAGAAGGGGTGCGGTATCGACGTGCAAAGGAATAACGATCAGTGAAGCCACGCCCTTTTCTAACACGTTTGGGAGTGTCATTTGGAGATCGGCTTCCAGATAACCCCTGCTCATGGTTAGGCTTAGAAGGTTCGGGTACTTTGTGGGCAATATCACCCAATGGGCTGCCTGATGCTTCCAGTCTTAGCTCACCAGACTTCCTAGCAGGGCTTCTACTGTCACTTCTTGATCTTGGACTTTGGGGAACTTTTTTAGGACTCATGCTTCCAGCACTCCTATGACTGCTATCTGACCTTTTTTGGGGTCTTGGGGTAGCACTCCTGTAATTTAGTCAAGGGCATGTCACTAAATGTGTAAGCCACTAAAAATAAAAGCGCAAAAATATAAAAGCAGAAACCTAGATTTGCTCGAGTCATCAGAATAAGGATGACGATCAGTAGTCCTCTCCGATTTAGAATCCATGCCATGCCCATTGTCATGCTCATCTTTCTGCGGAGACAATTTACCTTCTTCATTTGATGCATTTCTCTCAGTTGATTTAGGATTGTGATCCCTTTCTGAGACAACTTCTTTTCCTAAGAGATTAGCTGGGGATTTTTTCTTCACTTCTGTAGCATAGCAAGCAAAAAGGATATCGTTCATTTCAAGCTGTAGTCTCAGTCACATAGCAAGGCATAATGCTTATAATTAAAGGACATGAAAACAGCCAACCAGGATTCTCCATCGATTTCTTTTCAGCAAAAATTGAGTTATTGGTCTTTCGAGTAGATTTACGATGATCAGCTACTTTGTCATCAGAACTGCTACTAGCACTGGTACTCTCCGTATCACTAACACTTTCAGAACTCCTGTAAAAAACCATCATAAATAATTAAGGAAAGTGAGTGAGACAGCTTGCATGCCACTGAGGGGTATAACAAAATTGAAGATGTTGCACTAATCATAAACTAGACCATTTAGACTTGCGCTTTGATTGCTTATCATGCCGGAATTCTTTCCTCTTCCTTCGGCCATCCCTCTGTTTCCTCCCATGCCGGCGTTTATCTTTCTTTACCGATTTCCTCTTCCTATATCTTCCATCACTGGATGAACGCGAATCAGATGATGACAAATCTGATTCTGAATCTGAAGTAGTATCCCAATCAGAAGAAGAATCTGAATCATAGTCAGAGTCAGAGCTCTGTGAGTCAGATGAAGAGTATCTCCTTTTTCTTTTTTTCCTTCTATCCTTCAGGGATTTTTTGTGTTTTCCACTGGTTTTTCCATCAGAACCATCAACAGAAGGAAGCTTCATTGATTTCGTCCTCTTCTTCCCTGGAAAAAAGCCTATTATATTTGTACATTTATTGATTTCTTGTGCATTTGACCAAAAAAAGAAGCTGTAAGATATACTTGCGTCAGCACCTAAAAATAAAATACCTGCATCCTTCTCAACAGCATTCTGAATTTTGTTTTCAAATGTTTCACCACAATCTACTATTTTTACAGTGTGAGTGATTTTGCCATCACTTGTTCCAACTTGTTCAATTTTTTTCACAACATCCATTCCCTTAATGACCTTTCCGAAAACAACATGTTTCCTGCCATATTTTAAAAAATGAAAAACCATCAAACTGAAATTAACATGAACTTTATTATTAGTTAAAATAAAATTTGCAAGATGAAGCATAGCAGCAATTAGGAATGGATATGGTTAGAGGAAAATGACTGAATTCAAAATATAAATATGTGCCAAAGGTATAAGCACAACAGGCAAAGATCAATTTACCCATCAAGATGAGGCTGACGTTTAAAAGTTATGAAGAATTGGGAACCATTTGTGTTTGGACCACTATTTGCCATAGAAAGTAAACCCGGTCCATCATGCTTCAGTATAAAATTCTCATCTGCAAACAGAAACATAAAAATTTCAATTACTAATGGAGAGAACCGCCCATTGCACAAGAACATAAGTTAGTGATTGTACAGATTAGATTTACCTGTGAACTTCCCTCCATATATGCTTTCTCCACCAGTGCCTGCAAACCAATTAAAGGTTGATCCTTACAAATCTGGGAATGAGTATGGAAGTCACATAGAGAGATTGCATTCATTAGTAGATGTGAAATTTTATCAATTAAGAGAGTATACCATTTCCCTTTGAAAAGTCACCACCCTGTCAAGGACAAAAAAAAGGAAGAAATGAAAATTTTGATAGCAATCAGATTTACTTGTTAGAAAAAAAAAAAAACATAAGCAACTTGCTCCGCGTTACACAGAAACTACAAAGAAGAAAAAATTATCCACGTATTCAATTTCAATATGAAAATATCAACACTCTTCACATGTCAGCTATTTTTGGCTTCATGCCATTCAATTTAACATGTTATTGTAATTCCCAGGAGAAAAAGATCACATCAAGGTAGGGTTTGTAGGACTGTTGTTACATCTGCACTTGTAAAAGCAACCGTTTGGATACATTGGTCCTGCTGCTTTTACAGTGCTTATGGACAAAGCATCCCAAAGGCAAATGTCCTTTGCTTTTAGCCAAAGGATCCTAGAGGGTGCCTTTGCAGAAAGCAGTTACAACGTGGTTGCGCCGACACTAAGTTCTAGTTCTACACATAATCAAGAACAAGGAGACAGCCATATATTGATATGAAAATGTCACTCATTGTATATATCAGTAAGATGGTAATTCTAACATTTGCATTGGGAAAGCATACAGTTGTCACAAGCAGTTATCTTAAAAGACACCAATCACACAAAAAACGACTGCATTGATCTCAACCACAAACATATGCTAAGTAGAAAAAAGAAGACACATAATGCGCCAAGACTAAAGTATGCATATCAGTATGGATTTATAGGCAGGAAAAGTATGAAGTCAACAAGTATTCTGAACAACGATTGAGGTAATTAGTGAACTATCCATTAAATAGATTTCCTAACAATTAACACGCATAATTGGATCATGCAACAAGGTTTTTGATAAAAGGCCTCCACTAAAGCTCCATATGTAACACTCGGGCAGCGCATGAGAGACGAAAACTTGTCCCTCAGACAGACGTGCAAGTTGAAAAAGAATGTTAGACTTTGGAAGGCAAGCCAAAAGACACCAACAATAGCAGCCTTCCCAATGTTGCTACTTCAAATCCAACATGCGTTGCATTATCTTTTGATGATAATTCTAGAAAGGGAAACAAACAACATACTTGGGCCATGAATCCTGTCACAATTCGATGGAAGAAAGAGCCTTTGTAGTGAAGAGGTTTCCCAGTTGTTTTTCCAATGCCCTTCTCACCTAAAATGGACAATGGCACAATGCTGTCAAATCCAAATAAACTTATGTAGACAACAGGCAACTGATTCCTCCTCTCAAGAAAAAACAAGGAGGATATGCTAATCAGTATTAAAGATTCTGCCTCCAGTAATCACAGGTTCTAACCTAGATGTGGAAGCAACTAAAACAAATGTTGATCCTTTTTAGATGCTAACTACTGTCCTAATGAGTATCGTTCCATTATGAACAGCCCCTTGGCAAACTTTTATCATATACATATGCTACATAGCCAGTGTGAACCAAGCCATTAATTATAATCCACATTCACTGTCTAATACAGGACAATATCAGACCAAAAGGCAGCAAAAAAGTAAGAATACTGAAACTTATGTCCACAAATCAAATTCAAAGTCCTTCCCCTTTTTTTAATGCAGACAAATATTTATACAAACAAGCAGGTAATTTCATATTGTCATAAATATTTTGTTGTTTCTCATTGAAATACACATGATATAAAGATGTCATGTTTATGGATTTACATTGCAATGATTATCTGCCTCAATAATTAAAAAAATTCAAACGAAAAATGAGTCCTATAAACATAAAGTGCGACTTTGCAAGCAACTCTATCTATATCCTAAAGAAGATCATTTTGAAAGTTAACCCAACGGGTCCAAAAGCAAAACAAGCTTCTCCAATTTTTAGCAGGAAAACTAGGAGTTACGAACATATCATAACAGCATTAATTTATTGAATAAACTTTAACTTGCAGATCCTCAGCAAGTAATAATTGGATCAGTCATTATACTCATGTAAACAAGGATAAAAATAAGATTAATATAGGATATATCCAAGTAGCTAACCAAACAAAATTTCAGAAAAGATGCCAAGAAATACCAGATATTGAAAGTAAATGCCAGCCATACATTGAATAGAGATACCTATATGATATTATAATTTAAAAAGAGAAGTTTAAAGCATGCCTGTGCAGAGTGCAAGGAAATTCTCTGCAGTCTTTGGAACAACATCTGCAAAAAGCTGTCCATAAAAGAATAAGTGCATCTGTATCTCAGCAGTAATATACAAACTTCTACCATTTTGAAATATAAAGAACAGAAAAAACCAGAACTACCAATAAATAAAAAGGAGGTGAATGAACGTCGGAAGTGAGGTCCCAGAATTTTGCCTTACCTCGATAGCAATTCTTTCAACACGATCTCCATCAATTGATACATCTAAGTATACAAAAGGATTCTTTTTCTTGCTCATCATTTCTATCTTTTGAACACTGAAACAGATCTCAAGATTAGTATATGCATTGCCAAACTATCAAACAGAAGTATTGAAAATTATTTCATCAGGATATGTGACAATATCAAACTCCATAAATTATCACACTAAATATGCAGAATCTGTTACGCAGAAATCTCCACCCACAATTTCTATCGATGAAAAATTTGGGCAGAAAATTGAAGAAAATACAATAAACTCATCCAAATTGCATTTGCATACATATAAAGGGACAGAGTTTTCTCCAATTGGTCTATGTAAAAAAGAATTTGCCTAATAACAAAACTCCCTCGTGAACTATTATTCCAAAATATTGAAAAACATGATTCATGTAATAGTAAAATATTCATAGAGAAAAGTGCACAGGTGTGAAGGAACTTTACCCTAACATACATTTCCCATAAAACACATAACGAGAAAGAAAAAAACTAGTACACATTTCCTTCATTTTCCATATACATTTTGGTTCTTAGTTTCAGAAAAGCGCAAAAGTGAAGCTGAAGCCTGATTCCATAACCGTTTGGCTAGTGTATTTTGACAGAAATCGCAAATCCTAAACCCTAACTCTTCAATTTAAGTTTCAAACCACTACAAAGAAAGCTTCATTTACTTCAAATCATTGTTTCACCAATGCTAGGCAAAACATAGTGCAAAATTGAAAAGAACAAGCAACAAAATAACATAAATTAAAATCCTACAAATACCTAGTAAAAATATAAAGAAAAAAATGAAGCTGAGATTAGTTTCGAGGCAAACCTTAGCAGTGCGCACTACCTAAGCCTTGCGAGTTGCGAGTTGAGAACTCAAGCGACGGCGGTAACAATCACTCTCAAATGTGGAAGAGCAGAGCTGCTTTGCGTTAGCTATGCTTTGCCTTGCGGCAGATTATAAATTTTACCACCATTTTATCCTCCCAGTTGTGCTTGTAGCAGGGGCTGGAATCTTCTACACTGCAAGTACAAAAATGATTCATTTTCTCTGACACGTGGCTTCTTGTAAAGTCTAATTGGTGAATAATAATAATAATAATAGGTGTGAACTTTTTAAAAATATGCAAGTTTGTTTAGCTCAACTTTTAAAATAATAATCTTAATTTAGTCTCATCTTCTTAATCCGAGCTGCACTTAAAATCTTATTTTAATATTTAATAACTTATAATTTTTTCTAATATTAATTTTTTTTATTATAAAAAATTTGAAGTGAAATTGCCCATTAAATTTTCTATTCTTATATCATTTTAATGGAATAGAGTGGCAACATATTACAGCGTAATATGGAAGTTTTAAGCGGTTAAGATTAAAATGTTTGTTGGACTTATAGCAACTCCAACGCTGTGCTATTCTTTAGAATAGTGCGGTAAATTCACTTTTAATTTTTTTAACGGTGCGCCATTATTTACATCAGTTTGAAGATTTGCTACAGTGGTGCACCATATATGGCGTACCACTGTAGCACACGCTTTTTTTTTTTAATTGTTTTGATTAAGTTTCAATTAAATCTAAAAGTTTCAATTTCTTTCAATTAAGTCCTTTATTATTAATTTAGTTATTAAAAATTTTCAATTAGATCAAACTATTCGTGAACCACAATCAAATAAGAAGAGGTATTTTGCAATGAAACAAGAATCATGTCGAAAAGATGTTGAACGTGCTTTTGGAGTGTTGCAATCACGTTTTGCAATAGTTTCAGGCCCATCGCATTTTTGGAAAAAAAAAAAGTATTGCATGACATATTAACTACATGTATTATCATGCATAATATGATAATCGAGGATGAACGTGATCCTAGTGCACCTATTGATGACGGTAGAGAATTTTCATCTCCAACTGTTGAAATGGTCGTCGATGAAAATACTCGCTTTCAACAATTTTTAGCTTGACACAAAAAAATTAAGGATAAAGATGCTTATTTTGCACTTCGTAATGCATTAATAGAGCATTAGTGGGAGCAATATACAAATTCAAATGATTGTCTAAATTAATTTGTACTTTTTTAATAATGTAATATGTATGTGTGTATTTTATTTTTAATTTGCTAATTAATGTATGTTTTTAATTAATGTTTGGTTAATGTATTTTTATTATTAATGTTTAATTAATATATTTTTATATTTAATGTATTATTATTTATGTCCAATATATGTATTTATTTCATTTATTAATTAAATATATAATTCATTAAATTACTTAATATTTAATGTTGGATGAAAACGTGAAATATATAAAGATATGAGGTTAATATATAAAATGATAGGAAATTTTTATAGTGAAATGAATAAATAAAGTTAAAGATAAAAATTAATATAATATTAATGAGAGAGAAGAATATGAAAAGAATATTTTTTTTGGTGTTAAAAATAGTATAAATGGTTGGAAATGATATTACGTTATTTTAGTGTTTTACACTGAAATGGTATAAAAAAATGGTGTAAACAGATGGCTTTAGAGGGACCGCAGCAAGTAATAAATTTTTTCTTGTTATGGTTTTATAAGTGATTGCTAATCAATTTTGAAAGAGTTCAACGTCATCTTACAATTGATTTATGTCAAGTTTGTTCCGTTGAAGCAAAAAAGTCTTTACATGTTTGCGATTGCTCCAAACCTCAATAGATTTGACATTTTCTTTTTTAACCTATTCGATGTTTCTTAATTGTTTTCACTTCCTTTGATAGGTGGGTTAAAGAAAATTTAGAGGGTAAGTTTACCTGTTGTCTAGAGGAACCTTGGCCCTTGATTTTCAGGTCTGTTTGTTGGTATTTGTGGAGTTTGAAGAATAAATTCTTGTTTGCTTCTAATGCCGTATATATAAAGACTAATGTTAAAATAACTAAATAAAGTGGCAGTTTAAATTTGTAATCAATCTTAAATTAATAGTTAGTGTTGCTAAAGTTAGTTGGTTGCACTTGTACTGCTTCTTATTCATGTAGATTGGAGTTATAGTTATTTTAATAAGGTAATTATCACCATCGACAATTTCTTTTTAATACAAAGGAAGAGCCTTAAGGCTTAAACTCTCACTGTTCTAGGATAAGAAACTCCATATAAATCATGTTGTATCCAAGCAGCAGCTTCAACTGGGGATTAGGCATTTCATGAGCACCAAGAGGAAGTGAGCAAGTAGTGGATGCCAAGCAACATGCTAGCATGTTGGCCTCTCTGTATACGTGGGATATATCTATCTCCCAATCTTTCTGCATTAATTCCTTGGTCTTGTGTATAAGGCTAGCATTCCTATCATTGTTAATTGTAGCAGCTGATAGGAGATGAACTACACTTTCGCTATCACACCTCGACCTTTATCTTTCTTATGCCTCTTTGACAAACAATCTTAAGGCCCTGATATGTACCTCTTAATTCAGCTTGTGTTATGGTGCAGTATCCTATATTTATGGCAAAGCCCACTACCCAGCCTCCGGTATAATTTCTAATAGCCCCACTTGCAAAGGCTCTTCGAGTAGTAGCTTTGAAGGCACCATCTGAGTTAAGCTTAAACCAACCAATTGGTGGTAAGCTCCATCCGATGTGGATAGTGTTTGTGCTCCAATTTTGTCAATCCAAAGAGGTTCTTCTCATTGTTAGCATTGCAAATATTCATTAATGTCCTCCGGATCTCTAGCATGGGAGTCACTACATTTTTGTGATTACCTGCAAAAAGCGTTTCATTCCTTACTTTCCATAAAAGCCAACATGTCACACCAAAGGTAATGTGGCCATTCCCTTGGATGTTTCCAATTTTGTGTTGAGTCCAGGTTATCAAGAAGCCAACACTTCAATTCCTTAGTGAAGAAGGGATCGTTCCATATGAGGCCAAATGTCAAGAACCACACCTGTTGTGAAAAAGGGCAATCTCGCAGCATATGGATAATTGATTCAATCTGAGCTCCGCATCGTGCACAGCTCCCCTCAGTTGTGAGTTGTCTGCGAACTCGTTCTTGGTTAGTTAAGAGTTTTTCCTTGTAGGCTAACCATAAAAACATGCAAATTCTATATTGACCTAGCCATTTCCAAATGATATCTCATTTGCTGCTGCGCTCCTGCCAGTTATGTTCCATTTTAGCTTTATAGGCAATCGAACAGAGAAGTTGCCACTTGGTATATGATCGAACCATTGACAAAATTTTTCAAAGTTCCAAAGAAATAACTGTAGTGGTATTTTTTTAGGATGTAAATGATAATTTTTATTGGTTTTTCAACTTGTTTGAGTAGCTACAAAGCTTTTCATACAGAATTATGGGGTATCTTATTAAGCCTTATAGAAGCTTCGTGCAAAAAGTGACAAAGCATTGTCCTTTGGATTAATAATTATAATGTCACTTTTTTGTTAGCAGGCGTCTCATCTAGTCTATAACCTTTGATTTTTCGTATTGGAGGACTTTTGAAAATTTTAAATTTGTCATATTTACCATGAGCCAATTTAGTTATTGATTTTTTGACAGATTAAATTTTTATTTTTTTTATTTCATTAAAATAATGCATTTCCTTCTTGTTTGAGCTTGATTTGGTTTAGAAAGATTTTTAAAGTACAAAAAATAACTGTTAGCATTTTTTTTCTGTATGTATATTAATAATATCCGAACTGTGATACTGAACTTCTAGTTATTCGGACGATATATATCTCGCTTCAAATTATCTATTTGATCAAATTCTACTCTGTCCGAACGATAGTTGATATGCTGTGACAAAAAATAATAATGGTAATGTCCGAAAAATCAACTGATCCGAGTAGATATGATCTCATATTTATTCATTATGTATAGGGATATGTCCTCACAGATAAAATGTCTAAAAATACTTTCTTTTTCTCTTATTATAAGCTCGTTTAAATCTGTACATTTTTAACTTAGACATCAAAATTTCTCCATCAAAATTTGGTCTCTCCTTCTGTGACATAATAGGTGGTATGATTGACAACAAAAGCATTTAAACTTTTTAATCTGAATGGGAGTTCTTGCAGCCTACTTTATCATCATATATATACAAATTTGCTCATATATATTTAATATAGCTGATATTTAAGAGTTGATATATGACATTTAAGTAAAGTATAATCTTCCTGTACAGTGAACCTCTCTGTTTGAACCATGACTAATAAATTAATGATGCTGTGGGTGTTGAAACGGAGCGGTGGCTGAAGTAATATTTCAAACTTTGAATTTTGAAAATTTTAATAAGAAAATATTGGAGTAATATGATTTTTTTAGTTAATGCCATAAAAGGTCTAATGCGATGATGTGGAATTTTACTCAATATATATATATATATATAATTTTAAATCTTACAATAATTTTAAGTAAATGATTATTTTTTAATATTAAAATTCTCTAAAATTAGTTATCAAAAATATTTTACCTCATTTACAATTAATTTTTATTTGTTAATAAGGCGCACTAATAGTTCATTCACTTGTACTACCCTATAAATAAAGTGAACATTTTTTCCTTTCTCAGCAATTAGTTTAAATTTATTAATTAGTGTCCGCTTAATAATTTATTCAAATACTTAATGGATATTTTTTTTAATTGTGTTTTGTAATTTTTTTATAATTTTTACTTATGTCTCTATTCAATTAATCAGGTGTCCTATATGTTATAATAATAAGAAAAATTACATTACTTTTTATCTTATATTTTTGCTGATAATAACTCAAGAAGAGTGCAATCAACAATACAAAAAAATAAATAAATAATAATCATTTCGATTATAATTTCAAACATAATATTAAATAAAAAAATAATAGAACAAATAAAATAAAAAAAATTATCAAAAATAAAAGTAAAAATATAAAACATATGATCCATTACATATTCATAACAATAGTACTGTGGTTTTGAAATTGAATAATATAGCAGAAATTAAAATAATAATGTATCAATTATGGTTTTTTCTGTGTTTTCTATATAAATAAATAATAATTAATTATTATCAATATTAAATAGAATATTTAATCTTATCTAAATTATTTAAATAAATATAATTATTATTAATATCAAATAAAATATCATAATTCTATTTAAACTATCTAAATAAATATCTACAATAAATAAATAATTATTAATTAATTAAAAATAAATATCTATCATATTATCTTAACAAGTATATATATGTATATTAATACTATTTTTATACCTATTCATCATATGTTTAATTAATAGTACATTAATCATATATATAATAATTATTTATTTATTTTAATAAATAATAAATTTTATATTTTAAAAAAATTTAATTTTTTATGTAAATTATTTTTTTAGAGCATAACTGGATAGGGTTGCAATAACGGTAAATCTCTATCTATCGAGTTTTAACACAGTTATATACGTACCTAAGACTCAAACTAGAGTTTTAAAAAATTTAATTTGGCTAATTATTATTAATATCAAATAATATATACTAATTAACTCTCCAAATAAATATCCACAGCAATAATTAATTATATATTATAATAAATAATAATTTTAAAATTTTAAAAAATTTAGATACATGATGAGACGAGAGCAAAACACGTAGCGCAATAATGTGAACTATCTAAATAAATATTTGCAATAAATAATTAATTAACAATAAATATCTATCATATTATCTTAATCTTATTTTAATAAGTATATTAATAATTAATACTATTTTTATATGTATTCATCATATTTTAATTAATAGTACATTAATTATATATAATAATTATTTATTTATTTTTGATAAATAATAAATTTAATATTTTAAAATTTTTATTTTTATTTTTTGTATAAATCATCCTTTCAAAATTGAGTTAAATAAAACCACAACAAAAGTAAATATGATCAATTGACTGTATTTTTTAAAGGATTAATTAAGCACATTAGAGATAATTGACAAATTTTTATATATTTTATTTAATGCATTGTCTAATAATCATTAATTAGTGAACCACTTATTTTAAAAAGTGATTAGAATATGGGTAAATTAATTAGTACATGCCTGTTTGGTATTGAATTTAACAGTATTTTAAAAAGTATTTTAAAATTCAGATGGAATTGGTAATTGATTTATAGAAATTTAGTTTGATTGAGTTGATTGAGTAATATAATAATATTATAAATATATTTTATTTATAAATAATCTAAAAATATAAAAATTTTAAAATAAAAATTAATAAATAATAAAAATATTAATAATTAATAATTAATTAAAAAGTATCACATATTAAATTTAATAAATATAAAAAATAAACTTAATATTTAAAAATTTATCATAAATTTCAATAATCTAAATATTCACATAAAGTTAAATGTCATTTTTTTTCTCTATTTTTATTAAAAGACGATATAATATAAACCAATTTTGATGGTTTAGAGTGGTTCTATGTATATATTATTTTTTATATATTTTGAACTGGATCAAAATATATATATATATATATATTTATATTTATTTTAAAATACTAAATTTAAAAGTACTTTTGATAAATTATATTTGAGTTTTATAAATTTAAGAAAACTTAATTTGAACATGTGATTTTTTTAAGCTGTGTTTTATTAAATATATATATATATATATTTAATTTCAAACTTAATTTTTAAAAGAAAAAAATTGCAAATATAACATTGATGTTGGGGCTCAAGGACAAATATACTTTATGTTTTTTTCTCGAAAGTATACAGTAAGTTGAGAAAATATATAAATACGATCATAATATTTATGTTTAAGAGTACATATGTAACTCTTTTTTTTTTATTTCAAAAATATATAGCAAGTTTATAAAATGGGGCAAATGTATATAAAAATAATTTTAAAAAATTATATAAAATACTATTTTTTCTTCAAAATTTCATTTTTACTATTTTTTTTCAATTTACAAAAATACTTTTTTATTTTCTATATTTTTACAATATAAACCAAAAATATTCCTTTTTTTTGTAAATTTTTGGTATATACACAATACTTTATAATTTTTTTAGTTGCATACTATTTTTGTAAACCTTTTATTTTTAGGTTAATTTTGTAAATTTCTCAAAAATTAACAAAAGTCCATGTTAACAATACATATGCAACCAAAAATAAAAAATTATAAAAATATTATGCAACAAAAAATTACAAAAATGTTATACATATATCAAAAATTTATAAAAATATTATATATTTTTTATATGTTGAATATATTTTTAGTATATGTTGAGCATATTTTTGGTATAGGTCATAAAAATATAAAAAAAATAGTATTTTGTATATTAAAAAAATACCTGGTAAAAAATTAAATTTTAAAGAAATAAAAAGTAATGTTTTATGTAATTTTTTCTTAATTTTTGTACATATTTGCTCTATTTTATAAATTTTAGATTGTTGAGATAAAAAAAAAATGAGGTGCATATATGTCCCTAAGCCTAAATATTAGAATTATAATTATATACGCCTTTTTCAAACTTGTTATATATTATTGAAATAAAAAAATTAAGGTATATATATCTCCTTAATCTAAATATTAAGATCATATTTATATTTAAAAAAAAAGGTTAAACTCAATCCAAACGTTCAATACAAAAATATAAATTTTATTAAAAAAATTAAAAATAAAGACTATAGATACATTATCCGAGTCAATTGAATTGCTCGTCCACCTCCTTCGTCTTCTTCTTCTGCCCTTTTTTTTCACGTGTCATTTTAGAAAATATTAAATTTGTGTCAATAAAAGTCGGCAATATGCAAGTTAAGACTGGAGAGTATCTCAACTGATTAATTATCATAATTGTCACGAAATGCCACAAATTTTGATTTTTTTTTTGCAATATTACTGTTTACAAGCTAGGGCTGAACACAGTTCGGTTCGATTCAAAAATTTAAAAATCTCCAAAATTAAATTAAATTTTAGAAAATTTAAAATTATTAAAACCGGAATCAAACCAAAATATAAAATATCCGGCATTATATTATTTTAAAAAATCGGTTCAGTTTGAATATTCAGTTCTAAAATAACGGTTCTAGTTTCAAACTGAAATTCAAATATTTAAAAAAATTTTAATTTAAGAAATAAAATAATATTTTATTATTTTAACAATAAAAAATTGAAAGTTAAATTAAACTCCAATATTCATAATATAAACTATTTACAAAATTAAAATTTTCAACATCTAGTATCAAATAAAATTATCTAAACTCCAATATCTACATTACAAATAATTTATAAAATTAAAATATCCAACATATAGCATCAAATAATTTTATTTAAATTCTAAATAATTATAAATTTTATATAAAAATACATAAGTAATTTACCATCATTGCTCGTTAGTATTAATCATTATTAACATCCATGCTCATTATTATTATTATTAAAAATTAATAATATTATTACTTCGAGTTGCTTTATTAAGAATAAATTATTATTATAATAAGTATAAATTACTATCATTAGAACTAGTGATAGCAATTATCCATATAAACATATTAATAAATTATATTTAGTTATAAATTTTGAAATTAAATGAAGAAAAAAATTATTTAATTATATTTTTTATTTACTTATGTTTAAGTTAATACTTATGAAATTAATATTATGAATGAAAATAAAATTATGAATGGAAATAAAATAATTTTTATAGTTTAAAAATGAGTATTTTAAAAGTATACTAATGAAATTTATATATTCAATTAATAAAACATAAAATGAAGAAATCAAGATATATATCTATATATATAAAGTATGATATAGAAAATTAAAAATCTCAAAGTAAATATATAACAGGATATAATATGATTTAATGAAATAATTTTAATATATTTTAAAATATTAAATATTATTAATAATAAATTGATTATTATTTTGGTTATTTGGTTCAGTTTGGTTCGGTCCGGTTCGGTTTAATTTAATTCTCAATTTAGTTATAGACTAATATCTAGAATCGTTTCATATTTAAAAAATTAATTCTATTCGATTCGAATAAAGTTAAAAAATTAATAAATCTTTTTGATTCTGAATATTTTAATTTGAATATTCAAATTAGTTCGAATATCTCCGTGCACGGTCCTATTACAAGCCATTATAACTTTTAGCCACTGAATTTTACGTGGCAACATAGTGATAACTCTTTTTTTTAAGGCTAAAGTGGAGAATATTATTGCAACTCTAAAGAAATTACATCAACTAAGAAAGTAGAGCAATGATCTTCCCACAAAACTGATCCAGGCATAGAAACAGATACTCTAACCATAAAGTGAGCAACCTGATTCGTTGAACAGTGAACAAGACTAATTTTTCAACCAGTTAGCTAAAAAAGAAGAGCTTTACAATCTTCAATAATAGATCCAAAGCAAGAAAAATCAACGGAATAAATATTATTAACTATCAAAGAAGCATCCAACTCAAAGTGGATATTTAAAAGACCTAATCTTTTAATCCATAATAAAGCCTCCTTAAAGCTAATGGCTTCAGAAAGAGCAGCGCTAGCACTAAAAGCATGAGGAACAGCCAGTGCAGCACAGAAATGGCCAAACTCATCTCGAACCACATATCCGCTACAAAAACAGCTACTGGGTGAAGGAATGGAAGCACCTATGTTGCATTTCAACCTGCCATGAGATAGGGGAGATCAACTTTTTGTCACATATTGCTGCTGGTGTAACTTTTATTATAACTGTAAAATGTACTAAGATGTATGAACTCTTGAGTAGTCATTGTGTTGCATCCTTAAAATTTTTGCACGTTGAGACATAATCTAGCAGAAGATATATCTCCCTTGAGCAATAGATCTTGGGTCAATTTTACCTCCCAAATGTAATATTTAACAAAAAAAAAATGTAAAATGTTTTTCATTTAGTGACAATATCACTCGTCACAAAATAATTAACAGATTTCTAGTATTCCTGTGTACGAAAACTTATATTTTTTGGTTAATTACATGATGTATTTGATATTCTCATAAACTCTTTGATATCAATTTTAAAAGGCTTGAAACATAAAAATATTTGTTTAATATAGCGTTTCAGAAATTGAATTGTCAATAATGTTATATAATCGATTAATGCAACTTTGAATTTTAGAAAAAGCACCATCAGAATTTAGATTAGCTATTTATAGAAAGTGAGATTTTATAGTTCAAAAAAAGGTCTTGGAAGGCATATCTCTAAAGTAAAATGCATGCAAAAGAAGTCATGCACTAGTTGACTTTTCATTTCAGGAATTAAGAATGGGCCAGACAAAAAAAGTTTTATTGAAATGCCGTAATTATTTTATATTTTCAATTGTTTGATTTTGATTAATTAAGGACCCACTTCTAGAAAATTTCCAAAATTGAATGGAATTCTTAGCTCAAGCGCGTTGGACTATTTCAATATCATCCCCATAAAAGTAAAGAATTCCTTTATAACTAGCCCTTCTGTAAGTTTTTAATACAGAGACGCCTTCATAGTTCATACTCTTTTTTTTTATCTTTAAGAAAAACATCTAATATCCAGTCTCTCTTATTACTTTTTCATAGTATTTTGATCTTACCAGCAAAAATCTTGAAAGATTATTAATGGCAGACGCACTTACAGAAGATCAGATTGCGGAGTTCCGAGAAGCCTTTTGCTTGATTGACAAGGACTCAGATGGTAAGTAGCTTCTTCTTCTTCTTCTTTATAATTACTTTATCCCTGTAATAATATTGTTACTTTTTTTTTTCGTGTTTTAAATAATCTAATTATTAGATTTAACATATATATTTGCAGGGTTCATTACAATGCAAGAACTGGCGACAATAATCCAATCATTGGATGGACATCCTACAAAAGAAGAAGTTCGAGATATGATAAGTGAAGTTGATGTTGATGGAAATGGAACAATTGATTTTCAAGAGTTCTTGAACATTATGGGAAAGAAAATGAAGGTTAATTTTAATAATTTTTTTAAATCTTTTTACGCTTGTGATTGTTAAAGTCAATAACAGGCAGATAAATTATCTCACGTCTTTAATTTTTCTTTTGATATTTTCTAATGGGTGTTTATGTACTGTGTAATTTTTATAGGAAAATGTTGCTGAGGAACTAAAAGAAGCTTTCAAAGTATTTGATAGAGATCAGGATGGATATATTTCAGCCAGTGAGGTCAGTACACTTACAAAATACATTTTATATGTATAAATATTTGAATACTTAAATGAAAAATATTTTTTTGAATATAAATGATGAAATTTTTTTATATAAATTAAGTGTACGTGTAAATGAAAAATCAATAAAAAAAATTATTATAAAAAATGAATAATTTTACATGTATCCGGAGTAAATAATAATACCTCCACAAATGATATAATTTTTGAATTGCATTTTTCAAATTTTCATTTTTCTCAAAAAATAGTACCTCTTTTCCATCTATTCCTTTTTTTTCGCCTGGTTTATATACATAATACATAATTGAATTAACAGACACTATGATATGTATATCAATAATTAAGTATTTTTCTTTAATTACTATATGTTTTGGACACCTGGCGAAATTAATAAAATCATTCCATTACAGAATGTGTTTGAATGACTTCCTATGATTAATTAATAAATAGAAAGTCCCACACCTTCTCCAAACTAATTACCTACCTTTTGACAAAGCAAAAAAAATATAATTAAGTTTTATTTATAATTAGTTTGACCATCGAATTCAAAATTCACAGGTTGACTAGTCTAATTTTTCATGTTCATTTTCTTAGTCTAAGACAATGAATGAATTGGGTTTCTAAATAGTGTGTGGATTTGATGCATTAATTATTTGAATTTGCAGCTGATACAAGTGATGATAAATTTAGGAGAGAGACTGACAGAAGAAGAGGCTGAGCAGATGATAAGAGAAGCTGATTTGGATGGTGATGGTCTTGTTAGTTATGAGGAATTTGCAAGGATGATGATGATGGCCTTCTAATGCTTCTTCTCTAACTATACATATATTAATTAAGGCCCATAATTTCTTTTTTTTATATTGTTTATTTTTACTCTGTAATGTGGAAATTAGACTGGCGAAATTAGCATACTTCTTGTGATGGCAATTATTTTAGTTTCAGAATATTTGAAAATAACTTTGTTGTGTGGTCATGAATCATATTATTAACCTTAACACTATCAAAATGTCCCTTGATTAATATTATTCTACTGTGCTGGTAGATCAATTAATAAAAAATTATTTTAATTTAATCAGAAATTTATTATTTGAGTATTAGATATATAGTTGTATTAAATATGTAGTTATATTAAAATTCTGCTCGACTCTAAAAAAATAATTTACATTAAAATATTATTCTATTAATTTTTATTTTTGTTCTTGTCCAAGTAAAAATATATTATTACTCTTTTATTATTGATAATAATTCTTATATTTTCTTTTAAAAATGCTTCTTATATTTAAAAGAAGTAAAATTGTTATGAAATATGGTTATTTTTTTATTTCTTATAATTCTACCGTATTATATGAAAATAAATAATATGCTCAAAATTAAAAAAAATTATTTATATTAGTACTCATGGTGAAAATAACACCCTCAAGATATTTATATAAAAATATATAAATAAAGCTGGAAAATTAATTAAATTTTTATGTGTGTTTTTCTTGCTAGTTAATTTTATAATGTGTGTAATAAATAATTTTAATATTAATAAAATTATCAATATAGTACGTTCTTAACTTGAAAATAAATTTTGCTGCTATTAACTCTATTCGAGTAGTATAATTTCAAATAAATTTATTAATCTGAGATATAATAATATGCTTTGACAAAAGTTATAAAAATTAAAATAATTGGCCTTTTTTTGGGAAAAAAAATAATTGGCCTTAAAAAAATACTGCAAGCACTATCCCGTGAAAACGAGCCACCGTGCTCATGGTATTGGTAACGCTTTCCTCTGCCGGAAAAGCCACTCCACATGGAGTCTCCCATACCTGAAAATCTCGACGATTACTCATCATCCGCAACCTCCGTCAAATTTGACTACCCAATCCCTCTAATCCGGGGCCCCGTACTCGCCGGCCCATCCGACGACCCATCATCCGGTCCTTACGTTCTCGCTTTCAGAAACCCCCAGTCCTGGGCCGCCGCCTACAAGATCAGCGAGTCCAAAATTATCGAGCAGTGTGAGGCTGGGGCAAGGGTTGGATGCGCCATGACCGCCTCAGAGAAGTGTAAGCCCCTATGGTGGCACAATTTAATTGGAAGGAAATTGTCCGATTTAAAGGAGAGAGAGATGTGCGAGGAACGCGAAATGGAAGGCTGTTTGGCTGCAGCCAAAGAGAAGTGCGTGGGATTCGCCAAGGACAAGTGTTCGACGCCGTTTAGGGAGGCGAGAATTGCGGTCGAGGAAGGGACGGTGGAGAAAAAGGCGGTTGGGAAGCTGGTTTGTTTAGTATCAATGCCCAAGAGGAACAAATGGGTTAGTTTGATTGGATTTGACAAGCGTGAGTTTGGCATTACTAATAAGAAGGCTACTGAATTGCTGGGCTCTGATCCAAAATATGAAGTTTTTTTGAAGCAAAGATAGTCAGGAAAGAGAGGAAGCAAGTGTCGTCATTGGGTTGTGTATCCATATTTGAAGAGGTATGTTTGATCAAAATTACTCTTTATTTGTTTTTTCAGTTAATTGGATGAATGGGGTGATTGAAAGCACTTTTGAATCTGTTATTCCTTAACTCAATTGCTAGCTACTTCAATATGCATTACTAGTATCAATTATGGCGTTATTGTTAAATTTCTTCTTACTTTTTTACTAATTTTCTTTGTTTAGAATTCATGGCTAATGATTAAGAAGCCATCATAAGTAGGCCTTTCTTATTTTTTGGATTGCTTATGTAGTTTCAAATGCTATGAAGAACAAAAATGCGATGCCTCCAAGTGCCCTGTTGGAGGAGTTGATTGGATCCGATTCACTGCTGCTTTGCAAGCCAGTTTTAATAAGGTAATGAAATTGAATATAAGATAAGTTTTTGGAAGTTAATTGATATGTAGATCTAAATGTTTAATTATTCTTGATTAGCTTTCTTTTACCCCCTAAAATAACTTGAAAACAAGATTAAGAGGCTAGCCTCCGTTTAGTTTCCTGTTTAACTCGGTCCAATGCAATGCCAGGAGCTCTATTTTGGATTGAGATCAGTGATTCTGGACTCTTAAACCATATCCAGATGCTTATGTTTGCCATCAATTCGCATGAAAAAGCCTGTGCTTAGCTCCATCCTACACTTTAAAATTTGTTTTTTCCTGTTAGAGGTGTGGTTGCGCTAGGATCAAGAATTACAAATACAAATATCGGACATGGTTTAGGTTTATAATCTAGAGTCTGACATCAAACCAGGTTAAGTGTTTAGGCGGCATTAGTTGGAGAAATTGTTGAGCAGGTGCACTTGTTCATAGAGGCTGAGGGGCTTTTTAATTTCACATGGATTCTCTATTACTGCAGAATTCTTGAGACTGGAAGACTCGACACTATCAAGTAAAGTAATGATTTTTTTTCAACTACCGTGTCCTACTGTAGAGTGCCACAATTAAAATGGGAAATTTACTTTATATATCATTTTTTTTAATATCTAACAGTTTTTATATATTTTTGATATATTAAAAGTATACTAAATATATATTTTTGTATATCTTTAGTATTAAATATATACTTTTGCGAATGGAGTATTTTTGAAATTAAAATTTAAATAGTGAATATTATTGAAATAAAAAAGAAGAATAGATATTTTTGAAAGTATATTTATTTATTTATTTTAATATTTTTTGAAGCAATCTCAATTAAAATTGAAGCTCCAATTTCGGCTGCAGTTTTTTGCCATTAAAATGGGCTGATATGGAAACTGCATCGGCTTCTGAATGTGATGGAAGATCTCACAAGCCCAACTCCAAATAAACTTTTGGGCTTTTTACCATAGTAGATTTTTAGTCCATTAATTAATCAACCGAATTAAAATTTAGCCAAATTTTCTGAATATTATTATTTTATTGAACTGTTAGATTTTTATTTTTTTTATTTAATTAATTAATCAAATCAAATTAAATACACCTGCCGGATTAAGATAAAGATACTGTATAATGGACAGCGCTTTATTAACTCTTTTTGGTTTTACGTTACTTTAGTCTCAATAATTGTCAGTTAATGATATTTTGCTCTCAACGGCTAGAGTTGTAAAGAGCCCATTTATACATTTTTTTACTCTTCTGAATAGCAGATGTTGGCACGTATTTTGCTTTAGACTCACTGTAAAAAAAAAATTATATAATAAAAAAATAGAGATGTAATAAAAAGGACAATAAAAAACATGCAAAATCAAAATAGACGTTATAATTTATTATATTTTTATATGGACAATTTATTATATTTTTTTATGGACGGTCTATTAAATAGTAAATTATTCATAATTGTTGCGTGTAATCTTAATTCATTTGCTAATTTGAATTAAATAAAATGATTGATAATATGTAATTAATTTTTTTAATTTATTTATTCTCTTAATTAATGTATTATCATTTAACTCTTCTTAATATATTTTAATTTAAAATTTTTTAAAAATTTTATTTAAAAAATTTTATATTTGTCTCGATTTAAATAAATAAATAAATAATTTTTTTTCCGGTTAACAGCTAACTGAATTAACCGATTAGTTAATTGAATTAATCGATTTGATTAACAGTTAATTAATAAAAATTAAATCTTACTTAATATTCTAATTGAACCGATCAAAAATATTTGTGGTCAGTTAATCGAATTAAATTTTTGATCGGTTAACCATTTGATGTCCACTTCTAAATCCACCCAAAAGAGCTCTTAATGTTACAAATATATCAGTTTGAAAAAAAAATTAAAAAAATTGAAAAAATTACACCATTTATCATTTTTTTATAAAATTTTTCATATTTTATTAAAAATATTTTAATTAATTTATAAAAGCATATAATAAATTTATAATAAACTTATTAAAATTATGATATGTATAATAAACTAATAATAAATTTATAATAAACTAAGAAAATTTGATGAATGGACAAATTAATCATAAATTTTTATAAATTTGAATATATTTTAAAATTTTGGTTGAATATTTTTTTTGATATTTTGGTCAAAAGTCTAAATTTTTTTTAAATATACTAATTTTTTTTTATCAAATAACACTAAATACTAAAAAGTATATGTTTAATTTATGTTTAGTTTATATTGAATTTATTATACATATACTGCAAAATTGATGATTTTTTTTAAAATTTTTATAATACCTTCAATGATATAAGTTTGAAATTATATTACCAAATAAAGTATTATTGAGAAATAATTCAAATATAACATAAATTACATTTATATTAATAGTTTCATATGATATATACAAAATTTATTATTAGATTATTATGAGTTTTTCATATACTAAATAAAAATATTATTAAATATAAAAAGTTTTATTTTATAAATTTATTAATCAGTTTATGTTTTTCAATTTTTGATCAAATAATATCAAAAACCAAAAGATACAATGAGTTATATTTAGTATATTTTGGGTATATGTTGGGTTTGTTATATTATACTAAGTATATATTGGGTATATATTAAATTTATTATGCAGAAATATTGCAAAAAATATATTAAATTACACTTTCAGATAAAAATAGAAAAAAATTAAATAGTATAAATCAAAAAGCATAAAATATCAAAAAAGTATAATAAATTTATATTTAATATATATTGAGTTTATTAAACACAAATTTCAGAATTATATATATATATATATATTGAGTTTCATTTATTTAAGACAAAATAAAAAAAAATGTAATTTTCAAAAGGCACTTATAAATGCAAAATATCAATACAAAGAATAAAAAACAACCAAATATATACTATAAAATATATTAATAACGAATCAGTCATATATTAATAATATAATGATAAAATACTTGTGTTATAATAAAAGTATACTTCTACAGATGATTTGTTATAATTCTTAAATTGCCTATTAACCAATGGTTGCAATAAATTTGAAAAAACAAAAAACCTATTTCTAAAAAATCAAAAGAAAAAAAAATGAGAGGAAGTGAATCAAAAACGGAAATTGAATGATTGAGGTAGAAAGAAAAGAAAAGATTGGAGAATGAGTAAATTGCTATGAATAAAATAGAATTTTTTTAACTTAAATAAAAATAAAATAGAAAATGGATCTTTAGAACTCATGTCTTTTAAAATTCTATAACTCATCTCTTTATTATACTCCCTCCGTTTCAATAAGATAGAAATAATTTTCTTTTTTGATGTATCTTTTATATAGAAAATATGTCATTTTAGGTAAATTTTGGAGAGTGAAATGAGACAAAATACCATTTATACCCTTGTCTTAAAAATTTAATTTGAGAGATATTTTTTTTCAATATTTCAGGGGTATTTAAGTCAATAGAGATGAAAAAAGTAAAATTTTCTTAATTTTCGTGTTCATCTTACTTTTTCTATGTTAATAAAATGGAGGTAGTATTAGTTTACATGTCCTTATTTTATTTTATTATAATTTTTTTCTTAAGTTAATTATATTGTAACATATGCTAATCTTCATAACATTGTAAGAGGTAATAAGAAGCAACGAAAATTTTCTTTTTTCACTCTTCTTCTTCTTCTACTTTCTTTGTATTCTTATACTACGGTTTCTTTTTTTTTTTTAAATACATAAACATAATAAATACAATAAAGAAAAAAAGGAAAAAAAAAAGAAGCAAGGAAAGAGAGGAGCAAAATAATGCAGCCACTACAATTTCAGCTAGAAGAAGAAAAGACAGAATGAAAAATGTTATAATTTAAAAAATTATAAAATCTGAAATTAAATATAATACTTTTATAAATAAAAAAAGAGAAAAAATTTCATAAAAGTTAGTAAATGGTGTAACTCCCGTTAGATTACTTTGTCCTTAAGTTCTAATATGTTAGGGCCTTTTTCTTTAAGGATAAGCAAGTGACTCAAATCAATCATATCAAACTGTCATTTTAATTAATTGAATTGATTCTTTTCAAAAAAAAAATAATTGAATTGATTATATTAATTTTAATTGACTGAATTAGTAAATTTAATTTATATATTTATTAATTAAAATTGATAAAATTTAATTAATATTAATTAATTTTAAAAAATAAAATTTTTAAATAATAGCCGAATTCATCAATCCTTAAAAATCTATCAACTCAGTCAATACTCATCCATACTTTTCCTTATTTGACTATTATTATAATTTTTAAAATTATGACAGTTAAATTAATTTTAAAAAAGTATCAATTTTTAATTTTAAATATAAACAGTTAATTGATAATATTTAAACCTCACCATTATTAATTTTTCCCGAAACATTAGAGTAAACGGATGAATAGAAATATTGATGGCGATATAATTTAAATAAAACGTATTATTTAGCTAAAATATTTTTAATAATAGTTTTTTTTAAAGACTAAAAATAAAAAGGTCATTTTCCGCGTGTCAAAATTGGTCAAAATTGCATTGTTGAGAAAGGCACACTCCCGTTGACTAGTTAATGGGTTTGAACTTTAATTTGGAACGGTGAACGGTGAAGTTACGGTGAAACTCCATATATGACAAATTGACAATGCAACTTGTCCCCCGGGCCAGGTCCGGCCCTGAGGATAGATACTAAGTGTGATCGCCTAGGGCCCATGCTAGAAAGTCTAGAATAGGGGCTCAAAATCCAAAAAAAAAATCCTGCATTAAATAGCACAACAGCAGCCAAAAAATAAAATAAAATCCTGGGTTAATTTTATTTCTTTTTTCTCCTGCCAAAATATCGTTTCATATTCCTTAGAGCCTCTCCGACTTGTCTTCTACCAAAAATCCGAAAGACTTGTATTGTTTCTTGATATTGGTCCCAATATTAGGGCTCTCTTTCTCATTATTCGCCTAGGGCCCTAAAAATCTCAAAAACGGGGCTGCCCCGGGCTATAAATCACTATTGACCTAGTGAAGTCTAATCGTTGTTAAGATAAAGAAAAAAAATTATAAAGTAAAAAACAATTACAGTTCAAAAAATTGATAAAGAAAAATTTATAAAAATAGCTTAAATTATAAAAACACTGGGCAAGTAAAAAATTAGTAAAAATATTTATATATTGTTTTTTTACTACATAAAATATTTACATATTGAATGTATATGAAAAATGAAAAAAATAGTATTATACTCAAAATTGTAAAATTGTGAAAAAGAAATAATTTCAATTACTTTTAAAACTTTTATTTTATGTACTAAATTTATTTATTATGAAAAAATCATTTATTTATTATAAAATTTTTTTAATATAAAATAAATTTTTATTAATAAATTAAAAGATAAATTTATAAATATAAATAAAATTATAAAAATTTTAAAATATATAAGATATATATAACTAATAAAATTATTAAATCTTTTTTAATTATTTAATATAAACAGCGAATAATAATAATATAAGGTGAATAATTTAACTTTCAACCAAAAATTTATTTAAGTTGTTTTCTATAAAGGCACGTTCAATTAGCTTTTATACGAGAATGATATCTTCATTTAAAAGGGATATACAATCTCTATTAGAGGAGGATAATTTTATTTAATGGTTACACATAATTTTTAAACAATGAAAGATAAAATTTTTAATAAAAATTTAAATTACATTTAATTTTATTTTTAAAAAATAAAAAAATATGAAAATACAAACAATGATAAATTTTATAACATGTTGATCTGAAATTTATTTAAAAAATAAACTATAAATAAAAACACATAAAATTAAAAAAAATAAAAATTTTATAATAGATAAATTTTATTTAAAAAAATATAAAAATTATTCAGATTGTGATGGTGAAATTCCTAAAGAAGTTCGCAAGCATAGAGAGAGACAGGGACAGAAATAAGGGGAGGCATGGGGTCTATTGCCCCCTAGCTCCTATGTACATATACAAATATATATATATTTATAAAAAAGTGTGTATTTATATACATATATAATTAATATACTTATATTTATATAATATAAAACTATAATTAATTTTATATTTATATAATTTATAGTATTTATATATTGAAATAAAAATAATAAAAATTTCATCATTTAATTATTTAATATAAAAATAAAATTAAATATAAATTTGTCTGTAATTTATTTTGCTTGAAAATTTTGTCGCCCCATTCGTCTTTGTCCTGGTTCCGCCACTGCACAGAGGAGTTGAATTGGCTACAATGGGTAGTTTGTGTTCTAATCGCAGCTGTATCATGGCCAATTGGTTGGGTTATGAAACTGGTACCTGTTCCAGAGAGACCCTTCCTCAGTTATGTCAAGAGTCCAATGTCCAACTTCAAAAGGGTTATGCATTAGTCTTCCATAGAAAAAACTCATCCTCTAGGCTTGGAACAGAATGTGAGGGAAGCTAAAAGATCCTAGAATGGTTTGGTGACTCCTCAAGTGGCTCATATAGAGAATGCGCCAACAAGAGTTCAACTCTGCCTAGAATTCATTCTCATCGAGAAAAGATGACAGCGGGTGAATTGGGCTAGCAGCAGATCCGACAAGTCATATTCAGGGAAAGTAGTTGATAAAGCGGACTCCACAGCCTACACAAAAGCAATTGCCTAGGCAGGAAATGACAAATCACAGCTAAAAGATGGAGCGTTTAGTTTCTTATTCATTCAACATTATCAGGAAGTTTTATTTATCCCAATGCACAGCCAAACTTTTTTAGCACTCTTGATATTAGAGCAGAGCAGAGTTTCCTTTGTTTTAAATTGAACTACTGTATGATATTAGAGCAGAGCAGAGTTTCCTTTGTTTTGAATTGAACTACTGTATATTACAAGAATATTTAATCAATTGCCAATATTTCCTATTGTGCTATTTCTGTATGGAAATTCCATAAACCCAAATCAATCCAAGGCAAGTAAGATAACTGAAGACGAAAATTAACTTTGTAAAGACTTCCCAAATCCTAATTTTGCATTTCAAAAGCAATAATCAGGATTCATAATCAGCTGGCAATTTGATAATGCATTCGAGATCAAAGAATAGGAAACGGACCTGCATTTACCCCAACGAAAGAAAAGAGCTGATCTTCCATTTCTGACCTTGAAACAATATCTAGGAGAGACAAAGAGACAGCGGAGCCAGAGAAGATTATAGCCGAATTAAGGATTATAGCTTCGAGCAAAACCCGATAGTAAACCTACTGCAAACAGTATCTCAGGCATGAGAGAGCAGCGAAAGTGAGACAAACGACAGTCGTACAGTTGTGCAGAACTATACAAGTTTAAAAGAGCACGGGAAATTATTACATGAAATCGGTGTACGTGTCTGTTCACAAAATAATCATAAATTATAATTTAAATTATAATATTTAAAAAAATAATTTAAATTATTTTTTAAATTATAATATTTAAAAAAATAATTTAAATTATTTTTTAAATTACATCTTGTGATTAATTTGATTCATAAATTAAGTTATGAATCATATTTATCTAAATTTTTTTTAAAAAGATACATGTTTTAACATGCATATTTTAATAACTAAGAATATATTATTTTTATTTAGATCTTAAATTTAAATTTTTTAAACATTCTTCTCTTTATATGTAAATAAATAAAAAAAAAGGCATATGTTTTATTAAGCAAGCAGGGTTTGAGAATGAAGCACAGTCAGCCGATGATCGAACTAGTGGTCGAGCTTTGAAAACGCAAATCAATTCAGATAGAATTTTTTACTATTTTATTTTGAGATATTTTATAATAATTATTTATTTTTTATAGTATGTATTTAATTTTTTTTATTTTATTCTTGAATAATTTTATATTTTAAATAAAAAATTAATAATAATTTATATTATTTATTACAAAATAAGGATCGAAGAAAAATAAATAAATTATTAATATATTAATTATACTTTTTAAAATTTATTTTAAAAAAATGTAATTTTTTTGACTGAGTATTATTAATTTTCAATTAACCTAGCACCAGCGTTGGAAAATTATATAATTATTTTCTTTTCAAAAAACTATAGTTTATGGCGCAATAAATAAATTTACCTCTAAACTAATCAAGGAAAGTTTATTATATACGAATTTTATTTGTTTCATATATTTCACCTTTTAAACTTTTATCTATTTATTTTATTTTATTTGTTCATATACTCAAATTTGGGCGTAACAAATTTCATAAAAATTAAGAATTTATTTTTTTAATATAAATTCAGTGTAATATAATAAATTAAATTCTATATTCATTCAAGAGTTAGGTAATTATTGGAACTATTAACAATTGTTAATATTTACCATTAACAATATATAGGAAACTCAAATTATTTTCCCTAAAAAGAAATATTTATAAATTCATAATACATGGTCAATAACAATATAATTGATTCCATTTTATACAATTTTTTTTTCTATTTTTTAGTATGCTCAAACTTGAGTTTTATTTTAAATAAAGTAAGATATAAATGTAAAAATAGAATTGGAAACAAGTAATGAATATTAAATAAATTGGAAGATGAAAGAAAAAGAAAAAGAAAAGATGGAATGGAACAAACCTCAGATGGATTGATGGTAAACTGGGGCGAAGATAGATTTTCGAAGGAAGGGAGCAAAAATAAAAATATCTTATATGTATTAAAAAATAATATAAATAATTACTTTTTTATATATTTATAAACTAATATATAAATTGATTTAAAAAATAAATTAATATGTAAATATTTTATATATATAAAAATTAAAAAAGAATAAAAATAATTACTTTTTAAATATTTTTATATCTTGATAGTAATTCATAATTAAAAAAATAACTATATAATTAAATTAAATATTAATATTTATATGTATATGTTTCTAAATTCACCTAATAATACTTCAAAAAAATAAAATAAAGAAAAAAGTATTGAATTATAAATATAATCTCTTATAAAATAATTGAAGTAAAAATTATCACAAAGTATTAGATTTATAAATAATAAATTCAATTCAAAGAGAAGAATTAAAAATTAAAAACAATTACTTTTGAAAGAAGGGGACAAAATAAAAATGTCATATGTGTATTAAAAATAATATAAATAATCACTTTTTTATATATTTATAAACTAATATATAAATTGATTCAAAAAAAATAAAATAATTTGTAAATATTTTTCATATATAAAAATTAAAAAAAATAATTACTCTTTAAATGTTTTTATGTCTTGATAATAATTTATAATTTTTTTAAAAAAATAACAACTTTATAATTAAGTAAAATATTAATATTTATATGTATATGCTTCTAAATTCATCTAATAATACATAAAAAAATAAAATAAAATATTGAATTATAAATATAATCTCTTACAATTATTACACAATATTAGAATTATAAATAATCAAATTAAATTAAAGAGAAGAATTAAAAAAAAATATATTAAAAAATAATAAAATTTCAACTTTGTATTTTTTTCAATGAGTTTATTTCTTGTCTTAATTTTTTTTCTTTTTATTTTTGAGTGTCAATTATTTTTTGGTCAATTTTTTAAAAAATATATATATTTATTTAAAAAAGAATGATTTATAAGAATTTATTTTTTTAACTTATTGTATAATTTAAAAAATAGAGGGGTAATTTAAAATTTTAAGGGAGGAATTAAAATTTTTTAAAATTTTAATAAATATAAATATGTATATAATTTTTTTTTTCAAAAACAAAAGAGGGCAACGGCCCCTTCTTCAACATGTAGCTGCGCCTCTGATGGTAAATGAGAAATAAATATATTATATATTATATATATAGAAAAATATGTCGTGATGCCATCAACTGGTGAAGCTACCACATGATCTGATATTTCCTTCAGAACTTTGATAGAAATTTTAGATCAAGCTGGCAGCTTCAACTGCCAGTGGCGCACGATATATATATAACTCCTCTAATTGCCATAGACACAGACAGAGAGGAGAAGAGAGGAAGACTACCGTCTTTATCTGCATACTTATATATATATATATATAATATAGAGAGAGAGAGAGAGAGGGTATAGCAATTATATATCTATGTGTGTGTTGTCTGTTGTTTTGATGATATGATAATTAAATTATGTTGATTACATATTTAAAATATTTTTAAAGAAAGATAAAATAAATTTTTTATATAATTAAGAAGAAAATAAAACAGATGGCAAGCAGTGGTCCAAAGAAAAGACAAAATAAATATTATGATGATGGGCACGCCACCACCATGCAGACATGTTGGCGAGTTCTAAAAATCCTACCCTTTTTATTATCCACTCTATAGTTCTTTCGCTAAGCATCCTCAAAATGTTCCTAAAAAATCTTATTATTCTTATTCTTATTATTATTATTTCTTCAAGTTCTTGTTTTATTTTTATTATAGTTAGCACATTTAATTGGACCATAATTTTTAAAAAATTGATTGTAAAATACTATTTTATTAGTACTACTATATCTATTTATAAATAATTCATGTCAAATAAAATATTAATCACTTAATAAAATATTTTATATAGGAAGAAATAAAAAAAATTCACTAAAAAAATATTAAAAAATCTTATATCAAAAGATAATTACACTCATATTTTAACTATCTAATTAATTCCACGTATGATCCAATAATAAGAGTAGTTTAAATAGTGTTTAAAACTTTCCTAATAAAGTTAAATTTTAATCAATCAATTTAATATTTTTTAATTTATTTTTTAATATTTTATTACATCTTTTAAATTAAGTAATAATTTTTTTCAGTAAAATATAATCACAGTTATATAGCTCTATAAAATATATTTTTAATAATTAATTTTTCTAATAATCTATCAAATGTATAATTAAAATATATTTTTTAAAATAAAAATAATTGAATATATTCCATAATAAAATTATTATGACATAATATATTTTAACCAATATAGGAGTTCTATGTGATTGAAATATGATCGAAAGATGCCAATTAAATTAAAAGGAAAATTTTACCGCACTGTAATACAGTCTGATGTATGATAGTGAGTGTTAGACAGTAAAAGGACAACATACGAGTAAAATGCATGATGCGAAAATGAGAATGATAAGATAGATGTGTGATCATACTAGGATGGATAGAATCCGCAATTAGTGCATTAGAAAAAAAGTGGAAGTAATACCTGTTGAGGATAAGATAAGAGAGTATAGATTGAGGTGGTTTGGCCATGTGAAACGAATACCTAGCGATACACCAGTTAGAAAAACTGAACAAGTTAGATTAGATATAACTAAGAGAGGTAGAGATAGGCCTAAATTGACTTGGTCAAAGGTGGTCCAAAATGATCTTATGATGTTACATCTATCAGAAGAGATAACCTTAAATCGTATTGAGTGAAAAAAAAAATCTATATAACCGACCCTAATTAACTTGGAATTAAGGTTTTGTTGTTGTATATCAATAGGCATGCACACGTAAATATATATATATATATATATATATTAATGGACATAAGCAAAATTTATGAGGCGAAAATGCCAATATATATATATATATATTCTTATATTATATTTAAAAAATAATAATTTCAGGAATTGAAATGGACAGTTTAAGAAAAATTAATGTCAGCCAACTTACAAGTGAACTTTAAATATTCTAAAAGTGTGAGAAAACCTGGAATGAGATGAAAAATGCAATTGTAATTATTTTAAAAAATGATTATTGAATAATTTATATTATATTAATTAAAAAATATTATAATAAATAAATTTTAAACAATAAAAAAAAAATCTAATAATCACTCTCTGAAATATCGGCAATTAATATTTTTCGGAGTGGAAATAGCCCCCATCTAATGGCATGGCCCCTTGTTTTCATGGCTTTTGTGTTGTATACTTTATGCAAGATCGAAAACGAGATACCTATATTAGATCAAGAAAATTCTCTTTATCACCTAATAAATCATGTTCAAGTGAGTAGGAAACTTACTCAAATCCAAAGCTCGACTGTGCATATCACAAGCCGTCACTCGCCACAGTTGTCGAAATCGAAGGTTGAAAGTACCAATCGCCAAACTTTCCGGTCTACGTTTGCGTTTGAAAAAAGCGCTGTGGGCATCAATGATATACTCTTAACGTAAGAAGCTGATCAAAAAACAGACCGCCTCAGTAGTTAAAAGATAAAAATGGATACCTTTGATAAGATTTTGCGCACATATACTTGCATATATATATATATATATATATATAATTACAGCTTAAAATTTTAAAATCAGAATTTCCATAATCATATATATATATATATCATTTTCATAATAAAATGTCAATAAATGATTATAAAATTTAATAGCAACAAAAAAACTTGGGTCATTATTAAATAATTTAAAATTAGTAAACGCCATTGTCATCAATGACATTTCTTTCTTTTTATGAGATTTCCAATCTACCCACAATTTTTTTTCTTCCTTCAAGTATAGATAATATTAATTAATCAAAATATTAACGAGAAAAAATATAAATCTTTTGCATCTGAATGGTGTCAGCCAGAGATTAAAAGTAGTATTTAAATAATTTAAAATTAAGCGAAGTTTGATAGTCATAATAAGTAAAACGGCCAGAGAAAGTCAGAATTAAGAAAATGGTACAAATTCCGATAAAAGATAGTTTTTGATTTTGACAAAAATCCATTTCTTTCAACTTGTTTTGAACCCTATATATAATAAATATATACATAGAATTAATAAAACAAAAGTTCCCAACTATTTGGCTTCAATGGGTTTGTCCTATAAATCACGATTACTTCCTCTTTCCACTACAAAATATTCTTTAATCCAAAACAAACCACTTTTCCGGTAAACTATACATTACTATGTAACATGCACACACCTCACATATATATATACACATACAACATAATTAAAAGGAAAATGGAATAATGTGATTGCTTAAACTAGGTAGATTAACTTTACATATAAACCCCAATTAATTGGATACCATCAGTGCTTGGGATCCAATAGGTTTTATAAATATTTTCCTGTGGGGCCTGCAATTGGCCAATTGAAGTCTTGCTTGCTTTAAGTTCCTTAATCGGACGGTGAGTAAGCGCTCCTGGGGTTTCTCAATCCTTTTTCTTTGATTAATTAAAATAAAAATATTTACATAACTAATAAAAAAAATTATTATAAAAATTAAAAATATTTATATTTTTATAAAAAATTAATATAAAATTTTAAAAACACTTCATTTCTCAATAAAATAATTTTTTTTTAAAAAATACCTCTTATCCTTCTATAATCAATAGTTTACTTCGAATTTTCTTTTTCAACCTCACTGTTAAATAAAAAAATAATAAAAATTAATATTTCAAATTATATTTTATCATATAAAAATTACAATCTTTCATTATAAAAAAGTAACACAAAAAATAAAAATATATAAAAATAAATTAATAAAAAATAACTAAATTTATTTTAAATAAAAATATTATATATTATACATATAAAAAAAAGTAAAAAATATATAAAATCTTATTATATAAATATATAATAAATGTTATAAACATATTACATATGAGTAAATATTATTTAAATATATATTTTATAAAAAATTACTAAATATTATATAAATATAATATAAATATTGTGTGAATATTAATAGAATAAAAAAATTAAAATTAAAATATTAAAAATATTATATAAATATATTATAAAATTATTATAAATATAAAATTAATATGTTGTAGATATATAAATATATTTTATATTATTTAATATATATTTTTATATATATTATGCATATATTATATATATTTATTTTTTATGTACATTAAAATTTTAATATAAAAAATTTTTTAGATAAAAAATATAATTAAAATTAAATTGTAAAAAAATAAAAATTACAGGCAGATATATTATGCGACCAAGTATATTTGAAAAGAGAATTGCTTTTAAACAATAGTTTTATTTCCTCATTAAAATATAAAATTGCACAAGAATATCTTCCCTTGTGATACCTGTGAACTAAACAAATAAAATGTATTTAATTTTCAAATATTATACATCATATATTCCTTTGAATCATGATAAAACTAATACTCTACTCTTATTTTACTCTACTTTATTATACATCAGAATATCTCTACCCAAACAGATCCTCAAGGCAACTCTTGGTTCAAAATCAATAATTACTTAAATATTATCAGAAAAGTTGTTAATGGACTGCTTGTCGCCAAGAAAATGACTGGGCCTCGAGCTTTTGAATTTAAATTATCCAAAGGAAAAATTATACCCTTCATCTTTTATAAATTTTTTTATTTTTATCGAAAATATTTTAATTATTCAACAATAAACTAATAATAAACTATTATAAATTATAAATTCATAATAATCTTATAACAAATTTATAATAAATTTAAAATAAACTCACAATAAATTATCTAAATATAATATTTTTATAAAAAAATCATAAATTATAAATTCTAATAAATCCATAAACATTTTTTAAAAATAATAAATTTAATTTTTTTTATTTTTTCTAATATTTTTATAAAGACTCCTCTTATTAAAGCCAAATTTATAAAAATAATAAAATAATATAAGCTTTGTGCCTAATTTAAAATTATTATTAGCAATAAAACATTAAATATCAATCAAATTAGTGCTTTTCACCTTTTTCATCAGAACCTAACTAATATCTTAGATATTTATTCTTTTCCCGTCTAATCTATTCCAAAATCAAGATTTATTTATAAATTAGTACAATCGTATATAAACTATCAAAATACCTACTAATACTTAAAAAATACTGAATGTGTATTTTTTTTAAGAACAAAATACACAATTACTCTTTCCCCCCCTTAATGAACAAAATATCCAATACTGCACAGGATCGTCATCACTAGGAGAATAATGATAGATATAATAATAATCATATGTACCTTTTTTTTATTAAAGTCTATGATGCAATTCTTATTAAATAAAATAATAATTATTGTTAAGTGTGTTGGACATGAAAAACGTCTTTCTAATTTTGTTTTTTTTTTTTTTTATTTCAGGATGCTGATCTTTTTTTAGATCTTTTTATTTACGCTGTTCATATCCAGTTAAGATCCAGCACCCCATGAACATCTAAAAATGTAATGCATGTATAGAAATATTGTCATTCTCAAATTAAAATAAATAAAAACTAACTAATAAACGTAACAAACCTCAACTACAAGAAATAAATTTGCTGGTTTATATAGTCTATCAAGTAATGTGAAATTTCTAGTTTTCCAACATTTAATTAATTACGTATATATAGTCTAATTAATACAAAAATATCAAGTAAAGGAAAACGTAATAATAATAAAAAATAATGAAGAGTGGATAACAAGGAATAAATAAGTCCTCTAGGAAAATTCTATGTGCTCTAGTAATAATAATAATAATTATTATTATTATAATTCACAATCCCTTTCAATAACATAAATCACAAGAATGCTAAAGAAAGAAAAGACCAGACAATAGTAAAAATAAAGATATGAAACAGGGCTAGAAAACGCATGCCAGACAACACAGAAAACTAAGAGAAGAAAAAGAATATACTTACAGTGATTTGTTATACCTTTTTTCATAGCTTTTTATCAATCAGACTTGGAGAAATGTTCGGAATCTATTGGGTCCCCAAAATAGGAAGGAGTGAGGCTGTCAGAGCATGACCTAGCTAGGGTTAGCATTCTTTCTCTCTTTCTATCTTTCTAACAAAGCTAGATCATGCTGGCAGCTTCACCTTTTCCCTTGTGAACTGATCTAATCTCAATTTTCTGTTGCTAGTTAATGAATCTACGTGAGAAAAATTTAAAAGAAAAGGGTTGATAATTATTGAATACTTATTTTAAAAAAATATGATCAAAGAACAATAACATAAGAACGGAGAAAATAAAGAAAGATTAAAGAACAAAAACTAAATCGTTATAGAACATATATAAGAACAAAAACTAAATCGTTATAGAACATTTATAAGGGAAGTGGTCAATAGAAATTTCATTATGTAAATTTAAATATTAATAGCAGTGTTTGAATGAGGAGTTAAAGAAGCAGCGTAAGAAAAGAAAACAAGAAGAAACCCGAGAAGCATTTTTCTTGGCTCTTCTTGGATTTTAACAAGACAAAACAAGAAGCGAAGAAAAAAAAACATACTTTTGATGGAAAAGAAAGAGAAGAGAAGAACAGAAAGAAAGAAAGAAACCCTAGAGTTATAAAAGGCAGACACAGAAGGAGATATAAATAATACTAGGAAATTGGACAGATATTGAAATGACAGATAAAAGAAATAAATATGGAAGAAGAACAAGCATGATCAAGTGGAGACAGCTAAGAGGAGCTATATATAGGGTAGAGATATAGGATGACAGGTGGTAGAAAGGTTGGTAGGGCAGCAATGGCAGCTGGGGCTGGGTCGGGAGAGAAAAGAGACAGAGGTGGCTCTTTCGCATGCTCTGTGTCTGAGTCGGGGAGCTTCACTGTAGAATGTTTAGACTACACAGCAAAAGGATCCATTGATCGTACACATTTCTCTCTTTTTCTTAATTATTTAATAATTAATAGCTTTTAGTATTCAATGCATTTCTTTTTTCGATTTTATTACTTAAAAATCCTTACATCTTCTTCTCTCCCCTCCCTCCCTCCTTTGGACAACTGGTCACAGAACAGTCTTCAGTTTTAATATCTAATAATAGTTCCAACAAGTCTTTGACAATCTCTCTCTTTCTTTAAGTATTATATACAATGTAAATTTTATCACTATGCGAATGGATATTGTAAAATGTAATTTAAATTAAATAACAAACTCAAATAAATTCAATGTGGACAGTAATGGACAAGTGGTTTTCTCTTTTATTATGTTTTCCAAATTAATGGAAATATAAAAAAATTAACATGAAATCTCCCTTCAAAATAATAAGCCAACTAATTTAAATAAGGCTTTATTGAGTTCTCATTCTGTCATTCAGACATGTCTTTAATTACTTCCAAGAACTTGACTAAACACATTGTTAGAGTTAGAATTTCATTAGGATTACTCAAAATGCAGATGTAAATAGGATTTAAAAGAAAATATTTTTCTTATTTTATATATAAGAAATATTATTTAATTGAGTCGAGGATTACTTCTTATATAAAGTATATTTTTTTTATTATTATTCATAATTAAGCGAAAATATTTAGAGTTAAGATTAGTTATCAGTGATATTGTAAAGTTATCTGATTTTTACACTAAATAAATAGAGATTTTTACCTAAATTATGGTAAAATTATAGTTGTATTAATAGTCGAAATATTATGTGTTATAAAAATGAATGAATGGAGTGTCCTTATGATAATATTGCCAAAAGTATTTATAATTTTTATCTGTCCAAAATAATATGTTGTTTTATTAGTCTTAATGAAATATTTTCTCGAAAATTTGCAGACTGATTCACATAAAATTTGTTTGTTGAATTTATGAATATGTTTTTTCTTAACCATTCAAATAAAAAAGCAAACTTCAAACTAGAGTTAAATCCAATTAAAATCAAACGTTTGTAAGTTGTTCAAGCATTCGTAAAGTGGTGAGACTGAAAATTATTCCAGTGATAATTTGATAATTTTGTCCAATAGTATTTTTTTGAACCTAATCCATTGAAAAAATAATTTATTTTTAAAAATATGTATTCTAATAAATATTTTATTTATATGAAAATTAAATTATTTACCAAATAATATCTAAAAAATATTTTTTAACTAATTTCCCTAAAAATTAATTTATTCTAATATTTATCTAAAACATAAAAATAAATTATTCTACTAAATAAATACCTAAAAAAATTATTCTAAAATTTATCTAAAACATAAATCAATATATTAATTAATTTTAAAAATTTATTCTAAAAATTATTTATTCAATCAAATAATTAGTTTAATTTAAAAATAAACTATTCAACCTAATAATTTTTTAAAAATTTTTTTACCAAATAATTATTAATTTTTTTAAATATTATTTATTCAACAAAAAATAATATTTATTCTAAAATTTATTATTAATTATAAAAATATAAATAAATAAATAATTTAAAAAATACACATTTTCAATCAATTTGTAAAATCATAAAACTTTTAATCAAAATGTAAAAGAAGAAGAGGAAAAGAGGAGGAAGAGGAAGAACAAAAAAAAGAGAGAGAGAGAGAGAGGAGAAAGAAGAAAGAAGAAAGAAAAGAAAAAGAAAAAGAAAGAAAGAAAGAATGAATGAAGAAAAAAAAAGTTTGGAAAGAATAAATATTTAGAAACTAGCAACGGAATATAATTTCTCACTAAAAAGATGATGCATATTTTAAAAACTTATCATTAGCGGCAATATTAGCAACAAAAATTATTTGTGTCGCTAAAACTTTAAAATTAACGACAAAAAATATTTTTGTCTCTCACACAAAAAATTTAATATGATTTGGCATATAAAATTAGAGAGGGAACATATTTAATAACTATTTAGTGATAAAATTAGCGTCGGTAATAAATTTCATCACTAATTAGCTCAAAAAATTTTAATTAATAATTTTAAATAATTAAAAATTAAAAACAAATAATTTTATCACTAATTTTGATAAAATTAGCTGTAGATAGAAAAAAAAATTCATTGCTATTTTTATTTATTAATGATGAGATTCAGCGATGTAAGGCGCGAGCTAAATTTAGCTAAAAATTTATTTGGTTGCTAATAAGTTTTGTCACTAATATTTAGCCATTAATAAAAATTTAATACTATTTAGCCATGGATAAAAATTCTATCTTTAATTTATATTTCGTTGTAGGGAAGGTACATATTCTTGCTTCTATTTCGGAGAAAAATTAAAAAAACCATTAAATAATAAACAGAAAGTGAAATATATTGTAGCAGATTATGGTAAAAAAAACATATATATATATATATATTGTAGCAGAGATTTATGTGAGTACCGAAGATGTTATATCTATAAGAAAGGATTTGTCTGTCTCGTGATAGAGAGAGAGAGACTTAATTCAATTGCTGTTGAATGTTATGACATCTTAACAGTAAAAAATAATTTTAAACAAAATTTTAAATTTTTGACAGTTCATTTTAGGCCATCTTCTGCTCACTGTTAAACGTAGTCTGCAACTCCATTTATTTCTCTTTCAGATTTGCAGTAGGCCACTGTGATATCTTTTATGTTCACAGGTCTGTTTTGCCATTTCATAATTAATTTTTTTTCTCGTCATTATAATATTAATTATTTTGAATCTGTAATTTGTCAAGATTTTTTCTCTAATCTGATTGGAAAAAAAAATTCCCCTTGATTTCTCTGATCTGTAATTTGTCAAGATTTTTTCTGACTTACAATATGAGTTTGTGTCCTTGTCGCAGTCATGCGCGTGCTAGCTTATGTATTATTTGGAGAAATCCTCCAAACTGTTTGATTTTTTGTTTTATTATGCTACGTTGATATTGTTATTGACACACGAGAAGAGTTTTTTTTGTTTCCTATAGGAAGAAAAATTAAATATGAATCAATACAATATATATATATATATATACATATATATACTTATTGTTAGACTAGTCTTACTTATCGTTAGACTAGTCTTCATCGTATAGACTAAGGTCATTATGATCAAGTGCACTGGAAGTCCTCTTCTCATATCTTTTGAAAAACATTATCTAAAACGCCAGTAAAAATGTGACTTGAGAGTATTAATTGATAATTTAAATATTCTTTATATTTAAAATATATAACTTTTGATAACAAATATTTTTAATATAAACTAAAAATTTCATAGTCATGATACTAAACGGTCTGAGTGTGATAAGATTTATATATGTGCATGCATTTAGAGCATTAGACTAGTAAAGCGGTGGGTATGCTTAGGCCTAATCATATAAGGTAAGATTATAAATCTAGTGGATTATCATCCTTCATGCCCATATGCAAAGGACCAACATTTCCTCAGTTTGTTGGCAATTTTTAGCTGCCTTTTTTTTTTGTTGCGATGAATTTTAATGATAACATGAAGAAATGTAATGTGAATTGTAAGCTGTTTTAGTATAAGCTAGAACGATGAATTGTGCCTCATATGCATATGATGAGTCTTCTTTATTTATTCTATTTCTTAATCTGCAGTCCAATCTAGACCAGCTTGAAAGCAAACCAGTTTATCGCATCGTTGGGCCAAAAAAAAAAGTTTATTGTATTATATGATGTGATCTTTCAATAAATAATAGCAGCATATTTTTAGAAAAAAGATATAACAATAACAATAAAAATAAAAATAAAATATGATACCATAAGTATACAAATAGAACATGTCAATAATCCCAGTTCCCAAGAAAAACCCAAAGAATTATTGAAAATTAGTAAGCAAGGGTTTAATCAAAGTACCAGGAGTTGATGGCTGAGTTCAGAAGGTAGTTCACGTGGTTGTAGCAGAATTGAAGTTAGATAGAGTGGTCCATTTCTTGGCAATATATTATCACAGGCACTGCAGACAAAAAATAAAGAAGAAAAGCATAAACCTCTTCTTTGCTCTTGGCATGCTAACAATACTGTATGTACCAACAAAGCTGCATAATACAAAGTTAGCTCTACTTGTAGACAGCACGCAGCCTAGATTTCTTTATTATTTGCCTCCACTGAGATGGGATTTTTACATGCCAATGATCCCTCACCTAATTGGTTAAGGGTGTGGGCCTCAGTTCAAAATCCCGCCTGTGTGGAGAATATTTAAATTTATTTCTGTTCATATTGATTGATAAGCTTCAGATTCAGGTTATTGATACTTACCACAAAAATGCATCCTTTGTAGGAGGATATGGAACCGACATTGCAGTAAAACGAGTTATGTCCACTGTGAGCTTGTATTCAATCTCTACTTCGGCATTTTAGAATGACACTGGGGACTTGAATGGTAGCTCTAATGTGTGACATGAAATCATAGCTCATTCTCTGATTAAAAAAGAAAAATCATAGCTCATTCCAATTGAAAATGTGATTCCAATCATCATCAGCCAGCAGGAATATACCCACAGACAGTCTCCAACTGAAATTTTCAAAGAATTTAGATTGTCAAACAAATCTCCAGAAACAGAGTTCTCATAAAAATAAAAGAAATCTATTGGCAACCTTGCACTGATAGGAATTTAGAAATAGCTTACAGAAAATGCAGCAAAAAGAATATTGGATTTACATAATCAAAATCATATGAACATTTGGGAAGCAATCGAATTTTACAGACAACTCAACAATTTGTTTTCTTTGTACCATTTTTTTCTAATCTTTTCATTGGAATACGCATGTAATCACTCACAAAACCACATGCATGATGCACTCGTAATCTGAAAATAGAGATATGAAAATCTTTAAATTATATTCAATTAATAATATAATGATCAGAAACAAATGATCAATTTCGTCTTCTTTGACCAAAATAATCACAAAACTAATACAAGCAGGAGAATCATGCTTACCTGTCTAATCTGGTCCATCAATTCCTCTCTGTGTTTAAAGCATACGAGTTTTGATTCATTTTTGGAAAACTAAGAATTCAGTGCAGCTTCTTCCTTCAGCTATTCCACACTCCTGTTAGCTAGATGCAACCATCTTTAGCTACTTTCTTCAGCATCTTAGTTTGGCAACAGCGCATCCATTGAAGTCCCATGTACGTGAGTACGTCCACGTAAAAATTGCAGAGTAGGGACTTGAACATCACTCCAACAAATAGATCTATAGGAACTTATAGCTCTAAGTGCTATTCCTCTCGCTGCATGATTGAACCAAAAGAATTCTTGCTTAGCCAAATTCTCATACAAAAACTTTTGCACTCACCAAAAATCTCTGCAAGAACAGAGTCCATCTTCAAAATGATGAAATCTGCTTGCGTCCCTCATAATTAGTTGTCTTTCAAATACTTTTGAAACGAGCTTACAAAAAGTATGGCAATCACCACAAACTCGAAGATTCTTGGTAATTCTGATAGGAGAACCCTCAGCAGTGTCCAATAAGCCATATACAATGGCCAACCTTTCACTATGCCCATAAAGCATCTGAACTTTCTCCTCTTCCCTTACATTATGCAAAACAAACTTGGTTTGGACCACATAGCCGCCTTCTCTCTCTAGCTTCTCTATAATTTGAGCTAATTTTTTGTAAATCTTATCACACTCAAGATGAGATTTGTCTCCAGGAAGGAATGTGTGAATTTTGTTCCCAACCTCAACCCAACTACATCCAGGGTTTTTCTTTAACCCACTTCCCTTCATTTTCATTCTCACTTCTTCGACTTCTTTCGACCTACCACTAGCAGCAAAGACATTGGGTACAAGCACATAATTTCCTGGATTGTTAATGTCCAATTCTAAGAGCTTCTGTGCTGCAAATTCTCCTATTTCTTTATTTGAGTGAATCCGGCAAGCCCCAAGAAGTGCACACCAAACTTCAGGAGTCGGTTCAATCCCCATGCTTTGCACAAATTGGTATGCCTCTTCTAAACTATTTGTACGGCCAAGAAGATCAACCACACAGGCATAATGTTCTGGCCATGGCTTCAACTGGTACTCGTACTTCATAATTTCAAAAAGTCTTTCACCTTCATTAATCAATCCTGAATGACCGCATGCATAAAGAAGTGCCAGAAAGGTAATATGATCGGGGACTATATTTTGATCCTTCATTCTCATGAATAATTCAACAGCTGCTTTACCACATCCATTCATTCCATATGCATTGATCATGGCTGTCCATAGAACTAAACTTCTGTTTCTAGAATAAACAAATATCATAAATGCTCTCTCTAGACTTCCACAGCAAGCATACATATCCACAAGAGCATTTGGTATCGATTTTTCAGACATGAAACCTTTCCGGATTATGAAACCATGAATCTCTTTTCCTTTCTTCAAGGTGGATAAACAGGCAATGCCAGAGACTATGCTTATTACAGTTACAAAATCAGGTTCAATACCAGTTTCTTTCATATAGTAAAAAACTTCAAGAGCTTCATTTGCAAACCTATTATGGGCATAAGATGATATCATGCTTGTCCAGGACACAAAATCTTTACATTCGTTTGAGTCAAACATTCGAGTTGCATGGTCAATAGCCCCACACTCACCATAGACATCAACAATTGTGTTGTATAGCACAGGATCGTATAGACCATGCCTTATAGTGTACCCATGGATTTCTTTCACTTGTACCAAGTATTTCTGTCCACCGCATGCCAGCAAGATGCTTCCTATCATCATTGCATCCACATCCATCCCTTCCATATGTACTTGTCTGAACAATTCTAAGGCCTTTATGTGACAATTATTTTGAGCATAGCCAGCTATAACCGTAGTCCAAGAAATGAAATCTTTATTAGAGATGTTATCAAAAGCATGACCAGCATAACTCATGCAACAGCACTTTGCATACGTATCTATAAGTGTATTCCCAGTCAGTACATTAGAATCAAGCGCATTCTTTATTGCATAAGCATGGATTTCCTTTCCTTGCAATATATAACCCAATCTCCCACATGCCACAATAATGCTTATTACAGAAACTTGGTCAGGTTTTAGACTAGCATCCTGCAAATCATAGAAGAATTGGAGAGCTTCATTGTATAGACCATTTTGGATGAAACCGGATAGCATAGAATTCCATGTAACGATGTCCTTCCCTTCAAATTTATCAAAAATGACAGCAGCCTCAACCATTTTTCCAAATCCAACATACATAGATAGCAAAGCATTGGTCACTTGACAATCAAACAATAAACTATTTTTTTCAAGATAGCAGCATGTATTTCCAAATCCCGTTTCATAAAAGAGGCATCCTCACATGCTGAAAGAGCGGCAACAATAGTATAAGTGTTTGCAGCCACACCAGCCTTCTTCTGCATTTGTCTAAAGAGTTCCAGTGCCTCCAAGCACCGTGCATTCATGGAATAGGCAGAGATAATAGAATTCCAGGACACAACATTATTTCTCGCATTCATTCTGTCAAACTATTTCCTTGCACCACTTAGATCATTGCACTTAGCGTACATCGCAATAAGAGAATTAGCGACATATACAATAGAACCATACCCATACTTAATAGCTAAACCATGAATTTCAGCCCCACAACAAAGATCTTCCACTGTTCCACATGCTTTAAACAAACAAGGAAAAGTGTAAGAATCTAGTCTAGAGGAACACTCAAATTCAGCATTTCCCTATACATTTCCAGAGACGTTAAAGGTTCTCCATTTGAAACATAAGAAGCCATCATAGCGTTCCAAGTGAAAATAGTTCTCTGACACATTTTATCAAACAACTTCTCCGCGTGCAAGATAGATCCGCACTTGACATACATGAATAAAAGCTTAGTGCTCAAGAACACAGATTCTTTTAATAAATTAGACTTAATAACATGGGCATGAATTTGTTGGCCTTGTAATAGAGCCTTCTCCTTTGCACATAGCTCAAGGAGCGGGGCATAAACATGATCATGGTTAAACGGAAGTCAGTAGTCATAACCAGTTAACAAAGCAGTAAATGACCGAAAAGCATCTTTGAGGCCAGTTTGCTCGCATATATCTTTTAAAAACGGGATTTTGGTGGGACTTGGAGAGAATTTGGGAATGTAGAGAGATGGGTTTCTCATATGGGTTTTTGTTCATGGAGTGTTGTATTAGCGGCGGGGAGGTGGGGTAGTACAAGTGTGGAACTGATGCAGGCATTGCAGATAATTTGCATGAGAATTGAAGGGCGCGAGCAGTAAAAGAACGTAAGCTCGTAAGCTGGTGAGAAAGGTCATGGTTTAATTTGGTATTTGCGTCAACAGCGCCTTTCAGTCCCCCTGTCTCTTTCATTTAACTATTTAATATTCCTTCGTTAGCCCAACAACGGCTTGTCGTTTGTACATGTTTTTTCGCAGTTTTAGTATAGATATTTATTAACTTACATACTTGACACAAGATTTTTTGAAACTACACTTCAGACCAATAATCATGACATAGAAATTTTATAAAATGGGATGAAAGACTTTGGAAGAGCACCTTGGCATGAAACATTTACGACAATCTCTAGAGGCGAAAATAATGTAAGCAAAAATCCAACTGTTTTAAGCTATTGTGCATACATAACTTGTTCTTTCAAGCTATTGCTAAAAAAAAAACATATTCTTCCAAGCTCATGTTCAAAAGAAAAAAAAAGAACTTATGCTTTCAAGCTGAATGAAAGGCCAAATAACACATTCATCACAAACCACTTCAGCCCCACTTTATTCAAGTGCAAGAGAGCATGGTTTTGAATAAATTATATTTATGACCATTAAATAACCTTTAATTGTGTAATCAACCCCACTAGTTTGAATAACTACACAAACTGTCTGTTAAATAAGGGGCAATCTAAGGGATAAGGAAGAGGGAGGGAGAAGTGCATTTCACAAGAATACGCATTAATTGCCTTACTAGGACTACACTATGCAAAAGAATTTTACCCAAAGGGAATACACTCAACCAATTCAGCTTTGTTTCTTTGTCCAAATGGCCAGATTACCTCGTTCCTGGCACAGTTTCCCTATACAACTTGAATACACACTGTTAGTAATTCCATCTATGTACATTCACTGATCTCGTGCAAAACCAAAAAAATGTCTTCCACCAAGCACCGTATGATATTATTACGCCTTCTGCTTTTGCCTTTCTCAAGCCAAAAACCAAGCACATGAGTTAAGGTAGTCATGATGCTTGTCTACGTTTTAAATAAATTTATCCAACGGTTACAAAGACTCTGTCTTGCTTGCCATTGCTCATACTGTGTCATTCCCAGGCCAGCCCCGTTGCCTTTCTTTTTCAGTGTGTCATGAACATATAATCCAATCCTATCCAGAACTTGACTGAAAATACCATAGGATTTCAAAGAGCAGAATAAATAGCTGCAGCACAAGCTGAGATAATCACACTTCAACTGCGATTTCCATCTCACCCATGATTAAATGAAGCCTTTAAGCTCTCATCTGGCAGTGTCCAAGAGATCAAATGCCCACCAGAATCCCCACTCAACTGTTTCAGGTCACTTGTGAGGTATAGAGCAGTAACTGGATGTTTATGAAACTTCAGCACCTTGTGTAGGACCAACCTGTACTCCAGTTCCTTACCACCTAAATTCAGCCCAGCCGTTGGGTTATTGGATGATTTACTTAAAGCATTCTCTTGGTTGGAGATGTGAACCATTTGCCACACCTTAACAGCTCCACTCTGGTGGCCTGTGGCATACCAGTTTGTGTCCAGCCAATCTGAAAATGTACAACTTGTCACCGAGAGAATAGAATCAGATGGCAACTGGGATGTGTTAATCACTGCAAGGCAATCCCCATTGATGCTCCAAACAGCAAGCAGAATTCCAGCAGCTGTCACAATCTCCCCAGTCAAGTCATTCACATAAATTGCTGAAACCGGCACAGGAAATTCTGGTAACTGCCTAACAAAAACCAAGGAGCTGAGGTCCCATACAATAACAGTGCAGTCATCAGATCCACTCACAATCAGCATGTAAGGCTGGCTAACATGAAGGCATGTGATTTTGCTAGTGTGGCCACTAAGTGCCTTCTCTAATTGCAGATTTTGTAGAACACGGGGACCATCCTTTCCAATTCTCCAAACAGAAAGTAACCCATCATCAGCACCTGTGACCAATATTTGACCATCATGGCTAAAACCAGTACACTGAATTTGATTACCCCCATGAAGATTCTCATGCGTTGAAAGGAGCTTGTCTTGGTCATAGCTCAGAAACCTCAAGCTGCGATCTGGGAAACCCCATGCTACATATTTTGTATATGTCCTAGGTTTAAGCAAACTATTTGTTCCTGCCACAAGAATTTTCTCATGGAAACTGACAATCTGACTTATTGCAGATGAGATCTTGCGTATCTCATGTGGAACAAGATGGTAGGAATACTTGAGTGGATTAGGAGAAACCCTTCGGTCAGGGCGCCTTTTCACATGGCTTTTGAGGAACAGTTGCTTTGGTGTCTGACCGAAGTGGTTGATTTGTGCTAGAATGGAGGCTTTCATTGCTGGATCTGTGACTGAGTCTATGTCCACACTGCCCTCATATGTATAATGATAGAAAACATTCACGGCTTCTTCAGCAGCCTGTCAATCATAGATGGAACAGGTCAAATTATAAGAACAAGAAGGGTAACTTGTATGGGAACATTGGTGAGTAATGATAAAAAAAGGAGGATAAAAAGTTAAAGTTATCCAATTATCAAATAGTCACAAGTTCCAATCCCCCCCCCCCCCTTTTTTTTTATTACATTCCCTTTTTACCTGCAAAAGGTTAACATTATCCAATAATCAAATTATCAAATACAGCTCTAGAGAGAGAGAAAGCAGACAGGCAAGAGATATAACTTTCTGATTAGTGTCAGCTTTGAGAACAAAAGAGCACAGGCAGAGGCAGAGGCATGGAGTACAACAGAAATGTACAACAAAGTAGGATTGTGAGGCCGTTATAAGATCTGTGAAAAAACTTTTACTCTCAAGAAATCCTATGCAATTGAGGAAAGAGCAGAAACAATATTTATCATAAAGAAAATTCACTCACAAAAAAATAAAAATAAAATAAAAATGGAAACTGCAAAGATATTCCAACTAGAAGGGGTGAGTTTATACGCTGAGAAGAAAGATCTAAAGTACCATGCAGTGACTGACAATGGCAAACCTCCCACACACTTCAAAGCTTTTGTCAGATAGGCAAAATTAGTTTGTAAAAAATTCAAACTTCATGCACACAAAAAAAATCCTGGATATTAGCAAAAACAAGAACGTAGAAATCCCCTTTGTTCCTAGTGTTTTCTGACATGTAACAATGTCATTAGAAATGCAAAAAACACACCTTCCCTCTCTGTTTATATCCAAATATGAGGTCTATCCAATGATGCAGATTTTCAGAAACATAATCAGACTCCAAGGCTTCTCGATGCTTCCTAATGAATTCTCTGGCACTGCCTTTGGCCCAAGGAGGCAACAAGACACCGCCCACCTTCAAAAAATACCAATGGTATAGTTTAAAATTTTGATGCGCAAAGAAAGGAAAAGGGGATTGCACATAATAGTGTCCATTGTATCAAACACATCATCAAAAGAAAAATAGTTGAATCAAATAATTCCACTTTTTCAAAGAAAACCAACCTTTTCTCCTGACTGCTTCTCTCCCAAGTCAAGGTTGAATCTATTTTCAAGGAATTCTGGCATGTAGAAGAATTCTGGAATCAATTCCTTCACATCAGATGTGTTGCCCTTCCCAGCAGCACTTAACCAAGTGTCTCTAATACTATTGAAAAGGCGATCAGCATGATCAAATTGGCCACCCTGCAGCTTCTGATTCTCTGCACTGAATGGAGGCAAGCGTAGAAGATAGAAGAGGACAATTCCAGCACTAGAATAATGAGAACCATAATGAAACTTTGGAACCTCTGGATCATCCCAGCTCTCATATCTGAATAGAGAAGAAGTGCAAATAATAATAACAATAATAATAAATAAGCAGTGAAAAAAAAAATGGCAGTTTTCACAAAGATAAAAAAACCTTTTCTTGAATTCCTCTTCCCCTTCAGATGTCTGACAGCCCATTGGTTTTTCAAGCTTACGATATGTTTTAGGATTGGATAAATCCAGATTTTCACTCTCGTAATCTGCCAGTACCCAAGGAAACACTGGATATTGGGTGAGATCACTGTATCCCCGCCCAGCCAATGTGTTCAGATGCATGAGGTATTGGAAATTGCTAATTTCTCCATTTTGCCACCTTTTGGAGAAGGATTTAGCCATTAACTTAAACAAACGACTTCCTTCATTACTTTCTTGTTTAGTTGACCCAGAAATTGTGGTGTCCAACCTGTAGCAAGGAAGAAAATTTTGAACAAAACATATGGAAATTCCCGGGAACAACTATGGTAGAAAATAATACATAAAGCAAAATCAATAAAATAAAATAAAATAAAATAAAGATGATACCCAGATAAATTAAGGAAAATAAATGTCTTAGCAAGGAATTGAGAACAGTGTTACCATATCCACTTATCCAGTACCATATGAAAATTATAATGCATAGGCTATAATTCGCCAGGCAGACATAAAAACCAATTTTATCAGCCATTTATCTCAAATGCATTACTATTGCATTGGTGTCATCCCACCACTTCCTTTTTAGAGGGGATAGAGGAAATAGCAGAAGTAGGTAACATATTTGTTCACTGAAGGTATTTCAGAAAGCTAGGTAAATGCCAATATTACTGCACATAGGCATGGGAGCTCAAATGAACATTTGAAAATGGAACGACTATGGCACTTGAGTACATAGCATGCATCAGAGTATTTTTCCATTTCACCTTTTCCATTCTTTAAGTTTCCATTTCTTAGATTACCCAAAAAGAAACTTAACTGCTTTAAAACCTCATTCTAACATTATTAGGTGCATCTCAACATCAATATTATTATTTGTCATGGCACAGCTACGTGAAGAGCCCATATTTTGCATGAAAGTAATTAAACAATGACCTTGTGAACTTAGACGGACCAATTCACCATCTAAAAATCAAACAAATACAAGCACCAAGGTGTGTAATATTACAACATTTCTCAGGGAAGATGTAAAACCAAGGCCTATAGAACCTACTTAGCCCACTGAAAGCCAAAGCCCACAGCAAAAGTTACAAACTTAAAAAAAAAATCCAAACAAATAATGATACATTGCCCTTGCATTTTGATGGAGGGATTTTTTTTTTTTTGAGCATTTTTTATGGAGGGATTTGAAATCAAAAACTTTGAATTTTATAGTATTCGTGTTTTGTTTGAACGCTTAAATTCATGAACGTTATTGTATATTTCAAATACCAATGAAAATGCGCAATTTTGAATAATTTCAAATAAGTTCTCAACCACATTCATGAATCTATTCATTCACGCATCAAATCAATTAAGAAATTGGCTGACCTTCATTCAAACAATTTAAATTAAAATCTTTTAGAAATCCCTCATTTTAAATTCTTCCATTCAAATATAGCTTCAGTTCTTACATTTAATGTTACACCCACATATTAGAAAAAATAGCAACAGAGAACAATAACATGTAACACATCAAGTATAAAATCCATACCCTTCCAAAAAATAACAGATAAATGCAATTGGCATATCAGTTGCATGCACACAAAACACATGGGTGTTGTTTGAAAACACGATTTAACACTAATAATTTTCAGTGGTTTTTATAATTTTCAGTGTTTTCTAATTATAAACTGTTTAATAACGCTTATCCACATATAACTTGCATATCTAAATTAAGCTAAAATTTACTTACAATGACAAGTCAAAATTTCACTTAAAAATTTGCAAAAAATGCAATAAGTCAATTGAATTTAAAACAATTATGCAATTTAGAAATCAGTATTAATACTATTCAACACTTAAAATTCAGCTCTTAAATTTTTAGCATTCAATTTTCAGATATACCAAAACCGCCTCAACCTCATATAAAAATTTAGAAGCGTGGGTTAGCATAAATACTCACATGCTATTCCTTGGAAGATTCATGGCAACCAGATTTTTGAACACCTCTTCTCTCTCTTTTTTATGGAACACCAGTAGATCATTAAACCCATCCATGCTAAATACCTCAATAGCAACCGGACGAAGCTGGTAATCACGTTTCAAGATCTCATGAACACTGTTAAGCTTCCACATATTCCAAGGATGTGGTAGATTACCACTACTACAGACTTTCTCCTTGCCCCATGCACCACCACCATAGGCCCATGCTCTTCCCCCAACACACGTCTTTACCATTGTGCTCCAGGATGAAGTTGACTTGGACTGGAAATCCATAGTGCTAATAACATCCTTCTTTACACCCAAAGCCTGATCAATAACAGAGAGTTCATCTTCGCATTCCTTTTCACATATGCACCCAGAATCATCGATGTAGAAGTTCTCGATCACATACAAACAAAGCTCCCCAATCAAAAATATACCATCATGTTTATCCAGACCAACAACTCGCTCACAGTTATATTTGAACCGTATCTTCTCAAAAGGTTCCAGATATGGTCTAATCAGATACTCACCATTATCATTCAGTTCCTTATCTGATTTATCCTCTGTGACTTTAACATCATCAATTTTATTAGAAGACGAATACCTTGGAGATCCTAACTCAGATCTTCCATGAATGCTCTCTGACAATGGAGCAGAATATGTACTAGACTTAACACCAGACTCAAGAGCTGAGTGAAGGCTTGCATCATTCATACTTCTAGCTCTATCATCATTCCACCCACTCTTAACAGAAGCTGCACCTTTGGCATCATCAGGTTCTTTAAAAAAGTCACTGTACATCTCGTCAACACCATTTTGTTCCTCATTATCACTCAAAAAATTGAAAAATAATTCAGAGCCAGTATCAGATGTGTCAGGACCCTCATCTTTTCCTTTGGACAACTTTATTTCCAATTCAAACTGCCCATTGAGAGCATTTTGGATAGTATCAATCTTCGATTTGCAGCGTTCAAGCTTTTTGCGCATCCTGTATGGACCTTCAATGGGACAAAGCTGCCATTCGGGTTCATCAGTTGAAGACGATCTATGCATTGGGAATATCCCACGCTCGTGTACAAGTTGTTGAAGAAGGGTTTGCCACTCACTTTCAGCATGGAGAACCCATCCATATTTATCCTGGCGGACAACTCTCAAATCGGTAGACATTGCATCACGAATCATTTCCATTGCATATCTTCGTTCAGTTACCTGCTCCCAATGCCGTAGGTCTAGCTTTGCAATGTCTCGTGACCTTCTCCCCATTTCCCTCTTTCGACGACCCTCCAACCCTTTTATTCTCACCCCAGGAAATTTTGTTGATCCGGCAATATACTGGCGCCACATAATCAATGCACACTGCTCCAATACTTTGTCGACTATCTGCTCAGAATTCTCAAGCCACTCAAAGAAAGCAGACAGACTTCCTGTCAATAATCTGTCAAAACCACCATGTAGCATATCCATTTGCTGTCCTTGATTTTCTTTGCAGACAAGCAAGTCCTCCAGTTGAGCCCTGCGATGCACCAGTAGATACTTGACAATATCAACAGCTACATTGTGAACATTACGCCTATGGTCACGCAGAATATATACTAGATTTACGATAAGACAGCAATTTAAATCAGCGTCAAGATTGTTGGGACAGAAAATGATGCATCTGTGAGCAACTAATAACTGCAAAACAGTGCAGATATCAATTCCCGAATCGTCTTGTGAAACATTAGGAGATGATCTCTTTTTGGGTTCAATATGCAAACCTAATGACGAAAGAAGATTATCTTCTCCAATGGTGACCAGGAAATATGGCAGAAAACAATAAGTTATCATTCGATTTGTGTTCTTAAGAAGCGAATGAACATAAGCATCAAGTTGCTTGCTTCCTCTTGTAATAGACAGAAGACCCTTTCCTGCAGGAGCTGCTTCTTCAATCCGGCCATCTTTGTTTGCCAATTGTAACAATGACAATAAGAATTCAAGAGTTCTCAGTACAGCTGCAGGTTGAGGAAAAGCACCCATATAGACACGATCCACTATCATCCAGCATAATGCATCTAAGTTTGAGGACCACCGGTTTTTGTCCAACTTCTTCTCATCTTCCTCATCATCACGCAAAAGACGCCTCTCCACAAAGTTCATCAGCCTACTAAGACATAAACCCTGGAATACTAACAAAGATTCAACATCAACATATAAAGGTACAATTTCTAAGATGCCCTCAATAACCTGTGCTGCTTTCATCTGCTCAGTGGTAAAATCAGAGAGAACTTCAGCCATAAAATCTAACACAGCAGTAGCTCCTGCAGAACATGGACCACCCCCATAACCAGAATCATCAATTTCAAGGAGCAGTTTTCCACTGACTGAAAAAGATAAGTTTGCAGCAGATGGTCCTTGAGTAGACTTCAAGTCTGGAGATGCATCAAATTCACTACCAGAAACATAGGATTCTATTGAAGGAGTGGTTTGTAAGGAAGCTTTGGATTCATTCTGACTTCCACTTCCTGGCCAGGATGTCAACGCAACAACTGGAGATGAAGAGGATGTAGGAGTGATTCTTGAAGTTGACTTCTCAGATATTACAGGTGAATCCATTATGCTGAGAGATGCAGAACTCTGGGAATCTTCCAATTGAATAGGTTCCACAGTGCTGTCAATGTTTCGAATGTTATATTCATTTGAGCTAGAGGTGGCAGACACCAAGTCAACAATATCCCCATCCGAGTTCTGAACTGCTTGGACACTTTGAACTGGTTTTTTATGTAAATCAGTGATCTTGATCTCCAATTTATCATCTGCCAGATAATTCTGGGGTACAGGCATGTCATCAGAACTTGTACTTGCATGAGCTTGAGGAAAGCTTCCAACACTAATTGATGTCTTGGCAGATTGTTCCTGTTCATGAGGCAGACTGGAGTACATGTTCTGAGAACTACTAGTGTCATCACAATCATTCAAGTTCTCAGACATATTCACTAGTTTATCTACTAGTGTCTTCTCAGAAAGTGTCTTTGACATATTCACTGCAGAAGCTGCCCTGCAAACCGGGAAAAAAAAAATTACAGCTCAATCGAAATGAGTAACTGCATAAACTGATAAATAATACTAGGTAAACAAGTAAGCATAGATACATGTTTGATTGCTTCAGGACAAAGCAGTATAGGGAAAACACAAAAAGTACAAACTAGAAGAGAACCGAGCACATACCTAATGCATGAAAAATAAAGTTCAATGCAACTTTCAAGAAATTCTGGCCTTCTGCAAACAGCAGAAAAAGGGGGGCACATCTTTGCCAGATCAACCATAAATCTCAGGACTGAGGTTGCAGCAGCAGGAGCAGATGCCTCCCCACCCATTAAACGCGCCGCATATGTCTTATGCATCAGAGCTTCACCCTGCAGCTCTGCTGCCATGTCTGCATCCCCCTCCATGAGCTCTGCCACAAGGCTAGCACCAACCTGGGAAAGATTTCCAGTTTGTTGAACAACCATTAGTTTAATGCTCAGCCTATCAAATGTAGATTTTGCCATCGCAATCACGGATTCCAAAAGTTCCACAAATTTCAAGTCCATATAACTTCCATCACTTGGTATAAGGCCATGAAAATCTAGCAGGCGAACTTCTGGTAGCCTTGGATAAACAGGCTTTCCAAACACCAGACAGAACAAAATATAATAAATATCTGGAGAATCATAAAAACTAGGAAGCACCCTCATCAAACCCTGATAACCTCCACTAGCGCGAAATTTAAGTGCAAAGGTGGGAGAGGAAACAAGAGACACACCAAGAAGAGTCATGATCCATCTCATGCTAGTAGGATGAACAGCTTCGTCAAGAAAATATGTTATCAGTCTTGATGATACAATCTTATGCCACTGCTCCAACAAATCTTCCGATTTTATGGTTACTTGTAGATCAATGAGCATCTCTAGCAGCATATTCCTTACAATTACATGCTTACCCATTGTTTCTCGCATTATTTGCTGCCTTGGTTTCAGATAGGGAGGATCAAATGTCATTATCACAAACCTAACCACATTTTCAAGTTCAGACACCAAAAATCCATCTTCCAAAATGACCCCAAGCAAAACCACCAATTTTTCCAAAACAGAAACTTCAACATCACCACGCTGCAGAGTCACAAGTAAATGTTGGACAAGGTTAATTCGCCGCAGAACGGTGAGGTTATGATTCCTGTACCAGTGCATAGACACTAAATGCTCAAGAAATCCTAGAAGAGCAATTTGAATTGAAACTGGAGCTGTTCCCCAGAGTGTCCAGTCCAACAAGACATGTTCTACCATATCTGCATTTGACAACACAATGCAATTTGAAGTTTCAACTAGTATATCAGAATTTTCAAGCTCTGAAATATGACTATATGAATCTTTATGAGTAGAAAAATCATCCGTATCTCCATGAGATCCAATTGAAGAAGTTTCATCATGAAATTTTGACAAGCTAAGATTCTCAAATCCACCTTCCTGCATAGTTGCAGCAGGTGATATAGTTTGTGTGTTTTCCAACTTCTTTGGTTCAGCAAATGAAGCCTCACATGCAGCAATTTGAAAAAATATCTCAAGTGATTGCATGTCAAATAATGACATCCTGCGACGCAGAAATAGAGCAAGCAAATGGTATCCCCTGTATGTTTGCATGTCTCTGACATTCTGGGGATTCTGATGAAGTGCACAGGCAAGTAATGTCAATGCCATGTGAAGCATATCCCTGGTTTCTGCAGCTTCAACAAGGGCCAGAACAACAGCCATCCCACCGACAGGGCGAATTGTATCTCCAATCACGTTCTGCCTACAAACATAGATATCCCCAAGAAGACGTCCAAATCGCGGTATTCCTGAAATTAAGAGGGAGAGAAAGAGAGAGAATCAAGAGAAAGTTCTATAAACATCCTAAAATGCTTTGCATAAAGTTAGGCACCCGATAGTTTAAAAGTCAAGATTTCAGTTGCTCACCCCCAATAGGAGAAGCAGCTGCTGACATAGGATCAACCAGATTGAGCAAGGAGAATGTACCAGATGCTCGAATGGCTTCAGTACAAGTTCCATCAAATGCAAATATAAGTTTTTTTCCAGATAGATGCAATGAAAGGTGTCTTAACCTATCCAAATCCCAAACAATCCCACTACCATCTGATTTAGAATCCCCAGGTTTCCCAGCACTTTCAACCTTTTGTGTGTTTGTCAACAGCAAGTCAGCATCTAATGAATCCAAGATGGCCATGCTACCACCACCACAAGCCTGATTAGGGACAAAACGCAGAAGATCGGAATCTTGGAAGAGCCCTCTATATCCTCGGCCAAGAATATACATGAAACATATACACCCTGACGTAAGCACCTCCTCAAATAGATAACAAGACCGAAGTTTCCAAGTAAGGTCACTAACTCTTGCACAGCTAGGTGGTGTACCAATGATCACCTGTAGGGGTTTTCCAGCAGGAGACGGAGAATATCCCAGTTTCCCTGTGTGCCTAAGCTTCCCATTAAGATACACAAATGCAACACTAGCTTGAAACAATCCAGCAAGAGCATTGGGTTTGCTATGAACAATTGCAAGGTGATGCCACCTCCCTTCTTCCAGTTCTAATCCAGGAAAAGACAAGGAGGAAGAGTTGCTGGTAGCGAGGGTTAGAATACCATCCTCCCGAAGATAAAGCTCTGCAAAGAATGTGTTTTCATTATTTGTTGTACCAACAGAAAATATCCGAAGAACATGGTGTTCATTGAGCTGCCCTTTTGAGCCATTCTCCCTCCTAGTATGGCCAACTCTAGAGGATTCTATTTCCTTAGTTTGTGATTTCAAGAAATTTTTGAACTGAAACCAACATACAAATGAATATCCAGCCGCAGGAGGCCATGATCTTTCTCCCAGAGATACCTGAACAGAAGCATGACCAATCTTACCCGTGTCCATCTCAACAAAAGGTGCAAGAGAAACATTTTCTGAAGCCATATCTTCCATCAGTATTAGTCTTTCCATCATATCAACAACATTATGGCCTGAACCCATCATCCTCGTTTGTAGAACGTATCTAATAAGCAGCCGAAGTTCTGATGCAGACAACCTATCACCAGAAATATAAACCATAATTTCCAATGCACTAGAAGTCAATAATAAATCAAGCAAATGTGGCACTCTCTGTAAAATATCAAAAAACCTACCTATAAGCCCCAAGAACTTCCACGATCTTCAGCACATATGAAAGTAATGGAGATGAGCCCAAAAGGAAGGGATGAATTGTCTCCAGTAAAAGTTCCACACAACCTAGACACATAACAAAATTAATAAAAAAAAGAGGCAATGTTGTCAATAAAAGAGGAAAGAAGATGGAAGAATGAAAGAATTATATTTCGTACCTACAGAGGTGAGGTTTTCCTGATTAAAGGGGCCAGCACGAGCAAGTCTGTCAATGACGTCAAGCAATTCTAACTGCACCTTGGGAGTAAAGAGCAATAGTGAGCGGATCAGAACTCTAACAGCACCAGCATTGTACACTCTTTCCCTATCAGGATTAAACAGACCCAATGGAGTTGTTACAAGAGAACTAGTTGACTCAGATTCAATCATTTCAGCAGGTGGCGAATTGTCAGATGACAAGAAAGGTGGAACTACAATCTCAAGAGCTAGCTCCAACAACAACTGTATAACTTGCTTTTCACATTCCACAGAAAGCAAGCCAGACTCCACTAGAAGATCATAAAAAGTCTGGGACGATATAATAGAGTGCAATTTTGTCCTATTAATAGCATTATCATAAACTCCAGCTGTCGTGAGGCGCAATAAGTATGTAAAAACTTTGATGTGAACCACTAAAGATGAATCATCCATCAGTCCATCATCACCCTGAAAACTGTGGAGTGTGGTCAAGAGAAGAGAAAACCCAGTAGTTTCACCAAGGACTCTCTGGGCTGAACTGTTGGCTCCTAATATGCGCCACAAGGTGCCCATTGTGTCACACTTTGCATCATTTTCAAGCTTATATTGATGTCCTGCACTACTTGTAACCATTCCGCTTTTGAGAACTTCAACAACTGCCCCTAGTTCTTCAGGATGAGCCTGATAAAAGAAAAATCAGATGATTATTTTGGTAATGTTACATAAAATCAACTATGCAACAGCAGATCATGCGTGTGCTTAGTTTTGCATGAAAACACAAATAATATCATGATTACTTCCATAGTGCATGTACAAATGGAAAAAAGATTACAAAGTCTTGCAAGTAATATCTGTCCAAAGTCAAACCTACTGAAACTAAAAGTATTGAAACACTCACAAACCTGTGTAACATCTTCAGTAATTAAACAAGACAATATCCGAAGGACCCCAAGACGATGAACATTAGACACCAGCAATGGAAGAACAATTGCCACGCCATTTGATGAACGGAATGATGCTTGATTGCCTTCAGCTTTCTTCACTAAAGAGACCAAGCAATCCCATGCAACATATATTGTGTCCTCAATTTCAAAGATGGGAAACTTTCCTGAACCAGATTCCATTAGCTTAGGCGATGAAAGAATAACATCTTTACTGTCCAAGTGTTTCTTGAAGCTGCTGGAGTCAGATTTTCTTTCTGACTGATTGGGATTAAAACTCTGTTCATCTTGACCCAAAAGAAACTTGTGGTGCTTCAAATCATCTAAAAGGACTTCTAGCACACCAACTTCTCGCAGGACTTTCTTGTATTGCTGATCAAATGACAAAAGTTTTACAAAGAAAGAGAGTATGGTATGCTTCAACTCTGGTGTTATTGGTTGCTGCAATAAGCAACAAAGCGAAAGCAATTCTTGCTCAGGAATACAATTCACCACAGTCACAGCATACTCGAGAATTTTCAAGATTATCTCTTGCAAAGAAGGAGGGAAACCAGACATATTCAGAATAAGAAGTGGAACTGTCCGTAATTGCTGACACAATTTATAGTTTTCAAGATGACTTGAGAATATCTTAAACATTCTATTTAGGACTTCTGCCTGCAGTTCTGTGCTGTCTGCCTTGAGGAAAATGTCTTGCAACATCTGGACTGCTTCAAGGTCTTTAACTTTGCTATTGCCCTTCTCCCAATTTTCATCAGCAAGCCGATCAAAACAAGCCGTAGGACTTCTACCATAACCACTGGTATTGGAGTGAGAAGCTCTTGAACCTTTGCCCCCAGAAAATCCTGCAGGTTCAACTGGACCAGTTTGAGCCAGGTGAACAAGAACATCAAGCAACCTAGATAATGCAGGTGATAAATGTTGCACTGAAGGTTCTTCCTTTCTTGTCAAATCACTTCTCTCTACATTGTTAATTGCATGAGAGCCATCTAAAGTATACTTTTGGTCAAAAGAACTTTTTGAATGAAGAGACTGAGCATCCTGACTTTGTGGCATGGAGGACAGAACCAACGCAAACTGAACAAGGAACTGATAACCATGGGCATTATGTATATCTTCCCTGAGCCTGATACCACCAGCCTCTACAATTCAAATTGCATAAATCAGCATTGAAATATGTATAGAACTATAAAGCTAGAACAATTCAAATTTCACAATAATAACATAGCACATAAGCATTCACTTTTTTTTTTCATTTCAGGAAGCATGAGCCTGATGTTCATCATATAAATGGAATTCTTATTGATTGCTCTTATAAAATTCATGAAGGACAGAATGAACCAGTTACCAGGTCTATATGATAATTCCACACATTCAAGCAACAAATCCACAATACCCATAGTGTAAGCAGAATCACCAGAGTCTGGATTAAAACCTTTAACTGCTATTAAGAGAACTTTTATCTGCATGTAAAATATGAATACATCATCGCTTGAGCAAGGTATTTAAGAGATTAAATAGGAAGTCCAAATATACCTGCTACTACAATCAGAAACAACAAAGGTGCAAGAGATAGTTAACAGAAATTTGTTTAATAGAAGCTCTAATAGAAAGAAGAGTTGATTCGTTAAAGCGACCATCAGTGCAAGAGAAACATGTTTCACATAGAAAATATTCAAAAGCAAGCCACAACATACATACCCATATCAAGGCAATTCTGTTTGCAGTTTTCTTACAGGTGTAGCTTAAGTCCCAATTACAATTAAAAACTTGGAATCAGAAAAAATATGGTATCATCAATGTAACAGCTTCGTGATATTCTACACATTCTAGGGTGCATTAGGTTACTGGAAATCTAACATAGATCACCAGATCAGAAGTTCAAAAGAATATATGACACGGATATACCACTCAAGTCTTTTTTTTTTTCTTAATTCTAGTAGAAATTGCACAAACCCCTTGTAGTTTCAACCAATTAAAATTATCAAAAAAAAATCTATTACCTTAATAACTAATAGAATGCCTTCTATTATAAAAATAATAATAATAATAAGCTCTTTACCTCAATAATATTCAAATCAATATATCAATGTTGCATAAAAGCAGAAAAGACAGGATGAAGTCAGAAGCAAGTATTGGGGTTAAAGAAAATGACACTCTGCTGCTTTGAACAAAAGCGTAATAGGTTTTATGACGAGCAATTAAAATTATGCAGCACCTGGGTACTGTAAAAATCTTATTTTTGTAAATTAATAACAGAAGTAGACAAAATTACACAGAAAATATATATATATACTCTAGATAACAGATATCATATTTGAGAATATCTAACATCCTAAAGATTCCTAAACAAAGGACAACCTAGAAAATGTGGCAAACATAACCCATTTCTTTAACTTTGCTCTCGGGGGAAAATGTATTTCAGAAAAATACTTCTCTGGTGACACAAATTTCTACTCCTAATAAATGGAGACTCAAATTTTTTCCTCATATAGAACCATTATAAATCCTACTAAACAGTTGTATACAAATATAAATTTCGCAAAAAGCCTGGAATGTAATGTATAAACAACAGCGACTACAGTTCCATTTAGGACCCTATGCTTTTCACACATGATTTAATATAATGTCAATACCAGATGATGCTTGTGTATATATCTCGCCGTGCTTCCATTGTCATTGACCAAAAGAAGACCAAGTATCTGGAAAGACATCCAAAAAAGCAACAAAACAAATTTTTCCTGTTAGGCTGCAAAGCTTATCTGATATTTTTATGTGGGCTTTAACTAACACATATTCATATGTAAATCTTAATCCAGTACTGCATAAATAACAAAACACAAAAGGCATCTACCTGCATTGCATGCCTATGAAGTTGTATGCTGTGCAGTGGAGCAAGACCCTCTTTATATTGAGAGAAGATTGTTAAAGAGCCATTAGCAACCAGCTGAAACAACAACTGAAGTGAATCATCCTCGATCAAACTCTGAGCTGCTGAAGGATGGCTTGCCAATGCTTTCATAATGTGCACTATGCTTCCTTCAACCTGCATCATTAAAGATATATGTTAGACAAGAAAAGGTATTCTTCTGGATGTCAAATTCACAACTGCTCAACCATTGCCATGCATTCCGAAGTTATAAGCAGGTAAGTAGAATGTTAAATACCCAAGAATACATTGTAACACAGTTTCGACCCAAGCAAAATACCGCACAGTTACTCAGAACCATTTCACATTCCTATTGCAGAGAAAGATGTTCAAAGACTAATTTACCTTCAAATAAAGGAAAACATTTTTACGTCAAATTAGTGAACATTTTTAACCAAATTTTGCCAGCAAGGAAACATAGCATAGGTAACAAATTAAGATATCATGTAGAACCAATTAGGTTACACCTAAGGGGCTCTAATCGACTAAAATAATCCATTTTCAACTTCTTCAGACCCCATGTCTCATTCCAACAAAAATCATGCTATTTTGTTCTTCCCATTTTCACTAAAATGGACACAAAAGCCTTTTGACATCTTACTCGAGATTAAAGGAATTCACCTTCACTTGGAACTGCTATAAATGATAAAAGCATAATTCATTTTCAGGGTTCAAAAAGTGGGAGTAAAAAACTGCCAAGACTATCAATGAAAAAGAAAGCAGGCGCATATGCTACAAAGAGCTTATATATTTCTAAAAATGGTAAAAATCATGAATTGAGTTATTCAGACATTGGCTCCAGCAACCAATAAAGGGACTAAAAGTTAATCAGGTTTCTTCCTCTCAGGCACACACACAAAAAGAAACAATAAGACAAACACGTAATTGAGTGTAATGATCACGCACATGTGCACAACAGCAACTAGAAAGTCAAGCAAATGCATGAAAAAGCTACCTCAAGCTGTCGAGCATGCGCAACATCAACATGATCCTTTTCAGGTAGCAGTGGTACTTCAGACTTAGCAACCCTTTGGCTTTTGTTGACTTTAGGGCTCAGGAGGGAATTCAAAATATGAATGAGACAGCATAATATCCCAGAATCAAGGAGCGACTGTTTATCAATAGGCTGTGAAAGATAAAACTTAATTATGATGCATTTATAATGGAAACAAGAAATTGAACACATGAATGACAAACGTGAATATATATATACATAGTCTACGTTTTCATTTATTGCACATAATGCCAACTTCAATTGTAAGATAGTATCAATAGTCACTTGTTCGTATTGAAAAAAATAATTCAATTATTGTATTAAATAAATGTATCACACGGAAGAAGCAACGTATGGACACATCTCAAACTGAATATTTTTTTTTGTTGCAAGGCAGTAAGGTAAGAGAAAGATACCCCAGATACAAGGACCTCTACAGCAGTTAATAAATTTGAACCAGAACTGATGCCATCCTGAAGAAAAGCATTCATAATACAGTAGTCAGCCAAGGCAAAGCAATAAGAGAAAATGGCCTAATATTTAAAATAAAGAGGCAAACCTTCGATTCTTCTGAAAAAAATCTTAATACATTCTCTACATCCAAAGATATTGTTTTGCTGCAGATCTTTAATTTCTCAACATCAGTGACAAATGCTCTTCCCACAACAAAAGAGAAAACATGTGTTTCAACTAACCTGTGATTCATTAAAAAGATATCATAATATTCAACATGCTAAATACTGAGTAAAGTTCATGAAGCAGAGGCTTATGTAAAAAAATGGAAAAACAAAAATAGCCAGACACACTGCCACCTCAGTACAACAACCAATAGACTGAAAGAGCCAAAAACTTTAAAAAAAAAAAACATCAATCTCTAATTATAGAGTAGAGGCAACAGTGGTATAATAACAGCTTCAGAGAGAATAGTGTCCATACATGGTAACTACTTGGGCTACATTAGCATGCTGCTTCACTAGTCTACAAAAAGTATCCACAGTAAAATTCAAGGCCGCTTCTTTCTCCTGTATGAACAATTAACATTTTAATTTGCTGTATATTCATATACAAATAGTAAGTTCTATCTTACAAAAAAAAATTAATTAGAGAAAGTACAAAAGAATGCCAGAAAATATTTGATATACAGAAATTAGTACCTTTTCCGAGCTGGATGAACAGAACTCCTCCCAAAATCTCTTGAAATCCAATTCCAATTCATGTCTGTCTCTGTTTTAAAAAGAAGACCCACGTGTGAAATTGTAGTGCCCACCTTTTTTTTCAAAACTTACTCTATTAATTTGTGATAAATTAAAGTTTTGTGATGATGGCATTATAAAAAAAAAGGCTGTCATTACTTGGAGTTTGGCATAGGTAATAAATAAAGAGAGATGCCCAAGAGTTGGACTATGCTATTCTAATTTCAACTAAACACTGCTTTACAGTGTTGGCAACCCCCATAACCTTCCATATGACAACACCACAACTTTGGCTGATACACATGTAAATAGATAATGCTAATCTGCATAAGCTGTTTAGGGTTAAAAAATCCCCTCTACCCTCAAAACCTCCAATCACTTACAAACTAGCAGTCACTTCGTCTTTGAGTCATTGATCCATCAAAAAGAGTTAGCTGCTATACTGTAATACACAATTTCCAAACAAGTAGAGAAAAGTATGCTTCTTCTTTACACCAGCTCATGGAGAAGGCATAATTCCTTACTTAAGAATGAATTTATCAATGTTCGAACCTTACCTTCGGCCTCCAAGGAAAAAATAATAACACATTGAAGGAGATAAAAGACAATCAAGAACATAGAAGATCAATTATGTTCAAACTAAGAATCTCACTCTCAATTAAAAAGTAACATCTACTAATTAGAATAGTAATCACATGTGTTCCAACAACATACCAAGTAAAAAGAAAAAAAAATCATTGAAAACATGCCATTAAGCGTAAAATAAAGATGTTTCCTCTTTGCAATCATCCTGTATATGGAGCTTCATGTTGGCTTCAAGTTAAAATAAATGCATACCAAGATGAAGCTAAAAGAAGTGGAGAATATATTGGTACACGGCTTTCGGGGTGGAGGTGGGTGGTTAAGAATCAAAATCAACAATGCAACATTAGAAGATGAAGAAATCTACTAGCTTAAGAAATTTCTTCTTTCTTCTAATTCTTTGAAAGTGAACAGAGAAAAACAACATAACAATCTTTTCCACTTCATGAAAAAGCAGCAAAGTGCCAAATGAGAGTGGTAGAGTAGTAAAAAGAGCTCATCAACTTCCATTATAGATCAATGTCAAGTGCAGTCAACGCAGATTAAGCTTTTGATTTTTCAAAAAAAAAAAAAGAGCAAAAAATTGAAAAAGCCATGGTATCAATTACCTGCTAAAGATCAAATAACCCACATAAACAAAAGCATCCAAAAGAGGAACAAACCTGGAAGGAGATGATATATAGTCAATACGAGTTGCAGAAGAGGCATTGCTATCCCGATTGGGTAAATAAGTTGTAGAAGAAGAAGAAGAGGCAGCAGTGGCGGAGGAACTAGTAGTGGCTGGAGATTGAGTTAACCCGACCTTCTCTTTTATGTCCTTAAGCAATGATACCCATTTCATCGTTGGTTTTTTGATGCGCCTTCTCTGCCTCTGTATCTTTCATCCGACGTTCAATAACCCTCCTGCTCTGCTATGCTCCTCCAGGCACTAGATCCGACCCTTCTAGATTTCTAATCTAATCTAGAAGGTCTCGTTTACAATCAACACCAATCTCTTCAATCAGAAATAATTATTTAATAAAACACATTACGAAATTGAAAACCGATTGAGCTCCCAAAAAGATGGATCCAACTTGATTATCCCAAATGGAACAGCGAGACCTAGAAAATTTTAAATTTCTGATCTATTTTGCTTGATTTTTCTTAATTAATAATTTTCTGTTTAGTATTTTCCTTTCTCTTTTTTAAAATTCGTGCTTGTGTTTTTAGATATTTGAAATGTTATTAAATTGAAGAGCCCTAAAATGGAGGAAAGGAGCTGAACTGAAACGCGACTTCTGTTTGAAAAGAAAAAAAAGCAAAAAAATGGCAATTGTGATGATGTTGACGATGATGAAGAAAGAACACAACAACAAACCCTTCCTCTATCTTTCTCTATCTGCCTTTCTTGGCGGCCTCTCCGCGCCTTCTCTCTCTCTCTCTCTCTCTCTGGAGAACTTATGTCTTTGATATTGTCTTTATTTTTATTTATTTATTTATCTATAAAATAAATAAATTTCATAAAATTCAAATTTTTTTTTTAAAAAAGGGTCTTCGCTCACACGACGCCGTGGTATTCCACGTGGCACATCGATATTCCGGAGAAAACGTGATTGCCACGCTTTGGTCTTTAACTCGTTAAATAAATGGTCCGCACTATACATAACATGAATTGTTCTTTTTTTTTTTAACAATAACAAGAATTGTCCTTTGCCTAAACTATAATTAATTAATTTGTAATTAAATCTCATTTCAATTATTTTAATTTTTTAAAAAATACTATTGAAATTTTTAAATAAAAATTCATGATATAACCTTACGGATACTGTAATCCAATTCCATTTATTACATTAAATTGAAAATACAAAATTTAATTTAGTTGTATATAGAACGAAAATTTTCATCGCATCGAATGTAAAATATATATAAATTTTATTTTAAATTTTAAAATTAAGCAAGGCTTTCTTTATTTGTTTGCTTTGACGAAAATTTTCTATAAATAAAGATAAAATAGAGAGGATTATTTTATTTTTTAATATTGCTTTTTATAGTCTTTTTTTTTTGTCGACTTTTAATTGCGGATTATGTAACTTTTGCTTATTCCTTAATGACAAAGGAATATCATGTAGCCTTATTTGGATTGCATATTATATTATAAATTATATAGTTTGAAAAAAAAAACAACATGTTTCCATCACTAAGATTGGGAGTGGTTAATTTGGAACTTGCATAAATGTTACACATTTTTAGTATCTACATATTTTTTTTATCTCATAAGTTTCTCAATTTTTAAAAATAATCACATATAAATATTTATAATATTTTTATATTTACTGAAACATTTATGACTCTAAAATTTATAAAATTAGGGAAAGGATACTTTAAAAAAAATGATGGATGGTTGAATATTAAAAGCATATTTTAAATGGAGTTTAGACTAAAAAAATTAAGACAGATGATAGTTACAAATTAATAATATTCTGATGATAGAAAAACTGTTAATAAAAACATCTACATGAGATTAATTTTAAAATTGATAAATTCATCTTAGATATCAAAACAAAATAAAATATTTTGAGAAATTCAAACGGCAATGATGTAATTTTTCCAATGGTATTATTATTCACTTTAGTGCATAAATTGGCTAACAACTTCTGATTAAATGGCTAGCTTTCACGAAAAAAAAAAGCATCAATTGATATAAATTAATTTGAAAATAATTTTAATTACATTAATAAAAAAAACTATGCAGAGTAATTAATTAATTAGCTCACCGTCATGAATAAATTAAATAGTTGGGTGGATTTGGATGTTTTGCAAGAGTTACATCAAACACAAAATGCCAGTATTTTATTGAGCTATGTACATAGTTTAATGTAGATTTAAAGCAAGGATATGAATTCATGGTGTTAATGTTGAGTTAAATGTCAAAAACAAGATCATTTGATGGAAGGTAAATTAGGTAAAATTGCAAATTTATTAGAGTATGACACTGGACCTAATTTAATTTTGCTAGTAATAAATAATAATATTAAGGTTTTTATAATATCTAATTCACTAGACATAATATGTGAATATAAAATTTTATATGTAAAATATAAAATTTTTTTACACACAATAAATTTATATATATATAGAATGTATTTGCAATTTCTTAAATTTGAAATAACAGAAAGTGTCACAGAAAGGATCATTGCCTGTAGGTGCTAAAGAAATTAAAAGTCCACACTTCAGTGTCAGGCCAGAAATATCATCCTTTTACGTTTGCTCCTTTTTTTTAATTTTTTTTTAAATTGGCGTTTCCATAATTATTTCTTTTTCATTTGCTGGATTATATTTGAGTTCCCAGTTCGTAAGTAAGTTTAATTTAAATAACATAATGCTTAATTAGCTTGCATTGCTCATGAATTTAACACTTATGATTTAATTAAGCATATAATTTAATTTTCAATTGAGTTTGATTTTAGCTCCTGTTTGAAAGAATTTTAAATTTTGATGTTAAAATTATTTTGATTTTCAATCTAAATAAGAAACATCTTTTTTAACAAAGCTGTGTTAGAGTTGTTGAACCAACCAATCTAACATAAAATTTGTTAAATTTTAATGGAACTTTTTCTTTAGCTTGCACTATTAACCTTTCATTTTTTTTACCGGGGCTTAGTAAATTTTGGATCATATTTCTTTTTTCTTTTAAATTAAAAGATGATAATTTGTCCCCTTTAAACTAAAATATTACAAATTAGCTCTTGCAATGGAGATTAATATTGTATAATAGTAAAATTTTTATAATGTTTTCCCAAGCCCGTAACCATAAAATTTAAAAAAAAAAAAAGAAGAAGAAGAAATCTTGATTCTAAAAATCAATTTTTCCATGTGATTATTTATTTAAAGAAATTAAATTTATAGAAATTAAATTGGTTGATAAAAATTTATTTTTAAAATTTTATTTCATTTTAACTGTAATTATATAATCTCTTACTAATATTTCTATCTACCTATATTAAGTAATTTCAAGTGATTTACAAGAAAAATCAAACGGTACTTAACTTTTTTTTTTTTATGAATAATTAAACTCTTTACCAATTTTTATAAATTTTTTTCATATTTTACTAAGGGTATTTTAATCATTTCATCAAAATATATAATAAACTCAAAATAAATTCATAAAAAATTTATAAAAAATTATCATGTACATAAATTCATAATAAACTATATAAATCTGATAAATTTATAAATTAATCATATATCTTTATAAATTTAAACATATTTTCCAAACCATTAACAATGAAAGAAGAAGAAATGTAGTCTCACTCTTCAGTCTTCTGTACCGACCTATCAGAAAAAAAAAAGAAAAAAAATATTATATATTTTAATTAGTTCACTATAGTAATTATGCAAAATAATTTTTTTAATAAAATATGATATAGAGGATGTTTCTCAAAATTAGAGTTTTTCAGCTTATTGTGAATAAGTGATTTTTAGATTATAATCAGATTAAAAATAAGCAGTTAAGCGTTTCTGTAAACTAGTTAATAATCAGCTGATGATCAGTTTATAATCAATTAAGTGTTTCTGTAAAATCAGCTTATAATCAGTTTTTAATTGCAGAAACTGTCAAAATGACCAAACTGTCCATGAGTTTATTTATTATATAAAAATAATTTTTTAAATGTCAATTTAAAATTTATTTTGCAATAATAATAATAATAATAAAATTTATTTAATAATAATAATAAAAAAAATTTATTTGATGGAACTAAAGTGTATAGGGTGGCCAAATTTAGAATATTGAAGATTATGTAGGAATAGTATGGTCTTTTACTTGGTCAAAACTGCTTAAAAATAAGTGCTTAAAAAAAGTAGAAAATTTCAACTTTTAAAAAATTGATTAAAATCAGATTATAATCTACTATTTAAGTTTTCAGAAACACTCAAATAAATAACTTATAATTTAAAAATTACTTATAATCAATTTTGACCAATTTTTAAATTTTGAGAAGCAATCCGTAATAAAAAAAAAAAGTGTAAATAGGTGCGTAATTTGGAAGGAGTCATGTCCTGGCTGTATCGAATAAAACGTAAAAGTATATCAAGTCAATCTAAAATAAAATACAATTTCTTAACTTTCTCAATTTCCACAAAAGTGATATTGGATTGGAAACAAATAAGGTTAGGTGAGAGAGACAAATTCTTTTGTGAATAGGAAGCTGCCCGCAAAGGACCAAGACCAAATTATAAAAAGGCTAATTTTCAACTAATGCTAATCTTCCAAACCCATTTTTTGGCATGATAAATACATACAAAATAGGGATTTATAATTTATCGCCAGTAAAGGCCAAAAATAAATTTAAAATAAAAATTATATTAATTACATGTGTTTTCTTTTACAGTATTCATGAAAAAAAAATATTGTGTATAATTGTGTTATATGTATGATCAACTCTAATTAATGTTTATAAATGGAAATTTATTTAATTTTGAATTTTCTTATTTTTAAGATTTAAATTTATTTATTTTTTAACACGATAACAGGACTAAGAATTAATCAAGTTTTTAAACAATATATATCCAATCCCATTTATCATTTAATGCAATCTTATTATAATTAAAAAGCATAATTATGAAGAATATAAGCTTTATCATACCATTGCCACTAACAATTGAATTTATAATTATTCAAAAAAGAAATTGGATTTATAAAATCATCTACAGTTTTGCAAGTGGTGATAGTAAAAAAGGGTATAATTTTGAATTATTTTTATTAGTTTATTTCTTATATGTATTAAAAAAAAACTATGTGTTATACGTTTAATGTGAAGATAGCCAAAAATTCCATCAAATTTTTATAAAGCATAACTAAATATTAATAGTCCAAATGTCGTGCTTTTTTAAAAGTTTAATGGAGTTTCTCATTTAAAATGCTATGTTCAAATTAGGTGTTAGATGTGTTACTTCAAAATGAAGGTTTAAACAGTACTAGAGCCTTATAAGCTGCAGATATTATCACTACCGAATAAAATAAATTCAGAGTATTATATCAAGCTCCAATATATCTTAGGAGGCAATATGTAATTGGACCTCTTTATCCTGTTTTTGAAGAATCTAGTTCTATAAGGATTTAAATATTTCATACTGACTTTTCTATTTTGGAGTAATTAATATTTTTATCTTAGGAAAACTTAAATAAATTGAAAAAATGATGCATTTCAACTATTTATTATAACATTTTTTGTTAATTTTTAATTTGTCAAAATAAAAACATTTCACATAAATATATGTTTGTGTTTGTGTGTTTATAGCGTGTGTGTATTAAAAGTTGTTATTGATTCCGATTATAATCCTGTTATAATTCAGACGGCTTTAAAAGAAATCTCATATTAAACAAAATAAAAAGAATAAATTGTCATTCCGATTCTGATTCCATTTTTGTTTTCAAAGTTTGACCAAACGCTACCTTAATGTGTATAATTTAAAATTTTTTAGTATAATGTATTGTTTGATAGATTACTGAAAAAAACTGATTATTGAAAATATATTTTATAAATATATATTACATGGATTATATTTTATTGAAAAATATTATATTATCAAATTTGAAATATATAGTAAAATACTGGAAAAAAAATAAATTATAAAAATATTAACTTGTTTGATTACAATCTAATTTTGCTGAAAAAAATTAAACAATACATAAACTACTTTTATATAATATATATATATATATATTATTTATCATGTCCTAATGTGGGGATATAATTATTTTTTGATATAAGACTTTGCAATCTCATTTCTCATTAAAATAATTTTTTCTACCCCTCTTAGTAAAATATTTTTTTAGTTAGTTAATAAAATTTAATAGGCCAAGTATTTTATTTTACATTAATTATTTGCAAATAAACATGATATTTTTTGTCAAATAAAAAAGTTTTGTATATTTTTTTAGAATTATAATACAACCAAATACTCTATAAGTTTTTCGTAAACTTAAAAATTATAATTAGACTAATATTCATTTAAATATTAAATTAAGGTTTTTAATGAATAAAATCACATTTGTAATAGTAAATTAATTTTTTTTGTATTTTTTAAAATTATATATTATTTAATATTTATATTTAATTTTCGATTATCAATTTTATATTATATTTATATTTATGTTGTAAAAAATTGGATGACAAAATTAAATGAAATTGAAAATGAATATTTATATGCATAATGATAGAGCTTTCTACAAAATTAACTCAAAAAAAAATTACGAATGTTTTTAAAAACAATTACAAATTTATAAAATTTAGCCACAAAATAACAAAAATATGGTACCATTTTTTCTCCTTCTTCTTCTTTTTATCATTTATCTCGAGTGTCCTGTTTATTCTTTATCATCATTTAATTTAATTGCTTATTATTTTTCATCATCATCATCCTTCTTCTTATTCTTCACCATCACTAATTGACAATCAAACATAAAAAATCAAAAGTCATGTTTTTTCTCTCCATCTCCATCTTCATCTCCACATTCATCATATCTGTTTTCGAAGATCAATTCTTCATTGTCATCTTTTTCATTATCACTAATCTAAAAAACCAATGAATCTTCATCATAATCATCTTCATCAACATCAATATAAGAAATCAAAAAGAAGATTCAACAATAAATTAAACAAAGTTATAAAACATTGATCGATACTCAATAATTTTACATGCAACCAGATATGAACAATTTGATTTATAAGAATAAATTTTCATCTTCATATTCGGTTTAAATTATCATAATCTTATTTAATAAAATCTCCATCTCCATCTTTTTTTTTTCAAAAGACACTAATTTCGTAACTGTTAATGTATTATTGATATATTGTAGATGTTTCACGCGTATAAAAAAAATACAAAATAAAATTTTTGATGTATTGTAAATATTATATATATATAATAATAAAAAATATTGATGTAATATAGATATTTTGTATATGTAATAATAATACATGATAAAACTATTAATGTATTATATATATATTATTTTTGTTTATATAAATTGTGTATATGTTATGTAGATGTTGTGTGAATATTGTGTATAAATAAAATTATTAATGTATTATATGTTGCATGCGTTAGAGAAATATAAAATAAAACTGTTAATATAACATTGGTGTATGGTAGATGTTTTTTTAGCATTAAAAGAATAATTCATTAAACTTAAATAAAATTACACAGAATCTTTTTTAAGGCTGGGAAACCTAAGAAGGTAGAGAAAAAAACAAAGCAATACAATCTCCCAAACATTATAAAATCACCCTTGTAGATTTATCCCAAATAACAGCAGGCAATTAAAAATTAAAGAGCTTGCAATGGAAACCATAGAGTAACCAAAAAAGATTATTATTTTTGAGCAAATAATAATAGAGAAAGAAACTAAATTTTGTCTGACAAAGATCTCAACCATCCTCGGATAAATAAGATATTGAGAGAATAAAATAGGCATCTGAACAAAGTACCCAAGCAAAGGGAGCAGCGGTTGAAGATTTAAAAGAGTTTGCATCCGCCAAATCAAGAAACATGTGGGATAGAACATTAGGGGCAGAGATTGCTTAAAAAGCCAACAAATAATCCATGGAGACTGTTTATCTTCTGAATGCTAAGAGAATCCACAGTCAAGCCTTATACCATGGCAATCAAAAGGAGCAAAGTGCATTTTAACTGAAAAAATTAAACAAAACCCTCCCAACTTCAAAATTCCAGCAACACAAGGAGCACCTACAAAGTAGGGAGGCATCTTGACTGGTCCATGAGCTTTAAACACTCGCTTCTCCGCTATGCCCTCTGAAGAAACTGAGAAATCCTTGAAGCGCCAACAGAGCTTGAGCTCAACCCACATTCCTTCACCATAAATGGCAGAGCCAAGAGACTTATCTAGCCGGAGAAGCACCTTAGATCCTAAGGCGAGAGGACATGATAGAGCCAAGGGGAGGATGGAGAGCCAACAATTCCAACAAAATAAGATAATAGCTACTATTTCTAAGACTAGGATTACCAACAAACTCACTGTCAACACAAGCAAACAAACCAAGGAAGAGACTTTAGGGCTGTCAATGGCCAGGAGGCCATCGGCAGCCCTGCCCTCAGATCTGATGCTGAAATGAACCTTCAACAGCGCAAGTAGAGAACCACTAATAATAACAAGTGGGTCATGTATATGGTAAATATTTAATTTATATTAGGATAATATAAATTATAAATATTGATGTACTGTAAATATTATGTATAACTAAAATTATAAATGTATTATATATTATATATATTAAAAAAATATTAAATAAAATTGTTAATATAATGTTGATGTACTGTAAATAAATTATAGATGTGTTGTGTATTATATATTTATAAAAATATGATAAATTAAAAAATATTTATAGATAAAGTAATATAAAAATAAAATAAAAAGGAAAATCAATATAAAAAATGTTGAGAAATTATAAAAGTTTTTAACACTGTTAAAGAGAGTTAAAAATAAAAAATAAAAAAACTTAAAAATAATATAATTTAAAAAATTATATAGCATATTTGAGAAGAAAAATGGAAGGCGGGATAAATGGTGTAAATACTTAAAAACATTATTAGAGAAAAAAAAAAGCGAGAAAGGTAATATCTGCAGGAAGGCCCAGTGGCCCACGCGTCTCGACATAATAAACCGCGTGAAAACGGACCCCACCATTTTATTTATTATTCTAATGCGAAGGGCGCGCTAGTCGCGGACTAAATTGAGGGTTTATTTGAATCAAAACTTTCCTTTAATATTAGTAATTTTTTTTTTAATATTATAAACAAAATAAAATATAATTTCTTAAAGAATGTATTTTTCTTTAATTAAAAAAAAAGAATGTATTTTTCTTAGTGGCTTCAGCGATTCAAATTCAAATTCAAATTGTTTAATCATAAAGTTTGAATTCCCAATTTCTTGAATCATTCATAATTGCCGATTACATGTCTATGCGGCACACTACGTCTTCACCGTTTCAACATTTCATTAATTCATAATCCACTGCTGTTTCTAACTATCACGCAGGAAAAGAATATTCATATTTGAATATCACAACATAGAATTTAGAATATATATATGAGTGAAAATAATTCATTAATAATACATAATTTATTTTTAATTAAATATAAATTAGACATAGTTTATAGTTAAAATTAAATTCTCAGCACTTTTTCTACTTTTTTAGAAATTATCGTCTTGGTTTCTTTATATCATTTTAATACATATATTATTTAAATAAATTAATTTTATTTTTTAATTAATCTCTTTAAAATATAATTGAACCCTATAAAATTGATTTTTTTTAATATTTTCTTATTTTTATTTTATTTAATAAATTTAATTTTGATTGAAGTTTAAAATTTTTATTTCAATCACATATGTATTTTTTTTAATTTAAATATAATATTTTACTGACGATGCATAATTGGGCCGATGGTTTATTGGATTTTCTTTTAAGGAAATTACACTGGAGGAATTTACATCACATGCCGTTTTTAATTTTTATGATTTTAATTTTTTATATTTTCAATATTTTTCCTTACGTACGGAAGTTAATGAATTATTTTTATTTATACGGTATATAATAAAGTTCTTACCACCTAGGCCTAAAATATCATCTCCATGTACTATAATTCAGAATCAACGTTAATTAATACAGAAAATAATTGAATTAAATTAAATAATTAATTTTTTATATAAAACTTCAAAATACATAAAATTTGCAATTTTTTAATTTAAATTTTTTGCTTTCAAAGTTTAATGAATTTAATATATTTTAAATTTTTATTCAATATAATTTATTATTCTTATATTTATAATGTACACACAATATATATACAAAATATATACACAACAAACAAAATGATATATACATCATACAACATTTTTTTTATCCTTTAAGTTTTTCACTTTTTTTTTTAAATTTTTGTTCTTTTAAATTGTGGTTTTAGTTTCGAATTACAGTGATTGTTGATTTTTTTTATTTTTTAATTATAATAATAATTGTTAATTTTTTATTCTTTAATCTAAATGCAAATTACATATTAGATAAAATACGTCAAATAAAAAGTTTTCAATTTTTTATCAAATTTAATAAATTATATCAACTTATAAAAGCAAACATATAAAATAAAATAAAAAAACTTATAAAAATATTCTAAAATAATTAAATAAAATATTTTATAGATACATATAATTTAAAAGAATATTTTAAAAATATATTATTGACTATTAAATATTTAATTATAAGATATATATATTGTATATAATATTGATTACAATGAGAGGATTTATATTTTTTTTAAGAATATCGTGTGAATATTGTGAGAATAAAATATTAAAAAAATAAAATTAAATAAATATTAAAAATATTATGTAGATATTTAGTTGATGTGAAAGATATTATTTATTTTATTATATATGCATTTTATATATGTTAGGTGTATATTATATATATATATATATTTATATTTTGTGTGTATATAGAAAATATAATATTAATTTTTTAAATAAAAATAAATTAAAAAATAATTAAAAAAAGTAAAAATAAAAAATTATTATATTTTTATAAAATTTAAAAAAAAATAAAATCTTTATTATATTTTTTTAAATTTTTATTTTTTTATAATGATATTTTAATCATTTTATTATAAACTCATAATAAATCAATAATAAACCCATTATAAATTATATAAAATTTATAAAATTACAATAAATTATTATAAATTTATTGTGAACTCATTATAAATTAATAAAAATTTAATATTTTAATAAATATTTTATAAATTTTTATATTTTAATAAATAATTTATAAATACGATAATTTTAATTTTTTATTTCTTAGTTTATTTTTATTAAAAGCCTTTAAAAAACTATAGTTGGGCCACTTATTTGAAAACTGCAAGCCCAAAAAAGGGGATCTTGGGCCGTTAGCAAAGGTTTCTACACAGCCAGTACTTGGTATCCATTAGCAACACAACGAGTCCAAACTGAGTTCCTAAATTAGGAAAAAGAGAAAAAAAAAAATCAAAGCACAGAAAAACGCCACGGAAATGGAGGAGGCTGTGCAACTGCAAATCAAAAGATTCGAACAGGTTCCTTCGCCTTCAGTTTTCGCTTCTCAAATTGAATCCAGAAATGTTACCGCTGTAAATTCTTTACTCGTCAACTAGGTTCAGTTTCTCTTCTTACTCGCCTTCGACTTTTCGTTACACTTTTTTTCTGTTCTTTTTTCCCCCTTTCTTGAAAAGGTGTTCTATGGATGGGTTTAGGAATGGAAAGCTTTCACCATGTGGAATCCGACTAATGGTGGCCTCGACTATTTGCAGGTTTTCTTTTCTTCAAATAGTATTCCATTTTTTTGTTTCGATGATTATCTGATTCGAGTATTTTCTGCGCATGAACTGAACTATGGAAGTTTAGGAACGGGTAGGATCGTCTAATGTCGAGGCTATGCTATCTAGAAGTGCGCCTGTCTTTTATGGTGATCTTAGAAGCCATGAGAGGGTATAATTCTATGAGGTTTTATACTTGGAGCTTTTTCAAGTGATTTCTTCTGTCTTATATTTGTATATATATATTTTCTTGTTTTAGGTTCCATTACAGTTCTCCACCTTCATTGATTTTTGTAAGCAGCGTATGATAAACACAGAAAGGCATCCGCCTGCAGTTTCTAATGCAGAAGAACTTGACCCTTTGCTCCCTAGTGATGCTCGTCAACAAATTTATTTGGCCCAGGTTCGAATGTTCTGAGTTTATGTTTATCCTGTTTTATTTGATCGGTTTGTGTTCTTTTGGATGCACAACGTGAGGGGTTGTAGTTGACACTTGAATTGCTTGTATTGCAGGTGCCAATTCTGAATAGTGAAGATCAAGATAGGGTTCAACTGGGAATTCTTGAAGAAGACATTCAAAGGGTTTGTGCTTTTCATTCTTCTCTTTTCTCTTATTGCTTTACTGAGTCCATTGCTCTCCATTGAAAGAACCTTTTTGCTTACAGTTGATTACTTTGTATAGCCTGCTTTTTTGGAGACAAAGAAACTAGCTTCCATTAATCTATGGATGAATAATGCTCACGCTAGATCAAGTACTCACTATGATCCACATCATAATGTTCTATGCATAGTTGCTGGCCATAAACACGGTTGACTTGCTCTTTTTTTTTTTTTTTTCCAATTTTACTACTGAGGCGGCTGTCTTCATTTATCTGCAATTTATTGATTTATGATATTGCCAAAATCATTATTTTCATTTATTATTTGTAAAGAAATTTGGAAGTTCCTTACCTTAAAGTTGCTAATGCTTCCATCTTATGCATCAATGAATACATTTCGTTTCATGCATTTACTCTATAATAGTTTATATAGGAGTTAGAACTAACTTTTCTGTTGACCTATTTCTCTTTGGCTTACAGTTGCGGGCATAGATTTGATTAAACAAAAATGCTTTAATTGTCAACAGATATAGAATATTGAAGAAAGAAGTGTAGCTTGCGATTTTCTGCTAACGGGTTTTGATCGTCTTTGTTCACATCATGGTGTTCTTTGTTCACATCGTGGTGTTAATATCAAGCCTTCAACCATGCATGATAACTAGCTTCTTTTATTGATTTCTCTTTCATTTTTTTTTATCACTTTTCTTTGTTGCAGTTATCCTATGGCCTCCTTCTGCAAGTCCATTTTTATACTCCATGCCTATACATGGGGAAGCTTCAAATGACAGGTATGCTAATTTCACATTGTTTACTGAATTAGTAACTATTTTTGCCTTGCAGAGAAATGCCATTCAAAATTTTGTTTAGCTATTGGCCCGGCCTTCATTTTGATATAACCTTTATGCATATTGTTCATTATTTAATTCTCCTTTTACGCTTTTTAAAAATTTTCTTCTGGGTGGAAGTTCTGTTGCTTTAGAAAACCCGGATTTCTCATTATATCCAAGAGCAGAATGCTCCATGAAGTACTCTCAGAAGGTTATTCTTCATGCAGGTGATGCACTTTTCATCCCTGAAGGCTGATAAGGTTTGAATTATTGGGTTGCTGAAAAAATTGCCTGAAGGGCCTTTTTATGCATTTTTTTTTAAATTTACTTCCGTGTTTGTGTGTGTATGTATCTTGTATGTATATTCCATGTGTTTGACCATATATAATGAGGCAATTTCTGGGGCTCTTTTCTGTTTGTCTTTGAATTCTACCTTTCTCAAGGCTTATAACCTGCTTTTCACGAAAAAAATTGATATTACACTCACTTCTATTCACGTTTATTATGGACCTTTTTGCATTCTCTTAAAAAATTATAGAAATTTAGTAGGTGATGGATGCCTTTTCTTTTCATGCTCCTTGTTATAATAGGGTAAACAAACAAGCTTCATTGCTTACTTTTAGATCCACAACAAGGTAGTAAGCTTAGTTAAAGATCAATAAATGGCACCTTGGGGCTTTTATGTCTGAGGATACAGTGTAAGGATCATGGTTAACAAAAGCCGGAATATGAAGACAATGGAAGTTAAAAGATGAAAAACAAATCCAGGATAACCACACCTAGGGCAGGAAGGTGAAAATTCTGGCGAACTGATAATTTCATGGAGAAAGCATTGCGTTGATATATGCAAACTGTGGTTCTTATTGGAGTTGAAATCCTAAACAGAAGTTATAAACTCTACTGTTTTGACTGAGTGGTAGACTCAATTCAAATATGAACAGCCAGCCCAGACCATTGTCACTGTGAACATCCATTTGCATAAAATTTAATTTCCTTTCTAGTAATTTGAATTACGCTAGAGTTACTGTTATAAGTTTGATTATACAATTGAAATTGAGTTACTGAATATATTATTATATATGCTGCATTTTTCTCTTGCAATACTAACCACAAAATGATTCCCATGATGCAATTTGCTAAGATTTCTGCCCCCCTTTGTGAAATCTTGCTCTAAAGTTACTTAAAGAAGCTTTAAACAATAATCTCAGAATGAATATGGTGAAACACGGTAGTGATGCGAAATAAGAGCCATTAGTCCTTGAAATCATTGATATAATCTGTCCCTTCAAGAGACTAATGAAATCTTCTAGATAAATGGGAGTCTAGAGTTAACTCAAAGTATAATGTTTACAACTTCATAAACAAGTGCAATTAATTCAATAGCAAAATATGCTTGCTTATAGTTCAAGCCCAACTCCCCCTTCATTGAACATAATTTCCAGTAGTATGTTATTTTTATTGATATTGTGGGTAATATATAATATGTAATAAACTAAAAATAAATTCATAAACACTTAAATTTTATTCAAATTATCGTGAGAAGTTGTCTTATTGAACTGATTTTGCCTCTAGCTTCAACTCCGTCCCCTTAAATATTAACACCTTAATCATTACCATACTTAAAAACAGAGAAGTGAAAAAGCATGAGACCTGAAAGTTTGACATGTGATTGATCATACAAAACTTATCTGGATAAGTAGAATTGGTAATAGTATACTTTGATACTTGTACAAACTCCTTAAGACAAATCTTTTATTCGGAAGTACATTATACGAGTCTTTTTCCTATATTTATTTATATTATTGTTGCTTCAACATGAAACATTACAAACCATCTTTTTTGGGTGAAACATTGATCAGTTGAGGAAAAAGAAGAAGATATGATTTTGGAATTACTTTTGGTTAATTTTAAATATTTAGTTTTCTTAGTTAGTTTTTCTTTTCTTTTTGTATTTTCTTTTCTTTTCATATTTAGTATTAGTTTCATTTCAATCTAAGATTAGGATATCATTCTTATTAGTATAAATAAGTTCTATTAGACAAATAGTATTGTAGTACTCTTATTATTTCAGTTCAAAAATTTAATGGAGATTTTCTTTAAACCTTAATTATTTTCTTATTCCAACCACAAGCACTACTTTATTCTAGCCCTAATTGTTGAGATCTAATTGTCCTAAACTTTCCGCTTTGTTGATTCAGAAAAAAAAGAGTTAGTGTTACAATGGGAATTTTTCCTAGTTAAGGATTTTATAGCTTTTTCAGTTCTCTTATTTTCTAGCTTTACAATATATATTAGATTTCTCATTATATCTATTCAAACTATATATTTATAGTGAAATGAAGGAGATTTTTCAAAAAAAAAAGATAGAAAAGAAAAGATATGGAGGAGTTTCCATCACTTTGGTTGTATAACTTCTGTTTTATAGTGTTTTGTTGATGCAATGGTAAAAAATTATTGTCACCCATAAATGTGGTAAAGTTTATTTTTAGCCTTGATTATTTGTCTTACCAGTTGTCAATGGTCAGAAACTTAAAATGGCTGAATGGTTCCACATGTTTGATTCATTAAATTATTATTTTTTCTTGGGCTCAACCTTATTTCTAGCATATGGCAGGGTTAAATAATAGTTGTTTCTAATTGCTACAGGTTCCACCAAGTAGACAGTGGTGATTTGACAATTGCTGTCAACTTTTGGTGGAGGTCTGACATAATGTCTAGCATGTTAGATCACATGGATGCTTATTATTTACGGAGAATATTAAGAAGGTTCTTTATCTCTTAAGAATCAGTTTTTTATTTTCTGGTGTTTCCTCTATCTTCTTCATGTGAAGCTGTTTATTTCTGGGTTTTTTTTTTGTGATCCAGCAAGCTAAATTGATTTTGTGATTTTGTTTCTTTGGCATGCTTTATCTATTCACATGCTGTGAAACCAAGATTGACAGATAAAGAAATGGTACGTTTATAACCTTGATATGCGGTGCTATTACTAATTCTAGGTTTTGACTTGGGATTGCCGAGTACTTTGCTATTTAAAAATATTCATTGTTTTACTTTTTGTGCGTTTTATCCATTTGAATACTTTTTCTATGCACTATTCCAAAGGAAAATTATGTTTGAGTCACCCTTCTGCAGTCAGTCTGATTGTCTGAAGGAAACGTTTTTCCAAAAAATTTGATGAGGAATGCTGGCTGATATCATAGCAGCTATTATTGATTATAACATGCCACTTCTCAAGTTTACATAAAAGTTGTTTTAAGTTAGACTGGACAAGTTTCTAAGATCCTTATAAGCTCCGTATAGTAAGTAAACTTCAGGAACTTCATAATTTTGTTTTACTCAGTAACCGTGGGAACTTGAATATACTGCATATTATGTTTTCCTTTTTTCCCGTGTTTCCTGTTAGAAAGTTTATAGTCAAACACTATAACACATAAAATTATATCTGGAATTAGGACATGACCACATTCTCCAGAAGACTGCTTCTCCTGGCATGGAGAAACAGAAGAAGCACCCATACAAGCTGCTCAGTGGAGAGGCAGGTAAGTTTGATCATTTGTCACTAAGTCCTATTTAACTTTTGAGTTCAGTTTTATGCAAAGGAATTTCCAGCATTTTTTTAAACGAGCAGATTTCTGGTGACTGATCTTAATATCTTGTTACCAGATCATAGTCACTGTGAATTGGTCCAGTCATGTGAAGAAAAGAATTTACAAGGGAAAGACCAATATCAGAGAATTGATTTGCATGTTTTGGAACCTTTTGCTCTCCATGCTGTACATGAACTTGTTTCTTTGGTTCATGACCGTGTTAACACGACTGATCAAAGTCAGTCGGTACTGTCAACCTCAGCAAATGATTCTGCAGCTAGTATGAAAGGTCAACATGATAAGATTGTGACAACTAATTTATTTATCCTGGAAGATGATCCAGTTGCTAAAATTCTTTGGACTCTTGATCCATTCACTCTTCGGAATGTCCTTCTGGCTATGGTGGTTAGAGTCTGAACTCTTTTATAAGCCTGCACTTTCAAATGTGTGCATGGAGTTTCTATCAATAATGCCTGAGATACCCATTTTTAACCCAACTCAGCCTTAATTCCAAAATTAATTGTTGCCAACTCTATAGATTCTATTTCCACTCTACAAGATGTTGGGCTGTCTTCTAGCGGTTGTGATGCCTCTAGGCCATATTGTACTCATTTCCTCCAATTTAGTTTAGACCTGAAATACCCATCTAATTTAAAAATAAGCTCCATGTACAATTGTAGATTAGTCTTTGGAAATGTAGCATTTGATGTTACTGTACCGATTTCTTGAAGATTTTTCATATTACAATACTCTTTGTCCAGCACGATTTTCCAAGAACCATAGAGGCTCTGATACTGCACTTGCTTTCACCAGTGGGAGCGGAAGTACTCACAAGGAAATTTGATGAGATAGATCAACAAAACACTGAAGAAGAATGGTATCACAACTTCATGGGACTTTTTAATTTTTGAAAAAAGGAACAAGCGACTTCAACATTTTTTTTTGTTACATTATAAAAGAAGCCACTTCAATTTTGCTCTATTATTTATAAGTTCTAATTTCAGGAATAAATTCTACCAAGTTTTCTATGGTGTATTTGATGACCAAACTGAAGGGATGGATGCAATCTTGAATGGGAAAGAATCATTTGCTCTTCAGGTAATGGTGGTTTGTTGCCTACCTTTGTATTTTTGAAGTCAATATATTATAGATTTTCTCATAACCAAAATGCGTTCTATATAACATTTTTTTTTCAAGATGTGGATGCTTAGGTATTTATTTGGCATGCAATTCATTTTTCATTAAGTTTATTCATTTATTTCATTGAGTTGAAGAAATAAGAGTAGTTGCATATGTTAGAGCATTGCCAGAAGTTCCAAGTTAGTAATTGGAGAGGCCTGGCTGTATGCAATATGATGGTTTAGCAAGCTTGTTGTTTCATTTAAGGTTATTTGGTGCTCTTTTCAGTTGCAAATCCAACTGAAACCACATGAAAAACATAGTACTTCCCTAGATGCTGAATGGAAATAAACATACCTTTTTTTTCCTGAAAAAATGAGCCATGGTCCATTCTTCATAGTATCTGGTTCTCCCTTTATTTGTAATGTGCTTTCTATTACTAAAATATACTAGTTTTGCTGGTATAATCCATGTCTCTAAAATTTCTTGATGATACATGCATTTATACACAACAACAGTGTGCTGACAGACCAGGCACAATAACAAGAATAGATTGATCCAAGAAATCAACCTACTAGGTGAAGAAGCTTATACAACATACTAAGGCTATTTTCAGATTAGTATTTAACCATTATGGGATTCCTCGCCATCTTTTAAATTGGTTATTATCATTAGTACTTCGAAGCAAACTGATTGTTACTAATATTCTGTAGAAAAAGTTTTATTAGTCCCTTGTAAATTTAACCAACTCCCCAAATTTGCTGGCATCATTTTGATTTTTCAGTAATCCATATGGGGAGCACCTTGCTATTTGTTCCTGCTTGTCCAGTATATATATCTTTTTGAAGGTTTTATGCTTTGAATTATTGGCAGCAGACAATCTCTGCAAACCATTTCTCATGCACATTCACTAGTATAGGTGAAAAAAATAGTTCATAATCTGAGCTCTATTAGATATATAATGTTGGATTCATGTCCTGGTAAAAGTTGGCATTATGGGCTAGTGTTATGCCATGCTAATTTTGCCAATTGGCATGCAAGATCAGAACATTCATAGTTCCACAATTTCGCTTCTAGGATTCTTTAGATTTATATTTCTTTCCTAGAATTGAAAGTCAATACTAGCTAATCCATCCTGCTCTCATTATGGTTTTCTGAGCCAGTTCAGCTTTGACCACATCGATTATTTCCCAAATGAAGCAGTCTTTATAAAGTTCTTCATAGCCTTCTTTTTAATTCTTTACCTTCTTTTTATTTATTTTTTATTTTTTTATTATCTTCATAGCATCTTCATTTGAGGGAACTTTAGGTGCATTAGTTAAATAGCATCTGCATCTTTATCTTCGATTTGATGCAGGTGGACAATAAGAATCTTCTGAGCATGCCTTAGATAAATACTTTATAGGCATATCAGAATCTATCTTAAATGAAACAGATGATTTTCAATGATGATTGGATTATGCTTATAAGCCTTTCATTGGATTGCTGTCATTGACATCAGCTATGCATAGAGAGCTTTTCGTTATTATTAATATTATTGTTACATTGTGTCAGCATTATTTGTTCTTCCTTTATCCCTAGATTTATTTATATTAGTATTATTCTGTGTTTCTCTCTTTACTAAATTCTTCCTTTATCAAAGAATAACATGGATGAAAAGGAAAAGAAAGGAAGAAAGAAAAGAAAGAGAAAAAAGATGACGAATATCTAGTGCAACTTTGATGCATTAGATTTAAATACATTTGCAAAATAAATTCAATTATCTGATTTTTTTTTCTTGTTGCAGGCCTTCGAGAATGTGTCAGATAAATACATGGGCGTAAACTATGATGTGCAAAAACCATCAGTTGGATAAGATGTTTAGTGATGCAACTTCACTGAAGAATTAGTTCCACTGATGATATCAAGAATTAATCAAGTGCATTTCCAGAGAAGCTTTCTGTCTTAGTCGTTACTTTTATGTGAGTCATCCCCAATTTTGTAGAAATATAAATCATTGCTAACTTTGAATGATGCTGTATATCTCAGCTGTCAACTTGCAATACCTTCCAAGTTCTTTGACTTTAATGATACTTTGCTCAAATAATTGTTTGGAATTTTGTACATTGTAAAATATGAGAGTCCCGTTTTTGTTCCCTGATTTGGCATCCAAAATGGTCCATCAAAATTGTGAAAACCATATTCAGATGATGGGTTTTTAGAGCTTGTTTCATATCAATAGCAATTTCCTCCAAAAAGTATCTTGCAGGTTTAAATTTTGAGTAAAATTGGTGGGATTGTGGTGTTAATAATCCTTGATCAGGCAAGCCAACAAGATTGCCTATAGAAAGCAATGTCCCAACATAAGTTGCCTTAGACAAATAATAGCCAGAGGTAGGGGCTGACACTGTCAGCACATGACATGATGATTGATGAGCTTTTCTTTTCTAGTGTATGCCACGTAACTTGTAGAAACTATTAATATCTTTTATACTCGAGTAAACCATTATAATCTATTTAGCGTTATTGTTGAAGCCATAGTTAATAAAAAAAATATTGTATTGAAAATATTAGTTAAAAATCATTGAAATTTGTTTTCAATATTAATTTGATTTCAATTACTAGAAGTCTAAAAATAGTTAAATCAGTACACTCAAATTATTTTTTAAAGTGATGTTTAAAAAAAAGCAGTTTGAATCTTAACGCTAAATATATTTATCATTTTTGATAATTTCAGTGGTCCTTTTTCTCTTTTTGCACCAATTATTTACTGAAAATTAATCCCTTGCTAGTTACTGCTTTCTTTATCTAAGTTTGTGAAGACGGAGAACAAGAATGCCAAAAACGATATTGTTAAAGCGAGCAGAAGAGGCCAAAGAGATGGTGTCTTGTATATATCCTTTAGAGTGAATTGAATGGTGATAGTGAAGAGAGCGGTAGTGACGGTGCATGGGGATTTGCAGAAATGGAGAAAAGAAAGAAAAGCATACAAAAGAAGCTTTGATAATTATTAAGAGAGTAGAAGAAAGAAATAAGAGGGGAAAAGGAAGGTTTGTTAGGATGAGATTCCCTGCTGGGAAGAAGACATGTTGAAAGTAAAAGGAAGAAGGGGAGAATTAAACTGAAAGAGGAAGAGAGAGAGAGAGGTAATGGAAGAGAAACTTTTGGTTTGTCTGGTTGTGCATCAGAGGAAAATTTTTAAAAAGAAAAGAAAAGAAAAGGAAAGTTGCAGTCTTTTTAACTCGGCGAATGGTATATATTGTACCTTAAACCCTCTGCAACTTACACATAAACTTTCTAAAAGCTTGGATATACCATAACACAATCCTTTCATTAATCCCCATGTCTTCTCCTCTCTCTCTCTCTCTCTTTCTCTTTTCCTATGGTGAATAATAATGAATATACTAGTAATGAGACTTACTGTCTAAAATTGATTTCCATTTCTGATGCCAATACTAAAAAAATAAAAAATTTTGATTAAAACTTTAAATATATTTAAATAATTATTCATTATCATATAATAAACATTTCTCATATTTTGCGATAATAATAACTGTAATATATGCTTCTTTCTTAATTATTCCATTCTGCAAATAAAACAATAACTTTTATATATATCAAGAACTTCCAAAATTACATATTAATGTAGATGATGAATTTTCTTACCATCAGCAAGTTCACCGAAACTCATTGATCATTGAAAAAAAAAAGACAAATTGGTGGGTCAAGAAAGCAAAGTAAAGGAATAAAAGATGTAATTAATTAAATGTAGATTAAGCTGCGAAGCTAATAAAAGGAAAGGATGTTTATAAATGGGGACAAGCACAGAAATTGATAAAGGGATTGGTTATCAAGTGAAACAAAGAAAAGACTCGTAGAGAAAATTGTCATTCAAACTTGCAAAGTTTTATCAACCATCTTTTTCATAACCGTTGACATTTTTTTAATTTAAATTTTACTTTCATTTTCTTTTCTTTTCTTTTCTTTCATGGGTTTAATTTTTCCTTTTGGTTTAGTACCACTATACACTATAAAAATCGGACCACCACCATGCTTTGCACAAATACACATAACATATATAACAGCAGTATATCAACTTAGTAGCCTTTTGTACTCACGCTTACACCAGCGCCAGCCATCTCTATCTTTCTTTAGAAAAGGCCACATTTTCTTTGTAATTCTCAATAAATTTTTTTCCCTCTAACAGCATCAACTTAGTTGCTTTTGTACTCACGCTTACACCAGGTTTTACAAGACATAATTGCCTCTCTTTAGAAAAGACTACATTTTCTTTGAAATTATCAATAAAAAAAATTGTTTCGCACTTATTTTTAGGGGTGTTTGGTTTAGCTGTTTGATGCAACTGATAGAGGTTTGAACCCCAAACAGCAGCTGTTTGGTAAAATTTGATGTTTGGTAAAATTTTAAAACAGCAGCTGATAGCTGTTAGGAACCCCAAACAACTGCTGTTTCAATAAGCTCCTACTCGGAGCTTTTTCATATCAGCTGATAGCTGATTCATATTAAGACTATATTAACCCTATTAAAATAAAATAAAAATTAATATTTATTAGATAATGATATGCTTATTGGTAATTTTACATTTAAACTGCAACAGCTATTGTATTTTTACCAAACACTAACCGAATCAGCTACCAGCTATCCGCCACCAACTATCAGCAACCGCTATCAGCTATCAGCTGCTATGAACAGCTAAACCAAACAGGCCCTTAGTATCATAAAGTGATAAAATTACATTGTTGTCCTTAAATGACGGAAATTTACAAGACCAACCATGGCAACCATGGCACTCTTTATGGATGACAATCATTATTTCAATGACAAAGTGGAGCAATTTCAGAATATGTATGTAAGTGTGAATGTGTTGAAATGCTTCATCTTGCTGAAAAACGAACTACCTAATTAACGTGGGGTTTAGTTTAATTTTTTTAATTAGCCGCTGATTGAAATTTCTTTCCAATTATTGTTATTATTTTGTCTTTTCAGTAGAAGCCAATTAATTATGACTTGTTCAATATATATATATATATAATTAATCTTATATAGTTTTTTTATACATGAAAATAATTTGTGATATTTATAAAATTTTTTACTTAATTATTATATTTTAATTAGAGTTTGCACAAAACTAATAATGATTTTCATTTATTTTAAAAAATTATTAATTAGACCATATAAATTAATTAAGAAAACTAACATATAATTATCAGAGCTTCTAAATTTCTGTCAGAACATTCAAATCGTAGAACAAGTATTTATCTGTTAATTTAAGAATAAATCAGAGAGGTCCTATCTGGAAGAAAACTTGGATGAAATGAAATGGAATTACAAAAGAAAAAAACCTGGAGAGATCACTGTCGCGTGTCAAATAGGTTGGGTGGAAGGGCACACTCGTCAATCCCAAGACTACAATGTATGGCCCAATTACGAGGTCAGAATTAAATATTGGGAGAGACTAATTAATTAAGATAAATAGTTATAATATTTTTTTAAAATAAAATTATAAATTTAGTATTTTTAATATTTATTGTAAAAATAAATTTAAATAAATAGATTAATAAAAAATTAAATTTTATTATTTTTTCATTTTAAAAAGTTACTAATAATAATTGATAAATAATTAACAATCATAATTTTTAAAATAATAATAAGTATAATTTTTTGTTTTAATAACTTTAAGCAAATACAAATTAAAGTTTGGTATATCTTTTATCAATAATTAAATTAAAAATATATATATAATTAATTTTAAATCTAAATTTTAAAAAAATTATAGATAATATTTTTTTTTTCAAAAAAAGAAAAAATTATAGATAATAATATTTCTCTTTAAGTAATTGAGGGCTAAAAAAATAATTTTAAATAATTATAAAAAAATAGAAAAAAAATCTTAAGTAAAGAAAATTAAGTTGATAAAAAAATAAAAGAAAATAAAAGAATTTCAAAAAAAATTTAAAAAAACTTACATATATTGTAGAATTATAGTACCAAATCTCGATCATGATAGAATTATCGACAAACACACAAGATGATAATAAAGTGGAAGAATTAAGAATAGTAAATTTATTCAGCCAAGGTTTTTTTTATAAAGTAAAAATTTAATTTTGGGCTAATATATATTTAATTATATATATATATATAAAAGAAATTGGGAGGGGCCAATGCCCCCTCCACCATCAACCTAGCTACGTCTCTGTGTGGCCCTCTACACCGACATGCTCATCTCATTTGAAAATTAAAAAAAATTAAAGTGATACATTTAATTTAATTATTATATAAAACTAATTATATAATTATGTATAATAATTTAATATCGACAAAAATATTTAAAATTTTTTAGATTTAAAAATAATATTTTTTTAAAGAAACATATAAATAAACTATATAAAAACCACTCTAAAGACACATGAATCCACTATATCACCAGTAAAAAGCCATAAAATACTTCTTGAAGTTTCATAATATTTATTAATTAATTTTATGATTCAGCCGCTATACATAATATATTTTTTTAAATCTTCTTAATCCAATCCCTATTAAGGGAGGGGAGGGTGTAAATTGTAAATTTAATGCATGCATATATTGCCTTCTTTGATACTTCTAAGCCCATTATCAACGTGTTTTATAATAATATTATTATGAACATTGTGTTTATATATATTGATTTTGAATTTGACTTTCTTTTTAGTTTGTTTCCTATATATCAGCAAATGCAATATATCATAAATGCCACTATCACTACCAATTCACATGCCAATAATTAGGGTCGACATATCCGAATATATTTAAATGAAAAAGCTTATTCTACGGGTTGCGTGCATGTACATATTGCAAGCAATCAAATTCATTTTCAAATAAGCAATCAAATTTATTTTGAATTTTGTATTTTTTTTTAATTTAAATTTTAATAGAATTGGAAAAAAAAAACACTAGAAAATAACAATAGTTTCTATATAATTATCTATCATCATTAATTGCAACCTATTTAGTGTTAAAATTTATATTATATATGTTCCATTATTCAACTATATATTAATTCAAGACGACAAGACCCATTAGAGATCCTTGCATGCAAATAAATAGAAACCAATGAGACTTCGAAATTAATATTATTAGTTAATAACAATAATCTAAAGATATACTTTTTCATTAATGATTAAAGTACTTATGAACTTATGATAGGCATATATATAAAATATAAAGAGTTGAACCAAAAAAGAATTTTGAACTTTTGATCATTAATTATAAGATAACAATTAACGATTTTAGTATATATTATAATTATATATATAGGCCCATGAAGTCCATTACTAGTTGTCTTTTACTCATCGAAACAAGACAAAAGTGATAACCAAAAAACTTAAAAATCAAAAAGGGAAAATAAAAAAGAAGAAGAAGGAAAAGAATAGTTGGTCGTTCAAAAATTTCATGCCTTATTGCAGTTTGCAATATAGTCTTGTGAACCATAGCTGTCGAGATAAAGATGGGATTGGGACATTACCAAAAATTAAATTTATTTATTTTATCAAATTATTACTTAGAATAGATAAATTTGTCTAATATTTTATTTTATTTTTTTAACAATGCCTTTTACATGGATTTATTATATATCCTGATCTCCTTTATATTCTGCATGTGACATTGCATTTTTTCAGCAAAATTACAAGGCTGCCATCCACCATCCTCATCACCACCTATACCTAGCGAGTTAATTGTCTTCATATGGGAATAAAACTAATTATTTAGAATGGTCCAAACATATATACATCTAAAAAATTTCATTTTATAATTTTAATTTGAAAACAATTTTTCGTTTTAAGTATTATTAACCAAAACTTTTATTAGGATGATTAAAAATACGTATCTATTAATTAAATAATGCCACGAGTTTAAATCAGAATTAAATTTATAAAATAAGATAAAATAAAATAAATAATTAACGTATTAATTAATTAATACCATCTAAATCAATTATTGCTAATAAGAAACTAAAGGGAAGAAAAAGCAAATTAAACATTGATTAATATGGGAAATTAAGAGACAAAATCTTTCTTAAAGAAAGGAAAGATGATGAGATGAGGGAGACATAACAATATCATCTCAGCAGGCACTTCAAATTCTTTGAACCAAAGCTACCCTATGAGCCTAATCGATCAGTGTTTGGCATTGGCCAGCGGGGGAGGGTATTTGCGTCATTTTATAGATGGCGCAATTTTTTGGAATTACTAATTTGCCCTTTTGGCAGCTAACAGTCACCCCACATTTCTGAAGCAGCAGAAGGCTGAGAGAATCCAAAACCATGGGGTTTTAACAGTGTATGATCTGATCTGCCACCATTTATGTATTGCTGCAACCCTATTCCCCTTGTATACGTTAGCATTTCCCTCACATTCACATTCACGCTAACGTTAACAGCACCATTATTCCCATGATTCGCCGCTGCATTGCCATTTCCATTCCCATCGCCAGTCAGACCCAGGAAGTCTCTTGTCAAACGGTCATTCTTTTGCCACGTGGCTAGATTTCCCACGTAGGACGATCCATGGAGAGATATTTGACTCATTGAATCAGCAGCAGCTGGAGGAGGACCCTGCGCATGCTGCTGAGTCAACTCGGTCATGTCCAGCTGGGTCATTTGACTGTGACCCACAGCCTGAGTTGCACCCACAGTGGCAGCCTTTTGGAGGAGTGCAGCGGCTGATAGGTGGTGAGATACAGATGAGGAGGTGGCAGGATTTGATAGGGGTTGGAAGGGTGATTGGAAGAGCAGTGATGGTGAAGGAAGCTGGAAATGGTGAATTTCAGGCTTGATTTGATGAGCTGGATTATTATCATTGGTGCTAGGGTTTTGATGATGAGATGGTTCCCATGGATTTAAGGAATTAATCTGATGGAGAGAAAAAAGAGGTTGGGGTTGTGGGTTTTGAAGAAGAAGACTACTAGTTTGAGGTAGAGTTGGATTTGTAGAAACCAACTGGTGAACTGAGAGTCTTGCACTTTCTTCTGCTAATGCATCACAAAATGCTCTGTGGGTGATGAAGCTATCCTTCCTGCAGTATAATTCACAGAATTCCAATATTCATACGTAAAAAAAAATAACTTAATCAAATATTTAGTGAAGAAAAGAAAAATTGCTTAAGCGAAGTGTGACTATAATTCTTTAGTTGATGTTTTGCAGGCAATAGAAAAGAAAAGAGAGAGAGAGTACAGTAGCAATAGGATCATGCATGCGGATTGGATAGATACATAATTGTCACATAAAGCTATAAAACACAATAGTAGAATTTTCTTTTTTGGTCAAAACTAAAGTCTTTGCGGAGAGAGAGAGAGAGAGAGAGAGAGCTGATTGATTTTTATGCATGGATAAATAGAAATTATATATTCATGTGAAATGCTAATAAGGCTCAAAATTTCAAGAAATTGGAACTCTTTTGAAACTTGTGCTCATTCATTTAGCAAAATAAATGCAATTGAAATCCCCCTTCCCATGAAAGCAAATCAGAATATCAGATATTTTTGCAGTTTATTTTTATTTTTATTTTTTATTCATATCTCACCATGATCGTGGTCAGAGTTTTTTCAGTATTCTTCTGCAACTAAAATTATAGCATGCTTTAAAAAAAAAAATTATAGCATGCTTTCACTAAAAAAAATAAAAAAATAATCACGGGTTTTGTTTTGTTTTCTCACCCAAGAAAAATCCCAAAAAGCAATTAATAGTTTCTTCTTTGTTCACTCTTTTCTAGGACAAGCAGAGATTTTACATCATTGTTTTTTTTAAGACTGCAGTCACTCCATTACAAAGTACCAAAAGAGGAAAAAGCAAGAACAAGAAACAAGTTCAAGAAAATGAAAGATTTTTATTTTAATATACAAATATATATACACACACATACAAGTAATTTAAAGCACAAAGATATCCATAAATTAACAATAGAAAATCAAATCCATAATACCAAGTGTTCCTCAGGCATTCAATGCAAAGGACATAATGTTCTTGAATTAAAGACAAACAATATATAATCTGTTTTTGCTTTTGGGTTTTTGGGGTTTGTTCAGATTTTCCAGAGATATTGCTTTCAGTTACTATCTTATAATGTCATCAGTAACAGGTACTTGTATTAATGGTGTTAACTATTTATATAACCTGCCAATAAATATTTACAAGCTTCACATATATTCGATGCCAGAACTTTATCAGAAGCTATAATATATATTTGTATATATATATATAGTACAAAAACAAAACAGATTGGAAAGAAAACAAAATACAAATACCATTCTAAAGACACATGAGACTTCCCACTTTGAACAAAAGACCAATATTTTCTATGAATTCAAGTTCAAGTCCAAAAATAATAAATAACAATGAAATATCAAAGCTCTCATAAAGAACAAGAAGATAGGGAATTTCAGATAAACATAATAAAGATAAAAAGGCCAAAAACAATGAGATTTATTTATTTTTTTCTAAAAAAAGCACCAGAAATTAAATTAAGATATATTTGAATTAAATTTAATACCTGGAGAAAAGAGTTCCACAATCACATCTGTACTCTCTAGTTCCACAAGTTTTAGAATGAGCTTTCCAATCAGACTGAACAGCATAGACCTTTGAACATTTTTCACATTTCCATTTCTTTTCTCCATGTTTTCTACAATAGTGTTTCTTAATACCTGTAAGATCACCCAAAGCCCGTGAAGGATGGTGGTGAACACAAGATGGTTCTGGGCAAACATAAGCTCTCTTTTTTATTTCTTTGCTGTTTCTTTGCTTCAGTTTCCATGGAAGATTATGTCCTCTTCTGTGAAGTTGAAGATTTTGATCTCTTTGAAACCCTTTGTTACAGATCTCACACACAAATCTATTTGTAGCTAGTAAAGTTTTTGGAGATAATGCTATCACTTCAGCATCTGGATCTTTAATTATTAACACCATCAAGAAAAATAAAAAAGAATTATACCCTTTAGTGAATCAAATTACGAAACAAAAATTAATAATAGTTAATTATTATTAACTGTTACCTGGATTTCCTGGTAGACTTCTCTTCTTCTTGATCTTGTGTTGTTGTTGTTGCTGCTGCTGGTGGTGACTTTGAGGATTTAAGACAGAAAAATCTTGAATAAGCTGTCTGTTACCAGAAGAAACACTAGTTTCTTCAGACAAAGAAGTTGAATTGGACATAGGTGTAGGGAACATGATATCGTGAACAAGTCCAAGAGTAAAAAACAAGAAATGGTTTCTTTCTTTGATAGATATATTTTCTTTAAGAAACAACAAAGAAGAGAGAAAGAAAGACTTTTTTTTTGGATTTTGTTTGATTGATATATATTGTTGAAGAAACAACAAGAAAGAAAGAGAAGTAAGGTTAAATAGAGAGAATCCGAGCTTTGGACACAACTAAACTAAACACAAATTTTGTAAAAGAGAAGAGAGGATGGCAGTGAATTTACAGAGACAGAAAGGCATCATTCATTGGGTAGCAAAAGCAAAGAGATAAAAGGGAAAAAAAAAATCTCGTGAAGAGATGATGATGATGATGGGTTATTCTCCAAGTCGCTATCTGCAGCTAGCCATGGATTGCTTCTCTGAACAACTCTGCAAACCCAATTCAGATATATCTCTTTCCAATCTCTCTTTTTCTTGCTAAAACCATATCTAAGACCTTACCATGCAATTATCAAACATAGGAATTTGAAAGGCCAAACGATAACATGTTAAAAAAAAATTAACTCTAAACCCTCTTCCCTCTTAATATATATCTCTAATAAGAGTAAGAATAAGAATAAAGAAAAATGAAACAGAAAATTAATATATCAGTAGCTGGGTCTTATAGTTTGTAGATAATACTGTACGGGAGATTGATGATTATAGTGGCAGACTAAAGAAGGGGTGGCAAATTAGTGAAAAAAAATTAAAAGAATTAATAAATAAATGATTCTTTTTAAAAGCCTAGCAAACCCAAAAAAGAAGGCAAAGGTATATACAAAGGAGAAGCCCAATCCCAGTCCTGCAACTACAATTATAAATAAATATATACGTAGAAGAAAAAATTAATTATTTTTTTTAAATTTTTAAAAAGTTAAATTTTTTTTAACTACTCTCTCTTTATTATTTTTTTTCTAATATGTGTTTTTCTTTTATTCTGGTGACTGACGTTGGCACTTTCTGTCTTTTCCTTTGTTCCTGTTATAAAACACCCAAACCCTAAAAGGACCTTGATTTGAATGGAATGATAATATTAAAAGCACGTATATTATTGCTTGCTACAAGGTTTAGAAGAAATAATAAAAAGAAGAAGAAAATGGGACACTTAAGAAAAAGCTTTGAGGATGGCAAAAGAATAAGTAGATAATAGAGATAGGCCTTCTCATCAAATAATCTCATGAAAGCTTTTCTATTTGTTGCCCCCACAACCAACATGATTGATCTATTGATTAGCTTTCTCTACTTATATAAACTTATATTTTAAACCAATTTTTTTCTTATATAAACTTATATTTTATATCATTTTATGATTTTTTTATTAATCAAGTATGTGAAAAAGAGAATAAACTACTGATTTATAATTGAATTATTAATTATTTAGTTTACTGTTTGACATATTATATTTTAAATAAATTTCTAAATGAAATTGTATATGAAAAGTTTAAAATAAATATCAAAAATCACTTACTATTAAATTAATGAAAAAATTTAGCGAAAATTACACTCTATGTTGCTTTTTAATTTTTTGAAGAAACAATCTACAATTTTTATATTTTTTATATATTAAAAGTATATTATATTTTTGAAAATGGAACATATCTTTAATATTCTAAACATATTTTAGATATATATGCTTTTGAAAGTGAAGTATTTTTAAAAGAAAAAGAAAAATTGGTATTTTTGAATATTTTTATTTTTTAGATAGAAATTCTAAAATTTTAATAGAATGTACAAAAAATTAACTCGTGATACTATTTATGTATCTAATCAGTTTTAACTTTTGTAAAATTATTATATTTTTTGTCAAAATTTCTTTTTGGACCCATAATTAAAAGTTTGATGAGCTTTAGCATGTAGCTATTAGCTTTTGAGTCTGGTATTTTCTTTTTGGATGATCCTCCGAATGGGTTAGGCTTTTGGTTGCTCCATGATAGCATAGGCATTTCTTATTTGTGTTAATCTTTTTGGGGTTTTTCCATCTTATGTACCCAAAAAAAAAAAAATGTTTCATTATTGTAATAATATATATTGGTGTATAAATGTGAGAGGAATCTAAACACAATTTCCTGTTTTGCATTATTTTGTTGAGGATTTGTTTTTATTTCCTTTATGTCTCTCTTTCTTTTGTAATTATTCCCTCATACCCTTGTGTATGGTGAAAGTGCTCCAGCAAACCCCACCATGGCTAGAGAATTTGGAAGCTCTCTTTTTTTTTTTTTTTAACTTTTATTTATTCCAAACCCAAATCTAAAGCCATGATACGAAGAAATATATAATAAATTGACAATTTTATCTTCCTCTTTTAGACTATAATAATGTATAATTAATTAATTATTATGGCTACAACGTCATTTTGAGAGTAAAAATGAAAAAAAAAATTCTTTATAGAGGACATGCGTGGCTTAAAATGGCGGCTCAAACAAAGAAACCATGCAAAAAAGAAAGGATCCATCTATAATTCCATACTCACATCTTTCAAAAAAAATTATGTATAATTTTCCAGGATAAATACAATTAATTTAACATACAAATGAGTTGAATTAAGAAAAAGGAAATTTAATAGACCTGTTTTTGTCTAGTTTCATTATCATCTAATCGTGTATGAATTTTTATTTTGATAAATTTATGTAGGAAGTAGTTATGATAAGTGTGTTTTGCTCTAAAAGATCGTATGGAATCCAATGTGTTATCTTTTGAACCAATTTAGCTTTCTGGGGGGTGAGATTCAAATGTTGCTTTTCTTTTGGGATAAGACGATTTGATTTAATTATGCTTCTCTCTACAAAAAAAAAGTTACTGAGTTATCTTTCTATAAGGTGTGATGCAATGCATACACTAATACTATATTTTATATATGGCTCAATATTAGCATCTACTTTCTTTCTTTTTCCCTTTTTTTCTTTTTCAAAGAGAAGAAAGTCACAAAATTATCAATTAATTAATACCTTTGTTAATCAAAACAAATTAAGACTTGAATTTTCAACACTTAATGATATCTACTCGTTAATTTGTTTATATGTTATGTACCTTAATTTACAGAAAGAGAATTAAGAGGCGCCCGCAAGGTTGAAAATTCTTATAAGTAAGATATATATATTATATATAGCAAAGAATTTCTTACATCTTTTTTTGGCATTTTAACTGATTAATTATATAAACATATAAACTGAAATTACATTCTCGTTTAAGAATTTAGTAAATGAAGCATTGTTTCCACACATAAACGAGGCATGGGAGGCGGGGGGGACAAGGCGGGGAATCTCCATTCTTGTTCATGCCCCCATAAACGGGGCATGAATTTGCCCATTTTCCTTCTTATTATTGAGTTTCGCCGCACAGACGAAAAAAGAGATTTCCGTCAGGCCAGAAGTATATTTTTTATTTTTGTCCTATCCCAGCCAATGAAGAGAGAATTCTCCCATTCCCTTCTCTATCCCTATAAGAAAGATGACATAAAATCTCTATCCTGGTCGAAGCAAATCTTCGTAGAGAATGAAAATTTTCTAATCCACTGTAAATCCTATTTCTACCATTATCTTTCTTAATTACACTTTTTTTTTTTAAAAAAAGATGAACTATACCATATTAATATATATATATATATATACACTCCATAAGAGAATAATCAATTGATGTGATATTTGTCCTAACATTTCATGAATACCAAATTTAATCTCATATTTTCGTTATTATTAATTATTCACCTATAAAAATTTCAGCACTAGACTAACTAACCAGAATTAGCTGTCATCTTTGAAGTTAAATATTAGTCTTCTCTGAAAAAACAAAAGGAAATTTAATAAATTTTAATTTAATAATATTTGAATTAACTTTTTTATAATTTAATTTTGATTAAAATTAAAAATTTTAATTTATCCAAAAACCACAGCGTATCAACCCATGGTTGAATTTAATTAAGTCTACAGCCTTTCAATTTTCATTCACTATATTATTAATAAAAAATAGATTATATATATATATATATTTTTTTTTTCTTGGATAAGCTAAGGATGGAGAAGGAATAGGAGAAGCATAATAATGATGAGTGGGAAGGAAAAAATAAGGGTGTTGTGGGCCATTGTTTACTTCGCGGGTTGCTCTATTGCCAGATTCTCTCATGCAGTTTTTTGGGTCTCATACCTTTCAAGCCCACATTAAATTACATATTTACATTTTTTGCACCAAACTTTCTTACTTTTTTCTCTAATGTCCTCCTTTTCTTTTCTTTATTATCGTTTTGCTCCTTGTCCCTTCTTGTCTACAATCTACCAATTTTTTTTTTTATTTAAATATGGAATTGGAAACAAAAGTTGAAATTTCCTAAATTTTAATTTCAAGAATCAAACACTAAATAATTAGATGAGGGAGTTGGTGAATAAATAAGCAATTGAAAGTTACATATTATATGCTAAAAATAGTTAAAGAGATTTATTAATTTCCTGCATACCTATATTTACTTAATTTTTCCACACAAAAACAATTCTTTAAAAATTATTAGAGTATTTAATTAATTAAATTCTTGAAATGTACACCTTGCTTATTCAAGACCTTTCAACAGCTACCCTATATTATAAATATATATATATATATATATATATAGGCAAGATCTTGTTATCCAAAATTTTTCATTCAAGCCCATATTATAAGCCATCATGAAAACTATATATTTCCCTATATATATATATATATAAGTAATGGGACTTACCAAAACCTTGTATCTTCTACTTTCACTGAAAAGGTTCTTAAATTCAAACTTTCATCATAAATGATTCCCATTATTAAGCTAAATATAGAATATTATCATTGTACAGACCAAAAATCTTTTAATTATTTATTTATTTTGCCTCTTTTGTATGGACTTTTTAAATTGGGCCTGACCCCCTCTCTCACACAAGCCTTCAGGTCAATGTAGATCAAATTATTCCTCTGTATAACACCCTACAGTTGAAGTCATTGTCAGTATTAGTTATGGGCCTTAGGTAAGATTACTTATGCACATCTAATTACTTCATTAATTAATTAACTTTTCTTTGTCAATTGTCAATTGTCAATTGCATATATATATATATATGTGTGTGTGTGTGTGTGCGTGTGTATATACGTATGTATGTATAAAATAGGAATTAATATAAATCCTGCTTGTTGCTTAGGAGTTTGGGTTCTAGAAACTTTTTCTTAATCAAAATGAAAAGGCCCAGAAATCCAAATACGGCCCACGTTAAGGGCCGAATAGGACGATTCTGGTAGGGGACCCCACACTTCAGGACTCATGATTCATGAGAAACGTAAGAAATTGTCCTTTATTATATTAAAAATATGTTTTTGTTCTCAAAAAAAATGTTTTTTAAAAAAAAAAGGCTCCTGATGCGGTCATAACTCACGAGTGCTTATTTGGACCCAACCTCGACCTCGATACACGTGTCCGACTCACGTGCTTCCAAGACATATTTGCATTGCCCCATTTAAAGCACTCCAGCAGGAGATTTGTTATTTATGTCATTATTTCTTTTTAGCAGCAGGAGGGAGGAGATTTGTTATTTATGTCATTATTTCTTTGAATTGGTACGTAACATTCAATAAATTCATCTGATTTCTATATGAATAGTTAAGTCATTTTCTCATTTGCATTGTATAATAAATAAAAAATAAAATAATACTTGTGAACCCTGCTAGTTTTCTAAAGTTTAAACCTGCAAGTTCATTTATTACTCATCCCTTATAAACGGTATTTTTAAAATTGAACGGAACACCGGATTGAAATAATGATTAGTTTATGATTTAACCGGTTAAGGTGGTTAACTAGAATTTAATAATATATTAATATTATAAATTTTTTTATTTATACATTAATAAAAAATCTCAAAATTATGAAAAATTTTAAAATAAAAGTTTAAAAATAATTGAAATATATTTTATCAATTTTAAAAAAATTACATATTAAATCTAATATTAATCTAAATTTTTTTCTCTTTTTTTTTTAAATAACTTAAAATTTTAAAAATTAATTCGGTTTGATTCACTCTAATTCAATTGATTTTGACCCATTTTTTATAAATTTGATTTTTACTGTTTTTTAAACCAGACAAACCTATAATTTTCGGTTTAAATAGTCCAACTGGCCTGTCAATACTGCTTATAAGTATTTCAACGCATTTAAAAAATATAATAATAATAATAATAATAATAATAATAATAATAATAATAATTGTATTGATACAGAATTATAACTATAATAATAATACGATATTGGGTCATTCTGACCTGTATTGTCTTACACATAGAAAGAGTGGGACCACGATTTCAGAGGATTGTGGCATACTAATAATAATAACGACATGATTAATAAATTTTGGCTCCTTTGAGCTCTTCGGCTGACTCTATAGATACTGTGAAGTCGGCTACAACTGGTTCAATAGTCAAACTCTAATTTCCAAATTCATGAGTTAGAATTACTACTTCATGCAGCTTCATAGAAATTATAATCATTTTGGATTACATTTGGTTGATAGCTAGTAGATTCTCAAATAAATACTCTAAATATTAAGTGTTTATCTTTAATAATTCAAGCATTTGAAATTCCCCAGCAAGGTCTGAAAATCGTGAGACAGTTTTGACTGTTGTGAGCTAATTTAACCATATGAACATGGAAGAGTCGTAAATTACGGAGTACTAGATAGAAGCTTGGAGAATGGAAGACTGCCTAACCGTGAAGAAAATTATGGGCATGCACAAAGGGAAAAGGGAGATGGATGGGACAGAAAGATGTATAAAGTTGAACTTTTTTCCCATCAAACAAGACCACAAGCTTTTCATCATTCCATGTTGTTGCCTTGGCACGTGAAACTGCACTATCAACATATGTACCTCTAAACCTAACAATTTGACTATACCAACCTTTCATAATGATCAAACAAGCAACTTCAATTTCAAAAAGCGACCAACTTGACATTAAATATTCCGGCTCCTTCTATCTCTCTATGGTTAAACCAAGTCAAAAGGTCCATAAGAATGAAGCAGATCAGTAACAGTTAGTATAAAGTGGATGATTCATTCAAATAAAAATTCTCTCATATTTATAGGGGAAGGGGTGTTGAATAATCTTCCTTTCAGGCATATGCTCACACCAGGTACAAGTAGACATGTTTGCAGGTCAAACCCTGGGCCTCGTGGGATTTGCGTACCAAGTTTTTGTAAAATTTGATAGTTCTACAGCTCAGGCTCATCTCATAAACAGTACTAGGTTCAAAGAACACAGGTGAAAACCTCAAAGTTCTGCATATCCAGCATAAGACAACATGGAATAACTTTAAGTTTTAAATTATAAACATTAGGCTTTAAGCTGGGAATTAGCCCGCTAAAAAAGGCACAAGAAGTAGTCACTTGTCAGCACTTTTCAGCACATAAATATCATGACGCTCAATAGAGATTAAAAAAAAAATAAAAGTTACCAAAATGAATACTGAAAAAATTTTAGATTCCCACCATTGCAACTTTGGACTTTTCTGCATTCATTACTAAACCCGTGAGAACAAAAGTTAAGACCATTTACTTTCTGTCAACAACTGCTTTCTAAGAAATCTAAAAGTTCCAAAAATTTGTTACTAATTGCCGTTGCCACGATGAGCTTACCATTGTTATTATTTGCCTGGGCAATCTAGCTCCCCACACATTTTGCTTATGTCAACTATCACCGAACAAGATGGTTTTTGTTTTTTTTTTTTGCACGCCATCACACACATGCTCACTAGTACACTGAAAAGAAAGAGGAAGTAAAAAAAATCTTTTGTGAACTCCTACTAAAAAGAATTCAAGAGGGAGATGAAACAAAAATTTATATTAGGTGTTTTCACATGGAAATATATATATATATATATATATATATATAAACACACACACACACACCCCTCTCTTTGGTGTCATTAAAACAGGGGTCCAAGAAAATCCTTGGAGATTATCCAACTCTTTGACATGGACATGGAAGAATGATTTAATGGGAACCTATTCTTAATAATTTTGGGAAGAATTCAGAGACAAGTCAGCGTTTGCACTCAATGCTTAAACTTGCACTAATATGATTGCAACACCCATACTTGTTGCATAGCATCAAGCAACATTCCCATAAAAGATACCTGCATAAATGTCAATTTTTGGAGAATGAGAGAGACTCAGAGAAACTAATAAGAATATTCGATAATTGCAATACCATATCGACATAGTTTATAGGCATAAATTAAGACATAAGTTTGAACTTCCAAATGGCGTCGATTGCTCAGGTATTGTTGTCTCTTTATGCTATTTTAATAAAAGGAACCGAACTATTCCTTTTCAAGTTACTACGTTGTGTTCACTTTAATGCCAACCACTAAATTTGGTGGGTTTGACACGCACAACAAATATAATGCAATCAAACAGTCTCCAGAGCTGTCTTATTGATAAGATTAAAATCATTTAATCATTATGCAGCCCATCATCATGTCAAATGTAAATATATCCCTCAAAATATCAACTATTTCCTTCAGTGTCTTATCACAACTCACAAGACTTACCTCTGCTGAATATCAAAATATTGGCAGCCAATATATCCTTCCCTACTCTTTTACCAATAGTTTGTACTCGAAGGAAAAAGGCTTTTTATCATTTTATGACACAATTGCCACATTTCCAGTGAAGAAAAGAAGTTACCTTCTACTGCAAACATCTTTAACGAGTTCTTCAATAAAGGATCTGCTGCATTTTTTAGCAAGGCAATCAACATCTTCAAAACAAAGAGATTGATATCATTCAACCATCACTTATATGGTAAATGGCACACTTATAATGTCAGTAATGAATCCATAAAACATAAATTAAAAGGGGTAAGAAAGATAACTACAAAAAGTCACTCACTAATACCTTTTGACCAGTATATTATTCATACAACCTGATGATGTTGGTGAGCAGTGGAGGTCTATTTTTGGCTATGTCATAAAAGTAGGGATCCTTTATTGTTTCTTTCCTGTAACATGGAGGCATAACAAATTTCAATTTCCAACATTAAAGATCAAATGGAAATCCTAAAATATAACAATATTTTCAACAGAATGTTACTATTGGAGATAATGAAAGAGGACTTTATCCCACATTGGTAAAAGATGAAAAATGATAAAGAGCTTGTAAGGGTGAGGGGAAACCAGCTAAGCCCTTTTAGTAAAAGGTGTCTCCAAAAAGCCCAGATGATGATCAATGTGCCCATTTTGATAATGATGAAGCCCAACACTCCAAGATGATGAAGAATTTGAAGCCCATGGAGAAGTCCAAACGTACAACAGTGACAGAGGCACATGCGCATATAAAAATTGTGAAGAAGACGGAGAGAGAAAATGTGCAAATCAGCCAATGCCTGCGTAAATGAGATGATATCAACCATTTAGTTAGTAGCCATCAATCAAGACAGCTGACTTTGTCAACTCTTCTAGTTAGGAGCATGTCTATGTCGGAAAATAACCTATTTGCTCCATTTTCTTCATGGAAGATTAGTTGCAAATAATAGATAGACAGTTCTAAGGGTATCTCATTCCACTGAATTTTATATTATTGTTCTACTACTGATTTTTTTTATTTGGATTATATTCTACAGGCATACCTTGCTTACTTAAAAAAAATTCACTAGCTTTATGGATCATATGGATTGTTCCTCAAATTTTGCCAGCTTATTATAAACTTTATCATGGGACTATTCTAAAGAAACGGTAACTGCGAGGGGCTTAATTATAATAGGCATTATAACTCAGGAAATGGTAGTGAATGTGTTGTTTAATGGAAACTAGTGTGGCCAAACATGAATATGAATAGATAAGTGGTCGGTTTCTATCAAGTGATTCGACAAACATCTTTGCTTCCCCGCTGACTGTACTCAGAAATTTGAACATACGAGTCACAATTCCCTAAAACATAAATTAGTCAAGTAAAAGGACATGAAGACAAAAGCTAATTTTTTTCCCTTATTTGATTGTCTTCTTTCTGATATATTCACATCTTTAACAAGATTTAACAAGAATCCATATTTTACACATAGAATACAGCAGATAAATCTATTAATATTAGAACTATTTTACCTCAAACTTCATTGTTGATTATTTGGGTCGCCATTGTTCTCCAATATTTTTCTATATAAGTGATTTTCATTCCCTACGTATGTTATCACAATTCACAACCTGCTGCAAACATTATTAAATTTTTTATATTAAATTTTTCTTGTGGATATAGATTTAGGAGTTTCAATCGTAAAAGCTAGTGGTTAAGATTGGAGAACCGATTTCTATATAAATGGAATTTGAAATTATATTATTTTAGATATGAAATTACTCATATTTTATCATATTATAAAGTAGTTTATTACTTCTCCTTCAAGTGTCAATTATTGATAATTACACGTAGCCACTGTTTAGACTATCTAGAAACATAGTACTATATTTTAATAGTCATTGTCAAGACCATCGAAGTAAGGATAGCGGTAAGCCATGAAATACTTGCTCTGATAATATGTTAAATTTTTTGTATTAAATTTTTATTGTTAATATAAATTTAGAAATGTCAACCCTAAAAATTAGTTGTTAAGATTATAGAATTCATTTCTATATTAACTGGGTAGTGTTCTCATATTTGTTTAGATATTGAATTATTCATACTTTATTATATTATAGAAAAGTTCATTAAACATAGGTCAAAATTGACATTTTATTAATTTTATGATTTTATCACTTTAAAATAGAAAAATCTACAACATCATGGCATAACATAAAAGAAGAATTTACCATTCGACTTCTTTCCGACGAGATGATTTCAAGAGAAATACAACACATTAAAAATCTAAAGCAAGTTATAAACTAAATAAAAATAAAAAAAATAATATGCCAAATGATGCTGAGGAGAACCTTGGTATATTCTAGCTGGGTTCAGTTGCTGCTGCTGGGTCTCTTACCTGCAATATAAGAGAGAGAGGTTGATCAAGTTTCGCAGAGGAGATTCCGATACCTAAATCAGAACTCTTCCGTTTGAATGTAAAAATAGTAAAAGTAAAGAAAATATAGCAATACTTGTAAAATTTACCCCTATATATAGTTGTTGAAATGAGATAAACTTCGAGTCTTATCATCGTTGATTACATGTGTGTTAAAGTCGTACGATAACTGTATCAGGAGAATGTCTATCTGGACATTGAAAGCTCAGTCAAACTAAGAGTGTCCGATACCGAGATCCATCCTTCTTCTACAAAGTTTGATTGGCTTGACTGAACAAGGAGCTCGATCGAGAACTCGGTAAGTAGGGGTACTATCACCGAACAAATTTGAATTTTGATGACTTATTGAAATATCAAAATTATGAATTATGTAATAAGGCAATTTTATCTCTGTAATGTAATTTTTTACTTATTGCAACAAATAGGTAAACAAATGGGAGAATACCCAAAATAGTTGATAATACCAAATTCAAAATAATGACTTGAAAATACCCAACTGAAAATCCAAACCATAGTTCATGTAAATCATCCATGCAAAGAAGGCCTGGAATTAATCGAAGCCGGCCATTTGAAAAGAAAATAGAAAATCAGAATATTGATCTAATTCAGATTTAACCAAAGGAAGAATGGTATCATTACTCACCACCATTCGTCTAGCGAAAAGCTTTGCTGATTAGCTGCCGCCATTTCTGTGCCATGTGAATTTAATTGTGTTTTTGTCGGTTCTGAGCTTTTACTGCGAGAACAGAACAAAATCAGTAATAATTTTTTTTTTCATGGGCTACGCAATGTTTACATGTATACATAGAGGGAGAAAGAATACATTAACTTGCCATCTCATCAAATTAAATTTGATGCTAAAGGGTAATTTAATTAATAATAAAAATTAATTGATTCAATAAATTAAACTCAACACAACTCAATAAAATCTTAATCCTGAATTAATTAAAATTTCCTGTATAAAGCACTTTTATCCAAATTATTTAAGTCTAACTCTAGCTTTCTTAATTATATCTATCTTAACCATATTAACCTCTATATTAATATATTACTTCCTCCGTACTTTCTCCGTTCTATTTCAAGTGGTCTATTCATTTCACTGAAATCATCGTATTCAACTTATATATACCTATTAAAAAAGTTATTAAATTATTTAGATATTGTACAAAATTATTTTAAATATACTAAAATATTTTATATTAATTTATTAATACTATATTTTTTATTTTATTAACTAAATCATTAATTATAACGGTATAGTTGAAAAATTAATTAATTTTTCTTGATTATATAAATTGACAATTTAAGAGAGATAATTTTTTTTTTATAAAAGTGATACTTTTAGTGGGATAAAAAGAATATTATTTTAAAAATAATTACATATATCAAAATAATCATTAATCATTATAAATTTTATAAAAAATTTATAATATTTTTACTTAATTATCCATTTTAATTATTCTCTTACTAACCATTTTAATTATTCCCTTGCTAATAATTACTAACTTTAGAAATATTTAATACTCAAAAGTAAATTTAAAATTCTATATTTAATATCACCTTGAATTTATAAAAATAATAATTAATTAAATTAATAAACTAATTTTTTATTTATTTTAACATAAGTAGTATATTAACTTTTAATATATATCCTGATCTTTAAGGCCGAGCTTCGATGCATCTGGTGCCAATGGTGTAGGCTGGCTTCTTCCCCCTTTATCCAAAAACTTTTAATATATATCCTATTCAAAATTATAAAAAAACATGGAAAAGAGAATTCTAATAAAAATAACACATTTTCAAACGTAGTATTTGTCCTTAATATAGTTTTGTTTGACCATATCTACCTCTACCTTAATATATAAATTCATTAAATTAATGAACTAATTTTTATTTATTTTAACTTAAGTAAAATATTAACTCTTAATATATATCCGTCCGCTTCAAAATTATAAAAAAGTATGGAAAGTAGAATTCTAATAAAAAAATAACACATTTTCAAACATAATATTTGTCCAAAATTAAATTTAAAAAAAATATTCTCTTACCTTAACAAATGCCTAAAAGTCTATTAATAGATGCACAAAGAGATATAAACTAACTGCAAATTAATTTTGTTTAAGTAGTTAATTCACGATCGATTCTCTTTATTAAAATACTAAAAGAAAATCTATTAATAGGTGGTTGATTTTATTTGAATATAATTGATATAAAACTAATTCATAACTTGTACATCATTATGTAATTCACCTTATTGTAGTTTTAAAAAACTCATAAAATCTCAATAAAATTAATAAATAATAATACTAACAACAACAACAACAATAATAATAATTTCTTAGGATTTACATCTGTGAGCGTAATAAATATATGTATGGTCATGCACAAAAATAATATACATATATATGAAAAGGATGAAAAAATTATGTATACTAAAAAAAATAAATTTTTGAATTTAAAATAAATTTTTATATGTTCTATTTTTTATTATATAATATTCAAAGAAATATTATTATTGTGGTACATAATATATACATGAAATTTTATTGTTATATTCAATTTTTAGATAATGATTAAAAAAGTCAAATTATGAAATAAAATAATAATATTATTTTATAGCTATAAATTCAATTTTAAGTCTATTTAATTTTAAAAAGTCAAGGGTATATTTTAAAAAAAAAAACTAAAGTCAAGGGTATATTGGACAAAATAGTGGCTTCCATTTTGTCCATCGTTATGTACTGATCAGTGATCACTAATTTACTCCGTTAATACATATCCTAACAAAGATCCATCATATACAGCCAATTAATTTTCTTCACAACACAAATTAACTACCAAAAATGGTAACCATTTAATTTTTAAATTATATATTGTTTTTTTATCAGAAGAATGAGTAATTTTGTTAGACGACAATAACAATTGGCTTTTGAAAAAATAAGAAAAATTAAAAATAATTTTAAATTTATCATATTTATAAATTATTTAAAAAATACTAAAATTTATAAAATATTTATCAAATTATAATATTTTTTATTAGTTTACAATAATTTTATTATGAGTTTATAAATATTATATAGTTTATAATGATTTTATTATGGTAAATTTATAATAAAATAATTAAAATAGTCTCATAAATTTTTTTTTAAAAATATAATGTACGGCGTCATTTTTTAAATAACAATTTCAAAAGCGCATATCATGGTGAGAATAATCCAACAAGGACTAGATATATAGAACAAAATAAGTAACAACTACTATAATCTAACAAAATAAAACCAAGAGAAGCAATAACAAAGAGCATATAAGCTATCCGCAATGAATCTCTTAACTGTAAAACACAAAGCAAACATGGAAAAATAACCCTCTATCAATGGCTGCAACAAGGGTAAAAAGGTTGAGAACAGGGACTAGAAGCAAAGTAATAGAGCAGCTTGGTCTTTATCACCAGATGAATAGAAAAAAGATGAAAACTTGAGTAGCTTGAAAACTCCGAACATCCTCGTATTATGAATTACTTGAGGGAAAATAAGATTCAGAGATCCTGAAAAAATGGGCTATTGAGAAGGAAAACTCCAATATGAAGAGATTGTGGGACAAATGTATAACCAAAACTCTCGAAAGAGCATCTTTCTCAAACCTAAACCGAGATACAGAGGAGGGGGAATATATTTGAACAACAGCCAGAAAAATATTGAACGATATTTGGCTTGAAAATCATGGCTAATGGGTCAAGAGAGGAGTAAGCTATCTACCAGAGCCCAAACAAAAAAGGTAATTACTAATTTGAAGCTCACGGGAGCTCAAAAACACTGAAGATCTGAGTATCTACAACTAAAAGTTGTGGTTGCAAGGGGCTTCCAGTCAAAAGCAATACCAAACGGAAAAACAAGAGAAACGACCTACAACTGCCCAGAAGAAAATGAAGGGCTGTAAATTTAAGGCTACTGCCGATAAGAGTGCCGACGACAGCCTAACATCTGGGGCTGAAATCACAAGGGGATGGAGCAGCTCTATTCAAAAAGAGAAATGGCTTCACTAGGGAAGAAAGAGAAAAAACATCAATGATATATTGATTTATTATTGATTAAAAGGGGCTATCAAATTAACATTTTTAATCTTTATTCTTCAAATTTCAATTAAAATCGATAAATATTTTAACATTTACCTTTTACACTTTGTTGTTTGGTTTATGTTGTGGGGCAGTAGTGTTGATTTATATTGTAATTTTGATGGGATGTGTAGATCCTATTGTATTTTATGAGTTTGTTATTACTTTGTTGTTCTGTAATTATTATTGTTCTGTTATTTTATTGTTCTTGGAGTTTTTGTTGCTCTATAATTCAGTTTGTATAGACCTTTTTAATGAAAGTTCGCTGTTTTTGGCCAAAAACAAAATTAACAATTTACTAAATACAGAAAGTGAAAATTTTCAATTGATTAAATTAAAATTTTAAAAAACAATAACTTAATACTATAAGTTTAAAAGTGAGTTAAAATTCTAGTTTAGTTTTCCAATTAAAATGCGATAATATTTATTTGTTTATTTTTCAATTATTATGACTTTAAAATAAAATGACAAGAATGAAATTGCAAATTCATTAAACCTTTTTTTGTTTACCATTAAGCCCATGTAGAAGTGTGTAGGCTAAATGATTCCAGTATTATGGAATTTCTTCTTAAAAATAAAATTATTTTCAAAGATATTTATCTTTCTTTTTTTGTTTTTTTTTTCAAAAATATCATTTTTTAAGTTTTAAATTTAAAAATATACCCTTTTACATGTATAGGCCTAGTATAGACATATACCATTTTAAGTGGTATATATTTAGTATATTTTTGTTATATAAAAAGAATGGAGTATTTAGGAAAAAAAATTAAAAAAAGTGACAAAATATAGTAAACCAGCTGCAGAGGATTTCATGTGATATCAGAAACTTTTTATTTCAATCATTGCACTAAGGTCTTATGACATGACAGATCAAATCTGAAATTAAAAATAAACATAATATAACCACAAATTATTGAAAACTATACTACCTATTAAAATTAGTCTACATCAAATCATAATTGCAGATACATTTTGAAGATGGGAAAATCGTTTGCCGGACAGGAGGCACCTTTCAGTATGCTGTTTTGGTACCAATACTGTAACAATCTAATGGACACCAACAACCATAATATTGCGCACACACTTGTCGGTTGAGGTTAAAAGGGCCTGTAATGCATTACCAGTGAGGAAGAGCCACCATGGAAGCAGAGAAAATAACTGATAATGACATTTCAAGAAAATATCTACATAGTAAAGATGAAACTTTCAGAAACAAATCACCGACCAAAAAATTGCACAAAGAAGACGACACAGTTCAAGAAATGGTTAAGAATTTCGAAGGAAAAAAAAATGGTACTTGATGATTCCAAAATTAACATCTAATTTTGTGGTTCTTGAAAATTTGCAGCATCATCATCTTTGTCCATTTCAACACAGCTTCTGGACAATCTACATTCATTTGAAGCCAAAAGTATAAATGTATTACAGCCGGAGGTAGTAATTAACCAATGAATTAAAAATTGAAAAGACTTAACAAGGGTAAAAGAACCTCTGAGACAAATCATATGATAGAGATAACCAGATTCTGTCTGAGCACTGCTTCAGCCTAATCAAGATCAGCGAAAGATTAAGTGAAAAATTGATAAGTAGATACAATAAAATACAAAAAGGGTTAGAGACACCAGAAGCAAAAGGTATTTTCCCACAGGTACACTTCTTGGTTACTCCCCTATCCTGCCAATACCAAGAAATCAAAGTAAAAATTATGGTCTGCTGACCATTTTAGGGACCTAATTATACAAAAATGAGAGTGTTAACTAACAAAACGACCGTGGAAAGTAAAAACCTTCTACCAGAAGGAAAAAAAAAAAACAGATGATTGCTGAGGACGATGTGACGCAGAGCAGACGTGTACAAAAGGGTTTCAATTTCTTTTACTTAGGACTTGAACCCAAATAGCCTAATCGTTCAGCTAATACAGTAACATCTTCATCTTCACCAAGGTCATGACTTTCACTTAACAATTCATCCCAAAATCCGTCATCAAGTTCTTTATCTCCACTCTCTGGTGGCTCTGGCTCATCTTCTCCATCTTGCCCTCTCTTTGGCCTACCATATCCTTGCATTTCCAAGGCAAGTGCTTCCAGTTCGGAAACTCCAAACCCATAATCTCCAATTTCTAGAGGCTCAGTTTTAATGGGATTTCTAATTCGGCCACCATGGCTTGACTCCCCACTAGTAGAACCTTGACCAATATGTCGTCTTCTCTTTTTGGTAATTGCTTCTTCAAGTTCTTTTCTTTTATCCTTATGCTGAGCTAATTGCTGTAAAAACGCAGGATTTTGCACTGCTCTAGCCAAGAATTGCATCATTTGTTGCTGTTTTAGTTCTGTACCTTGAAGCCTTTTTTCCAGGGCTTGAACGTAGGCTTTAGTGGTCTGTTGATGATGCCTGAGCTTCACTAATTCCATCATTAGAACTTGCTTGTCCCGCATTAGTCGATCAATTTCTCTATCTGATCCAAAAATGCCAACTTCAATACAAGCATCCGAGGCTGGCTGTTGTTGAGCTTGAGGAGACTGAGAAGTTGCCTTTCTTCTCTTAATGTTCCTTAACAGATGCTTCTGGCCCCTTAAGAACTCTTCATTGGCAAATTCCCATCTATCTGGATCTATCTTTTTAAATCCCTGTGGAATTCAAATTCCGTGCATTCTGAATCAATCATCAAGTTCCAGAAACACAATTAATTTCATAAAATTGGATCTGAAAACAAAGCAAAATTAAACCAAAAAAAAAAAACAAAAATTACAGTCACACTCGAGCAATGAATATTTTATTTCAGAACCAAAAATCCAAAATACAGAAAGGACCCACCACATGATCACGTATCTAGACAGAGCCAATTTTGTGGAAAATTAAATTATATTAAATTAAAAACAAGTAGAATAGAATAAAAATAATGAGAAATTGTTCTGATGAACATTCTAGACTAGACTAGACAGGGTTAAAAAAGAGCATTCGTATCAAAGTAGCACTTGGATAAACATTCCAGAACTTCTTACAACAATCTTCTCAGAAACATCTCCTGTCAATACGACAACAGTTAGTTGGTTAGGCATTAAAAATAAATATCTAATTAAAAAGAACAGAGCCCACCAATTATTATTATTTTGACAAAGCCAAATTAAGCAAATTGTTTCCCTGCTACTAACAAAAAGCTTTTCTTCATTATAAGATAAATATTAAAAGGATTTTTTTATGAGATTACATATTGGCAGTAATAAATATTTTAAATTCTATTAAGATATATTTTATTTTTATTAAAAATTTATTATAATCATTCATATCTATGTAGTTTTTATTAATCATTTTAAAAGAAGTAACTGTAATAAATTTATAAAAATTACTAATGTATTTTAATAAAAATTAAGATATTTATTTAGAAAAATCTATATTACAAACAAAACCTATTTTTTTTAAAAAAAAATCTTAGAATTACAGTATTTTCCATTTTCCAATATCAATTATTCCAAAAACAGAGTGGAATTCAAGAAAAATAGAAGAAGAAGAGGAAGAAGAAAAAGAAGGGGAATTTAAGAATTGAAGACAGCGTACTTACATAAGTGTTAAGCTGCCTGACAAAACTGGAAAAATTATTGTGCTTAAAATATCTGGGAAGAAGATTAGTGGAGAAGGATTGAGGATCCCAAACTACAAAGCTAGTGCCTCCAACACTCCAAGAAACTATGTGATTGGTAATTCGGTCATCCACCATCTCAAAAGTCTTGGTTAAGAATGGAGGTGGCCCTGTATCGTGCAGCCCTTCCCTTGGCTGTGGTACTGTGACAATTGGCTCATTGCCGGATGGTGGTGAAATTGATCCTGGGTACTCTTCCTTCACTGTGAAATATGGATTCATAGTTCCAATTTAAAGTAACAGAATACCGATTTTTCTTTATATGTTTTAGTTTCTTGAATTTAAGTCAGAAAGAACAAAACAGAGTACTGAAAATTGAAAATGAGTACTGTTAGTTAAGGGACAGGGACAGAGACAGAGTAAGAGTAAAGAAAATTGAAAACTAGCAAAGAAAGAGTTGAACAGAAAAAAAAATGAAGTTGGAAAGGAATTGAGAAAATAAAGTTAGAGAAGAAATAAAGAGGAGACTTGAAGAAAAACAGTTTAAATAAATTTTTTGCAGAAAAGAGTGAGAGATTTTGGTAAAAGAAAAGGACAAATTATGGACTAGTGATTTTTTTTTTTTTTTGCCCCTTTCTTCTTTCGCAATATTTTTTTGTTGCACTGTTTTTTCTTACTTGGAGAGAGAAAGGTCTTTTATACCATAGTGAAGTTGTTAGCCCAAATACACCACAAACAAGGGAGGCCAGGCGGGCGTTGATAAACCTCTTAAATAGAGCTAATAAGGTTCGTTATAAAAATCAAATAGAAAGTTCTAGAGTCTTTTCTGTGGGATTTTTATTATACAATATATATATATATATAAATACCACTAGCTTTAATATTATATTGTTTTGAGCAATTTATAATATTTTATATAATTTTATATTATATATTCTTCAGTCATTTGCAAGTGTAGCGTAGAGACGGGAAGGAGAGTGTGAGTGTGGCCCTTTTAGGAAACTTCTGGAACTTCCGGGGGGTAAAGGATGATACGGTGGAGGTATGGCTTGGGACCCATTTATGTCTAAAGAATTTTTTTTAAATAGTAGAATAAATTATTATATCATATCCTAGCTAACACTTTAATTTTTAGAATTTTTTTTGGAAATTAATATTTTTGGTCTTTAAATAAATATAAATGAAGAAAACAAAGTTTTGAAAAAAAAAGTATTTTATAAAGTATAAACTCTTTTAACTTAAAGTAATTGTGTAAATTAATTAACTGTGGACATTCAAATGGATACCAAGTTGGTCTATGATGTTGTGCTATCATCACAGTGAGAGCATTATCGAGTTTGGTGTGGTTATTTCATATTGCAAGCAAAATGTCGGCCAACCTAGTTGGTTGCAAGTTAGTTTGAGTTTCAAGACAAGCCAATAAATTTGGTAATGCAATGGCAAATGGGACTTTATCTTATGCTAGTCTTACTATTTGCAGTCAATGATCTCCAGAAATTGTTAATGATCTTCTTGTTTTGGATTCTCTTGATCAGGGACTTTGGTTTAAGTGTAAAGGATTAGCTTATTGACTAAGGTTGGAATATGCCCTTTGCTATTGAGTATTTCTTTTTAATATATGCATTGATCTGATTAAAAAAATTAAAATACATAATATTTTCAAAATTTAAAGACGCAATGCATAAAATAAAATATCAACGCTCTAAATACATCATATTTTTGCATATGGCTTGATATATTCGTGAAAAATAGCATATGGCCTGTTTTATAGAGGGATATACTATATGATATGGGCACCTTGTCCTTTACAAACATTTTAATTAACGTTTACTTATGCAAAGGGGAGAAAGATGGATCGCTCCCATAATTAAATTCATGAATGTGCCATCGAGCTACAAGAACATTTTGATTGTAATAATCCTTTTTTATTTTTATTGAAATGCCAAATATAAATATTAAAGAATTGCAATTATTTTAGAGAGTCATTATTTAATATTTTTTGTTGATTATAAAATATTTATTATATATTTATTTATTATAAAATATATTATAATAAATATTTTTAAGTCAATAAAAATAAAATTATTAAATAATTACTTTTTAAAATAACTATAATTAATATTTCTTTAAAAAAATCGCTGAAATGTGATAATTTTTACTGTGTTAATTTCACAAACTAGTAAATATTGCCCGCATTTTATTGGAATGTGCAAAAAGCTACATTTTTATCTATTTTATCAAATTGCCTTAGTGTAATAATGATCCCAATGGTGGGTCGACAGGATGAATTATTTTATTTATTTATTTATTTCAAACTATTGTATATAAAATAATTTTATTCCCCGAAGTTCCCAACCACAATTACAATAGACAAATAAATTATTTAAAAATCAGTAATTTACTTATCCATAAAATACCTTCTACATTCTTCTTGAATCTACTAGGTTTTTTTCGAGACTGAAGTCGCCCACTTGTTAATTTTTAAAGAAAAAAAATAAAAATAGATTTAACATTTAAATTATTATATACGTTGCTTTTTTATATTAGACATGCATCTACTTCTTCAAAGAAAAAGTTTATCAAATATTAACTTCAATATTTTATCACCAGCAAATTATTTAATTCTAATAAAGTTATTTTATATGTATAGTAAAAATTAAATTCAATAGTTATATATTAATATAAAAATTTTTCCATATGTGTGAAACCATATGATGAATTTCTTTTTTAACAGTTGCGTTCTTATTAATCAAATTGAAATCTATGTACAAAATACACATAATATCTTATTGTAATAATTTTTCATTATTTTTTATTTAAAATAATCAATATAAAAAATATAATATTTAAATTTAATACAATAATAATAAATAATAATTTCACATATATTAGCAAAGCACAAATTAAATGAAAAATAATCAAAAATTTTGCAAAGCTCAGTAGCTCACCAATAATATATAATAATCCTAGCTGGTCATGCCACCCGTCCAGTTGAGATGAGAGAGGCAAAGTAAAATTCATACTAGTTGTCAAGTATATAGGTGATCTCGCGCCACATGCAGCCTCCCTGTCAGACACGAAATACTTCGATAATCTTTGATTCTTAAATATAATCTTTTTTTTTTCTTTTAATCTACTTTCATTTTCTATCTGTTTGGTGGTCAAAAAAGTAATTGTACTTGAGAAATTGCCAATTGTCAATGAAAGACGATATATATGCACGTTTCTTTTAATGGAAGGAAATAGATTAAAATACAGAAATTAATGCAAGATTATATTAGAATATATTTAATAATAATATTACTTATAGGAAATAAAGCACGAGAAAGAATTCAACGAGTGGAGGTTTCGAAGAGAGAGTTCCACGAATATTCCGACACAATTGAGCAATTAACTATTAAGCTAAATGACTCAGGTAAAAAATACATGTTGGGCACACATATTAACGTATCAAAAATAAAATATACAATATATATACACACAGAGCAAAAAAATAATATAACAATACAGTATTTGTATACATATGCACAAACCCAGAGGATACTGCCAATAAAGAACCATATCCATTTAGCAAATTATGAAGAATAGGATAAAATTATCCATTTGCCGACCTTCTACACTCTTCTTGAATCTTCTATACAAATCATTGGAGTCATGAGTATTTATTAGTGGATAATATAAAATAATTCATAATATTTTTTTTTAAATTATCTCATCATAATTTAAACTCAAACATTATTTAATTGTTTTATGAAAATACTAAATATGGAAACAGCTCTTTAATTGTCTTTGGAAAATATAACATGCTTATTTATGTAAAAAATAAGTTTATTCCTTTATGCTTCATTTTTTAAATTTAATAATTAAATATTAGAAATAAAAAGTTATGCTTTATTTTTGACACAAAGAAAAGAAAAATTATAAGATAAAAAGAAAGTTAAAAAAACAAAAATAATTATTTTCTCTCAGGACAGGGAGCTTGAAAATAAAACAAAATTTATTTTACTTCTTACAAAAATAAGATATTTTTCTCTGTTTTCAGAATTTTTTTTAAAATTTTTTCTCTACATTCTTAAAGAAAGGAAAATAAGAATAAGCTGGTGAGATGTCAATCTAATGATTTGGTCGCAGCTATAGTAATGGGAATAGATATAATAGTACGTGTGGTGGTGATTTGACTGACTAGCATCAATATCAAACCTTAAATCCTAGGATTTGTGTGAGGGAGCAACTTCTTAATCAGCATTTGCCATTTGGCAGGCCAACTATATATGCACGTATATTTCTTAACGAAAGAATATCCAGTACTCCACTTGGCAGTTCTTCAATAATTTATAGGATATCATAAAGGCATAAAGTTAAGCATCGATCATCAACATATTTTTTATTTTTGTATTTTTATTCCAATTTCAACATCAAGATAAAAGCCAATAATATCAAATTAAATAAAAATCATAACTAATAATTTATAAGATATATTTAAAAAATATAACTAAAATAAATAAAAAATTAATACTAACTTTAATTAATGGTCCATAATGATAATAATTTACTAAGGGGCAATATTTAAAAAAAAAAATTGGAGGCTTTGAGCTTTTACTCTTTTTTATAGAGGTTAAAAGATAGAAGGTTTGCTTTTGATATAATTTTGATTGCTTTTGCTAAAGTAGTAAACATGGGAGAAGAGAATAAGAAAAAAAATGCGAGATATTGACGGCTCATATGAAATTTTATGACAAAATATATTAAAAATAATAATTATTTAATTTATGAGTGAACATTCGGTCAATTGGTTAATTAACCAACCGAATTAAATTTTAATTGGTTATTTCAAACGTAATTTTTTTAACAAAATCAATTAATTTTTAATTTATATCAGTTCGGCTAACATATGTGAGCAAAGTAATAAAAAAAGAAGGAAAAATATTTAACTTATTCCTTTATTTTACAATAAAAAATTATATTTATAATAAAAATTAATATAATTAAATAACTAAATAAAATTTATTTAAAACTAAACAAAAAATTACTTTCTTTTGCAATAAAAAATTTATATTTATAATAAAAAATTAATACAATTAAATAATTAAACAAAAATTAATATATAACTAAAAAAAATTATTATTTTTTTAATTTTTGATTAACTATTAATCAGTCGAACTGAACCGGTTAACTATTAATTGAACTAAAGCACGAATTAATCTAAATTTTTCAAATGAACAAATTGTTGTTTAATATAGTTGATTAACCAAAAAATGTCCATTCCTAATTTGGTTAGACTTTTTATAATTATTTGGTAAAAATATTATAATAAGCTAATATTTTATTATTTGAATCAAAATCTAACTTATATTTATTTAGCCAAATTTAATTTATTTTTAGCTTTGGACTCATTTATAAAATATATATATACTACTAATTAATACTAGATTTTTTTTTATATAATAACAATATGTAACAATATATATATTACATATAATAATATATATCAGTTTATTTAAAAAAAATTAATATACAACTAATATATATTATTATATAAATCAATATATAACTGATATATGCTATTAATATTTTTAATTTATATATAACATATACTAATATATAATTATACAATAAAAATAGTTTTTAAAAATATTATAAAATAAAAAATTTAAAAAAATATTGCACAAAAAAAATGTTAAAAATATCATGCGTTGTGGACACTTTAAAAATAAATAAAAAAGAAAAACAAAAAAATAAAAAACATTATAAAAAAACCAAATAGATAAAATAAAAGAAAAATAAAATAAAAAGAAAAGCAAACACACAAAAAAAAAGTTAAAAAATAAAAAAGAAAAGAAAAACGAATAAATAAAAAAAGGGCCACAAATACGTATTACAAAATTTTCATATAAATGAAAAGAAAAAATATAGAAGTAAAAATGAAAAAAATATAGTAGTGTATGCATAACAGAAGCATGTGATATAATTTCGGGCTTTTAACCAAAATATAAAAAAAGTTAAAAATAATTTTAAATTTATCACATTTATAAAATATTTATTAAAATATTAAATTTATAAAATATTTATTAAAATATTAAATATTTATTAGTTTAGAATAAATTTATAAATTTATAATTAATTTATAATAAATTTATAATTAGTTTATAATGAGTTTATAAATTTTATATAATTTATAATAAGTATATAATAAAATAATTAAAATATTTTTAATAAAAAAATAAAAATTTATACAAATATGATATAAGATGTTTTTTTTTTTTGGGAGTAATTTTTATTTTTTTTATGGGCTTTGAAAGTTGATACTTGACCTTGAAATCCCTGGCATTGGCAGGCACTAGACAGAGTAGATTATTTACTCGGCTAATCAGTAATGATTACAATAGAACGCGTCATACAAAGTCAATAATTTTCTACAAGATCGATTATGGACCACATTAACAGGCCAATCTTGTGCTCCAAAAAAAAAGGCCAATTTGTGAAGGAGGTGGCAGTTACCCGTCCTACCGGAAAAATGGCTAGTCCAGAGATAATTACACCGTGCACTGAAATTTTTTTTCAGTTTTCATACATACGGCACACGGCAAAATTTTTTCAATTTTACTGTTTTGACGCTATTTTTTCTTCCTTTTTTTATGTAATTTTTCTTTTACTTTCTTTTTTTCTATTTTTTATTTAAAAAGTTTTTTAATATTATTTTTAATATACATACAAAAATAAATATATACATAATATATATAAAATATATACTCAACCATATAAATTACATATACAACATTTACAATATATTTATAATATATCTACTAAACATCTATAACACATCTAAATAATATTTTTAATTTTTATTTAATTTTATTTTTTAAAAATTTTTATTCTCCCAATATCCACACAACATTCACATAATATTCAATAATTTTAAAATAAAATATACACAACTTAAATAACAAAAATATAACATACATACAACATCTACAATATATCTACAACATATCTATAATATATTTACAATACATATAATACACATCTATATAATAAAATTATATATATTTTTTATGTGTATAATTTATAAATTTTGTTTAAAAATAAATTTAATAATTTTTATTAATATATTTTTTATATTTTATTTTATTTTTATTTTTTAAGTGTTATTTATTTTTTATAATTAAAATTAATTTTTTTTATAAAAATTATGATTTTTCTATGATAAAAATAGTTTAAAATATTTATTTTATTAGAATATTTTTATTTAATAGTAAAATAAAAAAATTAAAATTTGAAGTAAAATATTAATTTTTGTGAGAAAAAAGATATTTTTTAAAAAAATTATTTTAGTAAAAAATGAGATATTTTTATAATTATGTATTAATTTTTTTATAAAATGTAAATATATTTAGTTTTTCTAATATTTTTTGAATGGAAGTTTTTTTTTTAGGATAGCTATGGAGATGTACATTTAAACAACGGATCATTTCCGATTCAAATCTGGGGCAGTTTAGATGACAATTGACAGCAACGCAACTGTTCGTCGTTTTGTCGCTTTGTATGAGTTTTCAATCCATACTCCTTAACGACCGTCGTTTATTCAAATCACGAGGCGATTGATTAATTGCCTTGGAAAAGAAGCGGGAATCAGTTCTTTCCCTATATCTTGATTCAATTTTTTCCCTGATCATTTTTATGATATATCAAATCTCAATGAAAATCGAGAAATTATTTCAACGGAAAAATCATGTCTGTGTTTAATTTGAAGCTGTCAATTTTAGGGTTTGTTATCACCGTATATGCAACGGGACGTTGTGGCGGTGAATCGTCGACGTGTTTGATGGTGTACAAACAAGGTGGTGCTCCGGCAGTATTTGAATCCCCAAAATGCCCTCGCTGGAACCTCCCAAATTACGATTCTCGATCACGCACCGCCTCCATTTGCCAATCAGCCATGCTTCAGGGTCGAAGGAAGTCTCAGGAGGATCGCACTCTCTGCGGTCTCGACGTTCGCATTCCTTTTCCTGGTCTCACTTTATCTCTCTCCCCCTCTCGCATAATTGTAATTTTGGTATTTTATATTTAGACGCATCTTTGTATCCATAGGTCTATGTGTATGTGAATTCTGATCATAAAATTTTCATTATTATGCATTAACATTTATTGATGAACTTGGCAGATGATATCAGTCTTGAGGAATTCACATAGCTCACAATCGTTCAAACGTTGGCAGTTCTGCATTTTTAGCTAACATGAGTGACGTGACACATAGGGTCACGGCATTTTCACCTTAAATATGAAGGATTTTCTCACATGAATTTTTAATTTTGGGGCAGGTAAAACAGGGCTTAAGGAGGTTATTGTTGGAATTGTGGCAGTTTTTGATGGTCATAATGGTGCTGAAGCTAGTGAGATGGCTTCGAAGTTGTTGTTGGAGTATTTTGCTTTGCATACATTTTTTCTTTTGGATGCTACATATTCTCTTGTGCTGAAGAAACCTACAGGAAGATTACCTTCTAAGGGAGAAAAGGATACCATTTTTCACTTGTTAAATTGGGATGAAGAACTTGGGCGGCATGAGCTGACCTTTGATAGGTGCTTTTCAAAATGCAATTCTATAGTATGTTCATAGATACAAGTTTGTGAATTTGTTTGGGTGAGCAGTTGTTTTTTAGTTTAAAATCTAATCCATCCTTTAAAATAGTAGCAATTTGTCACGGTCAATTATTTATTGATATTGCTTTCTTACTCATAACAATTTGGCACTTAACTGATAATGTTGTCTTTTAACTGATAACATCACTAGACTTGTTATTGTTAGTAAAATATAAATATAGAAAACTAAAAGCCGTGAATTTGTGAGGCATATGCACAAAACAAGCTTCTGAAATCTGAATTAGTATTTTTGCCTTGCAGGTTTAGTTAGTTTTTTGTTGCAGGTTTGTTTCTAAATTATGAACCTTGTACGCTCCAGTTTTTAAATATGCAAGCTACAATGTTTTTGCAGGTTTAAATTTTCTTTTCCAGGAAATTTTGATGATTCTTTTCATTTAGAAATTTTGAAGGAAGCATTGTTGAGGGCTATCCTTGGTATTGATGCAACATTTTCCAAGTCATGTTCACTTTGATCTGTCTTTACTTGTTCCTTACTCATGACATTCCTTTCTTTTGGCTTATCTTGATGATTGGCATTTATCAATTGGGTTATGAAGGAAGCATCAAGGAAAAATCTTAATTCAGGTTCAACGGCCACCATTGTACTTATAGCAGATGGCCAAATTTTAGTTGCTAACGTTGGAGATTCAAAGGCTCTTCTGTTCTCTGAAAAGTTTGAGTCTCCTGTAGAGGCAAAAGGTCTGAAACTGTTTGAAGTTCAGGTTCACATTTTCTTACTATGACATGATTATGCTTGCAGTCAGAGGTAGGCACAGTACGAGATATAAGGGAGCCAAAATTTAATTAGGAGAAAAAATTGCATAATTGCGTATCAAACAATATATCATTCACATTCTCATTCTAATAATAAGCAACAAAATACTAAACTACATTTAGTATAAGCAATAAGTTCATAGAAAATGTTTATAAAAATTAGTTAACTAATTTACGTATTTGTATTTTAACAATCATCTTTATAGTTATATGATCACTATGATTATTTAAATTTCATGTAAAAATTGTTTGATAAAAGTTTTGTAAAGTCTGATAATCATATATAGTTGTAAATTTAGCATCTTCTAATTCGTAGAGATTATAATAATAAAATTTAGCATAAAATTATAATAAATTGTAAAAATAATTTTATATTGCTTATAATGATAAATTAGAATTGTAGCTATGCAATTTAGTACTTTTAATTGCAATTAATATAGAGCTGTAATTAATATAAAAATATGATTATTCAATGTAAGCATTTATACTGGATAATTATAGCTATTTAGTATAAAAACGAGCATTAAGCTACAGTTACATATTTCTGATATTTTATCAAACAATTTCTATAGGCTTATTCAAAATTATTATGGATTATAGATTATATTGGATTTAGTTCTATAAGCAATTTCTTTTTTGTTAGAACATAAATTCACATTTAATTGTAAAATTTTTTTTGTGGGTAAAAATTCGAGGCCCAAATATAATTTTTTGAAAAATTATATGTAGAAACTTATAAACAAACAAATTAGAGGGAGCCAAAATTGAGTATTGTAGGTCCGCCCCTTCTTGTGGTCAATGGTTCATTATTGATGTATATGGTATAATGTTGTTGCATGCCTGAGAATGCACTACAATAACCAGAGAATTTTTTCGATGAAGATGGTAAAGAGTATTTAACTTATGGTCTTTGAATTTACTGCCACTTTACTAAGGTTATACAGAAAGCAGAGACGCAATGGGTTTGTTTCACCTACACAACATCGAAACAGCATTAAATCGGTTGCATCCAATGGTCTGGTGTATTTTATTGTTGAGGAATTGACTAGAGATCATCATCCAGATAGAGATGATGAAAAGTTTCGAGTGGAAAATGCTGGCAGATATGTTCATGAATGGGGTGGTGTGCCTCGTGTGAATGGCCAGTTGGCTGTTTCCCGAGCCATTGCAGATGTATATTTTAAGAGGTGGGATTCATAACTAATGAAACATAAATTATTCTGCATATCCTTCAGTTCAGCACATCCTTCGGTCTAATTTGATCCCATTATGACTTAAAATCAAAGCATGCTTACTTACAATTTTTTGCCTCTTTATTATTCAACAACCTCAGTGGGACTGCCGTTTCCTTATAATGTAAATAAATTATATACGTTTTTCTCATTTAATGTTTTTGAATTATCTCCAGTTATGGCGTTATATCTTCACCTGAAGTTACAGATTGGCAACCTCTCAATACAAATAATACTTATTTGGTGGTTGCATCTGATGGCATGTTTGAAAAGATGAGCTTGCAGGATGTTTGTGATTTACTATGGGAAGTGCACAGTCATGATATTGAGAGATCAGAACTTTCTTCCTCGTGTTCACACTCATTAGCTGAATGCTTAGCAAACACTGCCTTTGAAAAGGGCAGTGTAGACAATGTGGCAACTGTTGTTGTTCCACTAGGTTCTATTGAAATTCCTCAAAAACTGCCAAGGGATAGGTGCATTGGAGAACGAGAAAAATATTGCTCATCACCTGCAGGAGTAAAGAAGTTCATGCATGAACAATCAGGTAATTCTCTTTGCTTCTATACTTTGTGAAGGTGTTGTGTTGACTCAATATGGACATTCAAATCATTGTTTGTGGCAGCATCATTGTCACTTCTATGACTTGGGAATTGAGGCAAATATTTCTTCTTCTTAGCACAGTGTCGTTGCAGTTCTTAAAAAAAAATTTTTTTTAGCTAAGAGCATGTTGAGAAGTTCATGTGCATAAATTAAGATGGCTCAACATACTATTTTGTCTTTTCTAGTGGAGTGGATGGAACAAGGCTGGCATTAACTTAGGACTTTTGTTGCAAAGTAGTTCTGGGTTGACAACATTTTGGAATCCTATGGTTGCAAAAATAAATTGGAGCTTAGATGGTTTAAGGCTGGGTTTTAAATAATGGCCATTGCTTGGTGAAATGGCTGCTATATAATGGTTTGGAGTGGCCACATGATGATACAGGATGTGAGATTAGAAAGTTTCTCTAAAAATGAAGTGAGAAATGGGTGTTCGACATGTTATTTAAAACTGGTACTTATGGACCGTATGGGCTGTTTCTTTTGCTGTTTAACCAACCAGTTGGGTTTTTTTAAACCAGCTCCTTTTAACTACCGTCATAATCTATTCACAGTAGATTGTTTTTTCCAGAAGGGCTCTATATGGGAAACCGTATGGGCTGTTTCTTTTGCTGTTTAACCAACCAGTTGGGTTTTTTTAAACCAGCTCCTTTTAACTACCGTCATAATCTATTCACAGTAGATTGTTTTTTCCAGAAGGGCTCTATATGGGAAATGCAAACAGACCATACAGCATCTGTATGGGATTTTATTTTCTTGTTTCTGACAAATGACAATAAATAAAAAAAATTAAACTGTAAGGCCCCTTCTAAGTCACATACTTTTCTCTTTTCCATTTAATTCACCAGAGTCATACAGGATTTTTTTTTGAGTAGTTTCGAGATTTCTTATTCTTTGTTCTTTAATTTACTACAGGGGATTAACTTGGATATTTTTCTTCCTTGTCCTTTTGATTGGAGGGAATTTTTTTTGGTCATAAAAATTTCACTGCGGCAATGGTTGATTCACATTAAAGTTTATTTCACCATTTCTTTTTCCGTTATTTAAATCTGGATTGAGGGTTGCTTTGTTATCCCTCTGATTTCTACCAGCAATTTTTCTCAGAATAATTTCAACTTTGGCAAGTTGATAAAGACCAAATGTAGTTCGTAGCAGCATGGATAAGAGGTTGAGGCAAAACATGATGTCATTCATTTGACCCTTGGAAGTTCATTTTGACAAACATTTATTTATTTATTTTATTTTTTTCCACTGTAATTATTTCTTTCTGAAAGGAGTAATTACAACAAAAAGAATTATATTTTCTAGAATAAAAAAGATGCACCTCATAACTTCTGCTACATGGCTTTATTCTTTAGATGGAGGAAATCTGGAGTCTGATCCTACATTGATTTCATATGTCCTGGAAACCTTATCCTTGCTGATCTAAATTTTTGAGACCATCGGTTGTTCATGACCAATAAGTTGGCCATGTATGATGTATCTGCCAATTTCATCTTGTTTTATGACATTTAAGCCTTATATATGCACATATGCATCATTATGATAAGCCATAATAATTCTGTATGTTGTACTGTGTTTACTTGCTATGTTTACTTGCTACATACATGGGATGAACATGCAGAGTAGTGAAGGGGGCTGTGTTGATTTTGCATGCTATCATGGGAATATAAGCTGGTGAAAAAATTGTTTGGCCCACAAATCCACCCACTTCTCCTCTCTTCTAAATATTGGATTATGTACAGACTGTTAATTGTGCTCAAAATCTTACCAGTATCTACTCTCAAGAGCTCATTTTGTCATGTTACTGTTTGGCAGCTGATGACAACACTTTTGACCTAGTACAGTTAACGCGTGGGCATCCACTTATTGCAAAGTTTGATGGGTTATTGGTAAGGCAGTAAAAGCTTTTGTTGTTAATCTTTGCTCATCAATGATTTAAGTTCTTTTTTGTTTATGTTATCCATATGCTTGAACAACATGGAAGTCTGATGTGTATGATGTATATATGAAGGTTTGAAACCTATTATATGTTCGCCTTACAATTAACTGTAAGGTGGTTTTGTGCATTGGTTCTGATTTTGGTATCCGGATCTTGATGCTGCTTTTTTCGTCTTCCTCTAGGTTGAAGGAAAACGTGGGAATTTTGGATGTTATTATTTGTCTGAGAACTTAAATGATTTGGATACACCGCAAGCTCAAAATAATGACAAAGGAACTTATGTGTACGACCTACCTCAAGCTCTACCAGAGGCATTCTATCACCAGTATGGTAAGTGAAGTTGCTTCTGAGTACTTTTCCCTTTTTTTGGAGAGGGTGGGTAGTGAATCAAGTGCTCAATGATGTCCTGTTTTACTAGGGTTTGAGGTGTCTTAGCATTGCCGAGAAACTACTTTAACAAATGCTATTGTCTTTATTTTAAATCTTTTTGTAGAAAATTCATTTGATCAAGCCTGTATATTCTAGATGGATATGATCTTTGGCACATATTAACCCTTTAATGTTTTGAATCTTATTTCAGGTGGACCTTTGAATTTGTATAATGATCTAAATTTTTGCTTGTATTTTGGGATACCTGTTGATGGAGTTAAAGATCAGTGCACTAACCCTGAGGACTTTGCTAGTTTCCTTGGCTTGATTGCATCTATCCCTTTCCATGATGCTGACTCAAATTATGGATCAACCGAGCATGCCATGCCAAATCTGAGGTTCATAACTTTTCTTCCATTGATATTTTCTCCCATTGTGACTTTTACATTATGGAACAGTTCAATACTGAAACCTCCTGGTATTCATTGTGGGCAAGTACAGAAGTAGTTAACTCATTGGTACTCCATATATATAACAGACTTTACCCTGCTTGGGATATTAGCAAAGCAAGATATGCTAGAGTGTATGCCTTGTCTTGCCCAAAATTTAGAAATTGGGGAAGGACATGTGGGAGTTAGTGGGTTGGAGTGGTTTTGCGTTGTTCTATTGTAAGCTATGTCATGTGTTACGCTCTGGATAGCGAGAACAATATCAGATTAGTAGAGAAGAGATGAGGAGCAGAAGGAGAAGAAGGAGAAGAAGGTAGAAGAGAATGAGAGAAGGAAATAGAGAAGATTGTATTTCTTTTTCATGCCTCTGTATTACATGACTTAGGCTATTTATAACAATTGTATAATAACAGATTGTATAACAGAATTGAATAACAGAATTGAATAACAGAATGTATTAGCTGGCCCAGCTCATTTCTCCAATTAACCAACTGTTTCTAGATTCTTCTCCTTATTCCTGCGTTTGTATGTAACAATTCCCTCCCCTTTTGCATATTCTTGTCCCCAAGAATGATAAAATGCTGGAAATTGTTGAGCCATAAAAGAAGCATCTTCCCAAGTGGAATCTATGGATGGATAGTGCTGCCATTTAATGAGAAGTTGTGGAACTACCATGTTTCCTTGATAGCTTGTTCTTGTGTTAATGATCTTCTCTGGAAGGACAAGGAAGCGGCCATCTCGGAGCTGTGGGAGGCTTGAAATGATAGAGGAAGGAGGGCTGACTGATTGCTTGAGTAATGATACATGAAAAACAGGATGAATGGCACTATCATCTGGTAAAGCAAGTTTATATGCGACCTGTCCAATTCTTGCAATGATTTGAAATGGTCCGAAGTAACGTGGAGATAATTTCATAGAAATGCGGGAACCCAAAGATTTCTGCCGATAAGGTTGTAATTTTAAATAAACCCAATCAAATATCTGAAATTCCCTTGGAGTTCTTTTCTTATCAGCCCATTGTTTCATTTTATTTCGTGTGGCAGCCAGTTGATTTTGCAAGTAAACATTCATTTCTTTCCTCTCCAATAATAAATCTTCCACAGCAGCCACAGGAGTGTCAAAAGAATGAATGACATGGAAAGAAGGATCCGTACCGTAGAGAGCTTTGAATGGGGACATTTTGATGGAGCTATGGTAACTTGTATTATACCAATATTGAGCCAATCCTAACCATTTGGACCAAGCCTTTGGTTTGTGAAAAGTCATGCAGCGAAGATAAGATTCGAGACATTGATTTAACCTTTCAGTTTGACCGTCCGTCTGAGGATGATAAGCCGAACTAAAGTGAAGCTGAGTGCCTAGTTTCTTCATCAATTCCTTCCAAAAATTGCCGGTAAAAATTTTATCCCGGTCCGATACAATACTAACAGGAGTACCGTAGAGGCTGAAGACTTTATCGAAATAAATGTCAGCCAAAGAGGCTGCTGTAAATGGGTGCTTCAATGCAAGAAAATGCCCAAACTTGGTGAACCGATCAATGATTACCCATATAGTGTCAAAACCCATGGATTTAGGCAATTTCTCAATAAAATCCATAGAGATATGTTGCCAAGCTTGGGATGCAGTGGGTAGAGGCTGTAACAGTCCAGGAGAGGCACAATGTTCAGTCTTGCAACGTTGACAGACATCACAAACTTGAATCCATTCCGTTACCATTCTTCGAATAGCTGGCCAGTAGAAATACTTTTTAATGCGCTGAACAGTGGCTATAATCCCAGAGTGTCCCCCTATTGGACTATTATGGCACTCACCAATTATCAATTGTCGGAGATTAGAAGAAGTACCCACATATATCCGACCATTATATCTTAACACCCCACCATGAATGGACCACTGCTGTAATTTTGTTTGTAAGAGCAAGGAAGTAGTTACCTGGGAAGCCAATTCATCATGGTCATAGGAATGGAGAACCTCCTGCAGCCATGAAGGTGATACGGTGGATAGACTGAGTTGATGGATGGCAGCCCCGTCCCATTGTCTAGATAAACCGTCGGCTACTCTATTCTCCTTCCCCTTCTTATACTGAATGGAATAGTCAAGCCCTAATAATTTTACCACACCTTTTTGTTGTAGTAATGTATGCAATCGCTGTTCCAACAGGTACTTGATGCTCTGGTGATCCGTTTTGATGACAAAATGGCCTAATTCAAGATAATGCCTCCATTGAGAAACTGCTAGTATGATTGCAAGTAGCTCACGTTCATAAGCTGAAAGTTGGCTGTTCCTCCAACCCAATGGTTTAGACAGAAAAGCCAATGGTTTGTCCTGCTGAAGCAACACAGCTCCAATTCCCGAATTACTCGCGTCGCACTCTAACACAAATGGAACATCAAATCTGGGCAGTGCTAATACTGGTGCTTCAGTTAACAATTCTTTTAACTTGCGAAAAGCATAAGCAGCCTCGGAATTCCAGTGCCATTGATCTTTCTTTAACAATTCAGTTAATGGTTTGCTAATAACCCCAAATTCCCTGATGAATCTTCTGTAATATCCTGCCAGTCCTAAAAATCCTCGCACCCCTTTAATGTTCGTAGGTGTAGGCCAATTAATGATGGCTTGGATTTTCTCAGGATCAGTGGAAACCCCTCCCTTACTAATAACATATCCAAGGTACTTAATGGATGTCTTGCCAAACTCACACTTGCTAAGTTTAGCATATAAAGAATTATCCGAGAGAGTCTGCAGTACTACCTGAAGATGTTCAATATGTGAATCCATAGAAGGGCTGTATACCAAGATATCATCAAAGAAGACTAACACAAATTTTCGTAAGAAGGGCTGGAATATGCTATTCATCAAGGATTGAAAGGTTGCAGGGGCATTGGTGAGGCCGAAAGGCATGACCAAAAATTCGTAATGCCCAACATGTGTCTTAAAGGCTGTTTTGTGCACATCACTGGGATCCATTAGTATTTGGTGATAACCTGCTCGTAAGTCCAGTTTTGAAAATACTGTTGCTCCTTGTAATTCATCCAATAAATCTTCTATGAGCGGAATTGGAAATTTATCCTTAATTGTTGCCTCATTGAGTTGACGAAAATCAATACAAAATCGCCAAGTGCCATCCTTCTTTTTAACGAGTAATACTGGAGAGGAGAAAGGGCTGTTACTGGGTCTGATAATGCCCGTCTGAAGCATCTCTTGTATCTGTTTCTCAACTTCATTTTTTTGCTGATAATTATGCCTGTAGGGTCTGATACTGATTGGTTCTGTATGTGGCTTAAGAGGAATTTTATGATTATGGGCTCTGTTTGGGGGTAAGGAACTGGGTTCTTGAAATACCTCTTGATATTGGTGAAGTAATGGCAGTAAGGATTTTGGAACGTCAGGAGGAAGAGCTTCAGTTTGTGGAGTTGAAATACCCATGGAAATGACAAACAATTTGCAAGAGATACCCTTCCATCCACTCTTCATCAACTTCGGAAGTGATTTGGCACTAATTAGTTTGAGAGTTCCATGCTCGGATAATCCTTTAAGGATCAGTGGCCTCGAATTGCATAGGATAGTAAGAGTGTTATTGTCGAAATCGAAAGTGAGGGGTGAGTGTTGCTTCATCCAATCGACCCCTAGAATCATATCATAATCTCCCAGCTCGAGAACCCTGAAATCAAATTGAAATGATTGACCCTGCATAACCCAAGTAGCTTGAGGCAATTTGCGATCAATGACGAGCTTCCGCCCATCAGCTATAGTCACGGTAACAGGAGGAACAGAAACCACTGGTACCCTCAAATCTTTCACTAATTTTGAATCTACAAAACTGTGGGTACTGCCACTATCTATTAAAACCATCACAGGTTTTCCCTTCAAATGCCCTTTCAATTTTAGTGTATTATCACTAACACTCCCACTCACTGCATTCATTGACAATACTGGAGCAAGTTGTTCTTCTTGAGCTTGCTCTTCGTCTTCCAAACAATCAAGCTTAACTTCCTCCTCTTCAATGTCAATTTCATCCTCTGTTGCAACAGCCATCAATTGTTTAGTAGCACATCGATGTCCTGGAAAATATCGTTCCCCACATTTGAAGCAGTTGTTGGAAGTTCGTCTGCCATTGGAATTAGGTGTATGGGTATATGGAAGAGGGGTTAGATTTGTTTTGGATTGTTGATTGAACGGGTTAGGAGTTAAGGAATTTGTTGTTTGGTTGTATGGTAAATTTGGTCTTGGGTTGTATGAGGTAATGGGTTTAGGAGATAGGATGGGCTGGTTGTAATGTGGGCCTTGAGTATTTGGGGGAAATTGTGATTTTGGTGCTAGGGTAGTGGTTTTGTTTGGGAAATTTGCAGAATGTAGGATTTGTTTAGGTTGATGGTTATACGGCTGGGATTGCAAGTATAATTCCTGCAGCTTGGCTTGTTCAGCAGCTTCAAGAGTGGTTGACGGCTTAAACATTCTCACTGCCACTGCAATTTCTCTTCTCAGGCCACCGATAAAGCTGCTGACAAAGTAGGCTTCAGTGAAAAGTGGATTAAGTTGCTCCATTCGACATTTAATCCTTTCAAATTCACTTTGATATTCAGCCACCATTCCTATTTGCCTAAGCTCCTTAAATTCAATCACCACATCTTCTACCACCGATTCTCGAAAACGAGCAGAGATGGCTGCCTCAAATGTCTCCCATGTTCCAGCAACATTGTTTTTCCTCCACCCCGTAAACCAGTACTCCGCTTGCTCAACCAGGTATAAGCTCGCCAAATCAACCCTTCTTTCATTAGGTACCTCATAGATTTCAAAATATTTTCTACATTTTCGGAGCCAACCATCAGCATCTCGCCCATCAAAATTTGGTAAATCCATTTTGGGTAATAGTCTACTTAAATATCCACGCCCTTGCACCTCTACATGGGTTCCGTCATTAACTCCAAACTCACGAGGTAAAGGCAATAACCCCTTAGAATCAACAGGAATTAAAGGAGGAGAGGGATTTACCTGAATTGTATCCTTGCCCTTATCACTTCCTTGAAGCAACTGGAGTACTTGATTCAATTGACTGCTAATCTTAATTTGCTCATTCCTTGTCTGATCATGCAGTCGTTGTTGTTCATTGCGAATTTGCTCGTGTAATCGTTGTTGCTCTGTGTGGAATGTTTCAAATCTGGTATTATATTCTGAATTCATCATCTCCATCCTTTGGTTAAGTGCCATTAATTGTTCCTCCATGGAAATGGTATCTAAGTCATCTGCTGCTGCTGACGTTTGGTTACGTTTTGAGCTTCGGCTCATTTTTTTTTTTTTTTAATGAGTTAAATTTGTTTCACAGGAATAGAATCATTGCTCTGATACCAGTGTTACGCTCTGGATAGCGAGAACAATATCAGATTAGTAGAGAAGAGATGAGGAGCAGAAGGAGAAGAAGGAGAAGAAGGTAGAAGAGAATGAGAGAAGGAAATAGAGAAGATTGTATTTCTTTTTCATGCCTCTGTATTACATGACTTAGGCTATTTATAACAATTGTATAATAACAGATTGTATAACAGAATTGAATAACAGAATTGAATAACAGAATGTATTAGCTGGCCCAGCTCATTTCTCCAATTAACCAACTGTTTCTAGATTCTTCTCCTTATTCCTGCGTTTGTATGTAACATCATGGTTCTGCGCTTGTGTGCCTGATTGGTGTGTGGTAGTTGTTGCCTCATGTTTATGGTTAAGCAATCTGTCTATTGATGATTAACTGCTTATAATAAGTGCTTTTATCAGCTTACAGCTAACTAACTTTTGAACTTGATTCTGTACATTTTTTCACTTCAAATGAACCACTAAGATGTGTACTTTTTGGTTGTTAGATATGTATTAAAGAAACGATTTGGTTGCGGATCATATGGCGAAGTATGGCTGGCTTTTTATTGGAATTGCCATCAAGATAAAATTGCTTCAAGTTGGACTGAAAAAAATGAAAATACCTCATCTAATAATTTTTTCAATTCAAAGAGAAGAAATTCGGCTCATAGCACCATTCATGATCACAGTGCTGGTTCTCCTGACGACGACTTGTTCATTTTGAAACGCATTATGTTAATTGTTACAATTGAATTTTATGTTCATTAAGTTCTTATTGTGATGCCTTCTTGCTTATAGAAGGCATATTCATAATTTTATTGCTGGTCTATGACTTCCACAATATTCTGTACCTTTGTAATTGAAATTAAATCATATTACTTGTAGGTGAGCATAACTGTAACAATAAAATTGATCCTTTTTGACCAAAAAATTGTCAGTCTGGAGTCATGGATAATACCTCTGTCCACAATAAAGGGAAAAAAAGATGCAAAAAGGCTACATATAATAGATGACTGTCCCCAACTCTTTCAAAGTGGGGAGACAAGTACACCAGGGATACCTTTTTCATGATATGCTAACACTAGATCTGATTGCTTTACTAATATGTGATTTCTACACAAATTAACCAAACATTGAACTCTGAAATGTTATAAAAATGTAGTAGAAACTGTGTTTAGGCTTTGGACCTTATATCTAATTGAATAATATGCTCCTGTTTATGGTGACAATTAGTAGATCTTTGCAACATCTTTTTTGCCATCTGAAAGCAATGAAAAAGATCTATTAAAATATAATCAAGAATCTTTTGGTTGCATCTGTTTTTAAAGCCTTCTGCTTTTATTTTCATGTTGATGTTAAACAAGTGATGGGCAAAAAAAATGAACCGCTAAAAATTACTCATCATACAGTGCCTCTCTTGCTTACAGTCTTAAGCTAGAATTCTTCTCTATGCTGTTTTGAGTACTTTCATTGGGATTATCTATTCTTAATTTTTACCTCACAAAGATTTCCCAAATATAATCTTGTTTCCTCACTAGGCATTTATGACAAGCATCGATGATGTGGCCATCCATTTAAGGAAAAAGTAGGCTCAACTCCCTGGTGATAGTGAACAAGAAAGGAAATATGTCACACCCTGTTTAGTTTCATACAATGATTTTGAATTCCATTTCTATGTTTGCTTTCACTGCTTGTGCTTCAGTACACCAAAAGTAGGATTCACTAAAGATGTGTCTAGTTGATCTGTTTGACTTCTCTATATTAACTAGTTTCTTGTTATTTTCCTCTCCTATTTTGACTTTAGAAGCAGTTAGTGATCTAAGAGGACTTTATTTATTTAGTGAAAAATGAGATTCTTTCAGAATATAAATGGAATCATTGGTAGTAGGCCTGGATATTTTTTTTTTCTGTTCTGGTCTTAGAAAGGATCAATTGTTTCTTTCTTTTTTTTTTTTGCCTGGATACATCTTGAAAGTTGGATATTGTTGCCTCTTTGTTTTGACATTCTATTATGTTTGAGGAGTTAATTACTGTAAACAGGTGGAGAGAGGATCTGCAGTTTATTTAAGTGGTCTACGGGAGAAACATTTCGGTGAAGTTTTCCTTAATGCCTCTAGGTGTCTTGGAGGTTCACTGTCAGATGGAATCACAACCCCTTTACTGGAAGAATTTCAATCAGATTTTTACGACCTAATGGAGACAAGTGAATCGATTTATGGGTACAGTTGGAATTTTGAAAATATGTTTCCCAACAAATTTAGACTGAAGAGACCTGCTAATGAAGAAGGTTTGAACCATATGGCAAGATATGTAGTGTCTTTTGAATCACAATCTAATGAAATCTGGCTTGTATCCTGGCATGAGGGCGTGTCTTTGTCAAAGCTTTTGTATACTGTCGAGGAAGTAGAAAATAATACCAGTGAAGAAAAGCTTGAAGAAGCAAAACATGTTCAGGTATTGCACCCATCAAAGTGGTGGCACTGGCTGAAGGCAACAGAAGCAGGAAAAGAGGAAATGCGCAACCTTATATGGCAATTGGTATGTCTATAAATAAATTCTAGACTATCAAACAGTCCTGAAGTTTGTGATAAACATGGATCCTTTAGTCCGCACATCCCTCCAATTTCTTTTATATGTGGATCTTGCATGTGGTATTAGTTGGCTTACTTGGAGTATACTGCACAATGCATTTATTCAACTTTTATGCACAGAATGGGGATGATTCATCTGTGAAAAATGTGATTTTTCATATGAAAAATGAAAAATGAAAACTTGAAAAAGAGAAATTTGCTTTCTCTTATTCCTTGAAATAAATATTGATACATATTTATATGCATTCTGCTTACCTAAGATAGGAAACAATAAACAATCCCTATAATCGAGGATAATCTGACTGTTTTGGAATATTTACATAGAGATTTTCCCATAATATTGTTATTTCCTGTAGCAAAAAAATGATGCGCTTTGTTTGTTAAACTGGCGATGATGATTAAGATAGATGAGTTAATTAATAATGAGTTCTTATTGTTTACATTGTTATTTTTGATGAAATACTCATATGAAAGCTTGGTTTGATCATCAGATACAACAGAGTGATAGTTTTTATTATATTCTCTCTACTAGCACCTTAACTCAGTTTGTGATGGTTCTTTTAATGGAGTGATGTTAACATGGTTCAAATATCAACTTGGTATTTTGCTCCTTTTTTTCAATTCAAGAATCTTTTTTTGTTTTTGTTTCAATTTACAACTACATTATCAATGCAACTGATATCACTTGTTTTTCACATGTCCAGTTGATGGCACTTAAGTCCTACCATGACCGCAACATCACCCATAGGGATATCAAACCTGGTGAGGGATTGAGGTCTTGTTTTTTGTTAGGGTTGATTATGATGTAATATGATTTTTAAAAATATACTCGTTATTTTAAAAGTATAAATTTATTCATAGTGCCTTGTGGAAAATTTTGTACATAGAAGTACACGAGAGAAGATCTAAGATCATGTTGATATCAATTGGCTGGCCTATGTTTGTCCATGTTTCTAATTTTATCCCTTTATTGAGCTCTAAGTCTTCCATGTATTGCTTGGCATGTAATTGAGCAAAATTATTAGATATTCTCCCTTAATTATGCATGCTCAAAGTTTATCTGCATTTTCCGAGTATACTTTTATCATTTTGTATTTGCTTTCCTTCTTGAGAATTATGCTACTCAAGATGCTTTCATGTTTCTTGATCTTATTGGTAGAGAACATGGTCATATGCTTTGAAGATCAGGACACAGGTAGATGCTTGAAAGGAGGTCCCAGTGGAGAGAAGAACTATACTAGCAAAATGTACATCAGAGTACATTGTAGTAATTCTTTTAACTTGGAAAGATTCTTTATTTCAAACTTTTGCTACACATTAGTTTTTAGTCATTGATTAGTAAACTGAATACAGCTTGTGCTTCTGATTACATTGCAAGTTATAAACTAGTTGTTGATCCCTATTTTATTTACTATCTAGGCGGATCATTGACTTTGGTAGTGCAATGGATGAGTTCGCTCGGAAACATTTATATGGATCAACAGGACCTTCTAGGTATTTCCTTTCTCTTCTGGGGCTTTTCTCTGTTTCTCCATAGCTGTATTTAGCATATTATGACCAATGATATATATCTTTTTTGTGCTAACTAGGGCTGAACAAACTTATGAGTATGCTCCTCCGGAAGCATTTCTTAATGCTAGTTGGTATCAGGGGCCAGCAGGCTCAGTTTTGAAGTATGTTTACCTTCCATCTAATGATGTGGAGTTTTAGCATTTTCTGTCTGTTATGCAAAATATTATCTTCCTTTCTCTTAGTACCTGTCTTCATTTGTTACAAGCAAATGTCAGCATTCAGATCTGTTTGACTAAATTGATACTTTTTTTTTTGTTACAGGTATGATATGTGGAGTGTTGGTGTTGTGATTTTAGAGTTGATCTTGGGATCGCCAAATGTTTTTCAAATAAGTGCCCTAACACGAGCCTTTCTAGATCCACATATTCAGGGTTGGAATGAAGACCTGAAGGAGCTTGCATACAAGTGAGTTCTAGTTCTTTGTGGAACTGATTGTGGATGACGCTCTGTGACAATGATCCGCTTTTGAGCATTGTACTTATATGAGTTTTTAAGAGCACAAAATTATTTGGAAGTGTCCAAGTTTTAAAGAGTTGGCTTTGACATTGATAACTTTTGCTATTTTTGTGGCACCAGACTTAGATCATTCATGGAGTTATGTATCTTAATCCCTGGGATTTCCTCAAAACATCATCAAACAATGGGTCAAGTAAGTTTACCATCTTAATTACTAAATTTTCCCTGATTTCCTCTCTATCTTGCCTTCCATTAATGAGGCACAAGAAATCTTTTACCATTGGAGAATACACTTGCACACCCCACATCCCCAAAAAAGTTTGCCCCCCAACATCCAGAGGAAAAAATAAAAAGCAATGTAGCTTTTTTACTCTGCTATTCTGAGGTAATCTGTGTTACATTTTTCTACCTGCCAAATTGTTTTAATGGTCCTTTACATGTGTGTTTAAAATTGAAATCCAGGCTGGAGCTTCACCTGCTTCCTGGAAATGCTCTGAAGAGTTATTTTCCCAACAAATCAAGAGCAGAGATCCTCTAAAATTAGGGTAATATGTGATCTCATGGATACTGTCTTGATTAAACTACAGCTTTACCGTATACCATCCCATTTTATCTCTGTGCTGGTGTGGGTGTTTTCATTTGTTATGTTGTTTCACCATATCTGCAGGTTTCCAAATGTTTGGGCTTTGCGATTAGTGCAGCAACTATTACTGTGGAATCCAGTAAGTTTACAGATAAGTGAAACTAGTATTTTATTGCAATGGTGTTGTAGTTGCTATGCTTAAAAATCCTTACCAGAATTAATAAGAATACCTAAGCTTCAGAGGTGGTTAAATCTTTTGGCTCAGCCTTGATCGTCTTGTGGAGTGCTGATAAGAATGCAGTAGTACTACATGAATGCTTTTTGTCATAGGAAAATTCAATATTGATAATTGGGCAATGATAAGTTATAAAGCCAGTTATATGTGCATATCCCTGTTTCATTTTTTGTTGCCAGTGTTGCAAGCATGATACATTTTTGAATTAAAGTGGGGTCCTAAATCTTGTAATTGCAGGAGGATCGATTGAGTGTTGATGATGCTTTGCGCCATCCTTATTTTCAACTTCTTTCTAGAGGGTGAATTAATAAGTATACAAGGTTTTCCATTTAATGAACCATATGGTTAGTGTTCCCAAAAATAATTTCACAATCATCTTGTGATAACTAAAGCAGAAAATCATTACATATCTAATTTTTCTTCCGTGTGAAGGGAAATTTGAAGGATCAGAAACCAAGGACTTTTCACTGGGATCCTTTGAAGATTGAAATACCAATTGAAAGAAGTTGAAGAAGAGTACTAATCTCTTACTTGGAAGGTTCCTTATTCATTCATTTTGCAAATGCTATTCTTTATTTATTGCAGATCTTATAATTTTTTTTTTCCTTTTTGCTTGTGAGTAGGCGTGGAGAGAGAAAAGTGAACATGTTCAGAAATCACATCATTTATTGTCTTGTTCATGATTGCATGTGAATTTTGTTTACATGGATTAGTTTGTGCCAGAATATCATTATGATGTAAGGCTAAAGCTGATTTTGGTTGCCCGTCTCTTATGTAGGAATCGCCGCAGCACATAAAGAGGCAAAGAAATGAAAGCCCATCTTAAAGCCTATGATTTATGGGAAGCAACAGAAATTGGTTGTGATCCTCCTCCATTGGGGCCAAATCCAACTTTGACACAAATCAAACAGCATAGCGAAGAGATATCCAAGAAGCCCAAAGCTCTTACTTCCATTCATGCAGCTGTATCTGATGCTATCTTTGCAAAAATTATGACTTGTGAGACAGCAAAAGAAGCTTGGGACAAATTGAAAGAAGAATTCGAAGGTAATGAGAGGTTAAAATCTGTGAGATTGTTAACACTCAAAAGAGAGTTTGAAATGATTAAAATGAAAGATAAGGAGACTATAAAGGAGTACTCATCAAGACTCATGCAGCTTGTGAATCAAATTCGTTTATATGGTGAAGATTTCAGAGATTCTAAGGTAGTAGAGAAAATGTTAGTAAGCTTACCTGCCAGATTCGAGTCTAAGATTTCAGCAATTGAGGAATCTTGTGACTTGAAAACATTGTCCATTGCGGAGCTTACCAGTAAGTTGTATGCACAAGAACAACGAATCTCTATGATGAAAGAGGAAATGAAAGAGGAATTCGTTGAAGAAGCCCTTTTAGCCAAATTGCAGTTGAAATCAGGAGGCAAAAGCAACAAAAACAATGTAACTGACAAAGTCGATGGTGACTACCCTAAATGTTCACATTGCAAAAAGACGAACCATCCTCAAAACGGATGTTGGTTCAGACCTGATGTTAGATGCAGAAAATGTAGCCAACTTGGCCACATAGAAAAGGTTTGCAGAATTAAAAAACAAGAAGAGATGGCACAAATTGCTGAACAAAAGAATGAAGAAGAATTTCTTTTTTTAAGAAGAACTTCTCTTTGTGGCTACATTTCTTACCAATGAATTAAATTATTGATAACAGTTATACCAATCAAGAACATCGCGATGAATAAAGGCGTGGTTCATGATTGAGAGGGAGAAAAAAAAATTAAATACCAATCAAGGATATCACAGTGTCCATGATTGAGAAGAAAAAAAAAATTTTGAAGTATACCAATCAAGGATACCTCTATCCAGATGTGTGAAGATGTAGTCTATGATTGAGAAAGATGCAAGAATTTTTTAAATGTTATATTCCAGACAATAAAAATCTGCAGTATTTAAAGCAAGGAGGGATGTTGGGTTTATGTGCTTTATCTACAGCAGATTTTATTTATTACTTAGTCAACTTCATATTTTAGGAATCATATCATATCTTATTTGTATATCATCATAGTTATTTGGTAGGATATTTGTTTAGATATTTGCTAGTATTTTGGGATTTTTGTTGATCTCAAGTGCTAAAAATGTAGTTCTTTTGAATGAATGAAAGGTACGAGAGTCTCTGCAACTCATCTTTCATATTAATAAAATATGTTCTCTTTGAATTCATTTTTCCTGTTCTTATAAAGTTACAACATGACGTTTAGTGATAGAAATTAGATAATTTTATTTGCTAATCTCAAATTATTGTTTGAAATTCTATATACAATTTAAAATTATATGAAATTTGGATAGTGAATTGAAAATTAGCATTAGATTATAGTTTTCATAAATTTTATTGAAAATGAGTCAAATTCTAATGGATATTTGCTATATTACAACCCTAATTACGTCTTAGAAATCGGCATCTGTTTCAAGGGAACGAAGATGGCAGACAAATTATCATGGCTGCCTTTTTCGTAGGCAGTATTAACTATACAATCTGCTAAGGAGGTTGAGGACAGACACGAAAATGGCAGTCCCGAGTCTTGGCTTCTTTGGAAATGTGAATTCCATTGAAAAATCAGTTCACCGATATCCTGAGGTGTCAAGCTTTCAAATATTCCATCAGATGCAACCACCAAATAAGTATCATTAGCAGTTAAGAGTTGCCAACCTGTAAACTCGGGCTCAGCTACAACACCATACCTAATGATACAGCAAACAGAACTTTCATTAGAATGGTTGAATGAGATGATAAAAAGGCTTCAAGTCAGAAACTCACTTTTTGAAATATACATCACCAATGGATCGAGACATGGCAAGCACCCCATTAACACGAGGAACACCCCATTTAATAACAGAACCACCAGCTGCTTCAATTCGAACTCTTTCATCTTCTCTATCAGGATGATGATCTTCTGTGAGTGTTGTTGCTGAGAGACGTACTATGGAATTACCTATCATTTCATTGAACATTCAATTAGTCATCTACTATTACAATATTGAAGTTAAAGTTTAGAAGGATCAGACCTTCAATACCTAAAGCAGCAGAGTCAAGTTTCTCTGAAAATAGAATAGCCTTTGAGTCACCAACATTGGCAACTAAAATTTTCCCATCAAACAAAAGAACAACGATGGCAGTAGAGCCAGAGATAATGTTGTTTTTAATAGCATCCTGAAAGTGAAAAATGAACATCAAACCATGTTTATGCCTTAAAGAGGAGATAAATACTAAAATTAAACAAATTGAAGCTGATCAGCAGATAAAAAAAGTCAGCACTTGCCTGAGAAAACTTGAGATCAATGTCATCAATTGTCTTGGATAATGCTTCTTTTAGAATTTCCAGCTGAATCAATTCATAATCTTTTGACTGTAACACCTCATTGTGATATTGTGCCATTTTCTTGTATGATTGGAACACAACATTTAGGTAAAAATAATCCATCAGAAGTTTTGAAGCCATTTCACTAGCTTCCTTACCACCATGGCCATCAAAAACTGCTACAATACCAACTGTATCCTCCTCAAGCCCATTTTTGGCTGCATCCCTGGCTTTTAGAAAATTTCAAAATCAAGTTGAAATTTTGTATCCTAATTACCATGGATACTGATTCTATTTTCTTTTAATTCAATTGAAATTAAGGTATAATTCAATACAAACATGAAATTTTTGTAAAATAAACAGAGATTTGGAACAGAATCCAAAATTCGATAAAAATTGAATCTTTAGAAACCAAAGAGAAAGATGGGAGATTATTACCGAGTAACAGAAATTTGGTATCAAGATTACAAGTTATGGCATCCTCTTGATAATCTCTGCGTCCTTGAAGAATAGAAAAGTGGCAATTTCGGGTTTGATTTTGAAGATATTCAATGGAGGGGAAAACCCAGTTGGGACATTCTGGGGAGGCATAAACGGCGGAAGCATCGCCATTATCGTACTCCATCATGCATGATACTGACAATGAGCCATTGGAGGATGTGATGATGGTAGTAATCAGAACAAGTACAAAAAGTTGTATCATCAGGTTGGCGATTGAAAACCAAGACTGAAATGCGTAAAAGAAACAGAAAACTGATGTGCAAGCCAGGATGCATGGCGATGGTTTTCGTTTTTTGATTTTATTTTAGCTTTTTGGAAAAAAACAATATGTTCGGTAAATTTTAAATTTTTTTTAATGAATAAAAATTATTTTAAACTAAATATGTAATCAATAAAAATATAATTTTAAAAGTTTTAATTTTGAAAAGATATTGTATATTAATAAAATTCTTTTTTCAATATAAAAAATTTTATACCAATAAAATTCTCTTTTTAAGCAAAAATTAGTTTTTGGCCTTATTTTTTTTTTAAATTTTCTAATTTTTTAATAATTAAAATTTTAAAAATTATGATATATAGTTTTTCAAAAGTATAAAACAGATTTTTAAAAAATATAAAATAAAAAGTAAAAATAATTTTTAATTTTAAGAAAAAACATAAAAAGCTACAATAAAAACAAACAGACCTTAAAATACATATTTTTAGAAGATCAAAAATTAAAAATATTTAAAGTCATTTTATTATTATCTCTTCTTTTTTTTTCCCTTGTGGTCCCTTTGTGGTCTCTCTCTTCTTTTCTCCCTTTGCTCTCTTTTCTTAAACTTTTCCTCTTATGTTTCGTACAAGTTAATCATCATCTGCAGGTTCTTTTTATCATGGCTATGGTTGATGAGCCAGATTTAAGGCAGTTGACTCTTGACGAGGATGAGGATACAGCTGTTCCTATTAATAACTCTAAGGATGTTGTTTCATCAACATATGAATATTGTATGGTTGGTATGTTTTTAACGTTTAACCCTATAAATTTTCAGTCCATGAGATCTGCGATGGCTGATCTTTGGCATCCTATTGGGGGTGTGGCTATCTCGGCGTTAGAAGCAAAGAGATATTTGTTTAAGTTTTTTAATCAGGTAGACATGGATAGAATTATTGGAGGGGGTCCATGGTTGTTTAATCGATATCTCTTAGTGTGGAAGGAAGTTGTTGGTAATGTCAACCTTTTGCAAATCCCGTTGATACATGTGGACTTTTGGATCCATATTAAGGATATTCCCTATGGCCATTTTACTGAAACTTTAGCACATTCTGTTGGAAATTTTGTTGGCACGTTCAAAGAGTATGATGCAACGCCCCTTTATTCAGTGACATTATGCGAGTGAAAGTTGGCTTAGATATCCGTAATCCTTTGAAGAGAAGAAAGAAGTTTATTGATGCTGGGGGAAATGTATTCACAGTCAATTTTCAATATGAAAAGCTCACTGTTTTTTGCTATTTGTGTGGCAAGCTTGGCCATATTGATTCTTTTTGTGATTTGAGACTCCACTTGAAGTCGGAAGACATAAAATTTAGGTGGGGAGACTTTCTCCGAGCACCTAGTCGTCGGAATCAACGTCAGTCGAGCATATGGTTACGTGATTTTGAAACTCCTGGAAATGAGGGATATGGTGCGGTTTCCTTGGTGAATGAAGGTGATCCCGCCTATAATTTAGCTTTCCAAAATTTAAAGGTTTCTCTTTTTGGTACTAGTCATCTTCTGGAAGTTAATAAAGATGGTGTGGGCTCTATGGACTTGGATAAAAATTTATTGGGCTCTCATAGTTCAAGTGGGCTTGATGAGGAAAATTTGGCTCGATTGGGTGATGAAGGAAAGAAAAGGTCCAGAAGCTCTTTTAACTCTGTTGGTAATATGTTTTCCTCTGCTGGTCAGGTTGTAGTTACTAACCCACCTGTGGATTAAACTTCGACAGGTAATTATGAAGCGTTTAATCTCCCTAGGGGAGATAGCCGGGAGCAATGTTAGTCATGAGCTAGAACTGCCGAGGTCTTAATAATCCTCGGGCAGTTAATGCACTTCGGGATTTGGTGTTTTGTTACAAACCGGAAGTGATATTTTTAATGGAGACTAGAGTTTTTAGTTCAAAGATGGAGGAGTTCAGAGTGCTTCTGAATTTTGCTGGTTGCTTTTCTGTTGATAGGCAAGGTTTGGGTGGTGGTTTGGCTTTGCTGTGGAAACAACATGTTTCAGTTTCTTTAAGTTCCTACTCTACTAATTTTATTGATTGTAGGGTTGTTGACCAGAATTTTTCTTTGCGTTTTACTGGTTATTATGGTTTCCCTGAAGGTCAACGACGTAGACAATCGTGGAATCTTTTACGTGCCCTTTCATGCAGGGATAATCTCCCTTGGCTTTGTTCGGGGGATTTTAATGATATTTGTTTTGTGGATGAAAAGGAAGGTGGTTCTCAAAGGCCTCTCTACCTTATGGAAGGTTTCAGGCAAGCACTGGCTGATTGTAACTTAAATCAGCTTCCTACTACTGGCTCTTTTTTTACGTGGGAGAAGGGTCGAGAGTCGGGACATCTTGTTCGAGAAAAACTGGATAGAGCTCTTTCGACTGTGGATTGGGCTAGTCATTTTCAGAATGCTGTTTGCAAAGTGGTACCAGCTCCTATTTCTGATCATAAACCGTTACTTATTGATACTGCTCCTAAGGGTGGGTTGCGATGTAATAGACGGTTCAGGTTTGATAATGCTTGGTTTCGGGAAGATGGGTTGACGGATGTTGTTATACGTTCGTGGAATGATTCTGGGTCTCATGGGTTAATTGAGAAAAGAGATCAGTTGGTCTCTGATGTTGCTAAATGGGGTCGTCAGCGGAATAAGGAGTTTTGGCTGAAGAAGAAGATCATTCAAGCTTTACTAGAAGAGGATAACAGTTCCAATGATAACAGTTCCAATACTGGGTATTCTCATAGTGATTTGAAATCTGAGTGGAATAAGTTGCTTACCCAAGAGAATGATAGGTGTCAACAGCAAGCGAAGTGTTTTTGGTTGAAACATGGTGACCGAAATTCTAAATTTTATCACTCACAAATTAAGGGTCGCAGGAGGATCAACCATATTGGCAAGCTTCGGGATTCGAATGGTGTTTGGCTTGACGGTGAATTAGAAATCAAAAGCCATATCCTGGATTATTTTAACACTATTTTCCATGGTGGTGCAGTGGAGTGTGCTAACGTGTTGGAGCTTGTACCGAGATTGATCACTGATGCTGATAATGATTTTCTCTGTTTACCTTTCTCAGATGACGAGTTTCGCTCTGCCCTTTTTCAGATGCATCCGGATAAGGCTCCAGGCCCTGATGGTTTAAATCCGGCTTTTTATCAGAAGTTCTGGCATCTCATAGGGAAGGAAATATCAGATGGTTGTCGTCTTTGGCTTCAACAAGGTACCTTCCCTCGCTCTCTTACTGAAACTTTGATTGTGTTAATACCTAAAGTTGACATTCCTGAGACTATCAAGGAGTTTCGGCCTATTGCTTTGTGTAATGTGTTGTATAAGATTGTGGCAAAGGCTCTGGCTAATAGATTTAAGAGTGTTCTCCCTAAAATTATCTCTGATAACCAATCTGCTTTTGTTCCGGGTCGTTTAATTACGGATAATGTAATGGTGGCTTTTGAAATGATCCATTATTTGAAGCAAAATAAATGTTTAAATGATGGTAGTTGTGCCCTTAAGATTGATATTTCGAAGGCGTATGATATGGTACAATGGGAGTTTCTTAGAGGTATGTTGGACCAGTTTGGTTTTGCACCGCAATGGGTTACATGGCTTTCTATGTGTTTTACTGAAATTTCTTATCGTATCAGTTTCAATGGTGATTGGATTGGTCCTGTGATCCCAAGTAGAGGCCTTCGTCAAGGAGACCCTATTTCTCCCTACTTGTATCTTGTTTGTGCGGAAGGTCTTTCTTTGTTACTGAGGGATGCAGAGTCTAAGGGTTGGCTACAAGGGTGTAAGGCTGGATATAGATGCCCGAGAATTACGCACCTATTTTTTGTGGATGACTCTTTATTATTTTTCAACGCTAATTCTCGTGAGGCTTGTAATGTCAAGAATGTTTTAGCTACTTATGCTGCTGCGTCTGGCCAGGTTGTTAATTTTGCTAAATCTGGGATTATGTTCAGCCCGAATGTCAATTCTAATGTTAAGGAATTTGTTAGTTCTATTCTAAATGTTCACTCATCTCTTAGTTCTGGTTCTTACTTGGGGTTGCCATCTCTTATTGGGCGCAACAAAAGGCAAATTTTTGGTTTCTTGAAGGATCGTATGTGGAAAAGAATCAATTCTTGGAATAATAGATTTCTTTCAATGGCAGGGAGGGAGGTTCTTATTAAATCAATTGCTCAATCCATTCCTACTTATTGCATGAGTTTATTTCTCATCCCAATTACTTTACTTGGGGAGCTTCATAGAATGATGAATAGCTATTGGTGGGGAGGTAAGAGAGAAGGTCGTAGGGGTATTAATTGGCTTGCATGGGAGCGTATGTGTGGCAGTAAGAAAGATGGTGGAATGGGATTTCGGGATTATAGAAGCTTTAATATGGCTTTGTTAGGAAAACAAGCTTGGAGGTTACTGACAATTCGGGATACTCTTTGTTATCGTATTTTTAAAGCGAAGTACTTTCCTGATGGAGACTTTCTTAATGCAATTGTTAGTAATGGTTCTAGTTTTGTTTGGAAAAGTGTAGCTTTTTCCAGTGAGATGGTGAAAAAGGGTTTGAGGTGGCGTGTTGGTAATGGGCACTCTATTAAGTCGGCTTTGGATCCTTGGATTCCAAAGGCTGATTCATTCATTGCAGATGGTGGTGTGGACTTTATTGATCCTCAGGTGCGGGTTAGTGATTTACTGGAAAAGAATGGTAGGCGTTGGAATATATCTTTACTAATGGATCTTTTTTCAGTTCGAGATATAAGGGCTATTGTCAATATCCCTCTAAGTACTTTTAATAGAGAAGACAGTTATATGTGGCACTTTGATAAAAAAAAAAAAAGGTGTATATACTGTTCGTTCAGCCTATTATGTTAGTTTGAAAGTTTTGCAGCGGGAACCTGAGATTATTGCTGGTGATGTTTGGAAACAGTTGTGGCAATTAGAAATACCCCCTAAGTTAAAAATTTTTGTTGGCGGGCATGCAGAAATATTCTTCCTAGTACGTGTAAGTTGAGGCTGAGGGGTGTTGATGTTCTTGAGAAGTATTTAAGATGTAATGAAGCGGAATCGATGGATCATGTTCTCCTTAATTGTAATGTGGCGTTGGAGGTGTGGAGGTTGGGTGGTGTAGGTAGTATTCAACCTAATATTTCTTTTCCCACTTTTCTGTTACAGGTGCTAGTGACTTTTGGGAAAGAAAAATGTTCTATGGTTGCTATTTTGGCATAGAGTCTCTGGTCAGCAAGGAACAAACTGTTATGGCATCAGCAAGACTCAACTGCGGCCCAGATTGTTCACATGGCCACTGCATTTCTTGATGAATGGAAAGGTGCTCAGTCGTTGTGTGATGGACTTACTGCAACCAATCGTGCTCAGTCTGGTGGTGGTTTGTCAGTGGTGGCTTCGGATAATGTTACTTGGATTTGTCAGTTAGATGGAGCAATTTTCCAGGCACAGGATTTTATCGGTTTCGGCTTTGTCATTGAGGACCAGGAAGGTTTATTTCAGCGGGCAGTTTCTGGTTTTGTTGAAGGTGGTGGCTCATCTGCGGTGGTGGAGGCTCTTGCTCTTCGGCAATGTTTGGAATATGCTTGTGATTTCTTGCCATTAAATGGATTTATTTTGAGCGATTCGTTACAAATTGTGCAGGCACTGTCTAGCTCATTGGATGATAATTCTGAGTTAGATATTGTTTTATTTGATTGTAGAAGGTTGATGGATTCTAAAATTGATATTTCTTTGAAGTTGGTAAGAAGACAGGCCATTGCTGCAGCCCATGAACTAGCTAGGAATTCTATTTACTTTCGTACTTTATCGGTTTGGGATGACATTCCTATTTGTTTATCTCAATTTTATTAATATATTTCTTTGGCTTTGGCCTTTCAAAAAAAAAAGTCATTTTATTATTATTACTGTTATTATTAGGAATATTTTCTAAAATATTGTAAATTTCAAGAAACACTATATTAGGTGAAATTCCAAGAAAACGATTTTTATTTTCCGTTATTCTTTTATACCAAAAAATTTGCTAAAATTTGATAGAAATAGATTACATATTTTATAACAAATCAATTTTTATTTTTATTTTAATTAATACTCCTCGTTCGACCAAGTGACTCCATGAATTGGGCAACTGAGACTAAGGATCAATTGGTTTGCTCCTGTTTATGAGAATGATATTTACAGGTTTGAAGACATCCTTTTCCTAAAACAGAGAAAAAACATGGACACTTTCACATTAATTAAATTGAATTTTACAAAAATGGAAACACATAAATTACAAAAATTGAGAGAGGAAAATGAATAGCATACATGACGACCATAAGAACCCAGTATTTATCTGGCATGCTATGTGGTTTTGGTCTTGTAAATTCAGGGCTCATGGCTGTATACACGGTTGTGAAGTTCCAACATTTCTTGATGGTTTGGGTCAACAGAAAGAGCAGCTCGACAGTCACGTAGTGCGGCCAAGACATCACCAATATGCTCATAGAAAGCAGCCCTCAAGTGTAGAAGGTGAAGGTCTGCTTTGAATGCAATTGCTCTTGATAGTTCTGCAATGGCTTCCTTCTCCTTTTGGCTGTCCATCAAAACTGTCAAAGCAAAAAAAAAAAAGCAATGCAGCATTAGTTTTGATAGAAAAGAAAATTTCCAATTCATAACCATATATGATAGTTGTCATAGATTAATATCATGTCATATGATGCATTTGCCCATCCCACAGTTAGCAGGATTCACTGCAAAATCATAAAGTACATTTTCGATTGAGATGGAAAAAAGAGAGGGTGAAAGTCGTCAAGAAGTTAAAGAAGAAAAGCAGCGTGCAGAGTGGGGAAAAGCAGGATTCACAAGATATGAAGCATGTGAATTAACAAAAATTCTCAATTCAGAAGACGGTGTAGTACTGGCAAGACAATAAAATTTTTAAGATGTAGCCCAGACTTGGTGGTATTAAGAAATGGAGCAAACCCTGAATAGTTTGGGGAAAAAAATGCTTAAGCTGAATTAAGGTTGCTGACTAAAATTTCAAAAAGAAAAAAAATAACAGCAGCTGCAACATAAATATAGTCCTTTTTTAGAGTCGGTCAAGTCAGACTACATTAGAAGGCTGAGTACTTTAAATCTATGCAAGCACTATTTCATTTGGTACTGCAAATGAAATGGAAGAAAAATATTCTAACCTGCAGCTCGATATCTGTATGGGTATACCCGAAGTGGATCTAATTTTGTGACAATCTCAAGGTCTGCTTTTGTGAGTTCACGATCACAGTACTCGGACCTCTTCTCATAAGCAGATGCATTGTTTCGGGCCTTCTCAATCAGTTTGGTCATTTCCTCGTATGCAGCAGCCTTGTCATTTATAAGAAAATGGACTCGAGCAAGGCCCTGGTGCGCTCTAGTGTGCCTGATTTTAAGGGCATTAATGTAGCAATCAGCTGCTAAATCTAATTTCCCACAGTCAACAAAGACGCTTCCAAGATTGTTAAGTGCCTGGCAAATAAAGTGTCAAGAACTAAAATATTAGGACGCATGCCTGTTTACATTTGTACTTATAATATCATGCCAAAGACAAAAGTAATAATAATAAGTGAAACAGATCCCTGCGTTATATTGAAAGGAACATTACAAATAACAAAAAAAAATCATAAGATCATTCAGACAGCAGGTAAATTGCTGGACTGATAAATTCTTAAATGATCAACTCAATTCAAGGTTAATCTTTTCAAAGAACAATCTTAAAGAAGACTTTTTGATGCGCAAATGTTTTGCTCTTGAAGATTCAGGGAAGTTTTGTACATGACCAAAATCACAAGTGAGTTACTTCATTCAATTGAAACTATCTTCCACTAAGCATTCCTAATATTGTTCCGACATCTTCAAGCAAAATAGAGGAGCTCTATAAGCCCATGTTTGGTGGTTCTCTAAGATCAAATTACTTGATAATCATCTCTTATGAAACCAAGGAATAGAGCTGAATTGATCAAGTTTAAACCAGTCATTCAATGCCTTCTTCCAACTTGTTTACATTTGTACTTATAATATCATGCCAAAGACAAAAGTAATAATAATAAGTGAAACAGATCCCTGCGTTATATTGAAAGGAACATTACAAATAACAAAAAAAAATCATAAGATCATTCAGACAGCAGGTAAATTGCTGGACTGATAAATTCTTAAATGATCAACTCAATTCAAGGTTAATCTTTTCAAAGAACAATCTTAAAGAAGACTTTTTGATGCGCAAATGTTTTGCTCTTGAAGATTCAGGGAAGTTTTGTACATGACCAAAATCACAAGTGAGTTACTTCATTCAATTGAAACTATCTTCCACTAAGCATTCCTAATATTGTTCCGACATCTTCAAGCAAAATAGAGGAGCTCTATAAGCCCATGTTTGGTGGTTCTCTAAGATCAAATTACTTGATAATCATCTCTTATGAAACCAAGGAATAGAGCTGAATTGATCAAGTTTAAACCAGTCATTCAATGCCTTCTTCCAACTTCACCTTTTTTTGCCACCTCATTATAAAAATGATCAAATTTACAAGGAGCACCCACTCAAACTATAAAGGAGATGCTGGACGACCACTAAAAAACTATTTCCAAACAAAAAGCTGCTTCATAATTCTTTAACCACTAAAAAACTATTGCCAATCAGAGTTTTCGTTAATTCACATTTGATTTATACCAATAATGACGCACAGCGATGTTTTCTTACCAGAAACCAAATGTATTAACAGCATAAGAGGTTGATACAAACATAGTTGGATAAAAGATGAGACTTGATGATGATAATTAGGCCTATGTCTGATAAGCAAATGTTAAGGAAGGTGCATTGTAGCGAAAGATGCAGGGTGCATAAAACCTATACCTGGCCTTTTCGCAGTCTGTCTGAAGGACACTTCAAAGCATCTTCAAGAAGTGAAACAACAGTTGCAGAACAAGATGAATCTTGGCTGGAGTCAGCCAGTGCGTAGGCTTTAAGGAAGAAAGCCTCAAAAGACCTATTAATTTTGATAGAATCCTCTGCTTTTCGAAGTCCTTCCTCCCAATGACCTGTATCATACAAGATCCATCCTTCATAGACTAGACGTTCATGTTCAGTTGATGCATGTTTCCGGGCTAATTGCAAACTTTGCATGGCTGCCTCAGGACAGTTCAACCTGATCACATATATCCATGAGCATACAAGCAATCTCAATTTAAATAAGACCACAAGTCCATGCCAATATACTAAAACAGTACATTGCTTGAAAGAGAAGAAATTATAAAAAGAATAACATATGATACCAGAAAGCTTTCCCAATTAGATGAAAAAATGGAAGAACAAACTATTCTTGCAGAATGGTGGAATCATACATGATAAAGAAAAGTAAGCATATGCTCATATTATAACTCTAGATAGAATACTTAAAAAGATAATCCCGTAGTTTTCCATAAGATCACAAGTTCTGGCAACATATAGCAGAGGCCTTCACTAAAATGTTGTATATGCTCGATAAAAAAAATAGGATATTATTTTAACCAAAAAATTCAGGAGTTTATGTCACAATGCCAATAAAAGATTAAAATTAAAGAAGATACCTAAGAAGAAGTAGGGACTGCCTAAAGTACAGGACGCCTTTTGGTGCATCAGATTCAAGCATTTGGTATATGACAGAGAGGGACCCTATATCATCAACTGAAGACCATCTCTCATACAACTGCAGCCAACAATCTGCAGTTGTCCAATTTCCAACATGCTCGCGCACAAGGGTTCGAAGTTGGTATGCTGCCACCCGCCCCTCAAACATTCTATAATCTGGGGAGAGAGTAAGAATTGCCTGAACATCACAAAGGGCTGCCTGATAATCCTCAAGAGCTAGATAAAAACAAAATCGGAGTTCCAAGCAATCCAATGCAAGTTTAAACCCAAGAACCCTGTTGATTTCTGCAAGTGCAGCTTGAACATTTTGTCTCCTCATCAAAGAAGCTGCACGGTACATATAGGGATAAGTAAGAGTTGGGTCCAATTCAGTTGCTTTCTCAAGGTCCTCACACTTGTTATTGCCTTCACAATACAAGGATCTCTCCTGATACATCCATCCCAGTGGCGTAACAGAGGAAATCACAGAACTGAGCTTGTCATAAGCCCAAAGTCTATGGCCCCTAATGCAACATAGTCTAGCCAAACCTGACACAGAATATGTATGGCCAGCATTAAAAGCTGCTTCAAAAAGATGCTCAGCTTCATCATACTCCTTTCTCAAAAGCCTCACACATCCCAGCTGATGAAAAGCCAGCAGTTTCTGCCGGTTGCTTTCAGCCGATTCCACCAACCGTTCTAGGAAACAAACTGTTTTATTGGAACTAGGATCAAGGTTCATCGCAACTTCACTTAATAAACAGTATAGCGAAAATGAGGCTGACCCAGCCATAATTGTTCTCTCTCGCTTATCAGCACAGCTAAATATTTCCACTACCCGATCATCATCCAAACAATCAGGTAATTCATGTAAGAAAACTTGCAAACATGATGTGGCAAGGACAGGAGAGTTCTCTAGAAGAGCATAATCCATAAGTTCTACAGCATCTTCTCTAGAAGAAACTAAAGATGCAAGCTTCCTATCACATGCATCTTTTAGCCTTTCACAGCAAAACTTGTTTGCAAAAATCAATATTTCTAACAAAATATTCGGAGAGACATCACTTAAACTGCCAGTCACACTGAACTCACTTATTACCTTAAAACCTAAAGCTGAAATGCTGTTTTCAGAGAAATCTATGTTTTCACAAAGTGATTCTGCAAAATATCCATTCAGCATAGCATGGAATGGAGCTGAAAGGCCTGCAATTTTCTTCCTATCACAAACTATCTTCTCATCTCCAATTCTAAAAATGACATTTCTCAAATTACAGTCTGCATTCATCAAAACAGTCTCATGGGAACTTGAATTTAAATCAGCATGAAGCTGGGAAACAATATCTATCAGTCCAAACTCTTGTGCACATTTGCCACAAGAGGCAAGCAAGTCAGCAATAAGCTCCTCTTCCTGCTTCTCGTACTTTAACCATGCCCCAAATACAAGCTTCTCGTGCACAGTGCTAGACTTCTGCCATGCAGAGCGGAGGCTTCTCCGCATCAATTTGACTTCCCCAAGTCCCCTAAAGACCTGAAATTGCAACAAATAGAGATTTGACCTCTCCTGCGAAGGACATGATTCAAGTTCTTCATGAATCTGAGCTAAAACTTCTACATAATCAACAGGCTTAAAGAATGGTAGCACTGGAGGTTCAGGGACCTTGATAAGTGATTCTCTACGATAGTGGCCAAAGAAGAACAAGAAAGAAAAATCAATCTATTGAAAAAGATAAAAGAAAAAAAAATCAATCTATTGAAAAAGATACCAGAAAAAAATAACCAATCCACTAATTAGATAGATGAAACTATAAAAGAAGAAAACAATGGCTTACATGGATGAAGAAGAGCACGAAGAAAGTTTGGAAATTTTCCCTCTTTCAACCTGAAGCCATGATTGTGGATTGAAAGCATTGAGTTGTGAGTCTTTACAAGACTCGGAGGGGAAGAAAGTCCTCATGGGGCATAAGAGATGAAACAAGTCCCAGATCTCCACAGTAGCCAGATGGGTTTTTTCTTCACTTTCTTTCCCTCTCTCCTACCCTTCCTCCCCCGCACTCAAGCACAACAAAATTTGGGAGTCAAAAAGGAGAAAATGGAAAAGTTAATAGTTTCTTGTGTTCACAAATCACTACCCTCAGCAAAGAGAGATCTCACAAACCCATAAAGCAACAAAATCTCTATAAGATAAAAAATCAGAGAAATACAAACTTGTAAACAAACAAACAGCCAACAGATAGTATATCACTCAGAATTTAAACACAAATCAAAATTTCACCCCCTCCCCTCCCCTTCAAAAAATTAAAAAGTCAAAAAATAAGGGTTATTCTTACTCAAAATTTAAAAACCGAATTTATTTTACTATGGCAATCAGAGCGACCAGCCTTACAGGTTTCTAGAATTAGTTCTAGTGGAAATGAACAACCAGAAGCTGCTTTTTTCTCTAATACACAAATATTTCATCAGTCTCCTCCCTCAGCACAGAGTAAATGGAAACAGCAAAAGAACCAAACGCCCACTATGTAAGATCTATACCAAAAAGGCAACCAAACCTAACTCAATCTCCTCATACCAAATCTAAAAGCAACATAAACAATGGATAAATATAGAAGATAGATAAGAGAGAAAAAGCAAAACCCAGTTGAGCTGTGACTTCGAATTTGAAGATGGAAATCACAGATTACAAGCTGGAGCTTGCAGAGGCACGAAAAATCAAAGTGAAGGAATCCAAAGAATAAAATTCTGAAATCCAACTTTTGTTAACTTTCTTTTGTTTGGTAAAAGAGAGAGTTTTTTTTCTTTGCCCGTTGCTTTTTCTCTCTCTTTCTTACTCACTTTTTCTCCCGTTGGAGAAGAAAGATTTGGTGGCACTCTTCGTTTTTTGGAAGTGGAAAAAATAAAATAATAATCAGCGAATGGAAGGAAACATTTCGAGCAAATGAGATTAGAAATCAATAAAAAAAAATAATTATGATGTGGATGAGGTTTTATATATTTTTATATATTAAATTTATATTTTATATATTATATTAGTTAATTATTATATTTTTAATATTAAATTTTTATATTTTAAAAAAAATTATTTAATATTTCTATTAATATTTTTATTATAAAATTATTAATAAATGATTTTAATATTATAAAATAATTTTTTTATTTTATATATATATATATATATTATTTATTAAGTTATATTTATTTTTAATTTTACTTATATTTATTGGATAAATTTTATTTTAATTTTATAAATATTATTAAAAAAAATAATTTTAAATAGTACGAATAATATTTTTTATTATTTTATACATAATATATATATTATTTACTTTAATTTTATAAATATTATTAAAAAATAATTTTAAATAATATAAATATTATCTTTTATTATTTTACAGATAATTTATATATAAAATAAATTTAATAAATAACAAAGATAAATATATATATAGAAAAAGATAAAAATTTAATTTTATAATATTAAAGTAGTTGACTAATGATTTTATGATTAAAATATTAACAGAATGACTAAATAATTTAATTTTAAAAATATAAAAATTAAATATTAAAAATATAGAAATTGATTAATATAATATGTAAAATTTTATAAATTTCATAATTATTTAACAAAAAAAAAAGGATTAGAAGTCATCACTTAGCACTTATTTGTAATGTGGCATTAGAGATTTTATTTAATGTATTATTTTTTATTTTTTAATGTATTAAAATATTATTTTAAATTTTTTTAGTCAATAAATACAACTATGATTTATTTTTTGTCCCAAATAAATAAATACACTTCTTATTTTATAAAAAATAATAAAAAATAATTATTTTTATTAAAAATATAAAATATAAAAATATTTTATTATATCTTTATTTTAAAATAAAATATATTTAATAAATAATATTAAATAAAAATATTATAGAGATTTAATATACTCACTAACTTATTAAAATAATAAACCAATTATAATTTGAAAAATGCAAAAAAAATAAATTTATTTATTTGAAACAGATGAAATATTATTTAAATTAAAATGTTGAGTTTTTTTAAATGTGCACTTCATTGGTATTGAATAAAATTTAAAATATTTAATTAACTAATCATTGAAAAATTTTACTTCAAAATTCATTATAAAAAAAAAGTCTTCCATAATTAATAACCATGCCTTTTTTATTTATCTTAAATTATATTAATTTATTAATTAAATATATTAAATATATTTCATAATAAAATAATAATATAATATAAAATATATATATGTATATGTATATTTATAATAAAAATAATTATTTTTTAAAATTTTAATAAATAAAAATATATCAACAGATTTAGAGCGCAAGGAATATAACTTAATAATTTATATATCAAATCAATTTAACATTTAAATATAAGATAAATATAAAACTTAACTACTTTCTATATTATTTATGAAATTGTATTAAAAAATGAGTAAATTATATTCATAGTTCCTCAATAATATATTGCTATATCAATAAAATTTATTATTTTTAAATTTAATTTGCAACAATAAAATTGTTTAAGTTGTCGCCTTTGTAACAGTAAAATCCTTACATATAATAATATAAATACTTTACCAATTTAATTATAAGTCCTGTAATATTTAATAGATTGCTTTAATATTAAATAGGATGTTTTATATGAAAGTGGCAATTTGAAAAATGTTAGTTAATAACTTATTGAAAAGAGGGTGTACGTAATAATTTAGTCAATAAAAATGTTTTAATCTACAAAGTGGTTAAATGGTATCGTGTTGTTAATATTTATCCAGTTTATCAATAACAATAATTGTCTGGCAAAAGTGGGGTCCTTTCAATTTATTAATAGATTGATTTATTATGGCAATAGATATTAATTATTAAGCATTTGGAGGGCTAAAGTATTCCGTGTAATTGTCATACTGTAAATCTGCATTGCACTACTCCCTTGATGGTATTTTATTGCTCAACGCTTGTTTTTATTTATTTATTTATTTTTAAGCTAAATAAATTTGAGATTTCTCGTATTTTATATATTATATTAATTAATTTTTATATTTTTAGTACCTATTTTTTATCTTTATATTTTTAAAAACTAAACTACTTAATTATTATGTTAATATTTTTATTTTAAAACAGTTAGTCAATAAATTTGATATCACAAAATTACTTTTTTATTCTTTCTATATTTTTTTATTATTTATAAGATCATTTCATATTTAATTTTATTTTGTACATAAATTATATAAAAAAATAAAAAAAATATTATTTACATTATTTAAAATTATTTATAATAATATTTATAAAATTAAAATAAATAATGTGTAAGAAATATAAATAAATAAAATTAAAACTGAATATGACTTAATAAATAATAAAGATAAATATATATAAAAAAAGTAAAAAAATTAATTTTATAATATCAAAATAACTTACTAACAGTTTTAAATAGAAATACCGACGAAAAAATTAAATAATTTAATTTTTTAATATACATTAACACAAAAAATAAATTTTTAAAAATATAAAAATTTATTAATATAATATATAAAATTTTATAAATTTTATAATTATTCATCCATTATTTTTACAGTTGAAACTCAAAATTTCACCCTTCAGAAAAATAATTTCAGCATCAATAACCAAGATTTACTGGTTGATTGTCTCCTTTTATTAAAATGAATTTCTTTTTTCAAAATAAAATTATTAATTTATGAAAAGTCGAGGAATGAATGTGTATAATAATTTTTTTTGAACTGAATGTCTATAATAAATTTGCTTGAGATTAATGTTTACTTATTTATAATAACTATTTAATAAAAATGCACATATTAAATTCATTTTTTTTCAAAAATAAATTTTAAGTTTTTGTAAATTTCCTGAAATAAATGTATTAAAATATAATTTTTAACATTATAGATGAAATTAATTATTAATAAGATCTCAGTGACATTTGTTTCATTTTTAAAATTTTAAGTTGAAGCTAAAATTATTTCAAATAATTTTTTAAGAACTAATGAAATACTTGTATTTTTTTAGGGAAGACTTAAGGCACCGTTTAAGTATTGTATTGATATTAGAAATTTAAAATGCAAATTCATTGAATTACTAAATAGGAGTAGTATTTAATTGACACATATTATATTGGATGAAAAAAATGGGTTCTTCGCTTAAATTTTATATATTAAAAAGGAGAAAAAAAAATAAACGCAAAAAATTGAGAAAATTCATTTGTAATATTTTAAATTAAAATCATTATTAGTGAAATAAAATCAGAATACAACGAAATCAACAAAACACCTTTAATAAATGGCTACAATAGTTTAAGCAAAAATTCTTTGTATAGATTTTATTAATTTTTTTTACATCATATTTTTTTAGGAGAAAAACTGTTTCCATTTTAAATTTAGAATTTAAAATTCAGAATAAATACATTATAAATTAAGCGAAATAAACACCATAAATTATTGTAGCTATACTAAATAAAGATAAATTTTTATATTGATAAATTAACAGTATAAAATGTAGTCATATATATATAATTATAGAAGAAAGGAAAGACAGTGAGCGTGCAAGTGAGATACATGATAGTCTCCCAGTGGCCAAACCATCAACAGCACATGCTCACGCATGTATAATATACAATCACCGTTGGCCATTGGCGATGTTTTCGGCTTTTAGAGTCTAAAAACTCGGGAACAATGTCCATCTTAAATGACTAAACTAACCCTCACTTTATTATTACCGCTTTTCCATTTCTTTTACTTCATTTATTCGTTTTATATCCGACCGTTGAGATGGAGTGCTAACTGCCCAACTGAACTCCTATGTTGCCCTGTCTGGCAGGAGCAATTGACCGATGACCATACGGTTACCATTTTTTTTCTTTTTTTTTTCTTTCTCTAATTACTCTAATCTCTGCAAATGTAGTATAATTTTTACAGTATTATATATACTTTAAATACTGAAGTATCATATTATCATATGTTATAATGAAAATTTTATTTTCAAATGTTAAGTGAAATTCTTATAAGTAAAAAGTTATTATTTAAATTTTTTATATAATATTTTCATTGAAATTAATAAAAAATTATTTTAAAAATAAAAATTCGATTATAAATAAATTTTTAGGCCTGGTAGTCTAATTATTGAGCATTATGTTTAGAATTTACTTGAACAAAATTAATTTTAGTCTAGTTAAGATGAAGTCAATTCTAAAATCTTACTAATTTAGAATTTATTTTGTAATTTTATAAAATCTAATAGAGCTCAAATTAAATATAACGAGATATACTTTTATACAATTTTTATTCATAGCAAGAATGAAATACATAGATTTGTAAATAAGTTTCATAAAATTTATGAAATCCATTTATTACTTTTTGCAATGGAAGTTGTTTGTTGTTTTTTTTTTTATCATATATATTATATTCACAATAATTAATTTTTTTTAATAATTTATCGAACACATTATAAGACAAAAAGAAAATAATATATTTTATAGAGATATATTATATAAATTATATTTTATTAAAAAAAATTATATTATCATATATTTGAAAGATACAATAAAATACTGAAAAAATAAATTATAAAAAATATTAAATTATTTTATTACAATTCAACTTTACAGCTGTCTAAATAATTATAGGTCTATTTTTAATAGCTTAAACTTATTCTAGGCTTTCAATTAAATTGACATGATTTTTATAAATGCTAAAATAGGCCTCTATAAATCTTAAAATAAAAAACAAATGGATCCGAGTTAAAATTCAAAATGAGTTGGCCTGAACATGCCCACTTTGCCACAGGCCCGTGTAAATTGGGCATGTCAATTCGCCACAGGCTCTGCCTCCAAAGTTTTGCTCCAAATGTTAGGCTAATTGCGTCCGGATTCGGTTTGTATCCAATTCCAATTTGAATTCTAATCTCTGAAATTTTTTTAAACAAGGGAAGAGTTTGCCTATAACGAGATCATTAAAAGAGAAAAATCCTAATAACAACAAGAATGAAGAAAACAAACAACAACTATTAAGGAAATAGTAACCAAAATAGCAAATAAAACATGTAATACCCTTATATCCTATATACGTATAATACATATATCCAGTATATATAAAATATGCATATACTGCATAAAAATATCACAATTCGAATTAATAAAAAAAATTTTACTTTCCTAATTTATAATCTTAAATACTTTTAAATATATATTTAAATAACAAATAAAATATTATTAGAAATCATATGTTCTAAATTAAGCATTTTTCATAAAAATCTCTTAAAAAAATTCGTCAGAGTTTTATCTATAATTTGGACATTTCCAAATTCAACAAAACCACAACCTGCACACAAAAGTACTCCCAATAAACCAATTCATATATTTTCCCAATACTCCTCAATTCCTTCAAATTTCACAACACATTTATAAATATTCATATATATATATATATATATATTTGAAAACACATATCCACCCACATTATAAGTTTCTTTCAACACAATCTTTATAATTTACAATATATATACATCAAAATATAATATAATATATGAAATATCAAAATGTAATAAAAACATATACATGTTGGCAGTGTTTCTGATCTTGACATCCAAAAATCAACTCTACACTTAAAATCTCAAATCTAGACCCGACTTGGTCTGGATGAACTCTCCGGCTCTATCGAATCTCCCGTCACCTGCGCGATAAATTATAATCTCGCTAAACCAAAAGCCCAACGATACAAACTTTGATAGAAATAAAACTGTAAAATAATGCCAATAAACAATGCTTATGTATATCATGACACCATATGTCATATCATTTCATTTTAAATATATTTTTTAATAATTTTACATTTTACATACAACAAACACAAACATGAGCCCAAATAATCTAATATATTATTCAAATTATAGAGTTACTGTTTTGATCCATATTGACATCCAGTGTCTAGTCTGAAGGCAAGTAACGCCCAACGTCTAGCTCGAAGGCAATTCATAGTGATGCCTAGCATTTAACCCAAAAGCAAGTGACGTCCAACGTCTAGCCCGAAAGCAAATTAAATAATTGCTCAAAAGCTAGCCCCAAAAGCAAATAATGAGAATAACCTCATAGGCATGCTGCCAAACACAAAACTCTAAAAATTGAATAACATACTAGGCATGCAATTATTACATATATTTCATTATCAATCTCTTTCTCATTTTTTCATAATTCATTAGGCACATTACCTCTTTTTTTATTATCAATTAGACTATTTATTTTCACATTTTTCTCATATTGTTTCATTTTTTTATTTTTCATCATATTGCATTATTTTTACTTTTTTTTTCATTCATATCAATGTCAATTTATAGTAATTCATCATATCTCATCATTTCATCACAATGTATCACATTTCACATTAAATATTACATTACCCAAATATTTTGGGTTATTTTCACATAATATACATATTTCATATGTTACACAATTTAGCCATTAACAATAGCTTTTCACAATGTATTTAACACATATATAATATTACACATGTCATTGCATATTATTCATAAATAATTAATTCATCAAGTAGCTTAACACATTTTTCAATTCAAAATGTGTTAAGACCAATATAATGTAAATATGTCCAATTAATCCAAAGTTTATACTTACCTCTAAAAATAACAAAAAAAAAAAACTCAAACACCACCTCCAACCTTATCTTCCTACTTGCCCCTCAATACTTGAATTGGACAAATCAATACTTCTCAATGCCTATACCAAATGTAATAATAAATAATCATTTAGTATCACATTCTAAGCCATTTCCAATATTAAAATCCCTGTTAATCACTTAAAATAACTTTATACATACCCAAATAGACAATTAAATCTTAAAACTTCAAAAACTCAAAACACACATAATCACAATTTTCATAAAATCCAAAGAAAAAAGTTGAAAACTTATTAAGTTTGGTGAAAATCACCAAAAATCCACTTTGAACACTTGAAATTCTTTAATTTGTGGAGTATAAAAGAAACAAAATCCTTGAGCTACCTATCCATGGAGGTCGACCTTAAGAAGAAGCAAAAGATGAAAAACAAAATTAATTTTCTCTTTCTTTCCACTTTCATTTTAAACCACATATATATTATTTTAATAATTTAATAATTAATAATTTATTTATTTAATTAAATCCTAAAATATATCTTTCATTCAAAAATTATTTATTTTTAAATTATTTTAATAATTTTAAATTTTAAAATTTATTTATAAAAATACCATTGGACTTTGACTTTTTAAGAATTTGGCTTTTGTATATATTATATATATTTTGTATTAATAATAAAATTGTATGTTTTGTTTTTCACAATCATATAGTTCATGGTTTTTTGGTTAGCTATAGATTAAATTCAGGAATCAAAATATGACAGCATAACTACTCCTCAATAATAGGATCACATAGCCAATATTTATTTGCATCTAACCTCCTCTGTTGCGATCAGTATAATGTAAAGTACTCATGAACATTTTAAAAAAGGATCAAAAGTTATTTCCATTTGAAACAAAAATGCGCCAAAAAGCCTGTCACCTTTGTTTGAACTGCATCGGGTTGGTGTTTGAGGCGGTCTAGGTTGGGAAGGAGAGCATGCATCAATTAGGTTCCATTGATCATTTGGGAATTGATCTCTCGCTCGATGTAAGTTGATGTCTGAGCTAGCAGATGAAGGCATTTCCATCTTTCTCTTGTTCTTGAACCTTCATCTAACAAGGATACGAGGGACAAACAACAAAGCAAAATAGACAGATTGATTTACTTTGTTATCATAAATAGCATATCAATAATTTAAGAAACCTGTCCTTTCGCTTCTCAAGATATCTCTGCGCTGATGCTTTTCTACTGATTGAACCTTCTGAAACATTTTTAAAAATGATAACACAAATAAAATGAAAAGAAATAATAGTCAAAAGCATTTATGGAAAAATACATAAAAGGGCAGCCCGATACACTAACGCTCCAGCTATGCGCAGGGTCCGGGAAAAGGTTGGACCCATTGGGTCTTTTATGGAGGGAAAAAAAGACCTACATTCTCCCTACTAGTACTATGGAGGGAAAAAAAAGAAAAATAACAAAATGGTAGGAGGGAAGGGCAAAAATCAATCCCCTCTTTTCAGGCCCTTTTTTTTTTGCCTCCAGTTCATTCCCTTCGTTATTTTCATAGTATCTCCAGTCTTTTACACAGTGAAGTGGATTCCAGAAACAGATTGAACTGGCCTCGGAAGCAGGCTGATTGATCATTTAAAAATATTTAAATTACATGGGAACCAAAGTCAATGTCTTGGAACCAAAATGAGTCCAAATATTAGAACTGATATAATCAATAAAAAAAGCCCTCACAAAGATTGGCCAAAGAAAAACTTCTCTACCTTGGTCAGGCAAATAGTGAAAAAGATTTCTTTTTGAACAAGCAAAGAAAGGTTAAAGAAATATGGCCTATATTTTGTAATCTAGGCCATTGAAATGGTTCTGTACAAATAACATAAAAGTAATAGGAAAGGAAAGAGAAAAACTTCAATATCCACATGAAAAAAGGGCAGATACTTTTATTCTTATTTTCTCACATGGTCATGCTGAATTGCTCAACATAGCATGAGATATCTAAATTGAATTTATAGCCACAAGGAACACTGATGTAGGAACAATCTATAAAGGAGTCGTAACAGTTAAAATCGTTGACTGATAAATGACAGCATCAAATAGAGTATATGCAGAATCTATTTAGCAGGGTGTCACCTGCTCTATTTTGAGTTTGGGATAAGAAAAAAATCAATTTATCCCTGAGCTTGATTGAGAAGAGACCACAGAAGCAATTTTATCTTTAGATTAGCATAGGCACTAACCTAGGTTGTCTTCATGAGATATGTTGCATTCTTCCCTGGGCAGCTGACAATTTTCTGCCACTTTTCCTGAAAAGTAAAATCATGACAACCGGTTACAAAGAATTATCAAACTACTAAGGCCTTTGGTATAGACGTGCACTGCACTTTGAGCTAAGAAATGTGTCATGTACCCTAATGTTCATTGGCCCATGAAAAGCTCATTGGAGCAGCCTCTAGAAATGAAGCAACATCAAGTAGCAAATCAGCAGCCCAAAATGGAACCCAAGCCCAAAGAAAGGACTGTGGCAAGCACGAGAAAAATACTGAGCTTTTGATTGTCATTTTGTTATTCTGATATGCAAGACTCTAGAGAATTCATTATCAATATAAATGTACCCAGTGAAGAAATGTAACGGCAAGCATATTATAGAATACAATCTCATTTTCTCTCTACATTCTCTATTTCTCTCTATTTCTTCTCTTCTTTCCCTTTTTCTAATATTTCTTCTATTTCTCAGCCCCAATTTCTTCTAATTTTCATGGTCGTGAACTTAAGTCCATGACAAAATGCAGGCCACTTGTTCTGAAAGTAAACTGCTAAGAAGTATGCAGACTGCCCAGCCTCATTAAGTTGATAATTCTGACTCTGGAACTGTAACAACAATTAGGAACAAGAAAATGAAATAATCTATGAATTTTCACAAGACAGAGTCCAATAAGACACTTGAGAACCAACGTGTACGCACGGTTGGAAAGATCAGCATAGGAGAACTAGGAGATGTTTTGACACCTGGACTTTCTAATTGGCATGGTATAATGGGCCAAAATGCTGGAACTGCATCAGCTGAAGTTTCTAAAGACAGAGAGAATGGGTATCCAGCAAGCTGCATTATTGCTCTTGCCTGAAAATAATTACATCAGAAGGGGCCAGTCTGCTCACTGCGGCAACATATGTTTCAGTCTTTATAGAACGGAAACAAAATCCAGAAAACTTTCTAAAAGGAAAATTTTCTACCTTATCACTTGGTACATCATCATAGACGCTGATCTTACCACAGTAAAAAATAGTCATCTGACCTATAGGCTCATTTGCTGCACCTTTATCTCTGTCGAGTTAAAATATATTATATCAGTCTTTGAACTTCAACTAATCCATTGCAGCAATACAACAATACTTGTCATGGCCATATCCCTGATGCTAGACAAACTGATTTGCACAGCAGCACAGGCATCAAAATTACGCATATTTCACAGTGTTTCCAATAGGTATTTCACATCATGAAAATCTAAACGAAAAGCGAAAAAAAAAATCCCAAAGGAGGCCAAACAAGAAATTCAACCAAACTGAGAAGCCCGGGATGTGGAATGGGCCATGATAGGAAAAAATACACACCACAAATTGTCTGTGGTGGTATAGATCTACAGACATCATCTTATAAGTTCTGATTCAATTTAACTGCATCTATAAATCATTTCATCACAAGACATTATTTTAAAAAGCATATGTTATTGCAAAAGTACCATCAGCCATTTGATGATACGAACAGAGAAGATACATAGTTTCAACCATTTTCAAACTTAATACAAACTCCAAGCATTTTTTATTGAACTGATACGAAGTTATAACTCAAATACATGCAAGTGCATGTTATTTCATATTGACAGAAGAGAAAGAAAGAAAGGAAGATGATAATGATGAAGAAAAGAGTAAACAAAGAAAAAGAAAAAAGAGCCTACTTAAATAACACAGATTACAGAAAAACAACCCTAGGCAAGTCAAAGCGACTTTGTTGACCAAGACAACAATTGTCGTTACCCAAATTCCTTTTTTATTTTTTGCACCCTCCGTTTTATTTAACCTCTCTGTAAAAAAAAAATTATTTGTTTAAAGGTGTTTTTAAAAATTTAAAGAATAATTAATTAAAAAATTTTAATTGTGTAGTTATTAATTAATAAAAGATAATAAATAGAATAATAGATAAAAAAATATTTAAATAAATTATAATTATTTTTTAATCTATATACTGTTTTTATATGAAACTTTAAATAAAAATTAATTTTTTTTAAAATTCAAATCCTTTTTCGTGCCATTGGTAAACTCACAGCAAGACAAGCCGTTCGGATTCGAGACAAAGAGGGTATCATTAACATGCTGACGCCAATAGTCATAGACTCATAGCACAAACTTGATCCCCAAAGTCAAAAACCAAGTCTATCCAATATCCATTAAGAGATAACCAAAACCGAGGGCCAACATTAAAAAATGAGCTTGATAATCTATCCATTAACATGCAACTCCTCTCAAACGCAAAATATTAAGAGATAATCGTGATGATAAGGCTGCTAAATCAACTATATTAACTACGAAAGAACTCAAGGAATAACCTAGGGGAATCCGAATATTTTCTCCATGACTACGAGATGAGCCGGAAGATCAATGGTAAAATCATGTTTTGTGCGATCACGTCGCCAATACGGAACGGGTTCTTCCGGCGAAGGGAGGATCCGAGAATCGGCGTTCGTTTCCGTCACTGAAACAGGGGAATTTGCAGTCGCCTATATAATGAATAAATAAATTATAAGAAGCCAATAAAAGAAATATAAAAGAAACGCCGAAAGGTATAGAAATCGACGGAACATTTATTTCAGTATTTGCTAAAAAAATTAAAGAAAATGAAAAAAAAAAGCCTACATTGCTATGATCGTCACTCATTTTAATAATAATGAAAGAATAACTGCGACTAATAGTTAAAAATAATAAGACTGGAAAACGCACGCGATGAGAGTAATCTGGATGGGGAATGTAGAGTCTTCTTCGAGCTTCGTCGCCTTTCGAATCCGGCGCCTTTTCCAGAAGCGTTTTGCGAGAGATCGCTTGCTGTATTACCTGCGATTTGTTCCACGACGGCCGTCTCATACCTGCAGTGACAGACCACTAATTCACTGTACTTTCATGTAGAAAAATATGAACAGGAGGGAGATACCTTTCTCTTTGAGGTATCGCCGGCAATCTGAGCGAGTGAGCTGAGAAATGTCATCTTCAGTGACTTGTTGGAGGGGTTTGTCGAGAGGAGACCGGGCAAGAGAGTCTCCCGGTTGCATGGCTTTAGATATCGGCAAGTAATTGGAAAACAAGAAAATGAGTAAGATTTCAGAAATTCATCTCCAGAGTTTATCGGTGACACAGATGTGTTTCTCAAAACTTAAAAGCTAATTGATTATAAGTAATTTTTAGATTATAAGTTGTTTATTTAAGTGTTTCTGAAAACTTAAATAGTAAATTTTAATCAGTTTTTTAAAAGTTGAGTTTTGCTATTTTTTTAAGCACTTATTTTTTAAGCAGTTTTGACCACGTAAAAGATCATACTATCCCTACCAACTTTAGTAATATTTACATGGTAGTTTTTTATTTGTATAATTTATTGATAACATCATTATTATTATTATTATTATATTTATTATTATTAAATAAATTTTATTATTATTATTATTATTATTGCAAAATAAATTTTAAATTGATATTTAAAAAATTATTTTTATATAATAAATAAATTCAGGGACAGTTTGGTCATTTTGACAGTTTCTGCAATTAAAAACTGATTATAAGCTGATTTTATATAAACACTAAACTAATTATAAACTGATTATTTACTAGTTTACAGAAACGCTTAACTGCTTATTTTTAATCTGATTATAATCTAAAAATTACTTATTTACAATAAGCTGAAAAATTTAAGTCACGAGAAACACTCTTGCTGTGGTAAATAATAACTGTAGTATTGGAGAGGACTTTTTTTTTTTTTGTAACATATTGGAGAGGACATTTGGGTCGCTGCCTCCCCCTAACACCTTTGAAATTTTAAAAGGTTTTGCGTTGACTTATTTAATTCCTTTGATGGGGTTGCAACACTGTCAAGGAACCTACTTTATTTTTTTATTTTTTTAACATAAAAATAAATAATACTCCATATATTTTAAATTTATAGGCTCACATTTTATTTCAAAAAAATTAAAAAAGACAAATTAATAAGTTATATTGAAAATATAAATTTATATATATTTTTTTTATTATATTTTTATTTTAGTATAAGATATATTTAATAAGTAACATTAAATAAGAATATTATAAAAATTTAACATGCTAACCAATTTATTAAAATAATAAGTGGACTATAATTTGAAAGGGATGAACAAGAAAAATAACCCTATCAATTTGAAATAAAAAGGGTATTATTATCTTGTTTACACCGAGATATATTTCAAAATATTATTGATAAATAAATCAACCTTTTATGGTTTTTCAGAGTAAATAAGAGGGTTGAGCAGTAGTAGTTTTTTAACCAAGATGCCTAGAGAACAAGTCCTAAGAGTAGTTGAGACAGACAAAGGGTGAAAACATTGGATATGCATCATGATAAGGACGTCCATTATTATTTGAATATTCTTGTGCAATATCATCCACACTCTTTTAACTGAAAAATAAATAAGCACAGCAACATTAAGGGGTCAAGGCCTCTCTTTTATTCGAAGTATATATTGTCATCGACATACTGCATATAAATATATGTACATATATCTTATCCTCTTTTTATACTACGTAATACACATAAGAGGAGGCAAGCATAAATATATATTTCGTCCCTAGGTAGCCGCTTGTGAGAGGGCTAGCTTTTCATCACCCGAAGTCCTTAAACACTGCAAGATACTGCCAACGGGGCAAAAGATTTCGCCCCAACAGCCTATTAAATTGGGCATGGTATCAATTATTGTAGTTGTTTCGTGTGGACAGAATTTTAAGTTGGACTTGGCTTTCTCAGTGAATTGTGAAGGATCAAGCTTCACCGGAGTAACGGAATGATTATTCACACTAGTCAGATAGTCACTGCTTTTACCTTGTACATAATCCAAAAATGCCACAGTAATGCCTCCTACAGTTCTCCTCATCGGATCCTTATGATATTCGTTGCCTGCCTTCTTGCACATACGACTTAGGAGATTTTCGTAAAGAGACAGATTATCATCTAACATGTCCGTGTGGCCGTAGTCTGTGCTAACAAAATGACCACTATCAGACTTGCACTCGTAAAAAAAGTCTTCATGGTTTAACCTGTCTGGGGCACAAGGAGGACAGCTACCAATTCTTTGATTACCCAAAGCCAGTGCCAATTACAGTAACAGGAATACCTAAATTAAAAGAGTGGGAAGTGAAACTAAGAATTTCAGGCTCAGGTTGGCAATTTTTTCTAAAGCCTGCAACAGGATCTATTCCTAGCAGTGCTGAAAATTTCACTTCCAAGGGCGTTTTGGCATATCCAAGTGCAAGTGCAAATCGCATAATGCATACTCTTATTATAAGATGCTTGCATCCACTGTTTCCTCGTTTATTCATCCAATTATTATTATCATATGTTGAACATTGTTAATTTTCCTTGTTAACTTTGAAATTAATAAATAATCATTTATTAGAATAGTAATAGCTGAATATATACTTTTTTCATAAAATAAAGTATTAAAAATTCGGTAATTAATTCTCTTTTTTTTTTTAAAAATCATCAATTTAATATAAAAAAAGAATATCAATATCAATTAAGACCAATTATATAAATTTGCTCAGAAATTTACACAATTAGCCATATGTACTCCTCGATTTTGAAACTGACAGATCATGCCGTCAACTAAAATTCACGCACGATCTGAGAAAATCACTGGCCCTAATATTGCATTGATTTTTCTTTTATTTTAGTAAATGTGTTAAATTCTGCTATTCTTATTGCTCTCACTGTATTTCATCGTCAAGCAGAAGGTTTGATCAAAATGGCAGAATTCGCAAAGTTATAAAATAATGAAATAAAGACGGTAATTACTGTTAAGTTTCAGAGGAAATTGAACAAAAGATTTCTTCATTGATTAATCTGTTAGTTACAGAAGAGGAAATATACACGAGAAGATCACGTGTGTCGTGCTAAAGAAAACAAAAACAGCTGGCGTCCAGCTGGCTAAACTACCAAAGTCAACAACTCAGGTACCAACTAAGCTAGCTTAATTTACTATGTTATAAACGCTGCCGTTTTATGAGTCATAAAACTGGACACTAAACTCTATAATATTTATAAATAAAATATTAATATGCTCTTATATACTCAATCAAAATTATTTATACAATAAAATTATGTTCAAGGTGATTTAAAATGTAAATACATTGAAGAAATATTGTTAAAAATATAAAAAATAAAAAATATAAATTAAAGATAACTATTATGTTTTAAGATTAGAATTTAAAAATAAAAAAAAATAGTGAAGGAGATAATACATGGACGATTAAATAGCTCGAAATTGAGCTATTCAACCATCAATTCAACTTATTCAATCGATTATATCGATTTAAATTGATTGAATTGATCAGTTTCGACTTGTACATTTATTAATAAAATTATCTGGACTCAATAAAATCAATTGAATTTAATCAAATCGATCAATAATAATCGATTTTTAAAAATAATTTTTTTAACCAATTAATAATGATCAGATTAGCTAACTCCTAAAATTTGACCAATCCAACCGATGTTTATCCCTAAAATAATGTGTCGGTGCCAATATAACCTTTACAAGATAGCTTTATAAAAAATTTATTTTATTTTTATATTTCTTCTATTCTATTCTCTTTTTATAAATTATATTCAGATTCTAAATTAAAAATATTATTTGATATAAAATAAAAGATTAGATTATAAAAAAAATATTTGATTTTTAATAGTTGATTTAAAAAGTAATTTCTAAAAATTTATAAAGGATTAAATTAATTAATAATCCAACTAATAAAATAATTTAAAAAATTTTAATTATTAAATTAAATTGATAAAAATAAAATATTTAATAAAAATATTTAAAAATTTAAATAAATTTATTTAAATAATTATTTAAATAAATTATTTTTAAACAAAATATTTAAACACGAAAGCGATTACAGTTTCTTTTTCAGCCCTTTAAAATTTGTGCAATTGCATTTGGAAACAGGAAAGGTTATTCTGGAATCAGTGATCTTGACAACTGTAGTGGTCCTGAGTCTTACACTGTACACATTCTGGGCAGCGAGGAGAGGCCATGATTTCAACTTTCTTGGCCCCTTTTTATTTGGTGCCATCATTGTTCTTATGGTGTTTGCTTTCATCCAGGTATAATTATTTTTCCGTAACTGGCTGAATATTTTCTTTCCTCTTCTCTTTGTAGTTGAATTTCTAACTTGTTTCTGGCTTCAGATTCTCTTTCCATTGGGTAGAATCTCTGTGATGATCTATGGGTGTTTGGCCTCGATCATATTCTGTGGATACATTATCTACGACACTGATAACCTAATCAAGCGCTACTCCTATGATGAATACATTTGGGCTGCAGTGTCTCTCTATCTCGACATTATTAATCTTTTCCTCTCATTGCTTACTATCTTCAGGGCTGCTGAGAGCTAAAACATTTGTTGAAGTCCTGTATATTTTTTCTTTTTGTTCACTTATTGGATTGAAGGAGATTGTAACCAATGTGTAAATGCCTGTAGTGTTGTCTCCCTTCTTTCATAAGGTTTAGGTGCAAATGCCAACACTATGAGAAATCTCTTAAGCCCGGTAAAAAAGTTGACTCACATTTTACAATTCCAGCGATTTTTTTTTTTTAAATTTTAAAACTACGACCTGAACAAAGCAAATAAGAGATAATTGCCTTAAATTGCTAAAGCTAACCCTCCATTGTTAGGGGAAAAAAAAGAGTTAACGTGCAAACCTGAGGAAGTGGAAGAATTGACCGAACATCAATGATGAAATTGGGGGTCAAATATCTTCTAGCAAGGGTAAGAGAATCTTCAACGAGTTCACCTCTTCCAGATTTTTTTTATGAACCTCTTTCAGGCTTTCAAATCAAAGCAATTCCTTTTCCCATCTATTGTCTGAATGTGAAAGAATGAAGGGTCAGAGGACACTGAAAAAGGAAGCAAATAGGCATATTTTTTTCCATTTCTGGAGAAATCGACTCCGGAGAAACAGATCTCTTTCTACAACAGAAGCTTAGGAATGCATTTCTCAGGCCTTTGAACATGTCTGAATTTATTTTCCAAACTGTTCTTACGGTTGATCCGACTTCCCTTGCATAAAATCCATTTTCAGCGGAATGTTGTCCCTCTGACCTATACCTGAACACAGCAAGAAAAAGAAGGTTGCACTAAGAAGGCTAATTTTGCTATTGAAAAATGCACAACCCAATATCATGCAGTTTTTATACTTGCTGAAATTCAAAGATTCATATTGTCAAAAACAATATCCAGAATACTTATTTTAATTAATTTATTGCTACATTAACAAACGAACCTTGGTAATTTAGTTACCTTGATATTCATTCTCACTTTCAAGTTCAACCAGATGCTTGCGTTTGTCCAAATGCAAAACCTGCAAAACAACAATAATGGAGTACACTTTTCTGTTTGTTTGCCAAGAAAAATATTAATGAAGATATTTATTGTTCTCTTCTCTACTACAATTAAAAGAAATTAAAGTGCCACTACTCACATTAAGTCATTTCTCCTTTTGTTGGTCACCATCTTTAAAACCACAGATTTCTTAGGTCATCCTTCAGGTTGTTGTGCAACAGGACCATCACATTGATAATTTGCTCGAGTATTGTATATAATTAACTCAATTCATGTTTAGTTGATTGCAGTGTAATGTAGTATAATGAAAAGAAATTTAAGTTTCATTGCACGACCTCAGCAAGGGGACTGTCTAAAGAAAGGAATGAGAAAAAGGCCAACGCTTTAAGGTTGCTTCACATCCAAACTCTGGTTTGTATTGATTTCCCAAATGGCTAAACAAGGAACAAAAATCCCACATTTACCCTCTTTCCTTTATCAAACTTCAACAATTATTCTAATCACTAAACCTGAAATCTTGACTAATGAATAATGTGGCCTCTAGTGTATCAGAAGAGACCTAGAGGTAGGAAGGCCAATTACATTGATCTTGGAACGTCCAGAACTGCATTGGTTCTTCATTCGTAAAGTCTATTTACTTATAGCCATACAATTGCTAGAAACATTTGCAATGGCAGCTACTGTTAATTTTGTTCAACCTGTCACTCACTTTTTTGTGCATACTAAGGCTGGGTTGGTTCTCTACTTGGTCTTCACCCTTATTCCTTTTATTGGTAATGTAATTTTTAGGCTAATCTGTTTCGTTATTCCTTTTTATACATTGCTTCTTTTCTTTTCTTTTTTTTTCAGTTCATTCTCAAAATTCTTGTTCACGGTTGCAAAAAAATCATCAATGCAGTTCTATCCCAATTATATTATTATTACCGGCTGCGTCCTGTAAATTATCTCTTCCTTGGGGTGTTCACTATTGCTCTCGGATTTTTGGTTGGACTCACATGTGCATTTACCAGTGGCACTAATACAAAATTCCAAGAACTTTTCTTTTTACTGCTAAAATTTTGTTGATCTTATTTTATTCGATTTAATAATCAGGGAAAGTTATTTTGGAATCAGTGACTCTAACAGCTATAGCTGTGGTGAGTTTCACTCTATACACATTTTGGGCAGCAAGAAAAGGCTATGATTTCAGCTTCCTTGGACCCTTCTTGATTTGTGCCTTTATTACTCTTGTACTATTTGCACTGGTTCAGGTATATACAATTATAAACATTCATTCATCTTCGGAACATTTCCTGGAAAATCGAAATGTTTCTTCTGCATAAATGTAATTTTGCTCTGAATATTTTTTTCCTTCATAAAAATGCAGATTTTCTTTCCCTTGGGAAAGATCTCTATAATGATCTACGGGTTTTTGGGATCAATCTTGTTTTGCGGATACATCATATACGACACAGATAACTTGATCATACGTTATGCTTATGACGAGTACATTTGGGCTGCAGTTTCTTTGTATTTGGACATCATCAATCTTTTTTTCTCTCTGCTAACCTTATTCAGTGCCCGAGAAGGTTAACTAAAGAAGGAGATATCAGTTTCATTACTGGATTTTCTTTTGTGTTCCTTAGTGTATTTGTGATCAAGAAAATAAAATTTGAAATTGATTATTGTAAAATATAACATTAAGAAAGCACAGGCCCAAGTAATTCTGGCTATGCTTTATTCCCTACTACAGTTAGTACTGACAGATCAACTTGTCTAAAGAAATCATCTTGGTTCTGAATTGCTCTCATTTGCTTAGCTATGAAATCTCTTATTCCTCTGGGCGACTGTAGAGAGCAGCTTGGAAACTCCATCAGTCCAAATATCATGTTCTCTCTGGTTCTTGCACTCAAACTCTATGATCCCTCTTGTTGCTGTTTTCAATCCAAAGTATCGACGCTGGTCTCCCCCATCGACCAAGTGTCTTCCTGGCCATGGTGGCATGTCCTTGCACACTTCTAACACCACATCTGCGATCCAAGCAACATAATAATTCTATGAACCAATGTGTTTTGGCTTCATAATGCCAGAGTGGTCCATAAAACCTATGAAATTGTTGAGTCTAAACCGCGATTGAAATTTGAAATCAAATTTCTTTTCTTGAATAATCCTTTTTATATAAATAGTGTAAGAACCTTCAATTTGTGCTTAGCAACTTGCTCTTTTTCTTTTTGGTGATTGTATTTGCAACATGTCTGCTCTTCATCTTCAGCATCACCTGACCAGATCGATGAATATAAACAGAGACAATTTTCCAATGTAGATCACCTGAAAAACCAAATCGGCATTAGCCTAATCATATTTTGTTATTTTTCAGCAAATGTAATAGAGAAGAAAATGATACCTTTGCGAGTGCGCTTAAGAAGCTCACTGCCTTTAGCAAGAAACTCCAGATTACAGGCACTAGAAAGTTCTCTCCATAAACAATCTCACTACTCAGCTTTCGGTGATGATGCCCACTATTATTATTAACAGCACTACAAAATCCCAGACCTATCTCTGTTGGTATCGCTGCCGCAACATTCAAAACATCTTTCAGTGCTCTTGCCTTCAAGGTTGCTGCCCCGCGAAGAGCTGCATTAAAAGAAAATTGAAAATATTCATTATTAACTTGGATTTGGATTAAGAATTGACGTCCTGCAACTAATATTTGCAAATTTGCCAAATTGTCTCATTACCAGTCGCTGCTGCTGCTGTAAGAGTAGTGATATCATCACGAGAATGAACATTAACAGCAGAGCTCACCACTGAAGCAAGATGGTCGCGCTTTGCTCCCATAGCCTCTGCAGCCTCCACACACTGTGCAGCCACTAGCGTTGCTGCAGATGCAACAGCCATGTCAGTCTTGGCCAGCTGCTCATTTCTTCCCGAGGCTGAGGAAGAAGCTGTGGCTGCTGCTATGGCTGCTACAGCAGCATGGAGCTGTGCATTACTGCGACCTCCATTGAACAGGGGATTTATGGTGTTCTGTGGATGGAAATACTGCATTACAAAACAATTATTCATTAAGATTCTGTACAATTTCACATCTCTACAAGTTTTAAACAGGTTAACACTTTTAGTTTCTTCGTTTCTTCTAAAGGTACTTGGGTGGAGTCTGCAAATGGTAAGAAACAAAAGGAACAGCTAGGGGATCATCAAACGGGGCTGCCGGGGTCGCAGAAAGCAATCTTTGCACGCAAAATCATGGACGATCAACTAGAACAGAATAGCGTTAGTTTGTTCCATACTGTATTGTTTCAAGTGAAACAGAGTCAACTTTATCAGGATTTAATAAAGTCGTAATTTGCTTCAAATGAGCAAGGCAAGTAAAATTACTTGAAAACATTGCAACACTGTTTGTAGCTCTATTTTTGGGCAGCTTACCTCACTTTCACTACGCCAGTACTTTCACGAAAATAAATCTTAGATGAAAATTTTCACCGCTCTTAACATTTTTATTTTTTCTGTAATAGGTTATTGTGTAACTAAATTCTCAACTTAGATTAGTGGAAAGATTAATAGGGAACCAAAGTAATGTAATTTGCTAGGGTAGGTATAGTTGAAATTTGGGAAGAGCCAGAGAATCAGGGCCATAACTGCTATTTAGACATAGCTGAGCTCAAGTGGCAGCTTTTCTTGTTCTCGTGTGGATTTTACTTTACTTTTGTATTGGGTAATGAAGACCGCCGAACTTTGTTGACATGAACTAAAAGCAATAATTTTAGCAAAACAAAGTGAGTAATACTTAATAAAAAGTCATTTAATTATATTTTTCTATTTTGGTGTATATTCTTTTTTTACTAATTTGACATAATTATTCAGTGCAAACAAGATATATATTCTCCGTACTATTTAATGCTTACAATTGATATACTCCCTTCATTTAACTAAAATTATTATTTTTAAAAAAATATACATCTCAAATTATTACTTTATAATAAAAAAATTAATTAATTTTTTTAAATATATTATTATTAATAATTTAATTAATAAAGTAAAAATATATTATTAATTAATTAATAAAAAATATTTTAATTAATTTAAAATATTTTTATATAATATTTAAATAATTTAATATTTTTTTTAATAATTACGCATGAGTTTACGGGGAAGATTTATTATAAGCTAGGCTTGGCGGTCACACGTCAGCAAGACCCTGTAGCAATCAAAGTTTGCAACAGTTCAATTTGCGGTCTAAACTGGTTTATTTTCAGGTTTGACCCGAAGACCTTTATCCAATTTCGTATAACATCTGTCTTTAATCGCAAAGTCTTCACATCAATTAATATAAACATTAATTTAATAAAATAAAAAATAATATTGTTTAAAACAAAATTAAAAATAAATAAATTAAATTGAATAAAATATATGAAATTAGATTATAGACTTGTTCTAAATAAGAAATTTTCGATAAGGACATATATTATTAGCTAAACCAGCGATACATATACGTCACCCGGAATTGCTCTTCCGTTTTGTAGTGGAATTTTGTATATTCAAAAAACAAAACGCATTTGATTTCTTCCTTCGGAATAGACAAACCAAAAAGCTTTTTGTTTTGGAATTCTTTTTCTTTTCTTTTCTTTTTTGTTTTTATTTGGTTACTGGACAATAGTTGACTGATATTAGTATTTATAAGCAAATGATTGACTGTGTTATGCTATATTTTATATTATTTGAAATGAAAATAATTTATATATTAATATAATTAATAGATAAAAAAATATTATGTATAAATATATTTAATATTAAAAAAATTTATATTCATATTTATACTATTCTCTAGTTATCGAATTTATAGACCGAGCCTGATATTCCGTTAGTCTAAGATCAAACTCTTAAGGAGTGATGAGCTTCGGTATTGAATCTTAAAAGAATGACCATACTCTTATTGTCCGGAAGATATATTCTTAACATATTTTTATATGACACTGATACCTTTTAAAAATTTACTGTCATCTTCAAATTTTATTCTCTATCTTTAACTATAATAGGAATGAGCCGTACAGATAAATAATTTTTTTTTTAATTTTTCAATATACACTAAAATTTTATTCCATTAATACTATGAGGAACATAAATACTCACACAAAAATATTATGAGTTGATATTTCTTTTTCCCTCTTCAATTCTTTTTTTTAAGGTCACAAAAAATAAAAATTCTAAGCAATCTAATTATTAATTATCTGTTCAATTTTATGAATTATAAAAATACAAAAAAATTAATTTCTATTGCATCATTTTTGTACTACTCAATAGCATAATTTTAATTAATTTTTATTTTAAAATCATGCTTTTTAATTGGTTGAATTTATGAGAGAGGATAACTAGGTCCATATTAGAATTTTTTAATAAATATATTACAAAAAAGCCTAACACATAGATATACATAGTTTTCTAAAGATATTATTACAAAAATATAAATTTAAAAATAATTTAAATGAATGAAAAATGTAAATTATATCAATGATTATAATGAAATATAATTTTATAAATTCTTTTCTTTTTTTACATAATTCATTATATTGATTTATTCGTATTTTCTAAAATTATTATTTTATAATTATATTTTATTTAAAATAATTTTTTAATATGCGTATTTACAGCAATTTTTAGAAAAATGAATTCATTAAAAATAGAAGACAAATAAATAGTGAAAAAAATTTTAAATTACAATAGCAAATTAAAGGTATAATATCTAAATTTATAATATATCATATAAATGGTTTTCTGTAAAGTTGATTTAATTATTAAATAATAATAAATATTATTTAATTTAAAAAATATTTTGGATGAAATTATAATTCATACCCAATTTTTTTTAAATTTATATGCATTAACAAATAATTTTAAATATATATATATATAATAATTTTTGAAAAATTATTAATTCTATAAATTATTTTAATTTTTTAATTGTATGAATTTATTAATTATATAAATTTGTTAATTTATATGCAATAACAATTGTAATTAACTTTTTAGTTCTGTCCGTGTAAGTGAAGGAGCGTGTGAAGAAGTATCAACAAGGAAGAAAAAAAAAATTACTGCAGCATAAAGACGTGGTAGAAAGGGAAAAAAAAAAGTGTAAAATGAGAGTACGAGTAAAATAGAGAAAAAAAATTAAGTCTAATTTATTGAAATTTTACTGTCATAAAAAACAGTATTCCTGGCGAATTTTTTAATATATATAATTTTTTCAGCTGAAAAATTAATTAGTAAGTAATATATATTCGACCTTTACTATCATAATAAATAAAATTATTACCATATATAAATCGAAAAGTGAAAGATTTTAATATATATTGTTATAATATAATAATTTAAAAATTGCAATTTAGTTAAATTTATGATGTTAAAGAATTAATAAATGATAATCACCAAGGTGCAATTTGGTGGCTATGAATTTATATTATTTTTATTTAAATTTTAAGTTTGAGTTTTAAATATACTCTTATATATATATAATTAATAAAAAATTATTAATAAATGATTATTTTATAATATTACCATCCAAAATTTAGTGAAAAATATAGCTTTGCAATTAAAGTCTAAAACACATATAACCGTCAATAATGTTTATGATATTAGTAATTTTCATTAGGTGAATAAAAACTAAAGTAATAATAAAAAAATTATAAATAATTATATTGTTAAATTGGCAGGACCTTGTGTAATTTAAAATACTGAGAAACTACTTCCCTGACAATTAAGGATGGGTAAAGTTTAATTAACCGACTAAAAATTTAGTTTGATTAATCGAATTTAGAATAATTCGATCGGTTCGGTCGAAAAAATTATAAAAATTTAATTTTCAATTAGGTTGGCGGTTAACCGATTCGGTTTGGTCCATTAACAGTTAATCAAATCTTTTTTTAAAAAAAATTATTTTATTTATTATTTAATTATTTAATTATGTTAAATTTTTTACTATAAATATAAATTTTTATTGCAAAATAAAGTTATATTTTTAATTTTTTTAATGAGTTTTATTTAATTATATTAATTTATTTATTTTAAATAAAATTTTATTATAAAATTAAAAAATCGATCGATTCGATTAATTAACCGAATCGATCAGTTTAGATCGTTTAAACCGAAATAAAAACTTGGTTGGTCCGGTTAAAAATTTTTAAGAAATTTTATTCGGTTAATCTACTGGTTAATTAACTAAACCGATTGATGTCCACCCTTTGACGCATGAAGCTCACGAAGGTAGAAATTTCTATCTTTCTACGATCTCTCATAAGAAGTCACTCTAAAAGTAACCCTACGCCTCTTCTAGCAATAAACTATTTCAGAAGTAGAAATTTTGCTTTAAACTTGAAATTTGGAATTCTCAAATTAGCTTGTTTCTAGAAAGCAAAAGTTTTATTTTTATCGGTGAAATTAAAATAATGTAATCTCGTTATTTTAAATATATATATATATATATTTTATAAAATAATCTTAGTCATTTAGTTATAGAGAAAAAATAATATTTAAAATATATTATAAGTATTAAAAATAAAATCGGAGAGTAAATATAATATAGAAGAAACAAAAATAATATTTAAAAATTATAAAATAGTTACATCATTTATTTATTGCACTTAATTAATAATATCTTATAATAATTATAATAATATTTTATTTATTTACATTCAATTGATAATATATTTTTTAAAATTTTTGATTTATTTTTTCTTTTTTTTAATAAATATTAATTATCTTTTATATTATTTATAAAAAAATAAAATATATATATCCTAAAGCAATGCTAAGATATTGGACTAATATTTTTTATTTTTTAATATATATATATATATATAAGAATAAAATGAGTAGAAAAATCTGAATTTACTATTTATCTACGATAATTTCAGATTCCCCTTAAAATTATAGAATATAGGTAGTTTTATTACTAAATAAGTGTATATCATCACTTATCGCAATAAAAAATAATGTTTAATTTTTCTTTCGACACATATAGAAGTCAAAGTTTTAAGGATGCAATTTACCGTTGACTGATTGAACAAATGCGATTAATCAAAGATAAAGATTTAGAAACATCCACAGAATCTTTTCAACGCTCATCGATTATGGATATATATAAATAATAATTGTATGATCATATAATATATATATGGCGAACTTATTCAGTTTCTCATTGATTTCTTGATCACGAAATATCAATATCTGTGGAAGTGTAGAACTTGCTATAAATTTAAATAATAAGAAACGCGTCTTAAATGGGTCAAATCAAAACTATCATTCATTCATATTTCTGGAATACGAAAACATATACACATGCTTTCTTATTATTATAATCATCATCATTATTATTATTATTTTCCCTAATTCAATATATAATATAATCCATAGTCACAAGTAATATATTGAAGTCCACCGAATGAACTATCCAACCACCATGTATAGTTAATTATTAATTGTTATTATTATTATTAATTAATTACCATTAATCTAATTTTAATTGAACTTCTAATTCTTAATCTTACCGTGCAGTTATTAAGCAGACAATCTTAAATTATTATAATTTATGCGAGGTTTCCTTCCAGGATCCTACCTGCTACCTCTCCCCTCCGTCAAGAAGGAAATTAAGATAGGATGGTAAACGAAATGATGAGAAAGAGAAGAAAATTAGAGTTTAGATAAAAAAAAAATTACAAAGCAAAAATGAATAGATTAAATTATTATTTTTTTTTTAAGAAAAAAGCCACGAGGGAGGTGGGCAGTTTAGGCAATATGAAAGAAGCCTCTCTTACATGATTATATTACACAAATCGGTCCCTTCACGCACTGAAGTTGAAAGGAGAGAACACCTCTATAAAGCATTGCCCACTCCCACCCCTCCTCTCCCCAGTCTCATCTCTGCACAACCCTTCTCTTCCTCTTCCTCCTCCTTGTCCTCCTCTACCACCATCAATTCACCACCATATATGGACAACGCCGATTATGTCCATCCTTCCTCCATTAACGGTGAAAGTGGTTATCACCGAGTGTCAATTCCACCGCCACAACCCTTTTTCAAGTCTCTGAAATATAATCTGAAAGAAACATTATCTCCTGATGATCCACTTAGGCAGCTCAAGAACCAGCCTCCATCTTCGAGATTTTTATTAGGACTCCAGTATTTCTTGCCAATTCTTGAATGGGGTCCTCGTTACACTTTACAGTTCTTGAAAGCTGATATTATTGCTCGGACTACAATTGCTAGTCTTGCTATTCCTCTGGGGATTAGTTATGCCAAGCTTGCCAACTTGCCACCTATTCTTGGCTTATGTAGGTTTAATGCATCATATATATAAACATATATCTAATTATCTTTTTCTTAATTAGGCTTCTACTAGTGTTTTAAACTCGCTATGTAACAGTTCTGAAAGTAATCTAATATATATCACTTGCCCAAAACTCATGATTGAATAATTTTTTAATATAAAACGCAGATTCAAGCTTTGTTCCACTGCTGGTTTATGCAATGATGGGAAGTTCAAGAGATTTGGCAGTAGGAACAGTGGCAGTTGCATCACTCCTAGTAGGTTCCATGTTAGGTAATGAGGTTAATGCTAATGAGAATCCAAAGCTTTACCTTCATCTTGCTTTCACTGCAACATTCTTCGCTGGAGTTTTCCAAGCTTCTCTAGGCTTGTTAAGGTAATTAACTTAAACTATAAATTAAGGATTAATTGCAATGTTAAAAATCAAAGGATTCATTCTAATTGTAATTGATGTTGGTTTGCATTAATATAATAAGTGCAGGCTAGGATTTGTAGTGGATTTTCTGTCACATGCAACGATAGTAGGTTTCATGGCAGGAGCAGCAACAGTCGTGTGTCTGCAACAGCTAAAAGGGGTATTGGGTCTTGATCATTTTACCCATGCCACATACAGTGGCGGAACCAGGAGTTTACCGAGGGGGGGTCGTCGTGGATGGCGGTGGTCGGCGGTCGGCGGTGTTGCGGCGGCTGGTGGTTGTGGTGGCGTGGTGCTGCTGGAAGTGGGTTGGGGAGAGGGAGACAGGGAGAGGCAGTGAATGAAGAAGAAGAAAGAAGGAATGGCTGCGTTTTTAACGCAGCCCTTTATTTTTTTTGAACTGACCCAAGCGAAACGGCGTCGTTTCGCTTGGGCCGGTTTATTTTTTTTTTATAAATAAACCCATGGTGAAACGGCGCCGTTTCGCCAGGAGTTTATTTATAAAAAAAATTAGTCCCTGGCGAAACGACGCCGTTTCTCCAGGGACTAATTTATAAAATAAAAAAAAAAGAAAAAGAAATTGCAGCGAGGGGTTCGTCTACCCCTCGCTGCAATTTGCTCTGAAACTCAGCGGGGGCTGAGTTTCAGTGCAGGGCCCGCAAACAGTGGTGCTCCATGTCTGGCTGCCGGTGAGGGGGGGTCGTCTGACCCCCCTCGACCCCATGGTCGTTCCGCCGCTGGCCACATATCTTGTCTCTGTGCTCCGCTCTGTCTTTAGCCAAACCCATCATGTAACTAATCCTCTCTCTCTCTATATATCTTAATTAACTATTTAGTGCAATTAATTAATTATGTGAATTACAAGGTATAGTCTAATGATTAAAAGTGTGTATTATTTATGTTTAAGTTTCGATTTCGATTTTGAATTATAAGTGTAACTAATCAAAAAATTAATTATGTATATATATATATATACACATACATATATATATTTGAATTAAATGTGTATAGACACATATTCTATTAAATATTATCTCTTCCGTCCCGTCCGTCCTGTTTAAATTATCGCTTTTAGCTCATGAGCACTTATTAAAAAAATTATTAAATTATTTCAATATTATATAAAATTATTTTGAATGAACTAAACTATTTTGGATTAACTCATTAATATTAAAAATATTCTACTCTTAATTTTTTAATTAACTCATTAATAATAAGAGTATAATTGAAAAAATACTATTTAATTTTATTGATTTTATAAAGTTATAATATAAATGAGATATGTGTATATATTTTACAAAATTAACAATTTAAATGGGTAAATTTCACTCTCCCATAGGAATTAATGGAGCAAGTCACTTTCATACGATCTTAACTTGAGTTTCCATTAACATGACAAAATTAATATGATTAACTAATAAAGTCATGTTCAGTACTTGGTATTTGAATTTTTCAAGTTGTAGTAAACATGAAAGGAGTTAAAAAATCCAAATATAGACATATTTTATTGAACTATATGAATACTTTTTCTTTTTCTTTCTTGGGTCGAGGAATTAGCATGTTAGTTATTTATTCATTTTTTATATTAAAGACATGTGGAACGTAGTGTGCTGTGTTTGCTTAATTTTCTATATTTTCTATAAACTATACGAATGATTATAATTTTAAAAAAAATGAAAAGCAATATCAAAAAATATTTTTAAAAAAATAAGAAAGATCATGCGATTTATATTCTTTGCTATTTTACATTATATAAATATAAATAACTGGAGACTGGCTAATTTATCTTTTTAATTTAATTTCGATAGAAATTTCACAAAATTTTAATAATTATTAAACTAAAAATTAATTACAAAATATTTTTCAGTAATCTTCTATTTATAGTCATGTCTATTCAATATTAATTACTACCTGAACTACCTTTCTTTTATATATTTTTCTTCAATAATTATTTTCTTTTCTTATCAATAATTAAAAAAAATATCTAATCCGACAGTAACCTCTCTCTCTCTCTCTCTCTCTCTCTCTCTCTCTCTCTCTTTTTGAGTTGTATTTAACAGTAACATTACTGTTTAATATTGCAGTGGAGATGGGAAAGTGCCGTTCTTGGCTTTTGCTTTCTTTTCTTCCTCCTCAGTGCCAGATACTTCGTAAGTATTAATTTATAAACTTAATTCTCTCTTATTTTCAAACTTAGTATTATAATGTTAGTCGCAGTCAAAAAAGCTTTGAAAGTAACTGAAAATAATGCAAATGAAGGAAATAAATTTATTTAGTGAAAAAGGCCACAACTTTCCACCTGTATTAGTTAGCATTAATTTTAATTAATTAATTAACGTTAATTACTGTATATGTGCTGTTGTAGTCACTAACCTTTTTCACTTATATCTCTTCCAAAGTCTAACCGGCCACGACTATTCCTTAATTATATATATTGATATTGATATTAATTATTAAATAACACTACTCCCTTCAAGTCCTAAATTTCAACATAACACTTAAATGCTTTTGTTAATTAAGTATTGAAGTGTGATTTTTTTATTAGTTGGTATATATTTATACCCACTTGCAGTGACGGAGCCAGCTGCTCCGGGAGAAAGGGAGGCTGAAGAAGTGAAGAGAGGCTGAGGCACAGAGCCTCCATTTTTGTTGCTCCGGTCGCTAAAAAAGTTCTCTTATAAATAAACGTCCGACGGCCGACTAGAAATTTTCAACTCCCACACGATCCCACCTATCTCCGCCGCTGCCCACTTGGCTGACTTCATGTAGATGAATTTCATTCTTTGCTATATAGCATCTTTTTCTTTCGTGCCAATGAATAATTTTACATATATATATATATAAAGCCTATGATTAAATACTTTATGATTAATTTGTAATTAAAAGTCGAGCAAGAAAAGACCAAAGTTCTTTTGGGTATCAGCAATGGCAACATTGACATCTGTTATTTTGGGAAGTCTTCTCGTTTATCTCGCCCATGCTGAGAGACATGGAGTTCAAGTCGTAAGCATTCCCTTAAATTCTCAATGCATTAAAATTTTCTCTTTACAGATATATATACTATTTTATAATAACTATCAGGAATTATATTTTTAGAATTTCAATTGTTACAAATTTTAATTTAACAGTATCAGAATCCTTTATAAAACTAATTATTAATTAAACATTATATTATTATATTTACAGAGTCTAAATCAATAAATTTAAAATTAATTAACTTAATTGATTTAATTCCAACTGATTTTAAAATATTCTTTTTTTAAAAATCAAAATAAAAATTTGAGTAGTGTGAGTGTATTCACTTTTTTTTTTTTATCAGAAAAAGGTTCATTTTATGAGTGGTTAATTTTTAGGCCGTTTTGATATTTATGAGGGCCGATCAAATATCAGATAATTGATTTAAGCTTTCCACTTCCTTAAAATGGGGCCCTTGATAATAATTATAGCAGTAGTACTAGTAGCTCTAGGCTCTGTGGTCTGTGGTCTGTTGTACAATGTGCAATGCTGAGTGGACCCCTCAATCATGTATTTCCTGGACCCTTGCTGTACTCAATCTTTTCTCTAGGGCTTGAATTTGAATGGCCAGGACTCATTGTGAAGTTTTGGATTATAGTGATTGGTTGGGTTGTGATGTGGTGGATGCGGATGTAAAATTCTTACGCAGATTGGAAACCTGAAGAAAGGGTTAAATCCACCGTCGTCTGGGGATTTAGTGTTCGTGTCTCCTTATCTGACGACAGCAATCAAAACTGGCATCATCACTGGCGTCATTGCTCTTGCTGTATGTACCCTGTCATCTTTCTGCCATAGATATGAGTACACTGGATTAATTATATATATATATTTATCCATTTTATTATCGACATTAATTTGTTTAATTAAATTAATTACAGGAAGGAATAGCAGTAGCAAGAAGTTTTGCAATGTTCAAGAATTACAATATAGATGGAAACAAAGAGATGATTGCTATTGGGACAATGAATATTGTAGGCTCTTGCACTTCTTGCTACTTAACAACAGGTATTTTTTTAATTATTAAATTATTTTAATTTTAAGATAAATAGATTAAAATATTTTATTCTAGAACTGCGTGCGAGTAATAATCAGATTCAGAGAGCTAATAAAAAAATTGAATTGATCAATGAAATTTCAGGGCCATTTTCGCGATCGGCAGTGAACTTCAATGCAGGATGCAAAACTGCAGTATCAAACATAGTTATGGCATTGGCTGTAATGGTAACACTGTTGCTGTTGACCCCATTGTTCCATTACACTCCACTAGTGGTATTGTCTGCAATTATCATCTCTTCTATGCTTGGCCTCATCGATTATCAAGCAGCACTCCATCTATGGAATGTTGACAGGTTCGATTTTATAGTCTGTATAAGCGCCTATTTGGGTGTGGTTTTTGCCAGTGTTGAGATTGGACTGGTCATAGCGGTACGTATATATTTTATATAAATGTTCTCTAGTTGATTTTTGCTCGAGTAAAGTAATACTCTTATATGCACGCAACGTGTTTGTGAAAATGTGTAGGTGGCAATTTCTTTGCTGAGAGTGCTTCTGTTTGTTGCAAGACCGAAAAATTTTGTTCTTGGAAATGTTCCAGATTCGATGATATACAGAAATGTTGAGCAATACCCAAATGCAAATACTGTTCCTAGTTCTTATACTTGAGATTGATGCTCCCATTTACTTTACCAATTCAGGTTACCTAAGAGAGAGGTATATATATACGTACATAATTAGGTCTCATGAAAAAAGAAAAAAACCTTTGTGCATTTTTACAATTTTTCTAAAAAAACTTTTAATTTACGCGTGAAGTTTTGGATCTTTTTAAGTGATTAAACCTATTAGTCAATTGTTAAAACTTCATATATATGTATTATTTTACAACTATCAACTTGCCATAAGGATTGCTCTTGTGAACAATGATAAAAACAGGATCTCAAGGTGGATTGATGAAGAGGAAGACAAGTTAAAATCGTTAGGGGAAACCAGCCTGCAGTATGTTATTCTAGACATGGGAGGTAAGTAAATAAGTAATTCATTAGCAAATGCAAGCAATTTGTTTCTATTGAACATCATGGTCTAAAAAATTAAAGAAAGGCAAAAATTACCCTTTGGCTTTTGCTAATTATGCTCTATTCTTGTTCTGAAGCTGTTGGTAACATTGACACAAGTGGAATAAGCATGCTTGAGAAAGTCAAGAAAATTACTGATAGAAGGGCAATCAAGGTATATATATGCCATCCCCTTTCCATAATTAAAGATTTTCTTTATTTTGACGAATTGTTTGCTTTTATGCGTATATGCATTTTTTAATTCCTTCTTCTGATCAAATCTTATATTAGCTTGTACTGACAAACCCTGGATCGGAGGTGATGAAGAAGCTAAACAAGTCCAAGTTTATAGAGAACTTTGGTCAAGAATGGATCTTTTTGACAGTAGGAGAAGCTGTGAGAGCATGCAATTTCATGCTTCACACATGCAAACCAAACCCGACAAAAGAAGAAACTCAGGCATATAACGATGTCTAAGCTATAGCTTTTTAATTTAGATACATGAGCAGAAAGCAAGAGTTTTGTTTCACACACACACACACACATATAGGCGGTATGTTGTGCAAATTAACTAGGATGGAATTAGCATATGCATCAGGAAATGAAGCACAAGTTAATCCTATGCTTCTTAGATAGAAGTTGGAGGTTTTTTTTTTCTTCCAACAATGTATAATTTAGCTGTACAATTTGCTTCCTTATACATGAAATCTCCATTGTAGGGCTTTTTTGGGCTCAAAAAAAGAAAAGAAATTGTTATTACTAATTAATTGATGGACTCCAATTTGACCTGTTATAAGTAACTTTAAACAATTAATCAATTTTAGAAATTTCAATTAACTTGAATTGACATTTAAAAAATTAAATTAATAATATTGTATAATAATTGTAAAAATTATAACTGTTATAAGTAACCTTTTTTTTTTAAATTTTCAATTCTTAATATATAAATTTATTTTGAATTTTATACAGTTTTATAGTTATATTTTATATTTTCTTATCAGTTTTATCATAAGTTAAAATTTTAGCTGTAATTAGACCAAAAGAATAATTATAAGAAAAACTCATTAATATTAAACGGGTGAAGTTTTCTTACTTCTTTTATGAAATTCATTTCTAGTTAGTGCTCCATGAGAACATACTTTGATATTCGTTGACGAAATTCATTTCTTTTCCCCGAATTACTTGATTTTTGGAACTGTCAGAAAGTACCATTGGCCCATAGGGGAAATTCCAGAAATAAAGGCTTCTTTGCGAAGGCCCAATTAGCGAGTGGGACCAGAGATAGGCCTTTAGGACATTTTCTTTATTAAGAGCAATCCGATTAGTTACAAGGCTTTCGCTTCCTCGAGGATGTAGGACTTACTACGAGTAGTTGCGGTGGGCATGAAGCAGAACATCGGAATGGACTACTTAGTCTGTCTTACGCAAGGGATGAAGTCTAGGGCTAGAAAAGAAAGTTTTTACTTATAAGATCGCCTAGGCCATGCCCTTATTATCCCATTCTTTAGGAATCGAGCAAAGCTTTTTATTACAACTAGTTATAGTGACATCCAAAAGCGGGATCCAATCCAAGGCCTTCCACCACTTGTACTTCTTCCTATCCCGCCTTCAATCTTAAATGAAAGAGAAGGGAAGGCTGAGTGCGGTTGAATGAGTACGATGGCTTAGTTGTATAGAAAAAGGGAAAGAGGGCTAATGGAATGAGTAGCTATCATATCGAAAGTCAAGTATGGAAAGGAAATCTTGAATTCTTCGTCCTTCTTTCTTTCGAGATATAGCATGTCTGCCGTGGACCTATCTTCATTCCTATTATCATTCTCTTAGAGAGTGGGCTTCGCCCTTATTAAGAGATTAGTAAAGCATCCCTCTACCTTCCATCGGCGGGCCGGTGATCTAATAGCGTAGAAAGAAGTGAGTCTCAGTGAGGACTTCTCCTTCCCCGTCCGCTATTCATGCTTGGTAAATAGACAAATTTGCTTGGGTAAGGGCTTTCTTCTACTGTTATAGGGCTGAAGTGAAGGCCTTCTCCTTCATTCTTTGCTTCTTTGATAGTGCTTTCTTTTGAGTGAAGGCAGCATAAGCGCATTGGTCACATAGGCTTGAACTGTTCGTGTCCTATTCAGTCAATTCCTTGTTTAGTCTTGTCCCACTAATCGGCCTTGCTAGTGTGCGAATCCCGTAGCCTCTTCTGCCCATAATAATTTAATTTCTAGAAAATAATTTTAAACAATCACTTAAAAGATGATTCTCTCTTTTCTCTATATTCAGGGACGGAAAACAAACAAAAACGTTCAATAAATTGATTGCATTCGTAAGGTCATTTTGTTTTTTTATATATAGAAATGAATTAGTATAAAGTTATTTTTTATATTATTTAGTAACATCGGATATAATACTCAAACCCTAGCATTCTTCGTTTTTTAAAAAATTTTAACAAATTAATTCTTTAAAAAAATTAGCATATTCAATGGAATAAATTTGAAAACATTAAAATGAAAAAAAAATGCTTCTTATATTATCTTTTTTCTCAAAATAGAAAAATTATTCTTTTTAGAACGGCACCGTATTAGACCTTTGTCCTAAACACGATAGTTTGACACGCGTCTCAGACGATTAGGTTGTCCTTCTCACAACTCTTGCAATTACATACATCTCTACTTTCCTTCACTTTCTCGGGAAAACATTTTCTGAGAAAATCATTTTAATCTATCTTTGTCGTTTGATCTTTGTTTTCTTTACTGGCCATAGACCACATTGGTACTAAATTTTCCCATTCAATAATCTGTTGAAAATATATCTTCTGTCACATGGCTCCTCCTAAGAAATCCAAGAAAAGCAAAAAAGCTTCGAAGAAACTGAAGAAGAAACAGAAAAACAAAGGCAAAAGCTTAAGCGTAGCTCCAATTGACCCACAAGCCACTGACTCCGATTGGTGGGACAGTTTCTGGCGCAAAAATTCTTCATCCTCAGGTCTCTTCTTTCTCTCACTCACGGTAACACAATTTTTATTTGACTTATATTAAATTTAAACGTTGTTTATTTACTTATTCTTGTCTGATTTTTATGATTCGTTTCCATTGGTCCATGAATCTTGACTTCGGCATTTTACTGTTGCTGGGTTTTTGTCATTTCTATTATTGATTCTGCAAATGCGCTTATAATACACGAAATTTGCTTTTGCTTTGTTAATTTTAGTGATTGAGTTCATAGTTAATTTTTATTTTTGTGCGACTGTAATTTGGAGATAAATCGAAGGGATTCAGAATTTTAGTGGGTTTAATTTGAGGTTATAAAAATAATTTGCTTACGATCTTGAAAGTTAGCAATTTTGGAAATTATCAAAGCCGAAACTATAGTGGTTTTGAGGATATTAAATATAGTAGATTTTGGGATTGAAATTCTGTATTTTGCTGTTCAGTTTGTATTTTTAATTGAACATTTGAATTTAACCTTGTAGATGCTTCAATACCATCTGATGAGCAAGAAGCATTCAAGTATTTCTTCAGGGTCTCAAAGAAGACTTTTGAATGCATTTGTTCCCTAGTAAGAGAAGATCTTATCTCAAGGCCACCGTCAGGGCTCATCAACATCGAGGGAAGGCTTCTTAGTGTCGAGAAACAGGTGGCAATTGCTCTGAGAAGGTTGGCTTCTGGTGAGTCTCAAGTGTCAGTCGGGGCTGCCTTTGGTGTTGGCCAGTCTACTGTCTCTCAAGTGACTTGGAGATTTATTGAAGCATTGGAAGAACGGGCCAAGCATCATCTAAAATGGCCTGATTCCAGTAGAATGGAGGAAATTAAGTCCAAATTTGAAGCATTGTTTGGATTGCCAAATTGTTGTGGATCTATTGATGCAACACACATCATTATGACCCTGCCAGCGGTTGAAACCTCAGATGATTGGTGTGATCAAGAGAGCAATTACAGTATGTTCTTGCAGGGGATTGTTGACCACGAGATGAGATTTCTTAATATTGTGACGGGTTGGCCTGGGGGCATGACAGTGTCAAGACTATTGAAATGTTCTGGATTTTTTAAACTCTCTGAGAATGGAGAACGTTTGAATGGAAATTTAAGAAGATTATCTGAAGGAGTGGAGATTAGAGAATATATTGTTGGTGGGGTTAGCTATCCTCTTCTTCCATGGCTTCTAACTCCTGATGGAAGTGATGGACAATCGGATTCAACATCCACTTTCAATAGGATGCATGAGGCAGCAAGGTTGCTTGCTGTGAAGTCATTCTTGCAGTTAAAGGGTAGTTGGAGAATCCTTAACAAGGTTATGTGGAGACCAGATAAAAGGAAATTACCGAGTATTATCTTGGTCTGCTGTTTACTCCACAATATTATAATTGACAATGGAGATCAGTTGCATCCTGATGTTGTTTTGTCTGGTCATCATGACACTGGTTATGGAGAACAATGCTGTAAGCAAGTTGATCCAATGGGAAGAACCTTGAGAGAGAATCTGGCGAACTACTTTCAGCATACCAGAGAGAAATCTCTATCAAAGTAGTCAAATATACCATCTTTCTTTCTGGAGATTATTTTGTTGCTCCAATTTTAGCAACACAAATGAAATTCTCGAGTCATAATACTAAATTCCCAATTTATATTGATGCTTAGTTTGATCTTGGTCGTTTGAGAATCCTCAAAACTAGTTTTCCAGGATTTTGGAGTTTGTAACAGGCCCTTTTCAATGGCATTTCTACCCTTTCAAGTTTTTCTGAGAGTAGATATCATTGAGATATTACTAATTAAGAATCTAGAGCTAGAATTTGCATGTAGCGGACAAAAGCATCAATGGGTTCTTATCCGGTTCCATGGATGTAACCTAGTTAATAAGCTATGTTGCTGCCCCTTTTCTTTTCTTTGCTAGAAAATGAAATTGAGCATTTGAGCGTGTTTTTGGAGATTTTGACCTGTATCTCACTTTTATCAAACGACATCAAGTTTCTCAAAGAACTTGGATAAGCTAAACGACATTAAGTTTATCATAAAATAAGCTAAAACCTGGAATAACAAGACTGAATTTGTATTAATATAAATATAAATATAAATACATCAATTACGAAAGAAAAATATAAAGTAAATGATGAGAATTGTAAAAAGCTTAGAAAATTGGCAATTGACAGAAATTGAATGAGCAATGCCTAATCATTGTATCGCAACCGAGGTCCAATTCATCTTTGGATCTACAAAGCTCTCTTCGAATTTAGAATGACTGTCCTACTGGCTCTACTTCATCATGGGGTCTCATTTCTGAATTTTCTTGGGTGCGTACTTGCCAGACCAAAAACAAATTGAAATCGAAAGAGACAAAAACCTATGCAAGAAACATGTATATCGGTAATTCAATTTACCAAACTTCTGTTGATGTTTATATTTTTCTATAGAAAGCTTTTAGTCTAAAAAGAATCAACTTCCAAATAACATTATGTAGTTTCGTACGGCCTTACTTTTGTATGGAAACAAAACCAAGTTAAAAAAAAAGAAAGAAAAAAGAAGCACTATTAAAGTAGCTTCTATCAATAAGATGTGACCGGACATGTACAGCACGATCTCTAAAACTAAAAGAAGATTGGATAAAAGAAGATTGGATCCTCTTAAGCAAACAAGGGATAATGTTTATATGTCTATGGAAGATTTCCTAGGAAGAAAATTTTATGCACAAAGCTACTAATTTTAACCTGAACTACACCATTTATATGCCGATGAAAAGTAATTTATCTCAATCCCCGCTAGTTGGAGGCTGCACGCATGCACAGAAATGCCTTTTCTTTCTCTTCTGGCTACTAGTTCTTGTCCTGCCATACAGATAGTCTCTTAGTAGAACTCTTGTTTTTCGTTCTGTGATCTTGGTTTTTCCTTTGCTTTTGTTTTCATCATCAAGTTTCAGTAAAAGAAACTGCAACTTCTGCACCTCCAGCTGCAACCGCCCAATTTTTTCGGACCCTTTTCTTGCCTGTTCCGAAAATTTTCTCCGTCTGACACTTCCATTCTCATCTGATGCCAAGACAGATTTCTCATCAAGGGACAGGGATTCATCTTCAATGCTCTTCACTAATTTGCGATTCACATCAAACAACTTCATGATGGCCTCCTCATATTCTTCCAATTGCTCCTTCACACTATCATATTCAATACCTTTCCCTTTTTTGCTCTTCTCTGTAATCTCCACTTTCCTCCTCAAATCTTGCACAGTGATTTGAAGATTAGTTAATTTTTGTGCATCAGAATCCAACCTTTCCAGAATTTTCCTCCCATTCACTTCCGGACGAGATCCTGACAATTTCTTTGATATCTCCAACTTATCCACACTAACATCCTTCTCAATCATTGATCCTATGGAAGGATGCCGCTTCCTGTTGCGCTTCTTCTCAGTTGGTGAAACAGTCGCCTTCTGAGGTTTCCCAACAGTCAGGTCGATGCTGGCATCCTGGTCAGTGGTTTCCCATATTTCAAGCATTGGATCATCAGTTTCTACAGTCTCCCTTCTACTGATCCCATATGATGAACACTCAGATATCTGATCAAGCATTATGTCTTTGGTCATCACTTCATTCCCCTCTTCAGAGGTTTTGTGTGCGTGTTTCTCAAGCCTGAGATTATTAACAGCCCTAGTCCCCAGTTCCTTATCTTGAGGATCCTGATTCCGATGATTCCCTGCTTCAATATCTTGATTTAAACTGCTTCTATATTTCAACTCTTCAATCTGTCTGATTGCAGCTTCAAGTTTGGCACGAGCACTAGAGTTTTCCAGAATAAATAGTCTTTCCCTTTCCATGACTGCCTCTTCAATAGCTATAATCCTCATTTGCAAATCCTGCAACTCCAAGAGTTCACCCAACTCCTCAGTCTTTTGTTCTTCATTAATTTCATGGGAGCCTTCAGCATGCACCATCAATTCGGCATCCTGTAATAAGTGGAATATGAACTACGAAATTTTAGATGATATCCAAAAGGACCAAAACCAGATGGAAAGATATCTTATGGAAGAAATGACAAAAGGAAACTATCCACACAATCGCAGGGCAGCCAATGGAATTCCAGTCAAAAAGCATATGAGATAAAAACTACTAAGACAGAGTTCAGGTGTGGTAATGTGCAAAAAACATAACAGAGAATCCTCGGTAATGTGCAAAAAACATAACAGAGAAAATATCCTAGACGCACGAGTTCCTAGGGCTTTTTCGCTTACCAAACAAAAGAAACAAAATTTAGAGCCCCTTCCTCCTTTGCCCTTCTTCTGTGTGTGAAGCCACAAAGAGGAAACGGGTGTAAAAAAGCAGAGGTTATCAAAGTACTATATTGATGAGAAAATATACGTGCGAATTATAGCTATAATGGACACATAAATTGCACATTAGAATGATGCTTTTTAATAGCTATCCACGTAATGATAGATATTCTTGTAGAACACGCAACTGCTATTCTATATAACTCAAAAGAGAATGTGCATCAGTTAAGGATTCAGAATCTAATAAAATAAGATTTACCTTTGCTTCCTCATCGACATGAACTGCTGCTTGTGAGACAGTACAATTCTCTAGTGATGTTATAGAATCCCTCAAAAAAATGAAACCTGGGACAAACGATGTCATCTGAGACTTTAATTCTTCATTTTCACGTTCCAAGGTGCTAGCTCTTTCTTTCAGTTGGTCAATCTCAATAGCTTTTGAATAATTGCTGTTTTCAAGGCTCTCACATACCTCACCAAGATCATAAACCTTTCCATCAAAAAGTGCTTGTTGGACAGCAGATATCTGCAGTTCACCAAAAAGTGCAGCAGCCTGAGACTCCCACTGCTCAATCTCATCTCTTCCTTTTCGTACATCATAAGTCAAACTTTCCTCCCTGCTCTTAGCTTCTAAAAGTTCTCCATTCAATTTCGCCACTTCAATCTCCAGTTCCTGTTTTGTTTCGCGGATACATTTTACCTCGTTACTTTGTTGGTCACAATCTTCACATAGTTTGATGATCTTCTTTTCTTGATCTGCTTGTATCAACTGAACCTCATCATACTTGTACTTCAGATCCTCCACCATTTTATGCAACTCTCTTTTCTCATCCTGCACTACATCAAGCTCTAATAACTTTTCCTCCATTATCTTCATCTTCTCATTAAGGCCATTATTAACATGATGAAGTTTACCAAGAATTTTGTTGACCTCTTCTATTTCCAAAAAGTTTGCAGAGATGATATCTCTGAAAAGTAGAGAAAGGGTATTTAGAGATACTGTTTCAGTAAAAATGGCAAAATTCTCATCTTCTAAATTACATTTCTCCTCTTCCAGGTTTGATATTGACTTCATTAAGGATCTTTGTTCATCAATCACTTTGCAATTCTCTTCCTGTAAATTCTGGTAATCCCCTTGCAAGTCTAAGAGCTGCCTGTGCAGACTCTTTAGCTCAAGCTTCCAAACTTCCTCTCTGTGGTCTCCCTCCACTATCTTAAATCTCAATTCTTCATTCATCTCAGCAAGTTTTTGGTTCTCACCATGCAAAACCAAGAACTTCTCAGACCTAAATGCAAACTCCTGATCAAGAGTGCTTTTAGCTGCCACAAGATTTACTACATCCAGTTGCAGTTGCCCAATCAGAGTAACTAGAACCGAATTCTCAATGATCAACTGTTGATTTTCATCTCGCATTACGATCAGAAATTTTTGTGTTTCTTGAAGCTTGTTGAGTGCATGGTTCAGAAGCATTTGGTCCTCATCAGCCATATCTTCACACCACTGGTTTGCATCAACTTCAAGAGTCTTAAGCACCCCAAAAAGCCCAACCCTTAGCACTTTAATCTGATCATACAAAGATTTAACCTCCACTTGTTGTTCAAGGTTTTCATGCTTCAGTTCAGAAATCAGTTTCTCTGACAGTTTAGATGCATCCAGTAGCTTTTGGCACTCGAGCAAAAGGGAAAAATTATTCTCTTTCAGATCTTGTACACATTTCTGCAAGATGAAAATCTCTATCTGCGCAGAAAAGACTTTGTCCAGTTCTTCTACATATTCTTTCCTTATGCACTGGCTTTCTTCTCGTAGTAAATGAATTTGCATTGCCATACCAGCCAATCGAGATTCACTCAACTGGGCAAGACTAGCATGTTCTTGCTTTTGAGCATCTAAGGAAACCCGCAACTCTTCTACTTCATGAAGTGTGAATTCTCTCTCTTTCTCCAAATTTGAGTATTTCTCTTCTAACTCTCTATTAAATTTCTCCAAATCTTCCAGTCTTCTCTGAGTGATGTCCAAACGAGAAACTAAATTGCCTTTCCCAGTGACCAGATCAGATTTCTCATTCTCAAGCAACATATATGAATATTGTAAGCTCTTAGATCTTTCCCTCAAAAATTCAACCTCAGCATTTGCATCAAAAAGGGAATTCTCCAGAAAATTGTTCTTCTCTGTGAGTTTCTCCAAGTTATCAGTTGCAATCTGTAACTGAGAGGCCAATGCAGCCTTCTCAGAAGCAAGAGTGGAATTCTGTCCCAGTAGAGATTGACAAGATTCTTCTAGTGCCCTTACCCTCTCTCTTACTCCTTCAAGCTCCACATTCAAATCCGATAAGGAATTCTCTAAAAGAGCATTTTTTTCTATAAGTTTCTCCATGATCTCCAACTTCTCCAGAAGAGCTACTTTTTCACTTCTCTCTCTCTCACAAACCTCTTTCAGATTTATTTTATCATCCTGCAACTCCTTCACAGATGATCCAAGTGAGTCTGGAAAGAAGCCAACTGATTCCACCTGCTCCAAGATAGCCTGGTGTTTTTTGTTTAGGTCATTTAGCTCCTCCTTCAGACAGTAAATTTCTTGCTGAAGAGCATTTCTTTGGTCCAGTCGAAGTTCGACCTCTGCTTCAAGTTTTAGTATTGTCTCCCTTAACTTTGAAATCTCATCCTGAAAAGTTTGTATTGTCAAAGCTGAAGATAAGTTAACTTCACTTAGACCTTTGTTCTCCCCCTTCACCAGCGCAACTTCATTTTGTAAACTCTGGTTACGAGCTTCTAGGTCCTGTAAAGTTTGGGCCCTACTCTGTAGCTCCGCAGCCATAGATCTCAGTTCTTCCTGAGATTGAGAGTGCAAATGCTGCAAAGTCTGAAAAGCAGTTTCAGCCTCCACAAATCGCAAGTGCTCTTCTTGAATGCAAGTCCAAAGTCTTCCCAACTCCTTCTGCTTCTCTGTACGCTCTTCACCTTGAGCAGCCAGTTTCTGTGACAGAGACTCCAACTCAGAGTGCAAAGTCTGATTAGATCTCTCCAACAGAAGACATCTTTCTTCAACTCCTTTTAACTTCACAACCCCATCATCTACCTCAGAGTTAAGCCTTTGCGCCTCCTCCTCAGCATGGGCAAGTTTAAGCTCCAAACTTGAAATTGTGTCCAAGCACTGCTGGTACTGAAAAGCCGAAGCATCCTTCTCTGCAGTTAGCTCAGTTAACGCTTGCTTCAATGTTTCTACTTCTTTTTCAGCTCTATCAGCACGCTCAGCACACCTTCGGGCTTCTTCCTCAGCATGCAATAAATTTCCCTCCAGATTAGATATATTCTCCAAACACTGTTTGTACTGAAGAAGGACATCCTCTTTTTCAGCTTCTAGTTGAGCCAGTTCTTGCTTAAGTGATTGAACCTCAAGTTCAGCTTTACTAACACGCTCATTGAGTTCTCCTGCATCCTTTTGAGCATGGGAGATATTGCTCTCCAGGTAAGTGATTTTGTCCAAACACTGCTGGTATTGAAGAAAACTGGCTTCCCTTTCAGCCTCTAGTTTAGCAAGGGCTTCCTTCAAAGTTTGAACTTCAGCTTCAGCTTTGCTAGCTCGCTCATTAAGCCCCATGGAATCCTCTTTCGCACGAGAGACTTCCATCTCCAAATTAGACAACCTTTCTAAACTCTGTTGGTACTGGAGGAGGCCAGCATCCTTTTCAGCCTCTAATTTAGCGAGAGTGTTCTTTAAGGTTAAAATTTCCAGCTCAGCCCTACCCACTCGCTCAGACTCAGATCGAGCCTTGATATCATTTTTACCACTGTCTTGCCCACCTAGCTCTCTCTCTTCATCATCAGGAAAACTAAGGCCTTTTCTTGCCCTTCCCACCCCTTCTACAGCCCCAAACAAATCACTGAGCTGTTTCAAGCCCTTTCTGCCAGGTACAGAATCAGATTCTTCAGTAAAAGCTCCATTCTTCTTAACAGCTTGGGAATGTGGTGATGGCGATATTCCCAAAGCATCCTTTTGCAATTCTTCAGGATCAAAAAGTGCACGTATTGGTGGCAGATCAGGTGTACGGGGCTCACCATCAGCAGAAACTGCAGGAGAATCATCAGTCAGCATAAAAGGAACTTGGTTGGGAAATGCTTCTGCCATTGTTCGCTGGGCCTGGCGGAGTACTCCAGTTGCATGATCGTATCTTTCAGCCAAGGCACGATATGCCCTGTAAAACTCTTCAACCAATTTCATGAGCTCTGGGCGTTTCTTATAGTACATCTCCGCCCTCCTTGCAAAGGAATCTGCATCTTCTTCAATGAGTTTGATCATTTGTTTGACTTTGATGTCCATATCTGTCCAAACAGAAGAATTGCTTAAGGAATTAGGAGGGTAAGAGAAAGAGCATCAATGCTAGAAAAAAATATTAAATACCATGGCAGTATGTTGGAGAAATCCACAGTCATCATATGCATATTAATTATCAGAATTATTAGTTCCGAACAAGTCTGTTGCTTTGATCTCTTTGTAAAAAGTAATTGCAACTTTATTAACTACAAATTATTCAATTCAATTAGAAGGCCAAGTGCCTCTTATGAATGTAGTTTGTGAGAATGAAATGAGAGTTATAATGTTAACATAGATTATAAATTAAAACTTACAACTATTACTGAGAAATAATGCAGAGAAGAAGCAGAATGGGATGGAAGAACTCCCTGGAAACTAGAGACTGTGGTACAGATAATAAAGCACTTACTGAATTAACTTCCGTATTAGGAAGCTTGATAAATATTGTGAAAAAAAAGAAAGAAACACATACTTGCCATTGCATGGATGATTCTTATCAAAAAGTTTGGGTCCTTAACCACATTAAGAGGCAATTGCCCAAAAATAGAGAGAATAAAAAGAAAAAAGAGGGTGAGAATTCCAAGCCAAAGATGAACTTCAACATGCTACATACAGTACACAAAACTCCAAAACATGATGACCGGATTATAAACAATCAGTAGAACAGGAAAAATGCAAACACAAACAGTAAGTACAAAAATAAATTTGGGATACCATGAAAACCAAATTAGCTTTAGGTTACAAATTCAATTCATAAAATTTTAGTATCAGATGTGTGGTCAAGTTCATCCATACATCAAAGGTAGGGGACATAAAAATATAATAGCCACAAAAAGGCAGCGAACATATATCTATGTTCATGTGAAATACAATATCAAATAGAGAGCTTATAGCAGATTTTAAAAAACACATCATATTGCAATTTTTTTTGAAGTTAAAAAAAAAATTGGTTTCACGTATAATGTTTCAAGTGCTAAACCAGTTCCATCCATTTAATCAAAACCCTTGAATTTGGTTCTTTTCAAGGTCAATTGAAAGAAGGTGCTAGTAGATGCTTTAAATCCAATAACAGATGGGATAATGCTATGCCATGATAAGTAGCATAAAGCATCACTATCCACACTTTCAAAACCATTCTAAACCACCACTCTCTATCCACCAACATTAAGAAATTTTTTAGATGAAGAAAACTTATTTGCACAAATGATAACTGATGCAAAAATGTTAGTGCCACGCTTTCTAAATAACTAGATCACTCCCTGAAAGCATAAAACATAACTAACCACAGCCTTTTCTTCACCAAATAAAGTAATAATCAATAAGGTTGCGGTCTGGTAATATCCATGAACCAATTTGGGTTTAAGGCAGTTGCCATTTTCCTGAGGGTGATTGAGAAGAAAATATGTATATCCAACTGCTACCTTTCGTCCTTCTAGTAACAACGTAGCCATTCTTATGCTTGCAACACATAAATGGCCATGAGCATCAAATACATAACCTCTTAATTTGAAGAACCAATAATTAAAAGAGAAATGACCAATTTCTATCATCAGCCATTATAATTAAAATTACAGCTGAATATCTCTGTTCAACTGTTATTATGCTACACTTACAACCACAGAGCGCATAAAATCGAACATGTAGACAATTAGTAAGGATAGAAATGCAAAGAAAATCTATAAGGCAACAAATTAGCACCTGTCAGATTCTCTTGAAGCCATTTTGAGTTTTTGGGACTTATGTGGCTGTCCCACCACCAAGAATATTTGCGTTTAGAATCAGCATGCGCCGCAGCCGCCATAACTCAATCAAAGACGTCACCACTTTCTAAATCTGATTGGAGGAAACTAATATCCTTGATCGCAATAAACGATGATGGATGATCCAAATATTGATAACCCAGTTAAGAACTGGATGTATATAACGAAAAGCCAATCAATAAAACACAGATTGGCAGTAGTTTAAAGATTCTTGCGCCTCACTCCTTGTACCTAATCAACATCATCAATAACCTATAGGAAACAACATGAGACAAATCAATCTCTGAACAAAACCAAAACTACTAATTTGATAATAATCGAGTCCTTCATACCTTCAAAAAAAATATTAAAATAAAATAAAATACTTATAACAAAAATATGACAAACAACATGTGGAGTACAGAATTTGATGCATAAAGAGTAATCCACTAACCACTATCTTTCAAAATTTGTAAGTAAAACCTGATCAAAGGAACACCAAAACAAAATCAAAACAGAGCTAAAACAAAGTGTTAAACCGTGATAAATTTGATAATAGTTTGAAAAAAATAAATATATTTAAGATAATAATATATTCTTCACAGACTCCAATGTTAAGTATTTGATTATTAAATTATAAACGACTGTAAGATCCTACGAACAAAACCAGGTTGTACAAAATAGCTACTAGTCAAAGGTTCAAAAGCAACTACAAAAAAAAAAAAAAAAAAAAGAAGATCAAACGCCAAACGATCAGAAAATTACATATTACATGAAAATTGACATGTACAGCCATTGATTTAACAGGAAAAAAAAAACTCAAAAACTCACCAATTAGCAGTTATTAGAAAAGAGCTTAAGCTACATGTTCTGATCTTCCATAAGAAGTCTAACCCATGTTTTTCAGATCTGTATACGTCGCTCTGTAAGACTGTAACCGTGTTTCGTTTTATTCTCTCTCTCTTTCTATTTGCCGTTAGCTTGCTTTTTATGTTGTTTGTTTGGTAGTATCAGAGGAAACCAAACAAAATACGTTTGGCCTGGGACAAAACCCTTTATATTTTCCACGATATAAAGAAAAAAGCAAAAGTAATTTGCGAAGTGCACTGATAATACCGGCGTCGTATTTGTGGAAATTATTTGAGATTATTTACTGCGGATTACGTATGTGGATTTGAAATGACCAAGTTGTCCTTGGAATTAAAATATAAAAAATATGTTTTTCCTTGGATTTCTAAAGAAAATATTTTCTTGACTGTGAGTGGTGGGAACTACTCCGTAACGGCTGGTTTTTGAGGAAGATTCTGCTGCCATGTTTAATGGAAGCCCCTGGGTCTATTTTTAAAATTCTCAAAATGCCAAGTCAATCTCTTTTTTTTTTTTTTGAATTTGTGATTTTTAGTAATTTGGTTCCTAGGCTCTGTATTTGTATTTGTACAGTAGACTTAAAGGTTACTTTTTGGTATATCATCGGATTGAATGTACGCTTGAGGGTTCAAACCAAAGAGTCAAACCACTCAAACCTAACCACGTTTTATCTTAATAGCTTTTCTAACACTTGCTTTACACGTGTATAAATTCATTAACATACACTCGTAAAATGACAATATGATTTTGAGGCACTAGAGTGGAAATAAATAATTTCCTGTGGTATATAATATGATCTTGAGACATAAGAGTACAAACAGAAAAAAAATTATGCAGTTTACATAATTAGTATTTTGATAAAAATTAAATTGAGTTTAATTAAGATATTAATTTTATTAAGAAACAAATAAAATTGTTATGACTAATAATTCATATTTTTCATTTATATTTTCTGTTTGAGGATTATTTTTTCTCAAAATCTTTTATTTGTTCATGAAAAATAAATTTGTTAAAAATTATATGGTTTTAGTGTTTGTGGATAAAATAATTAAGTTATTTTTATTATTTCTCTTATAGTTCATTTGATAAATTACAAAGAAAATTGATTCAATAAAATATATTTATTAATTTGATAAAAAAATTGATAAATTGATAAATAGTTATTTTTTATTAATTTAATAAAAAATTAATTACTGAGAATATATTTTACAGAGGTATATTATAAGGATCATATTTTACTGAAAAATTTATATTTCTGTATTTAGAAAATATAATAAAATATTAAAAAATAAATTTAAAAAAATATTAATTTATTTGGTTAAAATCTAAATTTACAGAAAAAATTTAAATAATACCTAAACTATCCTTATAATATTTTTTTATTATTTTATCATATCTTAAATTTAGGATATAATTATCTTTTGACATGTAGACTCCTCAATTCATTTTTTTCGGTAAAATATTTTTTCTACTCCTCTCAAAATAAAATATTTTACCAACTGTTTGATAAAGTTTAGTGGATCTAATATTTTATTTTACATAATTATTTATAAACAAACATAGTATTGTTGGTCAATTAAAATTATGTCGTCAACTTTTTTATAATTCTTATGCAACCAAACACATTATTAGATAAATGATATAGTTTTATTGTCTTAAATACATAAATGTTTATACTTATTTTTGGCTAATATGAGATTGCCAAAATATTGAATTTAAAGCCGAAGTGTTAAAAGAAAATAATGAAAACAGATTACCATAGTATTTTTTTTTTCTATAGAAAGTTTACCAAAACATTCTATAAATTTTTGAACACTTTTTCAAATATAGAAGAAGCTCTAATATTTAATATGATAAATCATATTCAAATAAAGCAAAAAAAATTTAGTTATATTTTTCTTATTTTTATATGGAAAGTTTACCAAAATAATCTATAAATTTGTGAGCACTTTTCAAATATAGAAGAAGAAGCTTTAATATTTAATACTATAAAGCATATTCAAATAAATCAAAAAATTGTAGTGTTTAATGTAATAAATCACATCTTATTTTACGTGATTTAAGCTAAATTTATTTCTAATTTTTTATCTATTAAAATATAGTATTTTTTTCCTTATGAGGAGGATCTATTTAAATCCTCCATATTGAATTGAATATATATTATGCATTTCTGATTCATTTTATGGGGAAAATTTTCACTTTAATTTAGATATTTAACAAATAACAATGCAGCTTGCTTTTAAAATAGTATTTTATCTGTTTCATTTTGACACTCGTATAAAAATAGTATATATAGATTAATAAAATAATTAATTATTATAAATTTTATAAAAAATCACCATAATTTATCTAAATATATTTTTTATCTTTCATTTTATTTATTATTTTTTAATAATTAATAACGGTAATATTAAAATTTTTTAATTAAAATTTTTTAAAATTTATAAAAGTATTATTTGAAGTGGAAAAACAATTGTTATATGAAAATTAGAATGAAATGAAAAAAGTAATAATTATGATTACGACCCAGGTTTACAAAATAATAATGCAAATAGAAGTTGGGGGCATTTTGGTAATTATGGAAGGGAGAATCTTGCATGCTTTGATTTTAGTAAAAAAAAAAATCTTGAATGCTTTGATTAGTTGTTGGTGATTTGAGGCTCTCGGAGGATATGACACGGTGTCGTGCTTTAGAAAGATGGGCGGTCTTGGACGGTGGCCACTCGCCACTCGCGAAGGACGGTTGTCATTCGTCAAGCCCACTGCGAATAAATATACACTAACTCTTATAATAATTTAACGAAAAATATTAATTACAATTATTTTAAAAAATAATTTTTATTAATTTTTTATTAATTAAAAAATATTTATTATAAATTTATTTTAATAAATATTTTTTAGTAAATAAAAAATTATTCAATAATCACTCTTTAAAATAATTACATTTAATATTTTTTAAAATTTAATAAATTTAAAATATTTGGTAAAATTTTTAATTTATGTGACATTTTCCCCGTAAAATATTTGCAAAAACAAAAAAATCAATTAATTGAAAGTTATAGTTTATTTTTATTGAAAAGTAATATTTAAATATGATTTTAATATCATTAAACTAGAAAAATCACTGATTTGTTTATTTATTATTTAACTATAAAAAGTGGCATCAAACTTCAAATTTATTTAATAATGAAAAATATGTGTAGAAACCTGCTAATAAAACTAAGGCCAGTTTATTGTACCATTTTCGTGGAATGGGCATTGAACGGCAGAGGATGATCCAATCATCACGTTTCTTTGGTGCATGAACAAAGGGATCCGACCGTTTTAAGTGTGATGATTCATCCATAAGGTCTAACATTTTTTTTCTCAAAAAAAATTATTTAACCAATTTAATTGTAAACCCGTTTCGAAAAATTTGATCTCATACCAACCCCACATATACATACATACATATGCACATACATGCATGCATATTATATATATATATATATTCATTTGATTTTATTGTTAATTAGAATCTAATGCACAGTTAACATTTTGTTCTTAATACGAGTTTCGATAGAACAGCCTGTATGTATATATATTATCATAAAAGTTGAAGATAATCAATTTTCAATATTTATATTGTTAGGAAATACATATAAAAATGTAGAAATTACACAATTATTTCACAAATAAAACGCAAAAACATATAGGTTATTGGATTGTAAGGGTCTAATCATATGTGGAAGCATAATGTTTTGGACTCTTCTATTGACAAGGACTGTAATTGGAGAAGAAAGAGAGAAAGGATAAGAAGGGTTGGAATTTTTTAGATGTTTGGTGGAACAAATAAAAAATAATATTAAATAATCTTTAATTAGTTTGTGCTTAGCAGCCATCCAAGTAAGGCCACAAGTTATGTAGACTTTGTTTGTTAGATAACAATAATATAAATAAAGGTTTAATCACCTTTTAATTTTTTTTTTCCAAAAAGAAAGAAAAAGGTTTAAGTGGTTTTCATTTGATAAGAAAGCTTGGTGGGTAAGGTGACTTCTAAGCCTATAAACATGGTCCCTTCATTTGTCATTGATGTTCTTTCTTATAAGTAAACTATTTATTTGGGATGGTAACTTAACCAAAATGTTTAATTTTTCTTGTTAGTAATTACCCTTAATCCTTAGTTGAGAGTGATGCTTTTTAATTATGTTGTGAACAATTAATATGTCCATGGTCTAAATCATATCCCAAAATTGTACTCAGCGAGTTTGATTGAAGACCTTAATGAATAAATGTGAAAAAAAGGCTTATATTAATTTAAGACTATGCCCGAAAAAAAAGAAATTAATTTCCAATAATAATCAGTAATAAATCTTTTGCTACAATTACATAAAAGAAAAAAAAAAGGTTTGAAATTAGGGTTGATTAGCATTTAATTCGATGAAATTTGATCTAATTGATATCTATTATGAAAATCAAATTAATAGGTTCTAATATTTTATTTTATTTTTAATATATTTTTGTTGTGGTTGTGATTCTGAAATTAAAATAATTATAATATTTTTTAACAATAAAATAATTATAATATTACTTAATTATAAACTCATTGATTGTTAATGTTTCGTTTAACAACTACTTATCCATTCCTTAAATTAAATTGACGAAACACTTTTTTCTTTTTGAAAATGCATATTGAAGTACTATTTAATTTACAGTTTGAAAGTTTGTTAAAATACATGTCATAATTGATAGGTTTTATATAATTTTAGAAGGTAATTAATTAGTAAACTACGTTAATTGCTATTTAGTAATTTACTCTATATTCTTTAAAAAAAAAGTAATTTGCTCTGTATCTTTTTTTTTTTTTTGGGTAAATCATCTTTTCAAAATCGAATAATATAAAATTACAAAGGACAATAAAATTATTTTTATCAAATTTTAATATAATTATATATTTAAAAAATTAAACTTGCGATATTTAATTAAGCAGCTGCATACTCTATTATCATTTATCATTTACTTAATATTTTGATCAATAAAAATTTAATAATAAATAATATCTAATTGATTAAATGAAATATCATAAATCCATAAATTCCTTTTAAAAATGAGAATTATTTCAAAATTCAAGAAATAAACAACAATTAAATAATTTTTGAAACTTCATCTAAATTGAATTCACATATATATTCCAAAACTAAATGGGCAATCAATTTTTGTCAGTTTATTAAATTATTAGTTTCATCTCCAATTTAAATTTAAATTAAATTAATTAATTTAAATTGAAAAGAGAATGAAAGAAGTATAATTAATGAAAAATAATAATATAATAAATTAAAATGTAACTTTTCACGTTAAAATTTATTTTTTGTAATTTCTCAATTTCAACTTAAACATTTTAAAAATAAATTTTAAAAATTTTTGTAATAAAAAGTAATATCTGAATTAATTTAGAAATACAAGAAACCTAAATTTTATTCGAGTTGAAAATTTAATATTCATACACAAAATAGATTTTTTTAATATGAGATTTAGAAAAATTACGTCCACTGAATTATAATAAATATTATTTTTTTTTTGGTGAAAGAGTAAAATTTTGGTCAGAGTTGAAAATTAAAAAAAAAAAAAGAAGTAAAATGCTTATATGAATACAAAATGTTGCACTGAGATTGGACTTTCTCGGGTCGGGATTACTATTAATTTCATATCATAAATTTGTGAGTTGATGGTTAAAAAGTTAAAAGCAATAAAACGGAAAAGGACGCTTTTTACAGCGACAGCAAGGCTTTTTAGAGGGTGTTTATCAAAATTAGAGCTTTTTAGCTTACTGTGAATAAGAGGGTGTTTCTCAAAACTTAAAAGCTGGTCAAAACTGATTATAAGCAGTTTTTAGATTATAAGTTGTTTATTTAAGTGATTTTTAGATTATAATGAGATTAAAAATAAGCAGTTAAGCGTTTCTGTAAACTAGTTAATATAATCAGTTTATAATCAATTAAATATTTCTGTAAAATCAGCTTATAATCAGTTTTTAATTTCAGAAACTGTCAAAATTACCAAACTATCCCTAAATTTATTTATTGTATAAAAATAATTTTTTAAATGTCAATGCAAAATTTATTTTGCAATAATAATAATAATAATAAAATTTATTTAAGAAGAAACGTAAAAGAATTTTGATTGGAACTAAAGTGTATAGGTTGGACAAATTTGAAATATTGAAGATTAGGTAGGGATAATATGTTCTTTTACTTGGTCAAAACTGGTTAAAAAATAAGTGCTTAAAAAAGTAGCAAAATTCAACTTTTAAAAAACTGATTAAAATCAGATTATAATCTACTATTTAAGTTTCAGAAATACTTAAATAAATAACTTATAATTTAAAAACTGCTTATAATTAATTTTGACCAATTTTTAAGTTCTGAGAAACACTCTCTTAATATACTTTTTGGTACACACATTAGGTGAGACAACATCATGTTCATGTGCCTGACTTTTATAAAAGTTGTGACTTGCAGCCTCTGCTGAATTAGTAAAGCATCAAATTCAAAATAGAAGATGATGAAAACTGAAAAATATGGAAAGTAAATTTAATTAATTATGGATTTTTTTGAACAATAATTAATTATGGATTTGAATAAAGAGAAAAGGAAACAAATTACTGATAAAAGCACGTTCTCGTGGTGGTTGAGTACAGTGAACTCAAGCGCCTTTTACCATTTCAAAAAATAAAAATAAAATAAAAAAAGAGGATTTCAAGAGGTCTCGTGAAGCCATCATGATCCTCAATTGCACCTGCACGGCCATCCTTCTGTGACTCACCCCCCTCTATAAATCCCCAAATTAGATAAACAATGTCAGCCAAGAAATATTGACTTGTAAATATTTTTTATTTAACTAGGAACAAATTTTCCCTAAAGTAGAGGCTACGTTACAATTTGTTTTTTTTTTTAAATTATTTTTATTGTAGAACAAAAAAATTTTGAATTTAAAATCTATTATCACATCATATGATCCACATCCTATGTATATTTATCATTAATTATGTTTAAATATATTATATTATATTTTTTAATAAAAATATATAAATTTAAGATAATTTATATTATATTATAATAAAAAAGTATATGTCGTCGTTTACATTAATTATAGTTACTCATATAAATTTATATATCTCTATTATATTTATTATTTATACGTAAATTGAAATTTAAAATACTTCTAAAAATACCTATGATGATATGCTATGGTTTATAAAGTGTAATTTATTTAGAAATTTTTAAATTATATTTTCATTAAAATTTTGAATTTATATATTATTTATTAATAATTTTAGATGATTCACAGAGTATTTCTTAAAATACATAAAAATTAATGTGTCTTCTGGAAATTTTTGGTATATATATATATATATTACAAAAACAAAGCGATAAAGAAAGAAAAGAAGACTTATATTTGATGGGTCCTTCATGATCAAATCAAAAGTTAAATACAAAGTTTAATTTTGAATTGAAATTTAGATATATGTGGGTGTTGACTAGCCAGCACCTGCACATGGATTATCTCATAGTTTCTAAAAAAGCAAGCAAAGTAACAAACCCTATAATTGCCATGATTTTGTTAGGCAAAAGTGCAAGCAGGTGTGAAGATGGAGAACCCAATGGCTGGTGCATGGTCCACACCTGAACTGCCATGGGTGATGGACTGATGGTTAAGAAAATTGCCGTTTCCCATCCCATGTGCTGTTTTTAAAACATACCCTATCTTCTATGTTGTGCTTTTTATGAGTCTTCATTCCTCGACGGATTGAGTGTCTGTTGGCATTATGCTTCTGATCAATACACTCACCAACCATTTGCTTTTTCATGTGTTTTGATTCATAGGCTTACAAAATTATGTATTCGGCACATGAAAGATGAATAGATGTATACTAATTAGTATCATGTCATGTGTTATTATTTTGGACTTATTTAATTGTTTGCCATTTTATGCATTGATGGATGTATCTAGTTAAAGGGAATTGACCTAATCATTATCCATTTTCATAATAATTAACGTTTTTAAACCCATCAATATGTATATATAATATTTTTTTGTTAAGGTTTATATATGATTTTTATTTTAATTAATTAGTATACATGCACTCACAACATCTCTCTCCACATGAGAGTTTTGTTTTAACCATTTAAATCAATAACCAATTGGATGAATAATGGAAGTCAGAATCCAATTTTGAAAATTATAATTTTATTTCCTTTATTTATTATGAAACCTTCTGAAGCAAATTACGTCTTCAAGACTTAAAAGGAAGACATATATTTAACCAATTTAAAACATATTTTTTTATATAAATCATTTGTGAGATATGCATGAAACAAGATTAACTCAATGATTTTTCTTTGTATTTAACAATTATTTTTTAAAAGTGATTATTTTTTATTTTCTGAGTATTATGATAGAAAATTTTGACATTTATGGGATTCGAATAATAATATCAACTCCTCAGATAGTTTTATATTAGGTTAAGGTGATAATTTTTATTTTTATTTTTGAAACAAGTTAAGGTGATAATTTTAATTTATATAAATATATGAAAACTTATCTTTATTTTCTAATATGTACGCAATATATTCTGTTTATTGTTTAATAGTTATTACTTTATTTATTATCAGATGTCAGCTAGTATTAACCTAGAGGGTCCGGACCAGCCCAAAAATCAAAGAGAATTTTACATAAAAAAATAAAAGTATTTTCAATTTTTTTTTTCAAAAAACTCACTTTTCTATTTTTAATTTTTAAAAATACATATACACAAAAAATACATTAAAAATATACATATAATATATTTTCAGTTAAATTATTTTAAAAAATATTTTTACTATAAAATATTTTAAAAATAAAAAATTATACTGTATACCACTCTTAGATATTTGTGCTTCACGAATACTGTGACCACATTTTGTTTTTCACTCTTGCCAAAACACACTAATTTTTTTTATAATTTTACGCGGAAAAAAGTTATTTTTTTTATTTTAGTAATTATTTTATTTTATTTTACTTAAATTTTTTATCTAAAATTTTTTATTTTATATTTTTAATATACACATAAAAAAATAAATATATACATAAAAATTATATAATATATATAAAATACATACTCAAAAAATAAAAAATACATCTATAATACATTAAGAATACTTTTATAGCAAATATATAATACATTTGCGTAATATTTTTAATATTTATTTAATTTTATTTATTTAATTTTTTATTCTTAAAATATTCATATAATATTTATATAATATTCATATAATATTTAATAATTTTTATATAAAATATTCATAATTTAAATATTAAAAATATAATATATACATAATATCTGCAATATATCTGCAACATCTACAACACATTTACAATAAATTTATAGAATATCTATATAATAATTTTTTTATGTATATAATATATAAAATTTGTTTAAAAATAAATTTAATGATTCTTATTAATATATTTATATATATATTTTTTAATTTTTTAATAAAAGTATTTTCAATTTTTTTTTTCAAAAAACTCACTTTTCTATTTTTAATTTTTAAAAATACATATACACTAAAAATACATTAATATATATATAATATATTTTCACTTATTTTTTTTTAAAAATATTTTTACTATAAAATATTTTAAATATCTATAAAATGAAATTCCCTCGAAACCAAAAGCATCGTGTGTCTCAGCCAAAATGGTCCATGTTTGGGATTCAAAGGCCTTTTACTTAGCCCAGGCACTGTTCTCATCCGACAATCCAGTATCCAGAAGATGTCAATCCGTGACGCATAAAAAGCCCATGTCCCAAAACAACCAATCAATAATACATTATTTTAAAAGAACGACACGTATATAAGCCAATAGATGAGATAATGCAATTAAGAACGTTATATATCCCAGGTAAGCACCGCATCAGATCCATATCCCCTCTCTCTCAGTGATCGGGCCAACCATTTGTCTTACCAATCATCTCTTTCCACACAACCTCAGTATCTTTTTACAAAACTACCCCTATCAATCCTTCCAAATTACCAAAAGCCTCCACTTCCCGGCGGTTTTATTTATTTATTTTTTTCAAACGTTAATCATCTTCACCCTGCCAGCTAAAGGCTAAAGCCATTTCACTCGGAATTTCTATACGCAAAACCATGGCGTCTATGGCATCACTACTCCGTCGAAAACTCCGCCTTAAGCCTTTTATCATCCCAATAAGACTCTTTTCTGTCGAATCTCCTTCTCATGGCAATCAAACGACACACCGTATAGAGAAAATCTTGGTGGCCAATAGGGGTGAAATTGCTTGCAGGATCATGAGGACTGCCAAGCGGCCTGGGATTCGAACTGTGGCTGTTTATAGCGATGCCGACAGAGACTCGCTTCATGTTAAATCAGCTGACGAAGCCGTTCATATAGGTCCGCCTCCAGCTCGGTTGAGTTATTTGAAAGGTTTGTCGATCGTTGACGCTGCCATTCGTACTGGTGCTCAGGTGAGTAGCGTAACGCTCTGTTTTGACTAGCGAGGATGTCTAGAAAGAAGAATATCACGAATTATTTTTTAAGTGAAATTTCATAACATATTGAAAATGAACTAATATTCGTATGATTTTCCCCAAAAGCTATGAGGTTCAAGGTTCTTACTAATAGAGGCGGTGGTTGTTTTATATCTACAACATGATAAAATCATCCATTGACGTGCTAATTGCAATTAGCGTGTTAATGCGCCAAATAGATGACTAAATTTTGTGTTTTTCGAGTGTGGATGATCGCGCTAGTATTTGAGCATTTCTTTGGCTGTTAGTTTTCCTTTTAAACACTCAATCCCTGTAATTGGTATATGATATAGACATATAGTAGCATAAGTAGTTGTTACTTTTCTAGAATTCTGCATATTACTTTGAAATGGCTCTCCTCCTCCTCACCAGTCACCACTGGAGTGCTTATCACTGTGGGATTTGACTCAACCTTATTGCTTCGCTGTACTTGTTTGCTTTATATTTTGGAGGTAGTAATAGAATAGACATTTAGCCTCTATTCGGTATGATGTAATTGAATGTAATCTAATCAAATGAATTTTCTGTTTACAGTTTATATTAATTTTTATTTAATCACATTCAATTGCATGTACTAAATATAAACTTTTAATTTCTGAAGGTAAACTTAACGAATATGAGTCCCAAACTCTACCTCCCCTACCCCCACCCCTTTTTGACCATCTATTTGTTTATAGGACTAGTAATATTTAGAGATACTAGCAATATTTGTGGCACTTGTTATTCCACCTAAATCTAGTAATTTCCATCTTGATCTTATTGACTTGTTATAGTTTGTTGCATGTTGAGTTAAGATAAATGAGGCATGGTTGATTGTTTGTTTTTCCGTTTGTCACATTTAAGGGTATGTTTTTCAGCGTGGATATCTTCTTCTGAATATTAGGCTATCCACCTGGGTTATGGTTTCTTATCAGAGAGTGCTGAATTTGCTAAACTTTGTGAAGATAAGGGTCTTACATTCATTGGCCCTCCAGCTTCAGCAATTCGGGACATGGGTGATAAAAGGTAGAAATTACTTTGTTGCCTAACTTCATTCTTTTCCCTTATGATAGACTTGCATGTTCAGTCTTTAAATTAATCTGTTGCCTAATACTTCATTGTTGGTTGATATGGAAAAGTGTGATCCAGTATTCTTTCTTTCTTTCTATATGCAAACCAGAATTTTGCTATGATTATTTAGAAAAATCTACTGGTTATGTTAATGTTCGTATATATCTGGCAGTGCATCCAAGAGGATAATGGGTGCTGCAGGGGTGCCACTTGTGCCTGGATATCATGGTAGTGAGCAAGATATTGAACTCATGAAATCAGAAGCAGATAAAATTGGATACCCTATCTTGATAAAGCCAACCCATGGAGGTGGAGGAAAGGTATGCCATTTACTCAAGAAAGGAATTTTAACGAAAATGTTCAACGGTCAATTTACCACAGGACATCAATAGTTGGGTAATGAATGGATTTTACTTTGGGAATTTGGAATATGCATCTATTGTTGAGCGTATGTTAGAGAATTACTACAATGAAGTCTTTAATGGCATTTTTTTTATATAAAATCTGTTAATAAGGCAAACAACATGTGAATAAGGTTCTTCATGTTAAGTTATATATTTACTTCCTTTTGGATGAATTTCTTACACTGTGCAGATTTTTTAGGGTATGAGGATTGTGCAAAGTCCAAGTGAATTTGTTGATTCTTTCTTGGGTGCACAACGTGAAGCTGCTGCTTCTTTTGGCATAAATACAATTTTGCTAGAGAAATACATCTCACAGCCAAGACACATAGAAGTCCAGGTACTGCTTTTTACTTGCATGGATTTATTAGTATTGTTTTTCCACTCAATTAATCTGGTACATGTATTATATATTCACAAAATGTTCTTATGTGCTTTCTCTTTAACTTTCTTGAAATTTTGTGGTTTGATATTTCTGAGATCTGCATGCCTTTATTGTCTGTTTGATTTATAAATAATTTTTAGTTTATATTTTATAGATATTTGGAGACAAATATGAAAATGTACTACATTTATATGAAAGAGATTGCAGCATACAGAGAAGACATCAGAAGATAATTGAAGAAGCTCCAGCTGTAATGTTTGGCTCCTATAGTTTCAGTTCAGATTTTTAACTGTATATATGCAGAAGTTATAACTGGAGCTCCAATTAATGTAGCCAAACGTTATGAATGATTTCCGCTCACACTTCGGTCAGGCTGCTATATCTGCATCCACGGTAAAGTTCATCTGAGTTGCTTAATGATGACGATATTTGCAATCAATTTAAAACACAATATTGTTATGTATGGAAAACAGGGACAAAAAACAGCCCTGTTCGAAGATTTAAGAGGAAAATTTTGTTCGCATTTGCAGCTTAGTTTACATGGAGTTGTATTTAACTAAAAGTTTTGTGCCCAATTCAGAAGAAAAAATTGAGTTCAAATGCAAATTGACATGGTTTTGTCAGCTGATGTTATTAGTAATTAACATGACGCTTGTTACATGTAGGTATTTTAGAAAATAAACTTTACTTGTGGAGACTCTGGCATGTGCATTTTACTTTCATCTATGGGCTAGTTCGAACTTAGAAATGGTGACCTTTAATTATCTGTAATTCAGTCATATTATATTAGCATTTTAACATTATATATGAGAAATTTGAGCTACATAAACCTATTAGATTCATGATGCAAATGAATGTGCTGTATTCTGCTCCATTTAATGATTTAAGTAGTTCTACCATGTACTCTGGCTTGTGAAAAATGTGTTGATTTGAAATTTCATCCATATTGCAATATAACCAATTTAATATACTGTACGCTTGGAAGGGATGCTTTCTTTTACATGGATTGCCACAACACATGGGATCCTGAACTTGTGAGGTCAGTTTGATGCAAAGGAACAAATTTTGTTATTGGCTTACATATTGGAAGATAGTATTGTAAGGTTGAAGTGAAATTTATTACAAAGTAGCTTTAGTGACTAGGATTGGTTGGAGGTTTGCCTACCAAGGCTGATTTAAGGTTAATTTGAAGGGTAGTTATTAAGGTGGACATTTATGGTTTTATGGGAATAGGTTAAAGGTGCAGAAATCAGAGGAGAAATAAAAGGCTGCGAGGGGGCTGTTATGGCAAAAAAATAACATGAACAGTGAAATATAAGAAAATAGTTTAGGCATTACATCTGAAAAACAGTGTAGTGGGTGGCTTTTTTATTCAGTAGCAAACTAAATTAACAACACTACAACTATAGATATTTTTGGATTTAAAACTAATCCTAGTCCTTTTATACAAAGGACTAGTCTCAATCTCTAAGGATTTGAAGTCTGGAAACTAGTCTTAAGCTCTATGGATTTGAAGTTTGGAAAATAGCTAAATGATCCAGCTCTTCCTAAACCAACTAGGATCTACCCAAAATATAACTTAGCATTGAAAAAAGTGACTCCTGAAGAGATCTGGATAAATTTCCAGCAACTCTTAGAATTTCAAAATTACCTTTAACTTAAAAATAATATACCAGCAGCTTAACTAGATGCATAAGTAAAGCTCTAAAAGGACTAAGAATTAATTTGTAATTTTTCACAATAAGCCCCATAATTCATGTTAATTTTTGCCCATAATTCTAAACTTAGTCTTTGAATTTTCTTGTGCCTTCTACCTGTTATAAAGCATTCTGTTTTTTTTTTCTTTTCTTTTTTGTATCATGAGCACAACTATGTTATTCGTTTGGGAATTGTATATCCACTTGAGACCTGTTCTGTCATGATTACTGCCATTTTCTTCTTTTTAGCTTTTCATATTTCAGAAGTTGCTTCATAATTTTTGTTCAAGTATCCTTTAATTTTAACTCCTTTTGTGACATTTACTAATGTTTATTGCTTATATATATCAAAAGGCAGTTGGTTACCACAATGCTGGGACGGTGGAGTTTATAGTTGACAAAGTCTCAGGCCGGCCAATTTTTTTTTTATGGAGATGAACACACGCCTTCAGGTGCTTAGCTCTAAATTTGTATGCTTGTATCCCGTACCACATAAGTTTAACAAATCCTAAAGGAGCATTTGTATCCATTTGAAGGTTGAGCATCCTGTGACAGAGATGATTGTTGGTCAAGATCTTGTAGAATGGCAAATCCGTGTTGCAAATGGAGAACTGCTTCCTCTTAGTCAGTCACAGGTGCCATTGTTGGGTAAGCTTGCTCCTGAAATATGAATGTTGAAACAAATGCATACTTGTAGTTGAACATGTACTATCCTCCCATGCAGTTTGCTTCTTACTTGATTGAAAAAAGAGAAAAAAAAAAAAAGAATTAAACTACAGTAAACAGTGATACAATTTAAATAACCTGGCCATTGACCCAAAAAAAAATGTTACAAAATAATTGCCAAATAATTAATTTCTATTTGCATTCAAAATTGCATGCTTATTTTCAAGAGGTAGTAAAATAAGAACCAACATAATAAGACAAGTGAAGTGATGATATTTTCTGACGCTTGAAGACTAAGGCTCTGTTTGCTTAGCTTTCTTTTTCAATTCTGTTAAAAGAAAAAAGGAAGCGATAAGCAATATTTGATTGATAAGAAAAATTACATAATAAAATAAAAAAAAAATCAGTTTCTATGAAAAGCAAAGGCATTTCTTGATCAAAACGCTTTTTTATTTTTCTCATATCGATCAATTTACCAAGTTTATACTTCTTGTTATTAAATTTATGTTATAGCAATCATAAATGATAGTGTTACTTTTTAGAATGCAAACAATTTCATAAATTGTCGATGAAAAGGAGAGAGGAAGAGAGGAAGAAGAAGAGAGAGAGGGGGGGGGGGGGGGGGGGGTGTGGGGGTGAATTGGAAAAGGGGGAGGGAGGAGTGGGGAGGGGGGAAGGCTCTACGATATTCAACTCAACTCAACAAAGCCTTAATCCCAAGTCAATTGGGGCCGGCTATATGGATTCTTCTTTTCCACTTAGTACGATTTAGGGTTATCTTTTCTGATAAATGTAACATCATAAGATCATTTTGGACCACCTTTGTCCAAGTCAGTTTAGGCCTACCTCTGCCTCTCTTAGCTATATCTATTCTAAATTGTTCGGTTTTTTAACTGGCGCATCGCTAGATTTTCGTTTCACATGGCCAAACTAACTTAATCTATGCTCTCTTATCTTATCCTTAATAGGTGCCGCCCTCACTTTTTCTCTAATGCACTTATTGCGGATTCTATCCATCCTGATATGACCACACATCCATCTTATCATTCTCATTTCCACAATATGCATTTTACTCATGTGTTGTCTTTTTACTGCCCAACATTTATTACTATACATCATCGCAGGCCGTATTTCAGTACGGTAAAACTTTCTTTTTAATGTAATTGGCATCTTTCTATCACATAGAATTCCTGTAGCACCCCTCCACTTCATCCAACCAGCTTTAATTCTATAACTTACATCTTCTTCAAAACCCCCATCTTCTTGAAGAATAGAGCCAAGGTATTTAAAATGAGTACTATGAGGTACTGCCATTCCGTCTAAAACAAATTTGCCTCTTTCTTTATTCTCGCTATTAAATCTACAATGCATATACTCAGTCTTAGTCCTATTTAACTTAAAACCCTTAGATTTCAAAGTAATTCTCCATAACTCCAACTCTTGATTTACCCCTGCTTAAGTCTCATTTATTAATACAATATCGTCTGCAAACATCATACACCAAGGAATGCCATCATGTATATGTCTTGTTAGCTTATTCATGACCAAGGCGAAAAAATAAGAGCTTAAAGGTGATCCTTGGTGTAATCCAATAGAAACGAAAAAATCCTTAGTATCTCCTCCCACAGTGTGGACACCGGTGATGACTCTCTTATACATATTCTTTAAGACTTGGATATATCATATAGATATTCCCTTACGCTCTAGGATGCACCGTAAAACTTCTCTAGAGACTCTATCATACGTCTTTTCCAAGTCAATAAAAATCATATGTAAGTCATTCTTCATCTCTCTATACTTTTCCATCAAATCTCTTATAAGAAAAATAGCTTCCATAGTTGATTGACCAGGCATAAAGCTAACTGATTTGGGAAACGATGTTCCACAATTCTCTTCCACAATTTCATAGTGTGGCTTATAGCTTTATACCTCTATAATTTGAGCAATTCTGAATATCTCATTTATTCTTAAAAATAGGTATCAAATTACTTTGTCTCCATTCATTAGGCATTTTCTTTGTACTTAAGATCTTATTGAACAAAGATGTCAACCATGCAACTCATGTACCTTCCAAACATTTTCAAACCTCAATAGGTATCCCATCTGGTCTACAAGTTTTACCAACTTTCATCCTCTTCAAAGCTTAACTTTCGAAAATATAATCCGTCTAGTGTATTTTACATTTTTCTCCGGCCTAACGTCTAAACCATCAATGTTACCATTATGGTTACCATTAAGAAGTTTCTCAAAATAACTTCTCCATCGTTCTTTAATATCCTTTTATTCTCTTTATCTTTAATGCATTTAACTTGATTTAAATCACGACATTTCTTTTTCCTTATCTTAGCCAATTTATAGATAGTTTTTTCCCCTTTATTTGTTCCAAGTTTCTGATACAAACTCTCTAAAGATTGTGCTCTTGTCTTCTGTAAGCTTTGATATGCTCAGGTTGATAATATTTTTGGCTTGCTACAATGATAGTAAAAATTCCCTTTTGTTTTTCATGTATGCTTGAATATCAATAGAATATCTTTATCATGCAGAGTCTTTATTTCTTATGTTTTTCTTTGGATAGGTCATGCGTTTGAAGCTCGAATATATGCTGAAAATGTTCCTAAAGGATTTCTTCCTGCAATTGGAGTTCTTCATCATTACCGCCCTGCTGGAATCTCATCAACAGGTGCAATTGCAGTGCAAACCCCAAGTTATACATAATATGAGCCCTAGCATCCATTTTGTATGAAGAGTGTATGCCACGTGATTTTTGGATATTTTTTTATATCTTGAAAGATTTGCTGGCCGAGGTTATTCTTTAATCAGATCTCCTGTTTATCCATTGTCCGTCTGTTTTGAGCTTAAAAGAACTTGCAAGCTATGATACATGGGGTTGTCTAGGATTCATTATGATGAATCAAGCCTACCAATACTTTTCAGTGAACCAGTTCCATTTTTTCTCTTTACTTTGGTGTGCTATATTTTTGGCTTATATTAAATCTGTCTTAATTAGCGGTTCGAGTTGAGAGTGGAGTTGAAGAGGGGGACACTATAAGCATGCACTATGATCCTATGATTGCAAAGCTTGTAGTTTGGGGAGAAAATCGTGCTGCAGCATTAATCAAACTGAAGGCCTGCTTATCAAAATTTCAGGTATACATTAACTAGAATTATGTGTCGGTTTGAGTTCGTTATTAGTGGCTTCTCCTTTGAAATGGATGGTTCACTAGATGCCCTCGATGCAATGCATAAGCTTCATAGAATAACTCTATACTCAAGTTTCAACTAAATTTATTTGCTTATATAGTAGAAGCTTGTGATTGTTTGTTTGGAAGGTGATTGATGTCTCAAATGGTCTGGATGGTTTTGTTACACCAAGGAGAGACATTTATAAAGGTTATTACCCATTCAAACCCAATAAATTGTGATCCTAGGAAAGAAATTAAGATAGCTCTATCCTTCATCATATTTTCACAGTGTGTCTACTCTTGATACTTGAACTTGCACCCTCTGGTTTTGTGGTTGAAAGGCAATGACCCTAGTAATATGAAGCAGTAGACATTATGTTGGAGTCTTCTTGGATGAAAAACATGATTTATATGTGTTGAAAACTAATGTTTTTCTATATGCATCTTGTAGTCTTGTATCACTCTGCTACTTATCTTTTAGATTTAAATTACGTCACATATTATGGTCTCTACTTCTATAACAACAACAACAACAACAACAAAGCCTTAATCCCAAGTTAATTGGGGTTGGCTATATGAATTCTTCTTTTTCACTCCGTTCGATTTAGGGCTACCTCTTCTGATAAATGTAGAGCAGAAATATCATTTTGGGCCATTTTTTTCTAAGTTAATTTGGGTCTACTCCTATCTCGTTTAGCTATATTTACTATAATTTATTCGATTTTTCTAACTGGGCGCATCACCATGTTTACATTTCACATGGCCAAATCATCTCAATCTATGCTCTCTTATCTTATCATCGATAGGTGTTACCCTTATGTTATCTCTAATGCACTTATTACGGATTCAATCTATCATAATGTGTCAACACATCGATCTTAATATTTTCATTTCCGCGACATGCATCTTATTCAAGTGTTGTCCTTTCACTGCCCAACATTTACTACCATACATCATTGCAGGCTGCATTGCAGTGCGGTAGAACTTTCATTTCAATTTAGCTGTCATCTTTCGATCACACAGTATTCCTGTAGCATTTCTCCACTTCATTCAATCAGCTTTAATCCTATGACTTACATCTTCTTCACAACTCCCATCCTCTTGAGCTACCTAAAATAAGTACTATGAGGTATTGTCACTCCGTCTAAAATAACTCCATCTCCTTCTCCATTCAAGTTATTAAATCTACAATGCAAATCTCTACATTTTCTTTCTCTTATTTTAGTCAATTTATAAATAATTTTTTCTTCTTCTTTTATTCCCAGTTTGAAGGGGAGTCTTGGCGTAGCGGTAAGTGCTGTCGCCGTGTGACCTGAGGTCACGGGTTCGAGTTGTGGAAACCGCGTACAAATATCCAATGGGTCCGACCCTTCCCCGGACCCCGCTCATTGCGGGAGCATTCGTGCACCGGGCTGCCCTTTTGCCCTTTCTTTTGTTCCCAGTTTCTCATATAAACTCTCTAAAGATTGTGTTTTTGCTTGTCTAACTGCCTTTTTAATATCCTTTTTCGCTTTATTATAATGCTCAAAAGCATCATTGTTACTACACTTTGACAAACTCTTATACCATTATCTTTTACTTTTTATTATTTTTTACACTTCCTCATTCCATCACCAAGACTCTTTTGAGTGATGTCCACATTCTTTAGACTCCCAAGGTACCTTTCTAGCTACTCTTTTAATTTTTATAGACATGTCAATACACATATCATTTATTGACATATTCATATCTACCTCCCAACCTTCTGCCTTAACCAACTCATCTTTAAACCTCGACTGTTTATCACCTTTTAGGGTCCACCACCTAATCTTAGGGATGTTTCTCATAGGCCTATTAGTTGACCTCTTTATCTTGACATTCAAAATCATTAATCTATGCTGAGTGGTCAAAGCCTCACCTGGGATAACCTTGCAATCTTTACAATGAGTTTGATTAGCTTTTCTTATGTGTATGAAGTCAATCAGACTTATATTTTGTCCATTTTTAAAGGTCACTAGGTGAGATTCTCTTTTTATAAAATATGTATTTGCCAAAATCAAACCATAAGCTATAGCAAAATCAATGATAGCTTTGCCTTCTTCATTTCTAATTCCGAAACCATACCCACCATGTACATCCTCAAAACCTACTTTGTCTTTTTCTGCATGTTCATTTAAGTTCCTCCTTTAAAGATATTCTCATCATTCAGAATTCCCTACATAAGCTCATCCATATCCTTTCAAAATTTTCTCTTGCTCTCCCCATCTAGTCCAACTTGAGGGGCATATGCATTAATTATATTAATGGTATCCTTCTGTAACACAAGTTTTACTAAAATAATCTTATCTCCTACGCTTTTTATTGGAACAACTGTCTCCATAAGACTCCGATCTAAAATTATTCCTACTATATTCTTATTTCTGTTTGTTCCTGTATACCACACCTTATATCCTGTATTCTCTACTTTTTTTTACTCTTCTCTCCAATCCATTTAGTCTCTTGAATGCAAATAATACTGATTTTTCTTCTCTATTTAGTATCAACAAGTTCTCTCAATTTACCTGTAAGAATTCAATATTCCACGTTCCTATTCTAATCTTATCTCCCACTTGTTTTTTCTTAAATCTCTTCCTATAAAAGCCTTTACAATTAACTGAACCTATATCTCTCATAATACTCGTACTCTGGACTAATTTTTTTACCCACACTTGTACTTGATGTGAGAACCTTTGCTTAATTGGCTCTACACTCGGGCACCGACATGACGTATTGCATTCGGAAAAAGCCATACACCCTTGTCTATTTCTCACTACACCCGGGCTCCGATGTAGGACGCCCCAACGATAAATTTATAATTAGAATCCATATCATAAGATGTGACAAAGTTTTATGCTGGCTGTCACCTACCACAACTCTCCTCCTTTGTATGGGCTTGGAACCGGCTATGCACAAGAAACTCATGTATAGGCGGAGTAATGGTCTCTATTTCTACATCTGTGTAAAAAGTTTTTTATAGGTTCTTGCTGACAACTTATTGATCTAAATTTTGCTTAGAATTTGTCACTAGGAAAATGTAATCATTCAAAAGTTCATTGGTTGGCAGGTTGCAGGAGTGCCAACTAATATCAATTTTCTTCAAAAACTAATCAACCATACTATAGAGATGACCTCTTTACTGATCCTAACAATTCATTGTTAGCTAAGGAAACATGTAATAATGCCAGATTCAGTGCAGCTCTGGTAGCTGCCTGTCTTTGTGAAAAGGAACGTTCAGCTTTGAAGGAAAGTCCTCCTGGTAGGTTGAAGGCTCGTTCTTGTTTAGTAATATATATTCCTTTTTAATTTTCATTATATTAACGCTTGTAATAATTTCAGGTGGCAGCATCTTGCACTCCATATGGTATTCCCATCCCCCTTTCAGGGTCCATCATGTTGCTAGGCGTTTTATGGTATTCGAGTGGGATGATGAATATGATAGCAGTGGCTTAAAGACTGACAGTTTCCATCACTTATCAGCCAGATGGGAACTATCTGATCGAGGTATTTATCTTCTTATAATGAATGCTAGTGGAAGTTTGAGTGGCCAGTTCTCATATTTGAGTGACAACCCTTCTACATTCTGTATTTGTACAGATTGGAGAAATTAGTTTGCCTGGTTTAGAAGTCAAAGCAATACATTCACGTGATGACAGTTTTAGAGTTGAGGCTGATGGTGTAAGCATTAATGTTAGTTTTGCTGCTTATTCAAAGGTAATTGCATGTTAAAGCATGACTAGATTAATTCATGCACGTTATTGAATAAAGTTTCTTTCCTTGCTAAGTAAACATGTAGAATTTTTAGGGTAAGTTGCCTTCGTTGCCCCATTGTCATCTGTACTTTAATAGTGATATTGAGATTAAATTAAATGGATGGCGTTCAGGCGATGAGGATTTTGTGGCTAGCATCTTCTTTTTTCTGTCTTTGTCATAGTATTTTGAGTTGTTATTATGGGGGTAACATGGTGTTTTCAACTCGCTAGTCTCTGAATGGTGCTCTGATTCTACCCCGGGCTTCCTTACAACAATGTGGCGTTTCCAGACACTTTTGTTCTTCAATGCATTTCATTTACTAGTATGTTGACTCATTATATCATTATTTTGTTGATATTACTACTGCTTGGTCGAATTAGTTTTGTCAATAAAAGGCTAGCAGAAGATTTTTGTGACAAAAACATTTCTCAGTCAGTAATACATATGCATCTTTGCACACATGTATATACGTTTCTGTGTCCATCTGTCTGTCTTTGTATTTATCTTTGTCCATGTTCGTAGAGTGTGCCACGCGTTCATAGCTGTGGTACTGATACAAGATCTTCCTCTTTGGATGCAGGATAAGACAAAGCACATTCATATATGGCATGGGTCTCACCATCATTATTTTAGACAGAAAATAGGACTTGATTTATCTGATGATGATGATGATGAAACTCAACATAAGACCAAGTTGGAGACTACATCTCACCCTCTAGGAAATGTGGTGGCTCACATGCCCGGTTTAGTGGTTAAGGTTCTTGTGAAGGATGGATCAAAAGTGGAGGAAGGGCAACCTATATTAGTGTTGGAAGCAATGAAAATGGAGGTTTGTGCTATTGCCACTAAAAATTTGGATCAGTGATTTTTTTTTGGCTCATTTTAAAAATTGTTTTCCATTTATTGAATAGCACATTGTAAAGGCGCCATTTGCTGGCTATGTTCATGGGCTTCAAGTGACAGCTGGCCAACAGGTTTCTGATAGTAGTCTTCTTTTCAGTATTAAGGTTAGTAAATGTTATTTTTATGCAACTGAAATAAGCTGAGATTTATATTTAGTGCAGCGCTAACAGTAGATCCAATATAAATATTGACAATCTATCAGCACTATGTGTTTTCATGATTCAATGTATAGAAATTGTCCTAAAAAAATTACATGATAATTTGCCCTTTCAACACTGCATTTAATTTTCTTTTGCATTTCTTTTTCATATTCATTTTCGAGGTAATATTTAGATGATAAATAATACACTTGCATATTGGCAATAATTTTTGAGTCTATGGAAATCAGATTGAGTCCAGCTTATTGGAGTTTGAAAGGGTTTTATTTTCCCTATTTACTGCAAATTGGAAATACAGAAAACTATTAATGTGTAATTTCACTGGACTTTTCATGTTTCACTATTGAGGAATTCAATAAAGAATTGCTATTTCTTCTAATACATATGTATGAAAGTCAGCAATATGAATTAAAGGGATAAAAAATGATAAGACTTGTAATTTTAAGTTGAGTTTAATAAATAATTCTATACTAAACTTAAAATTAACATAATATATTTATAGTGATTATTCTATAATTATAAAAATATTATCAACCATACTAAAATTAATAATTTTTTTTAATAGCTACTATAAATTTGTTGATATTTTTGGTTATCATAATAATATAATATTATTATTTTAATTACTAATTAATATTTATTATTTTTTAAATAATGATAGTTATAACTTTAATCATTATAATAAAATAAAACATTAAATGTTATAAATTTTCATCTTTAACATATTCATCATTTGATAATTAATTAATTATTCAAAATTTTAAATTAATATTAAAAATCTTTGTATAATAATTTATAGTTTTTCATATATATAATTACTCATATTCTTATATATAAATATAATTAATTTATTATGCAAATTATTAACAAAAATTTATTATTCAATAATTTAATTTATTTTAACCCTAAATATTTTTATTCTAAAATTAATATGTATATACCTATCCTCATTCTAATTTTAAATAATTACTCAATTATTAATTAACTATATATATATATATCTATTAATAAAATTTCTTAAATCTTATTTAATAATGAATTCAAATTTACTAATATCTAACTATCAATTTATTGATTCTTAATATATATATATATATATGTATAATTTAAGTAATTTATTTTATGATTTATTAATAAATATTATTTAATTAAATTAATCATACTCTTTTTAAAATCTAAATTTTCATTCTATTTATAATCATTAAACTAATCTTGTGATTGAATAATTAATATTTATAACTAGTTCTTTTAATTGGTGGTTTATTTATTTAAATTCTTTTATCACATTAATTATAAATAAATAATTTACTATCAAATAAAAATTTTAATTAAATTCAGCAGATTAATAAAATTTAAGTTAGTATTTAAAATATATAACATGTAATTTAATTTATAATTATTTTATCTTTATTTATTTATTTTTGTTGATTTTCTCTTAATGTCTTCAACTCAATTTTATAATATTAACTAATTATATATATATTTAATTAATTTATAATATTAACTAATATATATATATTAATCACTAATTAACAATTATAATTATTATTTTATTAGCAAATGATTTGTCCAACTTAAATAAGAAATTCTAATAAATAACTAAGTTAATAAAAATTTTAATCTAACTCATTAACTTACTAATTAAATTTTAATTTAATATTTATAATTCTTAATTATTAATTTTACTTATAATTATTATTCTAAATTAATTATATATATTTTTATTTTTATGTTACTATTCATCAAAACTTAAAATACATATCCAAAATTAGCAAATGAGATGTCAAATTAAAGCTTATAAAGAGAGAAATATAAAAATATCCATGTCGCCTAAAAAAGACGTCGAAAAATGGTCGATTAGTCATTAAAAAGTTACGTCAGTAAAATTTCTGACCAGCGCTTTGGGCGGCGCGTGCGGCATATTTCGGCCGCCGTTCACGGTAGTTTTGATACCGTTGGAAAGTCCGGCAAGTTAACTTTTTCGGTGGCCGGCGCGTGTCATAATATAAAATTTAAATCATATAATTTCATAAACTTAATATATATAGTCCATAAATAATATAATATCGCCGTTCATGGTAGTTTTGATACCGTTGGAAAGTCCGGCAAGTTAACTTTTTCGGTGGCCGGCGCGTGTCATAATATAAAATTTAAATCATATAATTTCATAAACTTAATATATATAGTCCATAAATAATATAATATCTTAGACGTAAGTAAATATATATTTATTAACAATCTAAGGATAAAACATGACATTTTGGGCGCAGTGATGATGCATGACAGCACCAAGAGTAAATATTCATGGTTATACACATATACAGAGATACCCTTATACACATATACAGAGCTACCTCCAAAGGGCGACCACCTAATATATGTCCCTAAAGGCTATATGTATAACAAGTGCTGTTCCAAAAACAGTATCATATCATAATCCGTCAATTCCTTTAACACTTCATTATCACAAGTGTCTCTATTAGAAAATATATAATGAGTGTATTCAAAATATTTATTCAACTGTATCAATAATTAATCATCATATTATAATTCAAATATTAACATATCATTATTTGTCCCCATTTTAAATATATATAAAAATTACTTTTTTTAAATTCATCATAAATATAATTTTATCATGAAATAATTTTAGCAAATTATATATATATATATATAATTTAATAAAATATCAATGTTATATAATTATCCACTCACCTTAATCGATATCTCAAATTATTTAATCGACTGATTTCTCTCTATGTTCTGTAAATGCAGTAAAATTTACACCTAAATTGATATAAAAATAATAATTTACTAAAATATTATCTAGGATTAATACTAATACGCGGTGAATGGCATAAAAAAAATATGAAAATGAGTCCTAAAATTCTAAAGAATTTTTGACAGAGTTTCGGCATAATTCGGTCGTTCTCAAAATTTTAAATTAATTCTCCAATGAGTATTACACAATTTATCAAGTGAATTACTTATCAAATATTCCAATAATATTTTTAACTTAATATAATTTGAGCATCTAAATTTATAATATTTCTTTATACAACAAAATCATATTATTTTAATTTTTTTAATTTAATAGTTTAATAATATTTATTTTATTATTTAATTTGTTTATATATAAAATAATATTAAATTTATCTTTTTAATACTACCGTAGTTTAATATTCTAAGTCTTAAAATAATTTGTATTAATAATAGCAACAATAATATTTATATTATGCTAAATAATTTATTTACTTTTCTTAGTACTTTATTTATATTTTATTTTTTTAATAATCCCATATAATTAACTTATAATAATTTTTTATAGTAAATTTATAACATTATTTATGTAATTAAAAAATAATTAATTATCCACTTATCATTTTACTTTTAATAAATAAAATTTAAATTTAATACTAAGTAATTTTAGTAATAATATCAATATTAATAAATAATTATATACCAAACTTAAAATTAACATAATATATTTACAGTGATTATTCTATAATTATAAAAATATTATTAATCATAATAAAATTAATAATTTTTTTAATAGCTACAATAAATTTGTTGATATTTTTGGTTACCATAATAATATAATATTAGTATTTTAATTACTAATTAATATTTATTATTTCTTAAATAATGAGTTATAACTTTAATCATTATAATAGAATAAAACATTAAATGTTATAAATTTTCACCTTTAACATATTCACCATTTAATAATTAATTAATTATTCAAAATTTTAAATTAATATTAAAAATTTTTATACAATAATTCACAGTTTTCAATATATATAATTACTCATTTTCTTATATATAAATATAATTAATTTATTATGTAAATTATTAACAAAATTTTATTATTCAATAATTTATTTTATTTTAACTCTAAATATTTTTATTCTAAAATTAATATATATATATATACCTATCCTCATTCTAATTTCAAATAATTACTCAATTACTAATTAACTATATATATATTTATTAATAAAATTTCTTAAATCTTGTTTAATGATAAATTCAAATTTACTAACATCTAACTATCAATTTATTAATTCTTAATATATATATAATTTAAGTAATTTATTTTATAATTTTTTAATAAATATTATTTAATTAATTTAATCATACTTTATTTTAAATCTAAATTTTCATTCTATTTACAATCATTAAACTAATATTGTGATTGATAATTAATATCTATAACTAGTTTTTTTAATTGGTGATTTATTTATTTAAATCCTTTTAGCACATAAATAATTATAGATAAATAATTTACTATCAAATAAAAATTTTAATTAAACTCAGTAGATTAATAAAATTTAAATTAGTATTTAAAATATATAACATGTAATTTAATTTATAATTATTTTATCACTAATTATCTATTTATTTATTTTTGTTAATTTTCTCTTAATGTAATAAAATTATAATTTATTTCTTCAACTCAATTTCATAATATTAACTAATTATATATATACTTAATTAATTTATAATTATAACTAATATATATTAATCACTAATTAACAACTATAATTATTATTTTATTAACAAATAATTTGTCCAAATTAAATAAAAAATTCTAATAATTAACCAAATTAATAAAAATTTTAATCTAACTCATTAACTTACTAATTAAATTTTAATTTAATATTTATAATTCTTAATTATTAATTATAATTATAATTATTATTCTAAATTAATTATATATATATTTTTTATTTATCAAAATTTAAAATACACATTCTAAATTAGCAAATAAAATATCAAATTAAAATTTATGAAAAGGGAAATCTAAAAATACCTGTGTCGCCGAAAAAAGAGGTCGAAAAATGGTTGGAATAGTCGTCGAAAAATTACACTAGTAGAATTTTGGACCAATGCTTTGGGCGGTGTGTGCGGCGTACTCCGGCCGCCGTTCACGGTGATTTTGATGTCGTTGAAAAGTCTGACAAGTCTACTTTTTTAGTGACCAGCGCATGTCATCGTTAAGTGACAGAAAAACGACGAACGAAAGAGAAATATGAAAGGTATTCACTAAACTCTCTTATTCTCTTTCATTGTTTTCGTCTCTGTCTCTGCTCTCTCTATTTCTCCTTCTTTGTTTCTTTCTTTCTTTTTCTTCAATTTTTAATTATACACTCTAAACTCTCTCTGTCTCACAGATCTTAATATCCTAGCAACTCAATAAATAATTTTTTTCTCTTAATAATTATAACTTCAAATCATCTTAATTTAATTATTTAATATTCTCCACTTTATTTAATTTTTCAAACTTTAATTATTTTAATACTTGTTTGTTTAATTCTTTTGTCTCCTATTAATATTATTTTATTTTATTTTTTTAACTTTATTAATTATTATATTTTTTTATCCCCACTACACTTAATTATTTTTACTATCACTATTTAATTATTTAGTTATTATTATCTTTATATTTATCATCCCACTATTTTAATTATTAAGATAATAATATTTTAAATAATAATAATAATAATAATAATTACTATTATTATTTTATAGGCTATTACAATGGTCAATATATCAATTAATATCACCATTGATTATGAATAAAGTTGGAAAAGAAAACTAGTTATTGGGAATAAAAAAGCAATTTTAAAAATTATATCAATGATAGGAGGTTAACTTTCGGCTGATTGAATAGCCTCTTATATATATTTCCTATAAATATAATATTGAAATACTCTAGATGATGTCTAGAATTGGATTTAACAAGATTTTATCGGTGTCTCCTATATCTAGATAGTTTCCATATAATTTTCTGAGGGTTTTTCCTCCATTTGTAAGAAAAAAAAATATTAGTAGGGTTTGTAAAATGATAAAAAAAAAAGAGAGGGGGGAAAGGCTAATGAAAAAGAGAAGAGATTGGGACATTAGTGCTATTTATGAAAATTGTGGGGTCAATCTCTAAAATCTCTAGTCATTTTATAAAATTTCAATTGGTTAATAATTAGTCTTTACGTTTCGTTTGCTTCCGACTTGTTCCACACTTCCGACCAACTACGCCCCTAACAACCAATTAACCACACAAAAAAAAGGTCAAAAAAACTCAAATGGCGAATTCCGGAGCCGAGACCTCATCGTTTATTACGGATTTCCTCCGGAGGTCAGGCGGCGCCGCCATCATTGACGGTGGTCTAGCAACGGAGCTAGAACGGCACGGCGCTGACCTCAACGATCCTCTTTGGAGTGCCAAGTGTCTTCTCACTTTTCCTCACCTCATCCGTACGGTACTACTTATTTCTCTCTTCATTACATGAATATCTAATAAAACTGTTGATTTTCTACTTTGAAATGTGGAACAATTGATGTCTTTTAGAGTTTGAATCTTGTTCTACAATGGCTTCTACTTGTAAAGGATAAAACAATTTAGTATTTTAGGACACTTAATTAATTATTATTTGTTGTTATTATTTTAGAACACTTAATTAATTATTATTTATAGAGAGAGAGAGAGAGAGAGTTGTTCTGTTCTTTTTTGAAATTTTGTGTGGTATGACTGTCACCAGAAGCTTACTCATATTTAACAGAGATGGGCAGGATTTCTCTATCGTGTGGATATCGATCGCCATGTCATGCATTGTCTGTGGTCCTACTTTCTGTTCACAGTTCTTTTTGGACTGTATGGAATTGTATATCTGGAATCAACTTTATAAAGATTTGTTTCTATTGAGATATCACGACTATTAATAACACTAATCCACTTGGATAGAAAACTTATCTCAAATTATTGCAATTTGGATTTTAGTTTCAAGTGTAAAACCATAAAAAAATAGACATAATAACAAATTCCAAATGCTCAATTATTTCATTTCAAATGCAGCTATCCAAATGGACCATAATGAAACTCTTTGTAGATGGTAGTTTATCAATTCTTGAGCTTGGGCCACTATGGTAATTAATGGTTTGCAGGGGGTACTTACAAGATACAATTCCTTCCATCCGTCCCTTTTTTTTATTTTTTATTATTATTATAATTTTCGGACTGGAGATATCCCAAAAGTTATCAAAATCCCTATCTCTGCTGTTGGTTTTAGTGATGAAAACTATGGCTGCTAGGCATGCAATAGTGTAAGCCATATAACTTGTATGGAAAGATATTTATCTCAGCATTCAATGATTCAAAGCATTTGCAATTTTGAATGAATGATTTTAAAAAAAAAAACCCGCCATAGGAATTTGAGGATTAGAGGTTGAATTTGTACAGGCTAGCAATGTTATGTAATTAGTAGCATTAGGTTATACCACACAGTCATATGGAGGGAACATGTTCCTTTAGGTTGTTGGGATAGTTTGATAAGTTTTGTATTGATGGCTTTAAATGCTAAATCATACACACTAACTCTGAAAACACATTTAGGAGGGTGTCATGTCTACCCAGTCACTATTTTTCCCTAACAAATCTGCCAATACTGGCATCATAAAATATATTTAGAGGACTTTTTCATTTCAAAAAAAAAAGGGACTCCAACTTTTCTGATTAGTAAAAATGCTTTTGTTTTGATTCAAATATGATTTGTCATGTATTATCAAGATTACTAGCAGGTAAACTTCCATCTCGAGAATAGGAACCACCTTTTGTTCTTTAGCAATCACTTTCAATTTAATTATGTAATAAACCATTAGGTATGTTAGTAGCTTTGTCATCTTTTTACATTTAGCAGGATATGTTTTTCCTTTGACTTTATTGTAGGAGAAGGTGGTTTTGACGTGCTTTGCAGATTTCTAGAGCAGTGCAGTGTTATTAAATGTTAATTGCCTGGTCTTCTTGTTTTTTTTTTCTTCGCATTTATATTAGGAGGTTGCCTTATCTTCTTAGTGTTATATCTTTTCTTACTTCCTTAATAGCATATCTTTTGTTATTAAAAAAAAATTATTGTTAGCTGATTTTCATAACTGGCCAGGTGCACCTCGAGTATCTTGAAGCTGGTGCTGATATTATTATCACGGCATCTTATCAGGTATTAACAATGATTTCTCTGTCTCCCCACCCCCCCATCTATCTATCTCTGAAACTTACACAACTTACACTTAGTTTACTTGAATTTGGACAGGCCACCATTCAGGGGTTTGAAGCTAAAGGCTTCACTAGTGAAGAAAGTGAAACCTTGCTTAAAAAAAGCGTGGAAATTGCCTGTGAGGCAAGGGATATTTATTATGAGAGATGCCAAGCAGGAGCACGTGGTGGTATTAATGACAATAGGGTTCTGAAACATCGCCCCATTTTAATTGCAGCTTCTGTTGGCAGCTATGGAGCTTATTTGGCTGATGGATCTGAGTACAGGTAAGTCCCCCTGGAATTTAAAACATGAAATTAGCTGCTTTGCTGTTAATGTATCCTGTATCAAATGTCAATTAAGAGTCATAGCTTTTAATTAAAGGGATATTTTATTCTAGTTCTACAAGGATTTTGGTTGCTTTAGAGAGCTTATTGCGGCGTCTGATAACATAACACATTTTCACATTGAAGACTATGAGGAATATGTGTCATGATTGCAATCCCTTATATTTGTATTGCATATCATGGACTGGACATTCTGTCTCTCTGTTTACCCTCTTATATTTATTACTGGGGTAACGCAGGTATGTAGACGTCACAGGCAGACCACCAAATTGTGCTTGATTGTGTCAGACTGTGAAACTTTTAATTATGCTATTTATATTTCTCATTGTTGTTTCGCCTTTTCAGTGGGAATTATGGTGAAGATATTACCATGGAAACCTTGAAAGATTTTCATCGTAGAAGGGTTCAGGTATTGGCAGAATCAGGAGCTGACCTCATAGCATTTGAGACAGTCCCAAATAAGGTCGAAGCTCAGGTATTTGTCCTTTTGATGTCATAAAATTGTACTTTTTGTTTCTTGGAGATGAATAGGATGTTTATGCTTTGTTTTGAGAAAAATATAGGGGGAAAGAGAAAAATGACAGGGCAAATGGGTGGGGCAGAAAGGGGGATGCAGAGATTGTACTTCTCTTTTGTCTTGTTTGGAATTTGTGGAAAAGGGGGGAGGGAGGGAAAGTGTAATGTTAATCCACACTAACAGCCAACCTGCACAATCAGAAATATCTAGAACACAACTACAAGGGAATTAAGGAATAGAACAAGAGAGAAATTAGAGGATTAGAGAAGGAAGAAAAGGGAAAGAGGGAAAGAAGAGAGTAAGAGAATAATATGTACTGTATATTCATTTCTCAATGATTCTCTGTAATTTGTATATATAGCCTACCCTCTCATAGGAATCAACTAACAGACAAAAGCTGACATCATTCAAAAGAATCACTCTCATATTCTGTGCTACCAACTTTCTAAGCTGTTATTCTCATTTGTCCTAAGCATACTACCATAAACCAATCCTCACTACTTCCTTGATATTCACTCCTCCATGACTCATTCCTTTAATTTCTTCCATTTCTCTTCTTCCTTCGGTTGTATGTGACAATACCTCCCCCCTCTAAGCCATTCTTGTCCCCAAGAATGCATTTGTTCAGGAAATTGCTGCTGCATAAAACTCTAGTCTTCCCAAGTTGCATCAATGGTAGGGAGGTTGACCCATTTGACTAGCACTTGCTGAATATGTTGGCTGCCTCTAACAATTACTCTGGAGTTAAGAAACTTTTCAGGCCCTACTAGAATCTCTCCTTGCTGGATTTCTAGGAGGTCACTAATTGGTATCTCATTGTTTCCAATCTTCTTCTTAAGTAGTGAGACATGGAAAACTGGGTGTATTGTTGAATGTTGAGGCAGATTTAACTTGTATGCCACTGATCCAACCTTTTCAACTACTTCAAAAGGACCATAATACCTGGCAGCTGGCTTCAAGTTTCTTCTCAAGGCTACCGAAGTCTGTCTATAAGGTTGAAGTCTCAAATAAACCTTGTCCCCTACTTCGAATGCCCTTTCAGATCTTCTTTGGTCAGCATATAACTTCATTCTTTCCTTTACCAATTGCAACTGATCCTTCAACAGTGCTTGAATTCCTTCCCTTTCCTTAAGCAAGTTTTCCACATCAGCTACATTGCTATTGCAATTCAAAAGTGTTGGAGGCGAAGGGTTATAGTTATACAAGGCCTTGAAGGGCGTCATCTTGATGGAAGAATGGTAGGTGGTGTTTTACCACCATTTTGCAAGTTATAACCAGTCAGCCCATTTCTTAGGTTGGAGATGCGCCATACACCTTAAATAATTCTCCAAGGTCTGGTTAAGTCTCTCAGTTTGCCCGTCTGTTTGAGGGTGATAGGATGTACTCATGTGTAATCTGACCCCCTAGTAATTTAAATAATTCGCTCCAAAAAAGGCTTGTAAAGATCCTGTCTCTATCTGAGATGATGACTTGTGGTATTCCATGAAGCTTGCCAATATGGTTTAGGAATTCTCTAGCTACTATGGCAGCTGAAAATGGATGTGCAAGGGGAATAAAATGGCCAGACTTGGTAAAGCTGTCCACAACTACCAATATGGTGTCAAACTCTTGATTTGGGAAGTTGTTCTATAAAGTCCATACTTATAGTGGCCCATGCTGAAGAAGGTGCTGGCAGTGGTGGTAGTAGCCCAGGGTATTGACATTTTTCTGTCTTAAATATATTACAAACATCACAGAGCAATACCCATTCCACAACTATTTTTCTCATGTTTGGCCAGAGAAAAGAGCCTTCAACCTCTCAAAAGTGGCATGTATCCCTGAGTGCCCCCCCCAAGGGACTGTCATGAAACTGAGATAACAACTTCTTTCTCAACTCTGTTGCTGTACCAATATACAATCTGCCCTTATACTTGAGAATCCCACTTTGAATGGAGAAATTGGGGATTTGAGATGGATGTAAGGCTGCTGAAACCAGGAGCTTTTGTGCTTGTAAATCACCTTGATAAGATTTTTCTACCTCTATCACCCACATTGGAATTACCACTGAACTGAATACTATACCAGTGTCCTTCTCATCAAATTTTCTGGAAAGTGCATCAGCTGCTGTGTTTTCCCTACCCTTCTTATAAATGATCCGATAATCCAATCCCAATAATTTGGTTATTCCCCTCTGTTGCACATAAGTGTGGAGTCTTTGTTCAAGAAGGTGCTTGATAATTTGATGATCTGTAGCAATTATAAATTTCCCTTGCTCCAAGTAGTGCCTCCATTTGGAGACAACGAAAAGAATTGCCAGAAGTTCTCTTTCATAAGCTGAGAGGGCTTGATTTTGAGGGCTTAGTGGCTTGGAGATGTAAGCTAAAGGTTTCCCGTCTTGCATAAGTATGGCCTCTATCCCCTTTGCACTTGCGTCACTCTTTAGAGTGAATGGTTGTGTAAAATTAGGTAAAGCCAATACGGGAGCTGTGGTCATTGCTCTTTTCAAATACTCAAAGGCCAACTGAGCCTCAGAATTCCATTTGAATCCATTTTTCTTCAACAATTCCGTGAGGGGTTTGCAGATTTCTCCATAATTCTTGAAAAACCTTATGTAGTAACCTGTGACACCCAAGAAACCCCTTAATTGTTTCAATGTCTTGGGAATGGGCCAATCCACCATAGCCTAGATGTTTATCGGGTTTGTTGATACTCCTTGGGCAGAAATGACATGCCATAAATACTCCATGATTCACTCCCAAAAACACATTTCTCCCTTTTTGCAAACAATTTGTGTTGCAGCAAAATGTCAAACACCAATTTCAAGTGTTCCAAATGATTTTATTGTGACCTATTGTAGACTAAAATGTCATTAAAGAACACTAACACACATCTTCTTAGGTAAGGTTGAAAGATTTTATTCATGAGGGCTTGGAATGTGGCCGGTGCGTTGGTCAAATCGAAGGGCATTACTCTTAACTCATAATGGCCATTGTGTGTTTTGAAGGCAGTTTTTGGAATATTGGCCGGAGCCATCTTGATTTGATGATACCCCAGCTCTGAGGTCCAACTTAGAGAAAATAACAACTCCATATAATTCATCCAATAGGTCTTCGATGATGGGTATTGGGTATTTATTTTTACAGTGAGATCATTTAGGTGCCGGTAGTCAATGCAAAATCTCTAAGTCCCATCTTTTTTTTAACTAGCAAGTCTGGTGAAGCAAAAGGATTGGTACTCTGCTGTATGAAGGAAGCATCAAGCATTTCTTGGGTTAAATTTTCTAATTCTTCCTTTTGAAAATGAGGTTATCGGTAAGGTCTTAAGTTAATGGGTTTTGCGTTTGGTTTGAGAGGAATAGTGTGATTGATTTCACAAAAAGGAGGCAGGCCAGTGGGTTTTTGGAAAATAGCTTGGTACTTTTCTAAGAAGTTTTGGAGAACTGTCTAGAATTTTGGAGCGGTGCATTAGTGAGGGGAGGTTTGGAGGGTGGTTAGTTGAATGGAGAATAGTCTGGCAGAGACCCCTTTCCAACCCTTTTTTATTAGTTTTCCAATTGCCTTGCCAATCATCAACTTGACAGTAGCCTTCTCTGAAATCCCCTTTAACTCCACCATCTTCCTATCCTTCTTGAGCAATAGTTTGCAATTTTCAAAGTCGAACGTGACCGGAGTATAAGACTTCATCTAGTCAACGCCGAGTACCATGTCATAATCTCCTATTTCTAAGACCCGAACATCAAATTGAAATTTCAGCCCTTACATTACCCAATTGCAGTCAAAACATTTGTTTCTTACCACAATTTTCCTCTCATCTGCTATGGTGACTGTAATTGGATTAACGTGAACAGTTGGAAGCTTCAACTCATCAGCCAATTTGGAATCAATGAAGCTATGGGTGCTTCCACTATCTATGAGTATCTCCACCTCATGATTCTTAATGTGCCCTCTGAGTTTGATAATGTTATCTGCTAAGCTTCCATCTATCACATTCAAGGAAAGCTAAGCTTGTTTGGTAGCTTCCAATTCCTCTTCTTGATCAATCTCTGGCCAAGACTCTTCTGGAATTGCTTCTACACTCTCCTTTGACCCCTGTAAGGTCATAATCTGTTTTGTGGAGGAATGATGACTGGGAAAGTATCTCTCACCGCATTGGAAACAAGAGTTTGACCCTCGCCGGTGAAGGGGTTAGTGATTTGGTGCCGATGTTTTATTGCGATCGTGGGGGCAGAGCTAATTGGTTTAGGGTTAAGTGGTTGTGGTTCAATGGCTGGGTTAATGGGTTTGCTTTTTTAGTTTTGGGTTTTGCTATTTGGGTTATGGTGAAATGGTGCGTTTTGGGATTTGTAAAATTTCTGGGAAGCATTGATCACAATCTCCTGTAACGGAGCTTGTTCAAAAGCATTATTGAGGGTCACTGGATGCAGCATTCGTACCATGGCTCCAATTTCTGCCTTCAATCCACGAAGAAAGCTAGATACATAATAAGACTCAATGAGATAGGGATTTAACCTTTCTATCTTTGCCTTCATCTCCTCGAATTCTTCCTGGAAATTCTTCACGCTACTCTTCTGTCGAAGCTTGTTAAATTCCGCTACTACATCTTCGATCGGAGAATACCTAAATCTCTCTATTAGAGCCTTCGAAAATTCATCCCAACAATCTTCCTCATGATTTTTCACTCATCCCCTGAACCATCGTTCTGCTACGTCAGAGAGATAAAGACTAGCGAGTTCTAGCCGGCGCTCCTCAGGGACATCATAAATTTTAAAATATTTTTCACACTTCCACAGCCATGAATGAGGTCCTTTTCCTTCGAAGATGGGCAGATCCATCTTGGGCAAGAGTCAGCTGTAATGCCCCTTGTTACACCCATCACCATTTCCTTGAACAAAGAAGTCCTCTGCCTCAAGAGGTCGGGTCAATGGTGTGGGTAACAGACCTCTTTTCAGCACACTGGGTTCCTCCAACAAAGGCTCCTTTCCTTTATCCTGCAGATTTTGCAAGAGTTGCATCATCTGGGTAAACTGAGTACCTAGCTTTAACTGTTCATTACACAACTGATCAAAGTTACGTTGTTGTTCCCCTCAAATCGACTGTTGTTCATTTTGAACTGGCTCAAATCGAATGTTTTTCTCTGTTTGTAACAAGGTGAGTTTTTCTGATTCCTCCATCTCTCTTGTTTCCAACTCACTAGACCCAGAGGGTTTGGTCCCTTTCTTAGCTGTTTTACTCATGTGGGAATTTGGTTGCCCAGTTTGTAAGGGCTCTGATACCAATTTGTAATGTTAATCCACACTAAATGCCAACCTGCACAATCAGAAATATCTAGAACACAACTACGAGGGAATTAAGGAAGAGAAGAAGAGAGAAATTAGAGGATTAGAGAAGGAAGACAAGGGAAAGAGGGAAAGAAGAGAGTAAGAGAATAATCTGTACTGGATATTCATTTCTCAATGATTATCTGTAATTTGTATATACAGCCTACCCTCTCATAGGAATCAACTAACAGACAAAAGCTGACATCATTCAAAAGGAATCACTCTCATATTCTGTGCTACTAACATTCTAAGCCGTTATTCTCATTTGTCCTAAGCATACTACCATAAACCAATCTTTACTACTTGATATTCACTCCTCCATGACTCATTCCCTTAATTTCTTCCATTTCTCTTCTTCTTTCGGTTGAATGTGACAGAAAGTTCATAGAAATTAACCTTTCTTTGTTTGAATTGGGTGAAAATTAAAATTTTTTCCTTGATCCAATGAGTATACAGTTTGTAGATCCAATGAGTATACTGTTTGTAGATCCAATGAGTATACAGTTTGTAGATAAAAGGATTATATAAAGCTCCACAGAAAAATGGATGCATATTTTTAGATAAAAGTATTTTATTTTTGTGGTGATTTGGAGAAATAAAGCCCATGTTAATACTTAGTAGGATTCATATTTGCGCAGAGAGGTCAATGAGATTAAAATGTTTTGAATGCTAGACTTACCGGATTGGTCTTCTGCATGGAGGGTAAGATGGATAATGTGTTCTGTGGTACTTGAGTGATTTGTTCACCCTGCAATTTCTATTCCCCAGTTTTTCTCCTCATGTTCCAAAAGGGTGATAATTCAATCCTCTCCTACTTCTGCTCCCATCCCTTTCACTTCTGTCCTCTGTCCTCCATCACCGGCAGAAGGACTAGGTATTAGTTGTATCATCAGTGGTTGATACATCATCCTATGCATAGTTGAAATTTCTTCATTTAAGAAATTTGTTGCTTTAGTTTATATCTCAACAAAATGATGGAAAACAAAGCCATCATGAAGAGTTTTTAAATAAAAAGTGGCTTTTGTTATCATAATTGGTGCCGTGTTCCTTTCTGTGCACAATTTCTCATTGACTATTATATTTTCTCAGGCTTATGCTGAACTTTTAGAGGAAGAAAACATAAAGATTCCTGCATGGTTGTCCTTTAACTCTAAGGATGGTGTCAATGTGGTCAGTGGTGATTCTTTGCTTGAATGTGCCTCAATTGCTGAATCATGCAGGAAAGTAGCTGCTGTGGGAATTAACTGTACACCTCCTAGATTTATTCATGGACTGATATTATCTATCAAGAAGGTGTGGTCTCAACCTTTTGTTATTCTTTTCTTTTTCTTGATACATTGGAATTTTTAAGGGGAAGGAGGCTTACAGGCTTCTATTGTCCTTAAGATGATGCAGGTTCCTATTTTTAGAACAAAAATGTCGTGTTTGATAATTATAGTGCATACTGGTTTCAAGCAGATAGGAGCAGTCATTTATGGATTTACCCAACCCTTTCAATTATGCCTATTATTAATCATTTGGTCCATGCTAGAAATATAAAATAATAAAAATAATAATAATAATGAGGAGAGATCTGAATTATCACTTTTATAGTCCTGAAATTTAAGTTTTCGATGTAATTGCTATAATAGTTGATCACTGGAGATCAATTTTTTGTGGTAAAAAATTGAATACCACTACCCTGTCTCCCATAATTTTCTTTGGACAGTATTTATAACAAAAATATTTTGCCAAAATATGCTTGTTCAGTTTCAGTCCCAAATTCAAAGGACCCTGAATGTACTGTTCTACAGGATTTTTAAGTGCAATTTTTGCACCATGATAGGGACTGTTAATGCTTAGAACATCTTCTTGAGATGCCTTTTGTGGAGGTATGATATGCTAGATGACTTACTGTTCTTCTGTAGCAACAGTCGTTATGCTGCCCATGACGACGATTGAATATTATGTCTGATTTCTATGTTATGCCATGACAGATGTAAAAACTTAATTTTGTGTTTTTGGTATTTATGAACATTTTGATAACAAGTTCATCTATTGTTTTAGAATTTTAGTTGGAACATATTAGGCATCCTGCTTCTTGATAAACTTATTTTCACAAATAATTTCTTCAGGCGACCTCCAAACCAATACTTATATATCCAAACAGTGGGGAGAGGTATGATGCTGATCAAAAGGAGTGGGTGGTAAGTTTATTTTGTTTGTTTTGGAATTGTATAAAAGCTACCTTCAACTTGTTTTTTCAAACTACACTTGAAGGAACAAATTAAATCATGTTGTTTTAGCAACTGGTAGAAAAATCTCAAGGTGTTTCCTGAAGTAACAGTAAGCAATTGTAGCTTATTTGGGATGATAAGAATTTAACATTTGAATCTTTAGAAAGAATAGGGAAAATGGAAAATGCTATTATTAATTTTCCAAGGACAAAAAATGTTCACAGCTTCTTTGCTGACCCTATATAATACATCAAACTAACTGTGTACTCCTTTTTCAGTCGAATACTGGAGTATCGGATGACGATTTTGTCTCCTATGTAAACAAATGGTGCGAGATTGGAGCTTCCCTTGTTGGAGGTTGTTGTAGAACAACTCCTAATACCATCAAAGCTATATACGAGACTCTACACAACAGATCACCTGCTGCACAATTACTAATCTAAAGAGCCAGACACGAGAGCTTGCATGGTCTGGATAGTTTTGCCCTCAGTTGCGATTCAGAGAGAGGGTCTTACATAGCTTGAGCTCGACTGTTTTGAAATTTTGTTCTTTCGAGTGAAGTCGCTTTTGTAATCCTACTTGTTGACAGTATCACCGCTACACAGGACCAACATGAATATTGTAGCAATTTTCAACATGAATATGATAGCAATTTTCAACATGAATGTGGTAGCAATTTTAAGTGTGCTGAGCAATGTTTACAACCTTGTTTACTGAAAAATAGTATTTAATTTAAATAAGATCAGGTTTCTTTTCTTTTAGTAAGTGCTGAAAGAACTGTATCTCTAATGCTTTCGTCAATCTTTAATCTTTGAGCAAGGTCTGTTCCTTGTAGTCAAAATCGACCATTGAAGAAAGTTCTGGCAGTAATGCAAGCATAGTTTGAATTGAGTTTTCAGCGAGAGGGCAAGGATTTGATGGGATTACAATATCCTGTTCCACTCTTATCTAGCATATGATGGATGTTGACTTCAATTTTGCATATGAAATGTTAGTAGAATTCCTGTCAATTTAAAACATCAAATCACTAATTTATATGGCTTGATGCATATGTTACTCAAATTGTTGGAACCTGCTTTAGTCAAGCTGAAGAATAACTGAGCTGATAGCAATGAAATTCGATTTTCGACTATGTTTGATTGGTAATGTTGTATATGATAATCAGTTCCAAAGAGTCTGATTCTATTACAAAGCATTGCTATCACCATAAGGTGCATTGCTACAAAGCATCAGTCATTATGTATCGAAACTGGAGTAGATACCACTTTCCCTCAACAATCTCTTCTCTTCTTCAACATAATTTTTCCCCCGACTAGCCTGGCCAAGATCTCTTTTCCTCTTCTCCTTCTGAGCGAAGGATAGATTTTTCTTATCTTTGATAGTTTGTACATTCGTCGGTCGCTCCCCATCTATTAATGCAGCTCTGGTTTTTTCCCGTTCTTGATAAGATTCTTCAACCTCCTCCATCTCACGACGATCTTTGCCAGTAGACCAGGACCAGTCCGGTTGCGTGTCATCTTTAGGTGGTGGCACACCGAGGACTGACAGTCCGCCTTTATAGCCATGTCGTCTCAATGCATCAAAATCCACAACTCCACTCTTTCGCCTCCCAAATTTGCCTAAATTTAGTAAAACATGCAGATTTAGAGAATGCAACAAGCGAGTGTCATGCTCAAAATTTCAAAATTTCAGTTTAAAATAGAAAAAGAAGTATAATTTCTCCCCTTCTGTCTTACCAATTTGTTCGTTCATTCATAAATAATGATACAGCAATTTCTCATCCATTTGATAAAATTTGCCACAAAATCTTTGTAAACATAATAATAAAAATTAAAAAAAATAAAATTTACCTTTCTTTTCCTTTGATTCTCGGTCCTTCTTAGCTTTAAATCCGTCCCTTCCCTTCGTCTTGTCAGAATCTGAATTTGAGGATGAAGAATCATCAGACGACGATGAATCCTCTTCCTTATCGCCCCATGGCATTGGCCTCTTCATGGCACAAATGTGTAGCTATGAAGCTAACAAAGGAATCAATTACCCATGTGCAAATGACTGAAAATTACCAGAGAAAGAGAGAGCATCAACGGCCACAGCTTCACTGATCTTCGGGAGTTTGGGTTAGGGTATTTGCTTTGCAGATTGCAATGCTTTGGTCGACGATAATACGCCTTGCCATGTCGAAACGTCGTCGTTAACTCTAAATTTTTTTTAAATCGCATTTACAAAAATACCCCTCTATTAAGTGTTAGACAGGCCAGAAAATGGCGAGTTTGGCTTTCTCTGCAGGGGTGGCAGCACCCCGTTTATGTAACAGCCCATGTTTGATTGGAAGTAAATGGTGGTAAAGGGGAGGAAAGTAAATTCAATTTTTCTTATTTTTTTTATTTGGTATAAGAAATAATACGGTAAAGAAGAGTAAAGGAGAATAAATTTAATATAAATTTAATTTTTTCTCATATATTCTCTTTTTTTTTTTCATTAAAGTAAATTCAATTTTCTTTTAAATTTACTCTCATCCAAATATAGGCTAATCTAGTAGCCTCCTTTCACCAAGACTCGTTCTTCATTTTCACCCTTCTCACCATAATTATCACCGCCTTGAAATCGCATAGCGTCAAACCCAGCTTGCTCACTATCATCTTCACATAAACTTAGTCACTCAACATAATCTGCTCATCATCACCACCATCGCCATTCTAGACCGCTATCTCAGCCGTGACCTTGACTGCTGGTATATCCTTCTTTGTTTATAAATTCATCAATGATTGTTAAAAAGAATCGTGTTAAAAATTTGTATATGTAACATAAAAAAGAAGTGTTGGGTGTGAATGTGATTGTGATTGTTGAATAATTGTTGAAATTGAGATTGGTTTGTTACTATTGTTATAGTGATTGCTTCTTTAACATTAAGCCTATGTTTGTTTTGATGAAGGTGAGTTAGAGATGAAATTATTTTTATTTTAACAAAGAAAAGGAGAATAATATGAATTTACTTTAAATTATTTTACATTATTTGAAAATTTAAATAAAATAAAATAGAGCTTACTTTTAATAAAAAAAAGTAAAATAGTCATTTTAATTATTTAAATAATTAATTATTCTCATGGAGAGAAAATGTTTTTAAAATTAAAAAAAATAAAAAAATTAAATTTACTCTCTTTTACTCTAGTACTTACACCAAAAAAAAATATTTATATTATCTGCCTTTATCTCCATTTATTATCATCCAAATAAGGAGAAATACTAATTGCAGTTATTTTGAAGAGTGATTGTTGAATAATTTCTCTTTTATTGTCTAAAAAATATTGATTATAATGAGCCAATAAAAAAGAGATTGTCCAATAATTAATATTGATTATAATATCTCTTTTTATAAATGAAATTATAATTAATATTTTTTAGCCAATAAAAAAATTGTTCAATAATTATTTTTCAAAGTGAGTTTAATTAGTATTTCTCTCTAAATAAGACAGTAACAACTACTGAAAGTATAAATAGAAAAGGTATAAGGAGAAGCATGATATGTGTATTTTTTTAATATTTTAGCTTGGGGGGATATGTCTTGCGTTTGAGCTTTAAGCACTTCACAAGTTCCACTTTTACAAGTACTGTTTAATAAGCGACTTTTGGTCTTGCATTAAGAAAGGGAGACTTGATCCTTGTCATATAAGAGGTTAGCTTGTTTGAAACTTCTGCCTGCATTGAGAATTCCTGTGGCAATGTTAGCTCTCAGAAGTCTTTGAAGTTAACGGAGGGGCATGGAAATGGCAGAACTGAATGGTATAGAAAAAATGCTGATAGAAGCTTGATTAAAATTTTCAGGTTTTAGATATCAAAGTGCGATGAAAATTTTTTGGCCCCATGTGAAGTCATTTTTTCTGAAGTTGAGATTGGTGATGGAAATGTCATTTATTGAACTAGGATGTGGAAATCTCATATGGTTAAAGACTTCTGAAATGGATTTCATTGATGATTTCTAATCCCACCAGTTCCTTTTCACCTTGAGATTTCTGTAAATGCGCGATGCAATTCAAATTCTCAGAACAACTTGAGATTAAAAAAAAAAATTCCGTGTAAACTGCATCTTTTGTTGTTTGTATTATAGCGTTTCTTCAGATGTGGACATAGAAAAGGACCACTGGCACTAATTACAAAGCTAAAATTTTATTTGTTGATGCATTGGCTTATGAAGTTTTTTTTTTGTTCAACATTAAGCCATAAGTAGAATGAACTCATTATGACAACATAACTTCCCCTGGATTCATTTCTCTAATAACATTAATGTAAATATAAATGTGTCTTGGTGCAGCTTGGTCCCAAGGCAGAGGATGTGAAGCAGTCTGTGAATTCATTTACGTTCCTTCTGCATTTCATTCTTGGGGTTAATTTTTAATGGATATGCTTCATTTTACCTTGTAAGTGTACACGTATATCAATTACTTTTTTAATTATTTATATAATATTTTATTTTCAATGCATAAATGTCAGTGATAATTTTATTTTTTCCTAAAAGGGTTGACGAAAAAATTGAAGATGGTTTTTTATAAAGAAGCCTAATGTATTATGCCCATTGAATAATAAATTTCAGTTGTGTATTTTATTATTATATTAGTTGTATTTTATTGAATTTTGATTATGAAGTTGTATCATGCTTTAATTATACAATTGTATAATTTCGAATTGTTTTAATGAAATTGTGTTAATATTAAATTTTTGTTTATAATTATTTGAGTAAGAAGATTAATTATGCAATTTTCGTTTTATCGCGTTTTGAATTTATTATCCTAAACGGGTAACTAAAGAAATGAGTTCAAGAACGGGTAGGGCATTTTTGTGGCTACTTAACCCATTGCTATCCCCCCTATTTCTCTGTATTATTAGGTTTGCTCTTTACCTCCGAAAGGTGCAGTCTTTTGTGCTAAAACCTAATTTCAATCCTTTATTTTTTACTGAAAAATTGCTTCTTCTTCTTTTTAATTGTAACTGCTGCGATGTGCTTTGACATATTTGAGAATGCTACAAAATATACTAGAAAAATGAAGTAAAAGCTTGTATGATTGTTTAATTTTTAGTTTATTCTTTGCTTTGGTTTGCAATTTCATCAGATGATTTGTTGCCTAATTATACAAATTCATGGAGATCAACTCAGATGTTAAAGATGTCCCTTATTCTGATAAAGCAAGACGCCGAAGCTGTGAGTTTCACGTAATTGCTATTGATAATAGAGAGAAAAAGCTAGTCTTGCCTTTGGATACACATTTTTTTTTATGTTCTTTCTATTTTTGTTGCTGCATAAAGTTGTAAGGTTTTGCATTTTTTGGGGGAAAATTTTTTCATTCATATATAAATGTCTTTTTCAACTTGTGTTGGTTTTATATTGTATTTGGAAAATTTAATTTCTTGCACTTATAATGGTATTGTTATGTTCTCTTTTAGAGAGTTTTTGAGTCTAATTTTGTTGGAAGGAGGTCAGTTGCCAAGGAACGCTTCTCAAAGAAGTATAGGCATCCATCCCTGGATTCTAAACTCACACTTAAGCGCTTGAATGCGGTTTGTTATTTATTATTTATCATGAGGGCTTTTTTTTTTTTTTTGCTTTTCCGTACATATTATTGAGGCTATATCTGTTTGTAGTCCCACCTTTCTAAGAGCTAAAAATTTGGTGTAGGAAGCTCGGTCTATGACAAAGGCAAGAGGACTTGGGGTTTCTACTCCAGTGCTGTACGCTGTGGATCCTTTGCTGCATACTCTTACATTTGAGTATGTGGAAGGTCATTCTGTGAAAGATATCTTTCTTGAATTTGGGTTGCATGGTATTGTGGAGGAACGATTAGATGACATTGCAAAGCAGATTGGTGATGCAATTGGAAAACTACATGGTGGTGGCCTCATTCATGGTGACTTGACCACGTCAAACATGCTAATCCGGATGGCACTAATCAACTAGTGAGTTATTCTGTATGTCACTTTTCTTTATGGTTTTGGGAAGAGGGTAATTTCACTTTGATTCATGTGCAATTATTACTTTGTGTCTGTATCACAACTAGAAATATCTTTTCTCAGGTTCTTATTGATTTTGGTCTGAGTTTCACATCAACCCTTCCTGAAGATAAGGCAGTTGATTTGTATGTACTTGAACGAGCCTTGCTTTCAATGCATTCTTCATGTGGAAATGTGTTAAGTTATGAAGTTTCCACTTCTATTCATTCCAAATTCACTTGTGCTTTGTTAGATTGCTGATAGATGCATGCAGAATGAAATTTGAGACGCGTGTTGTTTCATCATTTGCTGTTTTTCCAAATAGAAACTGCAGAAATGACTTCATGGCATGCTTAAGTGAATGCTAATTTGTCGTAACTCAAAATATCTGTTATAAATAGGTCCTAAGCTTGATTTTAGTTTTCTCTCTTGTATGTTTTGAATTGTAAAATAACAGTTTAAAACTCAAGTTCAGAAGAACCTTGCACGGCAAAATTTATCTACTCATGGCCAGCATTCTTTTGCAGATGTAAGAAGTCCTCAAAACAATGGTGGTCCACCATGAATAAGCTAGCCCAAGGTGCAACGCTTCTTATTCTTGCATTCTTTTTTTTTTAATTGATTTTAATATTAATTTCTTTGATGTTTTTACTTTTTATTTTATTTTTGTTACGACCAATTATTACATTTCGCCAAAGGGGTCGAAAGCGCACCATGGTTGGGTAAACACTTCTTAACACTTCATCTTGCGTAAGGGAATGATGATGAGACGTTTGTTGAATTGATTAATGGTTAGGCAGGAGTTGTATTCTTATGCGCATTGATCTTGCGTGGAATTCAATTAGCACACTGAATAAAAAAGATAATTTGATAGATTTAAAAAAGATTATATAATCGAATTGGAATTCTTTCAGCAGTTTAACTTATGCTTTGCCTTACTTCCAGGAGCTGTCTTGTAATGTTTACGTTTCTGTTAGCCCAATGCATCTGCTGTACAACTTTAGTTTACTTATCGTAGTTTGATTGGTTGGTATATTTACGAAATTAGTTGTTGGGTTTCAAGTTTGGGTAGTGGAATCTTGTTCCGATTGTAGTACGTTTTTAAGTTATTGTTGGTGTTTTTTGCCTTTTGGGCTATCAGTTAATTGGGCTCTGTATTTGTAGCTTTACTTCTGTTTGGTCTGTTTGAGTTCAATTTATAAGTTTTGGTTTAGGATTTTCAATTATTAATATTTAAAATTTAATTAATTGTTAAAATTGATAATTTAAACAGTTATATGATTAGAAAATGAAAATAAAGAATATATAAAAATTTAAAAAACTTAAAAGTTTAGGAATTTTTATTATTAAAACTAAAAATTATCTAAAACACTTGAGTTTAGAAATTATATTTTATTAAACTTCAATATTAAAATATTTATTTAAATATTCTTCGATATAGAGAATTTTTTCAATTCATTTTTGTTTAGAAAATTAAATTGCAATTTAATTAAAAATCTCCGGAAAACTCAAATGTATTTTTTTATTTCAAAAAATAAAGAGAAATTACATGCTTTATCAATTTTTTTTTTTAAAATTATGATCTATATAATTTGCTTTGCTCCTAGCAGCAAAGCCAACAAAAGCTTACAGCAGGCCTAGTGGCAAACTTTTCCGCCAAAATGTTCCCATCTTGTTTCTTGGTGACAAAACCCCTAAATCTGGTAATTTTCAAAATCGAATTCGCTGCCGATGGATCATAAATTCCAAAACACACACGTAAAACTCCTTGCCTTTGATTTACTCTCTCTAGTCCAAATGCCATCCTTCTCCTCCTCAAACACAATTTCCTTTTCTCGCAATGGCAAGTCTCTCTCACGCGCCGAAATCCTTGGCATTGTCACCTCCCGCGATCACAAACCAAACAAATTCCTCAAATTCACGATCGACGACGGCACCGGCTGTGTCACCTGCATTCTCTGGCTCAACCAACTCACGTCCCCTTAACTTCTCTCGCCGCAGCCCTCCAGATGTTCGATTAGTTGCCGACATGGCTAATCATTTTGCCTCGGAGATCAAGATTGGGGTTGTGGCTAGTGTGCGCGGGAGAATCACCAGTTATAGGGGTGTTGTGCAGATTACCGTGTCCGATGTTGTGATCCAGAGAGATCCTAATGCGGAGGTCTTCCACTGGTTGAATTGTATTAGGCTGGCGCGTAATTGCTACAATGTTACAGCTCCATGTAAGTAGGGCTATTGATTTTAAAATTAAGTTCTTTTCACTTTTTTTTCCCTTATTTGGATGATAAGCTTAGAGTGTGTTTCTCAAAATTGGAGTTTTTCAGCTTACTTTGAATAAGTGATTTTTAGATTATAATCAGATTAAAAATAAGCAGTTAATCGTTAATAATCAGCTGATAATCAGTTTATAATCAGTTAAATGTTTCTGTAAAATCAGCTTATAATCAATTTTTAATTGCAGAAACTGTCAAAGTGACCAAACTGTCTGTGGATTTATTTATTGTATAAAAATAATTTTTTAAATGTCAATTCAAAATTTATTTTGCAATAATAATAATAATAATAATATTTATTTAATAATAATAATAATAATAATAATAATAAAATTTATTTGATGGGAACTAAAGTGCATAGGATGGGCAAATTTGAAATATTGAAGATTAGATAGGGATAGTATGGTCTTTTACTTGGTCAAAACTGCTTAAAAAATAAGTGCTTAAAAAAAAGTAGCAAAATTCAACTTTTAAAAAACTGATTAAAATCAGATTATAATCTACTATTTAAATTTTCAGAAACACTTAAATAAACAACTTATAATCTAAAAACTGTTTATGATCAGTTTTGACCAGTTTTTAAGTTTTGAGAAATACTTTCTTAATCTCTTTAATAGATGACAAAATTAGACTTTTTATGCGATAGTAAGTTTCTGCTAAAATTCGAGTAGACAATTGTGGAAATGGAGACAGACCTCATAGTTTTGGCTTTAAATAGCCTTTATTTTATTTATTTTTTTGACTTTTGAGCTTCATTATTGATGGAGCCCATTAATAATGAAGGCAATTGTTGAAACATGTTACTTTTGTGGAGGACTGGTTAATGGAACTTACCAGTGTGAGGCATCCCTTAGATATTTAAAAACCTGAGAGCTACAAAAGCAAGTAATGAATAAAATAGTAGATGACGGTCATTGGAAGAATTAAAGTTCTTCCATGTGAGAGAGCCAAAACAATAGAACATCGCCATCTTTCGTTGCCTGTCCAAAGATTTTTGCATTTATAGCTAAGCATTTGAAAAGTACTGGGCGCCTTTACTTTGGCAAGTCAATCACCAACTTAACTGACATAGAGTTAGTCTCTATGGTGGATGTTGTGAATCATTTATTCCAACTTCATGGTTTTATAATCAAGGCTTATTGGTGGTCGGTTAGAAAGCTATTTGCTTTAGTCGTTTCCTTTTAATGATAAAAAGCCACGGGGGTAAATTCTGGACCAACTAGAATTAATGAACAAATGGAATCATCAGTGTGCTGGTGAACTGGTGAGTTACACGTCTTAATCTAACTTAATAGTGATCCAATAAGAAAATAAAAGGTTAATATTTTTTATGTTACTCTACATTGAATTGGAATTAACAAAATTTTAGTATTCACTTTCAAGTTGGATGTAGTTCTACCTTGCTGAAATATTTCATATTTTTTATGGGACTTTAAACTCTCTTTTGTAAATTCTGTTCTTGGCTTCATTTATAAACCTCTTATTTTATTGTTTTTAAAGTAAAGGACATCTTGTTAGACTTTGGTTATCAGTTATAACTATTATTGCTGGATCAAGCTTTCTTGGGTTTAATTAATTCTCTAGTATTTCTGAAGGATTTAATTAACTTTATGATTGCTTCATTGAATTTGACAATTTTTGTAATATTCAATTTATCTAACGCTGTTTTCGATTATCAGGTTGAAATGTTCACAAAAAATTATGACCCTTCAATTCCTTTGTTGTTATTGCTACTTTGATGCTTTGATAGAATAGCTGTTGTTCCACCTAAATGCCATTCTTCTAGTAGATTGCCCTTATCTTTGAAGACTTGGAATTTGCTGTAATCCTATTATGCTTTTTTTTTTCGAATTCATGCTATATACATGTATTAATAATCTCCAGTTTTTTAATGATAGGGAGTAGCTATGAACTCTAGTTGTTAAGCAAAAACAAATTTGCCTATAAGATTATATGTCACATCGCGGTCTCCTTATACTAGGATTAAAAGCTAAATTGAACAAACTAAGGTTGTATTTGGTTGAAAGAAAGGATCTCTTGGCGATGGAATAAAATCTATAAATTTCCCTCGTTTACATTTGGAGCTGCCAAAAAATGATATATAAAGTATGGATAGGTAACTTGTTATGTATAAAGTATTGATAGGTCAAACAAATGCCGCGAGCAATCACATTAGAGTAAGAGGTTGTTTGGCATAATTTTGAAAATTTAGTTTGTAAGCACCAAGTGCTTATATAAAGTATGATATAAACTAGTTTAACACCCTTTAGCCTTTTTTTTTAAACTAGGCTAAACACTCTCTAAATATCTTGGAGGCTCTATATGCTCGTAGAGTCATGGTAGGTGAAATTAATTGAGCTGCAGGGGTACTTCAAATTATATGCAAGAAAAGATTGATCTTTCTCTCTCTGTAGACTTGTTAGCTAGGAAAAGTTATTAGATAGCACGGTAAGACTACTGCACTGATCTTTTCATCTCACAAATATGTTTATGTGAAGGGGCAAAGATTTCATGTCCTGTCTAACAAATATTTTTACAAGGAAAACATTATAGGGGTCAAAACTATGCAGGACATTTAGACTTAATTCATGACCAACCAAATGGAAAAAGGCTGGTGGTTGTGGTTGGCAAGAAAAATAAGAGAAACGAATTAGACAGACTTGATGATGATTTGATGGGCAAACATCAAATATGATATTGATGAGGGATAGGGAAAAAGGAAAAGGCAAGAAAAGCCAATGACAAGATATTATTATCCAGGTCAGTGAAGGAAAATGAATCCAAGTTTAAGGTGAAACTCATCCTCAATTTCTACCCAAAGTGAAAACCTTCACATCTATACGAAATGTTACAAGTCAATGCCTTGATTTCCTCTTCAAAGTAGTGGAGTACAAGAACCTTATTATCCTTCACATTAGCTTCAATTGGGAATGGGTGATTGGGTCCATTAATGGTTTCTCTTTGTTAAAAGGTTTAGACATGTAAAAAGATAGCCTGCCTTGTACACTCCATTTGGACAACATTCAAATGGAAGAACTATGAATGCGATGAATTGTAGTGAAAATGTGAAGAAAGATGAACAAATAATAATAAGGCCAAATAAATTATGAAGCTACTTAGATTTTACGTATTATACTAGTCAGTCCCTATATTTTTAACATCTAATTTTTATATTCCTGTATTTTTAAAAATTAAATTGTTTAGTCATTTTGTCAATATTTTTATCATAAAATCATTAGTTAACTACTTTGATATTATAAAATAACTTATTTATTTTTCCTTTATATATATTTATCTTTGTTATTTATTAAGTTTATTTTATTTTTAATTTTATTTTATATATAGATCGTCTGTAAAATAATAAAAGATATTATTAATATTATTTGAAATTATTTTTTAGTAATATCTATAAAATTAAAATAAATGATATATATGAATTGTCTGTAACGTAATATAAAATATTATTCATATTATTTAAAATTATTTTTAAATAATATTTATAAAATTAAAATAAATTATGTATAAGAAATATAAATAAAATTGAAAATAAGTATGATTTAATAAATAATAAAAATATATATATATATATATATAAAGGGTAAATAAATTATTTTATAATATTAAAATAGTTGATTAATATTTTTATGATAAAAATATTAATAGAATGAATAAACAGATTAATATTTGAAAATAAAAAAATATAAAAATTAGATATTAAAAAAATATAGAGATCGATTAGTATAATATATAAAATTTTAAAAATTTTATAATTATTTAGTATAAAATAATTGAAAAAATCTGAAATGTATTTGTCGTAACTTGATGACTAAGCAACTGGTCAAATCCAAAAGCTTTTCTTTGGGCTTGACATTAAGTCCGTGTGCCCCCTCCTCTAATGGTCATTCTCAACACATCTTTTTAATAGAGAGAGGACTTTTGTAGGTTGGAACACCATGTGGACTATCTGAAACCTATTTTCTTCATCATGTGACTTCGCCTCTTTATTGCAAAGGTTAAGCTCGCTTGATACCTTGATTTTTTTTTTCACTGATCATAATTCCATCCTTGAGGCTAAATTATATTCGTAAATGAATTTTTTTTATATATTTATAAACTTTTAAATCGGTGTCTATAAATGATCTTTGATATAATAAATTAGTACAATTTGTAAATATTATTCCGCAAGTATCATTTTTCTATTAAAGAATAATAAAAAAGGTCGTTTTCTTAATTTGCATATAAAATGTTATTTATTAATTATCTGGCACGTAGTATGTAGTAATTTCTCTGTTTTTTTCTTCTTTTTTTTTTTTCCAATCGAGCATTGAGCTTTTCTCATTGGATAGAGAAGAGATGTTGTTTGCTCTTTAAAACATTGAAAAAAAAAAGAGAGAGAAAAGAAAAAGAAAAGGTGCGGCAACGATTAGAGAGTATTTTAATGCATTGTAAAAAATTGTGTTTTAATTTGATTGGTAAATCATAATCTGGAAAAGAAAATTTCAGTTTTTCTCAAACTATGAGAGCACTTAACTAATTTCAACTTAATAGAATGTGAAATAGATACGGGAAATGTAACGAGAAACACCCTGCATACTTAAATTATCAAATGTAAAAGAAAGGAGAGCTGGCTCAAGATTAGGATTTTAAAAGCTGAGAAAAAAAAAAGCAAAAGAAACAGAAAGAAAATGGATTTCCCCTCCATTGGAGATACTTTGCCCAAAGTATAAATCAGAGATCATCCTTTGACTGCCCTCGTTCATCTTTCTATTACTATTTGTCACTTATTTTTAACAAAATCCCGGTTCTCGAAATTAATTTTTCTTGTGCAAATAAATTTTAACTGCAACTGTAAATTAAAAAAAAGTCCAATTCGAATTAAAATCATTATATTTTCATAATCTTGTTTTTAACGAAGCTTAGAGTCTTTTTCGTCTTCAAAATAATGTGTTTGATGTAAAAAGAATACTCCAAAGCTGGGCCATGAATCCATTATTGTTGAAACATAACCAAACATAGACCTAATTGAAACATGTCAAGAACGGAAAAAAGGAAAAATAAACAGAGAATAGAAAAAGCAAAAAACCGAAAAAAAATATATATATGAACGGACAATAGCTGAGAAGATACTTATAAATAAATTAGTATAGTTCTTTTTTTTGGACAAGAATAAATTAGTATAGTTCAGTAACGTTAAATAGATTTCAAAGAGAAATTTTAACCATAAGAGGAAAGTATACTTATATCGAGTTTACACAACAATTTCCTGTTCTCAAATCCGGAAAAGTTATCCATTGAAGTGGTAATGGGAAAAAAATAAAAAGAAATTATAATAATGTTGCAAATTCCACGTGGCAAAAAGATAGGGGATAAGGTACAAGTCATATAAGAAAGAGAGAGAGAGAGAGATGGAAGAATCATAAATTGATGATATCTTTATTGAATCGAAGTGTCATCTTAGACACCATTTTGATGAAAATGGGTGTCTGTCTCTCAAAACAGCCATTTTTAATAGAGAAAAAAAAAGAAGGAGAGATCTTAAAGGTGTAGGGGAGAATCCCCTCTTCCCTTCTAAGATAAACCATTAAAACAACAGGGTTGTTTCTTATAAAATTGCTACACCTCTTCCTCTATCTCTGCTTCTTCAACAAATACTGCTACTACTGTTCATATATTGTGTGGAATTTCAATGGAGACAACTTAACTGGTCCTACAACTACAACAGTAGTCTCACCTTTAGTGTATATTATGTTGTCAGTACGTATATATACACCATATTAACTTTTATTTATTTATATATTTCTTTAAAATTATAGGAAAGAAAAAAAACTTGAATTTAAATCATAAATTACATAATAAAAATAACTCCTTCTTTTTTATAAATTTCTTCCATTTTTTTATGTAATTTGAACTTAAAACTTTATAATAAACTTTAAATTTCTGTCCTTTATTTCTTGAAAAAAATTGTATTCATCAAGTTTCACAAAGGTCAATAGGCTGTCTAAAATGATAGTAAATTTTCTATTTGTTTTAATAATAAAATTATCAAATTCTCAATTTTTATGAGAATAAAATTGTTGAATTTTTTTAAAGTGCATCCAAGAGAAAATTCAGAAAGGACCTTTTTTTTCTACTGTTAGATAGTAATATTTAAATATATTTTTTTGAAATTAAAATAGCTTTCATTAAAAATATCGATTCTATTAGTTTAATCCTTAATTATTGTGTTTATTATTATATTAATTAATTGCTAATAACATTGAGATGTGAAAATTTTGAACATAAATTAAGCTAAGGGAACCAAGACAGACACGGTCTCCCACATGAGGCATGTGTAATAAAGATTAGTCAATTAAGAAAATCAAGCTACGAGAACTTAAATCAAGAAAAATGAATAACACTACTACTGGTAGTATCGTATGGCTAGGCAAATAACATTGGCTGCACTCTTGAGTGAGAGATGGGTGCACAAAACTCTAGGAGAGAGCATGGGCTTGTGGGGGTCAGTTGGGCTAGGGTTTGGGGGACCCTTGACCCCTGGTGGCTTTGAGAATGAGAGTCCTCTCTTGGGACTGACTTTGTTTACAAAACAAGATCCTACATCCATGTAAACAAATGTAAGTCTCAAGAGAAGGTTCTCAAAGCGCAAAATTTATTAATAACTTTAAAAAAAAAAAAAGAGAAAATTTTATTGCTTTAATTTATGCGTGAAAACAAGTATATACTTTACAAGACATCAAACTACTCGAAATAAAAAGGGCCTTATATTGGCACAATTGCCTTGTTTCTCTTGGACACTTGTCTAGATTGAGTCAAAAAGAGCCTCTAAATTGTGTAGCAGACCGACACATGGACACATTACTAAAAAGCAACAAAGATGGTTTTGTGGAGATTGAGATAGAGATTCATTTTGCTTCTAAACTTTAATATCTATCTCATAAAACTAAACAAAAAAATTCCTATACCCCAAAAAATGTATTTTTACATGCACATTGAAGAAATTAATCAACGAACAAAATCTTGTTTCATACAAAAATTCCCCCTCCATTAATTTAAAGCCTATAAACCTATATACTAAATACTTTTGTCTCAAGGCCCAAAAACCCACATCGAAGGAACACTCCTAGTTCCAACTCCCACCAACATACAAAATCCCCTAAACACATTCTCTTGCAAATAAGCAAACATGCCCTACTTCTATCCATACAAGGAAGATATATATATATATATATATAAATTGATACACTAAGAGACCCATTAATAAACAAAGTCTCTCTCAAGTCTCTGTTATTGTTATATATATAAGTTCTCTTTATTACGTGTTTACTTCAACTGCTTTTCTCATCATCTCTAAGAAAAAGGCCAAATGGAGGAATTGGCATTGAATTGAGGTAGAAATTAGAAATCAAAGTTTGCTGGCCATGGGCAGTGCCCATTTCTTTTAATGTGGATGAGCCAAAGTGCCCATTTGGTTCTTCTCTTCAAGTTCCTAAGCAAAACCATAGGTCAAAAAAATAATAATAAAAGCTAAGCTTGTATTGTGTGAACTGCGAAGAATTTGGCTTTGGAGTTAAAATAAAAAAGGATCTCGAGAGCGAGAGAGGGAGTTTTTTGTGCGTGTGGGAGCTCCTTCAATTCACCTTTCAATTTCACCTTACACTTTTTTCTCTTCTTCAAATTCGATACTTTGCTCTGTGTCCAGAACGAGGTTTATTTTTTTGGATGAACCTTCATATCTCTCTCGCTTTTTATGTCTCCTACATTGTCTTGTTCTACTCTCAGAATCTCAGTCTTACTTCCACACATCAGTTCTTTCTCTCTCTCTCTCTCTCTGTCTGTTTCCGGGTTTAATTGCCTCTCTTTCGTTTCTTTCAGTTTCTCATCTTTTTCCTTATTTTCTCTGTTCTCTCTGAACTTTAACAGTGCAGAGAAGGAAAGAAATAGAGAGAGTGAGAAGAAAGCCTCGGCACTGGAACTGGGTATTTCTTGAATTTCATTTTCTGTTTATAAAATGCCGAGGAACTAAGACTTCCTTTGTTGCCTCAATTGTTTTCTCTTCATTACCTGAGGAAACATAGCACTACCCATTTCTTCTCTGCTTCTCTGTTGCTCTAATCATTGAGTTTTTCTCTTTGATTTCCCGTTGGTTTTTCATTTCCAGTAGTCTTTCTGTTCTCCAACTTTGACATTCTATTCTTTACAAAATCCCGAGGATATCGAAATTTATTGTTACTGCTATAAGTTTTCGAAAGCTTATGAATTTGTGAAACAATGAGAGATGGGAACTCGAAGAAAAGCAAGGTTTTGTGAGATTCCACCTAAAAGAAAGTTTATTTATTTATTTATTCATTATGCGTAAATATTTTAATAATTCCTAGCTGTTTTTCTGTGTTATTGATGAAGCTTTCATGGCCCAAGACTCTGGTCAAGAAGTGGTTCAATATCAAGAGCAAAACTGAGGAATTTCAAGCAGACGATGTTGTTTATGGAGGTGATTATTGGTCTTATCTTCTTCTGGATTTGGCAATCTTGGCCATTTACGCCAAGCACAAAAATGGGATTTTTCTCTGCAACTTGGTAACTAAGTTGCTTTTGGATTCTTATGGACCCTGAATACTTAGCATTATTATACATCGGTATCAATGTTTGTTTTGTACAACAAGATGTGTTTGGATTTTAATGGGGTCTGCTACTTCCATTTGCAGCTAGAGATCTGTTCATTTGTTCTTTTCCGCATCTGAATTTCAATTATTTTTTTTGTTCTTCGCCAAAAATATCTTTGTTTTTTGTGGTGTTTTAATATGTTGGATTGATGCATTGGTGGTGGAAAGAGTACAGCTTTAAACACTTTATTGTGTTTCTTTTTCAGGTGGTGATGAAGATTGGAGGAGCAATTTCTCAGAGAGAGAAGCATGCACCATCAAGAAAAGCAAAACAGGTTCAGTATCAGACTCCCCAGTATTGCTTGGACCACTTCTCCTTTTAAACCCTCGAAAACTTGATAGAAGGACTATTTAAAAATTTTTAATCATCAAGTGTTTTGCTTTCCATCTATTGCCCCCATCTTTTCTAAAGTTTCTCTGAACTCCCACTTTATCCGCAGAGAGATTGAACAAGAGGAACTCTGATAGAGTCCGGCGAAGTAAAATTGATATTGATACTCCGCAAGTAACTGGTGTACATCATTACAGGTGTGTACATTATTCTGAATTCTGAATATACATTTGTTTCCTGTTGATAGTTGGATCCTGATTGTGTTTGAACTGCTATGTGAATGAAGGATATTTGTAGCAACATGGAATGTTGCTGGAAAATCTCCTCCGAGTTGCTTAAATCTTGAAGATTGGCTCCGCACCTCTCCTCCTGCTGACATTTATGTTCTTGGGTATGTTAATTACAATTTTGTTTTGTATCATTTGTTTTAGCCAACAAGTTCAGAAATATTAAGGCAAACTCCTTTGATCTTATTGATTTCAGATTTCAAGAAATTGTTCCTCTGAATGCTGGTAATGTCTTGGGTACAGAAGACAATGGCCCAGCAAGAAAATGGCTTTCTCTTATTAGAAAGACTCTAAACAGTCTTCCTGGCGCAAGTGGTGGTTATCATACCCCTTCCCCCATCCCTGATCCAATTGTAGAATTGGATGCAGACTTTGAGGAATCAACAAGACAGAAGGCCTCATCTTTCTTCCACCGTCGCTCCTTTCAATCATTGAGTCGCAGCATGAGAGTGGATGGTGATATGACAATGACACAACCTAGACTTGACCGACGTTTCAGCATATGCGACAAGGTTATCTTTGGACGTAGGCCAAGTGATTATGACCCTGATTTCAAATGGGGTTCTTCTGATGAAGATAATGGACCTGGGGATTCACCAGGTGCCACTCAATATTCACCAATTGATTACAGTGGATCCTTCTCAATGGAGGAAAGAGATAGGCAAATGGGGCAATCAAGATACTGTTTGGTTGCCAGCAAGCAAATGGTTGGAATTTTTTTAACGATATGGGTAAAGAGTGATCTCAGAGATGATGTTCGCAACATGAAAGTGTCTTGTGTTGGCAGAGGATTGATGGGCTATCTTGGAAACAAGGTACATTTTTGCTTAATCGAAATTTTCTTGAATTTTAAATGAGGAAAATATATTAGAATTCTTATTCTCTTGGGTTTTCCAGGGTTCAATTTCTATTAGCATGTCATTGCACCAAACAACCTTTTGCTTCGTCTGTAGCCATTTAACATCTGGGCAGAAGGATGGAGATGAGCTAAGAAGAAATTCTGATGTCATGGAAATCCTTAGGAAGACAAGGTTTCCCAGAGTTCATGGCATGGGAAAAGAGAACTCACCTCAAACAATTCTGGAACATGAGTAAGACTTTGATCTTGGTTCCTTTTCAGTTGTTCTCCTATTGTTCTGTCATCCTTCTTTTATTTATTTATTTTGGAACAAATTAATTTGGAGTATCTGAAACTTCATTGTGTTCATGCAGTCGAATTATCTGGCTCGGGGATTTAAATTATCGAATTGCCTTGTCTTATCGTACTGCAAAGGCTCTTGTAGAGATGCACAACTGGAGGGCATTGTTAGAGAATGACCAGGCATGTCGCCTACTATATTGGCTGTTGTGCTTATATATAAGCAATTTGGTTTTCTTCCCAAATTTTGCTGATCTATAAATTGCCATTCTCATCATTCTGATGTTTCTTGCTTTCAGCTTCGGATAGAACAAAGACGAGGGCGAGTATTTGAGGGATGGAATGAAGGGAGGATATACTTCCCTCCCACATATAAGTACTCTAATAATTCAGACCGATATGCAGGGGATGACAGGCATCCAAAAGAGAAGCGAAGAACCCCTGCATGGTAATCTCTTTTTCTCTATCATCTATCATGTAGAAAAATGAAAAAAATCTTCTTTCTGCATAAAGCATGAGTTGACTTAAAATAAAATTCCACTCGATCCTTCATGTGCTCATGTGTGGGATATATCTTGATTTTCTGATGACAAAACAATATGATGAGTCAATACACATGCATGTAGGTGCGATCGTATATTATGGTCTGGAAGAGGCCTCAATCAGTTATCTTATGTCCGTGGGGAATCAAGGTTCTCAGATCACAGGCCAGTTTATAGCATATTTTTGGCTGAGGTTGAGTCCATCAACTGTGATCGAATCAAGAAAAGCATGAGCTCTTCCATTTCCAGAGTTGAGGTGGAAGAGCTGCTGCCGCATGCACTTGGGTACTCTGAGCTCAATTTCTTTTAAGAGAGAATTCCGAATCATGCGTATCACCAGTTTGCTGAAGACAGTTCAATAAGGATTAACTGCAGTATGGCCAAGGTAACTGGCACATTCATTGGTTCGTTTCAGTTGCTAGCATGTCCATGTGATACCATCTCATAAAGCATTTTTTTATGTTATATGTGCAGGATTTATCTCAAAATTATTTAATTTCTATGGGACTCTGTTGCTCAAAAATCTTTAACTTCCATTTATATCCTCAATTAGTCGGGTGTGTTCATTGTACATGCTTCTCTTGATTGTCTTATTTTATTCACCCCGAGAAACATAATGAAATTGAATTGGATTATGTGAACCTACCTAAATGTATTTTCCAAGCTAACGGGCCAAGCCAATAATGAACTTTTTCATATCCATTAAAAAAATAGATTGTGTAGTAGTTAAATTCCAACGGGAAAAAAATATTGGATTCTGAGAGTATTTTTATAAATCATGCCTTTTTTCCAATTAAAGTTTTCGGTTGAAAAGATCTCTCTTGCATGTTCTAATTCGTATTCCCTATTATTTGGTCCCCAGTTTTGCAGGTGGGCACTGTTGCTAAAAAAAACTCTTGACTGTGTGGTGATGGAGGCATCCTGTTGCCTACAATCCAATAAAGGTTGGTCCTCCACTTCCTTCCCCTTTCTCAGCTTGGCTGTGGTTTTTTTATCATTATTCTAATTTCTATCTTCACCTTTTTCCTCATTACAGTAGGTACAGATTCTGTATATTTTATCAATTAACTGCTGAAAGGAAAAGATTGCTACTTCACAGCAAGTCCTAATTTTCAAATGTAACTACTCCTGGATCAAAACAAATATATATGCACATAGTAATAAGGTAATAGAAGTTAGCCTCTTGTTTTGTATAGTGCTGCTTTCCCAACTTGGCTAGATTTTTTTTTTATGCAGTATACGAGTTTGCATAAGTGAGTGTCGATTTTTCACCTTTTTTTCATTTTGGTATTTTTTACAGGATAATAATTGCTATCTGCCAAGATAAGGAGCTGATTACAGGTCTAAACTTACTGAAAATTCTTTTAGTAAAAGGAAATAAATGAAACCAGAGAAATTAACATCATACACCAAAAGAAAGGATAATCAATTGTATCATTGTTTTTGTTTTTATTTTTTATTTTCAAAAGCTTTTGTATTATGTAGTGTACTATGAAAGAGATTAGTAAAAGAAGTGGGGGAGGTGACAGCTAATTCATCACAAATTCAAAAGAGAGTGAAAGTTGAAGTGATGGATTTTAAGTTTCTTTTTTTTTTTTTTCTGTTGTGGCTAATGATTTTACTCAAAAAGAAAAGTAAACTTGTTTGATCATCTCTATTGTCATTTTATCTTTTCTTCTGAATATAACCTGAAAATTAAGCAGGAGAGGACAGAAAAAAGAAAACAGGAAAATTCTTTACAAGTAAAAAAAAAAAAAAGGAAACAAGAGCTTTTGCATTCTTATAGGCATGTCAGGTGATTATCCAGATTCACGTATCGTTTTGGATGAGTTAACTCTGTAGGCTTGGCAAAAGGAATAATTATATGGTGAAATTGTTGTATTACAATAAGCCAATGTGGTTTTGACATGTGGCAATATAAAGGTTGATATTTAATAAAAAGTGTAAAATATTGCCACATGTCAAAATCACATTGGCTTGTTGTAATACAACGGTTTCACCATATAATTATTCTGGTAAAAGCCTTGTTTTTGGACAATCTTGCCCTTATGATATGGCTACACTTTGAGAATCAAATGGAAGAAAGTATTTTGCATTTGCTAAAACCAAAGGCTATTATTAATTTTAGTTTTTAAGAGTTTAGAGTCAAAGATTTGATGTAATTCGGGATTAATTTCACTAATCATCTTTTAATTTTTTTTAAAAAAAATTTGTAGTATATTTTTCAATTTTGAATTTTTCTTAATAAATTTTTTAAATTTTAATTTTTTAATGAAATTTTCGAGTTCATTTTATTCACTAAAAAAATCACATTATGTTATCGGAGAATGAAATCAAGGATTTTAATTAAAAAAAATTAAATTTAATAATTTTATTGAGATAAATTAAAATTAGAAATAATAATGATAAAAAATGAAAATTTTCAAAAAATAATAGGTGAAGATGTGAAATTGTCTTTGGTCAGTGGGAAAGTTTGGGATGAATTATAACTCATCCTTAAATTTGTCGCCTAATATATAACTATCCTCATTTTAATTTATTGCATACAAATTTTGGATTAATTATATAGATCACCCTTAAACTTTTATCATTTATCTCATTAAAATCTTTAAATTTTATTTTCTAAATATAAAATCTTTACAATTTCAATTTTATCCCAAAAAAATTTCTGACCATAGAATAATATGACAGTTATGTTTCAAAATGTAGTAAAAAAATAAAAAAAAAATGAGAATTAGTTTTTGCCAATATTATATTTTGGACTAATAATATAAAAATTGAAGGTTAAGGAGACTTTATAATTTTTTAATAAACTATGAAATTGAATGTGAAAATAAAATGTATAAAAGAGATAAAAAAAAAATTGATTAAAGGTTTGAGATTGAACTTCTTTACTCAAACACTAAAAAATTTACAGTGTTTTGATCAAGAAAATTGCTCTGATCAACTTTTGTTTATTAATTTACTAATGTAAGTGAAAATTAAATTTCTCTTTTTTAAATTTTTTTACTACATAGGTTGTCATGTTACTTTTCGATAATAGAAAAATAGTATTAAAAATTTTATTGAGATAAAATTAAAAGTTTAAATATTTTATCTTTATAAAATGAAATTTAAGAATTTTAGTAGAATAAGGATAAATTAGGATGATGATAGATGTAATTAACCTTGAAAATTTATGTGATTTCGATTTGTGTTTGTAGCCGTTTGGTCCTCTCTAAATTGCGGAAATTTAAACGTGATATTCCAGGCATTTTTTTTTGTCAAATTAATGAGATGCATTATGTCCCCTCTCTCTTGCATCTTCTTAAAATTCTCATGGTTTTTAGATGAGAAAGGATTAGCACTGCTCCTAAAATCCCATCATCGGCCTACAAATTCAAGAAAATTCTCATAATAGTACGTAGAAAGAAAATCAATTAAGTCCAGAATGTGCCAGCAGCCTTATATTAAATCAATAAAGTTTATTAGTAATATTATATCTCGTTATACTAAATAGAATGGTTACCTATATATTCTAACTATTAAGCTTGAAACTGAAAAACGGAAGAAAAGGTAATTGTTGTAACCAAATTAAAAATCAAGGATTTTTTTTATCCAACAAATTGAAGTTTATGGACAAAGTGAATTAGTAGATGAGTTTAATTTTGCCTTAAATCTCGACAGCCATCGCCCATCTGTGCTGTTTATGTACAGTTAGGTGTTAACTTATTTTTACTAACCTTCCTCTTCCGAATGTCAGAAGCAAGATATTTATGATTTTAATTTTTTTTTTTACATTTCCCATAACACACTTGACAATTAAATGAGGCATCTGCTGTGTTTTGCTCAATATAATTCCAATATATGTAACTTGCAATCATGTGTTGATCCTATTAGTGACATGTTCTCTATTACAACGAGAGTCCACTCCTCTTGATAGAAATAATAATAGATAGAATATTCACTAAAATTGTTATATCTAAATTTAAATTCGTTTAATTTTTAAATTACTCGTAATCATTTAAATTTGATTATAATTATATTCACATTCATCTTAATATTATCCATTTACTGTTTAAATCTACTCCTTTTCCTTCTTTGCTTGGGTATGCTAATTCATGTCAACTCCATCAATACCCTTTTATCTCATTGGCTACAATGAATATAAATCTTTTATTTTTTTGAAATTCATGAATTTAGACATTTTTTTTAAAGAAAAAAAGTATATTGTAATAATTGACAATTAATTATTTTTCAAACTTTTATTTCACGACCTTAGTTAAATATTTAAGGGTTTTTTTTTATAAAAATTGTTAGAAAAAACTCATAATGTTCTAAATCTAATAACATATATAATTTATTATATTCAGAAGAAAATTATATATATGATAATTTTTTTAAATGTATTATTAGATTATTATAAAATTTATTATACATTTTTATAAAATTATAAAAAAATTTATGATAAAAAGTAATAACTTTAAAAATTTTTATAAGATAGGTAATTTTAATATTTTAAACTCATCTAAATATATATTTTTTAAATTGAATATAATCAATTTTTTTTGGAAAAAAAATTAAATTCAAATAATTATGTACAATGCTACTGAGCATTAATAAATTAGCAAAGAAAGGAAAGTAAAGGTTTCAGATATCTGATGAGGCAGAATGGTAGTGGTTAAGTTTTTGCTTATGAGTACAGCAAATGGTACAGCATCAATTAGGTTAGCGTTCAGACCTGGAGGTTAAATAACTGCACTGTTATTCCTTTTCTTTATTGTTTTTACCAAACTCAGGTGAAAAAGGTTAAAATTAATTTTTTTTAAATAAATAAATAAAACTCAAAAAATTATAACATAAATAAATAATAATAAGCAGAGCCACTGCCACCAAAATGAACGGCCTTTTGATTTTTTTTAGGACACGTCACCGTCTCTCCGGTTTTCTGTGCCCACATGACATGCCTTTCCTTTTTTTTTTTTTTTTTAATGATAATAGCGAAATAGCGCGTGAGTCACACTCCTTCCTTCCATTAGGTACTCATAGTGAAGAGAGAATTTTTAATGGTTGCCACGTGGCAAAATGGAGGGACCATTTGGGTTTGCTCACATAGACTACTCTTTAGCCCATGTATTCTGCCACGTGGCACATGGTTCCCCCACAGTTTCAGAAAAAATTTATTATCGGTTTCATACTCCCAAGTTGGACGGCCTACATATATATGATTTTAAAAAATAAATTATTATTTTATTTTTATTAATATATATCATTATATTATTAAATAAATTAATGATAATAATTGAAAATATATAAATAAAGATATAGTATTAAAATAATAAGAAAGTAGAAAAATATTGAATATAGGGAAAGTAAAATTGGTATTTTTTTGTATCTAAAAAAAAACCAAGTTTTGAGAAAATTTATTCTTTTCATTTATTTTTTATTAAAAAACAAGAATATAAATACAATAGGATATTTGAAAATAAAATGTTACAATAAATTAATAATTTAAAAATAACTGACTCAATTAAAATTTAATTTTCCAATACATTTATCGCAAAACTTTCAACTTCTTTCTTAGAAAAATTATTCATAATTTTTATTCTTTTATTATGTAGAATTAGTAATTAGATTTTGGACTTGTTGTGATAATTATTAATCTTATTAAATGTTTTAAAATCTAATAAACTATTTTAGTCTAAGGATTCATAATTATATATACGTTTCTGTTACTACTGCTAATCAATTAAAAAAGAGTAATGTTAAATGGATCAAATTGATCCGGATCAAAAGTATTTTTATGCATTAATTGTATTATAGAATTAATTATTCTAACATTATATTTATTGTTGTCTTTAACAATAAATGTAAAGTTATAATAGTAATTTTTCTAATGTAATTAATGTAAAAAAAATTTTGATTCGGATCAAATTAATTTATTTAGTATTTTTGTTTAAAAAATAACTAAAATAGAGTATCGGTTTGGTCACGAAGATTATATGTGGAGTTGCAGGCCATTTATGGCGGAATTAACTTAGCTTAAGAGAGAGGCTACAATAATACTCAGAGGCGGAGATAAAGGGGGTCCCATGGGGCCCTGTTCCCCCCTCAGTTAAAAATAAAAATTTTTTAGGTATATTTGAGAATGAATATTACATTGATTAAGATGGAACAGCTTGGCCTTACTATGTGAGAGCACGCAACTTCGATCTACGCTCCCAACATTTTTCATCCTTTTTTTTCCAATCTTTAAAACTGGGCCTTTTAATCAAGCCCATTACAAACAAACAAGATTTGTCAATGACTCTGCCCATTACAAACAAATAAGAATAACTTCAGGTATGTAGATCAATGAAAAAAAATCTTGTTTGTTTGAAAAAAAATAGTGAATAGATTTCAATCAATGAAAAATAGGCGAGGAATATTGTAATTTAATGTTTTAAATTTTTTTTGTATCCAACATTTTTCTTGTTTTATTTATTTTATTATAAATGTTATTTTTGTGAATTATAAATTTTAAGTTGAATTGGACCCCCCTTATCTAAAATCCTGGCTACGCCACTGTTAATACTCAAGGTTTAAATGAACGATAGAATTTTCTTGCTGTTTATCATATCTTGGAGGAGGTTATGCTTTTTAGTGACGATTGTATATGGGTTTGTTTCGTAACAATTTGTTGCTTAATTCTTGTGAACTATCCCTTTTTTTTTTTTTCAAAAGAAAAGGAAAGAAAGTGATTTTTATCTCTTTTTTTGGGTGAGAACAGTAGTTGACTAGGAACTAAGGGACATCCAATCTAGGAAAACGGACTCCCATTTGATCTCCCTATAATCCTATATTTTTTTTTCTTTTAACTATTTGTGTATATTGTACACATTTCTTTAATTTTCTTATAATTCATATATAGGTTAATAATTGAATTGTGTGCTCCATATTTATATACAAAAAATGGAGTTTATATTACCGCATAAAAATATATATAATATTAAAAATATCATTCAAAAGTGGAATCTAATTAAAAGACAAAGTGGGATTCATATGATTGACCAAAAAAAAGTGGGATTCATACCATATAGAATATAGAGAAAATTATGTTATATGCTATTTTTTTAAATATCTTGAAGTTTGTATAATTTTTTAATATATTAAAAATATATATTTTTAAAAGTGGGATATATTTTTAATATACTAAAATATATATTTCTGACTTTTAATATTTAAAAGTGGATATTTAGAAAAAAAATGTTTTATTTCAAAAATAATTATAAGTCACAGGTCACGAATAATTATAATTCATATTACTAGCAAAATAAATCTAAATAATTTTTGGGGAAAAGGCTTACTTAATTTTTTTTTTTTTTGGAAAAATGTATGAAAGTTAACATGTAAGTTTTGGAATGGGCTGCGTATATAAGAAATCCAATGATAAATTTAAAACGACGCGTTTGGACGTGTACAGCCATAACGTATAGGGGAATCTCCTAAAGCCTGTGAACAAGACACAGACATGACATTTGCCAAACTTCTTTTCTGCGTAGAGAATTCCTATGCTGTTTTTTTCACTATTTTCTTAATTTAATAACTTTTCTTCATTTATATTAAAAAAAAATTACTTTTCTTCATTTTAATTTAATTACTGCAATAACAAAATATATATAATTGTTGTTAAAAATGACAGAGGAAGTTTCCTATTTTATAGTTGATGATGATGCCGCTGTCTAGTTTTCACCTCTCTTAATCTCATCCCTTCTTGGCATTAATTTCAACGTATTAATGCTTTTATTATTTCAAAAATTAATTTCGTCTCATTTTAAATATATTAAAAATATAATAAATATAAATTAAAAAAAATTAATTATCGTAAATTTTATAAAAATTTTATTATAATTTATTTAAATATTTTTTATTTTTTTAATAATTAATAAGAGTAATATTAAAATTTTTTAATTAGTATTTTTTTAAAATTTTAAAAAGTTATTTAAAATAAAATAAAAAAATTATTATATAATATTTAAAATAAAATAAAGGAAATAATATTTTTATAATTTTTTCACCTTGGCAAGATTGTTACAGTTGTACCACATCAATGTTGAGAGGAGAATAATACTTTTATAATTTTTTCACCTTGACAAGATTGTTACATTTGTACCACATCAATGTTAAGAGGACTGTCAATATATTAAGCATTATTTTACAATTATATCTATTTATAATCACATAAATTTAGAATAAAATTTAAATATTTAGTGCTTACTTAATATATTTATTATCTCTTAAACTTAATAATTTTAATAATTTTATCTTTTTTATTATTTGAATAAATATTTTATCCTATATTTAAATTTTTCATAATAATTTTATTCCTGTTTTAACAAGAACACAGAGAGATATATTGGGTGAAGTTCACGCCACTGACATTGCGTACAACTAAATTATTAAACACCTGGACTACGAGCATCATTAGCTCATTGGCCCAATGCTTAAAACATACTACTATTTTATATGTTGAATATTAGCTTTATCTTTCAATATTTAATGCATAAATATATTTAAAAACAAAATTAAAGACAAATGCAATTAATGCTTTAATACTCATCTCTGCCATTCTTTTCTTTTCTTTTTTATATGAAAAACAATATTTTCATTAATTAGTAAAGAAAAATTTTTTTTGATTAATAAAAAAAATATTTTGACTCTGTAGATTTGGTGATATTTGCTTAAATGGGATCCTTCTTCGCAACACTTTTGGTAACACCCACAGCAAATCCATTTTTCAAAAGATTGAGCATGATTTTAATAAATCCAGTGTCACCATTTTTCAAAAAATTGCCCAGCATCACCATTCAACAAATTGGGCATTATCTTACCAACTATGAAATGGAGAGATCTGACAATTATGAAATGCAGGGAAGCGAGAAGGATTTCAAGCCTTGCTATAAATCCAAGATTCAACAGCAAGAGCAACAAAACAAAATAGAAGAGATATTTATGAGAATTTTGAAGGGGCAATTTACAGAAAAAAACAATTTTGATGCCTGCTTTTAAGAAAACAGGATTCGTGGATGAGTACGTCGGCGGCGGTGATCAGGAGGCGAAAACTGAGAATTTAAAAGAGCAGGTAACTGGATTTTTGAAATCATGGAGAAATATGCTTCTGGATTTAGGAAAAGGATGCAAAGACATTGTGCAATACAGCTTAGTTATTTAGGATTCATTTATAGTAAAAAGGTTGGGAAGACAATGGTTAAAGTCTCTTATCGATTCTAGTTTTGGGATGAGCTATTGGGAAATTTGTGGAAGAAGTTAATTGGGAAATTAGGGTTCTTGGCCAAACGAATTATAACGCTTAACGAGGGATATGTTAGTCATTTTAAATACAACTCAGCATTAAAAATTACTTTCACATGTAGGTTGGATATGAACATCACGCGACCTGTTACATAAACTGAGAAGGGCTAAATTATTATAAAAAAAATTAAGCATGACGAGCAAAATAATTATTCAAATAATAAAGATGATAAAATGACTAAAGCTGATAAGTCTAGAGGCAATAGATTTATTAAGCCTTGCAATCATACTCATCTACCTTTTTTTAAAGATTAATATTCATCTTCTATTTAATTTATCCTAAATTAATAAATATATTTTTTAGTTATTTTAAATTAATAAAAATATATTTTTTTCACTTATCTCGAATTATAATTCACCTATTATTTTAATAAATTAATTAATATATTAAATCTCTATTTTAAAGTAATAGTATAATAAGAAAACTACATATAAATTTATATTTTTAATAAAAATAATTATTTTTTAATTATTATGAAATAAAAAGTGTACTTATCCATTCGAAATAAAAATAAGTATAGTATAAATTGGTAAAGATTGAAAAATAAAAGTTTAATTTTGTGTATATGGCATGAGATTAGTAGATAACCTAATTATATAATTTCGATTTGATAATTTTCTTAGTCAATGAAAATAAGTTATCGATTTGGGTATTGATAAATTAATGCATTTTCATGTGAAAAAGAAGAAGAAGAAAAAAAGACCATAGATATGATGAAAATGATTTAGAATCCAAAACGTAGAATGTAAACAAAAGGATTGTGACACAACCCATTTCATTGGAACATGGAAGCTTAAAATTATTTGTCTGTTAGTTATAGGGAATTTGAGATTTGATGGCTGTATGATTGGAAAATCCATTTCCTATTTGAGATATTTTATGCTTTCTTCAAATTAAAAGAGGCAGTTAGTTACATTTGTTTCTTTTAAGGGAACATCTTTCCATTTTCTCCTCAATTAACAACTCATTGGAGTTCATATTTATCTTTATTTTTATCATTAATTTTAATATGCTTGTAATATAAATTAATACCATATATATATATATATTAATATTCCATTTTGGCCGACCCCTTTATAGAGTTGAGATTTGTTATAATTTTCTATCAATTTATAGCTTATTCCATCTTTAAAAAAAGTATAAATTTATCACTTTTATAATCTCAACTTATTTTGAAACAAGTAGTCTTAATTAGAAATATAAGTTTAATATTTATATAATAAAGTTAATGTCGATTGATATTCAAATTCGATATATTTTTTTTTCTAAGTATAAAGATTATTATACAATTAATTACTCTTTCATGTATATAGATATTTTTTTTTGAAAAAAAAAATTATATTTTTTAATATTTAATTTCTCAAAATTGAAAATATTTATTATAAAATAAATGCAATTCGTTTAATATGATATTTCAGAAATTAAATTGAACTTGTTGTATATAGCATGGGGGTGGCAAGGCCTTGGCTTCTGTTTTCTGAAGCAAACAATAACCAATCTACTTTATAGTTTCAAATGAATAAAAAAGAAAAGATTCAACAACCGAAACAGATATGAAGAAGCCCCAAAATGAAAGAAAAAGCAGAAAAAGCAAACTAAATAAAGAAAAGGATTTGGAAGACATAAGGAGCTATGGCTCGCCATCCCAAAATCTCCATTTCTACTCCTTAAAATTATTTGACCGTTGTCTTTTAGTATTATATTTTTCAAACAGAAAAAAAAAAAATACACAATTTCCTATTCCTCTAAAATGACAGGGTTATGTAATTAATTAATGATTAGCTATATATGTATGACACTATTTGGGCTTACTAACAAAGCATGGTATGTTAACATATTTCATTGAATTTCTTAAAAAAAGAACTCAAAATTGCTGATTCTTTTTTGAAAAAAAAATTGATTCCTTGCACAAATTTCTTAAGTTGGAAATTAAGAATCTTAATCACATGATTAATTATTAATACGGTGAAACTCTTGGCCTCGTTAAGGTTATCCCAGGCTTATAATGGTAGAATGGATATATGAGGTCAGAAATTGAACATCATCATGATATCAAACTCCATATTACAATGGCAAAATCTATATATCTGTCATGATAAATTATTAGCATATATTCCTTTCTATAATATATATCTATGCATACTACAGCTCATCATACTCTTACACCAGCAATAATTAAAAAGTCTATCGAATTCTTTTTTTATTTTTTTTCTAAATTGCTGATGGTGATATTAAGGATAGGTCTTGAGTATCACATTAAATTCTATTGAAGCAAGAGATAACAAAGTATAATCATTTACTTTTTCTTAAAGGTAATTGTATCCTAGATGTAGTAAAGAATTAAAAATTCAAATTTTTATTGAAATCCATCAAGTTAATGCATTACTTAATTACTTAATGAACGTACTATCATAGAGCAGATATATACAATCAATCATTGAAACCAAATAATCCTAAAAAAAAGGGTTATGAATAATACATGTGTTGCTATTGTAATAACAATAAATTTTAAAAAAAAAGGTTGTTTTAGCTTTATTATCTCATAGCCAACTTTTTCGTAGTTTCAGTTGGTCACTCAATGTTAATATTAAAAAAAAAATGAGCTTCTAATCAAAATTAAGGAGATGATTATTAACTTGAAGGGTAAATGGGATTAGGCTAGTATTCAAGATAAGATCTCTGCTGGCATCCTAGTTCGGATAGTTGCTATTCAGCCGCCTTGTGAAACAGCAGATATGGATCATTGCTATTGGGGTTTGACTACTCTGGTGAATTCTCGTTAAATTCAACATATGCTTGGATAAAAAAGGATATGTGAAGGCGGATGATGTAAAATGGAGATAAGTATGGAACTGGCCTAGAGCGCAGCACATTAGAGTATTCCTTTGGCTAGCGCTAAAATAATGACTCCTTACAAATGATGAGAGAAGGCGAAGACAGTGGTTACGCGATCTGTGGGACTGATTCTGAGAATACAGCTCATGTGCTATATGACAGTGTCTCTGCAAGAGGTATTTGGCTTCGAATTATACCTGTCAACATTGCTCATGTTTTTTTTCTTTTAGGTTCGATGACTGGATGCTCGTAAATTTGAAAAATGAACAGCCTGGGGTCAATGATCATCCAAATTGGTCCATCCTCTTTGGGATTGCTTGTTGGAGTTGTTGTGGAAATTGGGTTTTTTCCACCAAATTAAAAAAAATAATTTGTAAATTACTGTGATAAAAACTACACCAGGTAAATTCCCAGGAAAGTGGAGGAGTCACAAGCGGTCTCACTTAAAACCCACTTTCCTTAGACTTACGCGTCGTTTGACAGAATTTACCTAGACATGTAATCCCTTTTCACAATAACCATCAAAACAGAGTTTTGCCCAACAAATAGCTATTAAATAAATAAAAGAGAGAACACCGAAATTTAACGAGGTTCGGCAAAATTATGCCTACGTCCTCGGACACTACCAAATATATTTCTTTGAAGAAATATTACAAATGAGAGAGAGGGAATCACTTGTTCCTAAGAGAGGATTTGAACAAGTTTTTGAATGATTTACAAATGAAGAAATGCCTTGTATTTATAGGCAAAACTTCTACCTAACCCATTGACTAAATTAAACAAACTTAATTTATTGTCAAACAATTAGGTGGATTCGGTGGAATTGAAGCCACCATTATGGATTTGAAGCCACAAATATTGACAATCTCCACCTTGGCGAAAATTCCACAAATACAAATTTATATTCTCTCTCGCAGCATTGTAGTGTCTCCAAATGCGCTTCGCAGCGCAACTTCAAATTTGAACAATATTAGTCAAGTCCAAACAATGTTTGAACTTGACAGCTGTCACCACTTTGGTCAACATATCAGCAGGATTCTCAGCAGTCTGAATCTTCTGGAGCTTCACCTGATCTTCCTCCAGAATTTCTCTAACAAAATGAAATCGAACATCGATGTGCTTCGTCCTTGCATGATAAACTTGGTTCTTTGCCAAATGAATAGCACTCTGGCTATCACAATATACAACAATGTTGTTTTGCATAATTCCCAATTCACCAAGCAACCCTTGAAGCCAAATTGCCTCTTTAACAGTTTCAGTAACTGCCATATATTCTGCCTCTGTCGTAGAGAGCGCAACTGTTGACTGTAAAGTAGACTTCCAACTAACTGGTGCTTTTGCAAGTGTGAATACATAACCAGTAGTTGATCGACGTTTATCCAAATCTCCTGCATAATTGGAATCACAATATCCAACTATGCGTTGACCATTCTCCTTATCCTGCTCAAAGACCAATCCAACATCCACGGTGTTCAGAAGATACCGTAGAATCCATTTCACAGCTTGCCAATGCTCCTTGCCAGAATCATGCATGTACCTGCTCACAACTCCAACAGCCTGTGAAATGTCAGGTCTCGTACACACCATAGCATACATCAAGCTACCAACAGCATTTGCATAGGGAACCTTTGACATGTATTCCCGTTCTGCATCATTCTTCGGTGACTGAGCAGCACTGAGTTTGAAATGAGGAGCAAGAGGTGTACTAACAGGTTTAGTCTTGTCATCCATACCGAAACGCTTTAGTACCTTTCTCAGATATTGCTTCTGAGACAAACAAAGTCTCCCCAATTCCCTTTCTCTGGATATCTCCATACCGAGAATCTTCTTTGCTTCGCCCAGATCTTTCATTTCAAATTCTTGATTCAACTGATTTTTCAGCTTCTCAATTTCTTCTTTATTCTTTGAGGCTATCAACATATCATCGACATAAAGAAGAAGATAAATGAAAGAACCGTCTTGTAGCTTGCGCAAATATACACAATGATCATATTTGCTTCTTATGTACTTCTGCCCTTGCATAAACTTATCAAATCGCTTGTACCACTGCCTCGGAGACTGCTTCAATCCGTAAAGCGACTTTACAAGTTTGCATACCATATTTTCTTTTCCAGCAACTTTGAATCCCTCTGGCTGAGTCATATAGATTTCCTCTTCCAGATCTCCATGTAAAAATGCATTTTTTACATCTAATTGAACTAGTTCCAAATCAAACTGTGCCACCAAAGCCAATAAAATTCGAATGGAGGAATGTTTTACAACTGGAGAAAACACTTCATTATAATCAATTCCTTCTGTCTGAGCGTAGCCTTTAGCTACCAACCTTGCTTTGTAGTGAACACTATCTCTGTCAGGAAATCCATCTTTCTTTGTATATACCCATTTGCATCCAATTGCCTTCTTTCCCTTCGGCAGAATTGCTAGCTTCCATGTTTGATTCTTATGAAGGGACTGCATTTCATCATTCATAGCTTTCCTCCACTTTACTTCTTCTGAACTTTCGACAGCTTCTTTAAAAGTGGACAGAATGCTATCATCTGCAATTGAGAATGCATAGGCCACCATATCATCATAACGAGTAGGTTTTCTTATACTTCTTTGTGGCCTATCAAGTGCAATTGATTCATGTTGCTGTGGAGGTTCTTGGATTTGAACTTCATCTTCATCTGACTCTCCTTCTATCTCAGGAGTGTCTGCAGTTTTAACATCTGATGCTGGGATTTTTCTGTCAAACTCCACCTGTTTTGGAGTATTCTCCACCTTTTGTGGAGTACCATCTGACTGCTCTATTGTCACCTTTTTCAATAAGGTAGATTCATCAAAAGTGACATCTCTGCTAAAGATTATTTTCTTCGTTTCTGGACACCATAGCCGATATCCTTTAACACCTGAGCTTATCCCCATGAAAATGGCTTCCTTAGCTCTTGGATCTAGCTTTGATTCCTTCACGTGATAATATGCAGTGGAACCAAATACATGTAAGGAATCATAATCTTTAGCAGGTTTTCCCGACCATGCTTCCATAGGCGTTTTACCACCAATAGCAGTTGATGGAAGTCGATTAATAAGATGACATACATATGTCAAAGCCTCAGCCCAAAATCGCTTGTCCAACCCAGCATTGGACAACATACACCGAACTTTCTCCAGTAACGTTCGGTTCATGCGTTCTGCCACCCCATTCTGCTGTGGTGTATGTCTAACTGTGAAGTGTCGTACAATGCCTTCATCTTCGCAGACTTTCATAAATGGATCATTCTTATATTCTCCTCCATTGTCTGTTCTGAGACATTTGATTCGTCTGCCAGTTTGAGTTTCCACCAATTTCTTCCATTTGAGGAAAACTCCTAACACTTCATCTTTTGACTTCAAAGTATACACCTATACCCTTCTAGAGAAATCGTCAACAAAGGTTACATAATAGTGCTTGCCTCCTAAAGAAGGAGTTTTAGAAGGCCCCCACACATCTGAGTGAACATAGTCCAGAATACCCTTGGTATCATGGATTGCAGTACCAAATTTCACTCTTGTCTGCTTCCCTTTGATGCAATGCTCACAAAAAACTAACTTGCAGGTTTTCACATTCTTCAATAATCCTTGATCGGCCAAACTTTTCAAGGATTTTTCACCTGCATGTCCCAAGCGCATGTGCCATAATCTGGTTGCTTCCAGATCTTTGTCGTCACCAGAAACTGATGCTGCTGTTGTTTCTATAATTGCATTACCTTCATAGTAATACAAATTATTCCTTCTCCGTAATCCTTTCATCATCACAAGTGCACCAGAAATGACCCTCATAACCCCATTTTATGCAATAATTTTGAGCCCTTTTGATTCAAGGACTCCGACTGAAATGAGATTCTTCGTCAAACAAGGTACATACCGAACATCAGTCAGGATCCTGATTGACTCATCATGATTCCTCAAGCGGATTGAACCAATCCCTTCAGTGAAACAAGGATTGTCATTTGCTGTATAGACAACTTCATGATCAAGTTCTTTGAAATCAAAAAACCATTCCCGAGTGGGACTCATATGATGGCTGCATCCAGAATCTAATAGCCATGCATTAGAAGAACTTGTCGAACATGCTGCAGGAGTGTCTACGGATGTCATGACTGCTAATGAGAAGGTTGATTCTGAATCATCACACTCAGCTACATTTGAATCAACAACAGCTTTGCCCTTGCTTTTAAGCTTTGGACAATCTTTCTTCCAGTGACCTTTTTCATGACAAAAGGCACACTCATCTTTTTCTACTCTGGCTTTTGAACGGGATTTGCTTTTCTTCCCTCCTTTCTTTCGGCCTTGTGTACGGCCTCTAACCACCAGAGCTTCTGCTTCACTTGTCCTCTCTTTTTCTTTCTTTCTCAATTCATGACTATATAGATCAGCACATACATCACTTAAAGTCACTTCCTTATTCCCGTGGAGTAGAGTCGTTGTAAGAAACTCAAACTCGTCAGGGAGAGATGCCAACAACAGCAGTGCCAAATCTTCGTCTTTAAAGACCACATCCAAATTAAACAGATCAGCCACCAACTGATTAAAATTTGTGATGTGTTCATTCATCGTGGTACCGAGAACATAATTGAAGCGAAACAGTCTCTTCTTCATAAAGAGTTTGTTCTGATTGTTTTTCTTCAAAAATTTCTCCTCCAATGCCTTCCACAATTTGTTTGCCGAAGTTTCTTTTGAGAAAGCATATTTTTGCTCTCTAGAAAGACAAGAACGAATTGTACCACATGCCAGACGATTGACAGTTTTCCACTCCGTCTCCTCCATTTCTTGGGGTTTCTCCTCTTCAATAGCAACATCTAGACCTTGCTGAAAAAGAGCATCTAGAAGTTCGCTTTGCCACATGCCAAAATGACCAGTGCCATCGAAAATCTCCACTGCAAATCTTGCATTTGTAACAGCATTCCTTACTAAAGTTGACGAGGACGATGCTGCAGTAACAGGTGTGGTATTTTTCTTGTTGTCTGTCATTTCTGCTACAAATATTTATTTAATAGCTATAAAATAAATTTTCAAAAATGCGGAACACAGCCAAGGAACGTTTTTTATGTGGAAGATCAGACTATGCTGCAACCACAGTGAATACTAAGTTACCTCGGCTCTGATACCAATTGTTGTGGAAATTGGGCTTTTTCCACCAAATTAAAAAAAAAATAATTTGTAAATTACTGTGATAAAAACTACACCAGGTAAATTCCCAGGAAAGTGGAGGAGTCACAAGTGGTCTCACTTAAAACCCACTTTCCTTAGACTTACGCGTCGTTTGACAGAATTTACCTAGACATGTAATCCCTTTTCACAATAACCATCAAAACAGAGTTTTGCCCAACAAATAGCTATTAAATAAATAAAAGAGAGAACACCGAAATTTAACGAGGTTCGGCAAAATTATGCCTACGTTCTCGGACACTACCAAATATATTTCTTTGAAGAAATATTACAAATGAGAGAGAGGGAATCACTTGTTCCTAAGAGAGGATTTGAACAAGTTTTTGAATGATTTACAAATGAAGAAATGCCTTGTATTTATAGGCAAAACTTCTACCTAACCCATTGACTAAATTAAACAAACTTAATTTATTGTCAAACAATTAGGTGGATTCGGTGGAATTGAAGCCACCATTATGGATTTGAAGCCACAAATATTGACAGGAGTATCTGGAATAGAAGAAACCTCTTTATTTTCGAATAGAAAGCTCAAAGTTCAGATGAGTTGATTTTGTCCATCAATTCCACTCTTCGTACATTGTTAGAACCATAGAAGTCATGAAAATAATTAATGGCGGCACAAGCCACAAGGAAGAGCTTCTCATTGGATGGAAACGACCTCCTCCTGGATAGGCGAAAGTCAACACAGATAGCGCTTTTCGGGCAAATCGGAACCTAGCTTGTGCTGGCGATCTAATAAGAAATGCAAATGGAGATTGGTTGAAGGGTTTCAGCCATTGCATTGGATCATGCTCATTTATTCAAGCTAAATTATAGGGAGCTCTTGATGGTCTCCAACTGGCTTGGAGTACGAAATTTTGAAAGGTTATTTTGGAAATGGATATCTTGTTAGTATCTAATTGATTACCACAAAAGAAACTACTGTTAATGTCAATTGAAGCCTCACTCAATTCCCTCTTTTATCTAGGGATTAGGAGGTTCAAATCCAACATACTTATTGAGAAGGTAACAAAAGTGCATACTACATGGCAAATAATGGATTTACTCTAAATATTGAATACAAGATATATGACCAAGTTCCTCAGAATATTCGACAAATTATTATGGACGATCTCGTAGGAGTCTCTTTCCAAAGATTTTGTATTAGTTAGCATTTTATTTTAGGCTTTGTCTCTTCATTGTTACCAAATATATATGCGTATATATATATATATATATATATATATATATATATATTATGCTTGATTTATTGGGTTATAAAATAGTATATTCTTTTTGCGTCCCTTCCATTATTCCTTTTTGGTACATACTTCCCAAAGTGCCAACGATGGGTAGGGTTGGTATAAAATATATAATAAAGAAGAATTTTCGTGGACTCGCCTACAATATGGCTTCAACTCTTCACCATTGGACCACATGGCCTAATGATTAAATGCTAGCTCCTTACGTAATTAAATTAATTACTAATGTAGATTTACAGTTTACTTGAAATTTAATTTGATTTGCTAAACAATTATTATTATTATTATTATTATTATTAATCTTTACATCCATTTTTTTTTCTAATTGGGTGGTGGTGAAAATTACAATTAAACACTTTTTCATAATGATAAAATGCTTGAATTATTGAATTAGATTCTATAAATAGAAGTACTAGATAGTACTATCATTATTATTAATATTACAATTACAATAATTATTGGCATTATAAACGGTGGAATCTGCCACGAGCTGACACCAACCTGCAGGACCACGTGTAAGGAGCTAATTGAATGGGACTGATAATCATTTCACATCAGCCTTTTTGGCTTCAAAGCACACGTCTGAGTTACCGTACTGGCTTTGCTTACGCATGCTGCGATTTTTTGACGTGGCAGGGGGAGGTTTCTTCTGGCACGTGACGTCAAGGGACGACCTTCCAAAATTGTTAATTGGGATTCCATGCCTAAGCGTGTTTTAGCATTGCCACAATATTCATTTTTCTCTACTAAAATCAGTCGCCAATTCAATCCAATTGTATTATTAACAAGCCTGACCTATTTTTTTAAAAAAAATATTTATATATTAGTATAATAAATTAATTAAATTTATTATTTTAAAAAATATATATTTATTATTAAACTGAATCAGATAATATTAAATTAATTAAAAAAATATTCTGTGTAAAATGTAGTTTATAACTATTATGATTAAAAATATGGGTGTGCATTGCAAAATCATAAAAACTGTAGATGCATGGGCCTTTCAATAGCTCAAGAGGAATGCAGTGACGCTTAATTTACATGTGAATTAGCTATATATATATTTTTGATCTAGTCATTAAATATTTTTCAACACAAATATTATAGATTAATCTGAATTTACGTCAGACAGATTCATTAAAAGAATAAAATATTTTTTTTAAAATTTTAAAGGCATCTCATTATCAGAATTTAAATTTAAAATTTCTGATAAAGCGAAAACAAACTTTTATCATCTTATTTTACCGTTTTGGGATAGATTTATATGTATAGTAGTAGACGACAAACAGAAAACTAAAAGAGTATATATTACAGAAAATTGGAGTGGTTATGTAAAGTTTGGAAGAAATAATAAAAAATATATATATAGTATATAAAGAGTGTAAGTAATAGAAAAAGAGAAAGAGCTAAATTTTGGTGCCCAAATAAGAGAGAAAGGAAAGGAGCCAAAGAAGTAGGATTTTGGGAATTAGTTCCATAGGTAGTGGTGGGGTTTCTGAATTCTGACATATATAACCTCACGCTTGAAATTGAAAGTAACAGAACCCTCTACCTCTATATTTGGCATCTTTCCTTCTGTCTTTGGGAACCTAAACATATTATCAAACTAGCTATACCTTTTCAGTTATTTTCTCTTCCTAATAACATCATCATTGCCTCATGCCATCTTATTCCATCAACCATTTCTCCCCAAAAAACTTCACGTTAAATAAACATAAAAAGAGAGAAAAGAGAGGGAAAAACGAGTACCACAGGAACAGAAACTCACTGAGAGATGCATGGAAAACAAAAAGGCAAAGTAAAAGAATCAACTAGTTACATATGCAAAAACAGTATAGCTAAGCTAGCTACTTGGTAAATAAATAATAAATGACATAAGAGTGGAATATACTTGTATAGTTTTTACAGTTTCAATGTAAGCAGGCTACCCATATTAAGCTTTCATTATGCACAGATGATGTCGCATTATTAAATATTATATTTCTAATTCTAACACCCCGTTGCTTATTCAACAAGTAGTGTCAGAACTGACTATATCAATGACAGAGAAGGTCTAACCTTTGATGCAAAACACTCACTTCACTCTACAGACTACACAGTATATGATTTAATTTTTGGCTGTACATATTTAATGCTCACGTGCATGTTTATGTATATTATCTTTCCTTCTTGTTTGTTTTATAGTCAACGCCTTGTTTTCTGTACTTGCGGAGTGCTTAATTTTCTCTAGAAATTGAAAATTAATTTATCTACGAGAGAAAAGAAAAATTCACACTGTACCCACATATTCGAAAGATGCCGCCCCATCATTTGATTAACTTTTCCTCAGCGCTTAGTTTGGGCTATAGTTTCAAGTTTTCAAAGCCAATTATTGTTTTTTGGTGGCTCATCATTTGCTGTGAAGTGTAGGTCCAAGTTCCAACGCTGTCCAATAGTTTCACCTATCATCATACCATAGGTTGGGACTCACTACTACAAATACATAGGAAAAAAGAATGTGCAAGTAATTTTTATCATCACTAGCGGTCTGATTCTGATGAACCTCCCACTGAAGATGGCAAAAACTAACGGATTAGAAATTCTAGAATTGCGTAGAAAGAAATCGGACCTTTTGATCTGCACAGTAAAGGACGAAGAAGCTAATCTTCTAATGGGCTGGTAAGAAAAGAAGAAAACAATAGCCGATGGGCCTTTTATTAGGAGGGAAAGGAGTAAAGAGCACCTCACCAATGGGCCTCTACAGATTTATCATTGCAAATTATCAGATCCACCTGTCCACCTAGATAGGACTTAAGGTCAAGTCAAGTTCTTGAAATTACATTGTTTCCTTTAGTTATTCTGCCATGGCCATATTATCCACTAAATGGACCAAAGTCAGCTTTTCAGATTTCTCACATGAGGTAAAGAAATTTATTGATATATATTGAGAGAGAGAGAGAGAGAGAACATGATGCTTTTGTAACAGTTTGTTGCTAGTCTAATCCCACGGAAATCATCAGGGTATTGCAAGCATTAGCATTGTTCAGACTCACCTATCAACAGAAAATCCGTCTTAAAACAGTAAAAAGCCTCTTATCAAATGCGATTCATTCAATCATAAATACAAGATAAAAAGACAACGAAATTTACATTCATGAGAAATACACATGGAAATTGTTTACAGTAGCAACCAATTCGTAATAGGGTGATCATCATCCATGAACAGTCTGCATCTTCGAATTCTTTTGTGAGAATCAAATAGAACAGAGCTAGATGAGAGAAGCCAAGTAACAATGCATAAAAAGATTGACTGCAAAGTTCCGTAAGATTTCATGGCACGTTGGCAGATATTCAGGGAAATAAACTGTCTAGGTTTCAATAAAAAGATCCAGTGGCAAAAAGATGGTTGCATGCTAATGGCCCACAAACATATAACAAGCTAAAAAGCTCCATCATCTAACCTTGAAATGAAACATTCGCATTCATGCATGATTAGCTTAGCCATCCGCATGGAATCAGAAAACAGTAAGAGATTACAAGGCAAGATTCGCCACCCTCAATTTTGCCGAGATTTAAAAGTAAGATGAGTTAAGTGAAAATACACCCTCAGTTTATGTCATCCTATAAACATAAGTATGTTTCAACTAGCGAAACTTAAAGGCATTTGCACATCACCGATGCCCTAATAAAACTGGAAGAAAAGGGGGAAACTATCAAAATTGGTCTTGGAAAAGAATAATGCCTTCAATACTAAAACAAACTAGTGTGTTCCACCTTATAAAATGCCTGCTGCAATACTATTCCAAAGTGCAAGTCAGTCTCAAGAACTTGACTGCTGTGCACCACCAAAATTAGTTAACCAGGTCTCTAACTATCCAGTTTTGATGTCCTTCCAGTTGAGAGCAAAACTGATCTATCACCTGCGCACTCCTCTGCTTGAAGTCCTCGAAGTCCCTATTTCCTCAGCTGCCTTGTCAATTGCAATTTGTACATTGCGACACTCGTGGGTACAAAATGCAGAGTCCCTGCGTTACAATAAATGTCAGTTGAAATGCAAAATCCGATGACCCACATAAAACTGGTTATAGGTTAATATTATGTTTTTGCAAAGATAGAAGAATCATAGAAAAAAACCAATATCATTGCCAACTATATCATTTAATTTATATAAGCTAGAGCAAATAAGTTGACCATAATTGGTATATGATATACACAGTAGACTATGGTGACAGCAGGTAGAATCACAATAAACATTCAGAACTTTGGTGGGAAAAAATATAAAAAATTGTGTCATGCAAAATACATGACGCTAATGTCTGGGGGATAAAAGTTATGTCAATTGCCAACAGAACATTAAGATCAGACATAAAAAGGCAGAAGTCCTATTGGCGGCGGAGGAAAAAGCATCATGTAAAGAAGCAGTAGTCAATTTAAAATGTGAAATGGTAAACTGTGAAGAAAAAGGATTTTTTTTTTTTGAGTAACAAGAAGAGAAAGACTACTGTCTAAGTTCCAATTTCTTTTGTTTAAATACTGAAAAACTAAAAAAACATCATTATCATTTATAACCCTCCTTTCACTTAAAAATATAAAGTCTCCATAAATGGTAATTGGAAGAACCAAAATTCGCTGATGGAAATCCTCAAACAGGTACCAATATATATATTTTTGCATCTTATTTAAGCTTGATTCTGTTATGTGGTTTATATGTAATTTTATTTCCATTTTCCTATAAACCTTTCTTTTTTCCTCACCTCTGTAATTTCTTTCTCCCTGTGTTATGAATCTTTTATATATTATTTATTATTATTGATATTGTTTATTAAAAGAACAGATAATCCTATAATCCTATAATCCTTTTCCTCTGGAGGAAGCAACCGTAGCGCCTAGGAAAATAATAGTAGAAATAAAAAAGAATGTGAAAACATGAAAGCACATGAACTATTGTCAATCAATGGATGTTCCCTCCACTGATCTTATCAGAAAAGTTTTACTAATCAATTTACAAAGACATGAAAACACATTTCTTTTTCAACTTACTCAGAAATTGAACAGGGAATAGACAAGTTCAGAATATCAAAATTACAAGTTAAAGCAGTGAAAAATCCTGCCTAGACATGAATGCCTCGTCATTCTCAATGATTTTCGGACTCAGCCAAAACACAATTTATTTGAGTAAATACCATTTTTCAAGTTCACAAGCAGCATCAGCACAGGTAAAACAGAGATATAATTGTCAAAAAATTCAAGAAATAAAATTAATATCTTTTTAAGCCATAAAAAGTATAGAATTGTAAAATTAAGAAAAATATTTGGAAAAGAAAACAGAAAATGGACAAAAAATAGGGGAAAATGAAACCTCACCCATACATAAAGATATCCCGGCTCTAAGCCAACCTTTTCTTACAATGGTAGCAGCTCTCAAAACCACCGCGCGCCGTGTCGTTCATTAGAGGTAAAGACGAGACTGTCAGGATACTCTGGCGAGATTGATCAGGAAAATTAGCCGGCAATGCAGGGTCCCATCGGAACTCCGGCGAGGGATGCTGATTGAGAAGGTCAATGTCTCCAAAATTTTGGGACTGGCTACCACGAGATCTTTTTTTTGGCATGATCAATTGGGTGAGAATTAGGGTTTTGGATTGGGAAAGCGGCAGAGAAGAGCTGAAAATGGGAGCGAAGCGTGGGTTGGGTGTATGTTTTGTCCCGTGACTTGGCGTGTCAGGATTCATGGTAGCATTATATAGGCTTCTGTGGGTCCCTGGCTTTTGGACTGAATTAATGAGGACGCGTTTTTTCATCTTTTTATTAATTTAATTTCCAGGGTTAAATTATATGCGGTATGATACACGTTAGGATCCATGGGTTTTTCGAATAAACAAATGAGTTGATCTCCCCTAGCAAATTTCTTCCATGTTAAGGTTTCAATTATTTATATATGAAAAAAAAAATTATCAGGGAAACCGCACCTTCAATTTATGCATACGGCATATTTATTAAAAAAAATTATTAAAATTTTAAAAAATTATAAAAAATTATTTTAAATGGATTAAATTTTTTTTATTAATTCATTATTATTAAAATTGTTGTGATCTTATTTTGTTAATTAACTCATTAATAATAAATATTTAATAAAAAAATAATTAACTTTTTTATTTTATAAAATGATAATATTAATAACAAAAGTATTTCAGTAGTACGATAGTAAATAAATAAATAAATGTCCAAGCGATAATGTATATATATATTTTTATTAGATCGCCACCCTAATAATTAAGAAATTTAAAAATTACGAATACAAAATGAAATTTTCTCCTCATTTACTAAATTAAGAAAATGGTAGGTAGAAACTTAACCATAAGTTCCCTTTAAAAAATGATCCATAATATCCTACGCCCAAAAGGCAAGAAAATTGAATGGGAATACATTTCCTCTATTGATATAAGAAATGAATCTATTCATTTTCATTTTTTTTTTGTAAATAATGTAAACTAAACTTGAAAATTGGATTCTAATTTATTATCGATATTGTTTATTGATTATTTAAAAGTAAGGTGATGGGTTTTTTTTTTCTCTTCAATATATAAATTTTTATGAAAATTATTACAGTGAATGAAAGAAGATACAAATTATAAAATGAAAAAGCTCCCTGATGATAGAATGCAAAATATTTGTCATGTAAATTCTGAACCATCATATAATAGAGTTAAGACTGTAATTGAATGGAATTTTAAAAAGCTTAAATTTTATTTATTAAAAATAATCAAACTCAAGTTTGAACTCAAGTTTTATTCGAATCGAACTCCAATTTATATCAATTTAACTCATGCATTATTTATTTTAAATTTAAATTCGAGTTTAATTTAACTAAATTTAATATGTTTAATAAATTTATTTTAATTTTTAATTATTTATTTTAATTTTTTTAAAGCATAAATATTAAAATTAATAATAATTTATGAAGGATTAACAAGTTATTCTAATGTTAATAAAAATAAAATATTATATTATCATAATTTTATATTATTATATATTATTAAATTATTTACATTACTTATTTTTTTTTTGTGAAAGTCTGGACAAATTTAGTAATTTTAAGAGTGGTTCAGCGATAGTGTGCGACTGAAATCAACTCTGAAAACGACTAAGATCGCCAGAAATTTTTATTTATAACGTAAATAAGGAATCCCAGAAGAGTCAGAAATTACAATGCCTTTGAGAATGGAAGGCATATTGACAAAATTCTGAAAATTACAGCAAATAATCTCGCTAAGAAATTGGCTGCCTGGTTGCCCTCACGATAGACGTGATTGATGACAATGTTCTCTGAATTCATCAAATGTTTAATCTTGCCCAGAGTCCCTGAATTTGTCGTGTCCGTGCTAAGTGCATTGATAGTCTCAAGAGAGTCACATTCAAAAAGGAGAGACCTGTACGGCTTGTTGAGACCCCATTTTAGTCATACCAGAATGGATTGAACATCAGCCTCCATTGGACTAGAGGCTTCCAAATGATAGCAAAATGCAGCAAGTACATTACCATCTGCATCTCTAAGAATCGAGCCACCCGCCGCCTTTGTACGAGAGAATGAGGCATCAATATTGATCTTGAATTCACCCAGCTTCGGCATTTTTCATAAAACTAGCGTGACCCTCTTCTTCTTACCAATACCTGCTGGACAGAATTCAGGAAACAACCTGAACTCTTTGGAAACCTTCGAACCAGAATTTGTCACACACCATTTAAAAACTAAGTTTTTAATCTGCTACATTACTTATATATTATACTAAATATTTAATATATAGTAAGTTATTATATTTTTATAATATTATTAGTTTCACCAATTATTAAATAAGTATCAATATTTATAATTTAAAAATATAATATTTAATACATGAAAAGAAATTCAAATAAAGTTTATTAAACTTAATTATGTGATGTTAAAATTACTTATTTTATACTATTTAATTTATTTATCACATAAAATATATAATAATAAATTATATAAGTTAGTTAAAAATTAATATATTTAAATATATAATTTAATATATAAATTGAATTATATATATTTATAATTTAATATTATCTAGCTTGCGAATATAATTTATGAACTTTTACATAAGTTAATTGGCGAATCAACTGGCAACGAGCTAAATATTTTTTTTTATTTAGATTTAATTTATTTAATAAATCAGTAAATTGAATTTGAGATTGAGTGAGTTTTTATGGAGTTGAAATTCATATCAAAGTCAAATAACTCATTTCAGTAGTAATTAGAGTCAAGTCTAAGTTTATTTACAGCCACAATTAGAGTCACAACTTAGCTGGAAACAAGTAGTAGAAATCTTGACAAGCCATATTATAGAAGGATCACGATATTCCATGTAAGTTTGGTAAGCTCTCACAATAAATTATTTTTTAAAATATTTCTTTTCAAGGCCTCTTCTCGTTTTATATTCTCTCAAAAGGTAAATTTGATTTTTTATTTTAAACTGCAAGTGTCACTTATTTTTGTGATTTCCGATTAGCAAAAAAAAGATTCTTATTATCTGCGGTTGGTTAATAATTTCGAAGTCAAAATCAATTTAACATACATAATATGTTATAATTTTTTTTAAAAAAAGAATTTGGATGTCATAACTTTATATTAGGTTGATCATGATCCTAAAAAAACAAAACAGAATAAAAAGTCTATATTTTTTTAATATTAATTTTATAAATCAATTAAATTATTGATGTTCACATACCATATGGATTAATTCTTGCCATGATTGAATGACGTTATAAAAATAAACCTTTTTATTTAAAAAAAATGGATATTAAATATAAAATTTTCAATCAATGAGTAGTTCCAAAAAACAATTTCAATCAATGAAATTGCTTTCCTTCTCATCTTCCATACGTCCTAATTAAACGGAATATGTCAGTCAAGCATGCTATAATCTTGCAGGAAGTTCAGGAAAACCAATTTATCAAGAATTGACTTCTACTGCAGAGTTGTATCCTACAAAATTTCCACAACTTTTTTTTTTATCTGGTTTATTATTATTTTTTTCTACTTTCTGGACTTTTTTCATTTATGGTCGAGGATTAAAGCAGCTCCATTTTGCTGGTTTATCTATTTTTTAATGCCTCTTAATTCAAATTTCAAAGCATTGTACTAGAAAGAAACAATGTTCCCCATGCTGAGGACGAAAATATATAACAAAATATAAAATGTTAGTATAGAACATATAATCACACTAGTTCTTTTTTTTTTTTTATTAAACCAGTAGCAGTAAACAGAAGACAGCAAGCATCGATCCTTTCATCTCTTTTTTCTCTCTTCTTAAATTTACATCTGTTTGCTTACCACTCTTTCCTCCATTATTTATCACACACACACACACACACATATATATATATATATTACGGTATTTACATTAAAAAAGAACTCTCACCCATCGAGCATCTTCAAACCTAAACCTCAACAAAAAGCCTTACAATTGCCATCATTTTACGCACATATACACAATCATGCATCAGCCCAGCCATAGCCATGGCCTTTACTTGGACCTTCAAAGAACCACTTGTCACTCTGTCTTGCAAAAGCTTGATCCACTTCCTTTTCTGTCACACCAAAGGTCAATTCTTTGGCATGTCTCTCCATCTTATTTATAATATTATTTTTCCCTGCAAGAGGGTACCTATTGTTGCCTTGGACGTTGATCTCAAAGCTAAGCAATACTAGTTCTTTATTTCTTGAAGCAACAGAAGCCACTGGATGGCCAGAAGGGACAACATATACCATGCCACGGCTCAACCTTGAGCTGACTTTCTGATAAGTTAAACCTCTCTGTTTTTCCGCCGAGCCGCTGCCACTTACATGAGGACAAGCCATTTCAAAGTAGCCCTCACCTTCCAGAACAATATATACTTTGGTTGCCTTGGAGTTGTAGTAGGGTCCACACATAGATCCCTGAACATGATACAAAGCATTAATTACTATCAATGAATTTCATAAATTAGATATACAGCCCCTCTAAAGACGTAAAGTAACAATTTTTTTTAAAAAAAAAAAGAAATATAGTTTCTATTCATACTCTGGTGATGTTGGCCAAAAGGACTGTAACGTCCAGGTCTTGAAGATGCTGCTTGAAATCCCTTTCTTCCACTTCATATAACTGACCATGGTTGTTCTTCACAACAGGTCTCTTTAGAATATTGAATGGACCGCTTGATTCAGCTTCAAAAGGCCAAATGCCTTTGCCGCCTTCGTCATGATGGCTCATAGATTGAATCTGTTCTCTCGAGGCTTTCACAATGGATTCTTGTTTTTGTTTAAAGATGTGCTCTAACCTTCTTCTTTCCGTCTGCAGGTTATTGACACATAAATTAGCTAAATGTTTATTAATTAAAAAGGAAAAAAAATCTGAATCTTATAAAAATTGATACCTTAAGAGCAGCCTCGAGCAACTCCCAGCTGAATGCCTCGTAAAATGACTTTGAATCTTCACCACCACTACCAGTAGAGAAAATCTATATCCGTCAAGTACACAACCATTTTTTCAGGTATATGCTTTTATTTCCCAAGAAAAGTCAAAATGGTGTAATTATTATATTAATCGAAAAATTAAGTTTTTATATATCTACCGTGAAATTGCCACGAAGATCGACAGTTTGCAGGAGACTGACGACGAGAAGTTTCTCATTATCGTCCCTATTAATGAAATACATAGGAGTGCCTGCATGAACTCTTAGCACATCTCCACGTTCGACGTTGAAGCTATGTCTCCTTACCTCATGTGTCTCTTCCTTAATAATCATAGATACAGTTCCTCGTCCTAAAATTAATTACTTAATAATCAATCAATCCATAATCAATAAATTAAAGCGCATAATAATAAATAATTAGAATACCTTTTGCCACAAAGAGAACAGCATCAGTGTCCCAATGGCTAGGAGAACCAAATGTTTGAGGATTAATTTCAGTGATAAGCACACGATAGTTCTCGATTCCACGGAGAAGCTTTGACTTCTTAGTGAACTTTTGAAGAACTTTAACTCTTCCATGTTGATTCTTAAATACTGAAGTAAAATGCTGATCCTCGAACACATAAGGGTTCTCCTCTTCCTTCGATTCTCTCTCTTCCTCTGTTCCTTTTTCATACTTATCTTCGCACCGGAACCGACAAAGAGCTCTCACTTCTCCCTTTTGGCTATCGCATTGGCTCTGACAGTGTTCCAGTCTCATTTCAGGATCAACCGAGACATCCCTTTCAATATTAGCCAGAGCTAAGCCAGTACAGAGAAATAAAAGGGAAAGAAGTAAAACACCTAAACAAAACTTTACTCTCATACCCATATTCCTGTTTTTTTTTTATAACTTTTTTTGGATCTCTTGATGGAGGGTGTGGAAATTCATAGGAATGCATTTGAGTTTATATAAATGAGAAAATTAAGTAATAAATTAAGAAGAAAGAGTGACAATGAAGGGAGAGTTACATGCATGGAGACGAGTGTCTGTCTAACGTGTCGATCAGGCCCAGATATGAATCGCCGCGTAATAGTTAGCAATGAAGAGAATTTGTCGTTTTGATATATGTAATGAAGGGGACAATTAAGCGTTTGCGGGTTTATCTTTTTTACATGCAAAACGACACGTTCATCATGTATCCAGAATGTAAGCTTCACTTGGTACGTATTATTATTATGAATTGTAATTCTTCTTCCAATGCATTCAGACAATAAAAATTACACCATAACTTTAATCTTTAAAGCAGACAATTAGGTGCAGGAAAATCATCTTTGGCTCATTGATAAGTAGATTTCTCCAGAATGTATATGTTTTTATTCATCTAAAGATAGATGAGATCAGTGACCGTGTGTTGTTGGATCTCATATGATATCAATTTAACAAAATAAAAATGAACAGAAGTAAATAAAAAAATAATATAGTTTCAGTTAATTTATTATTATTATTATTATTATTATTATTATGTAAATAAAATAATTAATTGAATTATTTCCTTAATATATTTTTTTATTAAAAATTAAGAGTTTAAATATAAAAATTCTTTTATTATTTTAACTTTTAAATTTCTTATTATTTAAATATAAGTGCCTGTTCATGTAAATATGAGTAAAAATAGTTTCTTAAAATCACATTAATTTTTTCTTCAAAAAAATATATTAATTTTAATAAAACATGATTATTTTTTATTTATTTTATTATTAAAAAATGAAATAAGTATTTAATGAACATTTATATTTATAGCAACGTATATCCGATCAATTAGAAATCATGAAATAGTTCCGGCTTATTACGTTTATTTGACTTATCAAAAATATTGAAATTTTTTAATTTTAGATGTTAGATGATATTAACCATCAATTAATAGTAGAATCGAGTTAGAGTAGCTCTTATCCTCGCAACCCAAAAACAGACGAGTGTTTTTTGTTTTAATAAAAACTGACAGATTTATATTAGTTTTTGCACTACGACAGAGGATAGTCAACAAAATGTGAAGGAATGAATGCCAAATTAGAGATGTTTATCTAGAGCTTGTTATGCTGGAGTTTCAGGACAAAACACAGATAAGGTGATCCCGCAAGGATAGGGCTGCCTACTGAAGACGAAACGCCACCACCTTCCATACGGTGTTAGGTGGCTCATGACTTGGATCCGTTCCTTGGCGGCATTTGTAATGACTCCTTGGTTATGGATGTGCCCTAACGTTGTTCTTTCAGTCCGCTTCATGCCGCTTACCAAACAAAAATTAAAACCCAATTAATTAATTAACAGGTCATATGTATCCAAGGATGTTACGCATTAGTTTCAAAATGTCAGTTTATATTAATTAAACTTCTAATATAGTACTTCATAGTTTTTAATCACTAAACAAAGACTCAGCATTTTGCCACACTCCATACGTTGCCGCAACTGGTCAAGTTAGAGGTGAGTGATTAACACGTTACTGACAGAACAATATCCATTTATCCAACCTCAAAATGTACCGACAAAAGTTAAACTGGATGGTAGAACTACCCGCAAAATCACTTCCTAAATGGCTTACATCTGATTCAATATCCTGTAAAATTAAACAAGGCTTCTTCAAAGGTCAGGCAGGCCCTTCCCAGTTTTAGGGTCATATGTCCCCTCCAACACGATATCGATTGGCGTATCCTTGGGACCCGCTGCCAAAATAGGAAAAAAAGGAAATATATTAAATTTACCACAAAACACAGTTCAAAAATAAGCAGGGTTAAAACAATTTACAGACCATATTAATCGCTTCAAATGATTCTTTGCATATTGCCACGTAAAATAAAAATAAGTATTTCCCACAAAAGAATGAACTTAACCACAAGTGATATGGTCAACAAGCATGTTTATTTTCCCCAAAGATCATGTAAATAAGAATTTAGTTCAACTCAATCTTTATTTTATCTGGCAGAGGTACTCATCAGTCTCCTTCGCTTTCTTCCCCCATCCTTTTTCTGAATGCTACATATTCGTATAATCAAATTCACGGCAAGTTATACATGCTCAATTCCACATTTGGCCACTAAAACATTTAGGATTCACTGTCTACAAGGCATTACACAAAATTGCAAACACACGGCCTCACCTCAAAAGAATTCTTTGTACGAGATGAATAACTAACTATAGTTAATTGTCGTTCCATTTCTTCCAACATTATACTCAATATTAGTATATTAGATAAAATGTATTCCAGTTGAGTCCCAACATGCAACAACTAAGGATTTACAACATTTTCACCTAATGAAGTTTAGCCAACAAACTAACAGGCCTGATGTCATGAAAATCCAACAGGATTGATATAGAAATAGATGTATAAAACACATCCCTCTATATGTGAGAGCAAAAATTTTTAATCATATAACTGATGATCTTTCTCAAATCCAATAGATATGCACCAGTTTTTGAAGTGTTTATCCAATTTATGGCATGTCTGGTATCAGTTCACATCAAAATATGCCCTTACACACATCTTTGAATTCATAGGAGGCAAGGTAAAGCAAGGTTCTCTCAACAAGGTAAAATTAGGGGTTTTCAAGGGATCTCCTCTTGATTTGGAGTAATTCATAATTGGAAGAATAATAAATGGAGATGAAGTAAAAATAGGATATTATTGGCAAGGCACAAAAATTTATAAAGAGACATTTATTAAATCTTCTTAAACCACCAAATTGGTGAGTTGGGAATTCTCTTTATTTGATGCTGGGTTGAGCAAAACAAAGAAAAAATTTCCTTTAACTCCCTTCCAAACAAGAATGGGAGGTTTTGTAACTTTATTAAAACTTACCTCTAAAAAACCATCTCCTAAACCAAGTTTAGTATCTTATTCTACAGATTCCACTTATTATGGGTACACTTCATTAAAAAAATATGATTGTGTGCTTGCCAACATTTTTCAGCTCGATGTGTTTTTGAAAAGCTTCAACTCCAAATGATAATATTCCTAGTCACCTCATCCACTTACTGCCATAATTTACAAACTTATGATACCAAATTCGATAATTTTAGTTTTCCTTCATGGATTTTCATAACATAGATATCTATTGTATGATTGGGCTATGCCCCTTTCGCTCTCCGATTTAATACAGATATCTGTTGTATGATTGGGCTATGCCCCTTTCGCTCTCCAATTTAGGATACTATTGTTTTATTTATCAAAGGATGTAATTTCAGACTCCAAATTTTCTGCATATCACTCCATTATTATTATCTATGTAAAATCATAAAACATTAAAAAAATGAGGCATCTACTTTGCTGACACCAAACATCTGAATGCTATAATCTATCATGTTTTCCCACAAATGCACATTAAAAAAAAAAAAGAAAAGAAAAATCAAAAGCTAGCCATGTAAGTTCAATTAATAAGGTTGTCAGCTTTAGTGATATACCTACGGTAGGTCTTGGAGTTGTCCTTATCTTTAAAATATCAGGACGAGGAACGATAGAGCCGGATGCCCCTTGACCTCTAGAAACTCTTACTTTGGTTCCATCTTCTAGATATCTTACTTCAACCTTGCATGGTTTCCTGCATATATAGTAGCCATAGTGTTTTTTTTTTAAATAAATAAATTAATTAAAATAATTGGTAACCAAAACCTTGAGTCAATTCATACCCGCTGACTGGGTCAAGAACTTGAACATTTGATGTATGTAATGGGGCTTCAACTGTAAAGATCCCACCTTCATGACCTTCACCTGCCTTGATGTGTTTTTTCACCTGCAAACATTAGAGAAGGATATTGTGGGCATCAAAATCCAAAAGGAAAATAAAATAGCTAATCCATTTCACTTCTTATAAATAAGACAATACAAGTATCAATGTTAAGCTCACAATTCACAAAAACAAGACTAAAAAGCAAGTAGAGTGATACTTAAGACAACTTGAGATTATCAAGAGAACAACATGAAGAATATTATATGTATCAAACAGAATGCAGTGTAACTCCTCTTGGTTTGAAGGCATTAGTCCCAATTTTTCCATCTTGTCTTTTTCTGTGTAAATTTTTTGGGTTTGAACTTCAAATCCATGAAAATAACTGATGTCTACTACGAGATTCAGCTCAATTGGTACTGGCTCATGACATAGATTTTGCACTTTTCTTGATTCTCTCTTCACAGAATAAGTTAAAATGATGTAAACATGCTAAAAGAAGGAAAAAAGTGCTATAACCAACACAAGTATCAGGAAAAGAACGAATGATCATTACGTTATTCGATCAATTTACATGAATCTTTGAATAACCATTGATTATGATAAAGCATGCCTCTTAAGAAAATTCAAAATCTATTTAATGGATGAACTTTAGATATTATATATTAAAAGGTCCAAATATAAGCAGGCAGATTTATGAATTGCAGACTGGAAGAACAACACTTAGGTGATGGATAAGCAATGGTTTGACAAGAAATGAGAAAGAATTTGATGCAAACCATAAATAAAAAAAAAAAAAAAGCATCTGGCCTGGGAGTTCAAGCATACATCAATTCCACTCAATGCACAAACAAACTTGTGCAGAACACATAAGAATGTGCTCCTTAACAACACTCCTGAGCAATAAACACAATACAGAATGTTCCTGAGAAAAGCTCTCCTAGCACATACTTGTTTCTCTAAGTTAAACAGATATCAACACTACCCAAATTCAATTACTTAATCATAGAAGGACCAGTGAGCCTTTGGTTCAGTGGTAGTGGGGAGTGGCTGAAACCCAATTGCAACCAAATTTATAGAGAGAAAAAAATCGAACATAAAAAAATTGAAGTTCTCACCAGATTTTTTCCCTCAACGAGAGACGATTCTGAGAACGAATGACACACTTGATAACACCAGTCTCACCTCTATCCTTTCCCCTAATTATCATTACCTGCAAATGTAAAAGGTAATTAAAAATAAGATAATAAGTTATTGATAAAGTTACAGACTGTAATTAATATTTATAAATTTGTTATTTTGTTGCTTCTTTAAAAAGTTAGTTAGAGTTTGGAACAAACTCTGTTAGTCTCTGTTTTGTAGTTAGTTATTTCTCTCTTTTCATTCAATCTGTATATGACCATTTTTTTTATAGCTGGATTGAATACAGAATCATTTTCACACAAAATATCTTCTTTTTATTTGGCTTAACATGGTATCAGAGCAATAATTTTTTTTTACTCTCGTTCTAGAATCTTCATTTTCAGTATACTTCCATTTTTTTTTCTCTTGTTTTCTTAGCATCCAAACAAAAATGGCAAATCCAGAAAATCAAAGTATTGTTACGACCACAGTTCTCAAACCAGAAGAATCTCCTTCAAGTCCATATTACTTGCATCCTAGTGAAAATCCGTCACTAGTTTTGGTTTCTCCAGTTTTATCTGGTAAAACTATCATTCTTGGGCACGTTCTACGACAAGAGCTTTAGCATCGAAGAATAAATTAGGTTTTGTTGATGGTACAATAAAAACTGCAAAGATCACTGATGCTATCTTTGGAGCTTGGAATCGTTGTAATACAATAGTTGTTTCTTGGATCGTTAATTCACTTTCACCATCTATAGCGCAAAGTGTTAATTGGATCGAGACAACAAGTGAACTTTGGAGAGACTTGCAAATTCGATTTTCTCAGAAGGATTGAGTTCGTATAGCAAATTTGCAACAGGAAATCTACAATCTTAATCAAGGAGATCTTTCAGTAAGTTATTATTTCACACAACTTAGAATTCTATGGGATGGGTATGTTTCATTGAGACCTATACCTAGTTGTACTTGTACTCCAACTTGCAATTGTGAGGCCTTAAAAACAGTGAGAAGTTATCAAGAAACTGATTATGTAATCAAATTCATGAGAGGCCTGAATGAAAACTTTGCTACTGTGAGATCACAGATCATGCTACTGGATCCAATTCCAGATATCAACAGAGTATTCTCGTTAATCATACAGCATGAAAGACAATTAGATTTTTCAAAAATAGAAGCACAAACTGGAGAAAATCCTAATATGGCCTTTGTTGTGAGAAATTCGATGAATCTCACAAGCACAGGAAATTCACAATTTAACAATAACAAAAATGCTAGAGGTTATAGATCAAAAAATTTCAATGTGCAACTTCCAAACAATCAAAGCTCTTCAGATACTTACATTGGAGATGTAGTGTTTGGAGATAATTTTACACTTTGCAATGTACTTTATGTGCCATGCTTCTCTTACAATTTAATTGCAGTTAGCAAATTAACTAAGCACTCCCATTGTCAGTTAACTTTTTCTGCTTCTGAGTGTCTTATACAGGATATGACAAACTGGAAGATGATTGGTATAGCTAGACATGTGGGTGGCCTTTACAATATGGTTGAACCTCTTCCTCATTCTGTGTCACACATCAATTCCACTGTTTCTGATGATCATCGTCTTTGGCATCTTAGATTGGGACATCCCTCCAATAAACGTCTCAGCATTATTTCTCAACTTCCAGCGTCTGCTTCTACATCTTCAAATAAAGTTTGACAAGTTTGTCCTTTAGCCAAGCAAAAGAAACTCAGTTTTCCTCTTAGTAAGTCACATTCCAATAATATTTTTGATCTCATTCATGTAGATATATGGGGACCCTTTGTACAATCTATCAATGGTCATCGTTATTTTCTTACAGTAGTTGATGACCATTCCAGATTTACCTGGATATACTTTTTGAAGCATAAGTCAGAGGCTTGCTCTTTGTTACAACAGTTTTGTACCTTTGCTTTTGTACAGTTTAATAAACAAATAAAGATTATCCGTTCAGATAATGGTCTTGAATTCCAAATGTTTTCTTTTTATGCTGAAAAAGGTATCACTCACCAAACATCTTGTGTTGAAACTCCTCAACAAAACAGTATTGTTGAACGTAAACATCAACATATACTGAATATAGATAGATCGTTGTTGTTTCAAAGTCATCTTCCCACTTGCTTTCGGACTGATTCAGTTGCACATGCTGTGCATTTAATGAATAGGTTACCCACACCACTTTTGCAAAACAAATCTCCTTATGAAATATTATTCTCAAAACCTCCAGATTACTCTAATCTTAGAGTGTTTGGTTGTCTGGCATTTGCTTCTACTCTTGACAGCCAAAGGAATAAATTCTCACCTAGAGCTACTCAGTGTATCTTTCTAGGATTCAAACCTGGTGTTAAAGGCTATAAATTGTTTGATCTTCATTCCAACAAATTCATTGTTTCCAGAAATTTTATTTTTCATGAAAATATATTTCCTTATCAATCCAATAGACATAATAATTCAGATTTTGTTTTACCAAATACCAGTCAGTTTGCTTCATATATAGACTTTGATCCCTTCGTTCCTCCATCCAATTTGTCTTCTCCACAACACATTTCTTCTCAGCCTTTACCTTTTGATTCCACAAATATTCATTATGATCTGTCTGTTGATAACATCACACATAATACTAGCAGGTCAACCAGACAGAGGTATCCTCCCTCTTACTTAAGAGACTATCATTGCAGTTTAGTCTCAGTTGCTTCTAATTACCATGATTCCAGCAATTCATCTCCTCCACAGATGCTTAGTTCACCTCATCAACTTTCTTCTGTTCTTGGCTATGATGCTTTAAGACCAAGACATAGAGCTTTTTCAATCAAGCTCATGACTGAGGTTAAACCTAAATCATATGCTCAGGCAGTAAAGGATCCTAAATGGCAGACAACCATGAATGCAGAGATTGAAGCTCTTGAGGCCAATCATACATGGGAATTGGCAGAATTACCTCCAGGCAAGACCCCCTATTGGTTGTAAGTGGGTCTTTCGAATCAAGTACAATTCAGATGGCACCATAAAGAGATATAAGGCACGCTTGGTAGCCAAAGGCCACACTCAGCAAGAAGGTCTTGATTTTACTAATACCTTCTCTCCTGTGGCAAAGATTACAACGATAAGAACATTATTGCCTGTGGCAGCAGCCAAGGGTTGGAGTTTACAGCAGCTAGATGTCAACAATGTGTTTTTACATGGTGACTTATATGAAGAAATTTATATGACTCTTCCTCAAGATTTTAAAGCAGCCAATTCTAACCAGGTCTGTCGTTTAACTATATCTTTATATGGCCTAAGACAAGCCAGTCGCCAGTGGAATGCCAAGTTAACATCTGCTCTTCTTGCACATGGCTTTAAGCAAAGCTCAACTGATAGTTCTCTTTTCATTAAAGCCAATTCTGTTTCTTTCACAGCCTTGTTGGTGTATGTTGACGACATTATTTTGGCTAGTAACAATGTTGCATATGTTGTTGATGCGAAGGCTTATTTACATTATCTATTCAAAATCAAGGATCTTGGAAGTTTGAAGTTCTTTCTTGGTTTTGAAGTTGGCAGAAACTCAAAAGGGGTTCATATTTGTCAGAGGAAATATACTTTGGAGTTACTAAATGAAACTGGATTTTTGGCCTCTAAACCAGTTTCTACTCCTATGTTGCCTAATGTCAAATTCTCTGATAATTCTCCTCTTCTTTCAGATGTTTCCTCCTACAGGCGATTGGTGGGACAACTACTGTATCTTACTAACACCAGACCTGATATTAGCCAACCTGTGCAAGTTTTATCTCAGTTTCTTGGCAAGCCTATGCAGGAGCATTTATTGGCTGTTCATAGAATATTACATTATCTAAAAGGATCTCCTTCCCAGGGTCTTTTTTATACAGCTTCTTCTTCTTTGAAGCTGCATGGGTATTCTGATGCTGACTGGGGTTCATGTCCAATTACCATAAGATCTACAATGGGATTTTGCATATTTCTGGGTAATTCTTTAATTTCTTGGAAGTCCATGAAACAAAATACCATATCCAGATCTTCGTTTGAAGCTGAGTATAGGGCTTTAGCCTTCACAACATGTGAATTACAGTGGTTGGTTTATCTTTTAGCTGATCTTCAAGTCGCACATCCAGAAGCCTGCTCTCTCTTTTGTGATAATCAGTCAGCCATCCATATAGCCAAAAACCCAGTCTTCCATGAACGAACTAAACACATAGAGATCGATTGCCATTTGGTTCGTGAAAAACTTCAGCAAGGGTTGATCAGACTTATGCCTTTGTTATTTTGTTGCTTCTTCAAGAAGTCAGTTAGAGTTTGGAACAAACTCTGTTAGCCTCTGTTTTGTAGTTAGTTTTTTTTCTCTCTTTTCATTCAATCTGTATATAAACATTTTTTTAGTTGGATTGAATACAAAATTATTTTCACACAAAATATCTTCTTTTTGTTTGGCTTAATAGTTATTCATCCAAAAAAGTGCAGAATCAAAAAAATAAGCAAGGAAAGGAAGTGAATTTTATATGATTCTTACATTATCTCTTCTGAGTATTTTTCCAGTGCCTAATCAGCTTTTCAACAGCTTTCCAACCCATTTTAAACTGAGCAAGAATTCAAAAACATTCGCACAAGTACCTGGTAGTAGCGTCTTGCTGGTTAGTTATCGCAATGAACTCCAGAAATAGACATGCTTGATCCAAAATTGCTATAAATAATTTGCATCGGAGCAACAGTAATTAAGAAAAGGAATAGAGCGAGAAGGGTACCTGCAGCTACGGCGATTGCGAAGGAAGCCGAAGCCGGAAATAGGAGAGAGAGTGAAAGCGTATCTGGGCTCTCTCTTCTCAAGCCCTAAGCTTTGATGCGCTTTAACAGGTTTATTACCAATATTGGCTCTTTCGTGTTTTTCAGACTGAAAAGAGCTAATGGACCGACAAGGATCGGCAAAATTTGATTAACTGTTTAAATTTTTTATTAATCGATCGAAATTGTGATTTAGTTAATTGAATTTAAAATGATTCCATCAGTTTAATTGAAAAAATTATTAAAATTAGATTTTTGATTCGGTTAATATTTAAACAGTTTGGTTTAGTCGATTAATTAATCAAACTATGTTTTAAAAAAATTTATTTATTTTTTATTTAATTTTTTAAATATATTATTTTTTTTATTATAAATATAAATTTTTATTGTAAAATAAATTTATTTTTTAGTTTTTTAATAAGTTTTATTTAGTTATTTAATTATATTAATTTTTTATTTTAAATAAAATTTTTATTATAAAATTAAAAAAATTAATTGGTTTGATTAATTAATCAAACCGATCAAAATAAAAATTTGGTCGATTCGGTTAAAAATTTTTAAAAAATTTAATTCGGTTAATCAGTTAGATTGATCAATTAATTAATTAAATTGACTAAAATTAATTAACTAAATGTCCATCCCAAAAACTGAGTCAATCCTATTCTATCACCATTTTAATTAATTTATCTTATAAATTAAAATTGTTCGAATCCCGTTAATTCAGTCAAATTTCATAGATGGTTAGGAATTACTGATAAAAAAATCAATATTATTTGAGGATGAAAATTTAAATTACATTTCAACTATTAATAATAAAATCAATATTAGGTGCTATTATTTTTTAAATTAAAAAATGAAAGTTGACAAAAATATTTGTATGATTATTTTTTTAATAATTCAATAAATATGAAAGAAATAAGTATAATATTGAACATACCTATTATAATTTTTTAAATATATATATATATATATATTTTTACAACTATTTTTAACAAAGTTGGACTCCACTCTACCTAAAGAGAATAATAAAAATAAAATATTATATCTGATAATTGAAAGCAAATATTTATATTTATTTAAATAATATTTTAAATTCAAATATCTTTTCCCGACTTATAAATAAATATATGCTAATCATAAATATTTTCATCAAAATACATAATTTATCAACGGGCCTCCCTTGACAAAGGGGAATCGTGGTGACACGTGGAAGGTTGATAGCGATAATGGTTGGTAATTTCTTTTTTATCTTCCCAGCTACTGTCTCAACCCTATCAGGATCATCCCATGGACGGACGATAATTTAAAAATTATCTTAACTTACCTTTTTTAGTTAGCCTCTAGAATCATTTTAAGACTAAATAAGGATCAGGGCCGTCTTGGATATTTTAAGGGTTCCGAACAAAAATTAAGATATGAGCTCCTAAAAAATAGTGTCGGAGTGAAAATTTTAAATTTGAGGGGCTGCTCAAAAATAAATATTTAGGACTTAAGGGCCTAAAAATAACAATGTAAAACTTAAGGGGCTCAAATTTTATTGTATGATGAACGTTGAGCCCAAATTTTATTGTATAATGAATGTTTGAAAAAATGTAATGTTGATGATAGTGGGAATCAATCCCCACACCATTTGATCATATACAACACGCTAGACCACCACAGCAAATCAAAATTTTGTTATTTCTTACATATATATATATATTTATAAATTTGGGATCCTATCAAAATCAGGGGCCCTGAGCGGTTACTCATGTTGCTCCCCCCATTGAGCCGGGCCTGATAAGAATAAGTAAAGTTGTACCAATTGGTCAGATTTATCCAGCGGCAAAATAAAAAATTGACTGCGGAAAGGTTAAAATTTACTGAGGCGGCTGCTCCGAACGGTAGCCGGTGGTGGTTGTCGGTGGGCCGACAGTAGTGGGGCTGCCTGCTGTTGGCTTGGCTTGGGAAGAGAAGAGGAGAGGAAAAAAGGAGAGAGGAAGAGGAGAAAGGGGCTGCATAAAACGCAGCCTCTTTTTTATTTTTAAACCGGCCCCTGGCAAAACGGCCAAATGTTATTTTATAAAAAAAAAAATTAGTCACTGGCGAAACGACACCGTCTCGCTATAGACTAATTTATAAAAAAAATTAAAACTATTTGCAGCGAGGGGTTCGTCTACCCCTCGCTGCAGAGTCTGCAACTCAGCTCCTTCAAAGGAGGGCTGAGTTTAGCTCCACCTCCACCGACACCTCTCTTTCTGATAACCGGTGGAGGTGAGTAAGAGTCGTGTGACCCCACACGATCCCATGGTCGTTCCGCCCTTAAATTTATCATCCTTTCTATAGATTGTTCCACAATTCTGTTTAATATATACTACAATTTTAAATTCTATTAAATGTATTCTATAATTTTAAATTCTCAAATTCTCATATAAAGATACTAATTTTAAAAATACATATAAAGTAAAAAAAAAAAAAAGTTGAATTAGCTGCAAAGGTAAAGAAGAATAGGATCGTCTATGAATTTAAATGAGAAATTTGCATTGTACACTAAAGTTTAAAGTTCAACTTTTATGCACTGCGGAATTTTTTTTAATTTATTTTTTGCAACAGTGATTTTTGTTTTTTATAATTTTATTTTATTTGTATTTTTTATTTTAAAAAATTTAATATCATATTTTTAATATATATATATAAAATAAATATATACATAATATATACATAACATATATAAAATACACAATAAATAATACAAATTATATCTATAATATCTATAACACATTTATAATGTATCCAGAATACATCTACAATACATCTACATAATGTTTATAATATTTGTTTAATTTTTTTTATTTTTTATTGTCACAATATCTATACAATATCCACACAATATTTATATAATATTCAATAAATTTTACATAAATATATATAATTTAAATAACAAAAACATAACATACACACAATATTTATATAACAAAATTATAGATATATATTTTATTTTTTTATGTGTACAATATATAAACTTTATTTAAAAATAAATTTAATAATTTTTATTAATATATTTTTTACTTTTTTTGAATATTATTTATTTTTTATAATTAAAATTAATTTTTTTATAAAAAATTATGATTTTATATGATAAAAAATAATTTAAAATATTAATTTTTATTATTTTATTAAAATATTTTATTTAATAGTGAAGTTTGAAAAAAATAAAATTAAAGTAAAATATTAATTATAATAAAAATATATTTTAAAAAAGAAACTTTTAATTTATCAAGCAATGAGTTATTTTTTAAAATTTTATATTATATTTCAACAAAAATACATAATATTTTTAAAATAATTTTTTTATTGGTGTTTATGTAAATATCCGACCTAAATTGTGGAACCATCAGCTTAAAACAGGGCCTTGGGCCCAGTTTTCAAAAATTATAGGGATATTCACAAAATAAACTTAAAATTAAGTTTTATTTTTAAAAACACTACACTTTTAAAAAAAATTAAAAAATTAAAATTAATATTTTTTTAAATAATATTTCATCTCTCATATTAAAAAATATTTTATTATAAATTTTATTTTTTTTAAATTTTTTATTAAATAAATATATCTAATAAAATAATAAAAATTAATATTTTAAATATATTTTTAACTGATAAAATATATTAATTATTATAAAAAAATTATAATTATAATTATAAATAATAAATAAAATTCAAAAAAATTTAAAAAATAAAATATATAAAATGTATTAATAAAAATTATTAAATTTATTTTTAAATAAATTTTATATATTGTAAATATAACTATATAGATGTTATATGTATGTTTTGTATATGTTATGTATATATTGTAAATGTTATATAGATGTTATATTTATATTATATATTTATTATGTATATTATGTATATAGTGTGTATATAATATATAGATATTATTTATATATAAAATTTAAAAATAAAGTTAAAATAATATTAAATAAGTGTAGATAATATTTATATATTTAGTATATGTGTATATATATTATTATTTATTTTATTTATATTTTATATATATTATGTATATATTTATTTATTTTATATATGCTCAGAATATAAGAATAAAAAAAATATGTTTGAATAAAAAAATATAAATATAAATTAGAAATAAAAAAAAATCAACAACAATCGTAAAAAATATAAAAAACTAACGATTTTTTTTTTACGTAAAATGAAAAAAAAAAGAAGAAGAAAGAAAACAGTTATTTTGAAATCAATGAAGAACGGAACGTAGTTTTTATTCTTTTGAAAATCAAACCTCGAGGTTATATTATGTAAATTCCTCAAAATTAAAACTGTTTTGTCGGAAATGGAGAGCTTATTCTTTCTCGTTTGTCAAGTTGCTTCTTCGTTCTCCTTAAGTGCGTATTTGGATTGGTAGGAGATGGATTTGCTCTCTTAGTGGCAGATGCTTCGGCTGTACATAGCATATTGGTTCACAAATCGAACGAGGACAAGATCATGGTTCTCGACTCTCATAAGCTTCTCGGCGCTTGCGGGGAAAGCGGTGACAGGTCTTCCTCCATCTTCTCGAATGATCGCATTTATGGTTTTCACTTTTCTTTTATTTTCAGTGTTGTTGAATCTTAATTTATTACAGAGTTCAGTTCACAGAATACATACAGAAGAACGTGGCTTTGTATCAGTTCCGCAATGGAATTCCGTTGGCTACAACAGCCGTTGCGAATTTCACTCGAAGTGAACTCGCCTCCGCCCTCCGCAAGGTATTAGTGATATAATTTGGATCTGTTGAGTTTTAGGAGTTTCTTGATTTGGGATGCTTTTGTATGTGAATGTGATCATTATGTTATTTTAGCTGTCAAATTTTCTGGATTACTAGGTAACATATTTATTTTGAGATTTTTTTTGCCTAACATCTCGTTATTTATTACCTTGTGCTATAAACTTTTGATCATGAGGATTATTGTCGGTTAATGTTTTGAATTTTTCATTTTGCTATTTCATTTGACTAAGGATATCAAACACTCTTTAGCATAGTTCTGATTTTTCAGCCGCCCAATTATGTTGCTTGAATCCAGCGCATAAGCCATTTTAGGGTCACTAATTTTGAGAATTTAAGCTGCCCAGGAAGGGTCTGTATTTTTCTGACAATTTCAGAATTGTCTAAGTAGTTTGCTGGGCAAAGAATAAATGTCTTGGTAAGTAAGTATTAAGGCTTCTTGTTGGACCTTTGAGAGAATAATCCACTGGATTAGCTATGCATCGGTACTTTAGACTGTAATGTTGTTATTGAATTGCATCAATAGAAGTAAAAGAAATTTGCCTCTGCCAGAGCTTAACTCGTTAAAAAGTGTCGAGGAAACTGTAAACCTCAGCATGACAACACTTTAGAAAACATTTTCAGCTTTATTTCAGAAAAAAAACTAACAAGATAATCAAGAGTACATTTTGACATAATATGGCTTTGCTCTTCCCCATATTTTTTGAATTCTTGACAGGTATTGCCTAAGACGAGTAAATACTTATGCTGTAGAATATGAAAGGCTTCTTTATAAGTTAAAAAATCCCTTTTTCATGCATAACTTTGAAATGAAGGAATTTTATACACCATAAAAACTGAATGCATCTGATGGTGCAGTAGCATCAAGTTTTTTTTTTTTTAAGGTCCCATCTAAGTTGATAATTCCTATCGCCGGTTAACATGGGGCTGTGCAATTTCCATAAGACAATCAAGTAGGCACTTGAGACTTTAGGAACAAAAACGTCAAATTCTTAAACTCAGTTACTTATTACCCAAAAATGCTGCTTCAGCCACAAAGAGCTCGGATCAGAAGAAAGGACAAGGAAAGAAATTGCATTTTCTGTTATTTGGTATCTTTAAGATTTTCATTTTTTTTAATATTTATGTTACATTGCGCATAGCAATTCTTTAAATAGAAGGTGTATGAACAAATAAATTTGACTTATTGACTTTGTGAAAAATTTTCTGCAAACAATTTTGGACCCTTGCTGAAATCTTGTCTTTTTTTTTGGAATTGATAATAGAATCTATAGGCTACATTTGTATTTCTGTTACTTGGCAAATTAAATCATGCTTCATGTTTATGTTATCTTTTTTAGCCTGGTAGAACATTCTTTTATTTTTCTTTCCTAATTTCTGCTGTATGTACAATTTATACTGCATAGAAGTGGGTGCATAATCGCTACAGCTAGCTTTATAGAATTGTATAGCGAGTGTGCTTCAAATAATTGGTTAAGGTCTTCAACTACATCCTATTGAATATTGAGGTTGCCATCATAATTCTACCTAGGGCTGTTAGATCTACTTCTATGGCAATGAAAAATTAGGTTTCCAAACAAAGTGCCAGTACAATTATATAGTGTGTTGATGAAAAAGTTGGGTATTTGAAACTTGCCTTGTGGAATAATATGCAGGGAAATTGCATGGGCTATACTGTTGATTAGTTTCACTTCCTTTTCTCAGTGTGCTGTGAACATCAAAACATTTAACAGATACTCAACATCTAATATTTCTTTCTTCAAAATTTTGGTTTTCCAGAATCCATATTCTGTTAACATTCTTCTAGCGGGCTATGACAGAGACAGGACCATCTCTATTCTACATTGACTATATTGCCACTCTTCATAAGATTGATAAGGGAGCATTTGGTTATGGATCGTATTTTTCTCTTTCAGTGATGGATCGACACTATCGCAGTGGAATGACAGTAGAAGAAGCAATTGATGTAGTGGACAAATGCATTTCGGAGATTCGATCAAGGTTGGTTGTCGCTCCCCCAAATTATGTGATTAAAATCATGGGCAAAGATGGTGCAAGGGAATATGCCTGGCGTGAACCTGTCAAGGATACTAGTGGTGCACCTACAGCCTAAACATTTTTCCAGACAACATGTTCCCATTCTGTTGTTTTCTATTTAAAGGTTCTGATACTTCAGACTATAATTTGCAATGATATTGGTTATGCACTGTTGTTTTAACTCCTAGGATGATTGTGTATGCAGCTTAACTTGAGTAGGTCACTTCAAATTGTGTTTTGGACTTAATGCAGCATTTCCATTTATTTTTTTTCCCTTTTTCCAACCTTTACCATATGGCTAAATTGATCAAGCTATTCTACACAATCATATTTCACCTGATAATGAACTATCAAGACTTGTGCTATAGATGTGTAATTGGATTGATTATTTGCTGATGCCTGCCTGGACAACTGTTATTTTTATCACCTAACTAGACGCTTGTTATTTTTGCTGCACTTGGAAATTTTGATTTGGCATTGGACTATATTACTGTTCATACAAGTTCAAACAACAAAGCAATTGATTTTGCACGTCTGATATGACATTCAAAATTGACCTGACTATCTCTCTCCCTCCACACTTTATCCTTTTCCTCTTTGGAATATTCTTGCTTCATTCATTTCATAGCCCTCAGTTCATTGAATTCTTCACTGTTTTATTCAAAAACCAGAACAAAAATGAGATCACATTTAAAAGAAGAAAAAAAATGTAATAAACAAACAATATAGGGACAAAATGAAACACAGGCAAGGATCGAAAAGCAACAATTTAATTGCATTTCAAAACCATGATTGCTATGAACACTAGCAAGGAAATTGGTGGGGAAAAGTGAGATGGAATTGATGCCGAAGGATTAAGCACTGGTCGAATTCTTGTAGTTGCTGGAGGAGCTTCTGTGGGCTCTGGTGGGGATACTGGTGCCAATGGAAGAATGGTTTCAGATTGTGGTGGTGGAGCCGGTCCTGCTGCTTTGGAAGCTGCCAGGCAGAAAATAAATGACGAATAAAACAGTTACGTGCATACACAAGCAATATCAGGATTGCATAATTATTAAGTAGTTTTTATCTAAATCTTAACAGCAGATTACCTCGTGGACTTAGAGGTGCAGCAGCCGGAGGTGGAAGAGTTGGTCCTAGCATGACAGGACCTGCCAAATGCAATTATAAGATTCTGGTGAACCGTTTAATTTCAAGAATGAGCAAGGAAATGCTTTCTTATAGAGCAGTTGAGATAAAACTTCAATTCTGGTTTCGCAAAATCTCTTTATGAAAAAAATGTGCTAGGGATTGTGAAATTAATTGTTTGGGGTACCTGGAGCTGGTAGAGGAGTACCAGAAGCTGCAAAATGCATTGCATTCAACCGTTAGGATATTTAACACATGCTCTGATAGAACACGAAATCATTTACCAGTTTTACCACTTTAATTACAGATGGTATAAGGTACAAACCTTTGCACTGTACTGGCACACTCATCTTGCATGCTCGAGGAAGAGAGATTGCCAGCGTACGGTTAATTGGGAGTTGAACAGGGACACTGGCTGTTATTATCAAACAAGTACAATCAATACTTGTGCTCATCATTGATGCTAATGAATTGCAGCAGCTTGCAGTAGGTGATGCGCCATTGCTGCTGCTTCCAGTGACGAAGTTTATGCATGGTGTGAAGCTGTTGATCATTGAGCTTGTGCATGGTGTGCTAATTTGCCCATTCACTGAAATTACTAAAAGACTTGATATTATTGCAATTAATTGGACAATTTTGTTTTCTTCCATGAATCTCTTTTGTTGAAAAAAAAAAGCTGCGAATGGAAGTAAGAGGTTGAATTGGGTTTGATAGAGATAAGAAAAGTATTTATAGATTGACAGGTTTTGAATAATGATTGGAGGGAAAGGACAGGTAGATTTGAAATGGATTCTGGAGTTCAACTCCTTTAACTAACTTCCAAGGCTGAAGAAACCCTTTATACCTTAGGTGACACGAATTTAAGTTAGGTATGTGTTAGGCAAGTCATTAGCTTTAAATTTGTTTATTTAAGATAAATTATAGTATTATACTAATCAGTTACTCAACAACTTTCTGCTATGATTCTCTCTGTTTTAACATGGTTTAAAAAAGAAAATCCAATCACAATAAAGCAGTCTTGTTAACTTACTGTTAAAAAAAAATCTAAATTCATGTCACATGCTAGTAAGAAGCAAAATCTATGAAGCAATAATCATAGAGCAAATCTTTACTAATCATAGTTAGTATTGGTAACTTAGTGGTCGACTGATTAATCTTTATGTATACAGTCCTTCGATAATCTAGATGTAAATTTATTATCATAAATTGAAAACTTTATGTGCTCTGTTTATTTAGTTTTCAACAAAATTAGTTTAGTTAAAGTAGGCCATCCAAATATACCAATATACTTTGTCTCTATGCTTCAAACTTTTCCCATATAAACCAAGTCCTTTCTCTTGCTTCTCACTCAAGCCCCAAGCCTCACATTCCAACCAAACATTTCACCAACCCCACTTCTACTCTTTTCTCGATAACTTTCATAGACAACCAATGGCTTCAAGTGGGATTCGCATAGGCTTAGTCCTGGTCCTTGTATGTATGCTATATGGTAGAGCCATGGCTCAATCAGGCTGCAGCAGTGCAATCACCAGCCTAGCCTCTTGCTTGAACTATGTTACAGGAAATACAACCACCCCATCATCTTCTTGTTGCTCACAGCTAGCTAATGTCGTTCAATCATCACCACAATGCCTTTGCACTCTGCTCAATAACAGTGGTCCTTCTCTGGGTATTACCATAAACCAAACGCTGGCTCTTTCACTCCCCGGTGCTTGCAAAGAGCAAACTCCACCAATCAGCCAGTGTAAAGGTAATTAAGCATAGCTTCAGCTATGCTTTAGCATAAGATCATGCTATGAAATATATACTCATCACTTGATTTTTGGTAAATCAGCTGCTACTGCACCTACAACTTCAGCCACAGCACCAACCACTTCAGCAGCTTCACCAACCAATTCAGCAGCTTCACCAACCACTTCAGTAGCTTCTTCACCAGCTGCTTCTCCAGCAGATTCATCCCATGAAACACCAGAGCCAGCTGCAATTACTCCGCCAGCATCTAACATTCCTCCTTCTTCAGGTATTCTATTAGAAAATTTTAATACAAGGCACCAAATGAAAATTTTACATGCAGGAAGGATAAGATGTTGATGACCTTTTTTTTTTTGATAAATGCAGGAACTGGTGAAAGCCTTTTCTTATTTCAGAAAAGTGTAATGGATCTTTAGTTCTAGTCAGTGTTTGATAAAGAAAATAATCGGAAGCGTACCTTGATCCATCGCTTTATCCTGTTCCGTAGAAAAAACTGCGTTCTTTTTCTTCGTTCAATTGTTTCTTTCCCTCTAATGAGTTTCCTTAGGTTTTCTCACGATAGTCAGAGAAAGTTATCTGAGAAATAAAAATAACTGTACATATCTTTTAAAACAATTATCCTTTCATTTTATTTCTCTATATATTTAATAATTAGAGGGAAGGGTATTTAAACCCAAACCGATTCTTAACCTTTAAACCCAATAACCATCATCTCGGGTCAACTTTAATTAGAATCGGTCGTCTTTAATTAAATCCGTCACATAATTACATGGGCCACATTATAGATTATTAAAATAATTTAACAATCTCCCACTTGGCCCATGCGCATACTTTAATATCCATTAACTTTTATTTGGAATTAAAATGATTGGATTATGGCGGTCACAAGTCATTAAGTCAACATGATCCCTTCCATATATCACAAACCACCTCAATTCACAAAAATACTTTAATTGAGAAAATACAACAAACAATACATCGTTGTTTTCAACATTATTTTTATCTCACTCAACCAATAAATGTATACAACTATAATGTGGACAACAATTAAATAAAGCAAAATCCATCTTTAATTGAATTCTTAAGTGTCACAACATAATGAGCAAAATAACCATATGTACATATGAACATCATGCTAACAAGGACTTATCTATAATGCCCATCCTCTTTACATGGCCAATAAAGGTTTTGGGCGGTAAGCCTTTAGTTAACGGATCCGCTATCATCAAGTCAGTACCAATATGCTCAATCGACACTTTGAGATTTTGCACTTCTTCTTTCACAGATAGGTATTTTAAATCCATATGTTTAGCACCTTTAGAATACCTATCATTCTTAGAGAAGAAGACAGCTGCAGAATTATCACAATAAATTCTCAACGGTCTAGCTATACTGTCGACAATACTTAGACCTGAGACAAAGTTCCGCAACCACAATGCTTGAACAGTGGCCTCAAAACATGCCACAAATTCAGCTTCCATAGTGGAAGTAGCAATGACAGACTGCTTTCCACTTTTCCATGAAATTGCTCCTCCAGCCAAGAGAAACATATAGCCAAATGTAGATTTTCTCGAATCTACACAACCGGCATAGTCTGAATCCGAGTATCCTACCACTTCTAGATGGTTGGATTTTCGATATGTGAGTATATGATCCTTAGTGCCTTGTAGATATCTAAGTACTTTCTTTGCAGCTCTCCAATGATCCATTCCGGGATTACTTTGATATCGACCCAACATTCCGACCGCAAAACTGATATCCGGTCGAGTACATGTCTGAACATACATTAAGCTCCCAACTACTGAGGCATAAGGAATAGACTCCATTTCTTTTCGTTCCAAATCATTTTTAGGACATTGCATTTCGCTAAATTTGTCTCCTTTCTGAATTGGAACTATCCCTGCAGAGCACTTTTCCATCCTAAATCTCTCTAATACTTTGTTAATGTAAGCTCTTTGAGACAATCCTAACAATCCTTGTGATCTGTTACGGAATATTTCTATTCCTATCACATAAGATGCCTCACCCATATCTTTCATTTCAAAGTTCTTAGAGAGAAATTCCTTTACATCATGTAACATGCCAATATCATTTGCAGCAAGAAGAATATCATCAACATATAAGACTAAAACAATGAACTTGCTCCCACTAATCTTCATATAGATACACCGATCAACAGTGTTTTCTATAAAACCATATGAAGTAATTGTACTGTTAAACTTAAGGTACCATTGACGAGAAGCTTGTTTTAGTCCATATATTGACTTCTTTAATTTACACACTAAATTTTCCTTTCCCGTGGTCACAAAACCTTCCGGTTGGTCCATATATACTTCCTCCTCTAATTCACCATTAAGAAAAGCGGTTTTTACATCCATTTGGTGAAGCTCTAAATCATAATGAGTTACCAAAGCCAAAATAATTCTTAAAGAGTCTTTTTTAGAAACTGGAGAAAAGGTCTCTTTATAGTCAATACCATCTTTCTGAGTATAACCTTTAGCAACAAGTCTGGCCTTAAACCTTTCAATGTTGCCTTTTGAGTCTCGTTTAGTCTTAAAGACCCATTTACAACCGACTCGTTTAGAACCTTTAGGCAACACTACTAAGTCCCAAACTTTGTTATCACTCATTGACTTTAACTCTTCTTCCATGGCATTAAACCACTTTTCAGAATTATTACATTCCATGGCTTCCTTAAAAGAGACTGGATCCTTATCAATGCTCAAATCACATTCATGTTCAAGAGAGTATACCACATAATCACTTGAAATAGCTGGCCTTTTCTGTCTTTCTGACCTCCGTAATGCTATTTCTTGTGAAACCACTTGCTCATTTGTGACTTGTTCATTATTTTCAGGCTCATCATTTATATGATCATTTTGTGGGATTGGAATGTTATTTTGTTGTTCAATTGCTTTATTAGCCCGTGATACAACAAAAGGAACAACAATAGAAGAAGAGATATTAGGAGAATCCGTCTGAATTGGATCCTCAACCTGAATCTCTTGCAAATCAACTTTACGTTGTTCACTACTCCCACTAGATTGACCATTCTCAATAAAACGAGCATTTCCAGACTCAATGATTCTTGTACTATGGTTAGGACAATAAAATCTGTACCCTTTTGACTTTTCAGGATATCCAATAAAAAATCCACTAACTGTTCTAGCATCAAGCTTCTTTTCATGTGGATTATATATCCTAATTTCAGTTGGGCAACCCCAAATATGAAGATGCCTCAGACTAGGTTTCCTTCCTGTCCACAGTTCATAAGGGGTCTTAGGAACTGCTTTACTAGGAACCCTATTAAGCAAATATGCAGCACTCTTTAATGCATGCACCCATAATGATAAAGGTACATAACAATTATTTAACATACTCCTAACCATTTCAATCAGAGTACGATTTCGCCTCTCAGCTACACCATTCTGCTGAGGCGTACCAGGCATTGTATACTGTGCACAAATGCCTCGCTTTTCAAGGAATTTTGCAAATGGACCTGGACATTGTCCATTTTCATTAAATTTACCATAATATTCACCACCTCTATCAGACCTCACAATTTTAACTTTTCTATTTAACTGCCTTTCCACCTCATTAATGAATATCTCTAGAATATCCACTGATTGAGACTTTTCATGCAGTAAATATACATAACCATACCGTGAGAAATCATCAATAAAAGTGATAAAATACTTTTCACCGCCCCAAGAGGGAATGTCAAAAGGACCACAAATATCAGTGTGTATAAGATCAAGAAGTTCACTGCTTCTTATGGCTGGGTTCTTTAATGTGTGTTTAGTTTGCTTACCTTTAATGCAATCTATACACACATCCCAATCAGTAAAATCCAATTGAGGTAAGATTCCACCTTTCACTAACCTCAAAATCCTTTCTTTGGAAATGTGTCCTAATCTTTGATGCCATAAGAAAGCAGAACATTCATCATGTGCACTACGTTTATTACCTATATTATGCTCAACATTAAACAGAGATTCCACAAATTTAGTATCAAGATTAAAGCGATATAAACTATCAATTAAAGTACCAGAACCATAAAAGTACTTATGTTTATACAAAGAAAATGTACCATTACCAAACTTAATACTAAAACCATTATTATCCAACATTCCAACAGAAACTAAATTCCTGGCACAATCAGGAACATAAAGACACCTTTCAAGATCTAAATGACAACCAGTGTCCAAGATCAATCTGTAAGTCCCAATTCCTTCTATTCGTGCCTTCATTCTGTTTCCCATATATAGAAACTGTTCAGTTTCTTTTATGGTTTGGATCGAAAGGAATCCCTGTAAAATGTGAGACACATGAGTAGTTGCACCAGAATCTATCCACCAGGTATTATAAGGCACCTCAATAAGATTTGATTCGAAACATACTGAAACATAAAAAATACCTTTCTTTTCGAACCATATCTTTCTTTTAGGACAATCCTTCTTAAAGTGACCAGTCTTCTTACAGAAATAGCACTTCAATTCCTTATGGATTTGGCCCTCATTGACTTTCATTGGGCCTTTGTCCTTTTTCTTGCCTTTCTTCCCTGATCTGTTTTTGCTGCTTCCAGCTCCATCATGAAAAGTGAGATTGGCAGAGTGTTCCTTTACCTTCTTTAATCTCCCTTCCTCTTGAATTAACATGGCCTTGATTTCCTGAATGTTCCACTTTTCCTTAAGGGTGTTGTAATTCACCTGGAACTGACCAAACTCAACAGGAAGTGAGTTAATAATAAACTGAACAAGGAAAGTTTCACTCACATCCATTCCCATCGATTTCAATTTTGCTGCCAAATTCTGCATGCCAGTCACATGATCATGAATGGATTGTGACCAATTAAACTTCTTGGTCGTGAGCTCACTCATCAAAGAGCCTACTATGGACTTGTCAGCAATGTCTGACTGGGAGTACTCCTTAATTTTCAACATATACTCTCTGGCGTCATCCGTCTTAGGCATTGATGGCTTGACATTTTCAGCCATCGTCATCCTCATTAAGTTCAAGCTCAGCCTGTTAGACCGCTCCCAAGCCTCATAGTGAGACTTGTCCTCTTCAGTACTGGTCTCTGTAATGGCTGCTGGCTTTTCAGAAACTAACGCCAGATCTAGGTCCAAAACTCCCAACTGGTAATGGATTTGTTCAGACCAGTCATCATAGTTCAAACCGTTGAACTTAATCAACCCAGTACCCATAGCAAACATCTTAGAATAAGCTGCAATACATACTCACACATTAATGCTTTGAGATAACATAATAGATTTAGACATAACAACTTTAATTATGTATTTAAGTTTACCTTTGGGTGATACTTAAATACAAATATTCAAACATATAATGATGCCAATAATAAGAATACTGTAATGGACTTTCAATTATACTATAGACAATATGCATGTTATCTTTGGATATACACTCATATTTACCAAGCATAATCTCAAGTCTCTTTGATGTCATTAACGATAAGTAATGGTCTACCTTTGGGTAACCTCACAACATTATAATTAATGATCTCAATTGTTCAATTTTACCTTTCACTTCATTTAACGGCATCAAAAAAAAATATGAACAATTGAAGTACACACTTAAATGTTTAAACAAATTCTAAGCAAGGCCACTTTGGTGACTAACAAGCTTTCCATACAATAAACATTTAAATTGTGCAATATTTAATAATGCAATTAGACAATTAAAATTTGATGTTTATCAATTGCATATTCAATTTTCTATAATGGTTACATTACTGAACCATAACTATAATTAACTATTATACATGAACAATATAATGATAACATTACTTCACTGTTTTGCTTCACTTGCACTGAACTTTAATAGCCATATGAGATAAAACTATGACTTCAATTTTACCAAGAAAGGCAAAACACCTTACGTATCACCATATAAAACAAACAATTTATCACCATTAATTGTTACTCCACTTTAATGCCAATTGAACCCAGTGTATATTTTGAATAAAAAAAAGGATAATCATTAAAGGCAAAAGCAAAAGCAAAAAACCAAACACGTGATACAATACAATATAAAAGCAATTATAATCACAGCCAATATACACAATACAATATTGTATCATTGCTTTTGCCTTTGAATTGTGAAACCAATTGATACAATATTGATACCAATTGATCACAGCCAATACGTGGTCTTCAATAAAAAACCACATCACATATAAGACAAAAACTATACACTTTAATAATGACTTCATTTATTATACTTTAATAGCCATCAAAAACTAAATATCCAATCACATTATTGAATAATAGAATACATCACGTGGGTTCATCATAATCCATAATTCATATTCAAAGCAATAAATGATTTTTCAATAACTGTAAAATAATCTTTTAAATCATTTGACGAATATATTGAGAATAGATTTTCAATAATTCATTCAAAGCAATAAATGATTTTCGATAACTGTAAATAATCTTTTAAATCATTCAAGGCAATAAATTGATTTTCGAAAACTGTAAATAATCTTTTAAATCATTCAAAGCAATAAATTGATGAAAATCATTCAAAGCAATAAATTGATTTTCGTAACCCTATAATTTGACGAATGATTTACTTTCTGTTTTAAAACAATTAAATTAATTTTGAAACCATTCGCCAATTTGCTTTTGAAATAATTTACTTTAATAAATTCATTAATCAAACAAAACTAGAACAAAAAACAGGCTCTGATACCAATTGAAAGCCTTTTCTTATTTCAGAAAAGTGTAATGGATCTTTAGTTCTAGTCAGTGTTTGATAAAGAAAATAATCGGAAGCGTACCTTGATCCATCGCTTTATCCTGTTCCGTAGAAAAAACTGCGTTCTTTTTCTTCGTTCAATTGTTTCTTTCCCTCTAATGAGTTTCCTTAGGTTTTCTCACGATAGTCAGAGAAAGTTATCTGAGAAATAAAAATAACTGTACATATCTTTTAAAACAATTATCCTTTCATTTTATTTCTCTATATATTTAATAATTAGAGGGAAGGGTATTTAAACCCAAACCGATTCTTAACCTTTAAACCCAATAACCATCATCTCGGGTCAACTTTAATTAGAATCGGTCGTCTTTAATTAAATCCGTCACATAATTACATGGGCCACATTATAGATTATTAAAATAATTTAACAACTGGATCGAAGACAGTCCCATCAACAGACGGAACATCTAATGGAACTACTGTCAAAGCATCACTGAACTTCGTGCTCTTCACTTTCTTCGTTCAGTGGTGTGGTTCAGCTGTAACCAAATTCTGAACCTGAAACTTGCAGAGTGATTTGTGGCGTGTTCCGTGTTGAATATATATATGATTCTTTTGCTCGATTCTCTGCTAGTCAGTTAAAAGATGATTAATTTTCTTGATTCTATTTCTAGGAATATAATTGTATTATTTGTTTGGTTTGCCATAAATGAATAAAAGTTGTTGGTTGGTTCTTCATGGAAAAGAACTGTTTTCGTCTCCTTCAATCAATCTTCACCTCTTCTTTCTTCATGAGGTTAAACTTAAAAGAACAAAAAAAAGAAAAATAACAGATAACAAGAAAATTTACAAAAAGAGATAGGGGACTAATAAAAAAAATTTAATTTAGACATATTTATTAACAAGTTGAACTGGGATTCCAGCTTCAATGGAACTTAAAAATGATACAAAACAATTCACTTTAATTATCAATATACATTTGCCTCTAGTAACCATAAAGAAAAAATGATTCTTCATTGAAGTATGGATCCTATGAATAGTTCTCTTCAATCATTATTATCCATTCCAGAGAATGAATGTTGCTTTCAATTTTTTTTTGGAATTCGTAGACTTATACTGGCTTGAATTTGCAATCTTTCAATCCTGAAGATGATACCAATACCACCAAATCAAAGACTATCGGTTAGAGGACTAATAGTTCCTACAACTCTGTAACTCATTGATTCCAAATTGGTTCTTTCTAAAATCTACACATCATATAGGAAATAATTACTCATTTCACATAAAATATGAAATTCTGCGAGCAGGAAACTCTTAGGCCCAAGCCCTATAAATGATTGAATCCCACCTCTAACATTGAGAAAATTACACGCTGTTATTTTTTTTAAAAAAAATCTTATAATTTTTAGGAAATTTTAAAAATATCTTTTTTTATATTTAAGTGAATGTATATCACATTTGAAAGTGGATACTTTTGAAATTATGAAGCTGAAAAATGAGTATTTTTGTAAGGAGAAAGAAAATGGATAGTTTTTGGGTTTTTTATAAAATATCCTAAAAAATAAAAATATTTTCAAAAATACCTAATTTTCTTTTTTAATTTTAAAAATACATTTTTTTAATTTTTAATTTCAAAAATACCCTATTTTAGAGGTATATTTTTTATATATATTTGATATACTAAAAGTATACTCAGTTTTCAAAAATATATATTGAATATATATTTGATATACCAAAAATATATAAAAAACATAAAGTATTTTAAAAAAAAGTTAAAAAATATGCTAATAATTTTCTCATATTTTTTTGAAAAATTATTTTTTAGGTTATTTTTGTAAAAAAGCCCAAGACATTTTATTCTAAAATATTAAGAAAATAACATTTTTCACCCAATTTTTTAAAATTTTTACTTTTTTATCAGATTATTTTTGTCATTTTATTATAAACTCATTATAAACTATATAAAATTTATAAATTCATTGTAAACTTATGTTAAACTCATTGTAAACTAATGAAAATATAGTATTTTGATAAATATTTTATAAATTCTGGTATTTTGATAAATAATTTATAAATATTGTAAATTTGAAATTATTTTCAAAATTTTTCTTGAATTTTTATGAAAAGCTCCAAAATATTTTATAAAAGCCCTTTGCTTTATGTGTACATGCTCACTGATTAGTAGTTTAGCACAGTACTTGAGTCTTGAAGCCATATTATATATTCATTCTATTTGAGTTACCATCTGAATTAACGGAAACACAACTAACAAATTAAATCATGTAATTTGCTTTCTATAACATATTGTTCATGGCTTTGGTCCAATATGAATTTTGCTCTGCAAGGCTACAACAGAACTAATTATACTAATCGTGCAAAAGCTGCGTTGGTCAAAGGAGAAGCCTTGTTATAGTCTTTTAGACTTCATATAAGAAAAATATAAATAATGGCAAATCTTAAAAATAAAGCATCTATCAATTCCAAAGTTAGTTTAAAAAAGAGTTGGCCCCCCAACTAGCTAGTCATAAACAGCCATTTGAACGCATCACTACTTCTCAAATGATTTTTTAAGAGAAAATAAACTATATTTGGGTTGTTAAAACAAACAAGCCAAATAAGTCATGACATTGTTAATTTGTATGTTTTAGTAAGAAAATTTTCCAAGGAGAAATAAAATGGTTGAGCTTCTTTTAAAATTTCTACCAAATAGTTCCCAATGTAGTAAAAGTTGGCCATCCAAATACAACTAATAGATACCCTTTGTAATAGCTTGAACAATAAATTACATTCTTTAAGCTTCATAGTATACTCAATTAAGGTCAGAACAAACAGTTCTAGCTAGCTTAAACAAATAGTTCCAAATGGCTTTTAAAGGGACTGAGCTGTGTGTATTTCTAGTACTTATGATGATGTTTTGTCATGGAGCCACTGCTCAATCAAGCTGCACCAGGGCCCTTGTGAGCTTATCCCCATGCCTAAACTATGTAACAGGAAATTCTTCAACCCCATCATCTTCCTGCTGCTCACAACTTGCTTCTGTTGTTCAATCTCAGCCTCAGTGTCTCTGTGCAATGCTTAATGGTGGTAGCTCATCTCTAGGCGTTACCATTAATCAAACCCTTGCTCTATCACTCCCTGAAGCTTGTAATGTGCAAACCCCACCAGTTAACCGTTGCAATGGTATGTAAACAATCAATTTAATTATACTTCATAAAATGACATAGTCAGTAGCTATTGAATATTGATAAACACCTATATTCTTTTAATGTGTATATGTTTTTTGTTTCTTTTTTTTTTAAGCCAATGGTCCTGCAACTTCACCAGTGAGTCCTCCAGCAGATTCTTCAGACGATACACCATCAATTCCAAGCGTTCCTTCAGGTTATAAGAACTTCTTATGCACATTCCAAATCTTGAATTTTGAATTCCTGAATTTCATGCTCTCTTTAGATTTTAAACTCAATGTTCTACATAATATTTTTCCTGCATAAAATAGGAACTAGTATTGAAGGGTAATCAATAAACTATTTTCATAAATGAATGCAGGAGGTGGGTCCAAGACAGTCCCAACAGCAGGTGGCACATCAAACGCAAGCATCACAAGAATGCAACTTCATCTCACTTTATTCATAATTTTCATTGCTTCATGTGCTTCAAATGCAATCAGATTCTGAGACTTCGATTGATGAATGCGTCCTTTTCATTTCAAGCTCTTTCCTCTTTCCATCTTATCAAAACCTGAGTGTGAATCTTCCAGAGTGATTTGTGGCCACTTGTTGTTGAAGAGATTAAAGAAGAAAATCTTGTATACTTATTGTATTAATCTCAAAAATATATAGAATATACATGATAACCAAATAAGGAAAAATATATCTGTACAGAGAAGCTAAGTAAATACAAAATATTTTGTTTCCATTAATCTTGCCATAATCCTGCTTTCCTTAATACTCCCCCTCAAGTTGGACGGTGGGATCACACACATTCAACTTGCTTAGTACTTCCTGAAAAATTCGCCCAGTAACTGCCTTTGTAAGAATATCAGCTAACTGATCCTCTAAACGAACATAAGGAAGTGAGATGATTCTGTTATCCAGTTTTTCTTTAATGAAATGTCGGTCAATCTCAACATGTTTTGTCCTGTCATGCTGAACTGGATTTTCGGAGATACTGATCGCAGCTCGGTTGTCACACATCAAAGTACAAGTCTTCTGAACTGGAAAACCAACCTCTGCCAATAGTTTTCTTAACCAGAGAATCTCAGTGAGGCCACGGGCTATTCCTCAGAATTCTGCCTCTGCACTGGAAAGAGCAACAACTTTCTGTTTCTTACTCTTCCATGTTACTAGGTTTCCTCCTACAAAAGTGAAGTACCCAGAAGTAGATCTTCTATCCACTGAGTTTCCTGCCCAATCAGCATCAGTATAAGCTTGAATTTCTAAATGCCCATTTCTTCTAAAGAAAACTCCTCTCCCTGAAGACCCTTTTAGGTAACGAACAACTCTTAGTGCAGCCTCCATGTGATCACTTTGAGGGGAATGCATAAACTGACTCAGGATTCCAACTGTATAGGCAATGTCTGGTCTCGTATGAGACAAATAAATCAATTTCCCCACAAGATGCTGATACTGTCTCTGATCTGCTATCTTGGCTCCATCAATAATCTTTAAACCATGATTAAAAATTATAGGAGTATCTGCTGGCTTACAATCGATCATGCTTGTTTCTGCCAATAAATCTAAAATATACTTTCTTTGAGAAATGAAGATTCCTTCTTTGGATCTTAGAACCTCAATTCCAAGAAAGTATTTCAGATTTCCTAAGTCTTTCATCTCAAACTCTCTAAACAAATTTTTTCTGAGTTGCTTAATTTCTTCTGTATCGTTTCCAGTAATTATCATATCATCTACATAGATAATCAAACAGGTAATCTGACCTTCTCTTCTCTTAATGAACAACGTATGATCGGAATTACTCTGTTGATATCCATATTTCCTCATTGCCAAGGTGAATCTTCCAAACCATGCTCGTGGAGACTGCTTAAGACCATACAATGCCTTCTTAAGCCTACACACTTCTTTATTCTGGAAACACTAAGAAAAACCTGGAGGAGGTTCCATATACACTTCTTCTTCCAACTCCCCATGAAGAAATGCATTCTTGACATCAAACTGCAGAAGTGGCCAGTCTTGATTAGCAGCTACAGAGAACAATACCCTGATGGTGTCAATTTTTGCAACTGGAGAAAAAGTCTCAGAGTAATCAATCCCATAAGTCTGGGTATAACCTTTAGCCACCAGTCTTGCCTTGTATCTCTCTATGGATCCATCTGCTTTGTATTTAATTGTAAACACCCATCGACACCCAATTGGTTTTTTTTCCGGAGGAAGAACACACTTTTTTCATGTTTCATTTTTCTCAAGTGCTGTCATCTCAATTTCCATGGCCTGACGCCATTCTTTCTGTTCTAAAGCTTCCTTTGCATCTTTAGGAAGAACTTCAGAGTAGACTGCCGTAGAAAAAACTCTGGCTGTTGGGGATATACTTCCACTCCCCCTTACAAAGTTTGCTACAGGGTATCTGGATTGTCTAGGTTCATACTCTGGCTCATATCTCTTCGGGGGCACTCCTCTTGTACTTCTGGGAGGCAGCACATATCTGCTTGATTCTACTATCTCTGGCTCTTCAGACCTGAAGTCTGCTTCTTCTGTGTCTGCACTGTTTAGGTTAGTGACCATAATATCTGTATTAGTGCTTACCTCTTGGATATTCAGTGAGGGTTCAGACTCAGGCTCTGGTGGAGAATTTTGTCCTGTGCGGAAAGGTGATTCGGTGGAACCACGTACTGGCTCTTTTGGAACTGTATTAGACACAGTAGTAGTAGGCTCTGGTAAACTAGACAAACTGGGACCAGAAAACCAACACAATGGATCAATTTGACTATGACTCTCCCCCTGACCAATGAGTTGGTTTTGGTAAAAGAATTCTGTTTCAATAAAATCACAATTCATTGTGATATAAATTCTTCGTGTGGCTGGATGATAACAACGATACCCTTTCTGATGACGCCCATAGCCCACAAACACACACTTAAGGGAACAAGCTTCAAACTTAGTTCGTTCTATTTTGGGTATATGAACAAAAACTGAACAACCAAATACTCGAGGTTGAAGAGTGAGAGTAGATGGAACACTAACCTGATGAGCTAATTCCTTAAGAGGAGTCTGAAGACTTAAAATCTTAGCAGGAAGCCGGTTAATAAGGTAGACAGAGGTAGCAATAGCTTCTGGCCAAAGAAACACAAGCACATGAGACTCAATCATGACTGCTCTAGTCATTTCAAGGATAAGGCGATTTTTACGTTCTGCTACCCCGTTTTGTTCTGGTGTGTGTGGGCATGAGGTCTGATGAATTATCCCTCGGTCATGGAAGAACTGTTTAAGAGTAGAATTAACATACTCCCCTCCATTATCTGATCTAAGAATTTGAATTTTTTTCTGGAATTGAGTTTCAATCATTATATAAAATTCAATAAGCTTAGATGCTACTTCAGACTTATGTTTCAAAAAATAAATCCATGTCATTCGGGAGCAATCATCAATAAACAAGACAAAATATTTAAACCCATGATGATGAATATCTGACCCAGACTGTGGGGCTGGTCCCCAAACATCAGAGTGAACTAGAGAAAAAACTGACTGAACACGAGTATTAGAAGGTTTATAGGAATGTTTGTGACTTTTTGACAACAGACAAGTTTCACAAGACAAACTTTTATTCTGAGAAAATAAACTAGGAAATAGAACCTGGAGATAGCCAATAGAAGGATGTCCCAATCGCCGGTGCCATAACCACTGTTGCCTTTCTACAGTTCCGCGAACCAGCGCTGCAGTCCCCTGTTGAACCACCTCATCCACATAGTATAATCCCCCACGCTCAGTGCCACGTCCAATCACTTTCCCCGACTGAATATCCTGTAAAAGGCAGAAAGTAGAAAAAATTAGCACAATACAATTCAATTCCCGAGTAACATGACTAACTGACAATAGTTTGCAAGAAAGACTTGGCACATAAAGGCAATTCTTTAGCCTTAGATTTGGAGAAATTTCAATAGTTCCTGCCCCATGAACTGGAGATAAGTTGCCATTGGCACTTTGTATAGATCTTTTTGTAGATACTGATGACGTAATTAAATCACGGTGATCAAACGTCATTGTATCTGTGGCTCCGCAGTCTACTAGCCATTCTGAATTATGTTTTCCAGTAACCTGTCCTCCAAAGCCTTGTTCCTGTAAAAAATAATTCTTACCAGTGCAATTATTTTTAGTTTGGGTGGATTTATAACTTCTGGGCTCAATCTGTGAATTTCCACAATTTTCTGGGTTCAAATGAGAGGTTCCAACTTTCCTGGGGTCAAACTGGAAATTTTTAATTTCCTGGGGAGCAAAATGAAAAAAAGAGCCAACCCTACCTTTAAAACCCTTTTCTTCTTCAAACGCAGCCACCGCCGCTGCTTGACCAAAAACTTCTGCTCTCCCTTGTTCTCTGCCTTCGACTGCGTTAGGGTTCTGTTCACTGTTGAGGCTGGCGGCGGCGGTCCCTAGTTGGTAGTTCCTCTGTCGCCGGCTTTTCCACCCTTCTGGAAACCCAACAAGCTCGAAACACTCCTCCTTAGTATGTCTCGGCATACCACAGTGGCTACACTTGAGTCTTGTCCGATCGAGCTTCTCGCCGCCGCCACGCTGTGATGATCGGTGGCCTCCCTTCGCCATTTCTGAGCTTGGCCTGGTGGCGTATCCTTGGCCGGTGATGAGATCGTTCTGAGGCCTAACTGTCAGCCCAGTACCCACGCCGGCAGCCGTGGTTTCATTTTTCCGTTCTGGACCCATGATGCCCCTTCGAGCTCCTTCTCGCCTGATCATGGCGTACGCCCTTTCTACTGTGGGTAACGGTTCTTCTCTGAGAAGATCTCTTCTCTCACCATCGTAGATATCGTCAATCCCGTTAAGAAATTGAAACAGTTTCATTTCTTATCTTAACTTGTTGAATACTGCAATGTCTTCTTCATCCCTCATGGGATTTGGCTGTCTGATTTCAATCTCTCTCCAACTTCTTTGGAAATCACTATAAAATTGTTCGATGCTACTGCTACCTTGTTTCATACTGTTTGCTCTGACTGTGAGTTCAAAAATTTGGATGCCATCTCCCCCCTGACTATACGTTGCAGACAGTCCCTCCCATAACAGTTTGGCAGAGGGGTACTCCGCATAATTAGTGATGAGATCTGGTTCCATGTTATCTAGGATCCATGAACACACAATGAGATCATTTTGTTCCCATTTATGATATTCTGGATGTTCACTGGTTGGTGGTGAAGGAGTTCCTGTGAGATGGCGCAACTTTCCTCTGCCTCCAATAGCCATCTGCATGAGCCTCGCCCATAGGGAGTAGTTAGATTGATTGAGTTTTATGCTAATTTTTACTGGTTGTGGAATACTGGACTGATTCAAATCTGTTTGTGGCAGGTTCCTAAGTAATGAAGCTAGCTGAGTGGCTAAGGGGTCGACTTCTGTTGCCCCTGTTGCCTGACTGGATACCTCACTTTCTGATGCTGCCATTGTCGAGAAAGGTAACTGGTAAATGATGAACTGCTCTTAATATTCGATCCCTGTTTAATCGATAAAACGTAGCTCTGATACCATGTTGAAGAGATTAAAGAAGAAAATCTTGTATACTTATTGTATTAATCTCAAAAATATATAGAATATACATGATAACCAAATAAGGAAAAATATATCTGTACAGAGAAGCTAAGTAAATACAAAATATTTTGTTTCCATTAATCTTGCCATAATCCTGCTTTCCTTAATACTTGTAATATACAAATTATGATTCTTTTTTCCGATTTTGTACTTGTCTCTTAGTCTTAAAGATGATTCTTGCTTCTACTAGCAGGAGTGTGATTGTATTATTATTTGTTTGGTTTGTTGAATGAAAATTAATAAAGAGTTCTTGGCCCTTGCAAAAATCATTTTTCCATCTTTCTATCTTCTTCTCTTCCTTTTTCTTTAATTTAAATAACAAAATAATTATAATCAGGAACAGAGTTAAAAGACTCCCAATGCCGTGTAGAAGTAGAAACAACTGTGACTGAAGTGTTATTAGCAGTAACTTGATAAAAGCTATAGAAATAAAAGGAAAACTAATTCTATGGAAAATTTATGTGGTTATCAAAATGACCAGCGAAGGTGAGGTGGTACTTGGCTGTTAGACCACATTTAAATTAGAAAGCTCCAGTAAATTCTTACTTTCTCTTCTGAGCTCCAAATATAAAATTTTAACCCTGAATTAGGAAAGACTAAATGAGGCTCCCGCAAGCCAAGAATGATCAAATGATATGTTAGGCAACCATGCCAGGTTATTCCAATTTGGACATTACTTTGTTCCATATATTTTGGATATTTCAGCACAGTGGAAATAAATTTGGACAGTCAAATTATCCAGTATTTAAATCTTACTCTGCAGGACTTCAATTTAATTTCAGCATTTATAGACTTTGATTAATCTATAAATGTCCAGCAATTAAAGCAATCAAATTTATTGAATTTCTTTTATGTCTGAATTACTTGTAAGCCATCTTCTGCATATATAATGCAAAGAGAACCACGCTGATATCAATATATTAGAGTGTTCTGAGAAGCTTTGTGGTCAACTAAACTTATATATTGAAATAATGATCATTGTGTAAATATCAAATCAGATTCAAACAATCCCAAGTTCAAAAGGATTTGGCTGCCCAACAATCATAACTTGAATTGTAGACTACTAAATTAGCTCACATCTTAAATATTATTAAATTAAATTATGGGTTGTTAAAACAAACAAGCTGCAGATAATAATAGAACTTTATATTTATATATTCCTGTAATAAAGAACTTAACTTTCAAAGTAGCAAGAATGGTTGAGCTTCTTATAATATTTCTACCAAATAAACAACCAATTAGTAAAGTTGGCGATCCAAATATAACTAATATGTTTTACTTCTTCACTAGCTTCAAGTATAAATCCTACTCTTAAGCTTCACTCCGTACTCAATTCCTAAACACAACTTTCCTGTGTATAAACTACTTCTAGCCATTGTTCCTGCCATAAGGTCCTGATATTCCAAATGGCTTCAAAAGGGATTGATATCTGTGTACTTCTAGTACTTGTAATGATGTTTTGTCATGAAGCCACTGCTCAATCAGGCTGCACTGGTGCCCTTGTGGGATTATCCCCATGTCTAAACTATGTAACAGGAAATTCCTCAACCCCATCATCTACCTGCTGCTCACAGCTTGCCAGTGTTGTTCAATCTCAGCCACTGTGTCTCTGCTCATTGCTTAATGGCGGTGGCTTATCACTAGGCATTACTATTAACCAAACTCTTGCTCTATCACTTCCTGGAGCTTGTAATGTGCAAACCCCACCAGTTGGCCAGTGCAATGGTATGTCAATTTAATTAGGCTGCATTACATTTCATAGTTTAATAACAAGAATTTTCATATAAATAATTAAATATATTGATTTGAATTGATTATTACTTGAATCAGCTGCCAACAATGGTCCTGCAACCCCACCAGTAAGTTCTCCAGTAAGTCCTCCAGCAGATTCTTCAGACGGTACACCTGATTCTCCCAATACTCCATCAGTACAAACCGTTCCTGCAGGTATGGAGTAACACTTCAGGCAGAAGCATAATTTCTAGTCTTCATATTAAATTGCAAAATTCTATTTTCTAACTCGATATTTTACTGATCATATATTATTCCGCGGATGAATATAGGAGGCAATTCTAAGACAGTTCCAACAGCAGGAGGCACATCAGCTGCAAGCGTCACAAAAATGCAACTTCATCTCACCATATTCATCATTTTAATTGCTTCATATTCTTCAAATTTCATTGGATTCTGAGCTTTCTATATATGCAGATTTGGGGTTTGTTCTACTATTTACATCTATATGCACTTGTAAAATGTGGAATTAGTTTTATTGGATTGTTTCTAATGTATCATTTGCAATAGACAATTACTTCCGTTTTTATTTTATTTCTGAAAAAAGTTGATGTAATCCTGAAATTTAGCTGATTAAACCAAATAAATATAGTCCTTAATTATTAGCTTCAATTAGCCATGTCTTATGTCTGTTACATGCTTCTATAAGGTAGCTTCTTTAACCATTCATCATCATATACCTTGCACATAAAGAAAGTGATTTAAGACCCCTAATCTTCATTTCATACCAGCATCAGCATTCTATTAATAATGCTTTAAATGGAAGTAATGTAAAAAGATAAGCAAACCAGAGAGAGACACATAATTCTGACTTTTTAATACAATAAAATAATTTTTATGAAATCTCAAACATGATTTGTTTACCAAAGAGTTAGCAATACAAGTAGGAAAAGTTGGTGAACAATATTAGAAAGCTGCCACTCTTTTTGTTCACATTCTTCTCTTCGATATCCCTACAAATAGCAGATTGAAAAGAAGTAGCTCAACATTCCTCATTCTACAATTCACAGCAAAAACTAGCCAGAAATTTCTATTAAATCCAATGGAAGCTAGGAAGATTAATATCATACTAATTTTTGCGGTTATGGCCGATTTGTGGGCAGGGGCTATAGCACAATCAAATTGCACGAATGTGCTAATAAGCATGTCACCATGTCTAAATTACATAACAGGAAACAAATCAACCCCATCTGCACGATGTTGCACACAACTAGCTAAAGTCGTAAGCTCACAACCTCAGTGTTTATGTGAGGTTCTTAATGGTGGTGCCTCTTCACTTGGTGTCAATATTAATCAGAGTCAGGCTTTGGCTCTCCCTAATTCTTGCAATGTCCAAACTCCCCCTATTAGTCGTTGCAATGGTCAGTCCAAAGTCCAAACTAACCCTTTTCGGAAATTTAATTTTGTAGTCTAAATTACTAAGTACTAATTTTTTTTCCTGTTTAATGGATTAACAGCTTCCTCGCCAGCACCAGCAGCCTCCCCATCAGGAACACCAAATTCTCCTTCAGGTAAAAGAGTTCAAGAGGATTTTTAATTTTTTTTTTCTCTTATGTCCATTAGTTATTTTTCTAATTTAATAGTTTAGCACAAATATTATTCCCCGTGTTGTTGAGATTGCTGCATCGTTAATGTAGGAAATGGATCTAAGACACTACCAACAACAGATAATAATGGTACTTCAAATGGAATCTCTACTAAATTGACATTCTCTCTGCTCTCCTTCTTGCTCTTTATTTCTTCATATGCTTCAGCATTCTGAGCTCTATAACTCTGCCTTCGTTGTATAAAGAGTACTATTTGATGGGTTATAAATAATATTTTGTGTTTATTCTGTTTATCAATAAGCTTATTCTTGTCATTGTCATGTACCATCTCTATAAATAATATAAACAAAACACTAAAAAATAATTGATAAATATAAGTCAATTTTCAAATATCAAAATCTTTATAGGTTGAATTGTTTTGATGTCATTGTCTTAAATAAAAGCAATATTTATATTTATTTTATATTTTGTTTTGTTTTTTGGACAAGCTAATGTGTGTGTATATATATGTGTGTGTACTTTTTTGTGGGAATAATAATATTTTGAGTTAATTTGGTTGTAGTATTCGCAGATTTAGTTAATTTGGTTGTACTATTTGCAGATTTAGTAATTAAACAATAATAATATTAGCAATTTATTCATGGTTTGTCCATAAAGAAGCAGACATTTAAAGGTGAAAATTGCACATTGAAAGTAATGATATTACTTGCAATTGAACAGTTAATCAGAAAACCCACAAAATAATTAACTTTAATTAGACAGACACCCATATCCAAAGGAAGCCTCTGGCTAGCACTAGCAGCCCTCTCTCTCAATCTCCACATATATTTTCTAGATAGTCAAGAAATTAATCAATATATAAATGTATATATATGGAGAGTTTGTTTGACCAATCAAATAAAAATAAATCAGCTTAAAGAAGTTAATTAGTTGAGTATTGCAAGATTACAGTCAATCAGCATTACCTTGAGATAACCCATTAACCACAAAGTCATTTTTGTTTTAAGAATTAACAACTTCACCAGATTAAGACAGATTAACCATTTTATTTTCTTTTCTTTTTTCTGAAAAAATTTCAAATTGAAAATTAGTTGTCATTCTAGATGACTATTTTTCAATGTTTCTGTATAAAACATGTAAAAGCAAGTATACGTAAAAATTCTGGATGATTTTATTTGCATTATTATTATATTAAAAACTTAATGTGTATATATATATATATAATATATAAAAAGAAGAAATCGAGTGTGAAAGAAAGTTTGCTGCTGAATTTCAACCACGTGCCGTGAACGTGTCTATCGACGAAGAATTAACGAAAATGCCATTGCATTGAAAGGGTGAAATTTGGAAACCGAATATCCCAATTGCCTTATTCTGTTTTAGGGTAAGCAAAAGCGAAGAAGAGATCGTCTTTTTTACGAATTACATTTCTTTTCCATTTTTTACCCCTCCAAATTTTATTTTTCTTTTTATAAACCAACCCTCAAAAAACAAAACAAACATCTCTATTCTTATTTTCTATTTTCTAATTTAATTTTAATTTAAGATTTGTTCTGTAAGTTGGCCCTTTTCCTCAGCTGTCAAAATACTCTCTCTCTCCCTGTCTTCTCTCGCAGGCCATCCTACGCTACTCTTTCCCTCTCTCTGCCTCTGTCTTTACAAATATATGCAACACAGCCAAACCCAATTGCTTTTCAGGTAAAGCGTGTCTTTTTAGATTGATTCTCTCTCTCTCTCTCTCCCTGTTCAAGCCTACTGTGTTTGAGCTAAAGGACCAATTTTCTGTTTTAATTGCTTCCAATTTTGAATTGGATTTTGAATGTTTTTAACACCTATCTTTTGTTTTGCTGAATTTCAAGTGGGTTTTCCATTTAGAGTTAAGAAACTGTCGTTTGGTTGTTTTTGTGTCGTGTGGACCGGTTGCCGGTTGTGGGGGTTAGTTTTCTCTCTGTTCTGATTTCAATTTGTATCTTTGTGTTTTAATTGTTGTAATGATTGGAAAGGATTAAGATTAATTCCCTATAGATTTGCTTTTTATGTTTAATGTACAGAAGTATGTCTGGGATTTTAGTTGATGATGATTTGCAAGTGTTAGACGCTGGACATTTATTAGCACTGGAGGTTCTGGGCCTTCTCCAGTCAAATTGATGATTTTTATGTTGTTAGCTTTTAACACATAATTTGCCCTTAGGTGTGTATATGTGAAAATGAGGTTTGTGGTGTTGCATGCTGGATTTTCCCTCGGGTAAAATTGTTGCTTTAAATGCTTAAGATGGTTTCTATCAACATTGTGCCCTGAAATTTCAATGATCAGGGCATTTGTGTTTGTTTGCTGGCGAATCTGCTTTGAAATTTGGAGCAAATGGCAACTCTAACAGGAGATTATTGAACGGATTTAAGCTCCTTTATGTAGTTTATTGAAGATCAGAAGTTTAACTGCTAGAGTTTGTCTCAAGTTTAATTGACTGACCATGGATTAACATTTGATTTGAAATCTGAATGCTTGTAATAATTTAGGACTTTTAAAAGAAGAATGTAGTTCCTTATACTTGTTGTCACTTGTTTGGGGCGTGGGGCATGGTTTTGCTTCCCTTTTTCCCCTTTGATCTCTTTCACATTCATTTGTAGTTGTTTCATGTTTTTTATCCCATCCCAGCTATGTAAAAGATGTTTTTTTTACCTTCTCTCTTGCATTAATACCTTGACAATATGTTTGGTTGGAGGATATGTGGATAGAAAATAAAGAGATGAGGGATGGATTGCAAAGGAAAGGTTTGTGCCTTCATTTAGTTGGGAGGAATTGTTCAGAAGGAAGGACCATTCTTCATTCTCTGAGCAAGGAATTGGTTCGACCAACTTGGGGGGACTAGTAGGAGAGAAGCTACCATTTTTATTGATTTTCGATGTTAGCCCTCATTATTTTATAAATAGAAGGCATATATCAGCTGTGTTTTAGTGCACGCACAAAATTATATCATATTCATTCCTCTTCTATATATGCTAACCAAACAGGAAACATATAATTCCATTCTTATCTTTTTCATTCCTTCACTTTACCACTTTCATTCTTTCACATCTCCATCTCTTCAATTCTCCAACCATATGTAAACATTCTTGATGTACTGCATATATTCATTTATAATAGGTCTTTGGATAGTTTTGACGATATAAAGAAATGACTATCTGGAATTTCAGGAGCGTAGCAGAGTTAGAGAGTAGTTTCCTAGAAATTTTGGATGATTGAACATTGCTAAAATGCAGCATGAGGGATTTATTTTTATGTTCTTAAAAGGTATTACTTCTGAGAGAAAATTTGTGTTTTGATTTTTTTTTACCATTCTTTTACTTTTTTGGTAAAGTTGTTCTAAAATATCAATCATTTTGCACTGCCTTTTAGTCAGTCATTGCTGGCAATTACATGCTTTGTTTGATAGATTGGCATAAGATCATAGTCATTTCAATATCACTAGTTACATTATTGTTGTTTGGGCAATTGTCTGGAAAATAATTGAAATAGAAGGCAATTATTGCCCTTGAAATATCTTACAGGATTGGTTTTATCTTATAGGATTTAATAAACCTTTCATTTTTCACTGAGCAGGGAAAAGTTAAAATTTTAGGATCTGTTGGAATTCTAAGGTATTGAATTCTAACTATTATAAAGGAAAATAGCAACCTGGACTGCCTTTATAAAAAAAAATGTTTGGACAAACAAGATAAAACTGGAGATGAGTTTAAAGGAATCTTTAATACCACTGTAGTTGCATGGTAACTATAAGGATGAAGATATAGTAGCATTGTTAATGCTTGCTGTTTGAGAATTCAGAAATGAAGCAGTTCAATTTTCCATTATTTGTTGCTTTACTTGTGTTTTGTTTTTTTTATTTCGCCTTTTCGTCAATGTTTTCACCTGTCTCGAAAATATTAGACTTGGAAGTGATATAATTGTATTTTCATTTTTTTTTCTATGTAGGATAGAATGATAGCTATTAGCCATTAAAGGGTTAGTCTTTAAGTCTCAATGCCATCTAAACACGATTGTATTAGTTTCATTGTTGCGGATGTTCAGATGTATCTTTGCAAAGGCAAATGATTTTGGAATTCCAGAACTCTGGCTTGGTTTTCACGTAACAATGCTTGTTCATTTTTTTGTATCAGGTAACCAATGCCAATACTTCTATCAGTGTAGCAACTAATTCATCGGTGAAAAAATCATTTGAGACATGGTAAAATCATTTGAGACAAGGTGCAAAAGTGATTAATATGTCTGAACTGATTGAAGGTCTTCCAGACGCCATTGCTATTAGGTGCATTGCACGGGTTCCCTTCTACCTCCATCCCAAGTTAGAGCTTGTTTCTCGGTCATGGCTAGCCGCCATACATAGTCCTGAGCTGTTTAAAGCCCTGCAGGAAGTTGGTTCAGCAGAAGAGCTTCTATGTGTGTGCGCTTTTGATCCTGAGAATGTATGGCAGCTGTATGATCCTCTTAGAGACCTTTGGATTACTCTTCCTGTTCTGCCCTCAAAGATCAGGCACCTTTCCCACTTTGGTGCTGTCTCCACTGCTGGAAAACTGTTTGTGCTTGGTGGTGGTAGTGATGCTGTAGACCCATTGACAGGTGACCAGGACGGAAGCTTTGCTACCAACGAAGTCTGGTCGTATGACCCTGTAATGAGACAGTGGGCCCCGCGTGCATCCATGCTTGTGCCTCGTGCAATGTTTACATGTTGTGTTTTGAAGGGAAAGATAGTTGTTGCAGGCGGCTTCACCAGCTGCCGAAAATCAATATCACAAGCTGAAATATATGATCCAGAAAAAGATGTCTGGATCCCAATTCCTGATATCCACTGGAGTAGTAATTGGCAGAAAGGTGCATGTCTTGCACAAGGGGCTATCAACAGTGCAGGTATTAGAGAATGTAGGGTCTGGATGGACAGTTGAGGATTATGGTTGGCTCCAAGGTCCAATGGCAGTTGTTCATGGGGCTTATATGTAATGAGCCACGGACTAATTTGCAAGCAGGAGGGGAAAATGAGGAAGGTAGTGGTTTCAGCATCTGAGTTCCGGAGAAGGATTGGATTAGCAATGACAGGGCTAGGAGATGACATATATGTGATTGGAGGGGTGATTGGCCCTGACCGATGGAATTGGGAGATCAAGCCGATGTCTGATGTTGATATCTTGACAGTTGGGGGTGAGAGACCAACTTGGCGCCAGGCAGCTCTGATGACAAGGTGCTGCGGTACGATACTTGGATGTACACAGCTGAGAATTTAGGTGTCTATTTACAGGTTGTTGCTTTGTTGTGAAAATTACGTTCTTGTCAAAGGCATTGATTTCCCCACTATTGGAGACGAGGAATGTAATGTTTTCTCTCTGGCTTCCTTGTTTGTTTGTAAGCCATAATCCTTGCCCTTGGTTTCTGTTGATGCAAGGTTGTTTCAGAGAAACTCCCATTTTGAGGGCAACACTGGGGGGAAGTCTTGAAACTTCAATCAGTTTAACCAATGAAATGGTACATTAATGAAATTTAGTAGGAGGATGAACGAGGAACATTTTTATTTTGATATTTACTACTTTAACCAGATCAGTTTCTGTTTTCCTTTTCTTTCACCAATGCCTATGCCAACACTTACATTGTAATTTATTGGTGCAAACCTTCGCTGGCCAATTCTTGTTTATGCCAAAAAAAATTATTTATGTTTATGCCAAAAAAATTTTTTTTGCTAATGAGGACTTCATAGGATTTTTAATAAAATTACAAAAATATATATATAATATTTTAAATTTATTAATTCAAAAAATTGATAAATTTATTAAAATTTTCTGATTAATTTATAAATTTATCAATTTCATATAATATATGCAATATATATATAATAACTTACTTTTGTTAGTTTATTATTAAATTATTATAAATTTATTATATATTCTAATTCTATAAAATGATAAAAAAAATTCTATTAAAAAATAAAAATTTTGAAAGATCTCAAAAACTTAAAACTCGCCAAAACCGTCCCCGGGCTCCAACATCGAGAAATTATATTGGGCTTTGCTGATACGGCCCAGTATTTATTATCAAAATATTGCTGCGGGAAGCTCGCGCCCACACCAAAACCCTCCAAATCTTGATCAGCGACAAAAAACCTAAAAACAACATTTTATTGGTTGGCCGTTGAGCATGGAGGACACTCATTTTGAAGGAGGGGAAAATAATAGAGACGTTGAGGTGGCTCCGGCCTTAATTGCTGTACACCCGACCCAGAATTCTGTAGCAGTCGCAGTCGGGGCGGATCTCCGGATCTTCGACCTCCGGTAAGCAAGTGTCAATTTTCTGTTGCTGTCATCATTCGTTTCTCTTAACGCGATCGAACGAGGAAATATTTGAATGTTGGATTTGAAGTTTGGAGGATTTTAACTGTAATTTAAACAGTGGGTTTTGTGTATTGTGCGCTTTTATATTAGAGAGGTTTGCGGAGTAACTTTGGTAGATGATTCCGCGGAGCCTTTCCATAAGGATTCTATAAGAGCTATTCGATATGGTGCAAATGGGAAGCTTCTTGTATCAGCTGGAGATGATAAAGCTGTCAAGATATGGTCTACCTGCTCTTGGCGCTGCCTTAGTTCTGTGTAAGTTCTCCTTGTTCAAGTTGGCGTTATCTGTTTTTTGTTGTGTTTGGTCACTTGCTCTAGTATCTTCATCAGATGCGTTATCAAGGAAATGCATTAATTTTTCTGAAAGTTTTGTCCCTCATTGGGTTTTATGCGTCCGGAAATATGCAGAGGAAACGAGAATCATGTTAGATTTTGGTAATGACTGTCTCCTTAGTAGAGTTAATTTATTATTGCTCTACTTAGAGGTGGATGCCCCACTCTGCCATCTAATGGTTAGATTCAATTGTATGCAATGAAAATGGAAATATTTTCAGTGAAATATCCTTAATGTTGCAGTGCAACAGGTGTGCAGATAAAAGAGTTAGCTCAGTTGCAATAAGTAATGATGGGCTGTATGTTTGTTTTGCTGATAAATTTGGAGTCGTTTGGGTTGTGGATCTGCATGAGCTTGATGGAAATGAAGCTTTGATCAACAAAAAGGCAGCACCTTTGCTTGCTCATTATTGCAGCATTATTACTAGCCTTGTGAGTTATTCTCAAAATTAGTGATTTTTCATCTTCTTCTGATAATGCTGGCTGTTATGTTCACTTACTCTGGATTATTATGTAATTTTTTCCAGGAATTTTCACCAGATGGACGTTATATTATTAGTGCAGATCGAGATTTTAAGATTCGTGTAAGTTCACTTTCCAATTTTTGTCAGCCAAGATACAGCTTTATTTGTGCTAATATGCATCATGTTATTATTGCGACAGGTTACTGTGATTCCAAATAAGCCTTTAGGTGGAGCTCATGAAATCCAAAGTTTTTGCCTTGGTCATACAGAGTGAGTGAGTTTTTAAAAAAAATTTATGATTGCATAATGGCCTTGCATTTGTGGTTGGATTTGCATAAGGAACTGGAAAATGAAATGGAAGATAAGACTTAAAGTTTTGCAGGACAGAATTGAGGCCTGGCTTACTGGTTATTGTTTAGCTAGCTAGATTTAGATATTATTTGATGCCTTTCAGCTAAATGAAATTGGTTTTTTCCTTTGAGTGGCTATGATGATGTTTGTTCCTTTTTGTGTAATAATTGGCAGGTTTGTCTCCTGCCTTGCCTTTATTTGCACAGTGGATTACCCACAGGGGTTTCTTGTTTCTGGTAGCGGTGATTGTACTGTGAGCATTCACAAAATTGCAATTTAATGTGATTCAAGTCAGATGCCTTCATTTACTTGAATGTCCAAAATGTGGATTAATAGTTGATTGGCATTATATATGCAGGTTCGCTTGTGGGACATTATATCAGGAACTCTTCTTGATACTTTTGAAGTTGGAGCTAAGGTACATCTTTTTATAAGGTTTTCCTATTTTACCTCTCCTACACCTTCCAGAAAATCATTACTTGCTATGATTGATGGATTCAATTCAAATAAAAATATTCTTTATTGGATTTACCATTACAAAGTTACCTTGTGGACCTTGTCAACATAAGAGTTGGAGTGGTTTTTCTTTTCTTTTTTTCTGGATTGAATGAATGGTCAGTTGTTTGCCATAAGGTGATGAGTGTTGCTCGTATCACAACTCAAGCGAGGTCAGTGATATGGGTGGAAATTAATTTGTTCTTGCCCTTTGCTGTTGTTGGCCATTTTACTTGTTTTATTTTGACTTAATGAAGGCAGGACTTCTTGAGTCTAACAGCGGTGATGAGAGCTCTTCTACTGTCCTTGAGCTATGCACAATCCCAGATGGGAATCTTGTTGCAGCTGCCATCCAAAGGCAAGCTTCTAAGCGCACTGTGTCCTTTTGAATTCTTTCTTTATTGAAAATGCTTTTATGTTGATTGAATGTTTGAATACTTGCATTATAATTTTAGCCTGCAAGGAATACTGCTGTTGAGCTGTGACCTTCTTTCTCAAACACTCAATTTCATCAAGGTAAGGATCTCGAGTTCCCACTGTTCAAGTAATGTTAAACAAAAGTAGCGTTACACTGCACTTACTTCCAGATGAATGACTTGTGAGATTGTTTTATTCAGCAGATGTATCTTATGATCCTAACAGGCATTACTGGTTGCTTTGTCCAGTTCATCCTCTCAGTTCCCTTACTAAATTTCTAAAATATTGCTAATTGTGTACCTACAAATCCCAAACTGTTAATATTTGCATTATGTCTTTCTGTCGTGTGTTGATATTAGAAAAAATTTTGGCTGTATTTTAAAATTAAATTCTTAACCATGGATGTATAAACATAAAGCACACAAAATATATGGGTTAATCTTGTAGGTCATTTCTATCATGGGAGAGAGCTTCATTCCTACTAGCTTGTCCAGCAGCTCTGCTGAATTGCTATGGATGGTAACTGGTGTCTCTAAATTGTGTGATTCTGATTACAACTCTTTGGCGCGAGTGAGGATTCTTTCTGTTAAGAAAAGCAGCCCAGAGTGTACTGACCATGATTTAATTATGTTGGAAGATAATGAAGTACCTGGGGCAGAAAAACTGCTAGAGAAGTTACAGGGAAGTGTGTCCATCGAGGATAAGGTTTACTTAGCAGCTGCTGAAGCTGTGAAAGCAGCTATGTGCAATTTGTTAATTAAGAAGCAGTATTCATCAGAGAAGAGAGAATTTAGAAAGAGAAGTAGAAATGATCGAAAAGTCAAACAAATGACATAATCTCAGCAGTGTTAACTCTCTCCGCTTTTAGCTGATTACCTGAGCATAAGCTTATTTTTGTAGTTCTCTTAGGTTGCTCCTGCAATCTGTTGTTCACTTCATCTTTTATTATACAGCGAGTGGCCGATAAATTACAACAAAGCTACATAAAAATCTTTGCAAGCTTTCGTGCTTGAAGTTGAGAGCAATTATTCTGAGAATTACAGTTGTTAATTTGCCTATGAAATTATCCAGGTTCTTTTACGAATCATCCTTTTGAAGAAATTGATCCTAAACTCGCTAGATTGGTCCGACCGATTGGACATAAGAGCACGTCTGCATTCTTAGTAAGTATGGAACTGTGTGATTATGAATTTTACATATTTCTCTTAATAAAGATCAATGGAAATATATTCTTTACATGTGATTTCAATCTTAGTGTGAGATAAGATTAAATGATAAAATCATAGACATGATATTTTCTTAGTTTTCAATAATAGCCCTCAATTTACTGTCGCCATCAGCAATTCATCTTTTTTGTTAAGAATCTATATTGATATGTTGACTTTTCAATTGCTATATTCTGTTCGTTAATCCATGAAAATGCCGATCTGCGCAAACCCCATTTTTTCAATTGGGCAAAAAGATTGGTTTTCTTGATTGAAAATTACATATGTAATTCAGCAGCAAAATTAGATTTTTGAAACAAAAAAAATCTAAGTTCTTCAAATAGGCATGTAATTAAAGCGCAACAAATGGCAAAAACTTGGAAGGAAAGAGTTTTACTCTCTTTGTTTTCTTATAAAACTAAACCAGAAGGGATTCGATTTATTTAAAGACATATCATATCATCCGACTTGGTGCCAACACCGTTCTCATCCCAACGTATTATTATTATTATTTTTGAAAATTAAAATCGTATGGTCAATAAACAAATTATGCATTTATGTTTTACATTACTACTGTAACTGAAAGTATTTGTCTGACATTGATTGAATTTTACAACATGAAAACTGAAAGAGACGTCCACTTGGGTGATGGAGATGGCGGGTGGGGTCCTTTTTTTTTTTTTATCATTTTAACAAAACCTAGGGAAGTGGACAATTTCATTTGTCTTAAATTACGCATTTCCCAAATTGGCATTAGAAAGCCCATAAGTTGCCAAATTATCTAGTTGAATCCTCTTGTACGTATGTATTGAGTAGTTGGTGAATCCGACACAGTGATGGCAACGGGTTAAATATATAAAAAATTTATAGTTTGTAAACGGATTTGTGCGAACGGTAATAATTTTACCATTCATAATAAATTTAAATTGAATTTAAATTTAAATTTTTAAATATCTATTATTCAATTTTGATTATATATTATTTATATTCTATTAAAATTTTAATTATATATATTAATTTTATTTTAATTATAAAATTACTGATATAGAATTATTTTAAATAAAATCATATTAATATTTAATATTTATTTATAATTATTTGATTAAAAATTTATAATTTATAATTTACATTTTTAAATTTTTAAAATTTCATATTTAAATGGATAATTAAATAAATTTAAATAATAAACAAGTATTATTAAGCAGATTTATATTGAATACGAATATATTTATAATTAAGTTAAAATAGATTCTGATTGTTTAAAAATTAAACGGGTTCAAATTCAAATAATATAATTTTAACGGATATTATACTTATTATCAACCCTAATCCGACAATACTTTTCAATTTATCAATAATTTATATTTGTCGTGTTTTAATTTAAATATTATTTTAATTTTTTAAAATATTTAATAATATTAAGATAAAAAATTTTAACATTATTTATTAATTTATTTTTTATATTTATTGTTATTATTAAACTATAAAAAAATTAATAAAGTATAAATATTTAAAAAAAACTATTAATTGAAGATAAATTAATAACTCTAATGAATTTTTTTAATAAGAGTAAAATCTTATAAATTGATATTTAAATTAAAATGGAGAAAGTAATAATATGAAATGATTAAATATGTAAACTATAATATGAAAGGATTAAAATTTTAAATTTATAATTTATTTATCATTTTAACATATTACACGCATGTTTAATATTATTTATTTAAATATTTAATAAATATATTTTATGTAAAAATAAAAATATTATAATATTATATAAAGTTTATATTTTTTAATAAAAATAATTATTTTTTACCTATTCTAAAGTTGAAAATGCTGTAAGTTATAAGTCAATTTATCTTTTTTAACTCTATCATATTTAAAATAGTTGTTGATACTCAATTGTCGAAGATCATATTAAATTTATTTTTTTAATTTATTAAAAAGCATATATGTTCTTTGCATATAAATGATAGTATTCCTTAAAAATTACATAAAACATAGACAGCTTATCTTAAAATTTCAATTTTCGAAAATTATAAATATAAAAAAAAAAAAGGTTTTCTTTTTGCTGTAAAAAGGAAAAAAAATTCAATGAAGGAAAGTAATCATTACTAAGTTAACTTTTGGAGCCATTTCAATGTTGAAAGATGATTGTGTCTATCCACTAAACTAAGGCATCTTTTACAAAATTAACTGATTCTTTAAAGGGAAAACAGAAGAGACCTCTACTTTTTCTATTAATTATTAATTCTGAATAGATTCCTTCAAAAATATTAATTATAATTATTTTAAAAAATAATTATTAAATAATTTTTATTTTATTAATTAAAAAATATTTATTATAAATTTATTTATAAAAAATATTATAATTAATTTTTTTAACCAATAAAAAAACTATCTAATAATTATTTTTAAATATAACTACAATTAATATTTTTTCTATTATAATTATCAAAAATATTGCTTTCTACAATAAATCACAATATCTCTTACCATTCAAATTGGGAGTAAAAGATTCACGATGAATTAATAAAAATTTTAGAAAAATATTAATTATATTTATTTTAAAAAATAATTATTAAATAATTTTTTTATTGGCTAAAAATTTATTATTATAAATTTATTTATGATGAAAGCTATTATAATTAATATTTTTTAGCTAATAAAAAAATTATCTAATAATTATTTTTTAAAAATTACTGTAATTAGTGTTTCTTAAAATTTTAAATGAAACTATAATAATATATTTTTATTATTTTTTTTGTTAAACAAAACTTATTACTCTCTTACAATTATTTTTTTTATTTTTCCACATTGAAAAATAAAAATTGAACTATAAATTTATTATTTATCCCAATCACTTGTATCCTTCATTTTTTTACTTAAACAGAAAGTTATAATGAGAACGCATGCAGTATTCTTTCTTGTTATATGGAAAAGCTGATTATTTTTCTGTGAAAATTGATTAAATTAATTTTATATGCTTATATATTATATTTTTATAGAAATTTAAACCAATTATATTAATTAATATTGTGAATTACGCAATATGATTTAGTAAAAAAAAAAGTACGCAATAGGAGATGATTATTTTTTAATAATAATAAATTTTTGATAATAGTATAGCTCATATTGAAATTTAATTTAAAAAATGAAGTTAAAATTTATTAATTACAAAAATGAGAAATTATTAAATAATAATTATACAGTTGCAAATGCGTTCTCTCATTCATTCTCATACAATAATTGGGGAGCCTACCCAGTAAAAACTAAAACAGTACAAGTGACGTGCGTGTGGGCCCTTCAAATCATCAATATTCGGCCACCTGGGACCCACACGAGACCCCACTGAGCCACCACAGTCCACAGATAAAACCTCCTGGTTGGCATTTTACAATTATTTTTAGAAAATCTGACAAATTATTATTTAAAATTTTTATAAATTCTTATTGCGTTGTGTGAAATTATAATTTATATTTATATACAAAAATCATTTACTCTTGATACGTTAACACTATATTTAGAATAAATAAATTTAAATTATATAATTTACTTATAAATAAATTTTATATAAAATTTTTATTTTTTATACAATATAACTTAAAATAAATAATTAATTTAAATTTTATATAATTTTATTTAAAATAAATTATAAATTATAAATTTTTTTTCTAAATATACCATTATTATGATAATATTATATTTAAGTATATGCTCAAATAATGTCAAAATTTTTTTTTAGATTTATTACTATAAATTGATAATAATGTATTTTCAATTAGATAATTATTGTTTGTGACTATTTTATTTTTTAATTTTAAAAAACTATATAATTTTTAGTTTTTATGAATTTAATTGATTCAAACTATTATAATTTATTAGTAATAATTTTTATTCAAATTAATATATTGTTATAACAAAATTTTAGATGAAAAATATTCAAACTTAAAAATGTTATTTATTGGACTAATATTTACATTTATAGAAATATTTTTATTTTGATAATAAATTTCACAAGAGGATTTATATATATAATAAATATTTTTTTTAAATTTTAAATAATTATTAAAAATAAAAATTTAATAAAATATTAAAATAAAATTATAACTATTGATAAAACTAAAATAACAAACATCCAAATTGGATATTTGATTTTAAAAAATTAAAAATCAATGACATAATTTTGTTAAAAATTAATTTTAAAATATAAAAATAATAAATTTTATGAAATTAATATAGTAAAAGAGTAAAAAAAAATTAGAAGAGTGTAGTATAAGATAGATGTATAAGTTTATTATGGATAATTTTATAAAAAAAAAATTGAGTTCATTAATTTATAAAATTTATTTATAAATTTTATCTATTTTAATGAAATTTGATTTACACTAATTAAATTTTATGGATTTGAATTCATAGAATTGAAATGAATAAAAAATTTTATTTTAAACAAACAATTTTTGAAATTTAAATGAATTGTATAAAATTTTATGAAATTTATTTATTCTAAACGGAGTGTAAAAGTGTCACTTTAAAAAATATATATATATTAAATTATTATTTTATGTAATAAAAAATATTTAATTTTTAACTATATATTTATAATTAATAACTTACTTAATAAAGTGAAAGTGTATTATTAGTAAATTAATAGAGAAAATTTTAATTTATTTAAAATATTTTATATAATATTTAGAGAATTTAATAGTTTTTTTTTATAGATGTGTATCGATTAAAGATGATAATTTTAGAGGAATAAAGGGAATACTAAATAGTAATAATAATATTTCCTTAAAAAAAATAATTTTTACAATTTTTTAAATTATAATAGTGATTGTTCATTATGTATTATTTTTTTAATCAGAGGTTCTTCATGCATTATCAAAATATATATACTTATGAGTTTTTAAATAATTTAGCTCCTGCAAGATTTTTACTAAAATTGTAGTGTTATGATTTTGTTTGTTATTAAAATTATAGTGTTATGATTTTTTGGGATTCCATATTGGAGCAGCACTCATAGAAAAATTTTGACAATAATAAATTTTAATATATTTATAAATTTTAATATATTTGGAATTTACTCTAATATCCATTTAATATCATTACATATATTTTTTTAAAATTAGAATTTAGTATCCTATAATATTTTTCACCTTATAAGTTATTTTACAATTTTTAAATTAGAAAATTATTTATTAATTATATTAAATTTTCAAAATTTAAAATCTTGTAGACTTTTTAATTTTTCATATATTAAATAAATACAAATTTATTATTATTAAATTTTATTTGATAAGTTTTTAAAATGATATAATAAGAAATTGAATAATCCTTCACTTACTATATTAACATTAAAAATCTTATCAATTACAGCTTATTCTTTTTTTTTTTCATATAAACTACATAAAGCGATACTATTACCATTATTTATCTTTTGCTAAATAATTATAAAATCTCTAAAATTATTAGTCAATTTTTTTATTTTTAATATTTAATTTTTACATCCTCCTATTTTTAAAAATTACATGATTTAGTCATTCTGTTAATATTTTCATCTTAAAAATATTAGTCAATTATTTTGATATTATAAAATAATTTATTTATTTTTTTTATATATATTTTTCTTTATTATTTGTTAAGTCATATTTATTTTTAATTTTACTTATATTTTTTACACATAATTCATTTTAATTTTATAAATATTATTAAAAAATATTTTTAAAAAATACGAATAATATCTTTTATTATTTTACAGACAATTTATATATATCATTTATTTTAATTTTGTAGGTATTACTAAAAAATAATTTTAAATAATATAAATAATATCTTTTATTATTTTACAGACGATCTATATATAAAATAAAATTAAAAATTAAATAAATTAAATAAATAATAAAGATAAATATATATAAAAAATAAATAAGTTATTTTATAATATTAAAATAGTTGACTACTAATTTTAGGATGAAAATATTGATAAAATGATTAAATAGTTTAATTTTTAAAAATACAGAAATATAAAAACTAACTAGTGTAATATGTAAAACTACATAAGTTTAATAATTATTTAGCCTAAAAATTAAATAGATATCTCTAAACTCATATGTTTTATATGCTAGCAAAATCAAAATGGAAAAAAAAAAATCAAACCAAAACAATGATTATAAAAAAAATGGAAAAAAAATTCAAACCAAAACAATGATTATAAAAAAGGGTAAATAGAGCATTGCACTTACTGAATTTATATTTTTAATCTTATGAATGCAAAGTAATATGAAACGATATATAAATATTATAAAAGAATGAAGAGACTAAGTTTAACAGTTTTTCATAAAAATAAGAAAATGTTATAATCAATTTATAGAAATAAAAACAATAATATAAAAGTGCCCTAAACATTTATATGAGTACAAACACCCATTTTTTCAATAAGAGAAAAATTATGAATTTAAATGGCATTTCCAAAAATGACATTGAATTTAATTATATATAAAAAGGGTAAGTGATAAGGAATGAGAAAGAGAAAAGGACTGGACCCACGCACTAACTAGAAGAATGGGAAAAGGTCCCACTTTTATTTTGACGTTATTAAACAGCAATAGAACTACGGGGCTTTTTCGGAGCAGAGAGTATAGTACTCCTCTTTACAGCCAATAACTGCTACCGTTACTTTCCTGGCCCCCACCAACTGCGACGCGTGCACCGGAATAGGATCTTCTAGTCAACGGGAAATTTATATCGGGTACATGCTTCTATTCATGCTCGCCCTTTATTCTTCAAAAAATGACACTACCGTTTTTTTTTATTATTTTTTTTTTATATTTTACGATGAATATTTTAATTATTTTATAAAAATTTATAATAAATTTATAAAAATTATTATTTATATAATAAATAGATAATAAATTCATAATAGACTATATAAATCTAGTAAATTTATAAATTAATCATAAATTTTTAAAATTTAAAATATTTTAAAAATATGTTATATTCAAAAAAAAATTTATTTTTGCTGACATATTTATAAAAAAACCCCATTATTCTTTAACTTCTTCTTCTCTTCTCTCTTTTTTTTTTATATATTTTTAAGAAATTACATGATGCGTGACTTCTTACTTCCTCTTCTTTTCTTTTCTTTTTTGTTAACATATGAAATATGATATATTATTTTTTAATTTATTTCAAAAAAATATTTGTAATTTTTGAAAAAAATTTAAATGTAGCTCTTATTTAACTTTAATAGAAAATAGAAATATGCATATTTTTTGATATATTAAATTTATATTATATATATTAAAGTGGATAATTTAAAAAAACAAATTAAAAAGTGAATTTTAATATTTTTTTTATACAATCATTTTTTACATATGTAATACTATCTTCAAAAGTTTACTTATTTATGAAATTGAATTTTCTCAATATAAATACAAGATCTCGTTCAGTTTATAAAAGTATATAAAAATGCTAAAGATAATATTTTATTTTTTATTTAAAATACAAATGAAAACTTAAAGCTTAAAATTTTGATGAATAATTTAAAGATGCAATCTTTTATTTATATGTGACATATATTTTTAAACTTATGAAATATAAATTTTATAAAAAATAATATCTATTGCATTTCATGAAATAATATCATATTATTTCTTAACTTTATTTTAATGACCAAGAGTTTTCTTAAAAAACCTTCCAATTTCATACTAACTTTAAAGCACAAAAAAAATATAATAACAAGTATATATATTTTTGGATAATAGACTCATAATCAATTCTTTTTTTTAATATATAAGTACTAATTATAAAAATATATAAGCAGAAAATGAAACCGCAATTTTAAAAAAATATTTGTCATCTCCTAATTATTTTTATTTAGTGTTGCTAGGCTTTAAGAGATAAAAAAAAAAATACAATGTGTAATACTTATTATTAAAAACGTTAGCTTTAATATTGATCAGCAAAACTGAAGTATAGAATATTGGATGGTTAAAAAAAAATAGTCCGCTAAGCCTTCAATTGGGGGGGTTTTAAATACTATCTTAATTTTATCTTAATCTTTTACAATATAAAAATAAATATTTCAATCGTTAAATAATTATTAATATAATAAAAATACATGTACCCATCTTATTTAAAAGAAATTTTTATATAAATTTAGTTCATATTCTCATTAATAGATCAGATTAATTATAAATTATAATTTAAATTATAATATTTAAAAAATAATTTAAATTAATTTTTTTAAATTATATTTTATGATTGACTTAGTGTATGAATGGATTCCAGGATCAAGTCTATCTAAATTTTTTTTATTTAAATCTCAAAATTTTAGGAATAAACACGAGTCTAATCTTTATCTGGAGAAAAGAAGAGAAGAGAAGAGAAGAAAAGAAAAGAAAAGAAAAAGATGAAATAAAACTTGGGAGTAAAAGATTGTACCAGCCTTGAAGATGGTCCCATCAATGAATGAATGGTTTTGATGAACATTTATATATATTTGGTCTCTAAAATGGCTTTTTAATTGCGATGTTAAATAAAGTAGGTTCAGTTTGGGTCCCTTTTCCTATACTGCCATTTCCTGCAAACTCCACACACATTTCCTTCTGAATAATTTTATCTTCCTTGAGTTGAAAATTTTTTAGTTATAGAAAACAATAAATTTGAAGAGTCTTGGTTTTCAATTTTAAAATTTTCATTATTTTATATGATAAAAAATTTTATCAATTATATCTGACCTACTAGCTATGGACCACTTATTGATTTAGAAAATATTAAATTTTTTTTAAAATTCAATTCATCAACTTGTATTTTTTTTTTCACTAATTGAAATATGCAATTCCATTAATGATTGAAACGCATAACAATATATAAAGTGAATACAGAAAACACTCAATCTAAAGGTTTTCTTTAAATTCAGATTGAAAGATGAATCAGCCTTTTTAGTTAAAAGATTTACTTTTTTATGATCTGTTTCGTTTTAATGACATTTTATTTTTTTCCTTGATAAAAAAATATAGATAACACTGTATTTATTTATTTTTTGTGAAAAATATGTATATTAAATTTATGAAGGATACATTATAATAAATTAATAATTGAAAATGTGAATTATTTATCGATATAAATAAATAAATCTAGACAGAGTAGAGTCTAAAGCAATAGGGAGAGGAGGAAAGGTACGTAGAAAGTGAAATGAAAAGGACAGCAGCAAATAATTGATCAGAAAATTTAAAACTGAAAACATTTAGAAACAAGAATTGTAAATAGAGAGATAATTTAAAAAAAAAAAAAAACCTCAATAAGATGATCAGAGTAGAAAGCATCCTTTCCATAACTTCTGAAATATTCATTAACGTATAAATTATTCAGTGGTACCATCCCCGAAATAATCCAAGTCGCGACAAAATTCCTATGCAAAATGTGGAAACCAGTCCTCTGCACTCATCCAAGATTTAACTCCACAAAACGACACCACACAAAACGACATACACAGTTTTTAGTACAATTCATTGCATTGCAGCCACGTCGTACTCATTTTCATTATTAGCAGTAGCCAGATAGATGCTACTATGCCACCACGATATTTAACGGGAAAGTGTCATAAAATAAAAATAAAAAAAAATAAAGAAAAGTACTACGAGGTTTGACTCTTTTACACAAACCTAACTTTCAAATGCAAAAAAAAAAGGAAAATTAGCAAAATATATAAACTTTTCGATCAAATTAATTACAGCTCTTTTGATTCAATTAAGGACAAATTAAAAATAAGATTTGATTTTTGATTTTTTAAATTCATTTTGATTTTTTTTTAAATTTGTTTTATTTACTTTTAATTTTTATTTTGTCATTTTTAATATTTTCTTATAATTTTTTAATTATTTTTTAAAAAATTATATTTATGATCTAATTTTTTTCCTTTATTTTATTTTTATGAATTATTATGTAAATTTTAAATTTTATATTCATTGACGCTTACAAAATTTGTCTCCCAAATATTATCAATAAATAGGGATAAATCTCCTATGTATAAGGATCTTTCTTAATTTATCGAGTGTCCTTATCGAGCTTCGTACTAAGCAGTGCATATTGTAATACAATATCTACTTCATGAGTCAGCATAGTTATTCAAGCTCGTCCGAGCTTCCTTTTGTGATACCTTTGCATCTAACATAAATATCAGATGACCTGAGGGTGTTTAGTGGTATTATTCCTCCTTCAACCGAGCTCAACAACTGAGTTCTATGACCGGTTTTCCTTTAGACTGACTCTCAAGAAGACTCAACATCAACTCTGGACACCCCTGTCCTACCGAACTCCCTGGACATCCTTTAACACAGCAGGCGCACCATCCTGACTTTCTAAATATTCTCCGACATATGCAAGTTATGTCTCCCGTGTACCATCTATATATAAGGGCAGACCCCATAGGTAGGTGAGCTCTTCTTTCCTTCTCTCCACTTTACTCTTTTTATGCTCAGACTGGCCAAGCTCTGACTTAAGCAATCGGAGCCTCCCCCCGTGAAGCCCAATCAGCCTCTCTTTCTTGTATTGCAGGTTGGAGATTGAACACATGCAACACTCGAATCTGAGTTTAGGAAGCTAGGCATACTACCTTGAGGTATCCCTAGCACCAGTGGTGCGGTGAGCGTGGACTGGTTATTCCTCCATATAGGCGATGGAGCCTTAGGTACATCCCACAACTCTCACAAGGGAAGTACTCTAATCGTGCTCTAAGCACCCATGGTGTATATTAACGCGCCCTGTCGCGCTTAAACTCTTTAAGCACTTACGATGCATATCAACGCGTCCTCATTGCGTTCAAACCCTTTAAGCACTTACAGTGTATATCAATGCGCCCTCGTCGTGCACAAACTCTTTAAGTACTTACGGTGCATATCAATGCACTCTCTCCTCGCTCAAACTTTAAACACTCAACATGCATATCAATGCGCCCTAGCAGTGCTCAGGCTCTTAGCACCGATCATGCATATCACGGCGCCCTTGCTCGTCTTAAGCGACCACAACGCTCTTATTGCACACCAAGATCTGATCATCATGATCGAGCATTGAGGTAATCACTCTAGTTGTGCATCAAATTTCACTATAATGCTATGTACTGATTGTCTGTATCTGAAAGTTCCTATTTTTAATATAATGCTAACTTTTTACTACTGTGTACTGTGCCTTTGCAACACACCAAACTTTAACATCAATTACATATCTTAGTGCTCAAACCGAGCCCCTATTATACTATATATAACGTCTATATTTGTTGTTCCCAAGCTTATTCTATTATTGCAACAATTAGTCAAACCAACATCCAATAGCATGCCCAAGGGACTGCTTGACATGAATGTCAAGGCAATGAAGGGGACATTGACATCCTTGACCACCGAGCGTGGCCATTCTGAATAGCATGTCCCCGAGGGCTAAGCATACACTTAAGACCCGAGCATAATCAAGCTCATCTCAAAGAAAAGCTTAGTACTCCTACAAACCGAGCCATGGTCAAAGCCAGTAAAACCAATTGCCCGAGCCATACATTTAGTTCTAAAACATATCACCCATACTTACTCTAGAACTTCATTTTTTTAATTTTTAATTTACAAATTTCTTAAAGTGCATGTATACATTCACGTTATAGCATATCATGAAGTCAAGTTCGGTTTAATCAACCCACCATGATTAATAAACCACTCGGTACATGGCCGCTAGAGTGCACAGTATAACCGAGCTCACTTTATAACCGTGCTCAAGACACATTGTAATAACAGAATACTCTAACGCACCCCGTGCTCGAGCAGATTGAATAACCTTCACACACAAATTAACATAGAATAGCAGAGAGAACATTTACTTCAAGTTTGATTTTGACTGAGCCCTTAGATTAATACCAACAACATTACATAAAAAGATAAAATAAAATAAAGTATCAGACTTTGGTTCAAAAAGAAAGAAATTTCATTACAGAAGGGCCCATTCTTTAAACTGTTCATAGACCGCTCCTTAGCATACCCCATCACTACTAAAAAAACTGTATTAATCTTGGAACTCTTCATCTTAGGCTTCGTCTTCTTGATTTGGGCCCTCATCTTTGTCTTTATCATTGTTTATCTCGTGCTTGGCAGCCAGCTTGTCGATGTCTATCTCCATCATCCAGAACAAGTCCATACTCGGATTCTCCTGCTTCAACCGGTCTGACACAACCTTCTAGTAGGCATAGACACCCCGAGCATAGCACTTATTTCCCCCTTCTCTCGGCAACCAGCCCTTGCTGGATGGCCTCAAGGGTGTCCTCTGCCAGGCACAACTCATCTTCTTTAGATTTTAGAGCTTCCGTCGTCGAGCGTAGCTCTTCATTTTTTACTCTTATAGTTTCTCTGGCCGCTCAACTTTTTAGTTTTCTTTTTTAAGGCTTCCCGAGCTTGCTTCAACTCACCTAGAGCACGCTTCAGCTCTTAATCTTTGGCCTTAAAGGACTTCTTTAACTAGACCCTTTTTATTTTTTTGTCATCGCGGTCCTTAATAGCTCGGTCAAAGTTGGCTGCCATGCTCGCCACCAGTTCTTTGATGGTGTATGCAAGTTGTGTGACCTACAAAGTATTGTTTAGTTAGCCTTTATACCGCACATTGTGTATAAAGTCGAATATTCAGGTTATCCCTTACCATATGAGACACTGTCACCATTTCTTTTGCTACCTCTTCCGAGCCCTTTGGCGCATTCTTGCACCTCTCTTTTAGGATGGTTTTAAATATATGTTTAAGCACTTTTGAGGTCTGGCATCTTACAAGGAGTACATGGTGTTGTGTGGGCCTGCCAATTTGTCATTCACTGCCTCCACTAGCTAGAAAAAGCTATGTCAGTGGGCTAATGGTTCTTTCACTTCTCTCATTGACAAATTCTTTGCCACCTCAGTCATGGGTGAGCCCTCTTCTATCCCTCTATGGGGGAAGATATCTTCCACCTCCAGGAGTAGCTGATCTCGGGTGTTGCTTCTGTAGGAAAAGTCAAGTCTAGTATAGACTCCTCCTCCCGAGCGAAGCTGGTCCCAGCACCCTGCTCGTTCGGTTACCCACATTTTAGCTCCTTGCCTACTGATTCTGAGCCTGACTCTGCACAACTGAGCCATAATTTAATGCATTGACATATTCATAATAAGCAATAACAAAAACCAAGTGTTGGATTATAGAGTATGCCTGTTCGATTTTTTGGCTGAATTTTCTTCGGAGCCCTCCCAAGTAGGAATTACTCCCTTATTAGGGCAATGACATTTCTCTTTACTTTAAGAATGTCTTGCTCTACAACTGTAAATGTCACGAGCTCATTCTTGCTCAGTCTAGCTTTGGTCACTTGTTCACTATTTGGGTTAACATACCAAATATTTTGACAGCCAAAACCCTCATGTTCCAAAATAAAAAAACCAATTTTTCTAAGCCTTGATTGAGTCTAGCTTTCCCTTGAACATAGAGAGCCTGGATCGACCTTGTAGGTAGAGAACATCTTTATCTGTCCCGAAGCATATTCTGAGCATGTTGAAAGCACTCAACACTCGAGAGGTGGGCACCATCTCGAACAACTCACATAAATTTTCAAACCCTGTGATAATACGTCATGCCTTAAGGCTGAGCTGGCTAGGAGCTATCCTATGATAGTTTAGGAACTCTCGAGGGAAGGAGTGTAGAGGGAACCTCACTCCAGATCTTAAATTCTCTTCGAAAATAGTCAGTTAATTTTCAGGCAGTGTGTCATAGGCTCTGACATCCTCTCCAGGGACAAGAATCTTGTATTTTTCTGGTATCTGATATTTCTTTTGGATTTTCGACAAGTCTATTTCTGTTTCTGAGGATCGGATGTCTCTCACCCGAGCCTTCTCCGAGCTAAGATTAACTTGTTGAGCTTCAACTGCATCTTCTTCATAAGAGTTAAAGGTCTCATGATATTTTGCTCGGTGAGCTTGGTCATAGCCGACCCAACCTCAACCCAGCCCCTTCCTCGTGATGGGTCCCCTCACCCACAACACTCGGAGAGCCCTGCTCTCTTGCCACTCCTGGCAAAACCGCACTAATTGTTGCTCTCACCATTTTGATACTAAAATTTTAAATGCAAAACTTAAATCAGAAGCTCAAATCTATCCTCTGAAACCGAGCTCTTCAGCCTTTACTTGCCATACGAACCGAGCTTCTCTCTTTTGAATCGTGTACCGAATGTTGTTTCACTATCCTCTATTTATAGAGTCCCCTTCGGCTGTGTGAACTGATGTTCCGCTTTAATGCTGCATATGTTGCATCTTTTTAGTACCCGCCCAACCGTTACCTCGATTTTCGAAGTGTTACCTGACCTCTGCTTGAAGCATGTCCCTCTCGATCTCCACCAACTCCTCTTGGCATAAATGGCAACACTTCTCAAAGGCTAGTGGTACTATCTTTACTACCACCACTTACCGTGTGCCTTTGCTGAGCTCCACACTAAGCACTGTATATTGTGATATAGTATCTACTTTACGACTCGGCATAATTATCCGAGCTCGTCTGAGCTCCTTTTTGTGACATCTTTGCATCTAACATAAATATCAAATAATTTGAAAGGGTCTAGTGGTACTGTCCCTCCTTTAACAGAGCTTAGGAATCAAACTCCATGACCGGTTGCCCCTTAGATGAGTCCTTAAAAAAGGCACAACCTCGGCTCTGAGCACCTCTGTCCTACCGAGCTCTTTAGATATCCTCTGACACAGCAGGCGCACAATTTCGATGTGGCATACGCACTATATCAACTTTTTAAATATTTTCTAATACATACAGGTTATGTACCCCGTGTACCATTTATATATAAGGGAAGACTCTCACAGTTAGTAGCTCTTCTTCCCTTCTCTTTACTTTACTCTTTTTATGCTCAGACTGGCCGAGGTCTGATTTAGACATCGAAATATTTTCTGCGGAATCTGATTCGCTTCTTTCTCTTATCTTGCATGTTGGAGACCGAACACATATAGTATCTTAGCCCGAGCTGAAGGAGCAAGACATGCTACACTGAGATAGCCCCAAGATGTTTTAAAAATTCACCAATGAATCTGTAATTTTTTTTATTAGTTGTGATTCACATTCCAATTCATTATCAAATTTAATAAAAGCTAATTTTAAATAAAAGAAAATAGTTGAATATTTTTTTTAATTAGATATTTTTTTAATTAGCGTATGCTCATGCTCATTTTCTTATTAGTCTGACTTCAATTATTAAAAATGATTTTTAAATTTTTTACGAATATGTCCAAGTACGAATGATTTGTGTTTGAAAGGAACTCCAACCTTTTTTATTTTTTGAAGGGAAAAGCAACTCCAACTTTTTCATTTTAATATACTGAAAAATATATATATATATATATATATAATTGGATTGGTGAACAACTATAATATTTAGATTAAATAATTTTAAAAATTTTATATATTATTTTATTTAATTTTTATATTTTTAATATTTAATTTTTATATATTTTTTTTATTTTTAAATATTACATTGTTTAATTTTTTTATTAATATTTTTATCTTAAAAATATTAGTCAACTATTTTAATATTATAAAATAATTTATTTACTCTTTTTTATATATTTTTTTTGTTATTTGTTAAATCATGCTTATTTTTAATTTTATTTATATTTCTTACATATAATTTATTTTAATTTTATAAATATTATTTAAAAATAATTTTAAATAATATGAATAATATTTTTTATTATTTTACAGGCAATTCATATATATTATTTATTTTAATTTTATAGATATTACTAAAAAATAATTTCAAATAATATTAACAATATCTTTTATTATTTTACAAATGATCTATATATAAAATAAAATAAAATAAATAAATAATAAAGATAAATATTATATTTATCTTTATTATTTATTAAATTTATTTAATAAAAAATATTAAATTTATCTTAACAAATATCTATATTAAGTTTATTAAGTTTATCTTTATTATTTATTAAATTTATTTATTAAAAAATATTAAGTTTATATTCAAAATAAAAAAATATAATTATACATATATTTATTTTTATTATTTATTAAATTTATTTTATTTTTAATTTTATTTTATATATAGATTGTTTGTAAAATAATAAAAGACATTATTAATATTATTTAAAATTATTTTTTAGTAATATTTATAAAATTAAAATAAATAATATATATAGATTGTCTATAAAATAATAAAAAATATTATTCATATTATTTAAATTTTTTTAAATAATATTTATAAAATTAAAATAAATTATATGTAAGAAATATAAATAAAATTAAAAATAAATATGGCTTAATAAATAATAAAAAAAATATATAAAAAATAATAAATTATTTTATAATATTAAAATAATTAATTAATATTTTTAAAATAAAAAATATTAATAAAAAAAATTAAATAATTTAATATTTAAAAATAAAAAACATAAAATTAAATATTAAAAATACAAAAAATTTTATATTAGCCTAGTATTTATTTATAGGCATGATGTGTACTATAGAATTTATTCTATTGCGCTTCTCTTTAAAAGGAGTCCCAAGCACGGCTCCTCTGTTTTAGTTTGATTTCGCTTTCTTTCTCTAACTTCTCCTTTGTTTCTGTTTCTTTGCAAAAGTCCTATCTATTTTGCAGAGTGAAACTGATGGCCAGAAATCAAATCCAGTAACAGAAGAAAGTGAAAGTTACAGTCGTAGTGCCTCCCTCTTTTCCTCGCGGGGATTGCCAAAAGAATTTTAACTATTTCTTTCTGCTTATACTACACTCAGATTTTAGTTGTTTTTGCTTTAAATGGCAATGTTTGCTGCTGATTATATGGAAATCGATTCTTGTTCTTGTTGAAGGTGTTAATAGTAAGAGTAAAAACTTACACAAGAAACAAATTAAGAGAGAGAGAGAGAGAGAGAGAGAACAACCCAATTTTTATTTTTAGCTTCCAGTCATGGAGGCTGCAGAGATTTAGTAGCCAATTCAACTCTCTGGCAGAAATTTTTGGTGATTTATTGGGTAATCTCACTGTAATATTTTCAGGTGGATTCATAAATCTTTAATACTCACTAATTTATTTTTCTGGTGTTGTGCAGTGACTTCGAGGAGGTGGGAATTATCTAATATGCTAAGGAACAGGTCTAGAGCAGTGACCGGCAAGCAAGCGATTATGGCTGATCACAGCTCTCAATCATCACCCTCCATTCAAAATCATACAAAACCAGTTCCATCTTTCTTTGGTTCACCAAGGTTCAAAGCTTTCATTTTCACGTTCAAGAGTCTTTCTGAAACAGAACCTGTAATTAGTCCTACCTCAATTATTGATTCTACTAAACCAATCTCTCCCTTCAAAAACCCATGTTGCTATGACACAAATCAACTTGATAAATCCCCAAAAAATTTCTCAGAAAACAAACACTCATGGGACAAATTAGAATCCAAAGGCATTGGTGTTGCACTTATTGATGAAAAACCCAAAGAACAGACTGATAATTTTGTTTCTACATCTAGTAACAGACTGGTCTTGTTTGGCACCAAACTTAGAATCCAAATCCCTCAATGTCCAAACTCTTCACTTTCTCCAACTGAATCACCTATATCTCCAGCTGAATTTGGAATCAAAACAAGGAATTCTCAATTATCAGCATCTGGGTCTGCAAATTGTGGCATCCAAACAAAGGAATCTCTTCAGTTATTACCAGGATGTCTATCTATGAGTGAGATAGAGCTCTCTGAAGATTATACATGTGTTATATCTTATGGTCCTAATCCAAGAACCACTCATATATTTGATGACTCTGTTCTGGAGAATTTTTATTCTTTATTAGATGATAAGTCCAACTCTGCCCCAAAGAATTTCCTTAGCGTCTGCCACACATGCAAGAAGAATCTTGAACAAAATAATGACATTTTCATTTACAGGTTTGGCCCATCCCCTCTTCTTTATTTGCATTAATGTTCAATTTGATAGACCAAGCCTCCACAAAGAAATTATTGAAATTTTTCTTAGAATTTTATATATCTTACTTTGATTTCTTTGAAAAGGAAAAAAATGAATTCTTCTCGGACTAATTCTTTTTGTACTTCTAATTATGCAGAGGTGAAAAAGCCTTTTGCAGTCAAGAATGCAGGTACCAAGAAATGCTGATAGATGAAATAGAGAACTGAGAATTCTGGTAAATTATAAGAATGATTCTTGACACTTGACCGCAGTTTCAGAGTCCTTAAAAGCCAAATCTTGCTACAATTTTAATTTATATCCTTAGCTTTAAGTTTTTCTATTCTTGGATTGGAAATGAACAGATGAGAAGTGATCGAATGTAAGACTGGCTTTTTTTCTCTTGTTGCTGTTTTTTTTTTCACCCTCTCACTTGCAGATAGAGATAAAGAGAGGATGAGACACTGTAAAGTGAAATTTGTTTAAATGACTCCACCCAAAGTTTTTGGCCTTGTAGCGGATGGTGATATAAGAATTGATAAATTGCCTAATCTTTTTTCTTCTTATCATTATCATTATTATGTTTGCTATGATTTTATATAGCAATGATCACTTGTATTATTAAAATTGGGTGAAGATTCTCAACCTTTGTGTTTCTTATTATTTATGCTCATACCAATTTTTGTCTTCTTGTTTGATTAAACATATAAAAGTAGTTTGATCTTAGAATCAAGCTCAACTCATTTTTCCAAACCAATACATGATGAAACAAAAAATTAAAAATAATGTAGTAGTTAAAGAGATTTGATACATGTATTTTTATTCCAAAAAAGACAAGTATAAACCAAGTCATAATGGGCAAATTAATTTATACCTACCAACATATCGTCTTCAAATCTTTAATTGATCATCATTAATCTATGATAATATAAACTTAAAGAAGTATAGGAAAAAAAAAATCAAAAACCGTCATCAATGATCATAAATACCAGCTAATGCTAATTAATACTTTCTTCTTATTTTTGTTCTGGTTGATTGGTTTATATCATACATCATGTAGCTTTTATTTGTTAACATGAATTTAACTCTAACCCACTTACAATTTTTTTAAAAAGAAAGTGATGAGGGAAAACCATGTAGGGTCAATAAACTATATTATTATTATTATGTTGTTCCAAAAACAACATGGACATTATCAAAATCCATCTGATTCTGATACGAAATCTCAGTGTACAAGTCTCACATACCTTTTCACTGGTTTTTCTTTATTCTTTTTTTTCTTTTTTTGCCCAAGTCAAACAAAAAGCAAGCAGAAGCAGCCTTCGCTTTCTTTAGCTTGCTCTTGTTTTATATCTCCATATTATCAACCATTAAAATTATAAAAATAAGGAGTACATCTATATTTCAAGCAATATAAATTTATAATTTATTGGTTGATGTATGAATAGGATGTATGTCCATGTTAAAATACTAATATAATATCTTGCATTGGATAATCCTGAGCTCTTTTTCAAGGTGAAATTTTGTGTAGTGTATTTTAGGCATCTGACATTGATACATAAAGAGACTTGTATGAAAGTTTATATTAATTACATTCAACTTGTATCAGGAATGAAATTGTGGAGAGGACCTTGAAATTATGCCACTTAAAAATTAGAAGTCCTCCTGGCATACCTAGAAAGAATAGAAAGAAGTCGAGGGATAAATCTAAGAAAATTTAGAAGTGTAAAAAAAAAAAAGTAGTGCTGAAATGACTTGCTCAATTTGTGGTTAGCAAAATCATAACAAAAAAGATGTCCTAAAAAGCAAATTGCAAATCAGATATCAGCATTCTTTAAATGTGAAGTTTGCTTTGAATTATGTGATGGAATATGTTTTATATATGATGCTTTATGCAGAGATCACAATCAAGTGCTTATCCGGACCACAAGTGCCACAAGCATTCCCTGCTACATTTGGGCCACAACCCAAATCTGGTCCAAACTTGGTATCACAATCAACAAGTATTGACTCTGGCTCGCAGGTTAGATCAGCTGTGACAAGTACATAGTACATTCATTGTTGAACCAAGTGATAGAAGATGACAAAGAGTTCTAAAGCTGATGAACTAATGGAAAAAATCAAATTTCAGTGGATATAAAGTGTACATTAACCCAAATACAAGAGTTTCTATAGAAAATGTAAGTTATAAATTCTATAGAAAATGTAATTTATAAATATGTATAACTTGTGTGCTTCTTGATTTCAAAATATCTAAGGGTTAATAGACTCATTATTGTTGATTTCTCAGGTTGGCATGTCTAACAGGAGAATAACTCGTTCTAAAAAGTTCAAAAGATCTGCTGAACTCACTAGTGATATAGGCTTCACTCCTCGTGGTCTTGAAATTTAAAGGAAGATTTGCAATATCATCAAGCCAATTTCAACAACAAAGAGTTATAACTCAGCTGTAAAAGAGACAAGCTGCGCAAAAAAGTACGGGGACAAGGGCAAAGGAATCTAATTGTTATTCATGTTTAGGGTTTTGTATTTTGTCATTGCAACTGTTTACAATATGCATTAAATGTAATCAAAATGCTTATGCCAAGAACTTTGATGTTATTTTGATAGGTTTCTATATTTTGTGTCAATAACAGATTTCAAATATAATGTATTATTCTTTTATCAATTTTTTTTGTTATATTTTGATTGTTTGTTACTGTAATTTGCTTTACATATTCTTTTAATTTATAACTCTTAGTTATTTTGATATATTTATGTAATTTGCTTGATATCGTGATTTACTCAAATTCATTGCTTGAGGCAAGTTTCATTATCATACATTAAATATAATTTCACAACGCACAATTTTCCCAGGTTCATATTTATGCACTATGTATAATTCACAACACACAATACAATTAAGAGAGTAGTTGCAAACACATTAATCGTAATTAAGTTGGAATAAACTTAAAGACAAGATGAATTTGATGACCGAAATAGTTACAACTTCACTGCTGAAACTCACAAAATACTAAAATCTAGTTCAAGCAATTCCATAAAATACCACATCCTACGCTACATATGCAGCCTGACTGCAATACCCACAAAATATTACGTCATTAGACTAAGCTCTAGGTACATTTCTAAACAACCCGACAACAATCACCAACCCCATACACACAACTACTAACTTCAAACGCTTTGTAGTTGCATTGTCTCCTTGCCTTCCAATTTCCTTCACCTTCCTTATCAACCTCAAAACGCAGCTACTGACATAATCTGAAAATGGTGGCGCATACAAAACAAAGTGCCCACGTGGACGCATGTCTTGAATCTGTGTTACACCAATAATCATAATCAAAATGCATTATACCCAAACACCACTACTAAATAAATAAACTCATGAATTAGAAAAAGAAAAAAAATGCGTAGTCCATATCTGTTGCACTCGAAGAACCTCCTTCCAGGATACCATCGACATTTTCAATATTGTAGATTCGCCACAATAAAGTCAAGAATGGTAAATTCACTTTGGGCCGAGTTATTCTAGGAAAGAAGCTGCATTTTGTGATACTGATGTTGTTTGTTTGAAGAATTTGAAAATTATACATTAGGAATTTACGTTTCAATTTGCGAAAGAAAGTGAACGAAAAGAACTTGATGAATAAATTTGCCTTCGTGTATGTATTTAGCAATGCAATCACGCACTATGCCACTTCAGTACATCACGCATTATGCCACTTCAATAACAAAGGATGTGTCAATTAAAACAAATTATCGGGTTGAAGAGACTGACAAAATAAATCTCGCCAAATATAGAAATTACATATTATAGTCTCAAATACAAACCCCAAAAAAAAATATTGGCAACTCGTGAACATATTGCTCGGCTGCACCCACTCTTTCAGCCGCCAAAGCCAACTCGTTGTATCAGCCCACGAACTAGACAACTGTAGTTCAACATTTTTCAGGTTGCAAGGCTAATTAAATTGACATGCTTAATAAACCGAACATGCATGCTTCTTAATGGGGGAGGCACATTAAATCAGCCTATTCCCCATTTTTTCTAGTGTAGCATCCATCAGGCAGTCTAATCATACCATGATTCTAAATCATTGTAAATCAAAGAAATGATCATGGAGACGGGCAATACTCAAAAGCTAGGGTTCATCACAAGCCCAAAAAGGAATACATCCAACTAATGGGGAAAAAAAAAGTGAAATAGATTCTGCGAACTTTTCTTACGCTTAACCAATCAATAAATTCAAACTTTCTTACACCATGCACACTTATTCACTAGACCAAACTAATCAATCTAATCAAATTCCTGAAGCCCCAGAAACATAAAAATATCGACTAGCTAGAGCAAAACTGATACAGAATTTTTCAACCATACCAAGTACATCCGCAGACCGCATGTCCCATTCGGGGTGCACTTAGAAAGTCAGCACCATGCTCATTTTTCCTTCACACCCTACGGACACTAAATTAAGGGTGTACATAGGTCAAATTCAATTAGATTGAAGTAATTTTTTAACCTGATCAAACATGATTAAAAAGTAAAAAAAATTAAACTAAAACCATTCTTTTTTTTTAAAAAATTTCAATCAAACCGAATTAATTTCAGGTTCAGTCGGATCGATTAAATTCAAGCAAATTAATATTTAATATTAAAATTTTATATTCAGATTTATTACTACTTTATTTTAGTATTATCGAGTCAATTTAGTTCGAATTAAATCAGATTATATCATAAATTAAACTAAAAAATAAATATATGTATATATAATTATATATAATTCAAATTGATTCGGCTTAAATTATTTAATATATATTATAATTTATAAATATTATATAATATATATGTATCAGTTGAATTCAAATTAAATCGAAAAAAATAAATTTTAACCCGACTACCTAACCGAACTAAAAAAACTTTTAAAATCTTAACTAAATTACATCCGTATATAAAATATAAACCGACCGAATTCGATCTCGACCAAAATATACTCAGTTCGGTCAAATTTCAGTCGAGTACCATAAATTTACATACCCTGCCCCAAATACGCGTACTTGCTAACGGGAACTTAGTCCTAGGACCAATTTGTAATAGTAAAGGCGGAGACACTAATTCAGTGGCGTCCAGATCCACTATTGTCTGTTGTATAATATCAATAATGGTAGCTTGTTTCATTTGCCAATAATGATGAACTTGCAACAAATTTATAAAAAAAAGGCCAAGATAATTAAACTGGTATTACAGTCAGGAAATAAAATGACACCAAAATAACACTGTTCCAACATTAGACATCAATTAGAAAATGAAAGGATTCTTAGTACACAAGAAAAACAGCCAGACGGATATTAGCAGATACTCTTGCGCAAAAACTGCACATAGATCCCAATACGACTTACACTTTAAGACAACTATAATACTATCATGAACATGTCCAATAAAAGCAGCCTCCTGAAATCTCCCCAACAGTTACCTGTATCACGTATTAATTACAGGTCAGTAACAATAAATTGAAACTCTAAAAAAATCCTTACTGACAAAAAAATATAAATAAACATGGGACAAGTATCACCTCACAAATAGCAGGTATGATCAACGAAGTCCAACAGACAAGTTCTATGAAGATGAAGACCAAGAGGGCAGCATGTTTACGCTAAAAAGAACAAGAAACTAATAGGCTTACAGCAGAAAGAAAAAGCGACACGGATAGGATTGACCTTACAAAACCCAAGACACAGAAGTTAAACAATCATATGCAACTTCATTTGCCACTTTCCCTCTTTAAAAACAGAAAAGCTGGCAACGAGGAAACCACACCCATGCAGAGTGTATGTGAAGGGAATTTGACCTATCTAAAAGAAAGAAAGGAAGAAATGCTGAGTATGTATATGGGAGAAATTGACTGTTGAGAAGCCAATTCAGGCAATGAAGAGAACTAATGCAGTTATAAGAGGAGACCTTTTGGAATGTCAATTTAGGCAAATACTAGACAGGGACCCTAGCACACTAACTAAAGTCAGAATCAAAAAATACAGAGAGAAAACCTAAAGGAAATCAAGATGGTATCACAATATCAAGGAAGAAACTATCTCGATAGGATTGAGATTAATCTAATGAAAAACTAACCGTATATACATATGGTATCCAATACTACAGGACTCAATTGTACTTGATCAAACTTTCTAGAGAATATATCATTATGTGGAGAACTTGACATCATAGCATAGATGTAGTTTCCTTTAAATGCAATATAACATAGAATGTTGTTCCATCTTGCTGCCAAAGAAGTCACCTAATTGAGCTTCCGGTTCTTAGTTCCCTTCTACCTCCTTAAGGTATTACAGTCAGCTTCCACCCATGTCACATTTCCCAAGCTACAGGTACCTTGCCCAATCTTAGCTACACGTCTGTCCAGACTTGCTAAGAATTTTTCATCACCAAAACATAACTCCACATCACACTTCAAGTTCTCAATTCTAATGTGGAGATCAACCCACTAAATCCACAACTGTCACTTGCGCCAGCACCACCACTACCATAATAAAAGGCTAAACAAACTTCAAAAGATACAAGCTACTTTTATTCCGTCTATTTACAGTCAAACTAAAATATTTACAGGAGCAAACAGCCCCCTAAACCTCACATTCATCAGCCACGTCTAGATTAAGGATGCGACGCAGAGTCTTTGTCGCAGAGTCAACACTAAGAAACAGTTCCTTTGTTGATGGGCTATGTTCCCTTGCGGGAGAAGCTGGGGCTGATTTGGCAATTGGATGCAGTTTGATACCAGAATCAGAGGCAGGCAACTCAAGCGACACTGTTCGTTTTGGCCTCATTGAAAACTTGGGAATCGGTAAAGAACTGGGTGGTGGTGAATTTGAATAAGCAGGTCCAGCCCAGAGTTCCGAAAACGGTGAATTTTCACTCGATGTATACAGCTCATCATGAAAAGGTTCTTCCTTTTTAGGAATATTAATAGGAATTGGGGAGCTTTTCAAAGCAATCTTATAGTGTGCATTATCAACCGAGTAAAAACCTGGGCGGGCCTTAATAGTCGGTGATGGTGTTCTCTGAGAGGTGGAAGAGGTAGAGGTAGAAGAATTGGTTTTAGTTGCAGGAATATTGGAAGTCTTGATAGGGGTTGGCAATATACCTTCCCCAGATTGGAAAGTCCGGCAATTTATCTCCCTGAATTGTCTGGAAGGTGAAGACCCAAATCGAGCTGGTCTATATTGCTTGATTCTGCCATACTGATTCCTATGCTGTGTCTCAACAAGAAGCGTCTCCATAGCGCACAATTATAACCAATTTAACTACTCAACAAAGGTTCGAATTAGGCCGATTATTAGGGGAGAAAAACAAAATTTCACCAAAACAACCAAAAATTCACAACTTAAGTGTTAGATTGGTGGCAAAATCTCACTCTAAACTTGTAGATCTTCTCCAAGACAAATCCAGATGAAGCATAAACCAAATAATCAAAACTCTAAATAGATTCAAATCCAGTTTAAGAAGATTAAACCACCCGAAAAAAATCTATAGATTCAAAATCAAACCAGATCTTCTCGTCAGAAGCTCTTCTCGTCAGAAGCAACAACAGATCAAAAAAATTCCATCCATGAAACTGTAAAACCAAAAGTAAAAAACCCATAAGAAATTGCACCCAAAAAACCAAAACAAAGAACAAAAATTACTCCTATCATTTCCGCAACGAAGTAAAGAGTTTCATACCTGAAAGTGAAACAGTTTGCCAGTGAAGTGATGGTGAGGATCTGAGAGAGAAGAGAGGGAGAGATCTGTGGAGATAGCGAGATCCGAGATCTAAGAAGCCAGTTTGTTTGATTAATTGGCAATTAGAACTCTGGAATATTTTTACTTTTTTGGTAATTAAAAGAGACGAGAAAGAGGAAAAGACGAAGGAAGCAAAATCCACGGATCGGAAATGACTCTTCACAGTCACATTTAAAGGTCGTACAGGTACTGCCTTTGTTCCCAATACTGAGTATACACGACGGCTATAGCGACGAACATTATTAAGTAAGTGGGTCTCATTTTGACTTATATTTACGAGAATGACATTTTGGATTACGGTCTCTCTTCAACGGATGACTATGACTTGTTCAATTACTTTCTTATCCTTCAGCCTTCTTTCTTTGATTTTTTCCTTTTCCTATATTTGACCGACTTGACGAAAATGTCCAAACCAACAGTAGATATACCAATTCGTATCAATAAAATAAAAAATTTAGCCATAATATTTCTATGCCAAAAAAAAAAAGTAACATTGTAACAATACACCTTAAATCCTTAATTTTATTTTTCTACCTCTTTGAATTATCATAATAGAAAAAACTAAAATTTTTTAACCTATATATAATAAATTTGAATCTAAGAATTATTTAAAAAATATCTTTTACCAAAGTCAATTTTTTTAAAAAAAATTCTATTCCATGTGATCATATTTTAAATTTCAATTAAGATTTATATAAATCAATATCTTTAATATTGAATTTAATATATTAAATGATGTATAATAAATTTACTCATTTATGTTATTTATATTAGTATTTAAAATTGTCATTATAATAATATTTAAATTTAAAAAATAATAATTTTGATACATTAAAATAATTTAAAAAAATAATAAATCAAATAAAAAATGATAAAGAATACATATAAAATGCGAGCTACCAATAATTTTTAAATTAAAATATAAATTTATTTTTGAAAATAAATTATATAATTGATTAAATTTGATTGAACCGGATAGTTTTAATTAAATTCAATTAATTCTTAGTGCAAAGATGGCCGAAATCTCATAAATATTTTAAAAATATTTTAGATTTAGTCAATGAATCAGGTTGGAATTTAATTTTTTGCTTTATCCCAAATTTAATAAAAGCATATATATATTCAAATTTAAGTAGTTAATTTTTTTTAAATTTCAATTAAAATAAAAGTTTTTTATTTTGACCAACAAACAAAATTAATTAAAGTGAAAGATGACGTTTTTTCCTGAGTTCAATAAATAAAGGGAAATCCTGTTAGGGTAATTTTGTAAAATAAAGAGCTAATAAGATGGACACATAAAAATCATGCAATAGTGTTCTTTTAAGAAAAAATATTATCTGAAATTAGTTATATATTACTTATAATACAAAAAGTATTTTATTATGCCAATTTTAGAAATTATTTACAAGATTTGAACTTGGAGCTTTCAGTATTTGATGTAGCCATTTCGGCTGCGCATCATTATCACGCAAGAGAATTTGCTTTATAATAGCTATTTACACTGTAAACTTTTTTTTAAAATTATATTTTTTTAAAAAAATTATATATAATAATATATAAAAAACAACAACCAGACATATTTTATAAATAAAATATAATAATTTTATTATAACATAATAATTAATATATTCGCTAAATATATTGCAATATGAGAGTTAAAACCACTGTCTAGACTCGTCTGCTACTTTTACAAGAAAGTTTTATTGATATCCAATTGGTAAAATACTAATTAGGAGAGTGAGCGTATTACAAACTTTATATAAATAAATTATTTTTAGTTTTTGATTTGTTGTGGAAAAATATGAAAGAGAAGTGAGGGTAAGGTTCTCTGCTTGGCGGATTTAAAAAGCGGAAAAAGGGTTTATTTTTGTCGAGGAAAACGTTTTTGTCTTTTAGGTAAACTCCAAGACTGTGCGCCGAAAGGGATCCCAATTGCCATAACACCTTACCATCTTTTACACCTACTCCTCCAATTTATTATCTCAATATCTCAAATTTTACCTCTATTTAATTTCAAAATTACACTCCCCCAAACCAAAATTTTAAAAGAAGAGACCTACACAGGTTTTTCAAATTTGCAGCAAAATAGCATTGATCATTTTCATTATGATAACTAATTTACTGCTAATGTCTCAAATTTTAATTTTTCAAATTATATTATAGTTAATAAAATAGATATATTTTTAAATTTAATAATATAGTAAAATCTTTAAAATATGTTACAAATTAATATAATATTTTAAATATATACTTAAGTAGGGTGAATATAACATAAATATAAAATAAATTAGTCAAATTATAAATTTATGAAAATTTCAATCATATTATTTTTATATTATATTCACTCTATTTGACTATACACTCAAAACACATGCTTAAGTCTCTTTGGATCAAAACTAAAAGAAGATGGTTACAGCGATAAAAAGAGTAGATGATAGAATTATTTCAATTAAACTTGTGCTTCATAATGAAACTATCAATATAGTTAGTGCATATACCTCTCAAGTTAGATTGGATGTGGAGAGCAAACAAAAATTTTAAGATAATATGGATGAACTTATGCAAGGATTTCAAATGATGAAAATATTTTATAGGATGAGACTTAAATGGACATGTAGAAAAATATATATTAGGTTTTAAGGAGGTACATGGAGAATATGATTTTAAAATTAAAAATGAAGAAGTAAGAAGATCATTGATTTTACTTTAATCTATGGTTTGATTTTGGCAAACACAATTTTATAAAAAGAAAATTTCATATAGTGATCTTTAAAAGTATGCAAAATAGAAGTCGAATTGACTTCATATTCACAAGAAAAGCCAATCAAACTCAGTACAATATTTATAAGATTATTCTATATGAGGTTTTGACCACTCAGCATAGTTTAGTAATTTTGGATGTCAAGTTTAAGAGGTTAACTAGTAGGCGAAGGAGGAGCAAAATTTTTAATATTAGGTAGTGGACTTTAAAAGGTGAAAAATAATTATTATTCAAGGATGAGTTTATCAAAGCTGAAGGGTGAGAGGCAGATATGAGTATGTCATCAAATGATATATGGATAGACATGTCTACAACAATTACATGAGTAGTTAGAAAGGTTTTTGGAGAATCTAAAGGGTGTGGACATCCCTCGAAGGAGTCTTAGTGGTGGAATGAGAAAGTTCAAAAAATGGTAAGAAGTAAAATAGAATAGTATAAGAGTTTGCCCAAGTGTAGTAACTATGATATTTTTGAGCAGTACAAACAAGCGAAAAAAATAATAAAAAAACAGTTAGTCAAGCAAGAGTACAATATTTAGAGAGTTTGTATAAGAAACTTGGATCAAATGAAGGAAAAAAACTTTATATAAATTAACTAAAATAAGAAAAAAGAAATATCGTGATTTAAACCAAGTTAAGCGTAATAAAGATAAAGGCAATAGAGTTTTGGTTCAAGAATATAATATTAAAGAATAATGGAGAAACTATTTTGAGAAACTTCTTAATGGTAATCATAGTGGTAATATTGAGAGTTTAGAGGTTAGACCCGAGAAAAATATGAAGTACACTAGACATATTAGATTTTTAAAAGTTAAGAAAGCTTTAAAGATGATGTAAGTTGATAAAGCCTGTAGACCAGATGGGATACCTATTGAGGTTTAAAAATATTTGGGAGATATAGGAGTTGTATGGTTGACATTTTTATTCAATAAGATTCTAAGTACAAAGAAAATATCTGATGAATGAAGACAAAGTAATTTGATACCTATTTTTAAGAATAAAGGAGATATTCAAAATTGTTTAAATTATAGATATATAAAGCTTATGAGCCACATTATGAAACTGTGGGATAGAGTTGTGAAATACCATTTGCGTTTAGATACTTGTATTTTTTCAAATCAGTTTGACTTTATGCATGATCGATCAACTATGGCAACTATCTTCTTATAAGAGATTTGATGGAAAAGTATAGAGAGATGAAGACTTACATATGTTTTTTATTAACTTGAAAAAGCTTACGATAATGTCTCTAGAGAAATTTTATGGTGGGTCCTAGAGAGTAGAAAAATATCTATACGATATATCAAAGTCTTGAATGATATATATGAGGAAGACATGATCAGTGTTCTCACTGTGTGAGGGAATACTAAGGATTTTTTCATTTCTATTGGGTTACACTAAGATTCAGCCTTGAGCCCTTATTTTTATACATTGGTCATAGATGAGCTAACAATATATATACAGGATGACATCCCTTTGTGTATGATGTTTGCAAATGATATTATATTCATAAATGAGACTCAAGCAGGGGTAAATCTAAAGTTGGAGTTATCGAGAAATACTTTGGAATTTAAGGATTTTAAGCTAAGCAGAACTAAAACTGAGTATATGCATTGTAGATTTAATAATGAGAATAGAGAAATATGCGAAAATATTTTAGACTGAATAGCAGTACCCTATAGTACTCATTTTAAGTACCTTGACTCTATTCCTCAAGAAGATGAGGGTTGTAAAGAAGAAAGTCATATGATTAAAGCTGATTGGATGAAGTTAAGGGGTGCTACATGAGTTTTATGTGATCGAAAGATGCCAATTAAATTGAAATAAAAGTTCTACCGCATTGCAATATGGCCTGCGATGATGTATGGTAATGAGTATTGAGCAGTAAAAAGACAACACATGAGTAAAATGCATGTTGCAAAAATAAAAATGATAAGATGAATGTGTGGTCACACTAGGATAGATAGAATCCGCATTGAGTGCATTAGAGAAAAAGTAGGGGTAGCGCCTATTGAGGATAATATAAGAGAACTTAGATTAAGATTGTTTGACCATATAAAACGAAGACCTAATGATGCACCAGTTAAAAAAATAGAACAAGTTAGAGTAGATATAAATAAGAGAGACAGAGATAGGCCTAAACTGACTTGGAAAAAGATAATCCAAAATAATTTTATGATATAACATCTATCAGAAGAGATGATCCTAAATCGTACTGAGTGAAAAAGAAAAATTCATATAACCAAATCAATTGACTTAGGATTAAAGTCTTATTGAGTTTGAGTTGAGTATAAATATTTTTATTTGATAAATAAAAATATTTTATTCTTCATTTAAATATAACCATTTTACATATTTTAAAATTAATTTTCATATATTTTTGTTCTCTCAACTTGAAAGCCTAAATCTAGTTTATCTTATATTTTAGAGGACGTGTGGTTCAAATTTTAAAATTGAAATCGAAATAATATGGAATTAGAATTAGAATAATTATTTTTTTTTGCCTGATTCAATATGAAATTAGAATGTGATTCCCTTTAAAACTATTTAAATTATAATATACTCAAATTATAATTAATACAAATTTTTAATATACAATGTTTTTATTTTGATAAATCAAAGGCTAATAAAAAAATTTCATAATAAATTAGTAACTAGAAGTTTATAGACTTCATAAATGAAAATGGCACGAATTATTTTAATTGATAATAAAAAAATATATAATAAAAATATAAATAATTAAGAAATAAATATTAATTTTTGAAAATGGATGAAAAAAATTGATAAGTAGAATTAATTTGATTTTGTGCGTTTTTTTTTCTTTATTAAGAGAACGTATTTTTTTTATTTTAATTTCTATTAGAAATCAAAATTAATTAATGAAAAATAGTAAAAAAATGACTCATTTATATTACTCTATTTATTTTATCCAATTAAATAATAAAAATGAGAAAAACCCATTCATATTCTTATTCTCACCTCAAATTAAATGTCATCTTATTTTGTTAATTTTTTTATAAAAAATTAAATTTAAATTAAGAGACTATTAAATATTATTTTATTTTTAATATTGTAAAAGATAATTCAAATATAAATATATTTAGTACATCGAGATACAGTCTAATTAACAATATATATTTTTTAAATAATAAACTCACAATTAATTCTTTTCTTTCTATATCAATATTATATATATATATATATGAATCAATTGATTAGGTTGAATAAAAAATTTTAGCTCGATAAGAGACCATACATTTTAATTAATAAATAATTAGATATTTCAACTAGTATTTTAGACCTTTTATGATTAGATGTATCTTTGTGTGTGTTGATGGATTATTATTATTATTTATCATAAAATAAGATAGCATTAAATTAAAATTTACAATACAATACTTGCTTTATCTGAGTGTGGAAAGCCAGATGAAGACATATAATAGAGAACTAAAAATACAAAAAAAAAAAAAAAATCATCCTTCCTTGAAAACGAATTCACTAAAGCTCTGGCAGGCATCCCCTTAACTCTTGGCCATAGAAAGACATTAACAAAGCTAAAAACTAAAGAAAAAGCAGAATAATAATTATTATTATTAATAAAATCAAGTGAAATTTAATTAAATGATTATTAATATTATTATTAGTTAAATGAAATTTATTAACGTTAATGTTTATTATTATTAATATTATTATTAACATTATTATTAATATTTCTTTAAATATTATTATTATAAAATGATTAATAAATATTATTTTCAAGTGTTGACAATATTTATTTATTATGAAATTAGAGATTTGAAATTTTTGTAATCCATTGACTAAATAATTTAATTATGATGTAAAATGAATGAAAATGATACACAAGTATGTTTTAAAATCATTGAGGACAACTTTAAGTTGTAATTATGCCTTTTCCACTTAATTTTGATATGACAAAAGATTTTCCCTTTTGATAATGAGTGATGGACCATGAAATTTGACGATGAGTCCTAGTAGCTGAGCTTGACCAATCCACATTATTGTCTTCTAAACTCTATTTTGGGTTGTGTGCTAAAATTTTTTTGATAAAAATATATATATAGAACAGCAGAGGAAATTATTAATAAAACAAATTATTTAATTTACTTTTTATTCAGTCTTAATTAAATTTCATTATTATATTTTAATTGAATTTGTTATGGTTTAATTTGTTCGTCAATTAACTTCTTAAATTTTAATTAAATTTATATTAAGATTCAAATAAAATTTGAGTGAATCCAAATTAAATTTTATATACTTCAATATTAATATAATAAAATAAAATTTTAAATTAATGTGAAATATAATGTATGTCCATATTATAATTTGAAAATACAAAATAATAAAATTTATAAATGGTATATAAAGTTGCAAGCATACTATATAAAATTTGAATTAAATGTGTTAGGCTGCTTGCAAGAAAAGTTAATTTAAATCAAATTAAATTAAAATGAGCAAAGACATGTTTTAAATCACTCAAAATCAAAGAATGTACTCCCCTCTAGACAAATAAAACATATTATTTTGAAAATTAATTATTTCTTTATTTATATTTTTATGTTCTTTGGTGAATTTAAAATATTTTCTCCATTTATCTTATTGATTTATAAATTAAATTATAAATAAAAATTAGAAGTCTATCAAGAACAATTAAATATTAAAAATTCAAAAATAAAAAGAAATCCAAATTTCACTGTCAAAACTGTGTAATATATATATATATATATAATATTACAATTATAACATGTAACTAATTTTTTTGTCTAATGATCAGGTAAATTAATTAATTATAGTGGTCCAATAACCCTCTACATTTTTTTTCTTAAAGTCAATTATATTATTTAGTTTAAGTTTCAAAAGTCTCTAAATGTATATAGTTTTTTTTCACCAAAATTAATAAATAATATCATCTCATAGATTTTATTTATTTTTTCACAATAGAAAAAAGTAAACAGACGAATAATATATTTCTTCCCTTTAAAATAAAGCTAGAAATTTAAAATTAAAAATATTGAAAAAAAACACAAGTTAAATATGTCTATGCCATGATTGCCATCTCAGTTTTTATGAAGCCCACAATTTCTAATCTATTAGTTAAATGTTTATGATTAACTGTAATGGTGTGTATAGTAGATAACTAGATATAATGATCTTAATTATGGCATATAACGTGTATCAGTGCACCAAAGAAATTGCAAAAAACAGCCCCTCACTAATCCTCTGCCAACGTTAATCTAGGAGCGTGCAAGTCACACTGAGAAGTTGATTATTGAAACAGAGGTGTTACGAAACCTTGAGCGGCAGAGAGTGGAATTAGTGTGTTTTTCTAAAAGCAGCAAGGCACAACGAAAAGGGATGTTAATTGGATCGATGGAAATGAATAATAGAAGATGTCTGCCAAATGCCAACTATAAGAGTTGTCCTTGCTTCATCATTGTCCTTTTATTAATTATATGCTATTGCTTTCAACAATTAATAAGCCCGACTTCAATTTTTTTTAGCAATTGAAAGCTAAATTCATTAAACCAAACAAACATCACAATGAGCCTTCACAGAAGGTTTAGGGGACTCATGCTTGTGTAGGGTATATGCTAATAGCAGAAAAAACTTACAATCTAAATTAGCCTTTGCATCCACCATAACCATCCCAACACAAAGTATAGAAAGGAAGAAGCACCACAAGCTACACTCAACAATTCATGCTGACAAGACAAACCTTGCACCAATCAAGAGAAGGCCAAATAAAAATTAAGGAAATGACCAACTAAATAGCAGATAATTATCAAGGCCAGATACAACATAAAAAAAAAAAAAGCCGAATCATACATAATAATGGATAAATCTGCTTAACATCTTCACTGTAGTTGGCAACACCAAACATCCAAAGTCAGCTGTTAAGGACCCACTGTTCATTCAACTTTGAAAGAAAAATGAGAACAGAAAATAAATCTCCCTTTTGATTGCTTTTGTGTACAATACTTCAGACCAAAGGAAATTGAGAGCAGCTACCAACAGCTTCTCCAAAAGAACCATACAACTTGCTCTGTGGCTTGTGAAAGAGAAGGTCATAAATTCCATCAACACCAAAAAGTTAAACCTTCTCTTCAGAAAATCCCGTTGAAGTGAAGGTGAGACCTTGACAAAGAAGTTCTAAAGACTAAACCTACTAAAAACTAATAAACATACTAGATCTGAAACTATAAGAAAAAATAAAAAAAGCCAAGGGCTTCCGTCGGCCAAAAGGAGAAAAGTTTGAAGGGGGCAGAGGTGAGGTGGGTGTGACGCTGGAGAGAAAGGGACAGTAGGGTTTTTTGACTTCAATTTGTGACTTGTAACACAACATACACTATTCACTGAATCGAAAACAAAATCAGGCATATGATTTATTTTCTTTGATGCATATGAACCTACAGCGCATATGAATTATTTTGAAAAACATTGCCACATACTTAGAATGACCTTCTTCCATAAATTTGTAATCCAAATTATACGTGTTCTTTTATTTGATATTTTTAAACATTTTCTTATAGTTTGACTCTTTTATTTATAATATGGATAAATCCCATTATAATATACTAATAAAACGATAACTTTCAAGATGTATAATTTAGTGATAAAAAATGTGTATTAAATTTTAAATTTGAGTTTAGATATCTTTCCCTCACATATAAAAAAAAAGATATATTTATTTCTTTACCTCGCTCTTCGATACGCTTGATCATACTAAAAAGTGGAGCATTTGTGATGATGAATAAAAATGACTTTTAATAGCCCGGGTCACATTATCCCTTATAAAATGTAAATAAGCAAATGAAAGGTTAAAAATAAATCTCTATACACACATCAAAACGCACTCTCTCTCTATTTTATTTACTTGGACATTTCAGAAATTCTTCCAATCCGAAAACCCTTGATCCTACTTTTCTGTCTACAGCAGGTCCTACCCCTCGCTCGACCTCTCCATCACATGAAACGAGTTAATTTATTCCTCTTCAGTCAACTACTTACAAATTTTATTATATAATTAGGATTTAAAATTAAAATTATTGTAAACCCGATTGTGTGGATATTATTAAGTTGGGCATGTTTGGATTGGAGGTGCATTTTGAATCCAATTTGATACGGAATATATATATGTTAATTTGTATTGGAGCTAATAATTGTTGGCAGAATGAAACTGATATCTCATCAGTTTTGGCTCGATTTAGGAGAAGCGATGGAGAAATTTCCTCTCCGTTGTCGTCTTTCTGAAAGCGGCCTTGAATCCTGACCACTTTGCTGCTACTGCACGGAAATTCATGATTGCTATTGTCTCATCATTCTCTTCCCCAACATTAAATTGAACGATCCCCATTAATTATTTTTAGAATTCACAAGTCCTTATCAATACTTCAAAAACTTAATTTGTACAATGAAGATCCACCCAACTCCAAAGAAACGAGACCTTGATAGCGTCAACGGCCCCAATTCTTCTTCCGCTACCGGCACTCCATATCCGAAGAAACTTAAAGACTTCCTCACGTATTTGCCAAAGTCCTGGAGCTTCCCTACAACTCAGACGCCGACGTTTTTGTTCAAGAAAAGCCTGACTCTTTCCGCTTCATTGCCGATGACAAGGATATAGCCGTAACCCAAGATTTCCGAACTCACGTTATCGAGATATTACCTGGAGTCACCAAGATCGAAGTAAGAGGGCCTAACACTACTACTGGCTGTGATCATTCTTCTTTGGAAGACCTTGATATTGACGCATGGCGATTTCGCCTCCCTGCTACGACGCGTCCGAATATGACAAGTGCCATGTGTATCGGTGGCCAGCTGGTCCTCACCATTCCTAAAGCTGTGAATTTGGAGAATACAATTCACGATGACGATGATTATATTGGTAAAGAAGAATGTTGGAGTGATGATGATGGCAAGGAAAGACTTTTTATTGCAGAGTGATAAAAATCAAAGCTTTCTTGATTTCATTTTGGTTTTACTAATAATTACTAATTAGTTAAGGTTTTATGAACAATAAAACAATGTAAACAGCAACGAAATCAGAATTTTGCCCAGGGATCGGTATGCAGCGGTAGTTTGATTAAAAAGAGTGACCGGCAATATTTCTGATGGAGTTATGGCTTATCTAGCTGGGAGTGCTTGGCTGGCTGAAAATGAGGTGGGAGTTGTTAGGGAGAAGGATGCATGGACAAAGGTTGCGTGGTTTCACGCAACTCTATTAATTTTTTTTAAATTAGTTTATGACGAAACGGAGTCGTTTCGTCATTAATTTTTTTTAAATCAGTTCATAGCGAAACGAAATCGTTTCGCTAAAGAAATATTTATTTTTTTTTAATTTAGCCCCTATCGAAATGATTTTTTTTAATTTAGCCCATATCGAAATGAAGGGCTAAATTAAAAAAAATAAATATATTTTTGGCAAAACGATGCCGTTTCATCAAGGACCAATTTAAAAAAAATAAATTTTATTTCCAGCAAGAGGTTCTTCAATCCTTCGCTGTGAACATATGTGCAAACTCAGTCTCCATCAATGAGGGGTTGAATTTTACGCCACCGGTGGTCTCCTCTTTTAGCCATCAATGAGGGAGAGTCGTGTAATTACACACGATCTTATAGTAGTTCCGTCACTTAATATTGTCAAAATTGGTGGCTCATTTCCACCTAAAATGTCAAAAATAATGGCTCAATTTTGGTGGCTAAATTAAGGGTTTGAAAATGTTTGAATGAGTTGTAAACAACTCTTAAATTAGTCAATTTAGGTGGGCAATTTTTGCCTATAAAAGGAGCCCTTCTCCTTCATTTCAAATTCATCCCAAGCTTGTTTCCTCTCATCAATTTGGAGCAAGTTTCTCTCTTCTCTCTCCCTTTGTAATATTTCTTTAGTGAAATATATTTTGGTAGTGTCCGAGGACGTAGGCAAAATTTTGGCCGAACCTCGTTAAATTTTGGTGTTCTCTCTTTTATTTATTTAATAGCTATTTGTTGAGCAAAACTCTGTTTTGGTGGTTATTGTGAAAAGGGATTACATGTCTAGGTAAATTCTGTCAAACGACGCGTACGTCTAAGGAAAGTGGGTTTTAAGTGAGACCGCTTGTGACTCCTCCACTTTCCTGAGAATTTACCTGGTGTAGTTTTTATCACAGTAATTCACAAATTATTCGGTGGAAAAAGCCCAATTTCCACAACAATTGGTATCAGAGCCGAGGTAACTTAGTATTCATTGTGGTTGCAGCATAGTCTGATCTTCCACATAAAAAACGTTCCTTGGCTGTGTTCCGCATTTTTGAAAATTTGTTTTATAGCTATTAAATAAATATTTGTAGCAGAAATGACAGACAACAAGAAAAATACCACACCTGTTACTGCAGCATCGTCCTCGTCAACTTTAGTAAGGAATGCTGTTACAAATGCAAGATTTGCAGTGGAGATTTTCGATGGCACTGGTCATTTCGGCACGTGGCAAAGCGAACTTCTAGATGCTCTTTTTCAGCAAGGTCTAGATGTTGCTATTGAAGAGGAGAAACCCCAAGAAATGGAGGAGACGGAGTGGAAAACTGTCAATCGTCTGGCATGTGGTACAATTCGTTCTTGTCTTTCTAGAGAGCAAAAATATGCTTTCTCGAAAGAAACTTCAGCAAACAAATTGTGGAAGTCATTGGAGGAGAAATTTTTGAAGAAAAACAATCAGAACAAACTCTTTATGAAGAAGAGACTGTTTCGCTTCAATTATGTTCCCGGTACCACGATGAATGAACACATCACAAATTTTAATCAGTTGGTGGCTGATCTGTTTAATTTGGATGTGGTCTTTAAAGACGAAGATTTGGCACTGCTGTTGTTGGCATCTCTCCCTGACGAGTTTGAGTTTCTTACAATGACTCTACTCCACGGGAATAAGAAAGTGACTTTAAGTGATGTATGTGCTGATCTATATAGTCATGAATTGAGAAAGAAAGAAAAGAGAGGACAAGTGAAGCAGAAGCTCTGGTGGTTAGAGGCCGTACACAAGGCCGAAAGAAAGGAGGGAAGAAAAACAAATCCCGTTCAAAAGCCAGAGTAGAAAAAGATGAGTGTGCCTTTTGTCATGAAAAAGGTCACTGGAAGAAAGATTGTCCAAAGCTTAAAGGCAAGGGCAAAGCTGTTGTTGATTCAAATGTAGCTGAGTGTGATGATTCAGAATCAACCTTCTCATTAGCAGTCATGACATCAGTAGACACTCCTGTAGCATGTTCGACAAGTTCTTCTAATGCATGGCTGTTAGATTTCGGATGCAGCCATCATATGAGTCCCACTCGGGAATGGTTTTTTGATTTCAAAGAACTTGATCATGAAGTTGTCTATACAGCAAATGACAATCCTTGTTTCACTGAAGGGATTGGTTCAATCTACTTGAGGAATCATGATGGGTCAATCAGGATCCTGACTGATGTTCGGTATGTACCTTGTTTGATGAAAAACCTCATTTCAGTCGGAGTCCTTGAATCAAAAGGGCTCAAAATTATTGCAGAAAATGGGGTTATGAGGGTCATTTCTGGTGCACTTGTGATGATGAAAGGAGTACGGAGAAGGAATAATTTGTATTACTATCAAGGTAATGCAATTATAAAAGCAACAGCAGCAGCAGTTTCTGGTGATGACAAAGATCTGGAAGCGACCAGATTATGGCATATGCGCTTGGGACATGCAGGTGAAAAATCCTTGAAAAGTTTGGTCGATCAAGGATTATTGAAGAATGTGAAGGCCTGCAAGTTGGATTTCTGTGAGCATTGCATCAAAGGGAAGCAGACAAGAGTGAAATTTGGTACTGCAATCCATGATACCAAGGGTATTCTGGACTATGTTCACTCGGATGTGTGGGGGCCTTCTAAAACTCCTTCTTTAGGAGGCAAGCACTATTATGTAACCTTTGTTGATGATTTCTCTCGAAGAGTTTGGGTGTATACTTTGAAGTCGAAAGATGAAGTGCTGGTAGTTTTTTCTTAAATGGAAAAAATTGGTGGAAACTCAAACCGGCAGACGGATCAAATATCTCCGAACAGACAATGGGGGAGAATATAAGAGCGATCCATTTATGAAAATCTGCGAAGATGAAGGTATTGTTCGACACTTCACAGTTAGACATACACCACAGCAGAATGGGGTGGCAGAACGCATGAACCGGACATTATTGGAGAAAGTTCGGTGTATGTTGTCCAATGCTGGGTTGGACAAGCATTTTTGGGCTGAGGCTTTGACATATGCATGTCATCTCATTAATCGACTTCCATCAACTGCTATCGGTGGTAAAACGCCTATGGAAGCATGGTCGGGAAAACCTGCTAAAGATTATGATTCCTTACGTGTATTTGGTTCCACTGCATATTATCACGTTAAGGAATCAAAGCTAGATCCAAGAGCTAAGGAAGCCATTTTCATGGGGATAAGCTCAGGTGTTAAAGGATATCGGCTATGGTGTCCAGAAACGAAGAAAATAATCTTTAGCAGAGATGTCACTTTTGATGAATCTACCTTATTGAAAAAGGTGACAATAGAGTAGTCAGATGGTACTCCACAACAGGTGGAGAATACTCCAAAACAGGTGGAGTTTGATAGAAAAATCCCAGTAGAAGATTTTAAAGCTGCAGACACTCCTGAGGTAGAAGGAGAGTCAGATGAAGAAGAGGTTCAAATCCAAGAACCTCCACAGCAACATGAATCAATTGCACTTGATAGGCCACGAAGAAGTATAAGAAAACCTGCTCGTTATGATGATATGGTGGCCTATGCATTCTCAATTGCAGATGATAGCATTCCGTCCACTTTTAAAGAAGCTGTCCAAAGTTCAGAAGAAGTAAAGTGGAGGAAAGCTATGAATAATGAAATGCAGTCCCTTCACAAGAATCAAACATGGAAGCTAGCAATTATGCCGAAGGGAAAGAAGGCGATTGGATGCAAATGGGTATATACAAAGAAAGATGGATTTCCTGATAGAGATACTGTTCACTACAAAGCAAGGTTGGTAGCTAAGGGCTATGCTCAGACGGAGGGAATTGACTATAATGAAGTGTTTTCTCCAGTTGTAAAACATTCTTCCATTCGAATTTTGTTAGCCTTGGTAGCACAGTTTGATTTGGAACTAGTTCAATTAGATGTAAAAACTGCATTTTTACATGGAGATCTGGAAGAGGAAATCTATATGACTCAGCCGGAGGGATTCAAAGTTGCTGGAAAGGAAAATATGGTATGCAAACTTAAAAAATCGCTTTACGGATTGAAGCAGTCTCCGAGGCAGTGGTACAAGCGATTTGATAAGTTTATGCAAGGGCAGAAGTACACAAGAAGCAAATATGATCATTGTGTGTATTTGCGCAAGCTACAAGACGGTTCTTTCATTTATCTTCTTCTTTATGTCGATGATATGTTGATAGCCTCAAAGAATAAAGAAGAAATTGAGAAGCTGAAAAATCAGTTGAATCAAGAATTTGAAATGAAAGATCTGGGCGAAGCAAAGAAGATTCTCGGTATAGAGATATCTAGAGATAGGGAATTGGGGAGACTTTGTTTGTCTCAGAAGCAATATCTGAGAAAGGTACTAAAGCGTTTCGGTATGGATGACAAGACTAAACCTGTTAGTACACCTCTTGCTCCTCATTTCAAACTCAGTGCTGCTCAGTCACCGAAGAATGATGCAGAACAGGAATACATGTCAAAGGTTTCCTATGCAAATGTTGTTGGTAGCTTGATGTATGCTATGGTGTGTACGAGACCTGACATTTCACAGGCTGTTGGAGTTGTGAGCAGGTACATGCATGATCCTGGCAAGGAGCATTGGCAAGCTGTGAAATGGATTCTACGGTATCTTCTGAACACCGTGGATGTTGGATTAGTTTTTGAGCAGGATAAGGAGAATGGTCAACGTGTAGTCGGATATTGTGATTCCGATTATGCAGGTGATTTGGATAAACGTCGATCAACTACTGGTTATGTGTTCACACTTGCAAAAGCACCAGTTAGTTGGAAGTCTACTTTACAGTCAACAGTGGCGCTCTCTACGACAGAGGCGGAATATATGGCAGTTACTGAAGCTGTTAAGGAGGCAATTTGGCTTCAAGGGTTGCTTGATGAATTGGGAATAAAGCAAAACAACATTGTTGTACATTGTGATAGCCAGAGTGCTATTCATTTGGCAAAGAACCAAGTTTATCATGCAAGGACGAAGCATATCGATGTTCGATTCCATTTTGTTAGAGAAATTCTTGAGGAAGATCAGGTAAAGCTCCAGAAGATTCAGACCGCTGAGAATCCTGCTGATATGTTAACAAAGGTGGTGACAGCTGTTAAGTTCAAACATTGTTTGGACTTGATTAATATTGTCCAAATTTGAAGCTGGCGCTGCGAAGCGCATTTGGAGACACTACAATGCTGCGAGAGAGAATAGAAATTTGTATTTGTGAAATTTTCGCCAAGGTGGAGATTGTCAAAATTGGTGGCTCATTTCCACCTAAAATGTCAAAAATAATGGCTCAATTTTGGTGGCTAAATTAAGGGTTTGAAAATGTTTGAATGAGTTGTAAACAACTCTTAAATTAGTCAATTTAGGTGGGCAATTTTTGCCTATAAAAGGAGCCCTTCTCCTTCATTTCAAATTCATCCCAAGCTTGTTTCCTCTCATCAATTTGGAGCAAGTTTCTCTCTTCTCTCTCTCTTTGTAATATTTCTTTAGTGAAATATATTTTGGTAGTGTCCGAGGACGTAGGTAAAATTTTGGCCTAACCTCGTTAAATTTTGGTGTTCTCTCTTTTATTTATTTAATAGCTATTTGTTGGGCAAAACTCTGTTTTGGTGGTTATTGTGAAAAGGGATTACATGTCATGGTAAATTCTGTCAAACGACGCGTACGTCTAAGGAAAGTGGGTTTTAAGTGAGACCGCTTGTGACTCCTGCACTTTCCTGGAAATTTACCTGGTGTAGTTTTTATCACAGTAATTCACAAATTATTCTGTGGAAAAAGCCCAATTTCCACAACAAATATAAACAAAAATTAATGTTGAAAATTCTGCATATTTCGCCATTAACTTTGATCGTATTTTTGCTCATGACAGCTCTTGTTTATTTTTTATTGTTTTAAAAGGATCAAGGCGTAGGTGACAATTTTTAATAATTATTGTAGGTGACAACTGAAAAAAAAATATTAATAAAAATTTAAAAATTGTATAGCTGTAACTAAAATACGTGACAAATATAATTATCACATAAAATTATTCAGAATAAAAAACTATTAGAAATAATAAAAAAAATTAATAAGTTGAAGAAAAAAGCAAAATAAAGTAAAAATAAATTAAATTTGATACTCTATGATTCTATAAATGTGTAGTAGTTGATAACTTTTGCTATTAATTCTTTAATTATTTCTTCTTTTTGCAATCGAAAGATAATTTTTCCATTCCACTAACATTAAAAAAAAATACAAAATATACACCCAAGCTGATCAGTGATAAAAAATTTATATTACAAAACTCAGAATTAATGAATAGTGCAAAATTTCTATTTATTTCTATATAATTAAAAAAATTACTGCATACTAAAACAGAGTGTAAAATGCATCTTCTCCCTATAGAGTTGATTCATGATCGATTCTTCCTCCTTCATGTAATAGTCAAAATTTACTCTAAATATTTTGCTCTGATGTCTACACCTTCCAGTAATTAAAAACTATCTATTGGTATCTTCAATTTCTCCCTGAGGTTTTTATTTCATTTTGTCATGCATTCTACTATTTTCATGGGTTCTATTTTATAAATCTAAAGGAAGTCGAAACTCTCACAATTCTGTTCAATAAATTTCTCCTCTTAATTGTCTCGAAATCAAATCTACTCATAATACATGGATTTCTTTTGTTCGGACGAATGGCCCTTTGAAAATCACAAGCCTGCTCTGTTCTATTGGGAGACACCTCGTATAACTAGTGGGGAAACTAAAAATAAAATAAAGAGAAATAAATTTTCTAAGTAAAAAAAATTAAAGACAAATTATAAATAAAATTATAAATTTAATATTATAGTAAACTTTACATTTTTATTATAAATTTTGAAAAAAAAATCTATTAAAAAATTTTATTATTTATTAAATTCTAAAAATTATTAAATTTTTTACATATAATTTTATTTTATTTTTTTATCTATTAATTTATTTATAATATTTTATTAATGAGAACTCTTGTTTTATTCAATTAATAACTAAATAACAACATTCTAATATTAATTTAAATACCTAATCATAAAAATTTAAATAACCACTAATTAAAATAAAAATATAAAAATATATATATAGTAAAAATATATAATACTATATATATAAATATATAATCACAAAATTCTAAATATTCACTCATTAAAAAAATATAATAAAAAAGCCAATATTTATACAAAATACTATAAATTTTTATAAAAATATTATATATATAAATAGTTAAGCCACAAAACTCTAAATATCTACTAATTTTATATATATGATGAAAAAAACCAATATATATAATACTATATATATATATAATTTTTATAAAATACAATATATAAAATACTATTAAAATTTTATAAAAATACTATATATATAAATATCTAATTACAAAACTCTAAATACCCACTAATTAAAAATAAACTTTTTACACAATACTATATATAAAATACTATTTAAATTTTATAAAAATACTACATATATATATAAATATCTAATTATAAAACTCTAAATACTCTTCAATATCCACTAATTAAAATAAATATATTATATATGATAAAAAAAGTTAATATGTATATAAGATAATATATATATATATATAATTTTTCATACTATTAATTACTTCTAACATGCACATCAACACGATTAATAATATAAGGTAAGACGTTAATTAGAGTTCAATATATACATACATATTATTGTCTTGTAGTACCTCAAAAGCACACCGATCATATATACATATCAGGCTTTCCTAGTTACTGCAACTAATTATGATATATTTCGATTAAATCTAGACGCTGCTGCCATGGATACAGCTACTCCCCCAGGCGTTGGACGCATGTCCTGTTTGTTTCTCATCTCCGCTTGAATCACCCTTTCTGCATCTTCTCCTGTCACCGATTTGTCTCCTGGTAACTTCAATGAAGCGTCCTACCAATTTTTTTTAAAACAAACAAGAAAATATGTAAGCTTCAACTAAAGGTTCTAACCTATGAACTATCATCTATCAACAATGCAAAAGACTCATAGTTACCTCTAGGACATCAGAGAGAGTGGTCTTATCTCTGTCTGTAGGAACTACAAAATTGTGTGTGGCTGCAGACAGGGCTTCTGCGCCAACACCACCAGGCAATGCCTCGTTAATGCCAGTAGCTCTCACCTCAGCAGCTTGTATAGCCGCTGCGTCACTTTGCTCAACTAGTTTTTCACCTGCAGAAAGACTTGCGGCCTCTAGAGCCTCACCAATTGTAACTGCGCCACGTTCATAAAGCGATCCTGGAGTTGTCCTTTCAGCCCTCGGTTCAATATGTTGCGCCACAATCTGTCCTGCAACCGTTTCCGTAATAATACGGTCACCCCCAACATTTTTTTCTAACACATCGGTTCCACTGTCTCTGACAACGTCACTGGCTTCATTGCGGTCAACAAAACCTTCTCTTATATTGACTCTTGCAGCAGCTTGCATTGCTGAGGCAGGTCCACCCTTCCGTGTCTCTCCGAGGACGCGGTTTTCAGCAGCCTGCATATTGGCTGCATCTACTGGTGCAACGACTGTAGAAGCAAGATTTCCATGGACGTCGAAAATGTCGCCGTACATGATTGGTTCTCGGTCCGATTGAGGTCGTCCTGCAGGTTGTTCTTGGCTCATGATTTTCTTTTTTTTTTTTTTTACTTCAATTGATAGATTTGACACTTTAAGAGTAGCATATTATATATTGTATATCTAGGTATGCAAGAGGATGAGAAGAAAAAAAATTCTGACATCAGGATTCAAGTATAGTATTTACACGTAGTGGTAATGAAGCTGATAACTATTACAGGTGGTGGCTAGTTTCTTTCCTTATTTCTGAGGATCCAATTTCATTAACATCTGGCAAGGAAATACGCCACAATTTGGGCACCTATACTCGGTTGATTGATACCTGGCCACTATTGGGTTTTTATTTGAAAACTTTTTTGCATAAGAAAAAAAATTTAAGAAATCATAAAGATATTTATAGTAAATACAGGAAAATACTCATTTCTTACCCATGCTATGAAATATTTTTATTTTACATATAAACTCGAATTAATGATATATATCTAATTAAATTATAATTTATATATTTTTTATTTTTTATTCAATGAAAACACACTTATATTATTTGTAGGCATACTAGACTAGAGGCAATACTTATTCTTTTTAATACACGATTTCATGTATTTATAAAAGAGGTAATAATGTACATAAAAGAATTCATGTTTTGGATTTGAGACTACAGAGTTAGAATTTTAATAAGCAAAGCTTTAATCGAGACAAATTTAACTTAGATCTTGTCTAGTCTTACTTATTAGATCTTCAAATATATATATATATATATATATATATATTTAAAGCATTTAATTGAAAATAGCGCATGTCATAGCCATTGATTATATATATACATATATTCAATTTTTAGTGCATCAATTAAAATATAACATACAATATTCAATTAGTAATTAGTCAAGGGAATTTTTTCATGTGTTTAAATTAGGAAGAAATTGGTGATCCTAATGCAGTTAATGTTTGAAAGCAACATATAGATGGTATGTTACTAAGAACAGTTATTTATTTTTATTTTTTTACTTTTCCTTAATATATTGATTTTCTTTTTAGAAAGGACAAAATAATTGAAGAAATTTTATTTGATTGATTTTATTTTATTCAAATAAAGAGAGCATTTGAATTTTTTATACATAATTGCGATTAAATTTTAATTTATATCAGAAGCTAGCATCTTCCTATATATTTATATATGAAAAGTATTGAGTTTGAATTATTAATCAAAATAAAACTTAAAAAAATAACGATATTAATCAATATAGTCAGTTGTTTTTTTTATATGGATAGAATGAATTTAGTAAATAATTTCTCAATTCAAAATATTTGATTTTTTATTCAACCTTCTACAAAAGAAAACAAAAGATTAAATATAAGAATCTTTATTTTTTTCAAGGAGGCGGACAGCAGAAATAATGGAAGACCCTACATTAATTTTCCATCACGTCAAATCTTGTATGAACAAAAGCAATCGAAAAATGAACAAGTTTGAGAAAAAAAAAAAAAACTAGCCAATATCCGAATAAATATTATACAAGAAATCCATTAACATTCTTTAGAAAAAAAAAGGTAATAACTAGAATGAAAAAGTATTGATGCATTGCCATGGGAGAAGCAGCTGTATCATCTGGTCCAAATAAGGCCTTGTTTTGAATTGCGCAAGCAACAATGACAACAAAAGTAGGAAGTGGATGCATGTTAAATCCTTGTATGGATAAGCAATAGTTAATGTGGACTCAGACAAGGGTAGTGGGACTTCGATTTCCTTCAACTTTTGGCTTTTGGGTATTGGAATTTTAGCTTTTAATGATTCGACGATCTATAATGCAACTTCCATGGACAAGCAATGATATCCATAAGGATTAATTAGTGGCAAGGGACCATGAATATTAACCCTAGCTGCCACTGATTCCTCAGTCCTCACTCATTGCAAACAAAAGCTAAAGTATATATGGGAAGACATAAAATATCAAGTATATATGATATATATTATTGTCACATAAAACTTTTATAACATATGACCCTAAACTTATCAAATAAAATAGTGGTAATTACTAATTAAAAGTTGTAAATAAGTTTTGAAAAGAAATTATTTTTGTCACTTTTTAATGTTTCCTTTTTTTGTTTTAGTTGAAATGATAAATAACAAATATGAATTAATCTTTGTTTTTCAATTAATATTATATTTTTCCACAAATAACTTAATAAAATTTACAAATTTCATTTTTATTTTAAATTTTAATTAGTCAAACAAATGAAACCCAAATTTTCGCTATTTTTATTAATGAGATTGCACCATATATCTCTAACTAATTTGCAGCCATGACCAAGATCTTCTTAAGTTTTTTTTTTTTTTTAAAATAATGTAAAGATGCATAACTCAATTAAATTCATTATTCTTTAGGCTTAATTTCATAAAAAGTCTCAAAACTTATAGTATTATAAAGCTATAATTTTCAAATTTTAAATCGTCCAATAAAATTTATGAATTTATATTTTTTCATTAAAGTTCTCAATTCTATTTTTCGGTGAGAAACTACATACGTGGACTACACGTAGCATCCACGTAGAGTTCAAATATTTAATTTGAAATAAAAAATTATGGGTTATTTTTCTCACTAAATTTAGAAACTATTTATGAAATAAAGCTTTGGTAAAAAATATGAAATTTAATTTTGATTTTATAGAATTTTTAGATACCTATAAATTAATTTAAATATAACAAATATTTTAATAAAATCTTAATGAAATTCCAAAAAATAAGTAAAAAATCAAATATTAAATATACTGGTCAAAAAATATAAAATCAGACATATTAATATTATTTAATATAATATTAAATAATTTAAGTTATATTAATAAAGAATAATAGAAGAGCTAAATTCATTATTTAACTATTTAATTAAATTTTTGTTAAATATTTAATAATTTTTTTAAACATTTGATTATTTAATTAAAAGTTTAATTATTGAATTAGATGCAAATATTTATTTTTTATATTTTTCATATATAATTTATTATATATGTTAAAAGTTAAAAACTATATTGGTCCATTTAAAAATTCAAAAGATATAATATAAATGGTATATGTTGATAGATGCTAAATATATAAATATACTTTCATATAAATATATATATATACTTTCATATAATATATAAGAAATAATAAATACGGTATTTTCTAAAAAAAATAGTATATAGGCCATAGATGAGCAAAAACTAAAATACTTTGTCAAAAAAAAAAGAAATATTCCGCAGTAGTTTTAGTATATAATGTATTTTACACTATAAACATTATATAAATACATATGTAATGAATATAATGAATTTATATACTCTTATGTGATAAATATATGTATCTAATTCAATAATAAAAAAAATAAATATTGCATCTAATTTAATAATTAAAATTTTAAATAAATAATCAAATATTTAAATAGATTATTAAATATTTAGCTAAATTTAATTAAGCAGTTAAATAATGAATTTAATTCTTCTATTATTATTTATTAATATAACTTAAATTATTTAATAGTATATTAAATAATATTAATACATCTTATTTTTATATTTTGACTAATATATTTAATATTTATTTATTTTTTGAAATTACATTAAGATTTTATTATAAACTTGCTATATTTAAATTAATTTTTTCATATTTAAAAATCTTATAAATTATATTAAGGGTTTAATTTTATAAACAGTCTTTGAACTTAGTGAAAAAAGTGATCTATAATTTTTTATTTTAAATTAAATATATGAATTCAGCGTAAACATCATATGGAGCCCAAATATGCAGCTTCTCACTAAAAAATAGTGTTGTAGATTTTAATAAAAAAATATAAGTTTATAAATTTTATTGAAACAGTTTGAAGTTTAAATTTGAAGACTATAATTTTATAACACTGTAAATTTATAGACTATTTATGAAATTAAGTTGATTCTTCTCATAATATCTTTCGTAATAATAGTTAGTTTTTTTAAAATATATATATATATATTTAGAAATTATTACTTTTAAAAATAATGAAAATCTCAATTTTATTTTGTCAATATTCAATATGTATAATATAAGTAATTGTCGGAAATATTGGTCAAATAATTCAATAAAATATAGTAATAGCCATATAGTAATATTTGTAACAATAATAAAACAAAAAAAAAAGTTGAATTTATCTTTATCCAAATTAATATAAGAGTTCTTTGTAAAAATAAATAAAATTATTTTTATACGTTTTTTTCCAGGAAGCACATCATTTTGGGCAGACATGGATCTGAAAAATGCAAGCATTTCAAGAACTTCGTTACAAAAAGAGTCAAATGGACGATTTATCAATCCAATCACTATGTGATATATTCTTCATTTGCCATGAAAATGTCGTGCGTGCAATAAAAGCTGTACGATATTGGCTTCAAGATTATGATTCCATGGCAAGCTGAAAAATCCTCCACTATCATATTCTATCTCTTTGACAAATTGAAGACAAAAGGGAAAGTTTCCTTAAGATGCACGGAAGGCACAGATGTTGTGTTGGAATATATTGTAAATTGATATTTGATAAGAGAGTTTGTTTTTTCCTTTGTTAACTAAAGTTTGATTTTTGAGACCAACATTTAGAATTAATTTTGAATATGAAAGTTCTAATATGATAAATACATACAAATAATAAAGAAGTGATAATAATAAAAAAAATTAATTATTTTTATTGGCTAAATATATACACTATGTACATAATAATATCTTTTTTTTACGAATATATCGAATTAAACATAAAATCGTGTCTTTAAATTAGATTAACAATACCCCTAGTTTACTGAGCCCCCCAAAAAAATAGCTTTGTGGTGTGTATTATTTAGTTAAAGAATTGGTGAAAACAAAGTATCGTGATTATGTATAGCTAATAAACTCATGGCTAAAAGATGTTGTGATTTGCGACGATTTTTATTGTGACAAATAGTATTGAATTAGTGACAATAATTATATTCTATAAAATGACCTCGATGACCGTTATCATTGTAACAAATAAAAGTATAATGTGTCACATGTATAATATCAGTGTACAAATATATGAGCAATCATGTTAGGAATAAATACTGAAATATGGGAGAAATTTTACAAAATTATTGAAATGTGAAATTTTTTTTAAATATTATTAATATGTGAGAGTTAAAAAGCTAAACAAAAATTTTATTTTTTCGTTTGGCTCTTTATATTTTTTTAATTGGTTTAAAGTATAAAATTAAAAATTTAAATTTCAATTTTAATAAAATTAAAACTCAAAGTTTTAGATAATAAAATTTTTGCATCAAAGTGTAACTTTAAGTTGCGGTTTGATGCAAATAAAATTTTTTTTTCATCCAAATCGTAATTTTAAATTACAATTTAGTGTAAATTCGCTGTAAAAAAATAGTAAATGAGCTAAACCACAATTTAAAATTACAATTGGGCTCCCTGACAAACTAATAATTCTCTTAGGCCTAATTTATTTATAATTAAAATTTCAAGTTTTAATAAGCAGCTCTAAATTATTTATCCAAACATAAGATATTTAATTTTTGTAATATTAAATTTTTGGTTAGGATACGGATATTTTACAATAAGTGAAGCAATTGAAAGTGAGTGGTTTAGTCAAAATTTGTTTGGCAATTCATCAAATTCGACTCCAAAAACGGAATAAAAGTAATAATTACCAAATGCTCAAAAGTCTAAACTCAAATTTTTAATATATTTTTTTAAAAAATTCATAATCAAATCACGGATGTATAATTTGATAATTAGAATAGCGTATTATTCTATTTAAAATTTCTATTTAAGAGAGTGTTTCTCAAAATTTAAAAGTTGGTCAAAACTGATTATAAGCAGTTTTTAGATTATAAATTATTTATTTAAGTGTTTCTGAAAATTTAAATAGTAGATTATAATATGATTTTAATCAGTTTTTTAAAAGTTGGATTTTGCTACTTTTTTATAAGCACTTATTTTTTAAGCAGTTTTGACCAAGTAAAAGACCATACTATCACTACCTAATCTTTAATATTTCAAATTTGCTCACCCTATACACTTTAGTTCCCATCAAAATTCTTTTATTTTTAGGATTCTAATTAATATTTTTAGGATTCTAATTAATTTGGTAATATTTACATGGTAGATTTTTATTTGTATAATTTATTGATAACACCATTATTATTATTATTAAATAAATTTTATTATTATTATTATTATTATTGTAAAATAAATTTTGAATTGACATTTAAAAAATTATTTTTATACAATAAATAAATTCAGGGACAGTTTGGTCATTTTGACAGTTTCTGCAATTAAAAATTAATTATAAGCTGATTTTACAGAAACACTTAACTAATTATCAGCTGATTATTAACTAGTTTACAGAAACGCTTAACCGCTTATTTTTAATCTGATTATAATCTAAAAATCACTTATTCACAATAAGCTGAAAAGCTCTAGTTTTGAGAAACACTCTCTAAATTTTAAATATATTTATTTTTATATATATATAATTAATAAAAAAATTGATAATGATTTTAGGAATGATGAATAGATGATTAGGCTAATGAAAATTAGGTTCCTAATTTTTGGTTTGGAAGTTTGCTTTCCACTCTAATTTATTTATAGTTAAAATTTCAAGTTTTAATTAGTGGCTCTAAATTATTTATCCAAACATAAGCTTAATATTAAAATAAAATCTTGTTTAACAAATAATAAAATACATATTATATGTTGTTCTATATTTTCAGTCCTAATAATTTTTATAATTATTGTAAAATTTAAATTTGAAACTTTTATGGAAAATCTAAAAAATATTATATATAGATTTTATATTATTATTATGTTATGGAGAAAAGAGTATGATTATGCAGCTTGTGAAGTATATACAAAATAGTAAAGGCAACATTAAATCAATAATTCCGTAATTTTTCACTATTAAATTAACAATTTAAGAATTAATTATTTCATTACATAAAAAAATTAATTATTCAAATTCTAACAGTTAAAGTCCTTTTAAAATTTATTAATATATAAAAAAATAATATAATAATTTTGAGATATATCAAATTGTGAAACCATTATCATACTAATTCTAAAATTCTAACCACAAAATAAATTTGTCCGTCACTTTATTAAGCAGACTAATTATTTAGATTAACATATAAAAACAACCAATCTAATTAATTGAATAGGAAATGAAGAGTGTGGAAAAGTTTTTTTTTTTTTTTTTTTTTGTTCTTGGAGAATAATCTGCGGCCTTAGGGCTAAGGGGATCATTAGTTTGTCTGGGAGCCAAAATGCAATAAACGGCAAGTTAAAGTTGTTGTTTGGTTGATTTTTTTTTTATTTTCATCAAATTGTTATTTAAAATTGTGACATAAATCAGGTTCATATTCCTGATTAGTTGTTTTGTGTAAATATATTTAGTACATAGGGATAATATTGTAAATATATATTTATATATTGTCTTATATAAATATAGTATTGGGGTAGGTCTTTATGCTTGACCCACTTTTCTGCCGCTTTCTTGTTTCTTCTCTGCTGATATTATCATGGTATCAGAGCACCCGTAATCCAAAATCAGTTTCTCCTTCTTTATTTTTTGGATAATGGCTTTAGAAAAAGGAGATTTGATTACAGTCAAGTTTGATGGGTTAAACTACCCTATTTGGAGATTCCATTTTCAGTTTTTTGTTCAAGGGAAAGGATTTTGGAGCCATATTGATGGATCTAAACCGAAGCCGACAGAATCTCTATCGGATGTTCAACAATGGGAAATTGATGATGCTAGAATTGTCTCATTGATTTTGGGATCTGTTAATATGAATATAGGGGCGCCTATGCGAGGTCTTAAAACAGCCAAAGATATGTGGGATTATCTTGCCAAGGTATATCAACAGTCTAATCTTGCACGAAAATTTCAAATTGAACATGATATTTTCCAATATGCACAAGGGGATAAAAATATTCATGAATATTATGCTGGGTTCATGACTCTTTGGGCAGAATTGGAATCTGCTAATATGGGCACTTTGACTAATGATTATTGTATCAAAATGCTTCAACAATTATATACTGAACGAAAGGTTATGCAATTTCTAATGAAGCTACGTCCAGAATATGAAGTTGTGAGGGCAAATATTTTGAATCGTGTGACAGTGCCTGATATTGATTCTGTCCTTAGCGAGCTTCTTCGTGAAGAAACTCGAATGGCTACACAAGCTACAATGGAGAGTAAGAAAGAGGTGGAATCTGTTTTCCTTGCAGGCAAAGCCAAGGATAAATTTGTTCCACGTGATTGGTCTAAAGTGCAATGTCACGAGTGTAAAGAGTATGGTCATGGTGTCTCTCGTTGTAAAAAGAAAAATTTTTGTGTTTATTGTAAGCAGAGTGGGCATATTATTACTGAATGTTCAGCTAAAGGCTATAGAAGAAATCAGTCTCGGTCTACTCCTATGGCATATCATACATCTGATTGTGAACAAAATAGTGGGGTTACTTCTCATGGACAGAATGCAAACTTGACCGATGAGATGAAGCAATTAGTTCAGAATACAGTATCCACAGCTATATCCTCTGCATTTTCAGCCATTGGTTTGTCTGGTAAGAGTTCTTTTCCTATGAACTTGTTGTGGCTTCTAGATTCGGCATGTACTCATCATATGACTGGTGCTTATCCTTCAAAATTTTCATTTACTCCTTATAATGGTACACGAAAAATAATTGCAGCAAATGGTGAGAAACTTGATATTGTTGGTACTACAAACCTTTCTCTTCCTTTGCCCTCTTCTCATAACTTATCATTGTCTAATGTGCATCTTGTTCCTAAAGCAACAGCAAATCTTATTTCTATTGGCCAATCAGTTGATGACCATAATGTTATTGTTTCTTTTTATCGTGGTGGTTGTTTGATTCAGGACCTACACACTGGGGAAGTGAAGGGGAAGGGTCGTAGGATGGGACGCTTGTTCACTTTAGAGATGGAGAAAGTACCAACTGATTCTGGATCAACATCTTCTCATCATTCATTTGTTTTCTCTTCTTTTGTTAGTTCCAATAATGTATGGCATCTTTGGCATAAACGGCTTGGCCACCCCAATTCTGATAGAGTTGATTCTTTATTTCGTTTAGGATTGTTGAATTCCAAATTGTCTTCTTTATCTTCTATAGACAAGTCTTGTTCTACATGCTCTTTGAATAAAAGTACTGTTTTACCATTCTCAATTCGAACTAGTGTTTCTACTGCTCCTTTTGATTTAGTGCATACAGATGTTTGGGGTCCTGCTCCTTGTGTTTCTCGTTTGGGCTTTCGTTATTTCTTAATTTTTATTGATGATTATACTCGCTACACTTGGATATATTTTTTGCGTAAGAAGTCAGAAGTTTTTGCTTGTTTTCGAATTTTTCGAGCCATGGTAGCTAATCAATTTTCTAAGTCCATTAAAGTATTGCGTTCTGATTCTGGGGGTGAATATGTTAGTGATGACTTTAAAAGATTTATGGAACAACATGGTATTCTCTATCAATACTCATGTCCGGGAACACCTCAACAAAATGGAATATCTGAAAGAAAAAATCGACATATCCTTGCTGTTGTTCGCACTCTTTTACATGAATACCATGTTCCTTCTTTTTTTTGGGTTGAGGCAACTATTACTGCCATTTATTTAATTAACCGTTTGCCTACTCATGTTCTTCATTCGATCTCCCCCTTTGAAAGCTTATATAATCGTCAACCAGATTATTCAATTCTTCATGTTTTTTGCTGTATGTGTTTTGTTCATTTGCTAGCACATGAACGTAATAAATTTTCTTGTCAAGCAGCTAAATGTGTTTTTGTTGGTTATAGTCCTGATCACAAGGGGTTTATGTGTTATGATCCTATCATTCGTCGGATTCGTATATCTAGAAATGTTATCTTTTTTTAGCATATCCCATACTTTGGTTCAAAGGATGCTATTCATAATGATACTTCTACTGTCATTCTTCATGATTTTGATGTTCTAGATACAACTCCAGTAATCAACTCATCTACACATGAACAAGGCCCTTCTGCTACACTTCCCTCGGGTAATGACCTATCATCAACTTCTCCGGTATGTTCATCTTCTGATCTTTTACCTCTTTCAACTGCTCCCATCATGCCCCTTCGTCGTTCCTCTCGTATATCTAATCCCCCTTCCCATTTTTTTGATTCACCATATAGTTCTTTATCTGCTATTCTTGAGTGTACAGATATTCCCAAAACTTACCAGCAGGCTGTTTCACTTCCTTGTTGGAGAGAAGCTATGGATACTGAGATTAAAGCACTTCTTGATAATAACACTTGGGAATTGACCACTCTTCCTACTAATGCTTCTCTTATTGGTAGTAAGTGGGTTTATACAGTTAAATTGAAGCCTGATGGAAGTATTGATCGATACAAAGCTAGATTAGTAGCTCAGGGATACAAACAAGAATATGGCATTGATTATGAAGAAACTTTTGCTCTGGTTATCAAGATGACAACGGTTCGTACTGTTATGGCTTTGGCAGCAATTCATAACTGGACAATCTATCAAATGGATGTCACAAATGCATTCTTGCATGGTACTTTAAAGGAGACTGTTTACATGAAACCTCCTCCAGGTTATTCTTCTGACTCCTCTTTGGTTTGTCGACTAAAAAAATCTTTGTATGGATTGAAACAAGCTCCTCGAGCTTGGTTTGAACGGTTTCGAGAGGTTGTGATACAGGCTGGTTTTGTTCAAAGTGGGCATGACTCATCCTTATTTATTAATTCTCAAGCTTCAGGCTTGACATGTTTACTTCTTTATGTAGATGATATTCTTATTACAGGTGATGATGAAAAGAGAATTTCTGATCTTAAATTGCTGCTTACTCAATCCTTTAAAATGAAAGATCTTGGTCCTGTTACATATTTTCTTGGTTTAGAGGTTCAAAGATCATCTCGGGGTTATTTCGTGAATCAACGAAAGTATGCTCATGATTTAATCAAATTAGCAAAGTTGACTGACACAAAGGAAGTAGACACACCTATAGAGCTCAATGTGAAGTATTCTAAGAATGCTGGATCGCCACTATCTGACCCAACTTTATATCGGCAGCTGGTTGGTAGTCTTATTTATCTCACTATGACTCGACCGGATATATCATATGCTGTTCAAGTAGTGAGTCAATTTGTTTCCTCTCCTTGTCAACTCCATTTGTCTGCTGTTTATCGAATTATTCGGTATCTTCGACGTACAATTTCTAGAGGCTTATTTTTCTCTTCTACTTCCACTTTTCAACTTCGAACTTATGCTGATGCTGATTGGGCTGGTTGTCCTGACACTCGTCGTTCTACTACGGGTTGGTGTGTTTTCCTCTGTGACTCACTCATATCTTGGAAGTGTAAAAAGCAACCTACAGTTTCTAAGTCTTCTACCGAAGCAGAATATCGGGCTATGTCATCCGCTTGTAGTGAAATCATTTGGTTGATAGCACTCTTCAAAGATTTGGGGGTCACTTTTTCTACTCCTGTTCCTCTTTATGCTGATAATCTTAGTGCTATTCGTCTTGCCTCGAATCCAGTATTTCATGAACGTACTAAACACATCGAGGTTGACTGTCATTTCATAAGAGAACAATATCAAACTGGGATCATTTGTCTTCCTCATGTTCCGACGCAACTACAGCTTGCTGATATATTTACCAAGTCTATGACGCGTGCTCGTCATGATTTTCTTGTTAGCAAACTGTTGTTGTCACCACATCAGTTTGAGGGGGGATGTGACATAAATCAGGTTCATATTCCTGATTAGTTGTTTTGTGTAAATATATTTAGTACATAGGGATAATATTGTAAATATATATTTGTATATTGTCTTATATAAATATAGTATTGGGGTAGGTCTTTATGCTTGACCCACTTTTCTGCCGCATTCTTGTTTCTTCTCTGCTGATATTATCAAAATTTGTGGTTTGATGCAAAAATTTTATTGTCTGAAATTTTGAATTTCAATTTTACTAAAACCGTAATTTAAAGTTTCAGTTTTATATTTTAAACCAATTTAAAAAAATATAAAGAGCTACACCGAAAGTTAAAATTTCAGTTTGACTTTTTAACTCCCACGTATTAATAATATTTGAAAGAAATTTCATATTTTTAAATTTTGTGAGATTTCTCCCATATTTCTCTAATTATCCCTCAAGGTTAAGTATTATATGTAACAACTTATTTTGTATTGTTGCTATAAATAATAAATTTACTTTTACTGAAAATATAGCGAGTAAAAATGCTGGTTTGTATGGTGATGGAGTTATTAAGCAAAGTGGCGCATAACTAATATTGTACGCAAAACAACATTGTTATGCCAAAAATGAACTGCCATATTAAAAGCCAGCAGCTCAATGATTCCAACTGATATGACAGTTCTGATTATATGACCTGAACTGAAACAATTTTGTTATTTCTGATAAAAAAAAGAAACAATTTTGTTATCATTTTCACAATTCTATACGTTATTCTCTCTTTCCAGTTCCCAAATTAGCAAAAGTTACAAAACCTCCTTGTCCTCGGGAACATAGCATAGATACAGGTGCCCTGATTATGAACCCAACAACGTAAAGCTCAATGCCAAATGTTACTCGAACCGGCTATCAAGACATAACATGTCAAGCCTGCCACCACCTGTAAATATATAACCTTCCTTTGCCAACACCTGTACTGCTTAAGGGGGTGTTTGGTTTAGCTGTTTGATGCAGCTGATAGAGGTTTGAACCCCAAACAGCAGCTGTTTGGTAAAATTTAATGTTTGGTAAAATTTTAAAACAGCAGCTGATAGCTGTTAGGAACCCCAAACAGCTGCTGTTTTAATAAGCTCATACTCGGAGCTTTTTTATATCAGCTGATAGCTGATTCATATTAAGACTATATTAACCCTATTAAAATAAAATAAAATTAATATTTATTAGATAATGATATGCTTATTGGTAATTTTACATTCAAACTGCAACAGCTATTGTATTTTTACCAAACACTAACCCGAATCAACTACCAGCTATCCGCCACCAGCTATCAGCTATCAGCAACCGCTATCAGCTACCAGCTGCTATGAACAGCTAAACCAAACAGGCCCTAAGTCTCTAAACCTACACCTATTTATACAATTTTCCTTGTTACGACCTTCATGCTCTTCCCCCTGCCAACTTTCTAGAAAAATAAAATAAACATGAGCCAGAGACAACCACAAAGGCCTCAGTATGATTGTGATCAAGATCCTGTCAAATACGGCGACTTGTTTAATGTCGGATCCGGTCTAGCTTCTGATCCAGCTGCACCAAGTGACGCTGCTAGTATGCAGTCGGCTAAGCACCGTGTCCTTGGGGAGACTTTGACAGGTGGGCCCGCTTCAGTTATGCAATCTGCGGCTAAAGTGAATGTGAGAGCAGGTGCCGTCGACCGTGATGAAGTAAGTGATATAGTTAATTTTTGTCAAAGTTGTCAACAACAGGTTTAGTTGACCGATAACTAAAAAAATATTTGATTATTAAACTTGGTTAGTCAATAATTAAAGACATTAAAAAATAGTTAGCCAACAACCAAAAAAAATTTAGACACCTTTTCATCTATAAATAGAACATTTCAATAGCTATTTATAAATCAATTCAATTTCAAAAAAAAATTTATTTGCTGAAATTTTGAGAAAAAAAACCTCAAGAGAGAAGTTTTGGTGAAAGAAAATTGAGAGTAATTTTTTTGTATATAATTGGATTATGGGTTGTGAGTGTTATAAATATTTTATATATTTTTTCTTCTTTTAGTAAAAAGATATGTAGCAGGTTCGGAGAAATAGGCACAATTGGCCAAATTTCGTTATTAATTTTATGTGTTTATTATTTTTCACTGTCATTTCTCATTTTCACTAATCTGACTTAATAGAAAAATCTGTGTAATTTTTTCAACAACTGGTGTCAGAGCTCTAGTGAAATCTATCAATTTTTTCTGCAAGGTTACTATTTATATAAATAGTAAATTTTGTGAATAGTTAAATTTTATCGGCGGTACCGATTTGTCAATAGTTGTGTTCTAATACATGGTGGTATGCAGAAATTGTCAAAAATGATCCAGAATGAGCCAGATTTGAATTGGGAGCAATGGCTCCAAACAAAGAAAATATGAAAATTAAAAATTTTAATGGCGCAGATTTCGGGTGCTGAAAGATGCAAATAGAAGATTATATGTGCCAGAAAATCTATATCAACATCTCTTTGATAAGAAACCACATGATATGAAGAAAAAAGATTAAAAACTTTTAGATAGACAAGCTTTTGGAGTTATCCAATTGATGCTATCTTGCAATATTACTTCCAACATCGCAAAAGAAAAGACCACAACAGATTTTATGAAGGCTTTCTCCAGTATGTATGAGAAGCCATCAGTCTCTAACAAAATTCACTTGATGAGGCGGTTATTTAATTTACGGATGACGGAAGGCGCATCGGTGACTCAACATCTAAATGAACTCAATACAGTTACAACCCAGTTGAGTTCAGTTGGGATCGAATTTGATGAAGAAATACAAGTATTAATACTTTTATCTTCTATAACAGAAAGTTGTAATGCTACTGTTACGGCTATGAGTAGCTTATTGAAAAGTAATAAGTTGAAATTTGATGATGTTATTGATCTAATTCTCAGTGAAGAGATCCGATGGAGAGAGTCAGGAGAATCATCAACCTCTTCAGTTTTGTATACAAAGTCAAGAGAAAGAAATTCAACCAGAGAAAATGGGCACGACAAATATCGTGGTAGATCAAAAGACAGGAGGTCCAAATCTAGAAATTTTAATAATTCTCATAGCTCAAAGACTGTCGAGTGTTGAAATTATGGGAAGACTGGATACTATAAAAATCAGTGCAAGAGTGCATCGAAAGACTAGGAGATAAAAGTAGAGGCAAATATTACTTCCACCTCAGGAAAAGATGACGTGTTGATATGTTCTTTGGAGAGCAATGAGGAGTCTTAGGTGTTAGACTCCGGAGTATCATTCCACGCTATTTTACAGAAAGTATTTTTTGAGAGGTATGTCCCGAAAACCTTAGAAAAGTATATTTTAGTGATGATCAAGCTTGGTTGATCAATAACCAAAGAAATATTTGGTTGTCAAACTTAGTTAGCCAATAATCAAAGAAATATTTAGTTGTCAAACTTGGTTGGCTAACAACCAAAGACATTAAGAAATGGTTAGCCAACAACCAAGAAAATTTAGACTCTTCTTTATCTATAAATAGAGGACTCCAATAGCTATTTATGGATCAATTCAATTTTAAAAGAAAATCATTAGCTAGAGTTTTGAGAAAAAAAAAACTCAAGAGAGAAAAGTTTTGGTGAAAGAAAATTGAGAGTAATTTTTTGTGTGTAATTGAGTTGTGGATTGTGAGTGTTGTAAATATTTTATATAATTTTTCTTCTTTTAGTAAAAAAATATGCAACAGGTCTGGAGACGTAGGCATAATTAACTGAACTTTATTATTAATTTTATGTATATACTCCCTCCGTTTCATTAAGATAGGGAAAATTTCCTTTTTTGGTGTATCTTTTATATAGAAAATATGTTATTTTAGGTGAATTTTGGGGAGTGGAATGAGACAAAATACCATTTATACCCTTGCCTTAAAAGTTTAATTTGAGGAATATTTTTTTTTCAATATTTCAGGGGTATTTAAGTCAATAGAGATGAAAAAAATAAAATTTCCTTAATTTTCGTGTCCATTTTACTTTTTCTATATTAATAAAACGGAGGTAGTATTATTTTTTACTGTCATTTTTTATTCTCACTAATCTAACTTATAAGAAAGTTTGTATAATTTTTTGGATAGTTAGGAAGGCAGGCATCACCATTGCACGAAGAGGTATCGGCGGCACTCGTATCGTAACTAAACAAGTTGGCGGAGAGGTACTTTGCAGCAAAAAATAATTTCGCCCGTCTTTATCAGGGAATTTTATCTAAAAGTATAAAGATGGGTGCTTTTTTATTTGTTAAATAGAGGTCGTGGGACAGACGTTGATCCAATAGTGCCAACGACATATTCTGGACCAACTCCCGACATCACAATTGGCGAGGCTTTAGAGGCAACTGCTTATTCTCGTGCTGCAGATTAACCGATTGACCAGAGCGACGCTGCCGCTATAAAGCCGCGGAGATAAGAGCTCTTCGTAATTAATAACAATTCAATTGATCTCCATTCAATAATTAATGGTGATAATATGATGGGTTAAAAAATGAATGGTATTCTGTTTTCAGGACGCAAGCGACAGGTTGCCTAGAGATAAAACTGTGACGCGGAATGATGCTGAAGGTGTGATAGGAGCTGAAATAAGGAACAAACCCTGACATGAGGACAACAACTGATGGAGTTGCGGCTTCTATGGCTGCTGTTGCTAGGCTTAACCAGAATCCATAATCTATTCATATATGATTTTGTGTTTTTCACTTTTTTGGCCAGTGTCTATGAAATAATCACCACCACCTACATGGTGAATCGGAGTGGTACACTTTTAGTTCTGCCTTTTCTAATGGCTGTAATGTATGAACTTTGAATCTCCATCTAAACATAGTTGGTTTGTTTATTTGGTTGTCTATCAACAGTACAACTTCGTAGATTTTTATTTTATACAGTACAATTTTGTAGATGGATATGCAGAATTTTAGTTAATTTTTTATAACACCCATTTGGGATGGTGCACCAATACTAAAATTGAAGATTATAGAGTGGCCTTTTTTAACAAATTTGTCAAAAAAAAATCATAATATTATTTGTCAGTTTTATGTAGTATGTATGAATTTATTATCAAGTTATTATTAATTTAGTATATATTTTTTAAAAAAAATATAAAATTTTTAATAAAAAAATAAGAAGTCATTGATAAATTTTATAAGAGGAGTGGTTTCTTAGGGAAAAAAAAAGGAAAGAGTTGGATCAAATCTAATATAGTTCAAAGGCCCAAATACTAGACTTTATTCTGTTGAGACATTCTGGGCTTCATCTGAATGAAGCATATAAACCCACTAATGAGATCACATTTGTAAAGTGATTGGGCCATGAGAACTGTCTGCAATTTACAGGAATGCACAACAGGAGTACAACAAGCACTCAGGCAGCACGCCTATTGTCTCGTCTTAGTGCATGAGATAAGAAAGGGCAAACTGTACCCATGCAGTGAAGGAAGAAAACGACTTATCATTCTGGTGGTGTCGAATATCTATAATTACAAGATCAAAAGTATTATAAAGTTAACTCCACTTTGACACGGTATCCACCATTTGAAACAGGGTTCTTGGCATAACGAAAGTGCCTCCATGCTGCTGCAAATCTACTGCTCAAGACTTGACCAAAGTTGCAGAACAGAACAAAAAGCAGCGAGATAAAAAGCAAGTAGTTGTTGAAACAGTTTTAGTAGTACTATAGTAGCATTTTGTTAGGTACTTTCTGACTGTTCTTTGTGGATCCAATCCATCATTATAAAAATTTTAACTACATGATCAGTATCAGATTGTACATAGGACAAGGAATTGTGTAGATGTTTGAGTACTAGTCACACATATTACTTACTGGGTTTCTTTTTTTCTTTTTATATATTTTTCTAAAGCCTAAAACTGATAGAAATTATAAATTAGCTAAGCGCAGACTTACACTTGATATGTTATAGTACAACAAAGAAATAATGAGAAAGGAAGTTCTTAACTATTTGAGAAACAGAATGAAGAGAAGAAGATGATGGAAAGTTAAGTTTTTCTCATTGATCTCAATTGTTACATATACAGAATCGTATGCTAATAAAGGAAATACAATAATTCTGTTTTATTGTTCTTAATTTGTCTGTGCAGGATTTCCTAATTCGTAGGATTGACTTGGAGGCCAAATATAGGAAGTGATGAATTGTAATCTGATCCCAAATCTTCTGGATTTTGCTAACACTCCCCCTCAAGTTGAGTAGTGGGATCTCCAATGCTCAACTTGCTCAAGATATTTCTAAATAACCTTCCATTGACTGCTTTAGTCAAGATATCTGCCAGTTGGTCTTCAGATCTAACATAGGGTAATTCAACAATACCAGACTCGATTTTTTCTTTGATGAAGTGTCTATCCACCTCAACATGTTTGGTTCTGTCATGTTGAACTGGATTCTCTGATATACTGATAGCAGCCCTGTTGTCGCAGTAAATTTTGCAAGTCTGTGAGGGAGTAAAGCCAATCTATGTAATTAACTTTCTTAACCACAGGACCTCTGCAAGACCCCTCGCTACTCCCCTAAATTCTGCTTCAGCACTGGATAGGGCGACTACTTTTTATTTTTTACTCCTCCAAGTTACAAGGTTTCCACCAACCATAGTGAAGTATCCTGAAGTAGATCGCCTATCAATAGGATTGCCTGCCCAGTCAGCATCAGTGTAGCTTTGAATTTCAAGATGACCATGTTTCCTGAAAACCATTCCCAATCCTGGAGTTCCTTTGAGATACCTTATAATCCTAAGAACAGCATTCAGGTGATGTCTTTGAGGTTGATGCATGAACTGGCTAACGACTCCAACTGTATAAGCAATGTCAGGCCGTGTATGAGACAAGTATATAAGCTTCCCCACAAGTTTTTGATACCTCTCACGATCAGTAGCTTCAGCACCCTCGATGATCTGCAGTCCATGATTAACAATCATAGGAGTATCAGCAGATTTACAGTCAATCATACCTGTTTCAGCCAAAAAATCTAGAATGTATTTTCTTTGACATATGAAAATCCCTTGTTTAGATCTAAGGACTTCAATTCCAAGAAAATATTTCAGAGCCCCCAAGTCTTTCATCTCAAATTCAGTAAACAATTTCTCTCTAAGTCTGGCCATTTCTTCCGTATCATTTCCTGTGATAATCATGTCATCGACATAGATTATCAAGCAAGTAACTAAATCATTACGCCGTTTAAGGAAAAGAGTGTGATCTGAATTGCTCTGTATGAACCCATAATTTTTCATTACAGTGGTGAACCTTCCAAACCATGCTCTGGGTGACTGCTTCAGCCCATACAAAGACTTCCTCAAATGACATACTTCCCCACTTTGGTACTTGTCTGAAAAACCAGTCGGTGTCTCCATATAAACTTCTTCTTTGAGATCTCCATGCAAGAATGCATTTTTTACATCAAACTGATGAAGAGGCCATCCTCTGTTGGCAGCAATAGAGAACAGCACCCTTATAGTGTCTATCTTGGCAACTGGAGAAAATGTCTCTGAGTAATCAATTCCGTAGGTCTGAGTGTATCCTTTTGCAACCAAACGGGCTTTATATCTTTCAATAGTCTCATCAGGCTTGTATTTTATGGTAAAAACCCACCGGCACCCAACAGGCTTCTTTCCTTCTGGTAACTGACACTTTTCCCAAGTTCCACTCTTTGTCAATGCCTTCATTTCTTCTTCCATAGCCTTAGTCCAACTTTCTGATTTCAAGGCTTCCTCTACTGTTTTGGGAACTTCCTTTGTATAAAGTTTAGTCATGAAGGCTCTGGCAGTCTCTGACAAATTTCCTTCTCCACAATTATCAAGAGGATACCTTGAACGCCGAACTTCTTTGTATGGAGAATATCTTTTAGGCGGGACTCCTCGATTACTTCTAGGAGGAAGGGTATACCTGTCTGTAACTCCCTCTGGTTCTGGAATTTCTTCAATTGTCACATGATGACTATTTTCTGTGTCACTGTCAGTGTTATATGATTCATTATCCAAATGTTCATGTGAGACAGAATTCCTTACTTCATGTATTGGAGTCGAGGGAGATACACCTTCGAAAGCACTAAGTTCCTCAGATTGTACTATTGTTTCAGAATCTCGCCCGGTGGTGTTGTTAACCTGTTCTTTTGGGTCCACTATCGGACTTGATAACCAACCTAGGGTGTCACTCTCACTACTCTCCCCCTGACCACTTGGTTGGTTATGGTAAAAAAATTCTGTTTCCAAGAAGTCACAGTTCATTGTTGTGTACATACGTCTGGTTTTTGGATCATAACACCTATACCCTTTCTGGTTCACCCCATACCCTAGAAAGACACATTTAATAGCACAAGGATCAAACTTGGTTCTGTCAGTCTTAGGTATATGAACGAACACAGAGCATCCAAAAATCCGAGGTTCAAGGTTTAAAAAAGATGGAACTTGGGTTTTTTGTGCTAGATTTTGAATAGGTGTTGTAAGTTTAAGGATTTTTGTGGGTAGTCTGTTAAGAAGATAGGTAGCGGTGGCAACAGCTTCTGGCCAGAAAGATTTCGGTACATGGGATTCAAACAATAAGGCTCGGGTCATTTCTAAAATGATACGGTTCTTTCTTTCTGCAACACCATTTTGTTCTGGTGTATGTGGGCAAGTAGTTTGATGAACTATGCCCTTTTCTTGGGTAAAGGTTTGAAGGGAAGAGTTTACAAACTCCCCTCCATTGTCGGATCGCAGGATTTGAATGCTTGTTTTAAATTGGGTTTGAACCATGTTATAAAACAATATAAATTTACTAGTAACCTCAGACTTGTGTTTCAAAAAATATACCCATGTCATGCGAGTACAATCATCAATAAATAGTAAAAAATATCTAAAACTTTGACCTCCCATTACTGGAGCAGGTCCCCACACATCTGAATGTACTAGAGAAAAAACAGTTTCTATTCGAATATTATTAAGATGATAAGTATGTCTATGACTCTTAGAAAACACACATGTCTCACAATTCAAACAATCAACAGACTTAAAAAACTTTGGGAAAAGTAATTTTAAATAACCAGTTGAAGGATGCCCTAGACGACGATGCCATAACCAAGCTTCCCGATCTGCAGTCCTGTGAGCAAGCATCACAGCACCTTGTTGAGCAACCTCATCCACATAGTACAATTCATTTCTCTCAGTGCCACGCCCAATGATCTCCCCCGTCCGGATATCCTGAAATAGACAAAATGTAGGAGCCATTAGAACAGTACAATTCAATTCTTTTGTCACATGACTGATGGACAACAACTTGTGAGATAAAGAAGGAACATAGAGACAGTTGGAAATTCTCAAACTAGGAGATATTTCAATAGGCCCAGCCCCTTTTACTAGTGCAACTCCTCCATTTGCAGTTTTCACATGAGATTTCGTAGGTACAGAGGGTTGAATAATATCATCAGCATCATTAGTCATAGTATCTGTAGCCCTAGTATTTAATACCCACTCTTCCTCCTCACATTTATTTTGTACTAGATTTACTTCATCTATTTTTTCAAGTTCAGAGACTAACTTGTCATTTCTGGAATTTTTAGAGTCTGAATTGCAATTTTCTAGGCCTAAATCCATACTACCATAAGCAGAAGTATCTTGAACAGCATAAAAAATATTATAGGTTTTAAACAAAAAAGGTTCAGAAGTTCGAGGATCTGAGTGTAATTTCCCAGATCCTTTACCTATAAAACCGAAATAATTCCCTTTTCCTTCTTCAACCCTCGCCGCTGCCACCATAGCCGTTCCCTCTCTCCCATTTTTATGGTTGCTGTCGCCGCTGCTGGTAGCACCGCCATCGGTGTTGCTCACGAGGTGGCGGCCTTTCCTGCCGTTCCTTTGTTTCTGTTCTTCTCAGTCCACCATTCAGGATAACCCACGAGTTCAAAGCACTGGTCTTTAGTGTGCTTGGCTTGACCACAGTGCGAGCACCGGAGTTTACTCTTGTCCGGCCGATGTCATGATTCCTTAAACTTGGATTCAGATCGGCGTGGTTGTCCTTTGGAAATAAACCTCGTTGCCTCTGTGTTTTGAACAAGCTCCATCTGCCCAAAAGCAACAAGACCCTCGCCAATACCCTGTGATGTTTGATCGCCGGTGGAGCCTCCCAGAATATTGACTCTCGAGGCTTCCTTTCTGATTTGGGCGTATGCCGCCTCCACTGCCGGTAAGGGATCAGACCTCAATATTTCTCTTTTCACCTGATTGTATTTGTTGTCAATCGCATTCAAGAACTGGAATAGCTTCTGTTCTTGCTTGATTGCGTTGAACCTGGCGATGTCTACAGAACACGACATAGGATTTGATTCCCTTCTGTCGATTTCTCCCCAAACCCCTTGTAAGATCAGCCAAAAATCCTCCAATCTCATGTTTCCCTGTTTCATTCCATGGATTTTTGCATGTAAATCAAAGATCTGGAGTTTGTCCTTACTGCTACTGTATGTAATTGCTAATGCATTCCATAGGTCTCGTGCAGTAGAGAATTCAGTCAGGTTTCCGGCGATCTGAGGCTCGATGTTCTGGATGAGCCATGAAAAGACGAGAAGATCGTCTTGTTCCCATTGTTCGTAATCTGGGTCTTCGATCGGTGGAGGGTTTAAGGTTCCTGTTATGTGACCTAGGTAGGTCTTAGACTTGCCTCCAATAGCCACCCTGATCATCCGAGACCAGAGTGAATAATTGTGATTATTAAGCTTTAAATTGAGGGTAAGATCATCTGAGTTATGTTGCTTCTGGGTTGTCTGTTGCGAGCCATTCTTGATCAGATTGGCTATTCTACGGGTTAGTTCTTCATCTGTAATATTTGATGATACTTCATCTGCCATTGTGAACAGATGCTATTACTTTGATCTTTTTGTGACAGGTAACTGGTAGATGATGAGTTTAAAGGGTATTTCTTTTTGCTAGACGAAATACCTGTTCTGATACCATCTTAACTATTTGAGAAACAGAATGAAGAGAAGAAGATGATGGAAAGTTAAGTTTTTCTCATTGATCTCAATTGTTACATATACAGAATCGTATGCTAATAAAGGAAATACAATAATTCTGTTTTATTGTTCTTAATTTGTCTGTGCAGGATTTCCTAATTCGTAGGATTGACTTGGAGGCCAAATATGGGAAGTGATGAATTGTAATCTGATCCCAAATCTTCTGGATTTTGCTAATAGAAGTTTCAGTGACTATCCACCGATAAATTATATAACAACAACAACAGCAGCAGCAGCAACAACAACAACAACAACAACAACAATAATAATAATAATTTGCTACTGCTCATCTCTAAGATCTGATTCTGGAGATGCCCTGACTTGGCAGTGTGTCATATGATCTTCTTATGCTTCCTTCTTGTTTCTTTTCATATATAATTATCAATTAATTTGTTATCACTAACATAAAAACAAGTGTGTAAGAACAAGAATTTTTTTTTTAACAAAAATCTTTCTTGTTTATATAATTTAGAAATACTTAAGGCTGTGTACAATTGTACTGAACTACTTGATTCTTTGTAAACAGCAATAACTTAAAACAAATAATAATTTCACATGATGCACAGCTACTACATCACTTGATCAATACTGCAACCACGTGTGCTTTAAATTACATAACATTATCAACCAATGCTGTCAACCAGACCTGGTTATTTTTGGATTATGAGTTTGAGCTCTAGTTAAAATTGTACCTTTAATGAATTAAATTATATATGTCTAATCAAAATTATGAAGGAAAAGAAAAAAAGGAATTGCAATTGATGAAGGAAATCATTAGAAAACGCAAATTTGATAATTATGAAAATGATTGTTCCAATTGTTATTGAAAGTGATTCTAGAATAAGAATAGAAAATGTACAAAACCATTATCTTAATTTAAGAAACATAATAATTGATTACAGTTTGTTTCTGTCGATCGAATCTTTAATTTTGTTGATCATTTTTTGTCTGAGATCATTTCTAGCAGCTGGGAGTTTTTAAAAACTGAATTGAGAGAGGAAAATTCCTCTTTTAAAGATTATTATTCCATTGGAGACCACGAGTTAATGTGGGATTGAAATCGAAAGAAAAAGCAAGAATTTAAGTCAGTCTAGTGAAGAGACCATGCTCATTTGAAGGGACAATCATCAAATTCCAATGGGTCTTTATTTATTAGTATTTTTATTTATATAATTTGTTTCTTTGAGGATGTTGATTTTTCATGAAAAAACACTTCTGTTTTCATGCAGTGTTATGTCCTTCTCCTTGGAATAAAAAGCAAATAAAGAAAATCCTTTTGTTATGATCATGTATTGATCTTGCTTGGCCAAGAATTTTTAACCTATGTATATAAATTGGTACAAATTAAAACATTTTCTGGAAATTTCAACTCTGATTCTTGTATACTTGTTCATGTTTCTTAGCACATTCAGTACCCGAATGGAATTGAGTACAAATCAACAGATTTTGCGGGTGGTGGAATATTTCTAATGTGTAGAAAATATTTCGTAAACATGACTGTTAGAAATCAAGAGATTCAGCTTTAATGGAAAACACAAATTAGACACTTTTCAACAATACTTCAAATTGTTGAGAGCAGTATTAATTTTTTTGGGTTTTCCATTTCCAGTTGATGCCTACAGGTAACAAACTCGATTAATTTTTTTGGGGAGAATGGTGGTTAGAAATTCTGGGAACATGTAGATACACTACTAGAAGCAAATGAGAGAGAGACATTAGTTATAGGTCGAGCATGATGCATCCCCACCATATCCTTTTTCATTGTTGGTTGGACGATCCTTGTTGCGCACCTGACCTCACCATTGCTGGCTTCACTTACTCGTAAAGATTTCCTCATACAGAAATTTTAGCAACCAACCCCTTGAAAATGTCGCACTCAAGCTACTTCATGATTCATACCTAGCCCACATTATTAATACAACAATTAATTAGCAAACTATCCATAATAATGGATTAATGGGAGATAAATTTTTTTTTATTTATTTCGGTTAGGTATTCTCCAATCAATTTATATTTGTAATTAAAATTTTAGTAATGATGATTTTTTTTTTTTTGGTGTAAATCATCTTTTCAGAGTTGAATCAAGAAGAAATACAAGAACAACTAAATTCTCTTAACAGAATTTTAATGATAAATTTTAAACTACATGTTAGATATTAACTTTTTAAAATTTAGAGAGGGCATTTATTAGAATGTGAATTCTTTTGAAAAAAGAATACACAAATTAATTATGTACGTAAGTTTGTTGTATGAGCTTTTCTGAATTAATTTCAGACCTGTTAGCTGACTTCTGAGAAAATATATTTAAGAAGTGTAGACAATCATTCTGGTCCATGGACTCTTGAATGTTGTCAAAGTTGATTGGTTTCTCTTCTATATATATGAATAGTCAATTTCTCTTCTGAAAGTTTCAATTGCAAAAGAAAAGAAATGAACATACAATTTCATCAGTCAACAGTTTTTTTTCTGCATCCATTTAATGATCGTCATAAAAAAGTGACAACTTGCCGGATCATGAATTGTGTTATGATTGTTTTTAGGTTGGACGCGTCACTACTGTAGACTCCGATCGAGAGTAAAAACATGCATATCATATTATTGCTAGTTTTCATGTTGCTTTTGGTCATTTTTGCATAATGAAATTGTAATAAGAACTCCTTTTTTTGAAATTACAAGAAATTTATACATCCTACTATATATATATGTATATATATATATATTTCTGAGTATTACAATTTGAGGAGTGAAGAATCGATCATGAATTGTTTAAGATGATGCACTTTTTGCTAGACTAAATCTCAGTGTATCCTACTATATTTTTTTTGAAATACTATTTAATTGTTGCAAAATAATATATTTATATTTGATTAAGTTAAATTTATTTATATATACAATATCTTTTAGAAATAGAATTGTTGTGAAAATCGTATAGTAATTAAGAGATATAAATTTTCAAATCCCATTTTAGCTTGCATCAAGCAAACCAGTTTGGAGCATCATATTTACTCACACCAATGCTGAAGAGTTCTGACTTAATAATATTAATTATGACATAAATATTGCAATTTAAATCTTATTCACCGTCTTTATAATATATACCTTGTTATCAAATATCAAGGAATAATTATATTTGTGTACAAGACTCTCATTTATTGAAAAATCTTATCAATTAGTGAAAGAATATAAAATTAATTGAAAAATATCAATGAATTATTTATTTATTTATTTTTAAAAAAATATTTTTTTAATTTGATTATATATTACAAATATATTATTGGATTTTTTATAAATAGGATCACCGTATACAATAAAAATGCACACTGAAATAAAAAAAAATGACTATTAAATTATTGTATTTGTTAATATAAGCTTTCTAACCAAACATCTATATAATTTAAATGTGAAATCTTTTAATTTTAAAAGTATTTCAGCATCATTAAACAAAAAACTTATTGGTAAATATCTATAACTTTATTTTAATAGTAACAGCAGGTACATCCAAATTTTCTCTTTCTATAAAAAAAATTAGATGGATGATTTTTTTAAAATAAAAAAAAATAAAAACATGTTTAATATGCACAAAACCACAAAAATGCCTTTTTTTCGACAAATACGAAATGTCTTTGTAGATAGTCGGATACCTAGCAGTTGAGCATGTGCATACTTTGTAATTTCATACGCGCTCGGCGTTTTTCTATATTAAATCCTACGGCAATAAATTCTCATCTTTCTATCTCTTAAATTAATATTGACCGTTCGATCAAAAGAGCGTGATGATCAAGCATCTAACTAGAGACTGAAACTGATGTATTTGTACATTATTTATTTATTTGGTCCATACTATACATTAGTCTTTTTTTGCCTGTATAGTTGTGGTACGTTAGATTAAATATATGTAATTCTTTGGTAGATACACAAATACACTTTTGAGCTGATTTTCTCCGAATAAGACTAAAAATTTTGATGTTGGAAATACCGTTTTAAAGTTTTATTTAATTGGATTTTGGGGTTTAATTTTTTCATAATATTTACAAAAAATTTTCTACCCATTAGACTTTTTTTCTTGTAATATATTTTGCTCATTTCTTTGTATGGAAAAGAAATATATGTAACTCTTTGATAGATATACAAATATGTATACATGAATTATTCACTATTTAATAATATAATGATGTAATTCTAGATAAAGTTCATCTATAATGATTAATACCATGTTTATAAATTTATATTAAAATTCTTTTTTATTAATTAATTTAGTTATAATGGTGTAGTTTAAACTTAAATGTTTATTCATTGATTTAGTTTTTGTTCAAATTATAACTCATATACACAGGAAGTGTTTAAAATAGTCGATTACTAATATTTTAAGGATTAATGTACCAAATTAAAATTTATTTGATGAAGTGAACAAAATTCACCTGAAAATTTCTCGAAATAAAATTAGGTTTAAATCTATTTAAGAATAATTATTAATGTATAATAATAATTAAATTCTATATCTTCGTAAATATAGAAGGTATTTGGCTTAGTTTATAAATTTTAACTTATAAACACTCGATATTTATAAACTAATAAGAGTATTTATTATTTTCGTTTAGATATCGAGTTGGAGTATTAAACGTCATCTCTTCAAATATAATTAATTAAACAAAAATCGACATCTCTATCTAACATAATAAGAGACGGACATTTCTCAGTGTCTTTGTCCCTCTCTGTGTCTAAATTGAGAAAAATAAATACAACTTCACCTTCCACCTTTTTTTCGTTTCTTTTGATATTGATTGATACACTATAATAACTTTGAAATCTCAAAGAAAAATAAAGAAATGGCAGGCGCACTACTTGGAAGAAACCTCCATCTCTGCTTCACAAAGATCAAGCGACGTCCCCTTGATTCCGAATCTCCTTCTGCTCTTCTATCATCACATAATCACACCCATCCACTTGTCATCATAAACAACTACAACTCTGTTTATGAAGACTTCAACTCCTCCTCCTCCTCCTCCACCTCCTGCGCTTCCTCCTCCTCTGAACCTGACTTCGCCACCGTATTCGCCTCCCAGCGCTTCTTTTTCTCTTCCCCTGGCAACTCCAACTCCATAATCGAATCTACATCATCCATTGCCCCTCCTACAGAATCATCAGACTCGCTTGTTAACCTAAAGTGTAATAATAATAAGACGCCCTTTTCAGACAGTAATACTATGAAGAAATCGTGGAACTCTCCGACAGTAAAAGACAGCATAGCGGTCCCCACTTACTCACCAGACCCCTACTTGGACTTCCGGCGATCTATGGAGGAGATGGTGGAGGCATGCCAGTTGGTGGATGTGAAGGCCAATTGGGATTACTTACATGAACTTCTTTTATGCTATCTTGCTTTGAATCCTAAAAGTACTCATAAGTTCATTGTTCGCGCTTTCGCTGATCTTCTTGTAAGTCTCTTGGCGTCTCCGCAGCAGCCGCTGACGGCGGAGGGAGAATGATGTGATAGAGGCCGGCGGTTGTGAAATTCCGAAGCAAATGCATGTAACATGTAATGTGGGGTGTTGTCGGATAATGATTGGGTAAGATTGTTACATTTTGATTTTGGAAATAATGATATTTACGAAGCTGGCCATTTAATTTTTGTCTTTTTATCATATTACCTTATACTATCTTATAATTAATTTCGTCCTCGTGCTTAATTATTTTAGTTGCAATTTTGAGTTTTTTTCTTCCTTTATTTTTCTATTACATATTGTATACATATCATTTTGCCAAAATAATGCCTTCAACTAAAAATAGTAGTTATATTATAAGTTATGAACTTTTTATTCAAACAAATCCAAATTAGAAACTATGTTTTGTGGTCCAAAAAATACATGAGTATATATCCTGAATTATACTATGCTATGCTATCATCAATAGAAATTATACTATGCTTAACTATCCTGCTTTTTATTAATTTCATTTTGTTATCCTAAAATTTTTCTTGATTTCTCTTTTGGATCTGTTAAATTTCTTTTAAATAAATAAGAAAAATAAAATTATTTAATTTTAAAATATATAAAATGTATATAGCTAATACAAAGTTTTTAGATTTCTTTAAATTTTTTCAATACAAATATTGAATAATAGTAATATATCATAAATAATCTAATTATTAGCGAAAAACTGATTTCATCTGTCAATATATTGAATTATTATCATCTTCTACACAAAAAGAATACCTCTATTTATAAAAAATAAACAATTTCTATTAAAAAATGATAAACTTCCACGCAAAGAAAACACATAATTTTTAAATAATGAAGAATAAAAATTTATAATAAAAATTTAAATTTTATTTAATTTTATTTTAAAAGATAATAAAATATGAAATAAAAAATAAATATTAAATATTAAATATATATTATTTTTAAAATTATTTTTAAAAATAAATCACCAAAGATTATAAATTAAATAATAGATTAAAAATAAAAGTGGATAAAGAAGGCCGTAGCTGCTGTCTGTTTAAATTAAGATAATGAAAACTTACAAAACTCAAGAGAAAAAAAAGCAGTTAAGATTTCAATTATTAATAATTGATATATTTGAATTATAAAAATTGCAAAATTATATGCAACAGAGAATTGTGATTGCAAAAACACAATTATGAGCACAATAATATTTTTTCCAAATTAAGTATAAAAGAAAAAATTATTAGAAACATATACATCTTATATACCTAAAAACATACTTGAAAATCTATTAATAATTACTTAATTTTATTTTTTATTTTCGAAATAAAAGATAACTACTGTCAATGAGCAACTTCGAAGCTTAATATCGTGAGTAAAAGGAGGGCTAGAGAACCACTCAGGACGTGTAGAACTAGTTAGTAAACTAATTGACAATAACTACTACGATAATTTTTTTTCTGCTACGATAATTTTTTTTAATTATCATATGATAAGCTAAAATTAGAATCTTTATATTAATTTAGTTTAATTCCTAAACCAATTATCATGGCCCATTACTTGTAGAGAGAAAAAATAAATTTTAGGATACTCAAATTTCAGGAAATTAAGATTTTGTAAATTATTTTCTCGTTTTATTTTAAATATTATTTTAAAAAAAATATTTCATTTTAAGTGTTGTTTTTAAAATTTTAAAAGAATATAAATTAAAAAATTTTAATATTGACACTAATTAAATCTCTTATTTAATAAAAAATATATATAATATAAAAAATATAAAAAATAATATTTAGTTAAATTATAATAAAATTTTTATAAAATTTATAATAATTAATTATTTTTTTAATTTATATATATTATTTTTATACTATATTTAAAATAAATTGGAGGGAGTAACAAACTGCACTAATCAAAAAATATATGCAAGTTTGTTAAAAAAAAAAAAAAGGACTAAGCATTAATGTGGAAAATGACTTACTAATTAATTTGTAATTAATTGACCAGTAGAAGACAATTAAGAATGATAAATAATATTTGTAAATTGTCGAGGTCAAATTTAAGTTTGAATAATAAAAACGAAGTACAAAAAACTCACTGTTGAATGCTTTATTTTTTATTAGGAAGAATCTGAGCATAAAGACATGAAGACAAGTAATGGATAAACAAGTGGCCAAATTTGAATCAAATATTATAATTACTGTTCAATGCAGACTGCAGCTTGGGGAATCTTGGATTTGTCCATTGTTTTTTCTCCTCAATTTTTTTTTTTTTATCTTTTTAATAATTTTTTTTGGTACAAATCTTTTTAATAATTTTAACAACAAGAGGATAAGTCAGAAAAGATTCAGTGAAATGTGAATTTCTGCATAAAAAATCATATTATATATATGCATGCATGCATGTATGTATGTACCTGTAATTTTGTCTCCAATGGGTCTTTTAGCTTAGAACTGCTCATCAAATATGATTCAATTTGCGGGGTCATACAGCCAGATAGATGCTAAGCTTAAGTCTTTTTCATTTGTTTAAATTGCATGGTCTATTATACATCAAAGCTAATTTTTGCATATATTGTTTGGACAGTAATCTAATAACTGAATGAACTATCTAACAATATTAGAGATTATAGATTTGAATATTATTATCTTTTAGTTTTTCTTTTTTATAAAATTTCTGATGCACAAAAGAAACACTCTTTTTTATTTATTTTATTTTTCTTTTAAATCATGAGATTATAGTCTTTCAACTATAGAATGTATGAAGACAAAGAAAAAAATATATATATATATACTCAAATAAAATAAAATATAAATAATTAATAAATTGGATAGTCACACCACCAGTTTCCAAAACATAATTTCAGAGTATTTATATAGACCGCTGTTGTAATTAATCATAAAAGAAACACAACTAATCTAACAGCGATGATGATTTATAATTGTTGTTATAATTAAAGTGGTTGTTTCGTAAAAATAAATTTCATGAAATATTATAAATTTTTTAAAAGCTATTGTTATGTTTGGTATAACTAAAAAAAAATTGATTATATAATAAGCTAATAAAATTATAGAATTTTAAAATAATAAATCTATATTTATAAATTCAAAATAGATTTCGTATTTAGCATTTAGCATTACAAACATAGTTTTATCGATGTACAAATAATTATTTTTTATAAAACTCAATTTGTAAATGAAATAAATTATATCCTATTAGTATATTTTCAAAAAAAAATGTAAATAAATGAGGAGTTTAATTCAATAAATAGAAAAGGTTGGGTTGGGCCGAATTAACTAAAAAGTGTTTGTTATGGCTAGGAAAAGGGTTGGGCCCAAAGAATCAAAGCCCAGGACATGCATTTGACTTGTGGAGGCATTGAATTTTGATAAATAGGCTTTTTTTAGGGGGCTTTAATAAAAACCCAGAAAAAATAAAAAAAATAAATTTATTAGATTTTTAAAATATGTTTGAATTTATTAAAATTTATAAAAATTTTACTAATTTATCATATTTATATAGTTTATTATGGATTATTATGAGTTTATTATGATTTTTTTATGAGTTTATATAATTTGTTATGAGTTTATTATAAAATTATTAAAATACTCATTATAAAAAAAATTATAAATAAAAAATGGTGCGGGTATAATTTTTTCCCTTTTTTATGATTGTTGGTTAATATCTTGGACTGGGCCTCTCCAAACTTGTAAAAGGAATCGTGAAATTTTTATAAGAATCTTTTAAAAAAGTAAAAAACTTTTTTAAATATATATATATATTGAGTCTTATAATATGGAAAAGAAAAAAAAATTAAACCTGAATCTGTACAGAGTATTGTTTTTAAATATATATTTTCATATAAATTTAATAAATAAGTGGAATACAATGTAATTTTATAAAAATTATTTCACATACAAGACTCAATAAGAAGAAATTTCGGGTGCCATCGGACGTGACACAAGAGAAGTGAATTTAGAAAGGATACAGATTTCACAAAATATATTTTTGTAGAACTATATTGAGAATTTAAAATTATAAAAATATTATAACTAGAAAATAATAGCTACAAAAAGATGAAGAATAGCTAGAATGGTTCTCTACCTTACCTTCAATTCTTAAACTTATAACAACACTTCGAATAAGCGACTTCTACGTGGAAATCTAATTGGTATTTGGCAATGTACAATATTGCTTTTTTACGGGTTCAAACGCCCACAGAAATCAAAAAAATAGTTTTTCTTTTTCTTATTTTTGTCCTAGAATAGTTACTTTCTGCACAAATAATGCCAAATTGAGCTCATAGACAACTTTATCTCTGCCCATGAAAGTAAAACCTTCAGCTCCAACCCCCAGAAAAGCAAGGGACGATATAAGCATTTAGCTGGAGATGCTTGAAATGGGATTAGTCTCATTACTTGCAGAGGCACAAGGGCTTCGGTTACCACAACCGAATTATTTCCACATCCATTCTAAAAATTCATAACTACTAACCATGCACCATTTAACTTCGAATAGTCATTCATCTCAAGTGACCATCAACGCATATAGGCGACAACACCAACCATATATTTTATTCTATCCATCCGACCTACTGGATTCAATAGCTCGGTTCAGTATCTCCTCGTGTTTTCAGATGTCACCGAAACAGGCATAAATATCATCACAAGCTTAACAAAAGGATCAAGCGTTCATTACCCAATGAACCGTTCCTTTTCAAATGATCAAATTATCCAATACACATCTTGGAAAATTCAAAAAAAAAATATTCATGGATAGCCACAGTAATTCTTTTAAGAGATAATATTAAGTGAATCCAAACGAGTAAAAACAATTCTAAGTAAATATCCGCATTACAAAATGGCAACTGCACTGAAATGAAAATTATAAAACATACTCAAGTTCTTGCAAGAAAACAAAAGACTGGGATAATTCAACATATCCAGAAATCATGTGAACACACAAAAAAGTAGATCCAGAACCAGATCATCGCTTCTTGGAGACACCAACAGTCTTTCCCCTACGTCCAGTGGTCTTAGTGTGCTGCCCACGTACTCTAAGACCCCAGTAGTGACGAAGACCTCGGTGGTTTCTGCAACCACAAGTATAAATATAAATCAAGTATTGAACACCGAGAGTAATTTTTTTGACAAAAGCACTATTCGCAAAAAGGAATAACATTTGAAATGATAAATAAAGCAAACCTGATCTTCTTCAACCGCTCGAGATCATCTCTAAGCTTCATGTCCAAAGCATTGGATACAACCTGAGAGTATTTCCCATCCTTATAATCCTTCTGTCTGTTAAGGAACCAGTCTGGTATCTTGAATTGGCGAGGATTAGCAACAATCACCATAAGTTTGTCAAGCTCTTCAGCTGATAGTTCACCAGCTCTACAATCAATTCAAATGTCAGAATATAAAATATCGTTTAAAACTGCTATAAAGTATTCAATAAACATTCAAATTATGAAAAAAACTACACCCCACGTAATAAGAGAAGGTAATGGAAGGAAAACATATTAAAATATAAAAAATTCTATTCTGAGTTAACTAGATCAAATGGTCACTGAACAATAAAATTGAAGACTATAGCATAATTCAGCCATAAACTAATATAAGCAAAATTAAATGTTATTACTGCTTGCAAAAACACGAAAAACCATCTCTAATCAATTAATGTACTAATACTTAAATCATGACGAGCAAAATAACACCCAATATATCCGAATATTGAAGGATCAAACCGCTTAGTCCAGACACGTTATTAGATAATTAACCAGTCCTTCTGCTATTAAAGAGAAATTGCATAAAATCAATGAGGCAAAGTGAGAGGAACCTCTTGTTCATGTCGACATCGGCCTTCTTGCAGACAATGTTGGCAAAACGGCGACCGATACCTTTGATGGAGGTAAGGGCAAACATTATCTTCTGTTTACCATCAACATTCGTGTTCAATACACGAAGAATATGTTGGAAATCTTCATTGGCGACCAGCGACTACAAAATTTGACAATTATTATAAGAAAATATAAAATCGAAAGCGGATAGATCCTCAGTTGTATAAAAGAAAGAGTGAGGCTTAGTAACTCACCATGGCTAGGGTTTCAGATGAGGAGAAGCTCTCTCTTATCTATGCGGCTGCAGAGTGTAGAGCTAAATGAAAGAAATCCTAAAACCCTAGATGCGGACTGGAGAAGCGTATGACCTGTGTATATAGCTTGTTACAAAATAACATTACCACGACAATTTTATTTCTTCCACTACCATTTGTAATATGTGCTTTTCTTGGGGTTTTTTTTATAAATTAATTTTTCTATGACATAATTTAACTTCACTAATAATTTAGTTCCTGCTATCTAGCCAAATGGTCGATGAATTTTTATTTAGTTATTTTAATTTTAATTAAATAATTTGCGATATTTGCTTTTCTTGGGGAATTTTTGCAAATTAATTTTTAATATGCTTTCAGCTATTTTTATGCCTTGTTTTAAATGTTTTCATAGAATCGAAATTATTTTTAAAAAAAATTAATAAACTGAGAGGATATTTTACCCTTTAGAGAATTTTTTTTTAAAAAAAAGAAGAAGAATGGGTAGTCTTATTTTAAGCATAAAACAGCGTACCAATATGATAATAGTAATTTACCTAATTTTTAATAAATGATCATAATTTTTATACTCTATTCATCTAAAAAATGACAGAGATATTTTTTATTTCCTACATATAAAAATAATAATTAGATTATTTAGCTAATGAATAATTTTTTTGATAATTTACCTGTGTTACTCTCTATTTATATTAAATAGCTATTGATTATTGTAAAATTTTGAAATTAAAATAACTATTAATTGAGGCAAAGTAATTATAATTTAAAAAATATAAATTGTTAAATATAATATTATTAATTATAAAATATTTAAATAGTAATATAAATTATAATAGTTAATTTATAATGTAACTATAATTTAAATAAAAAGATAAAATTATATTTTAAAATAGAAAAAAAACGTTCCTATCACTGTAGAACGGAGGGAGTAAAAAATTTATGGTAATTTATATAATTATCTTTTTAAAATATTCTTATTAATTATTAAAATAAGAGTTTAATAAATAAAGATAAATTTTAAAAAAATTAATTAATACTATTTTAAATTTATAAAATAGCACTTCAATGAAATTATTTTTTTTAAAAGAATTCTTAAAATAAAACGAAAGGAATATTAGTTACATAAAATGTAGACATGATTAAAGCAAAATGGATACTTATATTACATTCTTTTTATAATGGACAAGTTCCTCTAGTTTTCATACGACTCCTGAAGGTCATAAAGAACCACAAAGTCTTTATCTCTCATATTTCTTGTAGCAAAAAGGAAAGTAAAACCCATCAGTTTGGACAGTGATCAATTATCACCCATCAAGTTAAAAATTCAAATGGCTAATATATACCAAAAGATCACCTGTATATTTGTAACCATCCAGAACTTAGAAAAGTAATGGATATTTTCATAATGAATTGTTTCATTTACAATAAGGATTGGGGAAGTCCAAAATCCTTAAGCCCTTGATTGCATCTGGATCTGATGTCAAGCTAAACCAGACAACTATTTGACTAAAGCTGATCTTGAAAACTATACATGCAAAACAGGGAAGAAAAACCTCTAAATTCCAAGATGGGCAGTCACCAAAATGACAACACATTTGAGACATTCTGATTACAAAATGGCATCCTAAACCATGTCAAAACGCTAGTCAACCTTCGCTTGATAGAGTCCAGTAAATCTATATCAAGCAAAAACAATGATTTCCACAAGCAAAAACAATTGAATGGAAATCAAGTAGCCTGGTTTAACAATATTTATCAACTCAGGAGCACCACCTGAATTAGCCTGGCCAGAGGCACAGTGAAGGGTGAGACCAGAAGCAGGGCTTGAACCATTCAAGGGTTCAGAATTGCTTTGTATCACACTTGGATGATCATCCTCAGAATCAGAACCCAGGGGCTTTGACAGTTTAGCATCCACATGAAACTAATCAGCAACTAGTCCTCTTTGGCAAGCAGCAGGGAATCTTGACTGAATTGCATCACAGGAAGTACTAATAGCATTGGACTCATGGAAAACAGTATCCCCCTTTGAAACTTTTAGTCCATGCCCCAGGGATTGAGTGCTAACGGCTTTAGCAGCAGTATGTACAGATTTCTCACCAAAAGTGTTGGCATTGTGTTCAATGTTGATATCTTCTATTTTCACTTCACAAGAAACTGTTTCAGTACCAGAAATTGCAGCTTCAGATACAGTGTGAGATACAACAGAAGACTTACTTTCTACCTCTGGTAAATAATGTTGATTCAATTGACCATCCAATTTTTGCTCTGCATTGTCATCTGGTAGACTAATGGTAGCAGAAAGAGCACCCTGCTGCTTGGTACAATTTTGAAGTCGTGCATTAGCATCATATGAAGAATCACAAAGATTCACCATATTCTCAATTTTCTGTTCCAAATTATCAGGAGCCACACCCAACTGGTCATGATATTTTGTTTTATTTGCATCCTGAATTGTGACGTCACGTATCTCATTCAAACAGCAATCAGGAAGTGAACCAAAGTCAACAGCATCAGGCTCTCCAGATATTCTACCTGCATGAGATACATTAGTTTTGCTAGAATCTTTCGAACCAATTCAGGTTGAGAGTCTCATCAGATTATTTATCATCTCAATTTCCAGTTTGTTCATGAGCATCAGACAGATTGAAGAGGATTTACTATATTTTCATTACTCCTGTCGAGATTATCAGAAGTCATACCTAAACGAACAATGTGTTTTGCCCTATTCACATCCTGAATCGAAATGTCAGATGCATCATTCAAGCAGCCATTAGGAAGTGGTAAACCAGATCCAGCTACAGTAGGATCACCAATTATATTATTGGCACAAGATACACTAGCCTTAATAGAACCTCTCAGATCAAATCCAGCTGCATATTTCTCATCAGTAAGGTTTATCATCTCATCTCCAGTCTGTTTATGAGCATCAAATGAAGAATCAAGAGGACTCATAACAACAACATTTCTTCCATCCAGATTATCAGAAGTTACACCCAGCTCAAGGCATTTTGTAGCATTGGCATTATGGATTGTGATGCTAGAGGTTCCATTAAAGCAGCCACCAGGAGCAAGTGAACCTGATTCAAGGGCAGCAAGTTCATTGATATTGTTGCCTGAAGGAGGTAAACTGGTGCCACTGAAATCTTTTAAATCAAATCCCCGTGAACATCTCTCTTCAAATTTATTTGTCAGACCTTCCACAGCATGAAGTTCCCCAAGCTCAGTGGACTCTGATCCTACAAGCATAAATGGTGTAAAACAGTGATCATTAAGATAAAACTAATTCCTTTCAACAATGACATGCCCATGCTCATTAATCAAAATAGCAAATACCTTCTACGGGATTCATATTTACTTCAGCAAACTTTTGCTCCAATAATGGTTTCTGTAACATGTCAACACCAGGGAATACCATCATATTCATGTTCCTCAGTATTTGCTTGTTTGACCCTTCAAGAGGCTTGAAACCAAACACAGACGTCCACGTTTCCCTCAGTTCAGAGATAGCAGGTAGGACTAATCTCTCAACATTTAAAGAGCGTAAAGCCTGATAATGTATTCAGATAGTAGGGAATTTAAAATATGAATAAAACAAGAAAGATATGTTTCACTTGAGCAAGCGAAAATCAAGATTACACGCTGAAAAGTGAAAACAATAGGAATTTTAGGATATCACTTCATACACGGGCACAATCATCCCAAAATAGACATTCAGATTAAAACAGAACACAATCATATTTTAATATTAGGTAATCATGTCCAGCATGAACCAGAGGTTAGGAAATTCTCTGCCAATTCACAATACATTGCAGAAAGGGAAATTTCAAAGAACCATTAGAAGGAATAGCAAATCAGGGAAAACAAGAAGAAGAAATTGAAGTTGTACCACTATATTAATGTGCATCTCAATGGAGTAATCATTTTTCTTGTCATCCCTATGTCCTTTGGTTTCACTAGTTTTATCAAGCCCTTTACAATTGCTTCAGGAAAACATTAGAATGGCTCTCCTTATCCGCATTTTAAGCATCTAAAGAAAAGTCAAGTTCACAGCAGAGACATTTAACAGTTGATGAACTCTCTAAGAATTCAAAAGGGGATAACAGTTCTGAAAAGACTCAAAAATTTAAGTTCTTATTGATGAACATTTTAGTTTAATATCCATATCTAAACACATGGAAATGCAGATAAAAAGCAGAAAGGGCATTAAATTCCAAACTTACTGTTTCAATTGCACTTAGAAGCCGACGACACATCCCTTGACGCCTATATGTATAGCGGGTCCCAATAAATGGCATCTCTGCTAAATGATTCCCATGGATCCTATTTAACCACATATTAATCATTGTCAGTGTCAGTACTTATATTCTAATAAGCCATCCTAGGTAAGCAGGGAAAGAACTGGAAAAGGGAGAAAAATTAACATGCAAATTCATCAAAATTAAGACATTTCCCAAGCCAAAAGAACAAGAAGAAAGCAATAGCTTCTGCGCATATACAAATGCATACCAACACAAAATTAACCAAAAGCAACAAGAAAATACTACAAGAAGTAAGTAGTTCTGCACGTTCAAATGAATCATAAAGACAGGATTGCAACAACTGCACTAAACAAGAAGCAGAAACTAGCATGTTTAGTAAAATGTGGACCACAGCTGCACCCATCCTCTGAACATGGAGGAGACATACCAAGGCAACAACAAAGCAAATAGGAAGGAACAACTAAACGGCTGAGGACAATGAGAAGTATAATGTCAAAAGTAAAAATAGGAGAGTTTAAATGCAAATTCTTGTATAATTAATTTTGCTATGTTATCAAATATTTAATTATTTTATATATTCCTACTGTTCAGAGAATGAATTAAAATGCCTAGCCTTAATAAAGGTGCTCAAATGAATCTCACAAGGAATGGTAATATTACTGATAAGACCAATGCGAAACAAAGCATTATTTAAACTGAAAAACCCCTTGTAGCACGGATGACATCTCCATATATGGGAACGTGGGAATTTTTATTGCTCAAATTACAAACAGGAATAAAGAGAACTAAGGTACTTATGATTGTTACAAGTTCCAGATGATTGTTCTTACTGGGAATCATTCTACGACCATATTCATTCTTTCCAAATATGATGCCTGACAATGTTCCCACGCATGCAAAAAGGAATTAAGCATCAATAAACTGCCAGAAAATGCACAGGCATCAAGTGAATATACCTAATTGATGCAGCAGCAATCATTTCATCCCCCCTCTCCAGAACTGCAGTGAAGAAACCACTATAGTTCAATCGGTTAAAGTTGGATCTGAAAAAGAAATTGACAATTTTGATAAGCATATGGTTACAAGAAATTTCAGCCACCACCAACAAATAATAATAACCAAGATATATGACTTATTGCTACAAGAAAGATGAGAACACAAGTGAAACAAAGCAGGAGCAACAAAGTTCATATGTTTATGTCGACCCTTCAGTAAATCATTTCAAGGCCAAATACATATTAGTTGTTAGCAGCTAAAGAAAATCACAAAAACCATGTCTACTCACAGAAAAAATACAACATAATTAGATGCTACTCTGTGGCCAGCACCACGGAATACCATCCCCCAAAAATAAATAAATACATATGCATAAAATTCAATGATATTCATAATACAAATTAACATCTAAACCATTATAAGCAGTAGAATTTCCACACATGTACAGTTCAAGCATGCTTACCCAAAATTAAAGACAATATTACGAATTAGATTGACCCCCCTTCTGTGGTCAACCATGGGCAGAAAGCATTCATCCATTATATTCAATGCAACAGCCACCTTCGAATTGCACTCAACTTTCCGAGGCATTCCACTATGAGAAATATCAGTGCCAACATCAAATCGACGAACAAAAGTCCATGAAAATCCATCTTCTAGTTCATGTTTAACCCCAAAAAGAGTCTGCAGTCTCTCATATAGCTGACAAAAAGGGAAAAAGCAAGTAGATGAATTCCCATGTATACAAGGCACAAGCAAAGTTTAGATTTTTTTTACAAAAATGTTTTTAATATTATTAAAAATAGTGACCAATTAACAATCTATATAAGTGAGAACTTGAAGGAGAATATTTAGATAGACCACCGCTACCTATATCGTAAATCATTAAAAACTCAACAATTTAGGCTGGGTCGCAAGCTACCTATACCTAAAATGTAAAAGCTCTAGCATACTTTTACAAAGAATTATGAATAAGATAGATAATTAATTTAATCATTTTACAAATAGCTTCCTCATATCAAAAATTAAAAAGAAAAACTTGCATGTCAATATTAATATTTCTTATAATAATGCCATTATGAAAATTGGATAATATCTAAAAATAATTAAACTATCATTGTAGATCATCCTCCCACATACTTAGCTCCAGCCAGCAATATGTCAATAATAGATGATAATACCTCTTGGCATTTCTTTTCGCAGAAAGATGAACTATCAGGATCATCACTTAAGGCTTCCTTGTCCTGAACACATGATCTGTGATCTGCAGCAAGAGAGATATATCAATACAGATCAGTTTAACAACGTTATCCACTATAAATTCTGGTGTAATAAAAAAAATACAAAAATTCTATGAAGAAAGAGTTAGTACATTTCTCCTCACACAAACGACATGTCAATAATGCAAATAAAAGAGCATTATCATTGTCATCTCTCTGGCATGTTTTCCCAGCAGTCCAACAAAATTTGCACAAACAATATATGCAGTGCCAACTTCCTGAAGGGAACTTCTGTCATAATACGAAAAAGAATAGATTAATGATGTTCTCAGATTATAAATATTAGAACCTATTTCTACAAGTACCAGCAATTGAGATAATCTCAAACTTAAGCAAATCTGTCAAAGCCCCTTTTGAGAAGGAAAATGAATGGAAGTGATTTAACAAAATGGTGCATATGGACCCACTGGACAGCCCGCCATTCCTATCCAAAGTGGTGGCCCAATTCAGCCTGGCCTGATCATGCAAAGACATTGAGGTTACAGTTGACTATTTACAAGTGGCAGTCAACTTTTAGTTTATATTGCACTTAAAAGCCCTAGAGACTCCTGTTCAGTAACTATAATGCAAGCCCAAATACCAAAACACCTGCCAGGGCCAAGTAACACCTCATCCCCACCACTAAGGACAGCAAAGGTTTTTCAGGATTATTCAGCACATCAAGACACGAGAAAAGCCCTTACAGTACTCATATAAAATGGTAACTGAAAATCTCTCTCTCTCTCTCATAATTGAGAAAATAACAACAATAATAAGAAAGCAGCGAAAAATGCAAACCTTTATCTCTAGGCAGCTTTGGTGGAACGTTGACGGGCAACTGTCACAGCAAATCAGATCCCCACCATCTCCACAAATCCCACATGTATCATCATTGGGATCTTCACCATCAATATCAATAAAATGGAACCCTTTATGAGCAGACTCATCTTGTTTATTCCATGAATCTAGCTGGCACTGCAAGAGTGAAGAGCCAGTCTCTAAAAATATATTTTTGAATGGCTGACAGGATTTGCCGCCAGCATGAATCTCAAATTCTGCAATTGTGAAAGTTTTATTACAGCAGTCACACTGAATGCCATCTGTAGTTATACTACCTCTTGCTTTCCTACGTTTCAGGTACTGCACCTTCTCATCTAGTAGCACAGTGCCCAGACCAAGCATCCAGGCAAGCACTGTTCGTTTCCCATTATACGGAACATAGCCATCACCATCAGACTCTTTACCCTCCTGAGAGTTCCGAACCAGAAAAGCACATCGCTTTCTGCCATGTGTTTCAAGTCTCTTTCGACCCCTGACTGACACTGCTGTTCCCCCACCTGATGTAACAGCTAAATCATCCTGTTTGTGATGCAAAGATTTAGGTTTTGTTCTCCTCTTCAACATCTTATTATAGCCAACGGCAGCCATAGCACCCAGCTTTCTTTGGTGCAGTTTCCACTTTCTCTTGTTAATAACTTCAATCACTTTCTCACCCTTCTCTTGGTTCCATTTCTTTTTCTTTTTATTTTTATCCGAGCGTTCCTTATTCATTACTTTAGTTAATATATTAAGTTCCTCATCAGGAAGTGGGGTAAATTTGAAACTGGAATTACAAGTTTTAGAATGGCCGACAACATCTTCATAATGCTTCTTAAGCATTCGATAGGCTAAGGTGATTGACCAGTGACTCCTTCCTTCAGGATTAACATACACTGCATCCTTGTATTCTCTACCATTCCTAGGCCTATATTCAATTTTCCAACCAGCATCCAGAAGCAATTCCACAATTTTATCTCTCACTGCCTGCTTTTCTGATCTACTATGCCCCATTTCCCCTGCCTTAGTGTTTCCTCCTTCCTTCTTATCATTATTGTGTATGATCTTAACTGGCAGTAACTTCGTGTTAAGTTCCTTTCCAAAAGATCTCTTTCCTGACAACAAACTAATGTGTTTTATAGTTGCTCCCTTTTTGTATTTCCGGAGTGGACCCATCTTTTTACCCTTGATCCCCTTGTAGGGTTTCCCATGATTAGGTGCCAGCTTCTTCCTCACTTTGCAATAAGATTCATCACCGTCTTCACCAGCAGATTGATCAATCCCTCCATTTGCCACTTCAAACATTTTCTTTGCAGATCCATCAAACTTCTGAGCCTTTGGGGGTCTCCCAAGCTTATGCTTTAAGTTTAATGTTTCCCTCACTTGATTATTTGGCTTATCTCTCTCTTTGGTAGCACAGTGATCACTCTCTTCCTCCACTATCTTCACCCTTTCATTCTCAGGCCAATTACTCTCCTGAGCCTTAGGAGGCCTCCCACGCCTAGGCTTTAATTTTTTAATCTCTTCACTAATTGACTGACGCCTCTCTTGACTAACAAACATATCAATCCCCTCATCTACATCACCCAATTTTTGCTGAGACTCATCATTCTCCCGAGCCTTCGGAGGCCTTCCACGCCTAGGCTTTAATTTTTTAATCCCTTCAATATTTTGCTGATGGTCATCCGCACAGCATCTTTTCTCTGATACATAGTTCTCCCGAGACTTAGGAGGCCTCCCACGCTTGCGCTTTAATTTTTTGCAGCTCCTTTGAACAGCAGATTGATCAACCTCTCTCTTTTCCACATTACCCCACCTTTTGTGAAATTCATCCTGCATAGCCTTAGGAGGCCTCCCACGCTTGCGCTTCATGAAAATGTTACTTGACTGAGAATTGTCTTCCCCATTAAAATGATCCCCCTCTTCCTTGTTTGCCTCGACCCTCTCCTCCTCAGACCCACTTCTTTCTCCGGTAATATTCCCAACAAAGCCACCATTGCTCTGTTCATCCTCAACTTTTTCCTTGCCCTCAGATATCACAGCAAACCTTGACCGCAAAACCCTACCAACAACTTGCAGTTTACCGCTGAGAGCCTCACCCTTCACCTTCTGCTTTTTGACACTATCAACTTCACTCTCCCCTTTATCATCTATTATGTTTCTTTTCCGCCTAGCATCAGCACACTCTACAACCTTATCCCCATCAATATCACTCCCGGCACCAAAATCCTCATATTGTGGCCCATCTCCCCGAACCATCTTTGTTTCTTCTTTTGGAGCAGAAACTAATTTGTCTTCTTTTGGGACGTTGTCATCAGTTAAACTGCAGTCCTTCTCTTCACTACTATCTACTTCCATTTTCGGCGAAGTCTCACCTTTCTCAGTTGTCGCCAGCAATTTGACCCCGGATCGCAAGCCCTCTCTCATCTTCAGCAAAATCCCTAATTCAAAAACCTAACATTTTTTAGCTCAATGCAATTCCAGAAAAATAAAGAAAAAGGAAAGCGAATTAATTAACACCCATTCATCTTACTCGGTGATTATAGTAAAATAAATGTTCGAGCTGAATCTGAATAAGCGTTTTGAATCAAAAAAGCTGGAACCCGACCGCAAAACTGGAAACAAATAAGTCAAAACTAAATTTCAGTATATAAATTGTACGGACGGATCCTAACAAACACCGAGTAACGAAGAAAAGGGGGAAAGAGAGAAGGAAACTTCACCAATGTAGCAGAGAGAGAACAAAATTCTATGACCCAACGACGTCGTACAAGTAAATCCAAGGCTTCACCGGTACGGCCATGGCGTCTGGAAAGTGGAACCCGAATTGAGGGCCAAATAAAAGAATAAAAAGGGTTTAAAGTGAGAAGAGAAAGAGAAAGGAAGGATTTGGGATATTTTTTAAGGTTTTGGGGGGCTTTTGCAAATATTATTATTACGTCTTTATCGATTATGTATGTTAGTACTTGGTACTGTAAGGTGGCTTTGCCATGGGCGGAATTGTCATTTTCTTTTGACTATGATTTTCAATTTCCCTCCATTGGGAAAACCCTCCAAAATTAATCAACAAAGCTTTTTATGCCTGTCTATATTTTAATTAACGAAATAATTATTATTATTAATTTAAAAAATATTAACTAATAAATAAAAATTCAGATATACTGAATAAATAATTTTAAAAATAAATTTCATAAGTGAAAATTAAAATTTTAAAATATTACTCGACATAGTAATAATTTTAATGAAATACAAATTTTTATAATAATATTTTGTAAATACTTATTTCATGTCCTCTACTACACTCATTAAAAATGTATAAGTTAATATATGATAAAATCTACAATCTAAGTGTCGAATATTATATATATTTTAATTAAGATAATACTTAATATGTTAATATGTGTATGTATTTATAATTCTAATACTCTCGTATAATTATTAATTTTCTATGTTCATAATAATAATAAAAATTAATATGGTATCATATCATTTAGTTTTCTGAGTTGGATATCTAATTTTAGCCGGCCTAATGTTTTAAGAAAAATGTTAATATTTATTTTCTAATTTTATGAATTGAATGTTTAGCACTGATTGACTTAATATTTAATCTACGTGATAACAATTAAATGTGTATTTTTAATTATCATTCAATAAAAATATATTAAAGTAATACCACATGGAATGAGAATTAAAAAGTATATGAACTAATATATAGTGGTGTCTAGGGTTAAGCACGGTCTAGATATCTAAAAAATTTTAAAACTGAATCAAAGTTTAGAGATTTTAAAATCACTGAAACCTGAACCATAACAGAAATATAAAATATCTGGTATTATATTATTTTGAAAAATCAGTTCGGTTCGATTCTAACATAGTGGTTCCCGTTCCAAACAGATATGAAAATTTGGAATTTATTTTTTTAATTTAAGTAAAAAAATAATATTTTATTATTTTAGCAAAAAAAAATAGAAAGTTAAATTAAACTCCAATATTCATATTATAAATTATTCATAAAATTAAAAAGTTTTAACATATAGTATAAAAAAAATTATTTAAACTTCAATATCTATATTATAAATAATTTATAAAATCAAAATGTCTAACTTCTTGCATCAAATAAATTTTTATATAAAATTCAAAAAATTTTAAATTTTAAATAAAATTAATAATTAATTCACTATTATCACTTATTATTATTAATTATTATAAATATTCACACTCATTATTATTATTAAAAACTATTAATATTATTACTTCAAGTTACTTTATTAAGCACAAATTATAATAATTAGTATGAATTACCATCATTAGTAATTGTGGTAGCAATTTATTCATATAAATATGTTAATAAATTATATTTAGTTATAACATTTAAAATTAAATTTAAAAAATTATTTACTTATATTTAAGTTAATACTCATGAAATTAATATTATGAATGAAAATAAAATTATGAATGGAAATAAAATAGTTTTTATAGTTTAAAAATGACTATTTTAAAGGTATACTAAAGTACTAATGACATCTATATATTCAATTAACAAAATATAAAATGAAGAAATCAAAATATATCTATATATATAAAGTATAATATAGAAAATTAAAAATTTCAAAGTAAATATATAATATGACACAATATGAATTAATAAAATAATTATAATATATTTTAAAATTATCAAATATTATTAATAATAAATCAGTTATTATTTCAGTTATTCAGTTCGGACCGATTTTCAGTTCAGTTATAGACTAATATCCAGAACCGTTCCACATTAAAAAAATCAGTTCGGTTATAATAAAAGTCAATAAATTTTTTCGATTTTAAATATTTCAGTCTAAATATTTGAATCTATTTTGATATTTTTATAATCCGTGCTCAACCCTAATGGTGTCTGTGGCTTAAATGTAAGTGCTAGTTAGTATATAGTCCAAATGCCAATTAAATATTTATTCTCCAAGTACATTTGAAAGAGAGTATTAAAGTAATATCACATAAATTGGGACCTAAATATATTACTAGACATTTTAGTTTTAATAATACTTAATATATTAATATGTGTATGTATTTATAGCCACAATGCTCTTTTATAATTATCAATATGTATTTATAGCCAGAATGCTCTTTTATAATTATCAATCTTCTCCCTTCATAATAATAATAAAAAAAATTGTGCAATCAAATTGTCAAAACAAACATATTAGTCTTTAGGGGCCGCTCTTCGGTTCATTTTCTATGAAATTTACTTATATCTAGAGACTGTTTATTTCTTTAATATTATATTGGCTAAATAATTATAAAATTTATGAGATTTTACATATTATACTAATAAGTTCATATATTTTTAACATATAATTTTTGCATCTCTCTATTTTCAAATATTAAACTGTTTAGTCATTCTGTTAATATTTTCATCATAAAAATATTAATCAACTATTTTGATATTACAAATAATTTATTTGTCATTCCTTTATATATTTCTTTCTTTATTATTTATTAAGTCATGTTTATCTTCAATTTTATTTATATTTTTATATATAATTTATTTTAATTTTATAAATATTATTTAAAAATAATTTTAAATAATATGAATAATATCTTTTATTATTTTGCAGACAATCCATATATATTATTTATTTTAATTTTATAGATATTACTAAAAATAATTTTAAATAATACTAATAATATATTTTATTATTTTATAGACGATCTATATATAAAATAAAATTAAAAATAAAATAAACTTAATAAATAACAAAGATAAATATATATAAAGGAATAACAAATAAGTTATTTTATAATATTAAAGTAATTGACTAATGATTTTATGATGAAAATATTAATAAAATGAATAAACAGTATAATTTTTAAAAATACAGAGTGTAAAAATTAGATGTTAAAAATATAGAAACTGATTAGTATAATATATAAAATCTGAGAAATTTCATAATTATTTAGCCTATTATATTTAAGGTTACTATCGGACAGTTACTATAATCCTAAATTTTTTATTTTTCTTTATAGTCTAGTAAGATTCATCTTTTTTTAATAGTATTTTTTCTCATAGATGTAGCTCTAAGTCACTTTTTTTTTTCTATCGCCATGATAGATGCTTGTATTCCAAAGGCTCCTCCTTGGGGATAGAGCGATTGTGAAGACTTCATTTTCATGTGGAGTTTGTGTAAGGATTCAAAATTATGTTCGGTGATTTTTTTTTTTGTTTTCATAAGAAGATCAATCTCTCTCAGACTTCACAAATTGTCGTACACTCTTTTCTCCCCTAAAGTTTCATTGGTCACTGATTGAGTTTTTTCGATAGGTTGATGGAGCTACATGCATTCTTATTTCAACTCACTTTCAATGCCTTATCTAAATTTTTTTTTTTCCAACGGTCTTAGATTATACTGTTTTAGCCTTCTTTTTTTCTCATCTCTCTGTGTTATGATATTTGAGATTTTTTGAAACTTTGGACCGTGCTTAAGATTTGTCATAGAGTTGCTGCCACTGTTTAACTTGTAGGCCTCAATTATTGTTTTAGGCCATTATGCTATAAAGGGTTTTCTCTTTCTAATTTGAAGCTTATAAGGTTTCTTGTACGTTAATGACATATTTCATTACTGCTCAAAAAAGGAAAAAAATTGTCAAAAACCGCTTTTGTTGCTAGGTAAGCAAAGTTGATAATCAAACTTTTGGACCACCTATGTATTTCCTTTTGAGATGAACAAAAAACTTGTTTATAAAATAAAATATTTTAGTTAAAAATAAATGAAATACAATTTGTTTACATTATAATTTATATTCCTAATTAATTTTAAAATTAATAATTGAAAGAGAGAAAAAAATAATAGGAGCGTGAACTATTTGGTTTTAATTAAAAAAATTGAAATTGAATCTATGAATTTCAATTTAAATAAAAAATAATAAAATGATGAAATTCAATTATTGTGGTAATAGGTGATTTGATTTTTAATTGCTTATACACTAAAAATGAAAAAAAGAAAAAGAAATCAATTTACCTTTTGGATTCGTTCAATAGAGAAGGGGTACTTGTCTATTAGGATGCTATTGCTGCACCACAAAAAGGGAAAAAATTAATTCAAAAAAATATCACCAGCAACTCAGCACCAATTGCAAAATTGAAACCAAAGAAATCGCATTCATGAAACACTTACCATGGCAAGTTTGCAATAAACACGTTTAATTTCTTCAATTGAAGACTCTGTACTTACACCAAGAAAGCTATAATAAGATAGGGATCCTTCCATCTCCATCAACATCACCATAACTGCGTAAAATTCTCAAGACATGAAACTGTATTGAAATTCTCTAAAAATTTTAGAACTTGAGATGCTATATATTGTTGCTCTTGTTATGGTAATCGAAACTAGAAACAGAGGCGTGGGCTATGTATAGAGAAAAGGGTTTTTGTTATTCATCACTGAACGTATACATATGCTTATATAATACAAAGTCTACAACTAACTAAATATAAGATAAACATACAGCTATAACTCAAGTTACAAATACTAAAAATAGATAAAACTGTTATAGTTAGTCTTTATCCTTAATACGCCCCCGCAAGATTGAGGCTCCATTGGAGACTCCAATCTTGGTTCTGAAGTAACAAAACTGAGTTTTTCCCAAAACCTTGGTAAGCATATCAGCAATTTGATCTTTCGAACTAATGTGAAGAACCCTTAATTGCCCAACAGTAATTTTCTCTCGAACAAAATGGTAATCCAATGCAAGATGCTTCATCCTAGTATGATAGATTGGATTGGCGCAGAAGTAAGTCGCACCAAGATTATCACAACGAAGAACTGGTGGTTGTGATATTGGTACGCACAAATCTTGTAACAAACTTTGAACCCAAAATACTTCAGCTGCAGCATTAGCTAAGGCTTTGTACTCAGCCTCTGTAGAAGATCGTGAGACAGTCTTTTGCCGACTAGACTTCCAGGAGATAATATTAGAACCAAGATATAGGATATAAGCAGTTGTAGACCGCCCATTATCAAGAGCACCACCCCAATCAGAATCAGAAAAGGCAGACAGAGTATGAGTTGAATTTCGATTGAGAAATAAACCATAATGTATGGTTCCTTTGAGATATCTCAAAACACGTTTCAGTGCTTGAAGATGAGTTTGCGTCGGTGCATGCATAAATTGTGATAGCTGATTCACTGCAAAAGATACATCAGAACGCGTAATTGCCAAATATTGAAGAGATCCAACAATTTGGCGATATAAAGTGGAATCAGTCGAACTAGAACCATCATTTAAGATTAGCTTATCTCCTGTAGACATAGGAGTATTCACCTCTTTAGCTCCTGCCATATCAAATCTGTCTAACAAATCAGCAATATGTCGATGTTGCGAAAGAAATAATCCTGCAGCTGTAGAAATCACTTCAACCCCCAAAAAATGATTCAAAATTTCCAAATCTTTAATAGAGAACTGAGCAGACAACTTCTGTATACAGGTATTCAGAAAGTGATTGTTATTACCTGTAAGTACAATATCATCGACATATACTAGAAAATATGCAGTAATCCCATTTGAGCAAAAAATAAACAAGGATGCATCAACATTTGATTTGCGAAAACCAAGTTTGAGCAAAAAAGAAGTAAGTTCAAGATACCAAGCTCGTGGAGCCTGTTTCAAACCATAAAGAGACTTCTTTAGTTTGCAAACATAATCGGAAAACTCAGGTTGCACATATCCTGGAGGCTGTTGCATGTAAACATCTTCATAAAGTGTGCCATGTAAAAAGGCATTATTAACATCCAATTGCCTTAACTGCCAGCCTTTAGAAATTGCAAGAGTAAGAACTACCCGAATTGTAACCGGTTTAGTAACCGGACTAAATGTCTCAAAATAATCATGCCCAGGTTCCTGAAGAAATCCTTTGGCAACCAAGCGTGCCTTGTACTTATCAATGGTACCATCCGACTTGCGCTTAATTCGAAACACCCATTTGCAACTAATAAGATGTTGTTTGCCTCTCGGAACCAGCTCCCAAGTTTTATTTTTCAAAAGAGAGTTGTACTCCAAATCCATCGCCTGCCTCCAAAGTGAACTCTCCATAGCTTGTTTAACTGTTCTTGGCTCAAGTGTATCCTGTAAAGGATATTTAGTTGTAAGATTAACAAAAGAAGAATTAAAATACTTTGAGTTAGGCTTTCGTTGTCGTTGCTGCCGTTGCACAGGAGCTGGAGCTGAGTTTTGTGAAACAACCGGTTGTGTCAAAGCTAAATCAGCAGTAGAAGAATCAGTCATCAAAGGTTCAACTGATTGAATCTCAGTACTGATTAATGGCATGGCAGATTGATCAGTTTCTGCTGCTAATACTGCAATAGATTCTGAACCAGTACTCGAAACCAACATATCAGAATTACTTGGAATAGAACCTTCCAATGGAACCAAAGCAACTGAAGCTGGTACAACAGGTGATGAATCTTGTTGTTGCATCGAACATGTACAAGAGGCATCTCGAAAATAATATGTAAATTGATGAGAACTAGTGCAAGTTTTAGATGGAAAAATATGCTCAATAAATTGAACATGACGAGACAAATACAAACGATTAGCCTTTGGATCATAACATTTGTATGCAGATTGAGTTGGAGAATATCCTAGAAAAATACAAGGCAACGAACGAGACTGAAGTTTAGAACTATTATATGGCCTTAGCCATGGAAAACATAGACAACCAAAAGATTTCAATCTCTTAAAATTATGAGACGTACCAAACAATTTGGAGAAAGGTGTTTGAAACGAAATAGCGGACGAAGGCAACCGATTGAGCAAATAAACTGCAGATTGGAAAGCATGAGACCAGTAGTTAGAAGGTAAAGATGAAAATTGTAACATAGAAAGACCTGTTTCAATTATTGAATGATGACGACGTTCGGCAGTACCATTATGCTCTGGCGTATGTGGAGGTGTTGTATAATGTGAAATGCCACAAGACAAAAAATGATGCTTAAGCTTTTGATATTCCCCACCATTATCAGTAAACACAGAAACAATTTTAGAGTGGAAGTAATTTTCAACCAATTTCTGAAAATGGATAAACAAATCATGAGTATCGGATTTCTTCTTCATGGGATATAACCAAATATACTTAGAATAGTGATCAATGAATGTAACATAATACTCATAGCCATCGATAGATTTTTGTGTTGGACCCCAAACATCAGAGTAAATAAGTTGCAAAGGCTTATTACTAACAAGAGAATTCTCAGAAAATGGTAATTTATGACTCTTGCTCATAGAGCATGAATTACAGTGAAAACGAGAAACATATCTAGACATAGAAGAAAGACCAATATCTCTAAGTACTAGTAAAAAGACTTTATTGTTGGGATGACCAAGCTTGTGATGCCATTCAGAAAGCAAAGACAGACACCGAGTAGTAACATTCAGCTGAGGACGTTGAGGACTGACTCTGGAAAAACTTGCACAGTAGATATCATCAATGTTCTCTCCCCATAGCAGAGACACCCCCGTGTACAGATCCTTCACAATAAAATAAAGTGGGAAGAATTCCACATAAACATGATTAGTGCGACATAATTTAGCAATTGAAATCAAATTCTTGCGCAGATTAGGCACACATAACACATGAGGTAATGATAAATTCTTAGAATGAGCAGGAATTTGTGCAAAACCAGTATGTGATACAGCAAGCATTTTACCATCACCAAGTTGTACTTCCTCGGGACCTCCATAGTCTGAATAGCTTTGTAAAGAAGCTGGATTCGATACTACATGATGAGAAGCTCCGCTATCAAACAACCATTGCTGCGGAGAAGAAGCAGCCATAGAAGAAGTAACATTAACTGTAGGAGTAGGTACTGGAGAATTAGAGATATCAGTCTTCAAAAACATATTATTCTCTTTAAGAAAGCGAGCTAATTTGCGACATTCAGCAGTTGTATGACCAGTATATTCGCAAAAGTGACATATCACATCTGATCGATAAGAACCTCGACCACGACCACCAGAGTAGGAACCACGACCACCACGTCGATTTCCAGAATAATTGAAGATTTGTGAAGATCGATTATAATTGCCATTCGGATGCTGTGAACGCCCTCCAGAACGTTGAGTATAATTAACAGTAGCAATCGCTTGTGGTGTAGCTGAAACAGTCATGGAATCTTTTTCTTGCAAGGATCGTTCGTGATCAGTAAGATTTTCAAAAAGATCAGAAAAGGTTATTGGTGTTTCACGAACTTTTAACGCAGCAACTATGGGACTGTAATCGTCTCCCAATCGTGTGATAATATAAACAATTAAGTCATCATCACTCACCGGATTCTGAGTAAGAGCAAGCTCATCTGCAATAGCTCTCATCTCATTGAGGAAAACAGCAATTGATTTGGTTCCCTTAGAGTTCTGTGCTAATTTAGTTTTTAAGGACAGAATTCTAGAACGAGAAACATTAGCAAAACTCTGGTGAAGCCGATCCCATGCTTCTTTAGGGGTATTGGCTGAAAATCAAGGGTTGAATAGTATCGGAACAACTTCCTAAAAGAGCATTGATCAGGATTTGATCTTGTCGAAACCACAAGGCATAAGCTGGGTTGGCTGTGTTGTCTTTTTCAGAGAAAAATTGTGATGGTGCAACCCGTGAACCATCAATAAAATTAAGTAAATCAAGACCGATTAAGGTTGATTCGATCTGTTTTCTCCAAACAGGAAAATTCTCTTGAGTAAGTTTAATAGGAAAATGCGTTGGAGCATTTAATTGAATAACAGTATTAGACGATGAAGTCATTAATGAAGGCTTAAGAAAATTGGATCAGAAAAACTCGTGAGAGTAGATTAAAGCTTTGATACCATATAGAGAAAAGAGTTTTTGTTATTCATCACTGAACGTATACATATGCTTATATAATACAAAGTCTACAACTAACTAAATATAAGATAAACATACAGCTATAACTCAAGTTACAAATACTAAAAATAGATAAAATTGTTATAGTTAGTCTTTAATATGCACAGTAAAGATGGGTTCAAGAAGGTATTATAGAAACCAATTGGAGAAAACGAAAATATCTGTGGGAGAATGACTGATAAGCAAGAATAATACCGAAGAGAAAAATTCTGTAATTTAAAAAAAATAACAAGAATTTGAAAAAAAAAGCATCGGGGTAAATGATGAAAAAAATTATGATAAAAAGAAAAATAAAAGAAGTTAAAAAAATGGCGAGGGTGTAATTTATCCTGTTTTTAATTCTTAACTTTGCTAACAGTGCCTTATTTTTTCCTTCCTGTATTGTATATAATTACTGACAATGTTTCTTGATATAATTAAAAAATAAATATTTAATTATTGAATTTAAGCGCTAAATGTTATAGGTAATGTAATTTAAAAAATATTTAAAAATTTGATCACTTTTTTTATTTAGTATAAATTTTAATTTTAAAATTTTGACATCATTTTAAATGGTTTTTAATTTAATTAAAATTTTAAAATATATATTACTTAAAAACCAAAATAATTAAATTTATAAAATTTAATTCTAAGTGCTAAATGATGTTATCTAACAACACCTTATTAAGGTATTTATTATACAGCAAGTAAATAAATTTTATTTCATTGTGTAAAAGTAAATTCAAAAATCAATAGCCTAGTTGGTTAGTGCGCTGTGATGTAATCAGTTGGTCACGAGTTCGATTTTTTCATTTCGTCACCTTTGTGGTGAGTTCTCTCCAATGGAATAAAAAAAAAAGTAAATTCAAAAACCAATATCCAAGATTTAGATTTTTTTTTATATAAATTTCAAATATAAAGTTGACCAAACAAACTTTTCAGTCTTCACATATTATATTTTTATTTGGCTTCGCTAGGCCTTTTACTCCAGTATTGAAAAATAACACCACCTTTCTCATGTAAAATTGAAAACATTTAGATGATAAGTTGAGTGATGTATAGAAAATTTAACCCATAAAATATTTAAATAAATAAATTGGTTTAATTAAATTAAAATATCTAAAAATTTCCATTTTAGGCTTCCAGCTTGATTAAAGAGTTTCATTTACTAAATATTGAACTAATTGCTTTGTTTATTTTTTGAGGAAATAAGTTAGAAATTTCAATAATTTATATACTAATTTTTTTTAACTTATAATTTATATGATGCACACACCTTATATATTTAAATTTCTGAAATATGACAATGTGATATTTATTTTTAATACCTTTTTTTTGAAATTAAAATTTTATTAAACAAGAAGCCAATAGAAAAATGAGTAAAAAAAATCATAAACTATTTTATTTAATATGAGCCAATAGGCTCCCAATACAACCAAGCTAAATTCCGTACCTCCTATTATACTCAACTATGTGATCAGGGGCGAAACCAGGACACCAGCGAAGGGGGGCAAAATTTTCAAGCAAAAAAAAAAATACATACGAATTTATATTCAATTTTATTTTCATATTAAAAAATTAATACAAATAATTGGTATTAATATTTGTATTCAATTTTATTTTTATATTAAATAATAATCTATTGAAATTTTTATTATTTTTATTTCAATATCTAAATTTTATTTTCAAAAATTACATAATATATATTATTTTTTAAATAATATTTATATATATTTTGAGATATTTTTTAAAAAATATTTAAAATATTAATAATATAATTTGTATATAGTTTTATTAATAATATAATGTATTTAAAATAATTTGTATTTAAATTTTGTATTTATTTCAATCACAAGAATTTGCATACTATAAGGCCATTCTTGTAAGACTATGAGCAGCCTTATTGATTTTTTTTTATCCACAAAAAGTTCATATTCTGAAATTATTTTTTTAAAATATTATATGTTATTATTTAATGTGGATTATTTTTTAATTTTTTATATAAATAAATAGAAAATCTTAATATTATAAATGATAATTACTATTAATGCTTATAAATTAATGATATTTTTTAATGCATGATATTTTTTTCAACCATCTAGTATCTTATAATTTAAAAATTATATATTCATTTGTATTCACGTCAGGAGACCCATTAATGAGATAAATTACTTCATCTCAAGTTTTAGATATGTTTTATTTTTATAACTCAAATTAAAGACATCTGATTAAAAGAGAAGAAGTCTCGCAATCTCATCTCACTCCTTTAGAATTAATGTAATGATAATTTTTAGTTAAATAAATACAATGTAATTCATTTAAGGAAATTCAATATATTTTATTTTGTGATTGTTTCTATTCAATATGAAAATTATTGATTAAACCAATAGGTTCCACACTTTCTAATTACATCTGCAAATATATATATATATATATATATGGCAGCTTTATTGTGTAACGACTCAATAAACTTGTAGATGACAAAATAATACAGGACATATATTATAGAATTATATATATAGGGAGAGAGAGAGAGAGAATCTTGTTAATTACAATTATATATAGGTGACCAATCATTTTGGAGGTCGATGTGGAACAAAGAACATTATTTTGACTTCTCCATATAAGGGCTAAAAACTAAGAAAAGAAGCCGTTTCTGTTTGATTTAGTAATATATGTTTATGTCAATTTCTGCACCTATAATATCCAATTTTCCTTTTATATAAATAAAAAAAAAACACTTTTCATAATCCATTTATGTTCTATACCTAAGCTTAATTCAAATGAAAACTTTTAATTTAATAAAATATTAGCATCGTTTTAATATAAAAATATCTCATAATTAAATTTTAAATTAAATAAAAAAAGATTAGTATGGGTTATGAAAATTAACTTAAATATAATACCGTTTCATTTCAGTTTTCATACCCTTCAAAGAAAAATTTTGAAATTAAATTACTACTTCTCCAATGCTTAGAACAGAGCAGCTTATTGAACTGCAGAAAACAAAATTTTTGTACGATGAGAAGTACACAATGCAAAGATCGATACACAATAGCTATAGTCACATTAAATTCAGTTTATACAAGAAGGAAAAACATGATTATATATATATATATATATATACACCTGTATAATGCAGTGATATATATGTCTATATAATGTATATGTACAGAGATATATATGACATTATCATCGATTATCTTTCATCTTGGCAACTGGCAAACCAACTATACATGCATGCCTTCTAGTTCATGACATTACATCTAATCCAAATTGAACTTACATTTTTTATTAACAGAATCATCACAGGAATCAAACAAAGACTCCATGTCTGTAATATGATGATATATATATCAGTTAGATGACAACGAAGCCGGATGACGACGAGATTCAACCACCATTGACCAGAGAACATGAACATCTTCACATGGGCAGGACTTCACATCTTTATACAGAATGTATATCCCCCTCCCTGTAAAATTAATATATATATATATATAGTAAGTAGATAAAGATTAATAAATTGTAAAAGTAGAGGAAATTAAATATAAAAAAATACGCTTTCTGTGGGCAAAGTGTAGACGATCCCAAAACTTCTTCAAGGGGGAGATGAGAAGGGAGTGAAGCCACCCCATTTAGAGGATGTAGGTGTTCTTTTTTTAGTTCATATGGTAGGTGAAAGTTTGGAAGGAAATAAAGAGACAGAGAATGGGAGAGAGAGAGAGAGAGAGAGAGAGGAGTTAATGAAATCAAGAAATGGTGGATTGACACTTTTGCTTAGACTAAGCCTAAGGTGACTTTAATGTTACTGTTCCTTCATCGAGAAATGTCCGCTTGTTGCTGTGTCTTTTTCACTCACTTTATCCCTTGTGGAAGGAGCTTAACTCAAATTAAGGCCAAACTGTATAATCCTCTCTTAATCAACTTTTTCTTTTTCTTATTCCTATTTTCACACTTCCAATCTTTCTGCATCTCAATTTAATTAGTTTATTTGTGTTTATATTAGTTTACATTATGACTTTTTAATTATAGAGACAATTTTAATATGATTGACTAATATCACCGTAGATCATCTCATATAAGTTCAATTTTTCACTTGTTTCTCAAGCCAAATTTTATTTGCTGTTCATCAATTGAACTAGTACATGAAGCTTACTTGGAAATCTCAATCCCTCCAATTTTTCTTTGTTTCTTTCCTTTTTTTTTTCAATATAATTATTTCACGAGCTACAAGAAAAATGGACTAATTAGTAGCTTCTGCTTGAAGGGTTTCTAGCTAAAACAAAGTTAAACAGATTGATGAAGTGATTATTAGTAAATCAGTCATAATCACTCACTAGCTTATATTATACAGTTTATCCAAATCCTTTCTGGCTAAGAAACATCTTTAATTTGGGTATGGCAAAATGAATGTTTGCCATGCATTTCTTCTATCTAGCTAGCTAGTTTTTAGAAGTGCTGTTCTTTTTATTTTTCCAAATTATATAATTTATAAACTAATTGATATTGTAATAAAATATTTCCAAATTATATCATTTATAAATAATTCAAATTTTTTTATCTTCTAAGAGCTTATATTTATGCATACATATATATATAAATTAGTCACTAAGCCGGAATTGGAGTTACAGCGAGAATAAATCCACTTCATGATAAGCCTATTGCGAGGAGCTAATTAAAATCAAGGCCGCAAAGTCTTGTTTTTTTTTTTTTGAAGCACAAAGTCTTGTTAGTATATCTTCAACCCAACAAAAGAAAATTAGCCCTCTGTAACTTTTATTTTGTTTATTTATTTAATTTTTTTATACCATAAATCCTATTAAAACCGGGATGTGATGGTAGAACTAGTGCACATCGACATGCGACAGAAAAATGAAGTGACTTTATTTGTATAAATCAAACGAGAAACTTATGATAAAAAAAAAATTAGATAGAGTTGATCCATGTCTCTAATTATGGACCAAAATAATCATAAAATGTGATTTTAAAAAAAATAATTTAAAATAATTTTTTAAATATTATAATTTAAATTATAATTTATGATTAACTTGATTCATAAGTTGAAATATAAATTAAATTCATGTAAGAAATTTTCATGATAAAAATGATATGTATTTTGGAAATTAGAGGTAGAAATAGCCGTGTGGTAAAATGTCATGGTAGTTGGATATAAACTGGTGAACCTGACTTATTTAAATTCTACCTTAATGATATATATGCTTCTAAGTATTCATTTATTTGAAAACTATATTCTATCTAATCATATTTTAATTATTTCCGTTCTCACTCTCCTTTTTTTTTTCTTATTCCAAATAACCTTTTTTGGTGTAAAAAAAAAATGTTCAATCAAACATGTGCCAACAAATGATCTACATATTCTCTCATTTTTCATTGATTGCAATAACAAGTGACTCTATGATCAGTTTGTATTTCTTAACTAATAAAAATACATGAAAAATAATATGTATATTTTAAAAATATCCAATTTCTTTTTTTTTTAGTTCAAAAATACTTCCTCATTCAAATTTTTAAAAACCTTCACTCTTTCAATTTACAATAGTTGAAATCTAATATATAAGAGATATATAACATATTTTAAGTTAAATTATATTTTAAATTTTAAAATATATATATTTTAATTTTTAAAAATAATTCAATTCTATTTCGAGGTATATCGAAAAGTGGAAACTTAATTTTATTGATGAAATTGGTTATATTTGAATTTAAAATATATATTTTATATGTTAACTATATATTTATAATAAAATTTATTGTACCGGGTTATATTTGACTTATATATATATATATGAAATTTGTAGAATTTTAGTTTTTTAATATATACAGTTAAACGATTAAAAACTAAAAATATTAATTAATTAATTATTTTTAATTTAATTGTTCATATCGTATTAATTGACTAATTGCTTATTTATAGTTTAATTTCAATTATTATTTTTATACGATTCAATTAACCGAATAATTAGTACCTAGCAAAATATCAAATCAAGCTATTTTCTAGCGTGTTTTTCTAGTGTGTTGATCTTAAAATAGTTCATTCTTCTCTTCAGCCCATCTATAGACTTAGGCCCATAGTCGAACCTTTTAATCAAAATAAATCGTTCATGAGAGAGATCTCTTACCTCTAATCCCTAATAATGGGCAGACCTGCATCCACCGTTGAAATCCCCGATAGTCGGTACCGTACCGATCGCCGAAGCAGCCGTTACACACCTGAATCTGATAACTCCACCGACTACCATCGCCATCGGGATCGCCGCAGTCCCTCTTATGATAGTTACGATGAGCGTCACCGAGAAACTGATCGCGGACGCTACCGCTCAAGATCACCTGATTATCCATACCCTAGAAGAAGAAGCATTCCAAGCCCTAGGGCTAAACAAACCCTAAACTCTCTGCCGAAAAATTTTGGCACAGGGCGGGCCTACCTCGACTGCGGCGATTATCTCAATGGAAGGAACTCGGAATCGGAATCTGATGAAGAATTGAAGGGATTGAGTTTTGAAGAGCGGAGGAGGCTGAAGAGGCAGAAGATGAGGAAGAACATTATGAAGTATTGTGTTTGGACACTTACTCCTAGTCCGTCAAGGGTTGATAACGAAGAAGATGATTTGGACGAAAAAACTGATGAGATTTCGGAGAAGTATGGGGAAGATGAAGAAAAGAGTGATTCCAGCAAGAAAGAGGAAGGGAAGAGAAAAGTTCGTGATGCAAAACGCCTATCGGACACTGAGTCTGGAAGCAGTGATTCAGGGAGCGAGGTTGAGTCTAAATCTGAATCGGATGGTTCTCGTCCAAAAAAGAAGAGGAATAGGCGTAGGAGTTCATCTACAGATGAGTATAGTGAATCAGATGAGGATGATAGTGAGAGTGGGGACGAAACTGAATCAGATTCTGGAAAGGATAGAAAACGCAGTAAGAAGTCATGGAAAAGTAGCAGCAGTAAGCGAAAGACGAAAAGAAAGAGAAGTAGCAGAAAAGGGAGAAGAAGTAGGAGGAAGAGTAGGTATAGTGATTCAGATGATAGTGAGAGTGAAGAATCCGAATACGAGGCTAAGAAGCGCAGACGCTCTTCAGATTCAAGTTCTAAACGCAGCAAGAAAAAGAGAAGGTCTGAAACAGAGGGTGACGAGTCAGATAAGAGTTCAGGTTCTGAAATTGATGCGAAAGGAAAATTAATGGGAGATGAGATGAAGGCGGCTGAAATTGATGCTGAGGCACTCGTATTTAAAGAAATGCTTGAGGCACAGAAGAAGCCTATCTTTGATAATGAGCCTATGGTTGGTCCACTGCCATTGCCCAGAGCAGAGGGGCATATTAGTTATGGTGGGGCACTAAGGCCTGGTGAAGGTGATGCCATTGCGCAGTATGTGCAGCAAGGAAAGCGTATTCCACGTAGAGGTGAAGTGGGTCTTTCTGCTGAAGAGATTCAAAAGTTTGAGAGCCTTGGGTATGTGATGAGTGGCAGTAGGCACCAGAGGATGAATGCCATTCGTATTAGGAAAGAAAACCAGGTCTACAGTGCTGAGGACAAGAGAGCTCTGGCCATGTTTAACTATGAAGAAAAAGCAAAACGCGAGCATAAGGTTATGGCTGATTTGCAGAGGCTGGTGCAGCGCCATATTGGACAGGACGTGGGTCCTACTCACGATCCTTTTGCAGCAAAAGCGTCTGATGGTGCTGATGCTTGATACTGAGGTGTGTTACGGTTATCTGTGTTGTATCTTCTCTGTGCCATTATTTTGTAGCTTTATGTTGATTGATATTTAGTGGATTTATATCTATGTATGCTTCTGAATTTCTTGGTTCTGTGCCTGCCATGGCACATCTATACTAGCCTGGCTGGCATGTGCAATATTTACGAGCCTGAATGATGAATAATCTTAGCTCTCTCATGCCTATTGTAAAATTAAACAACATTTGGGTAATTATTTATCTCAAAATCCGGATGGAACTTGAGCCATATGCACTACTTGATATTTGTATGACTATAATAATTTAGATACCGCATCAATAAGCTGTTTAACTGCTCATATAGTTTTTCATAGTGCATTTTCTTGTGCTTATAAGTTTGAATCTTTCTGGTGGTATTGTTGTATTTTCTCTTGAACATGGTCAAGTTACTTGTTGCTTTGGATGCATATGTTTCCTACCACTCTTGTAGTCCGTGATGGGGATTTTTGCTAAATTCGAGTCATTTGGTAATGCCTCTTTCAATAGTATGCTGTATGAAGAGAATGAGTTTTAGTGGTTAGATTCTAACCTTGGTGATGTTAATTTACAACAATTTAATATTATTGCTGTTATCATCAATGAAAAATAAATAGATCCTTTTACACGAAGCTTCAGAAAGCAAAATATTTTATTTGGCAGGGTAGCACCTTAATACAATAGAAACGTGAGTTTCGTAGGAGTGCCTCGATAAAGATGGAATTCAAATCTTGGGATGGATGCCTGGAAGAGTGATGATGTACAGTACAATGAACTTCAGCTTTGTGCAAGTACCTTGACATATGAAATATAGAAGGAGAAAATTCTTCTGTTGATTTCCTAGTATCTTGTATTTATCTTAATTTCATGAGTTTTTCACATTTGCAAGATATAGTAGTCTATAAATTTATGTTTGTCTAGCTAGAATTTAGGCGGAATTTCTATTGTATGAATGTGGAATCCAAATGATCTAAGAAAAATTGCATAAACTGCCTACTTTGACTTTAATTTGTGGGTTGAGGGATTAAAGGAGGGAGTTTGAGGTTAGGAAGATGATATAGAGTTGATTTAGGAAGAAAGTAGGAGTTGGGTGGTTGTGCAGCAGTCTTTGAGAAAGAAAGAACAATAGGGAAAGAGAAATAATGTGCTAGGCGTAAGCCAAATATAATAAAAATGCATATAATTCTAGTATCAAATACCTTTGAAAGTAATTGAGTTACATAGACGTGTAGAAATTTGTTGGCAGTCTTCCTCCTACTCCTATCAGCATTAGCAATTGAAGCTAGGAATATTGTAAACAAATGCTAACCAGGAAGCCAGCAGTTCTAAGCAGTCCTATGTTTCTTAGATAGGAAAACAAGAAAACAAAAATTAATAGACGTGTAGAAATTTGTTGGCAATCTTCCTCCTACTCCTATTAGGATTAGCAATTCAAACTAGGAATACTGTAAACAAATGCTAACCAGGAAGCAAGCAGTTCTAAGCAGTCCTATGCTTCTTAGATAGGAAAACAAGAAAACAAAATTTAATATAATTACTTCCTAAATTTCTCTCTTTTCATTTCATCAAAAATTTTTTTTGGCAAAAAGATAATTTCAGGAGAATTTCTCATATCGAATATTTTTCATTTAAAATTATAGTTGCATCCTTTTGGATTTGTCATGAATGATGAACTGTTGTAGGAAGGTAAGAATATGGCAAATTTTATGTTCAAACCACCAATCTAAGTTGTAAATGTAAATTAAATGATGAGGGACATCAAACTTCATAACTTAGTCAAGGGACAATTAAAATCAAAGTTAAATTTTGCTGCCTAAAGGAAGAAGTCAATTTGGATTTTACTACTAGTTGTCAAGTTTATCTTTTAAACAAATTCTAGAATACTTAGTTATTAAGAAATGAGTTGTCCATGAGTTGTCATCAAGTTATTAATTAGTTGTCCTATATGAGTTGTACAAGGCTTTGTAGCCTATAAATAAGGGCATTGCCCTTTAGCTAAAGAGTAGAAGTTTTTGGTTATTTTTTTTCTTATAAATTCAAGTCAGACTTTCAAATTCCCTCCTAGGGTTTAAGTCTAATTTATCCAACGCTATTACGCTGCGTCAGAGTGGTATCAGAGCATGGCAACCGGCGGCAATGGCGGTGTTCTCCATGACGGTGATCAGGAGGATGGAGCCCCTCTTGGGGACAGGGTGTTGCAACGTTTGGAGCAACGTCTTGAGCAACGGATTGATCGCATATCCAGACGTTTCGAGGAACGTTTTCAGGAGGTTGTTGATCGTCTGGATGCTTGCGGTATTAGACCAAACAGGGGACGAGAAGAAGGTAGAAGACAGCCAGGACAACCTGTCCGTGGTGAACCTGCCTACAGACCGAATCCTGTAAACAGACAACCTGCGGATTTCGATGAAGATTCAGAAGAAGAAGAAGATTTCGATCCTGAACCACCTAGGTTTAGACGAAATCAAAGACAGGCCCGCAATCGAAACCAGGACGAACGAGGAGGAGATTTTCGTTTGAAGGTAGACATCCCTCAATTTAATGGCTGTTTTGGGATTGAGGAGTTTCTTGATTGGTTGGCTGAAGTGGATCGGTTCTTTGACTATGCTGAGACCCCCACGGATAAGCGGGTTAGATTGGTGGCGTGTCGTTTAAAGGGAATGGCTTCAGCTTGGTGGGAACGAGTCCAATCCAGAAGAGAGAGGGAAGGAAAACTGCCTATACGAACCTGGTATAGGATGAAGCACCTGCTAAAACTAGAATTCCTACCTCCAGATTATGAACAGATTTTATTTCAGCAGTACCAAAGGTGTCAACAAGGCGGCAGACCTGTTCATGAGTATACTGCAGAATTTATGAGGCTGGCAGAACGGAATAATCTATTAGAATCCGAAGGGCAGCAGGTGGCGCGATATTTAGAGGGATTACGGGGAAATCTCAAGGATCGAATTGGGGTACAGGTGATTCGAACTTTAAGTGAGGCGAGAAATTTAGCATTGAAGGCTGAATTGGTGCAACAGGAAAGAGGCAGAAACTTTCGAAATTTTAGAGAAGTGCCAGAATCAGAGAATTTAAGCAAGGCTACTACGAGTCAAACTGACCGTGGCAGAAATTTCAAGAAAACAGGTGAAGATAAATCGATGGGAAAGCAGGTTGTGAGAGAGAAGGAGACAAAGAAGGCAGAAAATCCGTATGCTAGACCTAGCATCGCGAAGTGCTTCAAGTGCAATCAACCAGGGCATAGATCTAATGATTGTCCAGCCCGAAAGTTTGTTAATATTGTGGACAGAAACGAAGAAGATGGCGAGGTTGATTGTGAGCCAGAGGAACTTGATGAAGAGGAAGAGGAGTATGACGAGGAAGGGGGGCAAACCTATGTTGTACGCCGGATGATGTTAGTTCCCAAACACAGGGAAGAATCACAGAGACACCAATTGTTTCGAACTCGATGTAGCATTGGAGGAAAGGTGTTTGCTGTCATAGTTGATAGTGGGAGCTGTGAGAATATCATTGGGAAAGAGATAGTAAAGAAGCTGAAACTACCAGTCGAGAAGCATCCTGAACCATATTCATTAGGGTGGATCAAGACTGATTCAGGGAAGATTGAAGTGACAGAACGTTGTAGAGTTTCTTTCTCTATTGGCAAGTACAAAGATACTGTGTATTGTGATGTGGTGGATATGGATGTTTGCCATCTCTTATTTGGCAGACCTTGGCAATACGACGTGGATGCACAACATTCGGGAAGAAACAATGTGTACAAGCTAGAGAAGGAGGGAGCCAAATATTCATTGCTTCCTTTGAATGGCAATTCAAACAAGACTGAAAAGAGTTCTTTCTTAACCTTAACAAATGATTTCGCTGTAGAAGATAAAGAAACAGGGCAAGTTCATGTGTTGATTATAAAGCAGGTCCTAATGGGTGATTCGGAAATTTCGGCGAAGGAGCAACCTGAAGCTGTCCGACCCTTGTTGGGCGAATTTAAGGAGTTGATGGGAGAAGACACACCAGACGGCTTACCACCCATGAGGGATATACAGCACCAAATTGATCTTGTTCCCGGAGCTAGTATTCCAAGCCTTCCACATTACAGAATGAATCCAAGGGAGAGTGATATCCTGAAAGGGAAGGTCGAGGAATTATTGAGAAAGGGGCTGATTCGAGAGAGCCTTAGTCCATGCGCAGTACCAGCTTTGTTAACACCAAAGAAAGATGGAAGCTGGAGAATGTGTGTCGACAGTCGAGCTATTAACCGAATCACAGTAGGTTACAAGTTTCCCATCCCAAGATTAGATGATATGCTTGACAGGTTGCATGGGTCTAGATGGTTTTCCAAATTGGACTTGAAGAATGGATACTACCAGATCCGAATCAAGCTAGGGGATGAGTGGAAGACAACTTTCAAGACTAAAGAGGGTTTATATGAATGGCTTGTTATGCCTTTCGGTTTGTCCAATGCTCCAAGTACTTTCATGCGGTTGATGAACCAGGTACTTAAACCATTTATTGGCAAATTTGTTGTGGTTTACTTTGACGACATTTTGATATATAGTAGTAGTGAGGAAGAGCATTTGGAGCATTTAAGAGCTGTTCTGCAGGTTTTGAAAGAAAATTTGTTATATGTGAATCTTAAGAAGTGCAGCTTTCTGACTAACAAGCTTGTGTTTCTGGGATTTGTGATTTCTTCTGAGGGAGTTCATGTTGATGAGACGAAAATTGCGGCAATCAGGGACTGGCCTACACCTAAAAATATTTCTGAGCTTAGGAGTTTCCATGGGCTAGCTACTTTTTACAGAAGATTCATCAGAAATTTCAGTACAATTGCTGCACCTATGACGGAATGTTTGAAGAAAGGGAAGTTTCAGTGGGGAGAAGAAGCAGATAACAGTTTTGCCATATTGAAACAAAAGCTTTGTGAAGCACCCGTTCTTGCTCTTCCTGATTTTGACAAGCTGTTTGAAGTGGATTGTGATGCAAGTGGAGTTGGTGTAGGGGCTGTTTTGTCCCAAGAGAAGAGGCCAGTGGCATTTTTCAGTGAAAAACTTAGTGAAGCAAGGAGGAAGTGGAGTACCTATGATAAAGAATTCTATGCAGTTTTCCGTGCCCTCAAGACATGGGAACATTACTTGATCGGTAAGGAGTTTGTTCTATATTCTGACCATGAAGCTTTGAAGTATTTGAGCAGCCAGAGGAGGATAAGCGGTGACATGCATGCAAGGTGGTGTCAATACTTGCAGAAATTCCCATATATGCTGAAGCATAAATCAGGAATACAGAATAGAGTGGCAGATGCGTTGAGTAGAAGGGCGACTTTGCTACTAACTTTGAGCCAAGAGATTGTCGGATTTGACGAGTTAAAGACTACATACGCAGGGGATGATGATTTTGCTGAAATCTGGTCCCAGGTATCTAATAATCATCCAGTTACTTCATTTTATTTATCAGATGGTTATTTGATGCATGAGAATCAGTTATGCATTCCGAAAACATCCTTGAGAGAGAAAGTCATTAGTGACCTACATGGAGGAGGTTTAGGCGGACATCTTGGGCGAGACAAAACCCTTGCAGCAGTAAAGGAGAGGTTTTACTGGCCACATTTGAGGAGAGATGTGTACCGATTTGTTGAAAAATGTTACACTTGTCAGAGATCAAAGGGACAGACGAAGAATACAGGGTTGTACATGCCACTGCCAATTCCAGACAATATTTGGGAGGATTTGTCCATGGATTTTGTATTGGGCTTGCCTCGAACCCAAAGAGGCGTTGATTCTGTCTTTGTTGTAGTTGATAGGTTTTCAAAAATGGCCCACTTTATTCCTTGCAAGAAGACTTCTGATGCGGTTGCAGTGGCTAGGCTATTCTTCAAAGATGTTGTTCGATTACATGGAGTGCCAAAGACTATTACTTCAGATCGTGACAGCAAGTTCCTTAGCCATTTCTGGAAGACATTATGGAAGTTGTTTGATTCTTCTTTGCAGTTTAGTAGTACAGCCCATCCTCAGACAGACGGGCAAACTGAAGTAGTGAACCGAACACTTGGCAATCTGATTCGCAGTCTTTGTGGAGACAAGCCAAAGCAGTGGGATCTCATTCTTGCACAAGCCGAATTCGCCTACAACAGTGCGGTCCATAGTGCGACTGAGCGTTCTCCATTCTCCATTGTTTACACAAAGGTTCCCCAGCACACTCTGGATCTAATTAAACTACCCAAAAGTAAAGAGAACAGCATTCCGGCCCAAAACTTGGCAGAACAAATTGTAGAAGTGCAAAAGGAAGTCAAGCAGAAGCTGGAGAAGGCTAATCAGAGATATAAGAAAGCTGCTGACAAGCATAGACGACGTGAAATTTTTCAGGTTGGGGATAAAGTGATGGTTTTCTTGCGCAAAGAACGATTTCCAGTTGGTTTTTACAACAAGTTGCAACCTAAGAAATATGGCCCGTATTCAGTTTTGAAGCGCATCAATGATAATGCTTATGTGATCGATCTTCCAGACAACATGGGTATTTCCAAGACATTTAATGTGGCGGACATATCCATGTATCATGATTCAGATATTCCTTTGTATCCGAATGTTACGCTTAACTCGAGGTCGAGTTTTTCCCAAGTCGAGGAGAATGATGAGGGACATCAAACTTCATAACTTAGTCAAGGGACAATTAAAATCAAAGTTAAATTTTGCTGCCTAAAGGAAGAAGTCAATTTGGATTTTACTACTAGTTGTCAAGTTTATCTTTTAAACAAATTCTAGAATACTTAGTTATTAAGAAATGAGTTGTCCATGAGTTGTCATCAAGTTATTAATTAGTTGTCAATGAGTTGTCCTATATGAGTTGTACAAGGCTTTGTAGCCTATAAATAAGGGCATTGCCCTTTAGCTAAAGAGTAGAAGTTTTTGGTTATTTTTTTTCTTATAAATTCAAGTCAGACTTTCAAATTCCCTCCTAGGGTTTAAGTCTAATTTATCCAACGCTATTACGCTGCGTCATTAAAGAAAATACATTGTAAAAGATTACAAGAGTATAGACATGCATTTGGTTTCTCCGTAGGAAAAATGTAGAAATGGGAAGAATAGAAGAGAGGGAGAGAAGAGAGGGAGGAGGGGAGGGGGGGGGGGGGGTGAGTAGTGTGGGTGTTTGCTTTGACATTTGCATCAGCAGGAAAAACCATTACTTAATGTGGAAATAGGATTTTTCTTATTCTTTGGGAGTGGAGAATGAGAGCACTTAAAACAAGGGCATGAGTTGGTGTTCTTTCGGGGAAGATGAATAAGGAGACTAAAGAAATGGAGGAGTATGTGCAGATTAGAGTAGGATAGGCAACAGAGAGCTGATGGAAGTTCATTTGAATACATGTAAGACTTTTAAGTCATGCAGACCAAACTTAACAAGCTTAAAAGTTTACGATGCTGAGTGTCATAAATTATTCCATTGATTGTGAAATTAATACGGTGTCTTCCAATTGATATTAGTGTTTTTCATAAATAATGGATTGATGATGGCCGTAGTATAATTGCTGATGCAAAATTGTGAAATCAAGTATTTGCTAGATCATCATTTACCTTATTGGTTTTAAGGTTTATATATTTCTATTCTCACTCTGCCTGCTGGAAACTTCTGCCGAGGAAATGTGTGGGGTTCTAGTTATAGATTCCTTTTTCCTATAATTGCTGTCCAGATATGTTAGGCAAGATTTGACCTATTATTTAACAGCTTGATTTCCTGACCTGTAAGATAATTAACTGGTGATTTTGCTATGAAATTTTGGAATGGATTGGAACAAATTCTGATGGTTGTATTAGTTAATTTTTTAAGCGAATCATTCATATAGTTAATTTTCTGTCACATCCATTTTGCAGTCAGTCATTGTCTCGTTCACTCTTCATCCTTGGTCCCTGTCCTTGATCTGATATGTACTTTCATTATTTATGGTTTGTGCATGAAATGATTATGGTGCTGAAGAGATCTGGTAATGAGAGTATGTTACAAGGGCAGAGGGTACATTCAATGTTTGGTGTTGCATATTTCAGGTTATCTAACCTAGAGATGACCTAAGCAAGTAAAACTGGTAATCTTGTTATTTCAGCTTTGAATTTTTTGGACATGCCATATAATTGGCAGAAGGTTATGAGAAAAGGTAATCTTATAAGGTTAGCTAAAAAGAGTAGAAAAGGTTGTAGATGTTTGAAGAAAATGAAACGTGCAGTAATGGCGAAAGGGATTTCACAATCATAAAAGGAGGTTTATAGTTCCTCCTCAGGTTGCATGCCTAACTTCTTGCTACCATTTTCCCATTTTGTTTCAAAGAAGGTTCATTATTGTGGTGGGTGGTTGAGGATAATGTGGCTAAACTCAGTTTGGCCCCTGCACATGCATGATGAACCTCTGTGGCAGCTAGAGAAAGTTCTCGTGTTGGACTAGTAATAATTGTATAAATCTCTGTTACCCTCAGTTTACAAGGTGGATTATCGTGTGATTTTAATTTTCAACTCCTAATATTAATCAATGGTTCTGTAATTCTTGGATTATGAGTATTTTCGTTTAATTTCAGATCACATTATTATTTTGCGCACATGGTATATCTAAGGTGTTTTGAAGCATTTGAAATTTTTTGAAACTCTTTTCAGATTTTACAAGTTCATGACATCTGAAATGCATTTTAAAGGCCAAGACCAAGGGCTGATGGGTAGAGCAGAAGCATTAAAACTAACTGAAAGGGATTGCTTTAAGCATAACTGCATAAGTAGTGGAGTAATGATTTTAAAAATCTGGCTGAAGCACGCGATCTCTTAAGAAATGAGATGAGAGAACAGAACATTCTCTTATTTTCCTTCAGGCTTGATGCTTTTTAAATATGGGATTCAACTTTTTTTTGACTCTTGCGCTCTAATATAATTGAGTACATGTACTTAAATTAAATGTAATGATGCTAGCTTTTTCTATAGTGATGCTTGATTGGGACCATGAGAATTATTTGAAAAGTCTTTGCTAAAGGGAAAAGCATGTAGGGTAAATTAATTAATTTGTTTTTGGTCGTTACTCGTTTTTGGATGGATTATATATCCATGTAAAAGTAAATCCTCGATTCTGTTTCTGATAATGTTTTTTCTCAGGTAGAATGTTATCTTCTTTTACTGAAAACAGCCATCCGACGTAATTACTTTGGACAGCATTTTACACGCGTGATATGTACCTCTCAAGATTTTTTAATCTTTCTCGGAAGCAGATCTAAAAGTGGATTTTTTTACGTGAGCATAGGCGTGGTTTGCTCCGGTGACATTTTAGGAGTGGAGTGTAACTTATCTGGATAAAATTTCTTTTTATTTTATTTTATTTTTCTACATTTTACTCATTTCAACTTCTATTCATATAATATATATTTTTAAATATAAAATTGTTAATCTAAAATATGATTTTGCAAATTCAAGTATTTATTTTTATTTGGATTCTAATTGAAGAAGCTTTGTATCAGTTTAGAAGTTAGTTATTTATGTGATTGCTTGTAGCTAGTTAGTTTGTTCAATTAGTTACAGATATTTTCATTTTTCTCCTGTACTGTTCATTGGATGTTAATACACGTGAATCATTCTTACCAAGTTCAGATATTGCCGCATGGTATCAGAGCAAAATTTTTTTCTCTCGTACCTTCTTCTGAACGCTTCTTTTTCTCTCTCTTAATTTCCCTTTCTTCCATTGTTGTGAGCTAGGGTTTTCTTTGATTCTGATCTTTTCTTCAATCATTTTCTTCTTTTCTTTCTGATTAATCTTGTTTCTCCATGGCAAAAGGTACTGCTTCAACTGAGAAAGAACAGAGTAGTCTATATTTCTTACATCCTACAGAAAATCCTTCGTTAGTGCTTGTTACACCACTAATGAATGGAGCTAATTACCAATCTTGGTCTCGATCCATGAAAAGAGCGCTAATCTCCAAAAATAAGATACAGATCATTACTATTTCTCCGTCGTCGAAGTCTGATTCCACTTTCTCTGCTTGGGAGAGGTGTAACACGATGGTGATGCAATGGCTTTCTAATTCACTGGTTCCTTCGATTGCTGCTAGCATCAATTGTATTGAGATAGCTCGCGATGTCTGGAAAGATCTTTATGATCGGTTTTCTTAAAAGGATTCGATCCGTATTGCTGATATTCAACAAGAGATTGATGTGTTTGTTCAAGGAGATTTATCTGTCACAGATTATTATATTCAGCTCTAGATTCTTTGGGATGAATTATTATCTCTTCGTTCTATGCCGAGTTGTGTTTGTATACCGGCTTGTAGCTGTAATCTTCTTGATGTTATCAGAGGATATCAAAGTTCTGATTCAGATCATCAAGTTTCTAAAAGGTTTGAATAACAATTTTTCGACTGTTAAGACACAAATCTTGTTAATGAAGCCTCTACCTTCCATGAACAGAGTTTTCTCCTTGGTGATACAACATGAAAGGCAAATTTCTCTTCCTAGGATTACTGTTGCTAAAAATGATCCTGTTGTTTGTCTTGTAAAATCATCTTCGTCTGGTGGATATTATAATCGAAGATCTTATCCTGATGGAAAGAAGCCTATTGTAGTTTCTGTGATTTTTCTGGACGCACAGTAGACATGTGTTATAAGAAACATGGATATCCACAGGGGTATTTTTCTCGAAACAAATTTCAGTCTAGACCTAATTCTGCACGAATTAATCAAGTACAGTCAGATGCTTGTTCTTCTGAGTTTTTGGCTGGGAATATTGCTACAGATCAGTTTGCTGTTCCTGTTCAGTCTGTTGATGAACTTTTTCTTTGACCAGAGACTAATATCATCAACTCATGGCCCTGTTGAATCCTCCTGCTGTTGTCTCACATACTGCCACAGTCAATTCAACAAAAGGCATTCTTGGTACCTCGCCTCAGCCTTCTGCTTCTGCTTCTGGTAAATGTCTTTCCATATCCTTTTATCCTTTTTCTGAATCAATGCAGTGGATTATTGATACAGGGGCTTCTGATCATATAGTGCATGATGTGTCATTTCTCCAATCATATAGTTCTGTTTCTGATTATACTGTTTTGCTTCCAGATGGTTCTTATGGTTCCTAATTTTCATTATAATCTCATTTCTGTCAGTAAGCTTTTGGCTACTAATAATATCTCTCTAGTCTTTACTAATACTTTCTGTATTATTCAGGATCTTCACAAGAGGAAGATTGGTACAACTGATCTCAAGAAAGGCTTATACCATTTCATTCCTTCTTGTAGCATTGCTAATAATGTGTCTGTCATACATTCTATTTCTTCAGTTCCTGATGTAAATAATTCTTCTGTCAATAATTTTGACATATGGCACTTTAGGTTAGGTCATCCATCTCAGCCTAGAATCAAGGCTCTTCAGAAATTTTTTCTTGATCTTCTTCATTCCAAATCTCATGTCTGTGATATTTGTCACTTGGCTAAACAGAAAAAGCCTTCTTTTCCTGTTAGTCATAGTGTTTCTAATAACATGTTTGACATTGTTCATCTGGATATTTGGGGCCTACTGTTCATTCCATTTCTGGTTTCAAATATTTCTTAACTGTGGTTGATGATTGTACCCGTTTCGCTTGGATTTATTTTCTCAAATCTAAGTCAGAAGCAAGACATTCCATTTCTGTTTTCTATAATATGGTTCTAACTCTGTTTCATACTAAAATCAAAGTTATTAGAAGTGACAATGGACCAGAATTCATGTGGACTGATTTTTATCAGTCTCATGGCATTATTCATCAAACATCATGTGTCTCCACTCCTCAACAAAATGGAATTGTTGAGAGAAAACATCAACATTTGCTTAGTGTCATTAGGGCTTTATTTTTTCAAAGTCATCTATCATCTGCATTTTGATTAGTACATGTTGTCTACTTAATAAACAGACTCCCTACTCCTTTGTTGAATGATCATAGTCCTTATCAAGCCTTGTATAACCAGAAACCTGATATTTCTTCTTTAAAAGTGTTTGGTTGTCTTTGTTTTGCATCCACTTTACCTCATGATAGAACTAAACTAGATCCTAGAGTTTCTAAATGTCTTTTTCTAGGTTTCAAACCTGGAATAAAAGGTTTCAAATTACTTAATCTTAAAACCAATGAAATTTTTCTTTCTCAAAATGTCTATTTTTATGAACATGTTTTTCCTCCTCAAAATACTCAAACGTCTTTACCACCATTTCACTTACTGTCTCAACCTACTTCTCCTGCATCACTTACTTCTTCTAGACAGTCCTCAAGATGTAAACGACCTCCTCCTTATCTACAAGATTATCACTGTAATCTTCTTACTTCTTCTTCTTCTTCTCCATCATCACTTAATCCCATTCCATATTCTTTACATCAATACATTTCTTACACTAATCTGTCTACTTTTCATAGAACATATGCTCTCATAATTTCTTTTGTTCAAGAACCTAAAACATACAAACAGGCTGTTACTGATCCAAAATGGCAGGATGCTATGACTCTTGTATTACAAGCTTTAGAGGCTAACAATACTTGGTCTATTGTTGATCTTCCACCTGGTATTCAACCAATTAGTTGTAAGTGGGTATATAAGGTTAAGTATAAGGCTGATAGGTCTGTTGAGAGGTATAAGGCTAGGTTGATAGCAAAAGGATTTACTCAGCAGGAGGGTGTTGATTTTTTAAAAACCTTTTCTCCTGTAGCTAAAATAACAGCAATTAGGTGTCTACTAGCTGTAGCTGCTGACACAAATTGGTTTCTAGAGAAATTAGACATCAATAATGCATTTTTACATGGTGATAGAGCTGTATCTTGCTAACTCCAGACCTGATATAATTTTCAGATGTCTTAAGAGTAGAGATAGAGCTGTTTCTTCCTGGAGTAGTTTGAGCTTGTTTTGGGGGAAAGTGATACCTAAGTAGAAAGTAGAGTTAGTTGGTGAGTGGGTATTCGATATGTCAGCGGAAGGTTTAAACAATAATAATATTAGTAGTATAAAAGTAGAAATAGATATTGTTTGAGATGGGAATCGATACGGAGGGGGATAAGAGCTTCAAATGATCATATCTTGGTTGGTCGACGAATTTCGGCAATAAAAAGTGAAAAGGCCTATTGAGAAAGATTGGTAGCGAACCATTCTTTCAGGTGTGAGGAAGGTGCTACAGGAAGAAATGAAACAAATGTGTTATATTACTAAAAAGAAGACTGGAGGAGATAAATGTGTTAATTATTTATCTGGTGAATTCATAAAAATATTTGTCTTCTTTTCTTTGATGGCCATATATTTCTAATTAGGCCAGAATACCAAAAAATATTTAAACTTTATCTAAATTTTTAGTTCTATCATAGTTTTTTTTTACAAATTAGTACGTTAATTTATTTTTTATTTTATTTTTATTTTTTTACCGGTTGAATTTATTTTTTCTGAGTATTTTGCTGACATGTCATTATATTTTTATTTTTTTATCCTGAAAAATAATGTAACGGGCATATGTCTATTCATTTATTCTTTGCAAAAATTAAAAAAATTCACAAAATTAATAGACATTAAAAAAGTAACGAGGATTAAAAACAAAAATGAGCGATAAATAAACAATGGCATAAAAAAAGTAACTAACATCAATAAAAGAGAATAAAATTTGTATTGTTGAAAAGCTCACTAAAATTTTTCATTTTCATGTTCTTTAGATTTTATATGAGAGAGAGATTTTTATGAAAATTTTTTTTAACAAATAAAAAATTGTGAAATTGTTATTTTTACTTATAATAATAGCCTTCAATTTTTCATATACTTCATAACTTGGATATGTAACTTTGGAGTGTATGTATTAGTTATTTTTCAAGAAATATATTTTATGGTAATATTAGGTGGTAGGTTTTCTTTCGTGGTGGTTTTTAAAGAAAAATGAAGCTAGCTAGGGTTAATAGTTTCTTGCCGTGAATAAGTATAATTTTGCAGTTATTCAATAGGGGAGAAAGTCAGTTACTAGTTATGGTGCCAACTTCTTTGTATAGCTTTAGTTTAGTTATATGTTTATTTCTAAAAAAAAATAGAAAGATTTTTCCACTCTCTAACAAATTTTGTAGTAAATTTTATAAGGCAAGTCTTCTCTCTCTCTCTCTCTCTATATATATATATATATATATATTTCGTTAATGTTTCTTCTTTGTGTTCTTAGTTGATTTATTTTGAGGTAATAATATTAAGGGCATGGACTGTGGAGTAGTTATTTAATCATTTTTGGGTTGTATTATTTCATTTTTTTTTCTTTCTTTATTTTTTTTTTCACTTTAACTTGAAGAGTTTTAACTTGAAGAGTTGTGATATATACGAAGAATATCACTTTGTCGAATATAAATCAAATTTCCTTTTCTTCTGTTATGGATTTGTACCATCCTACTTGTTTAGAATTGAAAATAAATTTATGAAATTGAAGATTATTATTATAGACAGAATAACAATATTTTATAGTACTTATTTTAAATATTTTGACTCTATTTTTTAAGAAGATAGAGGTTGTAAAGAAGCATAAGATTAAAGCTGGTTGGATGAAGTTGAGAGTTGCTACAAAAGTTTTATGTAATAAAAAAATACCAATTAAATTAAAAGAAAATTTTACCGCATTGCAATATGGTCTGCCATGATGTATGATAATGAATGTTGGACAATAAAAGAATAACACATAAGTAAAATGTATGCTGTGAAAATAAAAATGATAAGATTGGTGTAAGGTCATACTATGATGGATAAAATCCGCAGTAAGTGTATTAGAGAAAAAGTGGGGGTAGCATCTATTGAGCATAAGATAAGAAAGTGTAGATTGAGATGGTTTGATCATGTAAAACGAATATCTAGCGATGCGCCGGTTAAAAAAATCTAATAAGTTAGAATATATATAACTAAGAGAGACAAATGTAGGTCTAAACTGATTTGGTAAAAGGTGATTCAGAAGAGATAACTTTAAATCGTATTGAGTGAAAAAAAAAATTCATATAGTTAATCTCAATTAATTTGAGATTAAGATTTTATTGAGTTGAGTTGAAGATTATTATTATAGTAATTTTTTATTTATTAAAAAAAATTTCATACAAACCTATCTCTTATGTAAAATCTAAAAGATGAGGATTTTAATGAAGTTTTCAACAATATAAGTTTTATTCTCTTTTATTAATATTGGTTATTTTTTTTAATTCTCAAGCCCATTTATTTTCTGAATTTTTTTAATTTTTTTTAAAAAAATAAATGAGTATTTTAGAATAAAAAATAAAAATACGCTAATATGTTAGCAAAATATCCTATAAAAATAAGTCCAACTAATAAAAAAAATAATTTTTTAAAAAAAATAAATTTATATATTAATTTATCAAAAAAAGATTTGTGATAGAGATGAGATAAAATTTAAATATTTTTTGATATTTTTATCTTTTAATTAAGGTAGTTTTTCAAATAAATCATCATAATAATTTTTTTACCCTGTAACAGTTTTGGTCACGTGACATGATTTTGCAGCCACAATTGATAATCAAACGATGCTTTAGAGATAAGTTTGGTCGGAGAGTGAAATGTTTATTACTCAAACAAAAAAAATGCTTGATTACAACTCCCAACACAGGCGGCCCCCAACTTCGACAAATCAATTGTTTGCTAGATGGCAGTGGCAGACCCACCTAACTTTATTTTTCGATTCTGAATTTTAAGTCTCAATCTTAATTAATTATAATCGCCCGGACCATTAAAAAAAATTCTTTTTATTATAAATTTATAAAAAAAATATAAATATGACTATAATATTTAAATTTAAATATATATTTATATATCAATCAGGGTGTGGTCTGGTTGGTCATCCTATCTTTCAAAAAAATTGGTAGAATACGGAGATCTTGGTTCGATTTCTGCCGACCACACATTCAACACATTATGATGCATGCTAGTACTTCTATGGTGCTTAGGGGAGGGCTACCCCATGCTGTGTAGCCTACAATATTACACGATTCGTTAGTGGCCTTCTTAGTATAATATATATATATTTATATATAATATTTCTTTCATTCCTAATAAGTTTATAAATATAAAAAAAATTAAGAAAAAATTGCATAAAATATTATTTTTTAAAAATTTTATATTTAATATTCTTTTAATTTATAAAAATATTATTTTTTATTTTTTACAATATACTCAACACGTAATAAAAATATACTTAATATATATAAAAAAATATACTATATTTTTATAATTTTTTTTACATATGCACAATATTTTTATAAGTTTTTTCACAATATATTTTTGTATACTAAAAATTACAAAAAATATTACATATACTAAAAATTTACAAAAATATGATTTTTTGTATATATTGAGCATATTTTTATTATATGTAGGATACAATGTAAAAAATAAAAAATAATTATAAATTGAAAAATAATTATTAAAATAAAATTTAAAAAAATAGTATTTTTATATATTTTTTCTTAATTTTTATGCGTTGTTGTTCTATATAAAAACAAAAAAATTAAGACGTATCTAAATATAATGGTTATATTTTTATATATATATATATATATTTCCAAAATTTATTATTTTTTAATAATGAAATGTGAGATCTATTTCATATCTGTTTATATTGTTTTTTATATGATTTAATAGTAATAAAAATAATTAAAATATATTTTTTGGCAATCATTTTCATTTGGAAACCCTTAGTCTTTTGTAAAGGGAACCTATGGGACATGCCAACGAAGCACCTGCATATGCACGTGATTCCCCATATTTTCTTTGGCATTTTCATGGATTCCAAATTTCCCTACAAACTATTTTATTTATATATATTATTAATATAATTTCTCAATATATATATATATATATATGTGCGTGTACACAAATTAAAGCAAAATACACACATATGTAGTGCCTGCATATATAATTTAGTAAAAATATACATATTTATTGAATTATAAATTCAAATTTAAATTCTTATTTTCAAATACCAAAAGAAAATAGTTCATATAAATACTAATAAACTGATTTGACTATACATTTTCAAAAAATTAAAAAAAAATTAAAATAATGGGAAGTATAAGAATATTCCACTCAATGATTTTGCAAATTTTCTTTTAGAATTTACTCAAATATGCACTTTAGTCTTTACTAATTATTAACATTTAAATAGATGTTAATAATTAGTAAATTTATAAGTGAAATTCGCATATTATTAATGATGTGTTTAGGATTGAGTTTGAACTTATTTTTTTAAAATTGCAATTTTTAAAATTTTCGTAATTTTAGTTTTTGTAAATCATATTTTGAGAAAAATTAAAAAATGTAATTTTTAAAATCATAATTTAAACTAAAAATAAAGTAAACACAATTTGACAAAAAAAAAATATCACAGACGGGAGCATATTCCTCAATTAATAACTAGTATAATTATTAAATTTAAAAGCTTATATAAAATTTACTCAAATATAAACTTTGGCCTTTACTATTCTAGGATTAGTAATTTTAATAATTAAAAACTTTACTAATAACTTAAAACTTTAGTCAAATTTCTTACTAATTTTTAATTCTCAATGTTGTAAAAATAATTTTATTTTTATTATTAGACTACTGAATTACAGACCATTTTAGTCTAGTCAAATATTTCTTAATACTGTAATTTTCACTTATTACAATTTAAATATATATATTATTAAAAGATGTAATACGCTTCCCCGGGGAAATTGCATCTTTGCTTGCTCGATATGCTACCATTGACATTGGAAACATATTGACTTGTTTTATTAATTTGCAGGACAGAGATTAATATTTGTGGATGCGTAATAATTTCATTGTATATTATGTATATTTTAGAAATTAGTTTAATTGATTAATATTTTTTACTATAAATTCTGTTAATCATGATTTAAAAAAAATATTATATTCATCTCAAATTAATAAACACATTTTTTATCTTACAAAAAATAAAAATAAATTATTTTAATTACAGACATGGTATTTTCCTGTTACCCTTTTATTTTTAGCATTTGAAGTACTCAATAAATATTTTTAATCAACAATATTAAATATGAATATAATGAATATTTAACACATCAAATAATTTATTAAAGTGATAGGTAGACTATAATTTAGAATACATAAAAAAAAATGTGTCTATCCATTCAAAATGTAAATATTATGTATTTTACAATGAAAATTCATATTGACAATGTGAAATTAATATGATTCACGGAATCATTTCTACTTTATATGCATTAATAAATTTGTTTTTATCAGTAAGTATGATTTCATTAAAAATATAAAGAGAAATACTTAAATGAAGGGTTTTTAACACCTGGAAGACTAGATGCAAAAGACCTTCTAAACCATATCTAATACATTGGATATTAGAAATTATACAAAAAAATAAAAATAAAAATCAACGATATATCAGATGAAAGAAAAAACCCATCGATATATTATAGGGCAGCACAACATAAGAGTTTATATAAAAACACGATTAGGAAAGATGCTGGAACTTGGAAAATGGTGATATGAGCACCAGAAATTTGTAGCCAGCACCTCTTCATAGTTCTCAACTTATTGAGAGCAGCAGTGCCACCTTAAATAGAGCTAAAAATAACCATCTCCCATAAAAGGCAGATCAATACAAAAATATCCTCTAGAATTTTCTTTTGGTTTCCATTTCAAATAATTAGATATAATACCAATCAAAAAAATAATAATAATAATTAGATATAATAAATGAAAACCTTCCGTTATGGAGAAGAAGAATAAAAAAGACCTTATAAATGTTAAATTTAGAAAAAAATTGAACCAAACTATAAAAAAAACTTTAAAACTAAATGAAAATATAAATAAATGTAGTAGATTTAGGGCTGCCGCTTGTCAAAAAAAAAATCGATAATAGTCTTAAATTCAAGGCCAAAAGAATGAATAATAAGCTTCTAATAGAGAGAGGAGGAGAAATTTCGGGAGAAAATATTCATTTTTAGGCTTGCTAATAATTTTTATTTTCATTAACCCAAGCGGTAGCTCAGTTGGAGAGCACATGCTCCCTGAGCCTCCAGGTCATGGGTTCGATTTCAGATGGAGTAAAATACTCTTTGGGTCAGCACCTTAAACGGGGATTTATCCCTTAAGCCCGGGTGCGAACGGGGATTAATCGGATTTCATGGACCGTTAAACGGACATAGGGTCTGGACATCTCGTGAAAAACACTCCAAAAAAAAAATAATTTTCATTAATTAACTTGTTTGAACTCTTATTTCGAGAGATATAAATTGATATAATTTATGACATAAATAGAAATCAAATAAGAGTTATAACATGAAGAAACCCTTTTAATTAAGATCCGCAACTTTAATTCTTTGGTGCTATGTAATGTAGGCATATTATACGTAACACTGATTATGTTTTCAACCGCATCGGCATAAGCATAGGGAAACAAGTGCAATTGATGGTAATAATTGACAAAGAAACCTTTGATATAATAGAAGGAAATAATTATATTTAATTATAAATATTTTCCAACAGTATAACTCTTTCCTTCCTTTTCAATCCTCCTTCCCCTTTTACTCCACTCTTCCTTTTTCTCTTCTTAATTTCCACCACTACTATAGAAAATAACAACATTTGTCAAAAAGTAATAGAATCACATGTAGAGAGAGAGAGAGAGAGAGAGGTCATAAAAGGATTTTATGATATTTTAAATTTCAAAATCTCCTTTTCTTTTTAACTTCTTAATTATAAAAATATTGTTAAAAATAAAAAATAAAATTTAAAATTAAAAAGAGACGAATAACTATTAAATTTGAAATTAAAATCAGATATTTATATTTATGAGTGATCGAGTGTTAAATGTATATAAAATTAAAAATATAAAAATTAAATGGATTATTTTACAAATTTAGAGTATTACAATTTTTTTTTAAAAGATGAAAGTTAAAGGTGAAATCATACATTAAGTGACCATTAATCAATGATTTATTTAGCTCTAATGCATGTGTTATATGTCAGTTAAAGGTGAGGCCCCATTATGATTCTTGTAATTATGGAGAAGTAGAAAGGAAAAATGGCAATTAACTAAAATTCATTTTACATGCATGAGAGAGAGAGAGAGAGAGAGAGAGGGCAAAGCTTTTTAGCTTTTTCTCTCTTTCGTGTAACGTGTAATATAATAACCAGTCCTTTTCCAGCGAACATCCAGCTTACCGTTTTCTTTATACTCTTTCATGGTCTCCTCCCCCATGTGACTAGCGCTCTCCTTCCTTTCACTACCCCATCCCTCTTTCATTTATTTATCATTTCCTTTTTTCGTAATTCCTCTTTGACAAAACTAAAGCTCCCACATTTACAATCAACCATATCTAAGTCCTCCCTCTGTTTTGCCTCTCTTTGTCTCTTTTTTCATACGGATATCCAGTTCTTGGTAGTTAAAAACTCAAATACCCAGATCAAATTGAAGCATCAAGAAGCTGATTTTGGACTTTTGGAGGATGGGTCTTTTAATTCTTGTTTACTTGGCAAGTGAGGTACTGTAAATATTTGTGCTTTATTAGATTCTTTTGTATTTCTTTTTCGGGCAAGAAAGTTGCCAATTCTTACTAGTAGAGAGGATTTTCTTTGAGAAAGATATTAGGTTTTCTTCTTTTGGTATGATGAGGGACTTCCCTTCTTGTTTTGGTGAAAGTGGAGTTCAAGTGGCTGATTCATCATCTTCCAACACCGCAAAAACTGCCCAAAACTTGGTTACCTGTGTCTATCAATGTAAATTACGTGGTTGCTCTTGCTTAATTACCGTTTCTTGGACTAAGAATCTCATGGGCCAAGGACTTAGTGTTGCAATCGATGATGCAACTAATCACTGTCTCTGTATAGTTGATATAAAACCATGGTTGTTCTCTAAAAGAAAAGGATGCAAGAATTTAGAGGTAGATTCTAGTAAAATTGATATATATTGGGATTTATCTAATGCCAAATTTGGTTCTGGGCCTGAACCTTTGGAAGGATTTTATTTGGCTATTACATTTGATCAAGAAATGGTATTACTTCTTGGGGATATGAAGAAGGAAGCATACAAGAAAATTAACAATGCCTCAATACATTCTAATGCCATTTTTATTTCCAAGAGAGAGCATATTTTTGGGAAGAAGTTCTATGGTGCAAAAGCTCAGTTCTGTGATAAGGGGCAAATGCACGATGTCACAATAGAATGTGATACTGTCGATCTTAAGGATCCATGTCTCGTGATCCGCATTGATAGTAAGATGGTGATGCAGGTCAAGAGACTAAAGTGGAAGTTCCGGGGAAATAACACAATATTGGTTGATGGGCTTCCTGTTGAAGTTTTTTGGGATGTTCATAACTGGTTATTTGGTAATGCTATGGGCAAAGCGGTTTTTATGTTCCAAACTTGCCTTTCCGCTGAGAAATTATGGACCAGCCAATCCGTTTTTGATCCCTCTGTATTATCTTGGTCTTATTCGCAGCAATTCAGAGACTACCAATTACAAGGTCTTGGTTTCTCACTTATATTGTATGCTTGGAAGAATGAATAGAACTGTATGTTCAATTTGTTGAGTTTTAGCAGATACTTCCTGCAATGTTTTCAAGAATGATATAATAGAGATACCGTAAATGCAATTATAAGCTTACTCATTTGGTTTCTTTCATTTATCTTTGCAGCAAACTTGTTATAATGGTTGCCACTAACCCATTGCTCTTCATTGCTCTAAGTGTTTTAGCCAAATATTCATGCTTTGATTTTTCTAGGTTGCAAAATGCATTTTATGTGCTACTCATGTGACACCTCTGTGGGACATTGCAGTAAGATTTCCTATCCTGTACTCTGTGAAAACCATCAATACTAGAAAGAAATAGGAGCTTTCGTTTCAAGAAAATGAGAATAACTCCTTTTTTCAAGTGTGAAATTTTATTTTTGAATATGGGCTTTCTTGTGACTATTTTTTCTTGTTGCATCTGAGTTCTTCTTTATCAGTAGTAGTAGATTGAGTGATTTGGCAAGCTATTTTATGTGCTTCACAAATGGGAGGAGTTTATTTCTCTCAATCTTTAGCTTGGGCCATTAGATTCGTTAATCGTCTCTCTGATCTGAGTTCTTATTTATCAATAGTAGTCGATTGGCTGATTTGGCATGCCAATTTATGAGCTTCACAAAAAGGAAGAGTTTTTTCTCTCAATCTTTTGCTTAGGACATTGGATTTGTTAATCATCTCTATAATCTCAATATAAGATTAAAATAGCAAGTTGGTGGCATAGAACTTCTTGTGGGTAGTGCTGTTTCAAAAGATTGATTGTTAGGTAGTGGCTTATCATGATGGTAACATGGAAGAGAATTAATATGGGGTCTAGTTGGATTGTCTACCCCTATATGCACTACTATTGATGGAAAAGTTGAATGCTTTGCAGTGAGGGTTGATCCCAAAGAAGAAGAGGATAAATATTGATTGCTTTGCTTCTTGCTGGACTTGTCTGGAAGATGGATGGAGGATGATATCTAGATGATAATAGTGGTATACTCAAATGTGACTTGTATTGAATGTATGAATAGAATGCTATTTGTATAGTAACAAATTCAGGGAACGTTTTGATATATCAGATAAATTGGTAAAATTTATGATTTCTGTCCTGTGTTCATTAACTTAACATATTAAGATATAGGTGATCTTAAAGCATAACAATGAGCAATCTTGCTGTTTGGTTTACAAATAGCCTTGTTATGCTTCAGTTTTTGTGCTAAATATTTATCTTTTCCATCACTGAAGTCAAGTCATCTGTTCCAAAATCTTGGTAGACTCTATACAAAAGCCGATCATCTAAAGACAGATAAATGCAGCAATCAGACCCACAAGGTGAAGAGAAATGTTCGAGCATGTGAAACAGGTATGTTACTTAAAAGATTATTTCAAACAAGGGCTATTAAAACACCCAAGCCTAAATTGTTCAGCGAAAATTATTATGTTATGAGAGAATACGTGAACCATGTTCAAGCTCTCTTAGTCGTGTTACATGAACATTCTTTATGAAGAATGCTCAATCAGTGGCCCCTCTCTAAACAGGGACTCTGTTAAATCACGGTTGAAAAGTGATATTGCTGAACGCTGAAACTTTACAGAGCATCTCACTCTCACAGTTCTTGGGTCAGTTCATCATTTACAGTGCCTTGCCATATAATTTGATGAATATAACAAGCATAAGTTGAACATTTTTTGTCTTTTTGATTGACACTGGTGGTTTGACATGATTTATCATAACAAGAATCTTATTCTTCCATTCTTATGATTCATATAAAGGAGTGGTAATGCTCCTTTAATCTGTACTCATTTGTTTTGTGGCGATTGTTCATATCCCCTTAATAGAAACATATAGCTTTTGCTTAACTTCTACTACTCCATTATTGCCATAGATTTCGCTGTCCTTCCAGTATCCATTTCTTGATCAGCGGATCGGGAACCATTGGTAATCCATACTTGAAAGTAACTCCTTGGCGTCAAAATGTAAATTAACTGATGATATTATAACCCATCAGCAACAACTGTATACTAAATAAAATATTATGTTTTTCACAATGACAGTATAGTTCTGTTGCTTTATTCACATTAAAATAAAAACTTACATAAAAAAAAGTGAAAATATGTGAATAATAAGAAAGAAATATTAACATGCACAACTTAGCATAGGTAAAGGGCAAGGAAATATCAAAATAAATAATTAGTTAAATAATTTATATTTTTGGGTACATTAATAATTTATATTTTTAAGTTTACAAAAACTCACCTTTTGAAATTGTTGAGTTGAATATTTTTTTTTCTAATCACAATTCACATCTTATCCTAAACAGTGAATGAAATATTAAATTTTTTCCGTAATATATTCAAGTTTGATTTCCCTTTTCATATTAAAAAATGATAAATTTATTTTTTTAATTGTAAATTAAAAATATATAATTTTTTGAATGCGTATGTGCAAGTGTGAAGTGCGTCCTCTACTTGCTTGAGAAGAAATTTAAATTTTATGGAAAGGAAAATATCATGAAAAAAAGAAAAGAAATTGTGGAACAAAGATTGATTGCGTAAAAACGACAACGGATTGCCCATCTAAAGGACAAGAGCAAGGCATAGCCCAATCAACAGATTAACGGCCTTCCGCTTTCAGGCAAATAAACACGGGTCGGCCCCGAACCGAAAATCCCGAAAATTGTCCCACATTCAAAGGATTGGAATGGGAGCTCCGTCTCTCTTGCTTCCTCTCTCCCTCTCTTTTCCAGGGAGACCCAATCATTCCTCTTCACGAAACCATCTCCCCAAACCCGTCTCATGTCCCAACATCTCCTCCAACACTCTAAAACCTGCCAGAATTCGAGGCAAAACTGTAGTTTTTCGAAGGAATAATTCATCAAGTCAACCTGATGAGTCCCAGTTCTTGGATGAAAAAGGTGTAGTTGACGATATGGATGGCTATCTCAACTATCTCTCTCTTGAATATGACTCCGTCTGGGATACCAAGCCTTCATGGTAATTCTGCCTGCTCCAGTTTTGCTACTTGAGAGTTGAGAAATTCACTTGTAAGGAAGTAACTATAAACTTTTGAATTGAGATTTGCTCTTGTTTATTTTATTTTGTGTAGCTTAAGATATTTTGTGGTCTGTAATAGATTGTAGCCACACATTCGAACTCTTTGCCTGGAATTCTGTTCAATTAGTAGAAGGATAGGTGCAATTCTTGGTTATTGATATCAGTAAATACCCATCAGGGTGGGAGAATTTACAAGCATGTTTAAAAATCCAGTTAAAAGTTTTCTGTTTTAGTTGTAAGTTGTTCAACTGGGAAGGGCTGTTTACTCCAACTTTAAAGATGGAGTCATTGGATCACCTAGTACGCAGTAGTAACTACTTATGAGATAAGATCCCATGGAAATTGACATTATGTAGTGTTCTATTTTTTTTCATAATTCTCAGATACGAGTTGATAGTTTCACACCTTAAGTTCTTATGTGAATTCTAGATAGCCAATATGCATCTTCTGGCTATCCCTGAGGAATCTGGTGGAGTAGACTGTCATTCTTATTCCATTAGTATATCTGTTAGCATCCATATGTCTTCATCCTGCCGTTACAGTCGTGAAAACTTCTGTTTCATTTCAATGCTGAGGACCTCGAAAGCTCTTGAGATTGGAATGGCTATTGAGCATTATCAAGTTCCTCCTTTTTTGTTTATTGTTTCAGCAAATTATGAGAATTCTCTTCTTTTATTCTTTTGGTGTATTGGAAATACTTATTGGGGAGTGGTGCTACAGAATTTCAATTCTAACATACTACTGTCAGGCAGACGTTCTATTTGTTGTGAAAATTACCTTTTTTTTTTTCCAATAGAAATTGCGAAAATTCTATTTGTTGTGATTATTACCTTTTTTTTTTCCTCTCTGAGGGATGTCCAGTGGGTGTCAAACTTGCACAAATTATATGAAATTCATAGTCATGTATATAATTTTAGTATTACTCTTGAAAATTATGACATGCATGCAGCAATTGCTTTAAATTATAGTCTTTATGTCTTCATTTAGTTCCCATTTAAGCATATGCCATTATTTCATTTGTCTTGTTTTATTGTGTTATTTGATTGCTTTTCATCTATTTGCCATTAGGTGTCAACCATGGACAATAACTCTCACTGGATTTTTAGCGATTGCCGGTAGTTGGTTGATTTTGCACTCAGTCGTAGTTACAACTATTGTACTCCTGCTAATATGCAGCTGGTGGTACGTTTTTCTGTATTCTTATCCCAAGGTAACATCACCTACTTGTTGGTTTCTTCGATTCTATTGAAATTTGGAATTGCAAATTAGTTCTTTCTTTTTAATCCTTACCTTGGTAGTTTTTACTGCATTTATTCAATGCTTAATTAGTTTTTCCTTTTCAACTTATGAAAGTTTGGAGATATGTGGGCAATGATTTTATGTCGAAACCAACAATTCAAGCCTGATGACTTCCCATGGGCCAACAGATATGACCTCAAGTGAATGATGATGAAATTGGAAATTGCTGCAAATTTATGGAATGATTGGACTTAGTGTTTAAATTTTGAAGTTCATAACTTGCTTTGATACATATGCAATAGTTGTTTATTGCCTTGATAACAGTCCTTGAATTTATGTCCCCTAACTCTAGGTATGCCAATGACTATGGTACTGAGGGCATCTTAGAAAGGTCAGCTAATCATGCATTATTGCGCATTGGACTTGCTTAAAAGGGAAGATTCATCACTATCAAGTTGGTTTACTTTACAATTCCAACATATAACGCTTCTTACTTGAGTGTCTATGCTTGTTTTTGCACAATTTTTGCATATTAGATAGTTGTATTTGGTGTTGATGCTCTATTTAGAATAGGAAAAGTAAATGTACAGCGTTGTGAGTTTCATTTCTATTTTCTTGACAGGCATATGCAGACATGATTGCTGAACGAAGAAAACGAGTGACAAGCGGTGTAGAGGATACATATGGTGTTAGGAACATCCAATGATTTTAAAGTAGAAAATGAACTTGTCAAGCCTCCCTGTTTAATATGTGTGATGTTTTGTGAGTAGATTAAATATACTAGCTCCATTTGGTTAGCTCGTACTAGAATGTTAGATTCTGTGCCTGTAATACTTTATTTAGAGTCTTGAACTTTTATTTCTCCATATTAAACACTTAACCTTTTTTCTTTCCATATTGACAATTTGTTAAGCCTACACTGATTTTTCATTATGGGAATTATTAAAGGTCAAAAAAAAAAAATAGCAGCAGCAGGAGAAAGAGGAGAGGAGAGGAGAGCATCGTTTGTTGAAAACAAAAATAATTTGGGGTTGAATAACGGTGAACCGAAAATAATCGATAGCGAACGACCATGTAAAGTATTGAACGATACGTCGTAGGGAAAGAGGGGACCAAATCACAAGAAAAGCGGACTTAAATGTGCCAAAATAAGGGGAAATTCTATCATACCCGACCCACACATTTGTAAGCGGTTTACTTGACCCGATTCGTCGATTTCTAATTCCTAATTCGAGTCGCAAAACAACCACTTTTCGTTGGCTTCATCGTTGAAAACCAGAGTGCATCGGCGGGAAAACCTTAGATGGATCTTCTCAAGCAAGAACTTCTTAAGAAACGTCAATCTCTTGCCCAAGACACCGGTGGAAAACGAGTCTTCAAGCGATCTGAAATCCAACAGAAAGAAATTCAAAAACTCCGCGAACAAGAAAAGCGAGAACTGGAAGCCAAAGCCCAACGCCAAACCGCCGCCGCCGCCGCCGCCACCACAACCTCTACTAAGTCTACCTCCGCTGCTTCTAGCGCCACAGCTACTGCCATCACCTCGACATCCACCGCCACTACATCCAAATCCCTAACTGATGAGCAAAATATTGACAACCTTGTTCTTCCTAAACAAGAGGTCATCCGCCGCCTTCGCTTCCTAAAACAGCCAATCACTCTTTTCGGTGAAGACGACGATGCTCGTCTCGACCGATTGAAGTACGTTTTGAAGGCCGGAATCTTTGAGGTTGACAGCGATATGACTGAGGGGCAAACCAATGACTTCTTGCGTGATATTGCTGAGTTGAGAAAGCGGCAGAAGACTGGAATCCTCAGCGAGAGGAAAAGGAAAGATAGAGAGGAAGGAGTGAGAGAAGAGGGAGAGGTAGGGGAAGGAGAGGGGGAACTCAGCGCCGATGGTGGGTCCATTGGGGTCGATGCTGATAAGGATTTGATGAGAATGAAGGCCAAGTTTGATGACTTGTGTGATGAGGATAAGATTCTGGTGTTCTTCAAAAGGTTGTTGAATGAGTGGAAGCAGGAGTTGGATGAAATGCCTGAGGCAGAGAAACGGACGGCTAAAGGGAAGTCCATGGTTGCTACATTTAAACAATGCGCGAGGTATTTGAATCCATTGTTCAAGTTTTGCAGGAAGAAGGTGACCATTTTGGCTTTAATTTATTGCCTTTTTGCACCGAGTATCGTTATTATATCATTGCTACAGTTCGTCATTTGAAAGCTTATATTTTTATATAATCGATTAAAATGAATCAGGTATGTCGAATAGCAGTCAAATTAGTATAACTTGTAACTATCAATGGCAAATTTACTGGGGAAAATCAAATCAAAATTTTCCGGTTTCAACTACAACTTTTGACCTTTGAGCTGCTAACTAATCAGTTTTTTATACGTAGATCAATGAGTTACACATAGTGTGATATACGTATTAGGGGTATCATACAGTGAGGTAGTAGGCTACATGTTGCTGGCAAAGTGACGATTTTTTTTTTTTTGAAATGGAGGGAGTACATGATAATTAACTTTTAATGCTTAATACTCTTTATTTTAGTAACTCTAGAAGAATACGCTTTGTATTTTTCTCTTGTAAATTATGCAAAAATTGCTGATGGAATTATTATTTTTCATAGTTTAAAAATATAGATGAATAATCAGCCCAATATTAGTAATGGGAGGCTACAAACTTGATGAAGAATCTGGCCTTTTTGAATTTTACTCATCCTGATTCATGATTCTGGTGAGTTGAGAAGGGTTCTAAGTCTGTCAATATCACAAAACTATAGGGATCAATGTCAAAACTCAAACCTAGTTGTGGAGCTTGTTGGCATAAACCTACTAGAAATGTGAAGTGCGCACCCACTCATCCTTGATGATAGCATTAGCAACCGAAGTATTATCTGAAGTCTTTGATGCTTGGATAACCTGAATGAATTAGTTTTCAGGTTTTCAGTTTCTGGATAACCTCCCATCTGTGATTTTGAGTTTTCTTTGTTTGCTGAAAGACATTTATTTTTGCATTTGTAACTTGTGGTATCCAGATATAGTTAAAGACGGCTTTTTAAGCAGCCCCTGGATGGGTTGTTTATTTATTCCCCTTTTAATGTCTCAGCCTGGAAAATTGCCACTTGACTGAACTTTTTATGGAATGTAATGTGTTCTTTTATCAGCCATGGGAGCACAATGATCATGTTTTTTTTTTTTAGCTGAAGGGAGGCTATTGCACCGAGGTTTAGGAATTAGGTGAATCAATCACCCTAAATTGATCCAGTGAACTCTCTTTTTAAGCCACTGTTCCAAACCAATTAGAGTAAGGTTGTCCAAGCTAAAAAAAGGATGTCATTACATTGGTCAATCATAATGACTTGACCATGTCAATACTATCACATGCATGCAGCACCAGTGTGTATTTCCAATGACATTGGAGTTATTAAAAAAGATTCCTTTGAAAGAGAAGTCAAAATGTTAGGGGAAGAAATGTACCCTGGAGGGAAAAAAAAGGAAGCAGCTCAAAGAGATGTAAATTAGCAGTATTGTGCATGTTGGATTGATTTCATGTAAAGCATGATGGCTTGTTTCCATTGGTCCATAATTTATATTGTTTGCTATTGTTCTCTTAATTTGTGTTCATTTAATCTTTGTTCTTTAAGATATTTTATTTTGCTTTCATACTTCAGTTTTGCTCAATAGTTTTTCTGTCTCTGCACCCTCTCAATTTTGAGTGTAAACTGCACCTTCACTCCTTTCTTTTTCTTTTCTCTTCATCACAGACAGGCATAGGAAATTGTATGGAAAGAGTGTATTCTGTTCTTTCTTTCTTTTTCCTTCTATCATTCGAATTTATGCTAGGTGTATGAAGTGTCTTACATTCAAATTATGATATCTTCTTTCTGTAGGTGCTTCCTGATGATATTCGTCAAGCATTGCTAGTGGTGGTGGAGTGCTGCGTGAAGCGAGACTACCTAGCTGCGATGGATCATTATATTAAGCTGGCCATTGGTAATGCACCATGGCCAATTGGGGTCACTATGGTTGGTATTCATGAACGTTCAGCTCGAGAGAAGATTTACACCAACAGTGTGGCCCACAGTATGAATGATGAGACCACTCGCAAATACTTACAGTCGGTTAAGAGATTGATGACTTTTTGCCAACGGCGCTATCCAACTGCTCCATCTAAGGCAGTAGAGTTCAACAGCTTAGCAAATGGCAGTGACTTGCAGTCTTTGCTAGCGGAGGAGAGGTTTTCTGGTGGTAATCAACCTTCAGAAGGAAGGCTTTGGTTAATGTCTGCTCCGGAAGAGAATTAGGTATCTCAACAAATTGTATAATAATTTTCATGTGTAATATTATCAAGGCATTCGCTGTTTAATGCATTGTCATGTGTGATAAATTCACACTGCTGGACTACTGTGTATGTTATTTATTTTCTAGCAAAGCTGAATCATTCCATTTGTTTGAATTAAATATGGAGAATTAGAGAATTCCTTGTACAGAACATGCTGACGGCAATTTCTCCACTTTAGTATTGACCATATATTTAATGCTTTGCATCTCGATATTTTGACTCAAAACAACTTAAGAGGAAGTCTTCATCCTGATTTTTGAGTGCAGTGCTCTTCATCCGCTGATATAAAGTGGGCTGCTCGTGATGATGTGGAATTTGTGATTTCATTGCCCTGGAAATGGGGATCAGACTAAGGCCGAGTTTACATTCACCCACTCATTTATATAACAAGACTCCTGTTATTATGAATGGAGTTCATCTCATGTGAAGTGGGTACTGGGAACGCATGCATTTGGTTTAGCTGAGAATTCTTTTTCTTTTTCTTTTTTCTTTTTTGGCTTATCGTGGTGATAGCTTGTGAATATAGTCGGTATAGAATTATTTTTCCACTGCTAGCTTATTAGTATGGTCAGATTTTTTCCCCAAGGTTTGAAGTATATTTAGTGGCCGAAAAGGTAAAAAACCTTTCTTTGGAATAAATATCAGGATTTTATATCTATAATGATAAGGACATTTTCTTTTTTAACTGTTTTAAAATATAGTTTTATTATTTTATTTAAATTATAGTTATATTATTATATTTAAATATTTTGTAATTAATAATATTATATTTAATTATTTATAATGTCTAAATTATAATTATTTTGATTCAATTAATAGCTATTTTGATTTTTACAACAATTAATAGCTATTTAAAATGATAAGAATATATTTTTTTTCTCAAAGTATAATTCTATTACTTTATTTAAATTATAGTTTACATTGCAAGTTAATTATTATACTTCTATTTAAATATTTTATAATAATAATCTTATATTTCATTATTTATATTTTTTAAATTATAATTATTTTGATCCGATCAATAGTTATTTTGATTTTTAATTTTTAATTTTTATAATAATCAATAGCTACTTAATATAAATAAAAGATAAAATATATAAATTATAGAAAAAATTTTATCTGTTAAATAAATAATTTTTTTAATATGTATGAGATGATAAATATTTTTATTATTTTGAAAAGGAGAAAATTATTTAATATATTTTTTATTTGACCCTTTAAAAATAAATATATAAGTTAAAATATTATCATAATTTTATTATTTTAATGGTGGCTACTATTTAAATTACGGTTATTATTTAAATTACGATTTTTATTCAAATTAATACTCATATTTCAATTACGACTAAAAAAATATATTTAATATTTTTTAATATTTTAATGTGTTGGATAAATCAATATATATTGAACTCTCTCCATTAAAAAATAATACAAATTTTTTTATCTATTTTAAAATATAGATCTAATATTTAATTTAAATTATAGTTACATTATAAATTAATTATTATACTCTTATTTAAATATTTTGCAATCAATAATATTATATTTAATTATTATATTTTTTAAATTACAATTATTTTAATCTAATCAATAGCTATTTTTATTTTTTATTTTTATAATAATTAATAGCTATTTAATATAAATAGAGTATAAATAGATAAACTATAAAAAAAATTATTAATTAATTAAATATTTTAAATATTTTTTAATATATAAAAGATGAAAAATGTCTTTAATATTTTAAGACGGAGATTATAATTTAATAAGATGTTTTTTATTTGACCCGTTAAAAATAAAAATAAAGTTCGAAACTCGGTCGCGCTACAATGGAATTGGTTTTTGGTCGGTGGTTTATTCAAATTAAATGTGAAACTTGCACCCGGTGTGGCCTATGTATTGTAAGCCACCAAGAAGATATTACAGAAAAGAAGTACGAGAAAGAACCAAGTTTTGGTGGGACCGCAGTATCAAAATTAGAAATCCTATTGGTTAAAGCGATATCTACTTATCCAAAGATCAAAATCCAAAAGACCCACCGCTCATCCAGAAGAAGCAACGATCCCTTTGCTTCTTGTCCACTCGGCCAAACCGATAAAACAGAAATACCCATAATTTTTCCTCCAAATTTGCATAACCATGGCTACCCAAGCAGGTCTCTTCACCCCGGCCATCACTGCCCCAAAATCCAGCAATCCCACTTTGGTTCCATGGAAACCAACCCCAAAGCCTATCACCTTTTTCACGAGTCAAAGATCACTCAAAATTGCGGCAGCTGCTGAACAGAAAACTGAGGCTGCACCAGCTCCAGTGGGTTTCACCCCACCTGAATTGGACCCAAACACACCCTCCCCAATCTTCGGTGGCAGCACTGGAGGGTTATTGCGGAAGGCACAAGTTGAAGAATTCTATGTGATTACATGGGATTCACCCAAAGAGCAAATCTTTGAGATGCCGACTGGTGGAGCAGCTATTATGAGGCAAGGACCTAACTTACTGAAATTGGCTAGAAAAGAACAGTGTTTGGCTCTTGGTACCAGATTGAGATCCAAGTACAAGATCAAGTACCAATTTTATAGGGTTTTCCCTAATGGAGAGGTCCAATATCTTCACCCAAAAGATGGAGTTTATCCTGAAAAAGTGAACCCTGGCAGGGACGGAGTTGGTCTAAACTTCAGATCCATTGGGAAAAATATTAGTCCCATTGAGGTTAAGTTCACTGGCAAGCAAGTTTATGATATATGAGATATATATTATCAGAGATGCATTTGTACCCTTTTAATTTTCACATAAATGCTTCAATTCTGAAATTTCTACATCATCCTTCAGGCAAATTTCTTGATCTAACAGGATTTTTTTTTTCAGTTTAATGTTTTATCCGTTCAATTTGCTTAAATTTTTTCTTGTTTTCCTTTTTTTTTTCCCCCTTGTATGGACCAGTAATTATTTCTGGGTCATGCCCAAGTCCGAAACAATATGTTCAAGTAACTATAATTGATAATTAATAATTAGGAGGAAGTATGGGAAATACAAAAAGAAATTGTAAACTAATAATAATAATTATCAACTTGACAAAATCTTTATTTGAAATCATAAAATAAACATGGAAAGGAAAATTAAATGAAATTTAACGTAGCAAATTTATTTTATTTGAAAAGTTTAAGAAACTTTTTAGAATAAATATATCCATTTGAATTATTATAGATCTATATTTAAATTTTAATTAGAATGGTGTCTTCGTTAACTTCAGGATGTAAATATTTTATTTTTTATAAAATAATTTTAGTTATTTAATTATAAATGAAAAATATTTAAAATATATTATAACAGTTAATAATAAAATTAGAAAGTAAATAAAATATAAAATAAATGGATACCAATATCATACATAATTCTAACATTATATGAAAGGTAATTGGATATATAAATTTTAAAAAATATATAATAATAAATATATATAAAAATAATAGAATAATAAATTAAAATGAAATAGTAATTAATGATAATAATAATGGCTAAAAATAAATAACAAAATCAGTAAAAAAAACTAAAATCATTGTTCATTTATAGCAATTTCAGCTTCTCTTTTAAATTATTAATAGATTATACAATTGAAAAATATATAGATATAATAATAAAAAAATATTAAGCAATACAATTTATTTGAATTTTACTATTTATAATAATTAAAAATATATATAATTATTCCTTCATTTTATTTTTATACAAAAGAGTCATATTTAATTTAAATGAGCATAATTTAGATTTTTAATAAAAAAATTTATTAAATGAATTAAATTATTACGATTTTATTTGTTATATAACTTAATTTTTTTAATATTATGATTTAGTTAAAATAATTAAACTCTATTATTTGTATATTTTTGAATATAAAAATTGAGAAAATGAAATTGAATTGAATTGAACTGAATTCTTTTATGAGATTTGAAAAATTAGGTGGTAAATAAAAGGAAGAAATATTTAGAAAATTAATAACTATAAATATTCAATTTTATTAGAGGCTAAATTTCCAAAAAAAATTAAAAAGTGAAAATTCATTGAATAATTTGCATTTACGAATTATACACTCCCAATAAAGTTTTTAAGCGTTGCGTTTAAGTCATATTTCCTAAACAATTCCTGAAACTTAAAAAGAAAAAAAAATTCCAAGATATAAGGGGAAAAGAGGTGTGTTAAAATCACCACAAATGGTACACAAGCAAGCCAGCCACCTATTTCCTCTAAGCATATGAGTGCCATGTAAACGTACACGTGTCATCAAATCTCTCATCCTGACCGTACGCCATCTCTCTCAAAACTTCCATGCTTCTCGCCGTCTCTCATATCCGCCCCCTATGGATACCCTCCTCCACACCCCAACCACCACGGCCAAGCGTCCCTGTCCCTTCTCCTCCACCGCCACTGCCCCCTCCACCACCACTTTACCAAGTTCTAGCAGGCTCCCGAGCATGAACCACCAAGTGGACAATCTACTCCAAACATTTCTAGACCTCGCAGACTCGCCTTCTCTATCTATCGATCTATCATTCGACCGTCTCCTCGATTCCTTCCCTTCTGACTCCGATCAGTCCCTCCTCATCGATCGCGCCCTGAAATTAGGCTCTATACTCCTCGAAGCCGGTAAACGTTCCGCCAGAAAACGCTCTTCCAAGCACAATTCCTTGGCCTGGGCTTTACCTCCTGATCTTACTATCAAGGTTCGTTTTATTTCTTTCCTTAGAATCATTTATTGCTTGACTGTGTAATTGTTTTTGAATTCTTGGGGGAAGAAGGTGGCTTTATTTCAATTTAGTACGAATATGGAGATACGCGTGCTGCATGTTGTTTGATTATAGTTTGTGGCAGTAAATTTTGACGCTAAATTGTAATGCAGAAGGTTGAGGTTCCAATTTTGGTTGTGTTGTATGGGTTGGAAGTTGAGTGTTGCCTATTCCATTTTTTTTTCACGAGATATTTAAACTGAAATAGATGTGGAATGTGAACTTTCTTGCTTGGAGGATCGATATAGAATTTCGCAATTGAGAATTATAACTGCGCATTTATCAGTGCCTTGTTTGTGGTTGTTGGTCTCAAATGCGGTTTGGGTACTGAATGAAAAGGATATGGTTTGTGAGTCTTCTTTCAGTGGATTTTAATGATGGTTTAGGTAGGAATAGGAATAGCAATACTATCAGCATAAGATTCTCGAATCTGAAAAACTTGTTTGTTGAATGCTTATATTGTAAACTTTTCTGTTAGTTGGAGCATTGCAGTTTTTATGATGCTAAACATATTTAGCACCATGACACTGACAAGTAACCTCGGATTCTCATTTGTGTGCTGAGAAATTTGTAGCCTAGGAACTTGATGATGACTTCTTTTGTTTTTTCTTTTTCAATTCATTTTTAAACATTCTGTAGATAACTGATTTCTAATTTACTACGCATCCATTGTATCCTTTGCATTAAGGCTTCCCTTTCTATTGTATGCTCATACCTGTTTATGTGTCTGATTCATTTGGGCATGCACAGGTATTTTCTATGCTTGATACACAAAGCTTATGCTATGCTGCAGCAACTTGTTCAATGTTCCACAAATGTGCCATGGATCCCCTGTGCTATGCTAATATTGACTTGACAATGGTTATCCCAAAAGTCAATAATGCAGTTGTGTCCACAATGATCCAACGTGCTGGCAAGGCCCTTCAGTAAGAAATTCCCATCTATTGAACTACTTTTCATTTGTTTCTGTAGGTGTTATCAAATTGTGTGCTTGAAATTTTTATTTTTGGAAATACTGGCTTAAATACAGTTGTCCAAAAAGTTACCAGTGAAGTTTGTCCACAGTGATGCAGTATCCTGGAATACCCATTTAGTTAGAAATTCCCATTTAACTAAACTTTCTATGTTTACAACTAGTGGTGTATCGTGTGCTTGGAATTTCTATTTTTGGAATCATCCTCATTTCATATCTTGCAGGTTCTTAGTTTTTTCTTTTCCTTCATTTGATGGGGTAAAGGAAACAATTATTCCATATCAAAACAGATTTCATTCTTGTTTTCAAATAGAACTATTCCTTGAAAATCAGTTTGAAGTCAAGAAAATCCTTTAAGCTACAACCTGAAGCTAATAGCAATGCAGTCTTACCATCTCATTTGGGTTCGTGTTATCTGGTCCCTAGATAGTGGTTTCACACATTTACTAATTCTTATCATCAAATTGGTCTTAAATTTTGTCTGAACATGGGCTTGATGTTTTCTTCTCCACTGCTCAGGAATGAGAAGGAATATATTGATATCATTATGTAGGGAGGAGTTGAGGAAAACTCTGTTGGTTAAGAAGATGTTTGCTTGCCCTCTTAAATGTTCTTGAAAGAATGGCGGTATTTTATTGATGAATGAGAATCATGCATTATAAGTAGTTAGCTGAATTTACATCATTTTCCCTATGATTTTGTACATGGATACTATCATTGCCTTCTTAATTTTTTGTTTCTCTCTTTTTTCAAATGGTTACTTAGGTCCCTTAAGCTTGGTATAGTTCCTGGTCCAATTGTGTCTCCTGGATCTTGCCAGCCATTGGTTTATAGCATCAGGAGTTCTATAGATGCATCTAACTTTTCATGGAATGACAAAAAGACCAGACAAGGGAAAGAATCATCCATTCTTACGAGATCCTGCCTAAATCCTTTGAGTGGGGATGGTGGTGCTGCAGGGTATGGTTGCAAACAATGATTTTGAGAATCTCTGGTTAATATTTTGTTCAGTTTATTTTTAACATCTTGTTTATTCATTATGTAAAGGAGTCTTTTGAGAAGGTTGCATCTTTACAATGTTGAAAGAATGGATAACACTTCACTTTGCATGGCACTATCGGCTTGCTCATCTCTCCTAGACCTGGAAATTGTTGGCTTGTAAGTTTTCCAGAGTTGGATATTTGTGCATTATGGGTTTGAGAAATTCTATAAGATGGTAATGACTGTTGTTGCAAAATAATGAAGCAGGGGTAAAACTTGCTAGTATCGCACTTTAATTTTCTGGGTGCAAGATCAATTCCTGTTGGTCTTCCTTCTGATTTAATGTTTCATCTATTAGCATACCGTCCAAAGTAGATCTTTATTTGTGGATTCTAAAACAGAACCTTTTTTTTCTTTTTTTTTTTTTAAAAAAAGAACCCTTTTTTCTTCAAAAAAAAGAACTTTTTTTTTTCTTAAAAAAAAATATATATATATATATATATATTTTTATATAGGAATTGGAAGCTGGAGGCCTGGATGTGTTGTTTGCAGACATCCAGTTAATTGAAATATAATTTTATCTTAAAGTTTTTTTTTTCTTTTTACCTCTTGTGATGGTGAAAGCGGTTAGGACAGGCTGAACAAATTGCTTACTAGTGCTTTTACATTGAGTAAAACCCAGCTAAAGTTTTTACTGTTTGTATCAAAGAATAAAGGGAATGCAGATTGTTAATTAACTTTGAATGAAATGTTTGGACGTCTGTGGAGAATGTATCGAGCAATTTCGTATAATCTTTAAATATTTCATTCTTAATGTTTCATGAAGAACATAAGCTAGATAAAAGAATGAGAAGACCTAGGACATAGAGCCAGACCACACTGTAGGCTCTTCAGGGCAGCAACTCTGGATAGTAATCGAAGTTTTTTCAGAGATTTAATTAACTATGAAGGATATGTGGAAATTGTTATGTTTTGTGGTGGTCTAATGACTGATTGGAGTGCATTTTGTGGTAGTTGAATCAAGGCAAATTTATTGTACCTCCAAAATGTGAATGAAAATGAAAATAAAGAAATTATTCCCTCTCAATTTAGAACCAGTAATCCTGATATCAGAGAATTCACAGTTAATGGGAGCAAACAACTTCCTTAACAACCACAACATCAAATTTTTCTGATATATGAATATCCTAATTATGAAGTTGGATGACACTCCTAAAAAGTTGGAAAGAAAAATTTAGATTTATCAAGATTAACTTATCTTTTCCAAAAAAAAAAAAGAGATTAACTTCTGAATTGCTCTTGCCTCAACTTCATGACACGTGGATTGTGGTTGATATTCATATTTTTTGAGAATTTTGATACTCATTAGTATTATTATTGTTAAGGGTTAAGTAAGAATGCTTAATGTTTTCTGGTAGCTATAAGACTATCAGGGTGTTTCTCAAAACTTAAAAGCCGGTCAAAACTGATTAAAAGCAGTTTTTAGATTATAAGTTGTTTATTTAAGTGTTTCTGAAAACTTAAATAGTAGATTATAATCTGATTTTAATCAGTTTTTTAAAAGTTGGGTTTTGCTACTTTTTTTTTAAGCACTTATTTTTTAAGCTGTTTTGACCAAGTAAAAAACTATACTATCCCTACCTAATCTTCAATATTTCAAATTTGCCCACCCTATACACTTTAGTTTTTTATTTTTATAATTTATTGATAACACCAATATTATTATTATTATTATTATTAAATAAATTTTATTATTATTACTATTATTATTATTATTACAAAATAAATTTTGAATTGACATTTAAAAAATTATTTTTATACAATAAATAAACTCAGGGATAGTTTGGTCATTTTGACAGTTTCTGCAATTAAAAATTGATTATAAGCTGATTTTACAGAAACACTTAACTGATTATAAACTGATTATCAGCTGATTATTAACTAGTTTACAGAAACGCTTAACTGCTTATTTTTAATCTGATTATAATATAAAAATCACTTATTCACAATAAGCTGAAAAGCTCCAGTTTTGAAAAACACCCGCTATAATGTTTACTGGTAACTCTTCAACCTGCACTTGTTAATTGCATGTTTAGTCTTTTTGAATATATATATATATATATATATGTATGTATGTATATGTATACTCTTTCCATAGGTATCTGAATTATTTATTCGTTTGGGGGATGGGGTGGTGGGAAGCAGACATGTTGAGTTGAGGCAAACTTTGGTGTCAGTGAGCATGAATTGTCCCTTGTTAGAGCGCTTGTTTTTCGAGTCTTCAAAAACAGGTGCAGTGTCTTCATGAAGATTTTTGTTTTCATTCTCCTAAAAGTTATTTGCTTACTGTATATATTTAATATCAGGAAGAGATGAGAGTTTGAAATCGCCAACCTGTGTGGATCTTGTAAATAATTGTCCAAACTTAACTTCATTGGCTCTCAGAGGCTTTAAGCTGCATGATTGTAAAGTTCGCATACTTGTGAAGGTATGTTGAAGGATTAAATGGCTCAATTCAAATGTACTCATTTTTTTGGAAAATATATCTTATGTGAACATAGAAAGTGCTTTCTGTCCCTCCATAGCAAGATTTGATTATTACTTTAGTTTATTGTTGTAAATGTCTGATTACTCTTGCAGTTGTCAAAGGAGACAAAGCAGGTAATTTAACCAGAAAGAATGTATATATTGACTACCTGCTGTAGGGGTGTATCAACTTTATAATTTTGTTGCTCTTTGAGAGAACGAGTTCCATAGTTGTTTCTTCAAGTTCAAGCACAATGTCTAATAGTCTCATCTCCCATTAATTTATTTACTAAAAGACTATTGCTTGAATTGCAACCGTGGTTGTACCTTTAGATGGGTAAAAGCACCTTTTTCTTGTCATCTGGAGATGTCTGTGTTTCACTTAGTGGTCAGTTGAAGTACTTTGTAGGAATTTTTTTAGTATGAATCTTGCAAACTTAGTTTGGTTTGTCTAATGATATGTGATTCAGTATCTGCATTTATATTTTACAAATTTCATTGTACTAAGCTCTGAGAATGGAAAAAGGTAAGGTGTAGATTTATTTCTTTGTTTTATAGTTATAGTTTGGTATCTGGTTAGTTAGGTTCATATGTACTACACTGTAGCAAATACTATGTCAGTTCTGAGTTTGGTGACTTGACTTGCACGTGTTAATCTCTCTTGCTGCCCATGCAGGGATTTCGGAAACTAAAATATGTTGATTTTTCGACATCATATTCAATCACTGGAGTTTTTTTGAGGTTTGTTCATCTCATATGGACTAATGGCTGCCATCAATCCTCGATTTTCACTATCTGAATCATACTAGTTTTGTTTTTTTAATTTAATTTAATTAATAGGAACCTTGGAGGTAGCATGGGTGGGAATCTTCTGGAGGTTTTAATTTTGCGGGACTGTATGCATCTCAAAGAGGTGGATAACTTCCTCTCCTTCCTAACTCCTATGACATTCATTCCTCTTCTCCTTGCAAACCTAATTATTTAGTAAATACCTCATTGTCTTGTGCAGGTGGAAGTTGCTCGGTTATTGACAGCAGTTCTTGCAGGAGACTTCAAGTCTCTCCGACATCTGGTGGATATATCATATTGTTGATATCCTGATTTGTTATTTTAAACCTCCAGCTTTATACTTGATTTCTTCTAATCCTTCTTGATGCCTTTGATTAGGACGTATCCAACAGGGAAGGTTTAGCTTCTGAAGCTGACTGGTATCATAGATGTTACACTTCAAGGTAATAGTTGTTCCTACCAGCTATTGGATTCGTTATCCTTGCAGTAAATATCTTCACATGAGAAATGTATGTCATATTTTGCTGGATATTGCAGTATCATTCCTATAAAGCAGGTTTTAGAAGCAAGGCCTGATATATGTTTGCTAGCTGAGTTTCCATTGGAGGGGAGGTAGGTTGATACTTGATGACAACAGAACTCAACTCTTGATTATTTTTCATTATAAGAAATGCTAAAGAAAAATGGGAACTGAAAAAGAGAAAATTTGGATTTAAACTTTCCATGGTTGTTTGGGATTCTGGGTTTTGCAGTTTTATTGATATTGAACAAATGATTGATAGCGACCTAAATAATGAAGTCAGCCTGCCGTCGCAACTGAGCAGTCACACATCAGATGGTTCTTTGTTCATGAATACATCAGAAAGCAGCTATAATAGTGACCAGAGTAGTGGCAATGAGGAGAGTGGTTATGTTGTTTACGAGGAAAGTTCAGATGAAGTTGATTTTCTGGTTGTGTAGGTAAACTGCTCTAGCAAGGTCTTGAATCAATTAACAGCAATGAGCTTGGTACCTTTCCTTTCTACCTCCCTTCCCAACTTTCTCTATTTTTATGCTTTTGATGTCAGACTTGTGGGTTTTTACTTCTTTCAATCGTATTCTTGTTCCTCATGGAATAGTGTCTCTTCATATTTCCCCGTGTTATTGAGAAAGAGAAAAAAAAAACACACACACACACACACAAAAAATCACACCAATCCAATGCGGCCAAAGATTATATATAAATTTTTTATTTTTTGGCACTTCTGATTGCATGAACATGGATACATGTTCCTCAATTTAACATGCTGAAAATCAGTATTTTAGTAGCTATCTATAGGATGCAAATAAATATTTTCAGGCCTTATATTTGTGGCTAAACAAGAAGTTTATTGGACTTGTTTCCATAATGAGGCTGTCAGAATTTTCCTTCTTCTGAGTTGGAGTTCTGATAGGCGATAGCAGTACTGGTGCAATCATATTGGAACACAGCCATGTTGGCACTTTTTTGGTTGGTTTCCCCCTATAGTTGGTTACCTCTAATCTCCTTGTTGTATTAACTGTATTTTCAAACATATGCTTCTTTAGGAGGAGGCTTTTGTTGAGAGGTAGCTGGAAGTGAAGAATGATTGACGGGTGGACATCTTCTCATGTATGCTCTCTCATCCGTCTCTTGGCTGTGGTGTGATGCCTCGAAGCTGTGGATGTCTCAGGGTTGGTCACTTGAGGACCTGTATCTTATTCACAGAGATGACTGTGCAAAAGCCTCTGGGAATTTGCCCCATCTTCAAATTCAATATATATATAATTTGATTTTCGTAAATTCATCGTTCATTTGGGGTGATTGAGGATATGCTTGTAGCTGCCTGCGGTATAATTTGGGTCCCAGAAATTGGATGGTTTGTTATTTGTCACTCATCCATCGAAACTTGGGACGCAGGCGAAATTGACCATATTTGTAATATTGATGCCCGTAGCTCCTCCAACCGAAATTGTGGTCTTGGTTGTGTATGATGTTACCTTTTGAGCTATATTTCACATTTAAGCAATGCAGCAGGACTATGAATTTAATTATTTGGTGGAAATTTGTATAAATTGAAAGCATGATGTATTTTTTTAGTAGCCTGATGAATGATGATTCTCACCTTTTTTGCCATTTAGTTTATAGCCGTGAAGAACATTCTCTTCTGCCTTTGAAATACAATAGACTTGAGTGGGGCGAAGAGACTATGGAGCCATAGAACCATCTGTACCATAGCGTAGAAATGCTTTTTTATTAACTATATTTTTGTATAATATTTTTTTATTTCTATCAAATTATATTCTAATTTTAAATTTAATCTGTTGATCTACTGTAAAACATAAAACATGACTGTTTGAAAAAAATTGTTATAATATATATAGATCTTTTTAACACTGTAATTTTTATTAATCAATTATATCTTATTTAAATTTATACAATTAGAAAAGAAAAATGCATTAATTCCTATCATAATTTAAAAATTAAATATATAATATGATATAATATGCTTTCAAATCATTTTTATTTTTCCTTATTCTATTTTTTATTTTTCTTATTATTTTTAATTTAATTTTTAAAATAGAATTATAATTAAGTTTTTAGATATGGATAACATTAATAAGAAAGCATAACAGTAATTATAATATCATGTAAAATACAAGATAAATTTATTTATTAAATAATTAAATTATTTTTACTGATGCATAAATTAGTGAAATGTAGTTGACAATTAAAGTGAGTTTATAATAAATAATATTTATTTTATGAAATTAAAAAATTTAGAAACCTTAGCCGTCGCTCTGAGTTTTTTTTCATCATTCTTAATGAGCCTCGGACATATTTTTTAATTGGCAACAAGCCCATTCGTTTTTCATTTTTTTTTTCTTTATCATCTATGACTTGAGTTTTTGGATTATTTTTATTTTTTAGTTTTATGTGCTTTTATTTATTGATCATTCTCAAAATAAATTTTAAATTAATATATTGAAATCTAGCCGTTGTTTTTATATTCATATTTGTTTATTTTTTATAAAAAAAATGAATATAATTAAAATATTTATTATGAAATTTTATCCTTTCATCTTTGAATATTTTGTGCTTTTTTTTAAAATAATGTCTTGTATTTTTTTAATAAAATTTATTTATTATTTTTAAATGAATGTGCTTTTTTTTAAAAATGTGATTTAATATATTTTTATAGATGATAAATATAATAATTCCTATTAAAAATTAAATTATTATCAATATGTTACTATTAATTATTATTTACATTGATAAAATTTAAAAATATATTGTAATTTTATTAGTTATGTATATTTTATATAGTTTAAAATTTTATAATTTTATTTATATTTTATATATTTATTAAATTATTAATAAAAATTAATTTTGTATTAAAAAAATTTATTCTACCATTAAATATATAAATTAATTAATAAAAAATATTTTAATTTAATTAGAATCTTTAATTTTAATTTTTTAACTATATAATTACATTAATATTTAATGAGGAGAATTTTATTATTTTTCATCATTTATATTTGATGGGGGAATAAAAGAATAATTTATTAAAATATTTATTCTATGTACGTGCATGCTTAAAAATTTGTACCGAGATGATCTCACTTCTTGTAATCTGCCTTGAGTAAAGCTGTAAAGGTTACTTCAAAAAAACGGCTGTAAAAAAGTTTTTTCCTCTCACTCTTCAATTTTTTGGACCCCGCTTCTATCCATATGCATCCGGACGGACACCACTCTACTCCCATATAAAATAGAACTAACTCCGTCGTCGACGGAACAGTTTGTTTAGTTAATAATGGCCGGCGGTGAACAGACACCACCGTACAGACCATACCGTCATCTCAAAACCTTGGAAGCGCACGAACGAGCAGTTTCGTGTGTCAAATTCTCTAACGACGGCGCTCTTTTAGCTTCAGCCTCCCTCGACAAAACCCTAATCCTTTGGTCAGTGTCGAACTTCTCGCTCCTTAGCCGCCTTAAGGGCCACTCTGAGGGAGTCTCCGATCTAGCCTGGCCGTCGGATTCTCACTACATCTGCTCCGCCTCTGATGATCGCACTCTCCGTATCTGGGAAACCCGGGCTCCTTTCGACTGTGTCAAAACCCTCAAAGGCCACTCCGATTTCGTGTTCTGCGTGAATTTCAATCCTCAGTTGGCTCGTTTGATGAAACGATTCGTATCTGGGAGGTGAAGACGGGGAAATGCATTAACGTGATTAAAGCTCATTCTATGCCGGTTACTTCTGTGCATTTTAACAGAGATGGTTCTTTGATTGTTTCCGGAAGTCAGGATGGCTCTTGCAAAATTTGGGAGGCCTCAACAGGAACTTGTTTGAAGATGCTTATTGACGATAAGGATCCAGCAGTTTCGTTTGCCAAGTTCTCCCCCAATGGAAAGTACATTCTTGTCGCTGCACTTGATAGCACTCTTGTAAGTTGTTTCTATCTCTCTCTGTTAAAGCTTCTTTGTTCAATTCAGTTTGATTTATGATAATAAAATGCCAATTGAGGACATCGGATTCGAGTCTGATTTTGCTTGATTAAATATTCTGTTCTTTGGAGGCAAAGAAAAGTTGCAGAATTTGAGATATTTCAGCCAATTGTGGTTGCCATTTTGACAAAGTTTGATTATTTAGTTTGATATATCCTTCCTTTCATTTTTTTTTTCCAATTTTTGTAGCTCAAATAGTAACTAAGATTGGAGTATGTGATGGCAAGAATCCAATTTTCTTTCCATTTTTGGCAATTAGAGGAGTCAGTACTTGAACTAGCTTTCGGGTCTCTTCAATCAATCTCTGCTTCTAACGTGCACACATGTGCATATAGTTTATTTGTTAATGCGTTTTCCAATTTCTTTTATGCAGAAGCTCTGGAATTACTCAACTGGAAAGTTCTCGAAGATTTACACAGGTCATACAAGCAGAGTATACTGCATAACCTCAACATTCTCTGTAACAAAGGGGAAATACATTGTTAGTGGGTCAGAAGACAATTGTGTTTACTTGTGGGATCTACAGCAGAAAACTATGATTCAGAAACTTGAAGGCCATTGTGATACTGTCATTTCTGTTACTTGACATCCATATGAGAATAAAATAGCTTCTGCTGGCCTTGATGGCGACAGAACCATTAAAGTTTGGATTCAAGATTGACTTTAAATTTCATGCCTTTGTTTAAGGGAGATAGAGATTACAAATGACATCTAGAACGTAATTCATATTATTGTTGTTTTAATTTGAGGACTCAAGACTGTCCAGTCCATTAAAATGATTTATAAATCTTTTTTTTTAAAGAAAAATGATTTATAAATCTTGAGAATTGAGATATTTAATCTAACATTTGAATGGGCAGGGACTCAAGTTAAATATTTTTTTAAATTGATGAAATTCATGTGTTTTTGTCGTCAAAATGTAATAAAGAAAAATGAAGTTTTTTCTAGTGACATCCAAAAATAGATTTTATAAACGTTTCTGACATATTATATCCAGCTTTTATAAATGAGCTAATGGAGAAATATTAATTATATTTATTTTCAAAAGTGACTGTTTAATAATTTTTTATATATTAATTTAAAAATATTTATTATAGTTTCTTTTCTAATAAATAAATTTATAATAAATATTTTTCTATCAATAAAGAAGAGATTGTTGAACAATCACTCTCTAAAGTGATTATAATTAGTATTTCTCTTTTGTTACTATTATAGTATTGTGAAAATATATTTAAATTATTATTTAAAATATATATATAATATGATTATAAAAATATGTAATGCCCTGTAAATTTTAACTGTGAATTTTTCTATAATAAGTGTATGCAATAAGTGAGATTTGTTTGGAGTGTTTGAAATATACATAAAGTGGCATAGATTTTAGGATTATTTTAAGAATTTTTTTTTTAAATGATAGAAGTTGTTTATTGTATATGGGTGTGTCAATGAGAAGATACGGGCGTATGTCTTGAATTAAATTTAGAAATTTAATTTTGAAAGTTAAGTACATGGTATAAATGATAAAGTAGAAAATGATGAATAATAAATCTTAAAATTTACTGAGAAAATTATTTTTACGATTTTACGGTACTAAAAATTGAATTGAAATCAAAGGTTTAAAATGAGGGTACACCATAGTTATTGTGAGCATGCCCTCACTTGATTAAACTATATATATATTTCTCATTTCTTCTTCCATTCCCCATCTTCTTTTTTTTCTTCTCCCTTTTATCAAATTAATCAAGGATAAAGGAAAATATATCTTTTGTTATAAATTTTTAAGAGAATTAGTTAGAGAATGTAATATTATCAACAAGTGATCAAAAGAAAAAGAGAAAGAAATGAATTTTTGAAAAGATGTATGTGTTTATATATCTTTATTTGCAAATATTTGAATTTCTTTTGAGTTTAAATATTTGAATTAGTTGATTGAGTCACTCAAAATGAGTTATTTCTTAAAGTATTTGATTTGAACTCTTTTTATGTCAAAAATTTTGATTTTGATATATTTTTAACTTAGATTTTCAATATGTTTATATTTTATGAAGTTGAAAGTACAAAATACATGATTTTGAGATGCCACGGACGTGGTTTAGAGGTGCCATGGGTGTGGCTTCAAAGTCAAAATTGTTGAAGGAAAAATTACTCTGAAGGCAGATCCAAAATCAATGTCACGGGCTTGGCAACTGAGTGCCATGACCTTGGGGTTAAAAGTGAGGTTGTTTCTTTAAAAATTTTGATAAAACAAAGTCGCTCTGAATATCACGGTCGTGAGCCTTGAAGGCCACGACCGTGGGGGTCTACAAATGTATTTGGCAGCTTCATTTTGTATCTCACAAGTGTGGAGTTGAGATGCCACGTCCATAGGGTACTTGAATAATATTTTTGGCTTGTATTTTGTAATATACAGACCTAATATGAGGCTTATATGTTTATATTTCTACCTTTGTATTGAAAATTTATGTATATATGTTAAAAATGTGGAAAAAGTAGAAAATGATAAGTGTGTGTTAATTATATACAATGTTAAAAGTGAAAAGTTAAGATTGGATAAAGAGTGTAAAGATTAGAGAAAAATGATTATTTATAACATGTCAAGCAAATATGATTCTAATGGAAGATGTGTTTAGAAAGTATAAGGTTTGTAAGATTTTAGAGTTAAAGGATTTGATATCTCAAAAGCAAGGTTATGTTTATAATACTTAGGTTTATTAAAGTGTTAAATATTTAAGTTGAAAATAATTTGTCTTTAGTAGCCAATTGGCTATCTAAAGTATACTATTTAGGAAATTAGAATGATGAACCAATTGTTTATTAATTAAAAGTACATGTGCAGCTAAATGGTTAATCCACTGAAGGAAAACTTTGAGTTAAGTAAGTTAAGTATAAAGTGTTTATATAATAACTATACGATTAAACTATGCGAAAATAAGTTAATAAAGAGTTTGAGGAATAAAAATGTTATTAATTGATAATCAAGGCTCAAATGGAGTCGTGTAATTGGAGAGAGGTTGATATTAATTATTTGGTTTAATAAGTGAAATTTATAAAAGGAAATTAATATATGTTCTTTATTAATTAAGACAAGTGTTGTTTATAGTTAGAGAAGGATTGAAAGATAATTATATAAGAATAATGGATTTTATATTACTTATCTAAGGGATAAAATGATTTGAGAAATAAAATATGAAGAATGATATACTAATGAATTATTATTGATTTTAAATAATTCGGAGAGCAAATTAAGAAAACATAAGAGAAGAATGAAGTGATTAGGTTATTTTGTGGTAATTCATATGATAAAGGTATACAAATCACATACTTTGTATATGGTTGATAGTAATATCATTTGATAATTTAAGACAATTCATTGATTATATACTTAAGTATTTAGAAAGTTAAATTATATAAATTGATAAATCACTGATGTTCCAAATGGTGTAGATAACGAGATGAAGAAACTAAGAAATATCTACAAGAAGTGACTGAGTGATGAAAATAAGAATATGAAATATACATATTGTATATTCATCGTATACTTGATTGTAATATTATTTAGTGATTGAAAATAAGTCAGAGTGTATATATAAATGTTTAAGAGTTGATAGATAATGATTAATAATATCAGAAAAAGAGAAATTGATAATGTGAAAAGGAAAGAATCTAGTGAGATTCGAAAATAGCCTTATAGTGAAATGATATCCCAAGTATCAAGTTAGTGACATATATATTTATATTTATATTTAAGAAAGTAAGTGTTATATTACAAGAAATTAGTAAAAGGTTATAATATGAAAATGCACTGTTAGTGAAATGTACCTATATATATAGGTATGTATATATCGATATATGTGAGTGTATTAAATGTAGTGCATACATTATATACATATATACAAAATCTTCAAGTGAAATAATAGTTCATAGATTCCTACTATGTTAGAGAAATAATTAAATAAATAGAAGTGAAAATCTATTTAGATTTCATTATTATAGTGAAAACGTGAAAGTGAATTAAAAAACAATAATTGAGGAATAAATAAGATTAACTAAATTAATTGTATACAAATATTATGTAAATACATATGATTATTCATATGATAATGTGTTTGAAATAATTGTTCATAATTATTTATAACCTATAAATTTACGGTGATAAATAAACAAATAAAAGAGAAAGTGTCATATTATAATAAATATTATAATTAAAGAGCTAATTTGAAATGGTGAAATATATATATATAGTCTGATTATACTGGTGTTAAATCTAGTTTCTGAGTTGAATGGCTAGTCAGAAGATGGATGACTATAGTGACAGTGGGCACTCTGTACTATAGAGGATACCTTTTGTGTCTCAATGATATTGGCATCTAAGCAATTAGTAGACATTTTGCTTTATAGAGGGCTTTTGGTACCTTTTTCTATAGTGAGTCTTTGGCCATATACTTACAGTGGGCATTTATTAGCCAGTAGTGACTCGCTATCTGGACCTAAAATTTACAATTCAGTATATGAGAGCAAAAAAATATATGTGAATATGATGTTATAAATATTGAAAGATATATGAAGCAATATTATAAGCCAATTATTTAAAACTAACTTACTGTGTTTTAATGTGAAGGTGGTTGTTAATGTAACACTTTTAACGAAATCACTAAAACACTGAATAAAATAGTTATGTTCAAAGTATTAAATTAATCAATAAATTTTTAAGTATTATAATAATTGAAAGTGCATACAGTGATGATTGAAACAAAGTGTACCAAACTATAGTACTAAATCAAATTGCTAAAGTTATAAAATTGAATGTATATGTCCTATATGTAAATTTGAGAAGTGAGATTTACTGAATAACATAATAAAGTGTAGTAAGAATATGTTAACAAATGTGAAAGTAAGTCTTAAATGAAATAATTTAATAAGGGTAAAGTTACAATACCAAAAATGCAGTGCAGCATTATTGATCTTATAAAAATAAATTATTATTTTGTGTAATCAAAATATAGCGTTAGATTGTTATTGCGAATACTTGATATATTGAAATATTTTGTTAAAATTGAGTTTTATTACTACAGTTTTATAAATATTTTCTCTAATATTAAGTGGCAAAACATATTTATATAAACATCACTAAACTATTGACTTAGCGTGTTAGAAGCTTTCTGACACGCAGGTATAACAAAACGAAAAAAGTTGAGAATTTAAAGTGAAGATGTACAAAACTAGTAGTACTGCAGCGAATAATTCATATATATATAAATTGTTTATAGAATTGATGTATTGTTTAGTATAATTGATAATATTATAACGTTGCATGAGTTTTTAAGCATGGTTAAAATAATTGTACTTAAAGACTTAATGATCTCAAATTCTTACCATATTTAATATATATTGTATCGTGAACTATTAATTTATAATAGACTCTTTGATATATGAATGAAGATAATTTTATTTGGAGATATTAGAGTTGGATTGAATGTCAGAAAAAGAAAACAAATGGAATGTTATGTGATAGGTTATAACCTTATATTTGAAAATTTTTATTTAATGGCAATTTTAAAGGAAACTTTTCGATAATTTGATTAAACTGTTGGTGGTATTTCTTAAAAGTAGTATTTTAAATGGTTACAAGATAGATAATAAGTTAAGTAACATTCTCTAATAGTTTATATGAGAATTATCAGAGGATGTTATAAAATAATTTTTTTTATCAATTATATAAAAATGAAATTGTTATGTAATATGAAGTTTCAAAGTTTAAAAATTTTATATTTTAAAAATATTTTTAATAAATTTTTTAAATATTAAATATATTATCACATAAAAATAACTTACTTGATCATATCATATTATATTATTTTTCTAAACATAATAATGAATACTAAAAATATTATTTTATATTTATTATTATATTCTGTTAATTATATTTGGTGGATATTAATAAATTAAGAGAAAATTAATATTATATATTATTTTTTATCTTTCTTTAAATATTTTTAATATATTAAATATATAGGTAATGTATTATTTAAAATTGAAAAATAAAATATTAATATTTTTAAAATATTAAAAAATGATTTTTTTAAAATAATTTTTTGGGGTAATTTTACTTAGAAATAGTTTTTGCCAAATGTAAGGGAAAAGAACAAAAACAAATTAATTAATTAATTAATTATCAAATCTACCATATGACCCATTTACAGCAAAATGGGTGTGGGGCGATATATACTGCACCCAAAACATAAAAAGAAACGAGCGAGCGAGCGAAGCGACGGACAGGAGGAAGATGACGACGATACGCCGATTCTGCTGCAACGACCTTCTCCGATTTTCTTCTGTAAATCTTGACCATCTTACTGAAACCGTAAGCTAAAATTCTCACTTTATCCGATTGATTATGTTTCTAATGAAATGATTACGTTTCTAATTAATTTTAATTATGTAGTTCAATATGTCCTTCTACATGACCTATTTGGCGAGATGGCCTGACTATTTTCATGTGGCTGAAGGCCCTGGTAGCAAAATCATGGGTTATAGTATGCTTTTCCCCTTTCTCCCCTTTTCGATTCATCAATTTCAGTTTAATTGCAGAAAGCCTAAAGTGGGAAAACCTGTATGGATGATTTGCAGTTATGGGTAAAGTAGAAGGACAAGGGGAGTCCTGGCATGGACATGTCACGGCAGTAACGGTTGCTAATGAGTACCGCAGGCAGCAATTAGCTAAGAAACTCATGAACCTCCTCGAAGACATCAGTGACAGAATGTAAGATTTTTTTTTTTACTTAAACTTGAAATATGTGCTATTTGTTTTAACCGTTGAGAATAATATTCATTTTTCAGTATATTGCAATCACCATAATTATTTTTATATTCTCTAGTGTTGCTTTAATGTCTTTTGTGCTGTTGGAATTTCATGTTAAAGAATAAGGAAATAGCTGTTGTGCAGATATGGTAGTGGTTTTGTTGCGCATAACTTTCTTTTGGGGTTTCATTTGCAACATTATATGATGATATTTGTATCTGTTAATATGCATATCTATGTCTAGCTGAGTTAATATAAATGCTTAAATTGCTCTGTTATAAGGAGGGGGCTTAAATGATATTGGACCGATAGTGCTTTATCTTCTTTCCCAAATGATATAATTTTGCAATTTTTGTAGAAACCTCGCAGAAAAACTTTAGAAAACTATGGAAATTTAGTTTTTGAGTGCATTATTTTCCATTCTATGGCTATTAGCTTCTTGAGAAGATAGCTGCAGTGTTATGAGGTTCTTTGAATTGTGAATTTTATTGGGAGGGTACTAATCTTCAATTGATGAATGATGATGCATAATTTATACACCTTTCCATTTATTTGTATAACTATGGACTATGCAATATTTAATGATACCAATATGCATAGAACTACGACCAGAACGGCTCAAAAAGCATATAGGACATTTTTCTTGAGCTGTTATTGTTGCCTCACTGTTTGATTTGGAGATAGTATGCAACAATATATCTTTTCGACAGAATTCATGGGATGGAGTTAAGGCTTTTCTTTGATTGCATCTTCACCTCTTCAATTATTATCATTTGAATTAATATTGGGATCTTTCTAGTTACTTACTACTTCATTTTGTTAGTGATAAGGCATACTTTGTGGATCTATTTGTTAGAGCGTCAAATACACCAGCTATAAAGATGTATGAGAAGGTAATTGGTCTTTAACTCCTACAAGTTTATAATTTTGTTGCTACTTGATTTTATTTCTATGATTTGTAAAAACAGGCACATCATACTTCAATATATGCATGAACTTCCTTCACGGAAACATTAGATGAAGTATCTTATATTCTTAATTTTTGTTAGCATTTCATACTTGAGACTTATTTGGATATTTGATGTCATTATTATTTTATTTCAGTTTGTTATTTTGATATAAGATTGCGTGGTATTAGAAAAATGTTAAGTATTAGAAAGTATTAGAAAAATGTAAAGAATTAACATAGCAAACCCCAAAGTTGTAATAATTCAGTCCTATCACTTTAACATTAGCATTTCCGACTTTTAATCTCTACATTAGCTTCAGTGAGAAGTGTAAGATTTTGAGGAACTAAAGTATTTTATAATATACTAATTCAAGCATTAAAGTACATAAAATTTTTGGGATTAATGTGAGGTATAAAATTAAAATGTTAATTACTATAGTTCAAATTCATAATTTTGTGAACAATGAGTAAAGTGTTGGATCACTGTGCTGATAATTATAGTAAAACTCAGGAGTATTATGTAATTTATATGTACGAAAGATGCATGGAAGAATCTTCCTTGCTTAAAGAAATTGAAGCTTGAATGAAAGTTTCACCTCTTTGACCAGTGTGTTATGCACGGCTAGAGGTTTGGGTGAGTTCTCTTTATTGGACAAATTGTAGTACTATCAACTGCTACAATCTTATTTTGTTTTCCAGTGAGAAATGGCATGGAGCCATAACCAGATAAGAGACATTCAATTTACATGTTTATAAATGTCTAATGTGTTTTGGAATATATCCTTGATGTGTGTGTTGTCTCTTTTTTTTTTTCTTGGATACCTTTTCAATAACGAGGCAAAATGATGCCCATTCTATCTGCCTTTCCTTTCAGCTTGGTTATGTTATCTATAGACGAGTGCTACGCTATTACTCGGGAGAGGAAGATGGGTTAGGCAAGTTTTCATATTTGACTGAAACATCTGGATTTTGTTTTATTGTGCTTTTATTACCTCTAGTTACTTATTTTATTGTGCTTTGTATCAGACATGAGGAAAGCTTTATCGCGGGATGTTGAAAAGAAGTCCATTATTCCACTCAAACGACCGGTTACTCCTGATGAACTGGAATATGATTAGATCTACTTTCAGTGGAGAGCTGAATAAAATGATGATGCTTGTGATTCTTGGGATGAAATAATAAGCACATTGGATCAGTTGTGGAACCAAATGTCAAATGAGAGATCTCAAACTGTAACTTTGAATCATTATATACGCTTGGCATGAAAAACATCAAAGATGAGAGATGTGCCTTTGGCTTCATTAGTGCTCTCTTACTTGTTTTGCTGCATGCCTGTCAACTTCCTTTTTGTATAATATTCAAGCGAAGCCACTTCTATAAGAATATGGATTATCTGTCTCTCAAATTTAATGTGATGATTTGCGACAGGAAAAGCAGAAAAAAGTGAACTGTAGGTATCTGCTGTACAAGCTTCAAAGAAGCGCATTAGTTTGAAGCATGACAGAGGACGAGAAGGAAGTCAGCAGTTGGAAGTTGCAGATACTGTGAAATAGCAGACCAGTTTATCTTCATAAATTCTTGGGATGAGTAAAATTGTCTGAATTATACTCATTTGATTGCAACTCAAATTATACACACTTGATTGCGACTTGATTAACTCGATTAAATATGTTAATTTAAACTAATTAAGTTGGTCGGTTTAAATTTATATATTTATTAGTAAATTTGAAATAAACCAGTTGAATTTAATTAAATTGGTCATTATTGATTGATTTTTAAAACTTAATTTTTTTGGTTGATCAATAGTGATTAAATTAGTTGATTTTTAAGATTGGATCACTTTGACCAATGAACATTTCTAATAAATCCTCAAATGCCCAATGGGACCGTGACCATAAAAATCAAGTGGGCCTGCATGTTTGTTTTGTGGGCTTAACAATATTTTATTGAATCATCTTAGTGATATGGTCAAAGCAATACTGCTAAAGAGCCTGAGTTGCTGCTGCTTCAGCTCTTAACATGAAACAGAGGTCAAGTTCTGAATGCTGAGACGCTGCAGGAATTTTAAAAATTTATAGGAAAAAACGAAAAAAAAAAAAAAAAAACTAAAGGACTGTGCATTGGCACATGCATGTTGGCCGCTTGTAGAACAAGAAGAAAACAAGAAATAAGAGGAGCTCATTTGCCCAAAAAGATGAAGAGAGCAAAAAAGAAAAAAGAGTGATGGATACTAAAAGGTTATTACTAAAATCGGTTTCCTTCCAAAAACACAATAAGGCCATTTCACCTTTTAATACGTCTGACCGTTTTCTTTTGTTTTCTTCCTTTCGTATTGAAATTATGCTTTAATTTGCTTTCAACTTGTCGTTGTTAAGGCCTCAACCTCAACGCATGAGACCATCATTTTAATTCCAAAACCAATCATATATTTTCTCTTCCTTCTTTTTGTTTTTATTATTTATATGCACATACTACTTTTAACTATTCGAAAAGACCAAAAAAAAAAAAGAGAAAGAAGTGGTAGAAGAAGAATGCAGGATCATAATTTCTCGCCCAAGAAGGTGTCATATATCAATTATTATTAAGGTGGTCCAAAGGGAATTGGGTGGTAAATTTGGTCATAATGGGATAAGAAATTGATTTTATCATCAATATATATATATATGCGGTCCTATCCAATAATAATTACTCTCAAATCATCAACTAATTGAAAAAACTTGATGAATTTATCATCTCCAATAATAATTACTCTCAAGAGTCAATGCTAATTGAAAAAACTTGGTGTGTTGTTTGTGTCCTATACTTTAAAGCCATTTAATATTGATCCAATTTCAACATTGATGAATTTAATTAATGGGAAGAGTCATAACTTGCTCTTTTGATTAGCCAACTTCGTCTTCCATTCACTACTTTAGTCAAATAACTGATGCTCATGCATGCAGTCAACCCCATTTAACTAAGTGGATAGATAAAACAGGGCTTTATTCTTAATTTGGTTTCTTGTCAATGGACGACGTGGGATTTCTTCTTACACATATGTGTCTCACCTTAATTTGTCTGCCATTGTCTTGTTTACAGGTGTGGATTTAGCAAGAAATGATTGCAGTAAGAGGCTGAAAAAGAGGTCAACACTCTTTAAAACACAACTTAATGTTGATTACTATTTATATCCCACTACCTAAATTTGTGCAAACCTCTTTTTATCTATTTTTTTTTAATTTGGGTTTGGGTTTGGATGTTTTTAGAACAATATAATTAATAAAGTCCTAAGCCTGTGTCTGCAGCTTGTTTATTAATTAGGAAACAAACAATCTTTGTCTCACATAAAACTATTTCAGTAATTCCTATAAATTGTAATACAAAAATTCTTATCCATTTCTGAGTCCAATTATTTTTGTCTGCCCTTTTTTTTTCTAGTTAGTGTATTATTTGCTCTATCTTACTAATTTTGGAATTGCTTTTCGCCAGTTATTATTAATATTTACTGCTAACTATAGCATAGTTAGTTTTTATGCCTAATAACAGTAGATTTTTTTAAAAAAAAAGTTTAAATGAGAATTCCATCTCATAATCATAATTGCTAAACTTTTTGACCCCCCGTGAAGTTAGAAGAAATTCTAAAGGAAACCGTACATGTTTCATTTTGGAAGATTTAGGATTGAAATTGAATTTAAATTTTTAGTTGATAAATTAATTTGTCGGCCATGCTTTTGGATGTTTTTGTTACCTAATTGATGTTGGTGAGCATTAATCATTTAAGAAAATGACATATATATATTCGATTTTTTAAAAAGATCGCCATAAACAAAATAATATCATATAATATTATTCTGTCAATTAGAAAATAATAAATTATTTTTATTAATTACAATATAATTGATTCAGTGATGATTCACATAAGTCATATATTTACTTAAATGAATGAATTTATTCGTATATTCATCCATTCAATTTTTGGATTATATATTGACAAGATTATGCACAAATCTTGTACTTAGAAAAAAAAAATAAAAGATTAAAATTAGAAAACAGTATCAAAAAGTACTTTAGAAATATGGTAATTGATAGTTCCAGGATCTGAGATGGTAAAATAGTAAAAACTCTTTGCTACGGTAAAAAATGTTTGTTTGATATTGGAATCGAGGCCATCTGTGGTTTGGTAAACTAACTGCACCAACTCTCGCATTTCTGAATTTATTTCAGAGATTGAGCTTCTCTCCTTGTCATGTACCTGAAATATTTTTTAAATAAATAAAATTTTTTTTTGGATTATATACATATAATGATATTTGATAATTAATTCTAAATAGTAATAGACTTAATTTTTTTTATTAGCAAAATTAGGGTTATTTAATATCCATTTGAGGTTTTTTTTATCTTCTTGTAATCCAATTAGATAATAAAACACGTTTAATTGTCAATAAAACAAAAAACATTTGGTTTCTTCTTTTATAGGATATGGCTAAAGATTTTGTCCGGATTCTATACTATTCAAGACAAAAAAAATGTTGTAATCTTTTTTTAAACTGATTAAACTTAGATTTTTTTCACTTTTAGTTGAATTTCTCTTATATATATATACTAATAATTAAGAAGAAAAAGAAAAAAAAAAAGAAGGGGAATTTAGAACTAACCTTGTAGTTGCGGTAATAACCAAGTTTGGAGCATATTGAGTTTATAAGTTGAAAGAATCTTTCATATTTGGAGTTATAATTCAAGAGCTCCTCAGAAACCCAATGCCCAGTTGTGAGATTTATTGTTTTCACAATCAATTCAGCTTCCCCTTGGTGTCTGTCTCCTTCCTTTTCCCACTTCAGAAGAAATTTTTTCCACTGTATTATTTATGTTAATTACCCAAAATTAGAACATAAAATTCAGATAAAAGCAATTAATTTTTTTTTAAAAAATTAGATATTTTAATATTTAAAATTTGTTTAAAATGTAGAAACTCACAGCATGACGTAAACTGTGGCTAATGTCTGTCCCATGAGCCACCAGAGCGTCCAAAGAGACATCGTTTAGGGTTTCAAGCACTATTCTTGTCTTTGCTTCAAATTTCCTGCATTTACCAAAAGTTCTCTATTTTATTTATATTGTCTTTTCGATATATCCTAAGATGTATCGGTGGCACGCCAATACCATTTATCCAATACTATTAAATATTATCAATAATATTATTGTTTTAGTAAATTATAATATAATAATAATCTCCAAAGATCCATGTGGGAATATTATTTCCCCAAAAATAAAAAATAATAATTTGAATATTATTATATATATATTTTTAAATTATCGATATGTAAGACTATAACAATGGTAAAATTTTACTTATTGAATTTTAAGATAGCTATATAACTAAGTATCATATTATAATTATTTTTTATATAATAATATAAAAAATATTATCATATATTTGTACCTTCCATTAATAAGTCCTCCAGCACCAACACCATACTTAAATTCTTGGACAAAAGCTCTCTTCTGCTCAATGGAAATATTATCGTCATTAAAATAAGAGTTTATAGTCTCAATCAAGATTATCGTCTTTGCCCATGCAAGTCTTTCTTTTGACCTTTCTGGCTCAAATATGCTGGCTGCTGCCAGAAAATAAGCCAACAAAAGTTGCCTTTTGCTTACCCCAAAATCTCCCAAACTACATTCTTCATACCACCTGTGTCAATTTGTATTCACATGCTTAAGTAAATATTAATATGACAAAAGAAATTTAATTAAAATAAAAAGTTTTTTTTTACCATATGCACTTACTTTTGAAAATTGTCCCATTCAAAACGATGCACTGCTTGGCAATTATTGTAGTCGATTTTTGCGAGCTCTAAATATTCATTATTGTTCACATATGGCATCCTGCAAATACAATTTTTTTTAAAAAAAAAATAAGTAAATAGATAAAAAGTAGAGATCAGTCAATAATCTAATCTAATGTTTTTTCTTTCTTCTCTTTTTGTTGAGGCAAGTGAAACTGTGCAAGAATATTACATAAGCAAATTTTTGGTGATACCAAAAGTATATTTAATTAATTATTTGTAGAAAATAATTAAGGATAATGTGACAAAATAAATTCCAATAAGGTGGATTTATAAATAATGAGAACATTTAGAAACTTTAAACCGCCAAATTCATTATTGCTTCTTTTAGATTATCCACTTCGATAAATCCTTAAAGGAAAATGAGAATATTTTTGAAGGTCAACTTAAGAGAAAAAACAAGGAATATACCTATAGAGAGTCTTGCCAATCCACACATCATTTTCTCCACCATATTGTTCTATATAGAACCTCGCCTCCACTCTGGGCAGGTTTGCGTACCATGGAACATCCAATGCATATGCAACCTGTTTATTATATTCAATACAAAAATTTTATTATTATTTTTTATTATATGTAAAAAGAAAAAAAATTCACTTAATTTTTCTTTTTTTTTTCTTTAGTTTTAGTAATTAAAGAGCTTGAATCTTGGTATCAGGAATAAATATTAAAGATACCTCGCCTGGTAAATCCTTGGTTATGATCCATTTATCTAGGACTTCATTAGCAGCTTGCCTTTCTCTCAGGAAATTATAAGAAAAATCTCGCGCTTCCTCAAGGATATTTTCTCCAGGAAATATTACTTGAGATGCTCTAAACAGATTGTACATTCCGGTGACCGCCTGATTTGACTGCCCGGCAAAGCAGAAGAAAGTATCTCCTTTCTTAAAATGTTTGAACACATCTATATAATATAAATAAAAAAAACAAAATTATCAGAAAATTTAATCAAATGTAGTATTTAATAAAAATATTATATTAATTAAGTAATTCAATTACCAGGAGAAACATCATGGCCATATAATCTAAGCAGTCTGAATCCCATGGCTGTGTCATCAATATCATGAACCTCAGAATTTCTTGCCCAGCAAATGCCATCTTCTCGCCAATATCTGAACAAATGCAATGATGATAATTATTTTAAAGTTAATTAACTTAATTAAATAATTAACTAATTGTGATTAGTGGTCAAAAAATATATATGTAAATACCTGGCAACATAGTTAATACATTCTTTAAGCTGAGGCTCAAAGAATCGTGAGATTCCAAGGCGTTGCAAGCGATCAACAGCCCAGATGTGCTCGAAAAGGTCAACGGGATAGACGTTCGGTACTGATTTTTTTTTTTGAGAAAAAAAAAACAAAAGATAAAAAATTAGTTTAATTAGTAAAAACAGTAAATGCGAACAAAATTAGAAAGAAAAAGAAAATGGATAATGAAAGTAGAAATGATTTATTTACAGGAAGAAAAGGAAAATGAGGAAGGATTACCTCCGCCTTTAAATCTTTGGACGATAGTGCTTAAATAAGACAAGGATTTAGTATCTTTAGTTTGCATAAGTGCATAGGCAGTGGAGGATGGGGAGAACAAGAAAGACCCATCTTGGCACTGCAATTTCAGAAGCTTTTCCCACTCAAGGCCTGGCATTCCTTCCAAGCTATGGAGTAGTGTGGTGGGCACTTTGTGCATTATGTCCTTTGGTATCCTATCCCACATACAAAATTATTACATTAAATTTTGCAATATTACTAACATTATCATATTTTTATTTTTATTTTTTATTTTTTAAAAAGTTACTTTATTTATATATATTTTTTATTTTTTAAAAAAAATCTCATCAAACATAATTGTAGCTCAAGGTTGTTCTGCAAAAGTTTTAATATAATTGAAAATTTAATAATTTAAAATTTACTTTTTAAGTTTTATATTTCTGCTGGCATAGATCTGTTTGAGGACTGGAGAATCCTCGGGAAAATCAATATCTAATTTTCTTGCAAGCTCTAGCAATGACGGAAAAGCAACTTCAAAGCCTATTGGCATATGCTCAGCATTCTCATCTTCAAGCTTCCGCAAGTTCTCTTTAAAATATTTCATTCCTGACAACAATACACTAATTAATCAATAAACCTTTAATTATTATATAGTATTTATAAATAATTATATAGTACTAGTATTAGTTACATCTACCTTTTTCAGACTTTTCGGGATGTAAATTCCATGATTTGAGAGCAATAACACAAGCGAGTGTATTGATGATACGATCATGTGCTGTAAAAATAAGATCATCGCCCCAAGAACCATCTGGAAGCTGATTATCGGCTATCCATTGAAGGCTAGAAGGGAACTGAGGAGCACGGCTGCCATTTATATCTTCAACTAGTGCTACCCAAGCTGTATCATATGCTGAGATGCTTATCTCTCCATCTTCCATTGAATCCAACATTGATTTAATTATTTTCACTCGTTTGATTGTCTCATTTGATGCAGAAACCTTTATAATTATAACACAAAATTAATTAATTAATTAATTAATTTATATCCAACCATAATCACATTATCTTTTATATTATTAAAGGAAGGAAGAAAAAAGAAAAAAAAAAGGTGAGAAAAGTTACACTTAAAAGAATACCTTAGGAACTTGCTCTTCTATGTCATCTTCCACAATCTCATGCCACTTGATCACGGGCACTCCTCCATTTTTATGAAAGACATCTGGGTATTCTGCGACATACATGATTACATAAACTTTTTGTATTAATATTTAAATAACTTTTTCTAGACAAAAAAAAAATTAAATTAAATTAGAGTTACAGTAATAATATGTAGTAGTGGTATTGTACCTTTAGTACGAGGCTGGGATACAGCACTGCATCTTGGTCGGATATCAAAATTTACACTTTTGTCTTTAGCCCCGCACAACCAAACACCTCCTGCATTTGCAAAAATACAATATTATTTTTTATTATATTTATCTTTAAAGTTAAATATATCACTGTCTTTTAAAAACAGAAAATGAATAATAGCCCTCTTGAAGGAAGTATAATCAACTGGAAATGCTTTATTTAGTGGAACTGGGATTTAGCTGAGGGGTGGCAAAATTTTGAAATAAAAAAAAAATTGCAACCAAATGCTATTTTAATAAATTATATCATATATGTTATTTTTTAAACAATTTTTTATATATTTTTGAGATTTTTTAATTAATATATTTTTAAAATATTTTTTAAAAAAATTAAATTAATTATTTTAAATAAATTTATGTGATGTAACAAATATATATAAATAAAATATTAAGATTTAGCTCAAAATATAAATTAATTAATTAATATCTAATTATAAATAAATTTTTATTTAAATATTTAAATTTAAAAAAAATCAGTTTAATTCAATTTTATTATTATATAAATTACCATATTTGAAAAATATAATTAGTAAAATTTAAATTTTTTTTATAAAAAAATATAAATTAATTTAAAAGTAATGAAATTATATCAAAATGAAAAGGATTTTTCAATAATTTAATTTATTTAGTTAGATTCACTGTTAGTACTTTTATATATATTTAAATTGGACATAAAAATTTTATATAAAAATAAAATGAGAAATAATTATTTTTTATTTTTAATATATACATTATATATATATGTATATATGCAGGAACTAAAGAGGGTCCACTGCCCCGAGACCCCGGTTCTGCTACGGCTCTATTGATACGGTTATAAGAAAGAAAGAGTGGTTCCGCTACCGGCTCTATTGATACGGTTATAAGAAAGAAAGAGTAAGTTTTTGTATGAGTATATATCAGGTTCATATACAGAATCAAGAAAATCATTTATTCTTCATCTAGCAAAGCAGGGGCCAGAGGTGGAACTATGAGCAATGTCAAAGGGGTTGTTGTCCTTCTAATTCTGACGTAATTAACATAAGCTCTTTCAAAAATAATAGATATGGCCCCTCCAAAAACTTAGGAATTTTCAAGTATTTTTATTCAAAATTTGAACCTCAAAAAAAAAAGAAGAAGAAGAAGAAAAGCATAGCATATAATCTTGCTCGATTGACAATCTTGCTTGAAGGGGAATAATTGATCATATAAAACCATGGAGATGATAATGATGGAGAAAGGACTACTTACCAGGGGAAAGGAGAGGGCGATGACGGATGGAGGAGAAAGAAGGAGAAGAAGTAGAGAGAAGATGGAAAGCTTGAGAAGACATGATGGATGAAGTGAATTAATTAAATTGTCTGTTTGGTTTTGAGAGATCAGAGAGAGATGGAGAAGAGAACTGAATGAAAAGGCAGAAACTGTATGGTATTTAAAAGCAAAGAGAGGGAAGGAAGCGGACAGAATAGAGTTCCGAAGAGATTCACGCTGATAGGTGCATGGGATCTCTGTATTTTTTTTTCTCTCAATTTGAAGAAAGAAAGACGTACAGTAGTTGTAGAGACGCCAGACCTGTCTTTTTCCTCTCTCTATTTCTCTTTCTCTAATCTGATTTTATTATTATTATAATTATTTATTGATTGTTTTACTAATTTTGTAATTTCATCTCCTACTCCCTCCTGTCTGCTGAAAACTGTCAAATATGTATAAGAAAACATGGCGGTGCTTGCTACGAATCTCTGGTCCACCATTAACCCGTTTCTCTCTCTCTCTCTCTTTTAATTGTTTTTTATTATCTTTTTTTAACACTATTTTTTAATACACTTAATATTTAGCACCCTTAATAATTAGCATAAGTTTTTATATGGTGAATTTTATTCCCATATAAAAATTTTAATTATTAACTGTTTTCCTTACTCGAAAGATTATTGACTTTTTATCTTAAATTTACATATACATATATGGAAAAGTTTATCATCAATTTTTTGGGTGTTTCTCACCTAAAGTTAAATCCTTTATATAGGTAAATTCCCATATAATGCACTATAAAAAATAATTAACTTTTTATCCTGAATTTAAAAATATATATGTATATATAATCAATGTTTTCAGAACCGGATCAGAGATCGAACCGGCATTCCGACTGGGTCACTGATTTTATTGGTTGGACCGGTTCAACCGGGTTTTTGACTTTTTTAGAACCGGCACTATTACGCATAAAAATATTAAAAATTCTAAAAGGGAGACCAATTTATATAATATAAAATTAAGGATAAACTAAATTATATTATAAAACTATATCATGATAACATATAAATTATATAATTAAATAAAAAAACTAAATACTTAACGTCTTAAACATTAATATTAAGATCAATATTATCTAAATTAACACCGAGATTTTTATCTTGCTCAATGTCATCATCTTCTTCTTCTCCAACTTGAATTGGATTCTTCTCTTGATCTAAAAATTAGTGCAATCAATTAAATAATGCATACTAATATATGTTTTACACAAATTAATTTTTAACTATTAGTATTAGTATGCATTAATTTGTGTAAAACATATATTAGTATGCATTATTTAATTGATTGCACAAACTTTTGGGAAGCAGAGGAGTCTTCTCTGGGTAGTAAAAATTTAAAACAAACCTAATTAATTTTAGAATAAAAATTCAAACCTGTCCGGTCCACCGGTTTTATCCGGTTTCACGGTCCAACCCGATTTTTATCCTATATCCGGGTTAATTTACAAATCGGACCAGACAAGCAGCCGGTTCTCGGTTTTTCCGGTCCGACCAGCCGGTCCGGTCCGATTTTAATAACACTGTATATAATCAATTTTTTTTTGAGGGAGAAGACAAAAGATTTGTTATTGATAAAAGTGAATTTTGGAATAATAATAATAACAATAATATATTTGAAATATATGTCAAAATGTAACAATAATATAAGCAAATAAAATTAATTTTGTACATCCTATCTCATAATTAAAATAAAAATATAAATTTTTTCGAGAGAGAAAATTAGCACCATGAAAATAAAACAATGAAAAAAAAGTTGTCTAAGTATTGTAGGTCCAAAACTAACGGAAAAAATAAATCCGTTAGTCACAAAAACCCAAACAATTCAAATTAAACAAATTAATTATTTAATTATTTAAAACAATGCTTTACCTCAATAGAGCTATTGATAAAAATTCAATAATTTTAATTTTATTCCTTTTGTTTTTTTAATCAAATCCACTAAGTTAGCCGATTCATAATATTTTTTTTACTCGTAATATTTAAGTCCTCAAAGAATTGTAGTAATATATTTCGGGCTTCTCAAAAGGTTAAAATCACACAATTTAATTATTATGTCATTTTAATTAAAATTAGAGGAAAACAAATGAATTTAAAAAAAAAAATCATCATCCAGTTTCGAAGGGTGCGATCCAGCCCAGTACCAACGCTTTGATATTTGGGTGGATCATTTCATTTACAAAAGGATATTTGATTGATCAAAGTGTTTATTTTTCCAGTTTCTAATGTTTATTTTTACCTTAATAAAATAAAATCACATCAATTTTTTTTTTATTACATGTTTACTAAGTAAAATAGTTAAATAAAAAATCCTATTGATGACATCATCCATTTCTCGCAGTCATAATTTACTCTTATATTATATAATTTTTGTCATCCAATTTTGAAACAATTTTTCAACCCTCCATTATTCAATTCTTATTTGCATCATAATAATAATAATAATATGACTAGGATTTTGTCTCTTTTTGCTCTTAAAAAATTGGTATAAAAAACCATATTTTAAGTATTCGAGCTTTGAAATGTTCTAAAAAATCATAATTAATAAATTGCGCTTGTTAATTTAATTTTAAGAGTTAATCGGATAAAGAGGAGAGATCCTACTTGGCTAAAAATAACCTAAAATACTCACTCATCACAAAGTAAAAAAATGAAATCAATTTCTAGTATGATATTTTAATTAGTATTGTACATCTGTTTTAATTTTTTAATTTTAATTATTTATTTAAACTACAAAATAATTCTTTTTAAAATTAATTTCAACTACGTATGTATTTTTATTATATTATCATTTATATACATAGATGGACTGGGTGATGCATATGCACCCATTAATATCAAAATTACAATTTTAATTCAAGTATTCAGGATTGCTACTTCCGCTTAAATTTTATGTTCGAGTCTTAAATATATTTTTTCTTTGAATATAATTAATAAAAAAAATTTAATTCAAGTATGTAATTAATAAAGAAATATATTTATTTCGTTTTAAATAAATTAAACTTGCCTGCAGGTCACGAACTAAAGGACAATATTCATTAAGTAGCCTATCACTGCCACAATAAATTCTTTCGTGATTTATCTTTGGCAAATAATAATAATAATAATAATAATAATAAATCGTAGGAACTAAATTTTGTGATAATTTTTTTTATATTTTAAATTAAAAATATATATCAATATAAAATTTAAGCAGAAAATATATATTTGATATACTAAATAAATATAGAGAATTAATTTAACATATAATTATAAAAAATTAAACATAAAATAAAACAATTATTCTTAATAATTATAAATAATAAATTTTTCAATATAAAACTTTAACAAAATTTTAAAATAAAGCAATAAATAAAAATTAAATATAACTGTCAATACTATATAAAATAGAAATATATTAATAATTTATTATTAATATTATCTAATAAAAATTTCTATTAAAAGTATTATTAATAAATAATAAAAAAATTAATACATCATTTAATTATTTAATTAAATTATTATTTTGGATATATTTTTTTTTGTTTTATTTATATTTCTATAAAATTATTATTTTTTTCTATTTTTATATGTTATTTATTATATATATATAAAGTTAAAGATAATATTGGCCTGTTTGAAAATAAAAAAATATATATTATATAAATAAATTAAATTTCCTATTATATGAATTTTACACAAAAAGACATTAATATATAAAAAAGGGCAAAATGAAATATAGTTGTTATAAAAAAAATTATAAATTTATCTAAAAATAATATGAGTAAAAATATAAAGCAATAGAAAAATAAATACATTAAAATTTAAATTAAGTTAGTATAATAAAAATATCTTTATGTGGATAAAAAATATATTAAAAATAAATTCAAAAATATAAAATTTTAAATCTAATTATAATTAATAACATATTTATTTTAAATTATTTTAAGATAATTAAATTTATATTTTCAATTTAAAATTTAAAATAAAATAACAATATAAAATCAAAATTTTAAAAAATATTATTTTAAAAATTATGACTCATAATGTTCATTAAGAATTTAAAAAAATAAAAAGAGATAAAAAGGCTATATTTAAATTATTTTATTATTTTATTTCAATTAATAAAAATATAGATAAAAATAAAAAATAAATTAAAATATAAAAATATAAAAAGAAACAAATGAAAAAAGAAAATAAAGAATAAAAAAATTTTAAAAAGTATGAAGTAAAAAAAGAAGCAAAATGTATCCATATTCCAATCAATTTGTCTTTTGTTGGAATTAGAGACCAAAAAAAAGGAGAAGTAAAATAAAAAATAATAAAAATGAAAATAGAGGTTAAAAAAGGATAAGCAAAATAAAAAAATTAAAAGCAAGAAAGAAAAAAGGATAAAAAAAAAATCAATTTTTATGTAATTTCACTATGCATACTTGATCCTCTTTTAGTATATATATAATAAATATAAATATAATTAATAATATATTTATTTTAAATTATTTTTAGGATAAAAATAATTTAAATTATTACCCACAAAATTTATCAAAAGTTAAAATAAAAAAATAAAAGTTTGAGAAGTAAAATTGTAAAAAATATCATAAAAGAAACTAAAAAAAAGAACTACAAAGCATTATCAATTAGATTTTTCAAGTTAGAAAAATTTAAAAAAAATTAAAAAGAAGAAATAAAAGCAAAAAAGAAAAATGGTAAAACTAAAAAATTTAAAAGAAAAAGGTTGGTTTTTTTGGAATTCTACTATTCATTCGGTGTAGCACTTTTAGTAAACTATATAAAAAACTAAAAATTTAAAAGAAAAATGGTTGGTTTTTTTGGAATTCTACTATTAATTTGGTGTAGCACTTTTATTATATTATATAATATTTACACGTCTGAAAAGTATTCTTGGGCAAATGTTTTTATAAATGTGAGGATCAGTTCTATAGTATATTTTATAGTTTTTTTTTTAAATATTTAATTTACCGAAAAATTAATGCATATTGTGTAGCAGCATAATTCCTAATTGTTGTTTGCGTCACAAAATCAACTACTATCTATAGTTTAAACTTATTTTAATAAAAGAATAAGTATTTAAAATTGACTTAAATTTGGTTCACGTATCCTTTTGAAAATTAAAAGAAGAAATTATGTACATGAATTAATGAAAATTAAATAATAAAGTAAAAGGAAAATTTTCTTACTAAATAAGTCAATTTCTTGAAATTTTAAAATTAGATAGTATTTTAAGTACAGAATAAAATTTTTAAATACAATATATTCTATCTTATTTACATGACAAAATAAAGTGTGCAAACAGTTTTTATGTGAAAACATTATTGTTTTATTCGTAACTATTGTGATCAAGGTTCTTAATATGGATTGTCCTAAAAATATTGGTTAACAAGTAATTAATATAAACAAAACTAAATAAATTTATATGGAAATGTGAATTAGACTTAAAAAAAAGAATTTATTAATTTTAAATATTAACAAAATTAAGGTTATTAGTATTTAAAGTTTTCCTATTTTTAATCTTACAACTTATTTCTGGTAAATTCATAATTATTCTCTGCTCTAACTTATTTCTTGATAAATTTATAACCATTTTAATTGTATTAATTCATTAACTTATGCAACCATGCATGAATATGGATAAGAAAAAGAATGTGCCATTTTCACGGGAAAAAGGGGCGGACGAGGAACAAAAATTATATAATAAAACGGTGATTTTAATTATATATCATAGTTAAAATATCAAATTAGTTGAATAATAATAAAATTTTTATATTTTGTCACTGAAAAAGTAAATAGTTCATCTTGAGAAATTTTAAAATGTTTTTTAAAAAATATTTTCATGTATTATTATTTAATTAGTTTATTATTTTAACTATAATACCTAATTAAAATTATTAATTTATTATATAATTTCTTGCAGTCAAGAGAATAGAAAAATCTTTATATTATTGTATTTAAAACATCAAAAGTTAATAATAAATAAAGTGGAAAAAATAACTTTATTTTATTTGGGTCATGAGGAGATAGATTTGAAATCTAACTATATTATATTTGGCTTTATATAATATTTATTGACTTGGTAAATGCTTTTTATTTTGATTAGAGTTGAGCCAACAATTAAATTTTTTAAATTTTATATTAAGGAATGATATCGACTGCAACCAACTGTAATTCAAACTCGCCAATTCAGTGGTAGAAAATATGATATTGACTCAAAACCAGTTCTAATTCAAACTTGTCAATTTATATTGCAGAAGGTATCAACTTAAATTAATTGTAGTTTAAACGTATTAACTTAAATTGTAGAATCAAATCCAATTCAAATAACATACTTATAGGAATCAATAAGGAAATTAAAATTGTAATTTTTTAAGAAATTTTAATAATTGAAACTATTCATGCCTTAATTTGAAATATAATAAATTTTAATTGATGAAAAATAAAATGAATGATGAAAATTTTCCTTTTCCCTCCTTCAAAAATATCATAAAAAATTATCTTTTCTTCTTTATTTTGGTTCATTTAACCCAATTAATGCATGGTTAGTGATGTGAATTCGGACCCATATCACATTAATTTTTCTATAAGATTTGGCTTTTAAAATTGTATCGGTATTGTAACTCATGTCCGGATTCCATATCAGGCACTCATCAATATATATAAAGTATTTAAAAGAAATTGGCCAAAAAAATGTATTTAAAAGAAATGAGATGATATTTTTAATAATTTGAAATTTTTGACAGAAAAATTGGGGTGACATTACCATTAAAAACATCTGAAACATATTGTAACAAATAAGATTTTGAAAACTTCAGCATGTAGAGCCGCCCTAAAATATGTGTAAATATGTTCACTCTGACTCATGAAAATTGCTGCATGACATCCCATTTGTGGTTTTGACACCAATTTTGTCTTGTAAAGGCTCTCAATTTTATTACTATTTTTCAACAAGTGGGAAGATGCTGAAAGGTTAAATTTCGAATCACAATGTAAAATCCTAAATTATTAATTGTTTATTCTACTTTTTTTTCATTATGAAAACTCCAAATCTAATAAATTTATCATTATAAATTGCTTTTATCTTTCTTTTTTTTTTTATTGTGTAATGACTAATGACCGTTTCTTATGTATATACATATATATAAAATAAAACCAACAATCTTCTCATTATTATTTTTATTGCATCAGTCAAAAAGATTGAATTAATATTATTATAATTGAAGAGACTTTAGAGGCCAGCAAAGGACAACATACATATGCGTAAGATATAATTATAAATACAGCAATGACCAGAAAGATTGAACCGATCATCTTCCTTTAATTAATTAGGAATTCTTAAAATGAAATTTTAAATTCAATTTATAAATTTAATCTGCACAAAACTTGGTAATTTTGAAATAATTTTCTTTTAATATTTAGCTACGCTCAATTATTATATTACATGTTTATATATATATAAGCACGACCTTTTCTTAAATTCTTTTAAGAAAAAAAAAACTTATCTCTGAAATGTTATTGAAAAATAAAAATAACAATCAACGTCTGGAAAGTAATCCTAATATATAGAATATAGAATGTATTTAACGCATAACGAATGAATTTTTGGATTCATCAAAATAAAATTTTAATACTACTAATTAAAGGCAAAAAAAATGACTACCATACATATAACAACTATGAGTTTAATTAATCAAATCATTTTTTTTAAAAAGAAACAAACTAATGTCCAAAATAAAAAAAATAAAATAAAAACATAGTTAAGCCAGCAAACACATTGCAGCATCATGTGATCAGATTATAATAAATAGTTAAAGCGTTGCTTAGCACGCCTAATAAACCAACAAAATTACGCATTTGTCTCAATGGCCTTTTGTAATAATGCAGCCCAAATAGTAATGTTCTCTGTGTTTGTTTGCAGTACGGAATCTCATTTATATTTATCTCTTTATATACATGTTATTCAATAATTATTTAATTTAATATGCTAATTAATTAAATAATAACTAGAGACAGAACTAGCGACTTATTAAAGAGGTAAAATTTCTACTGTTATTGTCGAAATTATTAGCCGGTTAATTATCGGAGATAGAATTAGTAAGATTGTACAAGAGAAAAGAAAAAAAATCAGACCAGCAAACGAAGAGGCTCTATTGCAACGGCAATATAACCAACCGCCAAGAAAACTTCTCATTCCTCTTCACATATATTTTCAGCTAGTTAATCAGAGAAATTATATGACTCCACGCTATCTTAATTCCGCCGCTGATAAATATGGAAATTATAAAATATCACTGAACACTTTCAGTACTGATTCAAAAAATTCAACTCCCAAGAATTTTTTTTTTTTTTGAAAAGTAACTCCCAAGAAATTGAAAATTAAGAATTATTGCATTTGGAATCTAAATAATGCAGATTATAATTTGGTGTGTATATATATATCAGTGTACTGTAACACCTAATATATATATATATATATATAAGTAAATTAATGTAAAGAAAATATACAGTGACATTCCACACTAGATTGTTTTTGAAAAATAATATATCTATTAGGAAAATAATAATTTTATATAGTTATATTGGATAAAGAAGAGGTAATAAATAAGAATAAATAAAATTTTAAAGATAACAAATATTTTTTTAATAAAAAAGGCAATATAAATTAAAAAAAATTGTTCTAAGATTTTCATTTTAATTTCTTTCGAGGTAAGATCAAACACAATATAAAAAATAGTAATTATTTTACATTAATTATTAAAAAAAAGAACCACTGAATATGTAAATTAATTAATAAAAAAATTATTCTAACTTAGCCGTCTCGATTGAAAAAAAATGATTTAGATAAAAAAAAAAAAAGAGAATTCCATGTCCAAGGGAATGAATTTAGTTAGTCTTTGATAGTGAGGAAAAAAGGACAACGCGAAAGATTTCAATCACGAATTAATTTTGAAAATTATTACAAGGAATTAAATTTATTTGCACTATATATTTTCCACAATTCAACACTTAGTTTCTTGTGTCCTGTCCATATATTTTCAAACTTCCAACTTCAATGTTTGAATATTGTGGCTACCTATTTAAAATATTAATATTAAATTTATTATTGATATATATATATATATTAGTATATATCTTTATCACATATTAAGAATATTATATTGCCTAAGCAGTATTTTTTATTGATTATATATAAAAATACTTATATTTAAATTTAAAAATTAAATAAAAATAATACATATTTCTAATGATCGAATTTTTAATTACTAAATTATTTGCGAAAGCAGCATTTTAGAAAAGGAAATGAAAAACTATTTTCGTTGTTAGGTCAAGGTCAACCTGGTTACGTGGGTTCAGATTTAAATATCTTGAGATTATAAATAATATATTTCTGGTGGGTAGCCAGCCATATTGAAGTAAATCTTGATGGCTAATGACCTTATCTTATAATAAAAAAAAATTAACATTTGTCGATGGTAGAAAATGATCGATGTATTTCATACGTGGAAAATTATGGATGCTTATTTGTATATGATCATTCTCTCTCTCTCTCTCTCTCTCTCTATATATATATATATTTTCAAAACTGTACGTCTCTATATCTCCGTATTAAGAAAAATAAAAGTAATAAATAATCAGAGTATTATTTGATGATCAATTTACACGTGTATTAAAATCAGATCAGATTTCAAGGGGTTTAAGATTGTAAACTAGTATTATTCTGGCTAATAGAAATAGAATCCATTCTTCTTCTCCAATGCTAAAAAATTTGTATCTCTATGTATGGTTGGATGGTTGCATTTAAAAAGTATTATTTCAAATAATTTTATACTTTGAAGGATGTAATTTATGAAAATTTATCTTTTTCACATTCAAGTTGTTCCATTTAGACTGTGATGAAACTAAATTTTCTGTAGAAAATTTTATCTTCAGATAAATAATAATAAAATAAAAATTATTCTTGAAATCGTAACTTAAATATAAAAAGTGAAGTTTATGTTAATTATATCTTATTGAATTTTGATTATGTATTTATTGTATTATGTTTTAATAATGAAATTATGTTATAGAATTGTTTTAAGAAAATTATATCAATATTAAATTTTTATTTATAATTATATGATTCAGTTATATAATTTAAATTTTATTGTATTTTAAATTTATTATAATTAAATGAGTATGGTTAGTATTAAACAAAAGATAATGAGATGGTAATTATAAATACATTTCAATATGAATACAAAATTAAACAAATCTAGAGAGAGATAGAGTAATTTTCGCGAACATATAATTCGGTCTCATCCTTATTCTATGAATAATTTTTCTCATAGACTCTAAAGAGAATTTCGATTTCATATTTAATTAGATCTTAAATTATATTTTTTTAATTAAATTTTAATATATATCAAATACGTTCAAAATTGGATTAATATCATTCATCATCTTTATTTGGCTTTATACTTATATTATTAGAATTTTTAAATTCCAATTTATCACAATAAAATTCTCAATATTTAACTTCCATTAAAATTTCTGGTTTAATTTTTTAGGGGCTTTTCTTAAATCAACCTTATGACCAGGGATGTGGAATTGTGGATCGGATATTTTTTTTAGTATTCAATTCGTCCCACTTTATATTTATATAGATACGATAAATTTATAAATAGATTTAGATGAATATAAATAATATTTTTTATTGTTAGTGATAGATTTAAATCAAATTTAAATTTATATCTTTAATATTTTTATTCGAATTTATTTATATATTAATTATATTTTTATTAAATTTAATTATATATTTATTTTATTATATTTTAATTATAAAATTTTAGTGTATAAAATTAATTTAATAAATTTATATTAGTATCATATTTTTTTATTTATATTTATTTTATTAAAAAATATTAATTTGATAATTTAATTTTTTTTATAATTTAAATTTTTTATAGTTAAACGGACACTAATAATATAAGAATAATAATAAATAGATTTAAAATGAATATGGACAATTAAAATATATTTATAAATAATATTGAGACAGATATTAATAATTAAAAAATAAATGAGTTCATAATGAGATAAGATATTTTTGGCAAATACTCTGCCCATTCTCACCCTACTTCTAACTATCCTCCATTTGTCAATTGACTTGTACATTAAACTTTATAGCAAAAAATTGACTGTAGAGCTAATTGACACGAAATCTCTCTATACATATATATATATGTGTTCACACACTAAAAGTAAAAAATTCAAGCTAAAAAATTATTTAAATTTTTTTGCTATATATTTAATATCTCTTTTAAAAGGTAAATCTGTATAAACTCAGTTCATTCTTTCAAAAATAATAATAATAATAATAATAATAATAAATAAACTCAGTTCATCAATTGCTTTTTATTATATTTTTGTAATTTCTATTTAAAAACTTAATTGGATTAATATATAATATTTTGGATTATATATTTTTTATACTTGTATTTAAAGTTATTAATAGATAATATTAAATTTAATCATAATAATAATATAGATGTTAAAATATTTGAAAAAATATGAGGTAAATAAAATCAAAACTTGTACAGAGCAAAGACTGCTACTTAATTTTATATTTTATAAAGATTCTCATGAATTGTTAATTTTAGTATGTAATATATTATTTAAATTTCTATTTCTATATGATAAATATATGATTAATTTAATACTATAATTTATGCACTGAAATTTCTTGCAGCGTGCAAGACCCTTTTCCCTTCCATCACCATCATCAGTTGCCATTGGCATTCAAATTCTATTATTTTACTAGTCAAATGGCATGCGTTAACGGCTCCAACTCCAAGAGTACAGACGACTATAGTCGTGGAAATTTCTATTTAATGCTAAAATACTGAATTAATTAATATACGAGTGAAATACTATGATAATATAATGAGAAATGAATTAAATATCTAATTTTAAATATTAAGTAAAAAAATTCTTAAGTTATATTGATTACAAATGTTAAAAAATAAAGAATCATAATTATACAATAATTTGAAAAGTTAATATATATATATATAATTAAATATGGATCATCCAAAACTTCAAAAGAAAATAATTGGCAATTTTTGCTATAGATAATAGTCAATATTGATGATGTTTGCTATATCTAATTGTCATTTCATTTTTTCACTACTAATTTCAAGTGACTGGTTTGTTTCTATACATTATGATCACAAACATTATGTGAAATAAATTATTAAATTTACTAATAAGAAACTGTAATGTATTTACTTTATAATATAGTTAACACAAGATATGCGAACATTTTATGAAATTAATTAACAATAAAATTAGCAGTAATTTAGATTACATAGCAATTATAGAAATACAAAATACATTCTAAATTATATACACAAATTGAGAAATTAAAAGGTTATCATGTTACAGTTAATATATTTATTCATTAATTTATAGCAATTATTAGTTACTTAATTTTATTTTAAAAAATAAATTTCAATCACTTTATAGAAAAGACAAATATTTTAGGGATATTTATAGTGAATGATGGAGTAATTTCTTTAAAATTTAGTCTTTGTATAATTCTAAATTTACTATTTTTATCGATAAAATTTTATATTTAAATATGTGTAGTTTTTTTGTTTGTGTTATTAATTAATAATATCTCATATAAAAAAATATTATATTTATTTTAAAATATAATTGTTTAAAAAATTAATTGATGTATAAATTAATAGATAAATGCTTTGCAAGAAAATCAAGCTATACAATTGCCTTAAACTTCTTTTTTTAACAGTTTCTTTAAGCTTCAGTATTACTTTATTATTATTATATATTATTATTTTTATTGTTGTCGTTGTTGCTATTGTTGTTATTATTATTATATAAGCCAAAAAAAATTTTTTTTGAGAGAATTATTATATTAGCAAAATTAATTTATTAAAATTACTTGGAAATATCGGACATAGAAAACTAAAGAGCATAATCATTATTATGAGAAAAAAAATACTAATATTAACATATAATACTAATATAGAATATAGAATTTATAATTATCATATATATTAAATTATATCATTAATACTACATATAAAGTAATACGTCCGATTTATATCAGAAATTTTCTATTCTTAATAAATTATATCATTAAATTATATAAAGTAATTAGTACATCTAAATGAGTCCAATGGCATAAATTTATTTAAAATTACTGACCAAAGGATAACATGTTTGCATTATGCAATGCATTACATTTATCAAAGTCTAACAAATTAATAATATTTATTAAAGTCAAACTCCAAAGTTTGACTATTGTTGCGTAAAAAAGATGCCATTGTTTTTCTAATAATTATAAAAAATTGACTGCAAGTAAAGATATTTCCGACGAGTTACTTTCCATTTATTAATAATATTAATAGTGTATTTCTTATATTATTAAAAAATTAATTACTAAAAATATATTTGATAGAGATATATTATAAAAATTATATTTTCTTAGAAAAATTATATCACTGTATTTAAAAAATATAATAAAATACTGAAAAAATAGATTGAAAAAAATATTAACATATTTATTACAACTCAACTTTACAGAAAAAATTTAAATAATACTTAAAGTACCCTTATAACATCTCTTTCTTATTTTATTATAATCATTGTCCTTTGATATATGAATCTCTTAATTTATTTTTTTAGTAAAATATATTTTCTACTCCTCTTGAATAAAATATTTTATCAACTGATTAATAAAATTTAGAGAGTCTGATATTTTATTTTATATAGATCATTTATAAATAAACATAATATTTTTTATCAAATAAAATTATTTAGTCAATTTTTTAGAACTCTTGCGCTACTAAACACATTATAAATTAATATTGCTATTTATTTATTTGCTCCCTTAGTTCATGAAATTTTCTTTTTAAGTCTTCATCTACGTACTTTTTTTATATTTCATATTTTTCCCTCAATTTTTTTTTTCATCTAGCTTCTTACTTAATTTTAATGATTTAAATTCTCTAATTTCTTGATAATTTTTTGTTTCATACCCTTAATTTCTTGTTCTTTGTATATTTTTGTTTTTAAAATTTTATTTTTAGCCTCTAATTCCATAAATTTTCATTTTCACCTTGTGTTTGTGCGTGTGTGTGTATATATATGATTTTTTTATTCCACCACTGTACATTTGATGCATTTGGTATCTTTGAAAACAATCTTTTATCATTGTCAAAACATAACTTTTTTTCCAGTTACAAATGATAAGCTATTTTCATTTGTATAACAAATTTTCTTGGGAAGAGTTTTTTTCGAGCAATTTAGATTGGGCTGAAAAAGCTCCCAAAAAAAAAAAAAGAATGGGCTGTTGATAAAAATAAAAAAATTAAATTCATCGTATCTATAAATTATTTATTAAAATATTAAAATTTATAAAAATATTCATCAAAATATCATATATTTTTGTTAATTTATAATAAATTTATAATAAGTTTATAATGGTTTATTATGAATTTATAAATTTTATATAATTTATAATAAATTTATTATTGATTTATCATAAATTTTTAATAAAATAATTAAAAAATTTATGATAAAAAAATAAAAATATAAAAAATATAGTTAAGAGTACCATTAAAAAAAAAGTTAATCTTTGTTTAGCCAGTTTATCTAGGCTAAATTTATTATGGTCTCCTAGTTTAAATCTTTTTCGGGCTTCAATATTTTAAGCCGACCCAGCATCTGGCTTGTTTGGGGTTTGGGCTTCTACAAGTTACGTAAACTAATTTTCTTTCCTCAAAATTTCATTCTTACTGTGTTTTTTATTTCTATTTGCAAAAAATATTATTTTTTTTATTTTTATAATATACATAAAAAAAATATGCTCAACATATATAAAAATATTCAATATATGCTATTTTTATAAATTTGATATTTTTTGTAAATTGTTTAGTTGTAAAATATTTTAATAATTGTTTTATTTTTTAAGTTATTTTTATAAATTTTCCTAAAAAATATTTTAAATATATTATTTTTTTCAAAAAAATATTTTTTTAACTTTTAATTTAAAAAAAATTCACAATGAGAGATATACTGCTAATATATACATACACTAAATATAATATACACGTGATATATTTTTAGTTAAATTTAAATAAATTGAATATTTTTATAATTTCCTAATAACTGGAGAATATTTTTTTAAAAAAAATTAAAAATGGATACATACCATGTATTTTGCTCAAAGTAAAAATATTTTTTAAAAAAATCAACTTTTCAATATTTAATTTTAAAAATGTTCATTTTCAATTTATAATAATTGGTATATTAAAAAAATATATCTAGTACAATAGAAATATACATATAATATGTTTTTAATTAATTTTTTTTAAAAAAAAATCAAAATTTCTAAGAATTATAAAATATTTTTAAAAATAATGAAAAAGTTAAGTATCATATAATTTTTCCAATTATGGTGAACATGATTTTTCCAATTATGGTACCAATTCATAATGAAAAGGAGGCAAGCTGAAAATATTATGGAGGTGGAAGAAAGTTTGGAATATGCATATTCCGCGTTGCTTCGAGAATTTTGTATGGCTGATCAAAGTTCGAGAGTGAACATGATGAGAAAAACAATTGAAGTAATCTCTAGTTTGTCCCATATGTAATGAAGATAGTGAATCAAGTTTCCATCTGTTTTGGGTGTGCCCTTTGTCCAAAGCTTGCGGGCAAAAAATTAATATTGTTTTACCTAATACCTTTGCTCAGAATTTTGCTCCAGGCCTATCGGAGCTTTTAAGCGATTGTACTGCGGGGAAGGCAAGTCTGGGTCGTAATAAAATTATTTGGAGAGGGAAATATTCATCTGCTCATCAGGTTATTAATTCTGCAATCTCAAGTCTGGAGGAGTGGAAGTTAGCTCAGGGTTCTGCTAATTTGAGTCGGAGTACCAACTCTTTGGGGAAGTGGACTTAGCCATGATTAGACCTGGCCATGCGGGTTCGGACCACAATTAGTAAAAAAATTACGGATAAATAGTTGGGTTTCGAAAAATTTAGCATTTTTCAAATTTAAATTCGGCTCATGGTAAGATTTAGTTGTGATTAATTTATAATAAAATTTTATCTATTCTTTCAAAAAATATATATATAATTAAAAAACATATTTCCAATTTCTTTCACATTAACGACCAATCTATGCGTGCAATTTTGGAGAATAGCCAATTATTAATACAATTCTACTTGGTATTCATTTTAATTCGATGTGGTAAATTTATGAGTGAAGAAGTGTTTTATATATATCTATAAAGCCTAAATATAATATACAATATAGATTTTTAAGTAAAATTAAAAGAATTAAGATGGAGACTTAAATTTATTCTTATTATCATTACATATTAGATTTTTTTTATCATAATATCAATTGCTTAATAAAATAAAATAAGATTATTTTATCTAATTGTTATTGTCTCCTTCAAACAATAATAAGAAAAACTTGTTTGACTTTTTAATTTAGGTGCACATATATCATAGAATATATGGCCCACGACTGAAATACATTTAATCTAACTTCTACTAAATGATTATATAAATTTTTTAAAGGAGTAAGAAATTAAAGTCTTAAAACTCCCTTTAATAAGATTATTTAGAGTCTACAGTAAAAAAATTAATGAAAGCTATAAAAATATTAAACTGTAAAATGATAGTTGTAGCAAAAATATTGTTTAGCTGAAGAATCAACTATAATTATAGTAAATTTACTAATTTTAAAATAAGAATAATTTATTACAATACTAAACTTGAAACATACTGAATTGAAATACTAAAATAGTGAAATAAAATTAAAAAATTGGACAAACTAAAATAATTTAAAAAACTAAAATTTACTATTATAAAACTGGAGACTATTATTGTGAAATCTGAATTTTGCACCTTTAATTTCTATGATTAAGAGTTTTATTTGATTATTTAATTTATTTGAGAACTGATAATTAATTATTTATGATGATTTGCCCTTTTCTCTTTTTTTCTTTTTTACTTTTTAACTTTTTTTTTGAAAGTGGCTTATTATTTTAGGATTTCATAATTTCTCATCTTCATTTTTTTCATATAACTTTCATGCTTTCACTAACTTCTTTTTTAAATAATTACTCTACTAAATATTTTAATATCTATAATTTTTAACTATCTAATCTCTTTAACCATAAAAAATAGTTAATTTTGAGTATAAACAGTTATTATTTGATTATCATATTATTAATTAATAATTTATGTAAATATATTTTTTAATTTAAATTAAAAATTTATTTAGAATTACGTTTGTAAACTTAAAAGTTCAATATTAAAAAAGAAAGATAATTTTTTTTAACCCACCTGCCCTCGCGTGCATCACACGTGTTCTCTGAAGCAACGTTAGTATACAGTTATTAAACGATTAACGTCCAGCGAGGAAGTAATCGACGATGGTTTCATTGCGCTTCCCATTCTCGTTTTCTCAGCCCAAATTCCCCAACGCCATTTCCCATGCCAACACCTTCCGGTCCTTCTCCACCGCCACGGTCGCGGCTTGCACCGCTGCCGCCGGTGCAGCTGCATTTTCCGGCTTAGTAGCGACGCAGAATCCTACAAACCCAGAACACTCATTTCTCCAAAACGCACTGAATTTACTCCTTCCGAATCACTGCTCACTGCTGCCATGGGGATCACTCTCTCTAGCTGATGCTTCATCTACTATACTGGAGCCGAAGACTGGTTTGTCGTTTCCTTCGGTTATGTTTCAATCGCGAAGACTTTTGGGAATTGGATTGAGGAAAAAGAGTGTTTTAGGATTAAAGAACATTGATGTCTGTGCATTTGGTAATTGCTTTTCTTTTTTATATCCAAAGATTTAGTTTTTCGTTTTGTTAGTTTAATTTCCTTTCTTGGGATGAATGCACATTTTCTGCTTAGATGGGATATTGAGTTTTGTTTATTCAATTTTCTTAATCGGGGCTATTTTTAGTTGTCAATTTCGTAGTCCCCTTGTTACTTTTGGTAGAGTTCGATCATTGCCCGAAGAACAAGAAAGTACAATTTCATGTTAAATTCATTGTTATTGTTAAGATGGAACATCTGTGCATAATTTTGGACAGTTCAATGTTTGTGAGAATCAATTTTTACACTGGTTATCTTCAAAATGGGTCTACGTTCAATTTTTTAGGAATTATTTATATTTATCTTTCTGAAATGATACTATTCGGTGGCAGTGGACCAATACTAGCTGTATTGAATAGTTAGGTAATTGCGGCAAAATTGGTGATTTACTAGTTGTCACTAAATGGTATTAGAAAATGCTATTGAAGATACACATGAAAGGGAACTACTAAACAATAGCTGAGCTTGAGGCCTTTTTTTTTTTTAAATAATAGTTGAGCACCTGAACCAGTTTAGAGTGCTTGCCTTTTTTTAGTTTTTCTCTCTTTGCTTTCTAGGACCAAATTTATTCATGTTGTTGGCTCTATATAGATAGGACTTAAGATTTGCTTGAATCAAAAAGCATATGCACTTGAAGTAGATTTACAATCTTTGTTTTCTGAGAAACAACTATAATAATAACTCGAGTTTGTTACATCTCCCCAATTACCTATTCAGGTGATTCTGCTGTAGACGACTTCCTCAAGGGAAAGTACCTATATCCTCCACCTTATATTTTTTTTTTGTTGGAAATGCTCTTGGCCTGGCACTGCTGTGTTCTTTACATGCATATACTCTTGTAATGCTGTGGTTCTTTCTGCCTACTAGTAGTATTTGCATGCCAAATATTCAGTGAATCTGCTATGAGTGTATGCTGACATTGAAATGTGTTGATGATGATAAGATGATAACTGTTTAACTATAAATATGTGTTTATCTAGGTAAATATAACACCATATTATAATGTGAACGATGGAAGAATCTAGTCAGTTCCCCTTTTGACAAAATTATCTCTTTCAACAGGTATTTATGCTGATGATGATCAAGTGAAAAAAGTTCTGGGTGAGAAATATGGAAAACTATCCGTCTCCGAACTTAAGGAGAACAAAGAGTTCAAAGAGGATTTCATTGAAGGTGATATTTGCATGACCATTAGACTCCAGATAGTTTATGGTAAGCTAAGCATTCGTGCTGTGAGAAGTGCTTTCGAAGAATCTGTAGGAAGCAGACTGCAAAAGTTTGGGGGGCCAGATAACAAGGAACTGCTTCAGAGGTGAACTGTTTTTTCAACTAATAACATTCTTGCCATAGCACTTATGGTTATAAAGATGTTAATGGGACTAACTCTTCAGATGCTCTGAATTTTGATAATTGCAATGTTTGAGGTTATATTTCTTTAATCTTTCTTTTTGAGAATGCCGTTTGTTTATGATTGAAAATGGGAACTGGATCAATTTGTTCATCTTATATTTTTCTTACTGCTGATCTGTGATAGAATGTTTTCATTATTGTGGTTGCCTCGGCATGCTTAGGCCCAAAAACAGTTTTGGCCCTGCAATAATGTGACTCATCCGACCACATTCATTATTCTTTTTTGTATTTTCTCAGCTGAGCCATAGAAATTTATCTTTTTTTCTTTTAATGGACTGGCTATTTCTTCAAGAACCGGTTACTGATTCTGTTTTTGACTGAACTGTGCATTTAGAGATCTCCTAATAATCAATTTTTGTGTAGGTTCACCTCGCAGTTTAAGGATGAATACAAAATACCACGAGGTTCTGTAATAGAGCTATCAAGGGATCAAGGCTACGTGCTTCGAACAACAAGTAAGACCTTATAAAATGTCAAATGCACGCATAACCCTGTTAAGCATTCCATGTTCTTTGATGATTAGTGATAAACTATAAATGATTTCATTTTGGAAGTTTTCAGTTTTTAAATGGCGTATATCTGTCTAAATGTAGCAACCATTTTGTTATGCCATGGATTCTTGTATTTTTATTGTACCATCAAGAGAATTCTGCCTAATTTCATTTCCATTAAATTTCCGTGTAGTTGATGGGAAGGAGGCGGGAAGCATCAAGAGTAAACTGCTCTGTCGATCCATTTTAGATCTATATATTGGCGAGGATCCATTCGATAGAAAGGCCAAAGAAGACATTGAAAGCAACTTGGCATCTTTCCTTAAAAGAGTGAGCGAATGCTCGTATGTAGAATATATTGGATAAGACTGGAATTTTAAACTTGCTATATATGATCTGTATTTGGTTTAACTGAATCGAACACGTTGAATATTTATGCCAAGAATTCATCTCGCTTAGGTGAAACGCCACCGCTTGATTTCCAAGAAATCGATTGCATCTTCTTCGAGAATAATAGCTCATATTGAACTTTGCCAAGCAGATTACAGGTTTAGATTTTCCAAGTGAAAAAGAAAGTATAATTCCAATGGATTCAAGAACAAGAGCCAGAAAAATTTCACTGTCTCGATTCAGATAGCTATAAATGGTATTTGCCATAGGAAGTGTGTTTTTGCTTATACATATGGAGATGATAGTAAAGCCATTTTTATGACAATAGAAATCTATTGATTCAAAACACACGCATTCTCATTCAAGTGAAGAGTCAATCTTATTAAGAAATCTTGAAAAGAAAAGAATATCAGTGGGATCTTCAACAATAGCCTTACTTAGTCGGCCAGCTGTTCCTCTGTTGTTGTTGTTGCTGGTTATGGCCTTTGCTATTGGATCAACAACAGACGGTGTCATTCTGTGGTATCATTCGTTTTCTTCCCTTGCCCCTCTGATAGCCTGTCCTTCTGCTCCATTTTCTCTTTATTTGCCTCCAAAAAACTATTCATTCTTCTGTAATAGCTTTCTCCCCACCACCGATCAAAATCCGCTAATATTTTATAAACAGGACCAACCGCCCTAGCAAAGGGCAAATGAACATTTTCATGCACGCGCGGCCGTTGTTAAACAGCAATTGATGGCTGCTGTCACGCAAGCAAATAATGATAAGACTAAACATTTTACATTAAGCTTTTATTTCTCTGCAGTACACATTTTTTTTTAATTGGATTTAATACCATGAACCTTTTTTACTATACAAAATAGTACAACTTGGCAACCATTTCTACTAAAATTTAAATGTAAAAGACATACCAAGAATAAAAAATTCATGAAAAAGACGATCTTTTCACATCATTAAAATTTCAATATCCCGATATATATTTTTTTTGGCAGACAGCCAGACTGTAGTTTGAGGAAACCCCTATCTTGATAGAATATTTCTGTACAAATGACTGGCAAAATGCTCGTAAAGACTTGCAAAATATGATATCCACTGATATCCTACTAATTCACAGAGTGCCCTTAAGGACAGAGCATCACAAGTTCAGTCCAAAGCCTCACTCATTTACATTTGTGCACAAACGGTTTTTTAAACCTTCAGCAATTCCTGCGAGACAAAGGTCAAAGTCAGCATATTTTTACCATCACATGAAAATATTAAAATTTAAATATACTCTCAAAAGTCTTTGGAGCTTTGCTCATTGGAAATCCCTTTAGATTGAATTAAAGTGCTGCAATATTAGATTGTATATCTTGCAATTTCGTTGCAGTCTCAAATCTAACTGCTGTATTCTTTTATAACCAATGCTAACCAAATATTCTTTTATACTCTGGACTGGTCAGGTTTTCTTCAAATTATTTTGAGGGTGTTTCTCAAAACTTAAAAGCTGGTCAAAACTGCTTATAAGCTGTTTTTAGATTATAAGTTGTTTATTTAAGTGTTTCTGAAAACTTAAATAGTAGATTATAATCTGATTTTAATCAGTTTTTTAAAAGTTGGGTTTTGCTACTTTTTTTTAAGCACTTATTTTTTAAGCAGTTTTGACCAAGTAAAAGACCATATTATCCCTACCTAATCTTCAATATTTCAAATTTGCCTACCTTATACACTTTAGTTCCCATCAAAGAAATTTTATTATTATTATTATTATTATTATTATTAAATTTTATTATTATTATTATTATTATTATTGTTGCAAAATAAATTTTGAATTGACATTTAAAAAATTATTTTTATACAATAAATAAACTCATGGACAGTTTGGTCATTTTGACAGTTTCTACAATTAAAAACTGATTATAAGCTGATTTTACAGAAACACTTAACTGATTATAAACTGATTATCAGCTGATTATTAGCTAGTTTACAGAAACGCTTAACTGCTTATTTTTAATCTGATTATAATCTAAAAATCACTTATTCACAATAAGCTGAAAAGCTCCAGTTTTGAGAAACACCCTCTTTATCTTATAATACTCTTTTATCCCTTTGAAATTCCATGATTTAGGCCACTTTCACCCATTCTTTTCAGGGTTTCTCTTTTTATTCAGTAAGCTGCACTTCTTTTACTTTTGACCCAACTTGTTGCAACAAAGTAGTAATTAAGCCCAAGGCCAATCTTTGCACTGGGATCCTGAGATTCGTAGAGAACCGAAGACTAAAGGCTTCTGCCTTTAATTGAAGCAATTCAACATTAAGTTAAAGATCTTTGCTATGGAAAGACTGCAAGAATCATTACATTGAAGCAATAATAATAAGAACGAAGAAATACCTTTTCCTTCTGTTTGTAGACAGTATCAATCTTCTTCATATACTCATCTATCAGCTTCTGGAAGAAGAAGAAAAGTTAACTTAGCGTTCTCAAAAGAAGGCGAAACATGGAAAATATCAATTATATTCATCATAAGAAGAAGAAAAGAAAATAAGGACTAAGGAGAACAAAATGAGACCGCAATGAGAAATTTTGGAACCCATATAAAATGAGATGCCCATATGAAAAAAACACCACCAAAGCATTTCCAGCAAAACTGATGGCAGCATGTCATCATGTTGTTGAACCATTTGATTTTTTACCCATAATACATGAGAGGTGCTCCCAACTGCATCCTATCCAAATTCAGTACCTTGTATATCTAAAAATAATAGGAGCCATTGTTGAAGCAATTTGTAGGAGAGTCCATTTCATTAATGCTAAAAAGAATTGGATGCTTACTTTTAGTGATAGAAGTAACCACAAAAAGTGATGCCAGTTAATTGACCACACAAAGTATAAGTACCTGCAAGTCACTGGACAAGTCCTTGACATTATCCTCTGAGAGCTTTTTTTCCTGAAGGAGAAAACACAATATAGATTAAGATACAAGCAATCAAGGAAAAATAAAATCAGATAAAACCATCAAGGGAGGAAAACATTCCACCCACTCCCTTCCCAAGAAAAAAAAAAGTAAAGAGAATAAATTGAAAAGCATAACAATGTTTCTCAGTTCAAACCTTCTCAAGTTTCTCATAAGCTTTCAATGCATCTCTTCTTATATTCCTCAATGCCACCTATAAATGACAGATCAAGAAAGAAAGATCGTCTTAAGGAGAAGATTGGTGACACTAATGTAGTACACTAGAAAACAGCCATAAGGCCGTAAATGAACTAGTCCAACAGTTTGTCAACAAACTCTAAATAAACACAAAAATGAAAGAATGGATGAGTTTGAACATAAATCTTGGTGCATTCAACAATAGACCAAATATAAAATGAACATAGGCAGTCTCAGCCCAATTATCCTTGGCTTGACTGGAATATTTAATTAAGCAGAAAATTGGACAAGGCTTCTCGAGTTTCAGCCAAGCTTGAGTCTAATTTAAGATTGGCTAATAAATGATCCAACCTAGCTTAAAACAATCACAACCCAGCTCAGCTCAGTTCAATTGCACCCACATTAGCCACTATTGATCTACAAGCAAATGATAGCTTAATTCGGGTTCTTCATTAAAGTGCCTATTTAATAATAGATTGTCTGATGTCATCACCAAACCTCGATGGTGCGCTTTCATGTGCTCCAAGATAATTCAAGGGGAAAAGCAAGAAAATATACTTTCACATCAGCTAAAAATTCCATGCCAAAAAAAAATCAACTATAAGCTAGCAACGTATTCTTGTTGCTAATATTTGCCTGCCTGAGCTTTTTATTCACCTAAAGAAGACTGTTACAAGTTATTGTAATTCTGAACCATTAACTAAAAATGATGGTGATATGCACCTTCCCTTCCTCAGCCAGTTTGGCAACCATTTTTGACAACTTCTGCAAATGAAAAACAAAAAAGGGAAAATTAAGATAAATCTACAGTGTAATCTCTAGAAGCAAGCATTTGAAAGAACTCCATATCATCATAAGAAAGTACATTTTCAAGTTTCATCACACTATGAGAAGTTCACAATTTTTCTCCAAATGCTTGATAAAGGCATTTGCCAAATGCATTAAGTTAACTTTCCGATGCAAGTAGCAAAGTAATACCAAGATTTTAAACCAAAGGCATAAAATAGTTACAAGCTCGTGATGCTTATCTTCAGTCGAGGACAGGAAAAGAAATTTTAAGGGGTGGACCTGGACCAAGGCACAGAAATAGCTAAACTTTCAGAAATGAACAGGAACCTTTCCTGAGATCAGGTTGACCACTTCTGTTTCCCACTTTTAAACTTTACTGACTAATATAATACAGTGGAACTGTAGGGTAGGACCTCTTTGGTCAATTTCATACAGTGGAAAAGTGGGCTTTTTATCCACTCTAATCCTTATCGAGGCATGAGCGATTGTTAAAAGTAGTGAGTATACATGCCACACGTGATAATGTCATGCCGATGAAGTGGAGATCATGAGCTTCAAGAGACTATAAACTACTGAAACACAGCATGACTAACGCTGCATAAAATGAATAGAATAGAAGGTAAAACAAACATTTTTAGTGGGGATTCTTGACTAATTAGATATGATAATCATGGAAATATGCAATTTTCATACTTCACATGATTGTCAGTTCACAAAGTAATGTGGTTGATTGAAGGCCTTAATGATCTCTTGGATTAAACTATCAATCGCTACATCGCTAAAGACCAAAGGAAACTACCTGTCTCCTTTCTGACGTCAATTGAGGAATGGATAACCGTATCACTTCTCCATCATTATTTGGTGTCAAACCAAGACCAGAGCTTACAATGGCCTTCTCTATAGACTTTAGGCTGCACGTCAGGAAGTTACAAAAATCAGCAAAGGCAACATGACAAACTTAAATTATTTTTGGAGGTACTCCTGCAAATTTCCAATTCAAACAGATCAAAAAAAAAATTCTGTTTTATGAGTGGCCAAAAATGCAACATACCCAAACAGTATAAAGAAAATATTGATTTCTATCTATGGTTTCACAACATGTTCGATGCTCTCAGTAAATGAAAATCCCATGAAAACTGCATGTCAATAGCCCCTACTTGATAGAACTTAGCGGACAACAGGTATGCCACACTTTTTATATGCATGCTATCATATGTCTACCATGGAAGAGCAAATAAGCCTGGTACAATGATCCAAAAATATCCCCAATTTTTTCTGTCCTTAGGTTTTGCAATACCTGGATTTGTCATATGGCTGGACCAAAAGAGAACTTGCATCAGGAGTACTGATTTGAGCTATGCTTTTCAAACTGACTGGACTTCCATAATACTCCACCTGTTAATACATAGTTTCATAGCTTTTCCAATAAAAAGCAAATTGACAGAACAGAAAAAAATTATACCAGTAGACATTCCATAACAAGTGTTGCACACGCCACCTCATGTTTTCTAAGTTAAAGACTGATTGCATGTCTAAAAAAGAAGAAATTTAAAACAAATTGAATGTAAACATTAACAAAAAAAAGTTATGTAGCTCATATTATCTGACGTCATTTGCCTAAATATATATATATATATATGAATGAGGAATAGAAAAAGGCTACATACATTTATATGAAAATGAACATATATGTAACATGTGTTTGCGTGTGAGAAAACAAAGCAATTATATTTTTTTCCCTCACTGAAATAGTTCTTCCCACAGCACAATCCACCTAATCAGATTAGATTGAGCTAACATGCACCGAGCTTCTCTTTATTTGAGAATATCAAATGCAGCTAAATTATGCTAAAGATTTGCCTTACACAGCAATGAAGCAAAACAATTAATCAAATATGACATGCTTATCCTTTCCAACTCTAGAACTTATTTCTTTGTGCATAAGAACATAAAATTTTCTGCTTATCCAGAGGAACAGATATATTTTCAAATCAAGGAGATAAGGCTGTTGGAACCTGCACCTGCAACTGATACAACACAACTATATGTTGTACGCCAGCAGAGCTAAGGGTATCATCGCACCAAAAAGAGAAAACGTCTTTTGGCATTTGTATCACAAATGCAATTGCACAAATCTAAAAATAGATTTATACCTCGATCTTATCTAACATTGCTGGGTTTGCTCTGCCCGTCCTTACAGAATTAAAATTGGTGCGAACTGTTTCAATAGTCTTTTCCATCCTTGCTTTCTGAAAAAAACCAACATTCTCAATCACTCCTTTGGGAGAAGAAAGAAAAGTTCAAGGAGATCTTAAACTCTGGCCAATCTAAACACATGGAAAATCTTACAGAACCAATTACCAAAAGCACTTACAGCATCTTTCTCAATGGAGGACTTCTCAGCTTCAATTTCTTCGATGGTTGCACACTTCACCACTACTCTTCTGCTTCTTACAGAACAATGTATGCATAATCTTAATCAGGAAGTCCACTCAGCCCACGGACTATAAATAAAATTGACCCAGTATACGTTCTAACACTACCATTATCGCAACCACACGAATTAAGGGAGAAATTAGCATGACTAAGAACCCGGGAAACATTCACACAATTGCAAAACACAGTGAGTTAAGCAACAACAGACAGAATTAAAAAGTTATATAGCTTGCCTCTTCTGCAACAAGTGTTTCACAACAATGGGCTTGCCGGAAATTTTGATAGCACCAGCGTAATAAGAAGCAGAGCTCCAAAAACGCATAATGGACGTGTAGGAGTGGTTCTCAGCATAGTGAGGCACATAAAATGAACCTATAAAACAGCTTTGAAAATGTAAAATTGCAGAAACAAAACGGAAAGATGAATAGCAGACATCAGAATACCTGAAAGTGAGAGGAGGGTTTTGGAAGGGTTTGGCTTGGATTGGAAAAAGGAACGAAACGGGGTCGTTGAAGAGAAGTGAGTAGCCATTAAAGAAACAGATTAAGGATGAGACTTTGAGAGAGCGAGGCAGATCGATTTTGGTCTGTGGATAAGAGCAAGGCTTGTCAAGGCTTGTTTGGTTGCTGGTACTGCAGTCCACACCGCGATCTGGTACGGGCCACAAATATTCCTGTTCCGGTTCAGGCTTTTATTTTATTTTATTTTATACTAGGAAATTATGATGGTTAGATTGAATTGACTTTTTCTATCTGTCCACGTCTTAAACCCATCCAATTTAAAACTCGAATTTTTAATAATTATTTTTTTTATTTTAAATTATTTATCATTATAACACTTAAAACTTCGATTAAATTAGATAACAAACATTTTTTTAGAGATTTTAAGAGAGATTTTTATTTTTTTACTCATCGTCCATCTTTTAAATATTGATAATTAATAATATCATTTCAGAAAAATTTATACTGTAAAAAGAGATCATTAATATAGTTAGTGTCGGGATTATGCATAATTTAGTAAATCTACTTAATCCTACTAAATCGAGTGATTATAAATGAATTCGATCAGTTTTAAAATAAGAAATGAGTGAAAACGGGTGAGAGATTTTAATAATTCTCGATTTCGGTTGAATTATCGAGTTAAGGTTTAATTTTTTCCACAAATCCGAACCCGACCAAAAGTTACAAAGGTGCATATATAACATGTACTCTATGTAAACAACATCGTTTATGATGCTTATATAAACCTACACTTTCTACAACCCTAGCCGTATAATTCATTTAGTGTTAGATTTTTCTCTCTCTCTCCATTCAAAATTCTCTCCCTTCTCTCTCACTCACTCTCCATTTCTCACTTTTTTCTTTGTTGATTTCATAATTTTCTCTACTGCTTTACTTCTTCTAATACATTAAATATATAAAATCTTCTTCTAATTCATTTGATCTTCTTCGATTTTCACCTATTCTAACCATTCATAAGTTTTCTAAATTTCTTCTTTGTGTTTTTTATTTTCTGTTAGGTTGTTTTTATTTTGTTAAGGCTTGTTAGCATTATATTGTTTTGACTTTTTTTTATGCTTATCAATTTATATTGAGGTTATTCCGATTAAAATAAGAGTTTCGATTATGGTTTTCAATTGTTGTGATTGTGTTTCTGTTTTTGTTAAGAGTTTAGAAAAGGATTTTTCAATCAAAATAAAAGGTTTGATTAGGGTTTATTTTAAGTTTTATTTTGATGTTTATTACTCTGTTTGATGTTTATGTCCGAGGGTTTGCAGGGTTGTGGATCAGGTTCGACAATGTAACATATAAAGTTGAAAGAGACTGCTTGCCCCTCAAGTTGGATTGGATGGGGAGAGCAAGCAAAATTTTTGGGATTATATGGATGAACTTATGCAAGGGATTCCAAATGATGAAATTATTTTTATAGGAGGAGACCTAAATGAACATGTAGAAAAAGAAAGCGTAGGTTTTGAGGAGATACATTGAGGGTATAGTTTTGGAATTAGAAATGAAGAAGGTAAGAGTATCCTTGATTTTACTTTAGCCTATGGTTTGATTTTGGCAAATACATATTTTATAAAAAGTGAATCACATCTAGTGACCTTTAAAAGTGGGCAAAATAGAAGTCAGATTGACTTCATACTTATAAGAAAAGTCAATCGAACTCAATGCAAGGATTGTAAGGTTATTCCAGGTGAAACTTTGACCACTCAACATAGATTAGTGATTTTAGATATCAAGTTTAAGAGGTTGACTAGTAGGTCAAGGAGGAACAATAGTCCTAAGATTAGGTGGTAGACTTTAAAAGGTGAAAAATAATTATTGTTCAAGGATGAGTTGGTCAAAGCTGGAGGGTGGGAGGAAGATGTGAGTATATCATCAAATGATATATAGATATGCATGTTTGCAACAATTAAAGGAGTAGCTAGAAAGATTCTTGAAGAATCTAAAGGGTGTGGAGATCTCTCGAAGGAGTCTGGGTGGTGAAATGAGGAAGTACAAAAAGCGGTAAGAAGTAAAATGAAATGGTATAAGAGTTTGCCCAAGTGTAATAACAATGATGCTTTTGAGCAGTACAAACACGCGAAAAAAGATGCTAAAAAGAAAGTTAGTCAAGTAAGAACACAATCTTTAGAGAGCTTGTATGAGAAACTTGGAACAAATAAAGGGGAAAAAACTATCTATAAATTGTCTAAGATAAGAGAAAAGAAATACCGTGATTTAAACCAAGTTAAGTGCATTAAAAATAAAAAGAATAAGGTTCTGGTTCAAGAAGATGATATTAAGGAACGATGGAGAAGCTATTTTGAGGAATTTCTTAATGGTAACCATAGTAATAACATTAAGGATTTAGACGTTAGGCAGGAGAAAAATATTAAATATACTAGACAGATTAGATTTTTCGGAAGTTAAAAAAGCTTTGAAGAGGATGAAAGTTGGTAAAGCATGTGAATCATATGAGATACCTATTGAGGTTTAGAAATATTTGGGAGATACAGAAGTTACATGGTTGACATTTTTGTTCAATAAAATCTTAAGTACAAAGAAAATGCCTAACGAATGGAGACAATGTAAGTTGATACCTATTTTTAAGAATAAAGAAGATATTCAGAATTGCTCAAATTATAGAGGTATAAAGCTTATGAGCCACACTATGAAATTATTGAAAAAAGTTGTGGAACACAGTTTACGGTTAGATACTTGTATCTCCTCAAATCAGTTTGGCTTTATGCCTGGTCGATCAACTATGGAAGCTATTTTTCTTATAAGAGATTTGATGAAAAAGTATAGAGAGATGAAAAAAGACTTACATATGATTTTTATTTACTTGAAAAAGCATATGATAGAGTTTTTAGAGAAGTTTTATAGTGGGTCATAGAGCATAGAGAAATATCTATACGATATATCCAAGTCTTGAAGGATATGTATGAGGGAGCTATCACCAGTGTTCGCACTGTGTGAGGGAATACTAAGAATTTTTCCGCTTCTATTGGATTACATCAAGGTTCAGCTTTGAGCCCTTATCTTTTCGCCTTGGTCATGGACGAGCTAACAAAACATATACAGGATGACATCCCTTGGTGTATGATGTTTGTAGATGATATTATATTAATAGATGAGACTCAAGCAGGGGTAAGTCAAAAGTTGGAGCTATGGAGAAGCACTTTGAAATATAAGAATTTTAAGCTAAGTAGGACTAAGATTGAGTATATGCATTGTAGATTTAATAGCGAGAATAGAGAAAGAGACAAAATTATTTTAAACTGAATAGCAATACCTCACAGTACTTATTTTAGATATCTTAGCTCTATTCTTCAAGAAGATGGGGGTTGTGAAGAAGATGTAAATCATAATATTAAAACTGGTTGGATGAAATGGAGGGGTGCTACAGGAATTCTATGTGATCGAAATATGCCAATTAAATTAAAAAAAAATTACCGCACTATAATACGACCCGCAATGATGTATGGTAGTGAGTGTTGGGCAGTAAAAGGACAACACATGAGTAAAATGCATGTCGTGAAAATGAGAATAATAAGATGGATGTGTGGTCATACTAGGATTAATAGAATCCACAATGAGTACATTAGAGAAAAAGTGGGGGTAACACCTATTGAGGATAAGATAAAGGAGCATAGGTTGAGTTGGTTTAGTCATGTGAAACGAATACCTAGCGATGCGTTGGTTAGAAAATTCGAACAAGTTAGAGTAGATATAGCTAAGAGAGACAGAGATAGATTTAAACTGACTTGGTTAAAGATGGTCCAAAATGATCTTATGATGTTACATCTATCAGAAGAGATAACCTTAAATCATATTGAGTAGAAAAGAAAAATTCATATAGCCGACCCCAATTGATTTGGGATTAAGACTTTGTTATTATTGTTGTTTATTACTCTATTTAGGGTGTTCATCACGTGATTTCTACAGTTTTTTATTTTATTTTATTTTGTAAAATGATTTTTTATTTCTGAATATTTTTATTTATGCATTGGATTTGCATCTGTATGTTGAAATTCATTTGTCTGTATTATAGATCTGAGATGTGTTGATATTTTATTCATCCATATTATAGATCTGAAATTGCATGGTGAAATTTGTTTGCCTTTTGATAGATCTGAGAGTGCGTGATGAAATTTATTTATTCATGTGATAGATTTGAGACTAAATGATATAATTTGTTTAATCTGAGACTGTATGTTGTAAATTATATTTTGATTGTGGTTGTATTGGTGAATTGTTGGGTATAGTGTTTGGTAAGTGGCTTATTTTGTCGGCATAATATTCTAGATTGGGTCTTCTTGTGATTAATTTGGTTTAGCTATTGAGCCGAATAAACAATATTGTGGCTGTGAGTATTTTTTGTGATCAAATTTTGTAAGAATTAATCAAATTTACTAATAAACTGTAAAGCAATAAGGGTGATGAAACTAATATTGAATTCTTAAACTAATAAAAACTAATCAAGTATCAGAATTCATTTTCATGGTATTTTGTACTACTTTAAAACGAGAAATATATTAGTGATACATGTTTTAAACGGTAATAATTGAATTAGATGTTATAATATTTTACTTTAATATTTATTTTTTCACTGCATTTAGAGTTAATATTTTCATTTGAATATAATTTTGTTTAAATTTCTGACATTCCTTTTATTTTTTTTATCAATTGAATGTATTTATTATTTAACAAAACCATGAAAGTTTTAATGGACAAATAGTTTGATTTATACTCATGCAGTTATAACTCTGCTGGACACTTGGACTGTTATTTTTAATTTATTATATGACTCAACCACATACATGAAATATATATATAGAATCAAATATGGCCTTAATTAAAATAATATAACTGAAAATATAGTTTGATTTATAAATTGAGAAGGATATTTGAATGGTATAAAATATTACAGACAATTGCAGTGGCTAAATATTTGATAAAAAAATTTTGGAACAATTAACTTAATTCGAAGATTCCGAAAAAAAAAATTAAAAATTATCATTCACAAACTTGTGGATTGAACTAAATAAGCAAGCCCATTTGGTAGGCCCCACCTGAATCTATCCGACTGAATTTGAATATACGCGTCGGTCAAAAAATTAACATTGTTCGGTCAAACTCTTAAGAATTTCCCTTAATAGGTTGGGATTAAAAAATATAGTAAATTTGATCCATGTACAGCTATAGTCAACGTTTATACTCTTCAAGTTGGATTGAATAAGGACAGTAAGTAAAAATTTTGAAAATATATAATCGAATTTATGCAATATACTTCGAATTATGAAAATATTTTTATACGAGATATTTTATTAGACACGTAAAAAAGATAAATTAGTTTTTGAAAATATGCTGTAGGATACAGTATCGAAATTAGAAATGGAAAGAGAAAGACCCTGAGTTTGTCATAGTTTACTGTTTAACACTAATAAATATACACTTTTATAAAAAATAAAATTTTATTTAGTAAAATTTAAAATTAGGCAAATTATAAGCCAAATTGACTTTGTACTAAAAAAAGGTTGATCGAGCTTTATGCAAATATTGTAAAGTTAACTATTTAATATAGATTAGTGATTTTAGATATCAAGATGAAAATATTGGTAAGTATATTTTTGATAAATCAAATTTTCATGACTAGATAAACTTTGAAAGGGGTAGAACAAATGATATTTAAAGATTGTCTGGTCAAAATTAGAAGCTCGAATGTAAATATAAATATATTAATAAATGATATGTGAATAAACATGTGGATAAATATGTCTATAATTAAAAAAAATAGGAGTTGCTAAAAAGATATTTTAAAAATCTAAAGGATATGGGCCATAGGTCATTCTTCTAATAAGTTCTCACCATATGGTCATCTTTCTAATGAGTATTCGTAGACTAATGAAAAAGTTAAAAAAATATATGATATAAGAGATTGTGCCATTGTTGTGATAATGAAGGTTTTGAGCAATATAGGCTTTTGAGCAATATAGACAAGTGAAAAAATGCCAAAAAGATATTTAATCAAGAGTATAATATTCAGAAAAAATATTAGAAATTTGAAATAAAGAGAGAAAAATACTATTTATAAATTGGCTAAAATAAAAAAAATATTAATATTTAAATTAAGTTAAATATATCAAAAATTAAAAGAATAAAGTTTTAGTTTAAAGATAGGATATTAAGAAAATATAGAGAAGTTAATTTGGTGATCTTCTTAATAGTATTGAGGGTTTATATGTCAAAGAAAAATATGAAGTTACACTAGACAAATTAATTTTTTTGAAATTTAGAAAGTCTTGAAGATGAAAATCAGCAAATCATATGTTTCAAATGGAATACTAGGTGTGAAAATATATTGAAGATATAAAAGTTATATAGTTGAATGTTTTATTTAATAAGATTTTAAACATAAACAAATATCATATAAACAATGACAGTGCAGTTTAATATATATTTTTAAGAATAAATGAGATATTTAAAGTTGTTCGAATTATAAAGATATAAAGTTCATGATTCACATAATAAAATTATAAAAAAGAGTTATAAAACATCATTTATATTTAAATAATTGTATTTTTAAGTTTAATTTTAATATCACTAATATATTATTATTATTTATATTGGTCACTTATGTAATAATAATTCACAAAAATTCATCATTTATTGAAAAAATTTTCAAACATTGTAATAGATGATGCTCGAGTGATATATGTATAAAATTCTTTAGTTAAACCTGAAAATTTTTAAATTGAAACATACTAGATCTAGTGTCTGTAATATAATTTCAAAGTGAACTATTGAAATTTTAATGCATTCTTTTACCTTTATTATAGTTTTAGAGGGTGTTTCTCAAAACTGGAGCTTTTCAGCTTATTGTGAATAAGTGATTTTTAGATTATAATCAGATTAAAAATAAGCAGTTAAGTGTTTGTGTAAACTAGCTAATAATCAGCTGATAATCAGTTTATAATCAGTTAAGTGTTTCTGTAAAATCAGCTTATAATCAGTTTTTAATTGTAGAAACTGTCAAAATGACCAAACTGTCCATGAGTTTATTTATTGTATAAAAATAATTTTTTAAATGTCAATTCAAAATTTATTTTGCAATAATAATAATAATAATAATAATAATAATTTAATAATAATAATAATAATAATAATAATAATAATAATAATAATAAAATTTCTTTGATGGGAACTAAAGTGTATAAGGTAGGCAAATTTAAAATATTGAAGATTAGGTAGGGATAGTATGGTCTTTTACTTGGTCAAAACTGCTTAAAAAATAAGTGCTTAAAAAAAAAGTAGCAAAACCCAACTTTTAAAAAACTGATTAAAATCAGATTATAATCTACTATTTAAGTTTTCAGAAACACTTAAATAAACAACTTATAATCTAAAAACAGCTTATAAGCAGTTTTGACCAGCTTTTAAGTTTTGAGAAACACCCTCTTAATTTAGAGTTACTTCCTTAATATTTATCTCGATAAAACTTTATTTTTTATGAATCCATAATATTTTAAATTTAATTATAATATGATTCTAAAATTGATGTATTATAAAGTACTCTGAAGTTCATTTAAATGAATCATTTAAGTTAATTTTTGTTATTTAATTTTCCAATGATTAATTTGTAATATTTGACAAATATATCTATTATTTGATATAGTGCTTCAAAATCACTGCTTAGTTTAAATTTTTAATGCGATACGAAGATTAGCCTCTTATTTTATTTTAAATTATATAGATGTTGAAACTATATATAACCATCTTAACTATTTGTATTTTATAAATATATCAAATCCAAAATGGATGTTATTAATTCTTATAATTTTGTTTGTATTATTAAATTGAAATTTATTATAAAGAAAATAAGAAAAAAGATTATTAGAATTTAAGTTTTAGACTCGTAATGCAATGAAATAATAAACGACAAGCATATTAATTTCTCTAGAAATATTTTGAAAATGAACAGTCACGCAATTCAGACCCTCACCCAAACCTGGAAGCGACATATTAGAATTGCAATAATTCAAGGGATTGTTTTAAATGCGCTCAGAATTTTTTAAATATATTTTATTTGGGCTTTTAATATGATAAAGTTTATCTTTAAAGTATAATGTTACTTTCATTTTCTCTTAAACAATTAAGATAAACACAAAATTTATAAAAAATGTAAAAATTAATTAATTTAGTTTACATTAACGAATAATATATTGTGTTAAAATTAATAAACACAATATATTGTATTGAAATTATATTTTTAATGCATTAGTATTTTTTTTCAGGCGTGGTTTCCTTCTTCATCAATATATTTAATAAATTTAATTTAAGATATAACATAAATTAAAGTAATATATTCTAAATTAATAATTAAATTTACAAAAACGTTCCTTTCTTCATTCTATTTAATTAGTTAATACATTTAGCTAAATAAGCTAACTAATAAATATTCTAAATTATATTCAAACCATTTTAATTAAAATACTCATTAAGTAATTTAAATTAAATTAACAATGTAATGATTTAAATTATCCTAATTTTATTACTTTAATTTGAATGGGCTATATTTAATTAAATGCAATAAACTATAATTAATTAAATACACCACAAGTAATAATTTCGATATTTTAATAAATGGATATTTAGTTTAGTTATCTCGCGAATATAACGAGGGATATTATAGTAATTTAATTAAATGAAAAAATAAAGTGCGTATTTCCTAAATAAATAATTAAAAACCATTTTTTTTTGCAGCAAAAACGCTCTTCGAATGGGCATGTATTGAACTCTGCCATCTATCTGCAGCCTGGCTAATTATATATACAAGCGGCAAATTAAGATTAGAATCCGCACAAAACTCAATTATTTGTCATGCCTTCTAATTTAAACCTCTTCACACATCCATCCATGGCTTTGGAAAATATTTCAGTGATTTAAAAGCTGATGACCATAAATCTCCCTGACTGTAGCAACAGCGCACATCGTTCGCGACCCTAATAGCTGGACTCTTCCTCAATATTATTAAGATTTGAAATGAGAATTTTTGAAAATACGAGAAATGAAAGAGAATAGGTTAAAACAATCAATCTAAAATATCTGGTACTAAAAATATAAATAATCATTCTTCATTATATTTAAATTATTGATATTTTTATTATTTTTTCAATATAACATTATATTCTTAATTCTCCCCCTTAAGTGGTAACTGAAACAGTTAACACTTAGAATATATAATTTTAATATTTTTCCTGAATGATCGGATTATTAGGACAATCGATGAAAGAATTCACAATCAATTATATAATCAGACTGGAATGAATATCGGACAACCAGTGAATCAACTAGGTTGGAATAAACACCAAACAATCAATGAAAGATAATCGAACCGGAATAAATATCGGACAACTGGTAAAACAACGCAACGAAATAACTACTCTGATATCATATTAAGATTTAGAATGATAGTTTTTTGACATATGAGAAATGAAAGAGAATAAATTAGGACAATCAATTCAAAATGCCTAACACTAGACATATAAGCAATTATTTTTCATCAAATTTAAGTTGTTGATGTTTTTATTAATTTTTTTGAGATTATATTTTCAATATATATGGCTACAGATATGAAAAATGGTCTGTTTCTAGGCAGTTCTTCATCGGGGACGGGCTCATTAATAGTTTGTACTTCTTTTTTCCTTTTCAATGTTCAATGAATTAATTAATTAATTTCAATCTCAATGTTAAATGGATTAATCTGATTTTATTTTATTTTTATTTTTTTTGGTGTTGATTTATATCTAAATATTTAAATTTGGAAATGTAGTTTTGGAGTACTACCCAGAAGAACACAACTTTCTGGAAGTGCAGGAGGAAGACTTCATGTCATGCAATACAGCATCCCCAATTTCAAGTAAAAATTTCTCATGAAATAAGAATTATATATTTTCTAGCTAGAAAAGTGATGATTAGGGCTGCAATCGAGCCGAGCCGAGCCGAGCTTTGGATAGCTCAAACTCGGCTCATTATAAAATAGTCGAGTTCGAATTCGAACTCGAATCGAGCCCGAGCCGAGCCCGAACTTGTATCGAGCCAACTCATATATCATGTATCTCGAGCTTTAACTCTAGCTTAATTTAAATAAATTTAACAAACTCAATAAACTTATTTTTATTTTTATTTTTCATTCACTTTTTCTAAATTTTCATAAAAGATATACTAAAATTTATATTTTTATAAAAGATAAATAATATAATTATATATTAACAAAAATAAAATATTATATTATTATAATTTTATATTTTACTATAAATTACTAATCTATTTTATATTATATATTATTTAATTTATTTATCATATATACCATATATTAATAAATTATATAAATTAAGTTAGTCAAAAAATTAATATATTCACATACATAGTTTAATATATATAAATTAAATTATATATATTTTTAATCCAATACACTAAATAAGCTACCTTACGAGCTTAACTCACGAGTTTTTTAAATGAGCTAGCTCGCAAACTAACGAGCCGAGTATTTCATAGCTTGAGCTTGGCTCATTTAACAAATGAGCAGTTCGAGCTCGAGCCTGAATGAGCTTTTACTGAACCGAAACCCAAACCGAGCTCGAGTAGCTTGACTCATTTACGGCCCTAGTGATGATAAAAGAAAAAAACTACTGTCTTCGTAAATTAAAGATGAGGACGTGCAGTAGGTATACTTATAACATTGTTCAGAATAAGCCCAATTCCTACTGGGCCGTCTTTGAAAACCTTGCTTATTATTAAAGCCTACCATCTAAATGAATAAAAGATAAAGTTACATTATGCATCACTTTTTTAATTTTTTAAATATTTTTAATTTTTTAATTTTTTTAAAATTTAATTGAAAATATATTGAACGTATACATTTAATATCCTTCTAATATATTACATATATATTTAGATGTATACCTCTTTTAGTGGTATTTTGAAATTTAAAAATATCTTTATTTTAAATTGTTTGAGCTAAATTGAAAATATTGAAGCTTTTCTAAAAGGTTGGGCTTCCAGTATAGGCCCCTAAAAAGTCTATAAGGACAAAGGATGGAGTAACATAGGCTTGTTTGTCATTGTAAACACTGAATAAGCTCCAAGAATTCCATTATTATATATTATATCAGTTATCAAAGTTTGATTAAAGTCATAGTAAGTTGTTAGAGTGTCTTCGCTCTTCTTCGTATATAAATTGTATGCTATAAAACACTTCTTACGCAAATAATATTCTTTTTCTTTTTTACTCGATCCGTCTCCCTTAATCAATTTTTACGCCTTTCCATACTTGTGTTTATTAGTGTTTCCTGTTCAAACGGGTTGGGTCATCTATGTCAGCGGGCTGCCCATTTCTCAGGTCCTGTCAAACCGGCCGGAAGAATTTCATGGCTTCGGCTTGGTCCGACTCAAAATTTTATATTTATTCTTATCCGACCGACCATACTGGGTCAAATAAGCTTGATAATAAAAATCTGAAAATATAATATAATTCAATAATCTCTCTTTATTCATCATTTTCATAGATAAAAAAAATAATAAATTTACATTAAGAAAATTAAAAATTATGACTGTCACTTAAAATAAAAGCGAATCGTATAATTTATTTTTAAAGATTTTGTAAAAAGTGTTAAATTGTATTTTTTTTTTCTCATTAACGGTCAAATTTTATTCCGTTGCGAATAATATTATCTCATATATCACGACCCCTCACTCCTAGTTTTAACTCTTAGAAGCACAGAGAGCCCACAGAGAGTAAGAGAAACTCATAACTCACACTCTCCGTCTCCATAATGCCAGGGATGAAGAAATTGGGATTTTATTAGTTGTAGAGAGCAAAACTGAGAGTGCATTGTGTAGCCATTAATGCTTCTCAGCTACAAAGCCTGAGAGAGAGAGAGCGGGCTTTCACTTTTTTCATGGTTATTAACACACTTAGAGAGGCTCCTAATACCTTGCAGTTTTCAGAAGGTTCAAATGGACCTCAGTAAGGTAACGCTAGAGATCTTTTCCAAACTTGAGCAGAAATGGCTCTCCCACTGTGAAAACTCTAAGAAAACGAGAATTCTTAGTATTGATGGCGGTGGAACCACCGGCATTGTCTCCGGTGCTGCTCTAATTCACCTCGAGGACCAGATCCGCCTCAAAGTCGGTGATCCTCAAGCTCGAATCGCTGATTTCTTTGACATCATTGTCGGCACTGGCATTGGTGCTCTCGTCGCCGCTATGCTCACTGCTGATAACGGCTCTGGTCATCCTCTCTACACTGCTAGAGACGCTGTCGCATTCATAGCTGAGAAAAACTCCCAGCTCTTCAAGGTCAAGCTCGCTGGATTCCTCCGCCGACGGATAAGATTCTCCGGCGAGAGTATGGACAAGACTTTGAAGGAAGCATTGAGGCGAGACGACGGAGAGATCTTGACCTTGAAGAACACGTGTAAGCCTCTTCTCATCCCTTGCTTTGATCTAAATAGCTCTGCTCCATTTGTTTTCTCCCGAGCCGACGCGTCCGAGTCGTCGAGTTTTAACTTCGATCTCTGGAAAGTCTGCCGCGCCACACTAGCCACGCCGAGCCTCTTTAAGCCATTTAATCTGAGCTCCGTCGACGGAAAGACCTCTTGTTGCGCTATTGACGGTGGACTAGTGATGAACAATCCGACGGCTGCGGTAGTTACCCACGTGCTGCACAACAAGCGAGATTTTCCGTCAGTTAACGGGGTGGAGGATTTGTGTGTTCTATCCTTAGGTAACGGTCCATTGAGTGGATCGTTAAGTGAGAAGAATCTCCGCCATAACGGCAAGTGCTCGACTTCGTCAGTGGTTGATATTGTGCTTGACGGAGTTTCGGAAACTGTAGACCAGATGTTGGGTAACGCCTTTTCTTGGAACCGTTCAGATTACGTCAGAATCCAGGTATGAAAAAATTTTTGTTTGGATTTCTCGTTCTTGTTTGGCTGCTTAGAAAATTTATCCCAAATCCATCTAAACAATTATAATCTCCACAGTCAATCTGGATTTTACATTTCTGTTTATTTGGTGGTGATTAACGGCATGAAATGTGTGTATAGGCAAACGGATTGCCAGGCGATGAACTAGTGGGCCCGCGAGTGGAAAACCAAGTGTTAAAGGAAATAGGAGTAGAGTCGCTGCCGTTTGGCGGGAAACGGTTATTGACGGAGACGAACGGGCAAAGAATCGAGAGCTTCGTGCAACGACTCGTTGCTTCAGGAAGGAGTAGCTTGCGTCCTAGTCCCTGCAAGGATTCCGCCGTTAGCCCTCTAGCTAATGGCCGTTAACTAGTTTCGGCTGTAAAAAAAAAAACACTTAATTTCTGTTTTAACCCTTTCTAACCAGTGTAGGGGTTTACTTAACCATCTGCGTTTGGGTAGAACTAGCTAATAATAATAATAACCGTTTTAGACCATTCCACCTCTCTTTTTCTTCTATAGTTAAATAAATAAATTGATTAGGTGTTCCTTTGACTGAGGACAAATTAATTAATTTGCAAATGCGATAAAAAGTTTAATTAAATAAACAAATAATATCATCACAAGCCACGTATTAATGGGGCTTATGGGCTTTCGTCTTCCATGTTTGAGGGTTGCCAGCTGTTGTGTGAAAATAAAAGAAACGTAAAATGTCGTTTGTATCGTTGAAAAACCCAAAAAACACACACGCACGCACATATATTGCAGAAAAGGAATTTTAGCTTGATTACCATTAGCAGTATGATATAGGACGATTTAATTTTTATTTATTTTCACTTTATTTTTTATGATATAATTTTTTATAATTATTTCATAATTTAAAAATTATAATTTTTTAAATATTAATTAAATAATTTTTCATAATTTTATAATTTTATCTTTTAAAAATATTCAAAATAAGTTCTTCAAAATTCATATAAGTGCTAATAGATAATTTTTTATTTTTATAACATATTAAATTTTTTAAAATATTATTAAATTAAATAAAATATTTTTTACTTAACTATACTATATTATTTTTTTAATTATTATAAATATTATTTTCCATGGCAGGGTAGAGTAAATATGGGATCCAACTGGAGGCAGTATAGGCAATAAGGCAAATTTGATATATATATATATATATATATATATATATATATTTCCTGAAATTATCTCCAGCTAAAATTATAAAAAATATAAATTTAAACATTTATCAGATTCAAAACTAAATATTAATACATATAATATATATATGTATGCATATGATATCGCATATATATAATCAACCCCACCCAAAACGGAAATGCTTATTAGTAAATGGTAATCCCTCAAATCTCTTTTATTATTTGTATGGTTGCAAGTACAAGCAGTAGCATACTCAAGGAAATGGAATCAAATTCCGTTATTAGGCGTTGAGAAAGTGACTCTACTGTTATCAATATATAAATTCTCTATTTTAAACACTAATAAAAGCATTAGATGGAGTAGACATGGGGAAAAAATTACTAATTAATTAATCAATACAACAGTATCCTTCTAATTAATTAATTTTGATGCACAAAATTTACATGCCTCAGTTCAACAATAAGAATTGAATTATTTATAACTGAATATTAATGAAATTTGAATTTGAATTGTAATTGTAATTTATTCCCAGATTTTATCTTTATAAATACCATCTTACTAAATTTGAAAGAACTAAAATATGATGATTTAATTTATATCTTCACTCTCTTGAATACATGCATTTGTGTTTCATAATTTCAAAAAAATCATATTATATAAACAATAATTTATATTTATATTTATATTTTTTTTGCTATTCCCATTAATTAATTAATTGATTGAGAAATAAATTGTATTATTATGAATTAGCTAGATTTTTTACAGACAATTCATAAATAAGAAAATCTTTTTACTCATAATAAAAAATAATCAAATTTTATTTACCAAATGACTTAATGATAAATATTATGTGAGTTTGGTGAGCGAAACTGGATTAATTTTTCATGTAGTAGCTTTTGGCATGAGAAGAAAAAAAAGGCCATTGCTTTGCTTCTTTCTAACTTCATGATTAACTAAAAATTTATACCATAAATCATGAATTTTTTTTTCATAAGCTTGAGAGAAGGAGTACATGTTAGGTAGAATTGATTATATAAACATATATAGATATACTATCTTCACCATGCACATTAATTATGTTTAATGGAGTTGATAAAGACATTAAGTAAGAGAATGTCAGCAGAGGTTGAAGAAAGTGTTGTTTTCAGTTGCTGGAAAAGGTCCAAAGAGTAGCTTAATTAGCCAACCTGGTTGATGTGGACTTGTTCCTCTCACTATATAGTTTTTCCTATGCTTTTTTTTACCAGCAATTACTTTTGGCTTTAATGGGAAAATTAGAGTAAATTAAGGGAAATTGGGGAAATAGGAGATGTTATGCTGGGGCACCGCATTTTTCCAATTTTTGCGATGGATTTATGCCCAAGCAAACTTGCCTAAACAACGTTAACACAATGAGAAGGGTGGAGGGGACCTAAACCATTTTTAGCATTTTTGAAATTTTATTTATTTATTTATTTATTTGAATTGAAATATATTATTCACTCAAAGTGATTTTAAAATGTAAAATATGTGGTGGAAAATTCACCCTCACTTGTTATGACATACGAAAATACAGCCATTTTAGTTAATAGATGAATACACTGATTTATTACATAAAAATTCACTTAAAATGTTTCATTCTTATTTGATATATCATTCATGCAAGCAGAATAAATTTAAGAAGTTATTGAAAAGAGAAAATTTTCATTTTTTTTAAAATGAGTGTTATTTTTTCCTCACTCAATCCTTTGATATTTCATTCGGTTTAATTTAACAATGTCCCTTCTCCAGGATTCTAATAAAAGGATCTAAATTACAGAAGATATTGAAAATCTATGATATTATAATATATATATATATATATATATCTTTCAAAATTCCTTATTGATGATTTTTATTTTTTAATAAAACTAAAGTTATAAGAGCCTATTAATATATGTAAATAATCAAATAATTTAAGAAGATATTAATTATTTATTCTTATAATATAATTATAAAATTTAATTACTATGGAATTATTCATTGCCAATTTGGATGTAATATTACTTCCCCCGTTAGAATTTTGTATTTGTGTTAAAAAAAAAATGAACTTTGAATCAACTTTAGAACAATTATAAATATATGGGTAATTTTTTTATAGTATATTTAGTTTTTACAAGATGATGAAGTGATGATAGCAAAGCATATTTGTTTATGTTGGTAGGATAGTAGACATAACCATATGTTCCTCACAAGGAACAAGCCGATGCCCATACTGTTAATTATATTTTTCATCAAGTATTTTATGTAATTTAGGAGAATCCTATAAATTAATTCCAGTACTCATTTCGGTTGCATGGTACATAGGACAGTAGGATAATAATAATATTTTGAAAGTTTTTATTTTATCGAGAAAATAGAAATCTATTAATACCGTAAAGAAAAACATACAGAGAGAGTTTATATGAACAAAGACATAAAAACAAAAAATAAACAATAATAATAAAAAAGAAAAAAAAACATCAGATAAAGAACCAAATAGAAAATACCTAGTGTGAATAATTATAAGTAGTAGACTTCCAACTAACTCAATAAATATATTATAAAGTAGACTTCTAACAAACTCAAATATAAACATATAAGTAGTAGTTGATCGACGTTTATCTAAATCACCTAAGTTAGGTACCTCTATTTTTTATCTCGAAAATGGTTAGTGAATTCTCATGATAAATAAATAATCAAAACAATAATTCTCCACATTGACTATTTTTCTATTCACGATTTGCAAATCTTCTTTCAAAATGAACTATTATAAGTAGTATTTTCAAATACGCTGTGAAATGCTCATCTTCAATTTTTTAAAATATTGATCAAGCCTAAACAATGGTTAAACTTGACAATTGTCATCACTTTTGTCAATATGTTTACGAAATTGTCAGTAGTCTAAATTTTTTGAAGTAATACTTTACATTCCTCTAGAATCTCCATACAAAGTGATACCGAATATTAATGTACTTCGTCCTTACATGATAAACTTGGTTCTTTGCTAAATGAATAACACTTTAACTATTACAGTGCACTTCGATGTATTTTTGTCTAATTTTCAGTTCACCAATCAAGCCTAGAAGCCAAATTACTTCTTTAATAGCCTCTGATACTACCATGTACTCTACTTCTATCGTTGATAAGGTAAATGTTGACTGTAAAGTAGACTTTCAACTAATTGGTCCTTTATCAAGTATAAACACATAACCAGTAGTTAATTGACGTTTATCCAAATTACCAGTATAATCAGAATCACAGTATCCAACTATACATTGACCATATTTCTCATCTTGCTCAAATATCAAACCAACATCTACGGTATTCAGAATATACCATAAAATTCATTTCACAGTTTGCTAATGCTCCTTACCAGGATAATACATGTACCCGCTTATAACTTTAACTGCTTATGAAATATATGGCCTTGTATACACTATAACATACATTAAGCTATCAAAAGTATTTGCATTATGGAACATTTGACATGTACTCTTATTCCGCTTTATTTTTAGGAGACGAAGATGCACTGAGCTTCAAATGAGGTGTAGGTGGTATACTAAAAAGTTTTGACTTTTTATTCAGGCCAAAACGTTGTAGTATCTTCTTCAAATACTGTTTTTGATTCAAACAAAGCTTCCCTCTCTTCCTATCTCTGCATATCTACATCCCTAAAATTTTCTTAGCTTCACTCAAGGCTTTCATTTCAAACTCTTGATTTAACTAAACCTCCAACTTCTCAATTTTTCCTTAAATCTTTGAAGTTATCAGCATATCATCAACATACAATAGAAAATATATGAAAGATTCATCTTATAGCTTGCGCAAATATACACAGTAATCGTATTTGCTCCTTGTGTACTTGTGTCTCATCATAAAACTTTTAAATTGCTTGTACCACTACCTTGGAGATTGTTTCAATCCGTACAATGATTTTTTCAATTTGTACACCCTTTTTTTTGTTAGCAATCTCTAGCCCTTCTGGCTGAGTCATATAGATTTTCTCATCTAAGTCGCCAAGTAGAAATGCAGTTTTTACATCAAGTTGAACTAGTTTTAAATCTAATTGTGCTACCAAGGCCAATAAAATTCTAATGGAGAAATATTTAACAACTGAAAAAAATACTTCATTATAATCAATTTTCTCCGTCTGAGCATAGCCTTTAGCTACCAACCTTGCCTTGTAGTAAACATCATTCTTATTAAAAAATTCTTCTTCCTTTGTATATACCCATTTACATCCAAATTATCTTCTTTTTCTTTGGTAAATTAGTTAGCTTCTATATCTGATTCTTTTCAAAGGACTGCATTTCATTGTCTATGACTTTTCTCCACTTCTCATTTTCTAAACTTTGGACAACTTCACTATAAATATCAGGAATGCCATAATTTATAATTATGGATGCATAAGCCACCATGTCATCAAATCAAGTAGGTTTGTGAATCTCACACTATAGACTACTTATTGCAATAGATTCTTATTGTTGTAGAGGCTCTTGTGTTAGAACATCTTCTTCATTTGACTCCACCTCTACCGTAAGAGTGTCTTCATCTATTTTATCATTTGTTACTGGGAGAACAATTATTCTTTTAAACTTCACCTGCTGCAGAGTACCATCAGTCTGCTAAATAATTTTATTTGTTATTTTTTCAATACGGTAAACTAATAGAAGGTAATATCTCTGCTAAAAATTATATCATTTGTTTCTGGACAACAAAGCTGAAATTTTTTCATACCAGTGGTGATCCCCATAAAGAGTGCTTTTTTTGCCTATGGATCTAACTTTGATTCCTTAACATGGTAGTATATAGTGAAACCAAGCACACATAAGGAATCATAATCAATAGCAGATTTTTCAGACCACATCTTTAATAGTATTTTACCACCAATAGCAAGCGATGGTGAGTAATTAACGAGATGATATACATATATTATAGTCTCATCCCAAAATTATCTACCCAACCCAGCATTAAATAGCATATACTGAATTTCTCCATCAATATCCGGTTCATGTGTTTTGTCACCTCATTCTGTTGTGATGTATCTCTAACTGTAAAGTATCTAACAATACCTTCATCTTGGCAAAATTTTAAAAAATGGATCACTTTTATATTCTCCACTATTATCTGTGCAGAGACATTTGACTTTTTTATCCATTTGAGCTTCCACATTCTTTTTTCATATGAAAAAAACTCTCAACACTTCATCTTAGTCTTTATAGTATACACCTATACTCTCCGAGAGAAATCATTAATAAAAGTTATATAATAGTATTTTCCTTCCATTAAAGTTATCTTAGAATGATTCCATACATCAGAGTGAACATAGTCTAAGATATCCTTAGTATTATGAATTGCAGTACCAAACTTCACTCTAGTCTGTTTGCCTTTGAAATAATGCTTGCATAAATCTAACTTTTGGGGTTGTACTTCTTTCAATAATCCTTGATTTGATAATATTTTCAATGATTTATCGTCAGCATGCCCCAAGTACATATGTCATAACCTGGTTGCTTCCAACTCATAATCATTACTAGAAGTTATTATTGTTGTCTCAATAATTGCATTATCCTGATAGTAATATAAATTATTATTTTTCCTTATTCCTTTCATTATTACAAGTGCACTAGAGATGATTTTCATTACTTCATCTGCTGCATTTGCAATGAAGCCCTTTGATTTTAGGACTTTTACAGAGGTGAAATTCTTTTTCAAACTCGGCATATATCATACATTTATCAGAGCCCTGATTGATCCATCATGATTTTTCAATTGGATTGAACCAATCCATTTTATGATACATGGACCATTCTTTACTGTGTAAACAATTGCACCTTCTAGTTCTTTAAAGTCAAATAACCAATCTCGATTGGAATACGTATGATGGCTACAACCTGGATCAAGTAGTCATTCGCTATAAGAGCTTATTGATGATACAATATTAGCTTATTGATGACACAACAGCTAATGAAAGTTCTGAGTCTTTATCATCATACTCAGCTACATTTGAATTTACGATAGCTTTTCCTTTATTAGATTTACTTTTATTTCTCAGCTTGAGGTAATCTATCTTCTAATGCTCTTTCTCTCGGCAAAAGACACATTCATCTTTAGTTGGTTTGAATTTTGATATTCTCTTCTTTTCTCTCTTCATACTTTGAGAGCGATATCTCATTATCAATACTTTTATTGCTCTACTTGAACTTCCTTTCTTGTCTGTCTTTTATAAATCATAACTGTATAATGCAACAGTAACTTCAGAGAGAGTCACTTTAACATTCCCATAGAGTAGAGTTATTTTAAGAAACTCAAACTCCTCTAGAAGGGATCCCAACAATATCAAAGCCAAATCTTCATCTTCGAAAGTCACTTTCAATTTTACCAAATCAGCTATTAGCTGATTAAAATTGGTGATGTATTTATTCATAGAAATACTAGGAATATAAGTGAAGCGAAACAATCTCTTCTTCATATGAAGCTTATTTTGACTACTATTCTTTAAGAATTTTTCCTTTAATGCCTTTTACAATTTACTTGTAGAAATTTTTTTTAAGAAGACATACTTTTGTTCTCTAAAAATATATGATCGAATTGTACCATATGCTACACTATTTATGGCTTTTTAATTTTTTTTATCGATATCTTTCGATTTTTTTTCTTCAATGATAATGTCTAGACCTTGCTAAAAGAGAAACTCCACTTTGCCACATGCCAAAATAACTCATACCATAAAAAATCTCTACTGTGAATCTAGTATTTGACATAGTAGTCATTGACCAAATTAATGAAGTGGATGTTGTCTCCTTTGTAGTGGATATTTCTTTGTCTACCATTTATGCTTTAAAAAATTATTTAATAGCTAACAAATGTAGAATATCAATAATTCAAGAAAATCTTTTTTGATGTGGAATATCAAACTAAGCTGCAACCACAAAGCATACTAAAAAAACATTGGCTCTGATACCAATTATTATGAAAATTGAATTAATTTTCACTAATAATATGTATAGTGTGTAAACAACTGTACCAATAATTATACTAGAAAAATTCTTAAGAAAGAGAGATTGATCACAATGGACACACTTAAATACCAAATATTTCCTCAGACAGAATTTTTTTAGGCATATAATTAATAGCACAAAGTATTACCACAATTATACCTCAAAATAGTTATTAAATAAATAATAAAAAGAACACCATAATTTAACGAGATTTGATTAATTTTGCCTACGTCCTCGAACACTGCCAAAATAATTTTCTTAATATCAAAGATGAATTCCAAAAAAAATAGAGAAGATTTAATTTTGGAATATCTTTTAAATGAGAGTTAAGAGATTTATATATGCTTCAAAAATTAGATTGGTGAAATTAGTCACCTCCATTTTGGATTTTTATTTACCTAAGTTGGACACCTTCATTTTTTACTTCTATTTATCTAAGTTAGGCACCTTTATTTTTTACCCGAAAAATAGTTAGTGAATTTTTATGATAGGTAAATAGCCAAAATAATACAACATCAGCCATCAGCCATAAGAAGACAAAAACTTAGCCAAAACCTAAATCAATGAGTAGAGCCTTGAAACTATTTGAAATCAAGCATTCAGAAAATCAGAAGAAAATAAAATAATTAATTCCCCATCATCTTCACGTATATAATGAAATGAGGGAAATAAATGATTAAAGATCCTACGAAGAGACCAATGGTATAAAAGCTCAAAACATATAAGGGGATGAAATCGAATTGATGGAGCTTGAAGAGGCACTAAGAAGCCTTTTTTACATGTTTTAAACATAAAGGTGAAGCGCGAGAACAGAGCATTGAAACCATCAACATAAAGGCCAATAAAAGAGAGTAGGGCTTCTACCTCAGAAGAGAAAAACTTGAAGAGACAAAAGGGGGGGAGAAAGGGTGAAACTAAATATGGGAATAAGCAAAAAACCATTAATGGGGAATAGAAAAAGAACAAGATAACCTCAAAAAGCAAAACATTCACCACGAGATGGGGTTGAAAAGTGTCATTGTTTCTCAAAATGCTAAGGGAGAAAGAAGAGAAAAAATAAAACTCATGACTTGCCCACCAAATAACAAAAGAAATCATGATTTGATCGTTGTCATCCCTAAATATAAAAAAAAAATTATCTCAAAAGGGAAACTTCGCCCATGTTTGGGAAGTTTAATCATAATATCTTTAACTTTTAAATCTTGTATTAGTTTATTCTTTATTATTTTTTTAAATACATAATTTTAATTCATATGTAAATTGAAATTTGTTTGTAATCAATAGTGAGAATTTCTTCATCTTTTGTTTTTCAAAATAAAAAAATTATTTTTAGTTTTTATTTTAATATTTTTAAAAAATAATTTTATATTTTTTAAAATATATATATATATTATAATTATTAAGATTTTAATTATTAAGAAATTAAAAATTAAAAAGACTTTTATAGTAAAAAAAGATTTCTATTGATATAAAATATTTTATATAAAAAAGAATTTTATTAATATAAAATATCTTTTCAAAATCTCATATTTTATGAATTTCTATTTAATGTTTAAATAGTTTTTTATTTATCTGAATAATTTAAAATTTATTGATATTATTAAATATATATTTTTTAAAATAAATCTAAAACTAAAAGATAAAAACTATTCCAAACACAACTTAAGATCTTAGTCAAAGAACGGGCCAAACACAACTTAAGATTTTAATTAAAGAAGAAGGGACTTGAAGGTTATTGTGCATATTTTTTTTTTTCTGTTAAAAAAAAAACCTGTCAAATACAAGAGTAATATCATTAATAAAAACTCCCATTTACAGTTAAATTGAAAATTTACTCTTCTTTTTTTTTTTTAAGTTAATAATAAAAATAAATAGATATATTGGAGCTTGGCAGTTGGCAGCTTGGAGTCGGCTCCTGCGACCACAATATGAGAATCCAAAATCACCTGAATGGCTTAATCCGACAAGATTGGGAAGTGGATCAAAATCAAAATATTATTGAAGAAAAGTCTAAACTTTCTTTTCTTTAGATTGCAACAAATATCTCCTAGATAAGGGTGCATTTGAAATAGTTTTTATTTTTATTTTTTAAATAAAAACACATTTGTTCATTTAACCGAGTTTTAATTTTTTTTTATTAGATAAAAAATAATTTTGAATAAATATAAAATTTATATTGTTTTTAATGTTTTAGTTCTATAAAGATATATATATATATGTGTGTGTGTGTAAAATATTTTTTCTCTCTATTTTTTTAATTTTTTGCATATATTTTTTTACTCTTTTTATTTTTTTCAAATTTAATTTTAAAATAAGAGGTTTGCTTTTTTTATTTTCTTTATTTTTAGTCATTTTATTTTATTTTAATAATTATCTTTAATATTTAATTAATATTATGATGTATCATTAAAATACATAATTTTTTAATAGATGAATAAGATCTATGTATGTATATGTATGGTAAAAAAATTATAATATAATTTTTAGAAGTATAAAACAAGTTTTTAAAAAATATAAAATAAAAAATGATTTTTAATTTTGAAAAATAAAAAATTTACAACCTAGGTGAGCATGGCCTAAATTTTTTGCTACTAAATCCATATCTTCCTTTAATCTAACTCCTAATATTTATATCTCCATTTATTTTTTTTATTATATTTAGTTTTTTTTTACCATCCATATCATTTTCCTTTATTTTTAATTAATATGTTCAACAAATACATGTGGACCACGTTGAAATTAAAAAAAAAAAAAAGAAACTCTAAATTTTATGGATTAATGTAAGAAAAAATTATTTTATTTTAGATTTTCCTAAATTAATTTAATTTTTGTTATATGCAATTTCATCCCTCAAAAAAATCTTTTTTTATGAAAAATACGAAAATAAATTAAAATTTGTTTTACAATATAAAATATGAACGGTAAGTATTGTTTAACTATATTTCCTGCTAGCAAGTTCCAATAACTATTGATAAGTCAAAGAGCATCTTCTTAAAGGTTTGATAAAATTAAGCTTCTAACATTATGAAATTGAGATTAAAAAAATGTAAATAAATCAAGAATTTGGTTCATATTTTTACGGATGTTTAGATTTTAATATTATTGAAATTTATTTTCCTATTTGTCATTTGAGTTTTAATAATTACGGCTTTTAAAATTTATTAAAAGTATATTTCAGTGATGATTAATGTGGTTGATTTAATATTTTGGCACATCAATAAATAATTGAATTAATTGGTCATATTTAATAAACAATTAGCCTTTCTGTTCCAAAAATATTGTTACATTTCTATTTCTATAAATTTAAATAAAATATAATTAACACATTACTAATTTATATATTTTTATTTTCTATTATTATTTATATAATAAATAATATAAATTATTATTAATTTTTTTTATTTAAAGTGTGAATTTATTAGAGTATAAGATATGAAAAGAAATTTTAAACACGTATTATAAATTAAAATAAATAATTATTTTATGACATTTTAAAATAAAATAATATATAATTTTTACAGGACAAAGACATATGATAATAAATTAATATCCAACAAACCTTTTATGGTTAGATACATCATTTAATCTATGATTCTATGGGACAAGTAATTCAATGCCTAATTAATATTTTTATTCACCTTAATTTATTGTTTTTTAATTCATATATAAATTTTACTTTATTACTCCATTATAAAGTACTAGGTCTTACAATAAATATATTTATTAATTTATTATTTGTGCAATAATCAACAAGATGATTTTTTTTAATTTTCGCCATATTTTACCATCTTATCAATTTTATATTTAATTTCAATTGATCTCAAATTAATCAATGCCTATTTTACAAGTTAATTGATAAGAAGATCAATCAATCAATTAATTATTATTAAATATAACAATATAATATCAATTAATATATAATATTAACAAAAAAAATATATTTAAATTTATAAGTAAAAATCTAATAATTAATTGACTTGATATATAACCACATGCCCAATATAACGAAAATATATACACTCATCTATATGTGCATATAAAAAAATAAGAATAGGAAAAAACATGATATAATTTTATTGATAATAAAAAAAATAATTAATTATAACACATGATAATATTTTTTTTGTTTGATATTCTAATGCTATTCAAATTTTGTAGTAATACAATTTTCGAAATATATTTATCCATTTGTATCATATAATAGCATTTTTCATATTTTCATTGTATAATATTATTATAATTTTATTTTATAAATAATATATTTAGCTTAATAGTATTATAATCAACTTTCTATTTTTCTTATATAATAAATGTAAAGATATTAAACTATAATACAAAATTTTACTAATATGTTATGTTGAATATAATAATTAGGGAATGATACCAAACCAAAAAAAAAAACGAATTAAATTATACACCATGAATGAAGTAAAAAGTAAAGCATAAAAAAAGAACCGGCAATATCTATTTTATATACATATTTACATGCCTAGAGAAGCTTCAAAACTTTTTACATGCTATTTTTTTTACCACTTTCCCATCTTTAGCACGTTAATTGATAATTAATAATTGATTATATTTATATATTATATTAATAATTCAAAAAAAAGTCTTGTTGGTAGGATCTTTTTTCTATCTTATTAGGCTTTTCCCTCACTTATTGCTTTCTTATCAATGCTTGTAATTATTTTTAGGCATTGTTTTCTTTTATTAAAGTAGATTCTCTAGCTATCAATTCTTGGTTTCGTCAAAATTAAAAAAATGAGCACTTTACCCCATATGATTAGGGTTTTTCCTGTTCCATTCCATATGAAAAGTTGGTGACTAATTCAAATTTCCTTTCTATATGATGAAGTTAAAAAAATAGTTATTTTTCATTTAAAAAGTTTGTTAAAAAATTAATATTTTTTTATCACCAATAAGTTCATTTTTTTAATTGAATTTTCAAAGTTAAGAAAGAGTAGAAATTGACTATCAATTAAATGGCAAGTGAGAAGTAAGTGAGCTTTAGTGGTTGGTGGGCAATAGTGTTGCAGGCAATGCAATTTAATTAATGATAAAATTGTTGTATGTTATGGATTTAATAATTAATAACCACCACGTAATCTAATTATTCATTTAATTAATTAATATATCAATTCTTGATTAATTAGGACCCAAGTTATCACGAGAAAAATTAGTAAGTGGTGTAAGGTTCAAGTGATAATATTTGGTGGTGTAGTCAAGAACCGGCAATTGAATTAAGACCCAAGTTATGCTTCTCATTAAGAATCATTGCAATTACCACCAAACCAAGCATTGAAACTCCTTTACAAATTAAAATAAAATGAAGTGTTTAATTTTACTAATTAATTATGTCTCTTTCTCTTGTATATTAAGGCCAAATATGTCTACTTCTCTTCTATAATTTTCTAGAGATAAATATGGATATTTTCTTATTGAGTACTCTTAAGGTATTAATTAAAAATAATTAATGAAAAATTAAATAAATTTATTTAAATAAATTATATGGGAGAAAAAGTAAAAAAAAATAAAATGGTAAGTTTCACCACTCATATTTAATTTATTTATAAATAAATTTATATAATTTTATTTTCATTAATTATTTATTTTTAACTAGGATATAAGGATAGTATTAACGAAATTTATATGATAGTATAATAAATGGAAGATGCGTCATAAAAGAGATGTGAGCGACAATAATACCATATATAAGATGCACACATCCAACATGGGAAAAATTATATTATATGAAGAACATTAATTTTAATTTATTAAATAAGTGAACTCATTAATTAAAACTCTTAAATAATTAATAATAAATTTTGTTACATATATATTTTAGTTATACTGTCCATTATATAATTATTATTTTCACTTTAATTTTCACCTTCCAAAATCAAAAAATAAAATTTTATTTATTTCACAAAAAATATATATATTAACTGCCAAGCGTATAAATTAATTGATATCTAGCTCAACTCCGAAATGATTATTTATACAAAAAAAAACATGTATATTATAATTAATATAATTTATTTTTATGTTATTTTCTTAAAAAAAATATTGTATTTACTATAAACTAAAATTTAAAACATCCACAATGCAAAAATAAATATTGGGTCCACTTATTCCATACGATCTGATATAAAAAGCATAGTTGGAAAAAACAAGTGAATCGCCAAATTTACAAGTCGAAAAAAGAACAAAAAATGAATACCACTGAACAAAGAAATAACATACATCAAGCACTAAACTTCAGAAGAACTTGAAGAAAATAAAATGTTGGTTTTAAGCTGAAAATTTTATTAAAATATAAAAAAATATAAAATGTACATAAAATATTTTATATATTCTCTATATATCTTTTCTCAAAATGAAATTTATTGAAATTAGGTGAAGGTGGCGGAGGCATTGTGATTCCTATAAAAATGCAAGCATATATATATATATATATATATATATTCTTTTAAAATGTTCGAACCCCGAAAAATATTTTAGGATTCGAAAGAAAAATTAGGTGGCCCGCTGAAACAACGCAGCAAATTAAATGCAAGCATATATATATATACATATATACACACACACAGAGAAACATTGATATATTATTAATACTGGTTGTTGCCCAAAAGTACGAAGGGCAGTGTCCCATAGCTTAAGGGCTCCACCCACTGCCGGCCTAGGAAACTTCCAAGCACATATTTGGGAAACTTTTTCACTATCGTGAAGATAAGAACGAAACTTCAATATTTTTTTTTTTGGAACGAAACTTCAAATTTAATTGGGCAAAAAAGCACTCTGTAATAAAAGATTTACCCTACTTTTCTGCCTTGTTTAATTATTTCTATGTTCAGAGCATCACTCCATTTATAATTTTTACTATCCCAAATCTAGAGAGCAGAAAAAAAAAATTATTACGAGTTTAATAAAGGACGCTGCTTGGCTTGGTATTTTTAATTTTAAAGAAACTTAGGAGTAATTATCTTATTTTCCTTTTTTTATAATTGGAATTCATTATTATATATTGTTGTGGACTCATTTATTGCTTTAAAATTCATTATGCTCACAAGTCTTACAATATTGGTGGGACAAATTTAATATTGCATTTGTAATTAATTGCTATCGTCTACATTTTATGGAAAGAACATTTCTTCATATTCTACCAATTAGTGCATTTCTGAAATTGGTTAAGATTTTAAGTTTAAATTCTCCTTCATAAATTCTTAAAAACCAAAAATTAAAAAAAATTATATATTAATGTTAAATTTCCCTTTTTTTGTTTTTATTTTATTTTTATTTTGTAAGATAATTATTCAGTTATTAAATTATTAATCTCTATAACTTAATATCATACTTGCTGTATTGAAAATTCTCAAAAAAGAAAAATAAAAGAAAACGGGTCAATAAAATTCCCATATAATACAAAATAAATATTTAACTATCAAATTAATAATCAATTCAATATATAGATTATAAAAAAAAATTATTATTTGTCGCTAAAACAACTATAAATACATGTGCTTTAAAGTGTTAAATTTTTCATTTATATTTTTTTCTTGTTAATAATTTTAAAAATTAGTTTCTTAGGTTATAAAACTCATTTCTATATTAATCAAATCATATTCTTATATTTTTAGATATGAGATAACTCACACTTTATCATATTAAAGGATGGTTTAATATTTTTTCTCAATAATTTACACTTGACGCTGTAATAACTTTTTGAACTATCTAAAAATAAAGTTTTATATTACAATGATCATTGTTTAGACTGCCTAAGTAAGGATATCAGTTCTAATACTGTGTTTTATTTTATATTTTTATTTGTTGATCTAGTTTTAAGAATGCTAACTCTAAAAATTAGTTTATAAAATTAAACAACTCATTTTTTTTATTAATCAAATTATATTATTATATTTTATATATGTGAGATTACTCAACTTCACCGTATTATAAATAAGTATCTCAATTAGCTTGTTTTACTAAAGTCATAATATTTTAATGAACATAGATCACGCCATAATTTTTGTTGGCCTATGTTTACTGATTAGACCTTTTTGACTATAATCTTTCAATTTGTAGTGCATAGCAGAGACAAAAATTCATAGCACTTCACAGGTTCAAAGTTTACACAGTCAATCAAAGAGAAACTTCAAAGAAGTTTCTCAATTTTTTTTTATTCGTAAATCAATGTTGCAAGTACTCGACAGTCAACTCGAAAAAAAAGATAGTTTTGTAGATTATTAAATAAATTTATTGTTGAGATTATATTTTATAAAAAATATATTTTTGAGATTTTTTTTATTGAAAAAATTTATATTATTATTTTTAAAAGATATACTAAAATATTAAAAAAAATAAATTAGAAAAAATATACTAAGGGTGTTTCTCAAAATTGGAGCTTTTCAGCTTATTGTGAATATGTGATTTTTATAATCAGATTAAAAATAAGTAGTTAAGTATTTCTGTAGATCAGTTGATAATCAGTTTATAATCAGTTAAGTGTTTCTGTAAAATCAACTTATAATCAGTTTTTAATTGCAGAAACTGTCAAAATGACCAAACTGTCCCTGAGTTTATTTATTGTATAAAAATAATTTTTTAAATGTCAATTCAAAATTTATTTTGCAATAATAATAATAATAATCATAAAATTTATTTAATAATAATAATAATATTGGTGTTATCAATAAATTATACAAATAAAAAACTACCACGTAAATATTACTAAATTAATTAGAATCCTAAAAATATTAATTAGAATCCTAAAAATAAAAGAATTTTGATGGGAACTAAAGTATATAGGGTGGGCAAATTTAGAATATTGAAAATTAGGTAGGGATAGTATGGTCTTTTACTTGGTCAAAAATGCTTAAAAAATAAGTGTTTAAAAAAAAGTAGCAAAACCCAACTTTTAAAAAACTGATTAAAATCAGATTATAATCTACTATTTAAGTTTTCAGAAACACTTAAATAAACAACTTATAGAGGGTGTTTCTCAAAACTGGAGCTTTTCAGCTTATTGTGAATAAGTAATTTTTAGATTATAATCAGATCAAAAATAAGCAGTTAAGCGTTTCTTTAAACTAGCTAATAATCAGCTGATAATCAGTTTATAATCAGTTAAGTGTTTCTGTAAAATCAGCTTATAATCAGTTTTTAATTGTAGAAACTGTCAAAATGACCAAACTGTCCATGAGTTTATTTATTGTATAAAAATAATTTTTTAAATGTCAATTCAAAATTTATTTTGCAATAATAATAATAATAATAATAATAATAAAATTTAATAATAATAATAATAATAATAATAATAATAATAATAATAATAATAATAATAATAATTTCTTTGATGGGAACTAAAGTGTATAAGGTAGGCAAATTTGGAATATTGAAGATTAGGTAGGGATAGTATGGTCTTTTACTTGGTCAAAACTGCTTAAAAAATAAGTGCTTAAAAAAAGTAGCAAAACCCAACTTTTAAAAAACTGATTAAAATCAAATTATAATCTACTATTTAAGTTTTCAGAAACACTTAAATAAACAACTTATAATCTAAAAACAGCTTATAAGCAGTTTTGACCAGCTTTTAAGTTTTGAGAAATACCCTCATAATATAAAAACTGCTTATAATCAGTTTTGACCAGCTTTTAAGTTTTAAGAAACACCCTCTTAATTATAATTCAACTTTATCAAAAAAATTTAAATAATAACTAAACTACTCCTGTAACTTATTTTTCTTAATTTACCATATTACAGAGGCATAATTATCTTTTAATATTGGATCTCTAAATTTTCTTTTCTAGTAAAATAATTTTTTTTTCTCTGTGTAAAATATTTTATCAAATAGTTGATAAAGTTTGATAAATTTAATATTTTATTTTAAATAAATTATTTATAAATAAACATAATATTTTTTATTAAAAAAATTATTTTATTAACTTTTTCGGAATTATGAAGCAACCAAAAGCGTTATTAAACAAGATTTGATTTCTTTAATCTATTTTTTTTCTTGTTCAAACGAGATTTGAGTTCTTGTATTGGTTATACAATTAATCCTATGCATGCCAAGAACAAATCAATATTGATATTCACACACCATCCATTCCGCAATCTCTCCAGATCAATGCCAAGATCAAATCAATATTTCTAACTTCAGTATGTAATACACGGATGCTGCAGAATTGGGTTTATCTGATTTTAAAATTAAAATTTCTAAATCAGTTAATCCAAATTCCAAATCTAATTGGATGTTTACAATAAATTAAGAAGAAAAATGAGGTTTAAAACAAGAATTAGAAAGAAAAAACATTTAAAGAGAGTAAGAGGTGAGTTTCATGGGCAGGCTAGCTAGAGCTTTGCGTTCTTTGTGTTGAGGGAATCTCTTACTATAGAGAAAGAAGTAGATAAAATTCATTTATGGAATGTTATTAGAAAAAGAACAATATAGTATAGTAAGAGTTTTTGTTTTAGTTATGGAAATATAGCCACATTAAGAGAAATTAAGATAATTTTCTATATTACGTCAAATTTTAATGGAGTATAACAAATTATATATGAATACAAAAAAGATATTAGTATATATTTATAATAAAATTATAGTAAACATATTTATGACAAATTTTAAGAGCACAAATATTATTAATTAATTTAATTTATAAAAAGATAGTTACATACAGATAATAATTAAAAATTTTGGTTTGTTTTCTTCCTATCAATAATGCACTGAAAGGGAAGGGAATACAGTGCTTTATTTTATTTTATTTTATTTTTATCCTTAAAATTTGATAAAGACGGCAGGAGGAGATTTGCAGTATCACGAGAATCCACAAAAAATAACATAAAAGTAGTACATAAAAAACGAGAAGAAAACAAACTACTACTTAAGGCCACATTGTATTTTTCCTTCTATCTCGCACTCTCTCTCTCTTTACATTTATGTGCATATGATAATATATTATTTTTTATACCCAAAAGGCCAAAAGTTATAGCAACCATGAATGATGAAAACAACCCCACAATCCACAAATCTCAGCTCATGGAATGAGAGAAAAATATTATCAATAATTTGTGTTTTCATGAACTCAAATTTAGCAGGATTAATGTAGAAAAATATTATCAATAATTTGATGCATATGAAATCTTATCTGTTTATGGGTATGAGCAATACAAAAAGTATACATATATAAACATGTTATTCTGTTTATGGTATCTTGAAGTTGCTGAAGAGAAGATTGGAAGCTTTAATATATTTAGGAAGTTAGGAAGAAGATGCAGTGCAGATGGTTAATTAAGGCGTTGAATAACATATGTCTATTGGGTCTCACTCACCTGGAATTTTCTGTATATCACACCTGGTCATGTTTCTCTCTCCATTTTATAAATTTTTTTGATTGAAAATAAAATCTAGTTCAAAATTGTTTCATTTTAGAAACAATTCAAGTGTCCTTGAAATCAAAGGCTGGTGTTAATTTTTTTTTTAGTGTAATAAAACAATTAATGATAATCATATAATTAATAAGCTAGTTGAAAATTGATATGTCTAACCATTACAAATATAACATATTGTCAATAATTCTGATATGTTATATTATTACACTAATGTAATAACATATTAGTGTAATAATATTCAATTCGATTCAGCATATATACTATATATATATAACCCTAGGAAGCATTTCGGTGGAAGGTATTAAAAAATATGATACGGTTGCTGATAGGATCTAATCACGTTTCAATTTCAATTAAGTAAAACGAATAAATTGTATGATCTCTGTTGTTGCTACAGAGGTCACATGGATATCTTATTGGCCATAAAGGAAACAAACCAAGCTAGCTATATATTAACAGAGAGAGCACAGTACAGTAGTGTCCTTCTTTCAAATTTCCAAGCGCATTTGCATGCTAAAGAAATTAAAGAAGCAGTACTAGTAATTAAGCAGCACCACCACCACCGGCACGTAGTAGTGCGACTCAGTTTAGAGCACAAACAAAGTGATCACGTGCTAGCTGGTTTCTGATAAGCTCTCGATCTATATTATTATTATTATTATTATCTGTGTGCATGGAGGGTTATATTAAATACTATAATTAAATTAAAGAAAGAGCTCGTGAAACTTGGGTCCAAGCTGTGTGCTTGCATATATGTGTGAGAACTGCTGAGAAGAAAGTTTCCTTTCATTATTATTTAAAGACAAACAAAGACCTGCCTTTTGTAGATTTTGATTGACTTTTTTGTCATTTATATATGTTTTCGCCTTTGTATACAAACATATAGTGAAGACAACTGAAGAAGACGAGATTCTTGAGCAGTTAAAAATGGCTGCAAATGCGCTGTTAAGGGAATCTATCTAAATCAATTTCAAGAAGGAACCTTCTTTCGCCCTTTTCTTTTTTTATTTTTTTAACTCACACCGCCGACACAACTGCTGCCTGCAACCTTGTGTGCCTCCTCTACTAGCCTAATGCTACTACGATACTACCACTTGCTAATTAAGTACGTACGTATACTGTATAATAAAAATCTATATGCAATTATATATTCTGGGTTTTACACCATATTGCCATACTGATCATGTTATTTTTTTTTTCTTCTTTTAATTAATTATATATATATTTTATAAGTATTTTCATATCAATTTTTATGTGTAAATTAAAATCAAATATTCTCTTTATATCAATTAAGTAATGTATTTTATATTTATAAATTACCTTGGTAATAAATATTTTTAATTCAAAATCAAACTATAATAAATCAAAATATAATAATAAATACATGCATATAACTTTACAATAAGATAATCTTCCATTTTCTGCTGTTCAAAAGAAACAAATGAGTAAATCCGACTATTTTTCATTCTAGCCAAGTGTAGTTTTAGCGAATGCAGCTAGTTTATTTACCATTTGTCGACTTTCTTTTCTTTTCTAAGGACTTAATTTCTTTGAAGCCCACTGAACTATCTGAGCCCAAATGTTCTGCAAGCTTCGTTTCATTTTCATTTTTTTTAGGACTTTTAACAAAAATGTTAGAAAAAATAAAATAATTTTAAATTTATTAAAATTTTAAAATATTATATTCAAATTTATTATTAGTTTATCAATTTATTTTTTTACAGTGTTTGAGGGTATTGCATAATAAAATACAAACGTGCCATAAAATTCTAGCATATAATATTAAATATATCAAGTGAAATGAAGAAGAAAGTACACAAATAGCAGAATAATTGGCAAAGAAAATATTTTTCAGAATCTTTTCAGGCGTACCATAGAGCATTAAGCTTGGCGTTGAATAAAAGGAAGCAAATCTACAAGGACATAAGTTAAAATTATTGGACAATATATATAGTCTACAAGAGACCAAACAAAGAAGGCCTTGTTCGTCACAAGTTTCTATTATTGTATGCAGCGAGGGAGTCAAAACTGCTGAAAGAGGAAGTCTAAAGCCGAAGGGGCTGAGGGCTGAGGGGGCTAAAACTGAGGGGCTGAGAGAGCCGAGGGAGCTAAGGGACTAAGGGTTTATATATTCGGTGGCCGGCAGGAGTCGTCAGCCTCCATCCGACCCCACCTGCTTTCGACACTGATTAAATGTTTATATAACATAAAATAAGATAAGGTCGTGAACTGGCCTGGCCATGTTTATTAAACAGAAACATATATAGAACCAAACAACATTATGACAAAATCTTCCGGCTATCTTGCTAGCCAAGTGGTTTTCACTTCTCAGCATATCAAGACACTTATGAAATTTTTTACAAAATTCTAATATTAATCATATTAAATGTTTTTCCAACTCCGGTAATTCACCATTACCATTACATGCATTAACAGTTGTCAATAACTTGAAATAAGGACGAAACATTATGGAAAAATACGGAGGAATATAGGTTTTATATACTATTGGATATTGTATGGAATTGGATGTTGCCGTTGGAAATATTTTAAAATAGTAAGATATTTTTTCAAAAATATAAAAAATGATATATTGTATAATTTTTTTCTTTTTAATATAAATCTCATAGGGCTTTTTACAAAATTCCAAAAAATTTAAATTTTAAAATTTACCAGATTTTTAAAATATTTTAAAAATTAGCAAATTTTTTTTTATCAATTTATAAATTTGCTATATTCATATAGTATATATAAAATATATTATGAGTTTATTATATAGTTTTATAAAATGATAATAATAAAAAACCTCTATAAAAGATATAAAATTTTTTAAAAAATGGAACATTTACAAAACTACCCTAAAAAAAGAATTATTTTTAAAAATACTATCACTTCTTTCCATTTTCAAAAATACTACTTTATCTTTTATTTTTATAAAAATACCTTAAAAATGCTACCCTCCCTAAAAATATGTTTGGCCACCAACGCCACTAACACTAAAATGTATTTGGCTATGTCACTGGCACTATAAAGTAAAAATATATTTAGCCACTATAACATGCTATATAACATGTTAAATATTTATATTAAATTATTAAATTAAATATTAAAATGTTAAATATTTATGTTAAATATTTAAAACATTAAATTGAAAATATTTATATCCTTATTTTAAAAATAAAATTTTTATTTTTATTTATATTAATATATTTTATTTAATTTATATTTTTAAAATAATTTTAATACATACTTTAAAAATTATATAAAATTTTTTTTATACCCATATATACTAATATATATTCACATATACTAATATATATTCATATATATATATATATATACTGTTGTTCTCTAGCTAAAGTATATGTAATATATATTAACACATATCAACATATATATATTATATATTATTATTTTTTTACAACATATATTCACACATATTTAGTTATATTTAACATATGTCAACATATATTATTATTATTTTTAATATATCTAGTTATATAAAATATATATCCACTTATAAATAAATATGTAAAATAATTATATATCTACACATATTATTATTCATAATTTAGACTTCAAAAGTATAGAGTTAATTATTATAAAAAATATTATTATTTAGTGAAAGTATATATAATATATATCACCATACATTCACATATATTGTCAAAATCTATATTTATAAAAATATTATTTTTAAGTTAAAATATATATAATATATACTCGTATATATTCACATATATCATCATATACCAATATATATTAATATATAGCCACATATACTTTTATTATTTAGTTAAAATATATATAATGTGTATTGACATATACCGATATGTACCCATATAAACACACATATATTGTTATTTTTACAAAAAATTTATTTTTAAGTTAAAATATATGTAATATATATCGATATATATTTGCATATACTACCATATATTATCATATACTAATATATACACACGTATACTATTATTTTTAGTTAAAGTATATATAACATATACCAATATATACTCATATATGCACACATATATTATATTTTTGCAAAAATACTATTTTTAAGTTAAAGTATATGTAATATATACCGATATATACTCACATATACTAACATATACTGATATATACTGATATATATTCTTATTATTTAGTTAAAGTATATATAATATATACCAACGTATACTCATATATACACACATATATTATGTTTTTACAAAAATGCTATTTTAAGTTAAAATATATATAACATATATCGATATATACTCACATATACCATTATATACCACCATATATTGGTATATATCCATATATATTATTATTATTTAGTTAAAATATATGTAACATATACCAAAATATACTTATATATACATAAATATTGTATTTTTATAAAAATGCTATTTTTAAGTTAAAGTATATGTAACATATATCGACATATACTTACATATACCAATATATACTAATATATGCCAATATATATTGTTATTATTCAGTTAAAGTATACTTAACATATACCGATAGATACCAATATATACCAACAAATACCAATATATACTTATTATATGTAACATATATTTAGTTATATGTAACATATACCAACATCTACTAGTACATATTCATAAATATTATTATTTTTTTAGTTAGAGTATATGTAACATATATTGACATATATCAACATATATCACATATATATAATATATATATACTTATATGTAACACATACCGATATATGCTGACATATACTATTATTCTTTAGTAATATATATTACATATACCGTCATATATCAACTATTATTATTTAGTTAAAGTATATGTTACATATAACGACATATACATATATTTATGTGTAATAAATACTCATATCTATTTATATATACTCTTATTTTAAAAAATAAAATTTAAATATTTATTTATATTAATATATTTTATTTAAATTATATTTTTTAAAATAATTTTACCTTATACTTTAAAAATTATATAAAAATATTTTTATACCAACATATATGGACATATACTCATATATATCAATATATACCCATATATACTAATATTTATCCATATGTACTATTTTTCTTTAGTTAAAGTACATGTAAAATATATCAATATATAACAATATATATGTAACATATATTGTTGTTTTTTTTGCAATATATACTCGTATATATTTAGTTATATATAATATATGCTAACATATATTATTATTTTTTTCGATATATCTAGTTATATGCAACATATATTCACTTGCAAATAAATATAGAAAATAATTATATACTCACATATATTATTATTCATGATTTGAACTTCAAAATTACGGAGCCAATAATTATAAAAATGTCATTATTTAATAAAAATATATGTAACATATATCACTATATAACCACATTTATTGTAAAAAATACAGAGTTTGTTTTTATAAAACGTCATTTTTAAGTTAAAATATATGCAACATTTACTGATATATTCTCATATATACCACTATATAGTAGCATATATTGACATATATCCATTATTTTTTAGTTATAGTATATGTAGCATATACCGGCATACACCGATATATACCCATATATACATACATATATTATTAATTTTATAAAAATACCATTTTTAAGTTCAAGTACATATAATATATACTTATATATAATATCATACACCAATATATAATGACATATATCCATATATATTATTATTTTTTAGTTAGAATATATGTAATAAATACCGATATATACTCATATATACACACGTATATTGTTATTTTTATAAAAATATCATTTTTAAGTTAAAACATATGTAACATATACCGACATATACTGTAATATCCCAAACTGTGCCTTAGAAGTTGTGATATTATTGTTATAAGGGGATTGAACGTATATATGTTAAGTTGATAAGACAAGAAAATTTAAGAGAGAATGTTTATGTGTTGTTTGAAAAGAAAGTTTTGGTGAAAGATATTTTAGTAATTATTATTATTATATATATATATATTTTGGGGATAAGAACAAAGAAAAGAAGATTCTTTCTTCTTCTTCTTCTTCTTCTTCTTCGTGTACGAGAGAGAGAGAGAGAGAGAGAGAGAGAGATGATTTATACACCAAATTCTTAAGGATTTTTAGAGGATTGAAGATGGAGATGAGGATTTGACAAGATATTTAAGTAAGTTTCTTCTTGATTCTCTTGTTTCTTTAAGTTGTGTGGATATTTGATTGGGTTTGGTGATTGATGATTGTTGGTAAGTTATGTGTGTGTGTGTTGAATTGGTAATTTGATGGTGATAATATGATTAATTGATATGGATGATGATGAATTGTTGAGTAAGGGTTTAGTTTAATGAATTTGGGGATTTGATTAATTAATACATGGATGATGTTTATAATGATGATTGGTGTGTGTTTTAAGTGTTGTTGGTGTTTTTGTAAGTTTGTTATGGTTTTGGGTGTGTTTGGTGAAGATTGTTTGGAGTGGATGATGGCTAAAAGAAGTGTTTTGTTAGATGTTGTTTTGTGTTGATCGGAATCTGGGTTTTTAGCCTGACACGCCCATGGTCACGGCCAGATTGTTAGGCGTGTCGTTGGTTCTATTTTTGGGGTTTGTAACACGAGCAGTGACACGCCCATGTCACTGAGCATGTCACAAGTTCTGTGTGACAGTAGAATTGACACGACCAGTAACACGCCCGTGTTATTGAGCGTGTCATAGCTACTGTGAGTTTGGAGAATTGACACGGCCATGAACACGTTCATGTTGTGGGACGTGTCAATATGTTTGAGATACAGAAGGTATTACATGCCCAGTGACACGCCCGTGGTTATGAGCGTGTCAATGTTTCTGTATTGGGGAGTTAGGGCACGATCAGGAACACGCCCGTGTGGGTGAGCGTGTCATGTGTTGAGTTTGCTCTAGTTGATTCTTATTTATATTATCTCATGTGTATGATCACTTTTGGATTAGGTTTTTAAGAGATTGAATGGCCCTAATCCAAATATTGAAGAATCTAAGGAAGAGAAGTCTAAGTGGGTGTGAGTTTCTTTGAAGGTAAGTACAAAACCTTATTTGCTTATATATATTTATATGACTTGGAACATTAGTACATTTGATGATAAATGTATTAAGTAATCTATTATATAATTGATAAATATGTATATAAATAATGTATATGTTATGAAATACAAAAGATATGAGGGTATAATCAAATATGTGAAATGTGAAAGCATCCAATGTATATATGTGTTATGAAAGGTGAAAGGTGTGAGGATAGGATAATGCAATTGATTGTGTATACTTGAATGATGAATGGTTGATGAGAGTGATTTTATACTTGTTTTTAGTATGATTTTAATGTGTTTTTAGTTAATGTTTCATTTGATTTTTGTTTAAAGTTTGTTTTAAGTGTTTGTTTTAGGTTAAAGTGGAAAAACTCCCTTGGATGGTCAAAACAATGAAGAAAGAGCAAAATTCATCAATGGACACGCTCATGGACACGCCCGTGTCACCAAACGTGCCTTTTATAATGTTTCCAGTAGCTGTGACACGCCCAGTGACATGGGCGTGTCACTGGGCGTGCCATTTATTCAAAATCACAGTAGCTGCGACACACCCAGTGACATGGGCGTGTCACTGGGCGTGTCACCTATAGAAAAGTTGAATTTTCTGCACGAGTTATGGACAAAGTGGGGGAAAAAGACTTTGCTTTTGCCAAAAGAAAGATTAAAGAAGAGAAAAGCTTGCCTAAGTGATGGAAAGAAATATTAAACAAAGAGAATGTGGGGGACAATGGAGAGGTGTGTGAGTTGGAAAGCATGGACTTGAGCTTGGAGGGAAATAAAAAGAAGAAGAAAGGAAGAAGAAAGAGAGCTTCTGCAGAGAGGGAGAGTTGCAGGTTTTTGCAGAAAACAGAGACAGAAACAGAGAAGAAAGATTTGAGAGGAGGAGACTTGGGCATACACGTTTTGGGCAAGGAGGGAGTGACACTTTCCTTGACTCTTCATCTTCATCCTCCATCTCCATCATCTTCATCTTCCATTGACAGCTCCTGCAAATTCAAGAAGCACACATTGAAAGGGGTTTTTCTATTTTCTCCTTTTATGTATTTTGTTATTGTTGTTGTTGTTGTTGTATTAATTGTATTGAACATGAACTAATTCATTATCTATCTAGATATTGAAGAACCCTAGCCTATTTGTATAACTAGATACTTTCAATTAATTGAGTTGTTTTATTCTTATGATACTTGTTGTTATTTCCAATTGATAATAGCATGCTTGTTGATTGGTTATTATTTTCATATTATTGACTTGAGAAAGCTTGGCATGAATTGATTACTCATAAGGGTTGAGGATTGATTGGGGTGCTAGAGATAGACCTACAAGATCTTTTGGTGTATAGTTCCTTGTTCTTAATGCATGACCTATTTAATTGTGTTTTGAGAAGAGATTCCGGCACTCTACTTAGCGATTAGGGATTAATTCACTCGAGAGAGGTTTTAGTCTAAGTTAGAGGAATGCCAATTCAACTCCATCATGTGTGATGTAATTGTGGCTAGGGGGGATTCAATATCTGGATAGTATCATTTATATCAATCCTTTTTACACACAACATTCAATTTATCTTTACTTGCATTCATTAGGTTTGTTGTATTTCATTACTTGCATCCATTTAAGTTAATTGTCTTTAATTACAAAACACCACAAAAAAATATTAATTTGCTAAACAACGGTTGAGGTTTGCACTAGTGCTTGGCCTTGTCCTCAGTGGAACGATAACTCACTCACTACTTTATTACTTGGGCGACCCGTGCACTTGCGGTAATTGCATATAGCATACGGCACGCATCAATGGTTATGTATATGTATATATGTATATATATATATATATATAAGATGAAGTATGAAATGTATGTGATATGGAATATGAATGATATGATTTGCATGATGCAAATGATATGATGAATGATTATATATGTGTTAAGGGTGAAATATGAAATGTGGATTGAGAAATGATGATGAATGAAGCCATTGTGATTGGCTATAAAGATTTGAAAGAATGATGATGAATGAAGCCATTGTGATTGGCTATAAAGATTTGAAAGAATGATGATGAATGAAGCCATTGTGATTGGCTATAAAGATTTGAAAGAAACAATTGAGGCATGTTTGCCTAAATGATGCCATTGTGATTGGCTATGATGATGTAAATGATGATTGAGGCATGTTTGCCTAAATGATGATAAGAATGAGAATGAAATTGATAATGAAATAATAAATGAATTGTGTGTCTAATATGTTATTCATTTTCAGAGTTTTGTTGTTGGTGGCATGCCTATTAGTAACAATCTCTTGAAGTTAGGTTGGATTTGATCCTTGAAGCCAAGTTGGGTTGAAGTTTAACATGTTTTACTCCCCTTGAAACTTGGTTGGGTCTAGTCCTTGAAGCCTAATTGAGATGTTACAACCCTTGAAGCTAGGTTGGGTTTTGTTCTTGAAGCCAAGTTGGGTTAATACTTAGCATGCTTTGTTCCCCTTGAAGCTTGGTTGAACATAATCCTTGAAGCCTAGTTGGGATAATGATAATGATAAATGTGATATATAAATCAAAACATTAACTCTGAAAGTTGAATGGCATATTAGTGTCTTTGGGCCCATGCTTGTGTTTGTTTAAATATGATTTATGAATGGTGAATAATGGATAATGAATTAAATGAATGAGATGTGATATTATGAAGTATGACATGATAAGTAAATGTAATGTTGTGATATGATTATATAACATAAATGAATTATTGAAAGGAGATGTGGTTTGTGAAGTTATATGAAATATGCAATTATGAAGTATAAAACGATATATATGATATGTATGAAATGAAATTGGTAAGTATCATTATATGAAGGTTCTATCAATTTATTGAACTATGTTTGATGGTTATGTTATATATATGTATATGTAAACCATATATGAGATTAATAGGAATATATGAAGAATGCATATATAAAAGAAGAAAACAGAGTAAGAAAATGATAAAACGTGAGGCTAAACATATGAGGTATGTATCCTTTGTATTGCATATTTTAATGTTTACTTGTTCTACTAAGCTTTCGAGCTTAGCGCGGTTATGTTAATCGCGCAGGTAAATGGGTGATGGAGCTGGAGTTAAGTCAGTATGTCACGAAGAGAGCAAGTATAGTTCGAGACCAACTAGATGGTGATGCATGCATGTAACAGTTAATTATATTATATTTTCACAAGAATGTATTTATATGTATAAATGAACCTATTGAAGAGACAATGTAATTTATATATATATATATATATATATATGTATTATTATCAAAAGGATATTGATTTTGAAAGTACGTTTATATATTTCAATATAATGATATGATTTTGGAATGAAAGTAAAGATTTTAAATTTGTGATAACTAGTGACATCTTTATATTTTATATACCTACTGTATATATACGATGTATATGTATAGTACTTATATAGAGTATCGGGGTGTTACATATACTCATATATATCAATATATACATATATATAATGTTATTTTTGTAGTTAAAATATATGTAATATATACTGACATATACCCATATATATAAATATGTATTATTATTTTTAGTTAAAAAATATATGTATATACATATACCCACACATATATTATTATTCTTTAGTTATTTATTTATAAAATATACCTATATAATCTGCTAAATTTGTTAAAAATCTAAAAAATAAAAAATTATTTATTTAAAATATTTTATCGAATATATGGTATAAATTATACAAGAAGAAAAAAAACTCAATCAATATATTTGAAATTTAAAAAAATAATTAAAACAAATAAAATTAAAAAGATTTACAAAGATAAAAAAATCAAAATCATTTTCATTATAAATTTATTTTAAAAACAAATAAATGAAAAGAAAAACAAATAAATAAAAAGAAAAAACAAATAGTATAAAAACAAACAAATAAAGGAAAATAAAATAAAAGAAAAAGAAAAACAAAGAAAATAAAGGAAAATAAAATAAAAGAAAAAGAAAAACAAAGAAATAAAGAAAGAAAACAAACACGTAAAAAAAATACTGCACAAACAAATAAAACAAAAAAAAAACTGAAAAAAAAGGACTAGAAACGAACTTTCGTGTAATTGAAAACATAAATGTATAAATATGTAAAAACAAACTTTTGTCCGTATGAAAACAAAACATTAAAAGCCGTGTAAAACGTAATTTTCTAAAAAAAAATCTAGTAACAAGCATAATTTTTTTAAAATAATTATATTATTCACTCATATTTTATAATTTTTTTTATTTTTATTAATAATGTTTTAATAATTTTATAATAAATTTATAATAAACCATATAAATTCATAAATTTAAAATAAACATATAATAAATTTATAATAAATTATTAAAATTTGATATTTTTATAAAAAGTATAAATTTTAATAAATTTATAAATATTTTTAAAAATATAGTAAATTTAATTTTTTTATGATATTTTTATAAAGACTCCTTTTCTTAATTTCATAATGTCTAAAGTCTAAACTTTACACAGCCCAAAATTTTTGCCCAGGTTTCGTAAATTGGGTTTGGCCCATTTAAAGCATAAGAAATGAAATTTTTATGAATAATTTACAATAGAAGAAATTACATTATACAATACACTTTTTAATTTTTTTTAAAAAATATTTTATATTTTTAATATATTAAATATATATTAAATATATATTTTTAAAAATTAAGTGTACTTTTAATATATTAAATATATACTTAAAATATATATTTGAAAATGAGTATTTTTTAAATTAAAAATTGGAAAAAGTGTATTTTGAAATTGAAATTTAAAAATAGTATTTTTGAAATTTAAATTCAAAAATAATATTTTTGAAACAATTTTTATTTTTTATAGTATTTTTGAAAAAACCCCTTTACAATATCTATCCTCTCTTCTATTTTATTTTTTCAAATATAACTCTTTTCTTTTAAATTTTTTAGTTTTTTTTATTGATACAACACAGTTAACATTTGTTAACTGCTCCTTATCATCAAAAACATGTTGATTTTTATTTTTTTATTTTATTTTTTATGTTGTTTTATTTAATACACAAAATATCTATAATATATTAAAAATATCTACAACTATAATATATCTAATATATATCAATAGTTTTATTTTATATTTTTTTAATACATACAATATATAATATATTAATAATTTTATTTACACACGATATCTATACAACATCTATAATACATCAATAATTTTATTATTTATTTTTCTTACATACACAACGCATCTACAATATCTCAATAATTTTATTTTATATTATTCTTACATACATAAAATATCTAAAATACATCAACAATTTTATTTTATATTATATTACTCAAAATATCTACAATACAATAACAATTTTATTTTATATTTTTCTTATATATGCAAAAAATCTACATTTCATCAATAAATTTTTTTTTTTTGTGTTTTCATAATTTGATTTTTTTCCGAAAAGTTAATATTTATTGAATAAAAAGAAGGAAAAGGAGATTTTATTGAAGAATAAGATTAAGAGGGTGTTTCTCAAAACTGGAGCTTTTCAGCTTATTGTGAATAAGTGATTTTTAGATTATAATCAGATTAAAAATAAACAGTTAAGCGTTTCTGTAAACTAGCTAATAATCAGCTGATAATCAGTTTATAATCAGTTAAGTGTTTCTGTAAAATCAGCTTATAATCAGTTTTTAATTGTAGAAACTGTCAAAATGACCAAACTGTCCATGAGTTTATTTATTGTATAAAAATAATTTTTTAAATGTCAATTCAAAATTTATTTTGCAATAATAATAATAATAATAATAATAAAATTTAATAATAATAATAATAATAAAATTTCTTTGATGGGAACTAAAGTGTATAAGGTAGGCAAATTTGGAATATTGAAGATTAGGTAGGGATAGTATGGTCTTTTACTTGGTCAAAACTGCTTAAAAAATAAGTGCTTAAAAAAAAAGTAGCAAAACTCAACTTTTAAAAAACTGATTAAAATCAGATTATAATCTACTATTTAAGTTTTCAGAAACACTTAAATAAACAACTTATAATCTAAAAACAGCTTATAAGCAGTTTTGACCATCTTTTAAGTTTTGAGAAACACCCTCTAAGATAGAGATTAAAGTAAATATGGAGATGAAAATTAACCTTTTTGATACTTATAGTTTTTTGAGCTTTGATTTGTGATTTTTGATACTTATAGTTTTTTGATTTGTGATTTTTTTCGATTCACATATGAATTTCTCTTTTTGATTTTTGATTTTCGATTTTTTCTATTTTTATTTATGTTGATTTGCATGTTTGAAAATACGTAGATTTATTGAATAAAAAGATATTTTTTACAAAGAAAAAATATAAATATATTTTTTGTTGAAGAAAAAAAAATGAAGATGGAATACTGTGGAAGAATAAGTTGAAAATGAAGGTTTTCATTGAAGTAGAAGGTGAAGGAGAAATTTTTTTGAGGGAGAAGATGAAGATGGAGAGAAGAGGGAGTAGATGACGAACACGTTTTTGCCGTTAGTGTTGGCATATTTTTATTATTTTGAGAGAGAGTTTTGCAGATCTATAAACTGTTTTTAGAAACTATGTAATTTTGTAATTAAGTTATGTTTTTTTTTTTGTTAGTTTTGTAGAAAGCACATTTTTTATTCCTTGGCCCATATCTCAGTGCTGGGACGTACATGGAAATTACAAGGGGTGTTAATGAATTATAAAATATTAAGAATAGTTCTGCTTCAATGCCGAATTGATTTTTCTAAGAATATCAACGAGGCAATTGTAGCATGCACTCATTGACATAGTCTAATTATAATATATTCTTAAACTTAATAAATTCAAATTTGAATTTTTCACTGCTTTTTTTTTTTTAATTTGGAAAAGCTATAAGCAGAAAATTGAAATTTAGAGCTAGCAAGCTGAATCAGTTTTTTTTTAAACTGATTTAATGTAATTCTATTTCAATATATATATATATATATATATATTTAATGTTTCCCAGACGTCTAGACCAAAAAGAAAAATATGAGAAAATTTATAAATGCAATGCAAGAATTAAGCCGACTTCGATATGCAGAAAATGCGATTGATTTTATATCCGAAAATTAGTTTTGCAGTGTAGAGATGAGAAACCAGAATTTTTGCAATAATCTAATTCACGATGATGATTAACAAAATTATGATCATCAGAGTATACAATAAATAAACAAAAGTGCTACAAAAACTAATTAAACTAACAAGATGTTTAAACCAGAGGATGTGCAGTAGCAAATAAGTGTAGCATTAGACTAACAACAAATTAAGCCAAAAGCAAAATTTTAGCACATAAGATGCTAATATCGTTGGGATCCCACTCAAGTGGTGGTGGACCCGCAATCTTTTTATTTTTTTAAAAAAAAGGCAAGCTGTCCACTGCCATATACATAAACACTTGCAAATTGAAAATGGCAAGACAACTCGGGCGTTGCACACACGGATGGACGGCCTATAAATAGGCTTTCCTACCTTCTATTAAAGCATAACTTTTTGAAAAAAGAATTAATAACATTTGTTGAAAGAGAAAAAAAAAATAAAAGGATTGTGAGAATTTTTAAAAGAGAAAAAAGAATTGTGTGATATAATATTTTATAAGTGATAAATAGTAATATTTTGTTTTAGGTATTTGAAAAATACTTATCAGCGTGTGTTGTATTTTTATAATATTTTGTAATTTTTTTTCTTTTATTATTGTTTCTCTTCTTTTTTATGGAGTATAACTTTATAAGAGAAGGTCGACCGTATTTGGGTTAAAGATTTGAAATAATTATTCTCTTGTATTTTATATTATTTTTTTTATTATTAGTGAATTTATTTTTTTCATTGGTCCATGAATGTAGGTTAACACCAATCCATATATTGTGTATTCTATTTATTTTTTTATTTTATTTATCGCATTTTACTTAAATAAATATTTCGTTTCCGTATTTATTCCCAACAAATATAAAGTAAACAAAATTATAGCATAATTATAAATTATTTCTCATAAAAATCCAGCTCCGCCTCTGTATATAAATGTATTAAAGTATGAAAAAATAATTGGTATGACTACTTCCTTGGAAAGTTTACTCTCTCTCTCTTTATAGGGTTTGTTCCATAGCTTTTATCTTGTATCTAGAGCTACCGCCGATCATTTGGCCGATGGTAACCTATATATTCCATATTCACAATCATCTCATCTTTCTAATATGTTTTTTGTTAGGGGTTTTTCTATTGGTTATATTTTGACGCTTTAAGATTTATCTATATTCTTCATAAATGAATTGTTTTTTTTTCTTTCAGTCTATATACGCCTTGGGTTAGTACTACTCCACTTAGGGCATCTCTCTTGGTCTACTCCGAATAAGGTGTTTTGCTAGCATTTATGATAGCTACTTTTATCCAGCTTAACTATAATGACATATCAGAGATACTTTTTATGTATTCCTTGAAAAAGAGGTTGAGTTCTCCTATTTCTCTCATTCATGTTTGTGTTTTTATCTGGTAAAAAGTGGGATCTAAAGATTAAGGACTTTTTTTCTCTTAATCTTTTTATACTGTTATTACCTTAATAGTTCTCTTTTCATTTATCTTTATAGGTCTTTTTGTTGTTTATCTACTATGGCCGTAATTCTATGAAACGGTAAATTTTTTATGCTTTAGGACATAATTGAGTATAAAGTGAAGATTGACATGTTTTTGTATTATTTTGTGCTTTATAAGTTTAAGGCATTTGATATTCTCAATATCAAATTTCATAAAATAAGGAGTGCAACCATAGACGGTAATTATCATTGCATTTTTATAATTTAAAAAAGTAAATTTCATAAAATTAAAATTTTTTAACCACTATATTTTTTAAAATATAGTTTTTAAAATTTATTTTGTAAAAAGCCCTAATAAATAATAAAAAAAAACTGCTGATTTATTCATAAAAAATAATGCTAAAAATCAAGATTTAAGCGCTAACAATAATAAAAGCAACCGACTTATCTTCTAACTTCTATCAGCAGCGTAAATGGCGCGCACGTTGCCGTTTAAATTTCATAACTGCCAAAAGGCGGGAGCGCAACAAAAGCCAACAAAAAAATGGAAACCGGAATGGCGGGTTGTCAACATCTAACCCCTCTCTTCCCCTCCAAAAAAAAAAAAAAAACTAAAAGTCCCATTTTAACATTTTTAACCCACACCCCCCCATTCCCCATTTACAGAAATACAAATTTGACACAGTATTTCCCAAATTACCCTCCACCCATCTATCTCCATCCACAACTCTCCCTCTCTCTCTCTCTCCATGGATCACCAAACAATCACCACAAGGAGGAGCTTGAAGCGAAAGCTAGACCAGGAATTTCATGAAGATAGAGATCATCATCGCAAGGTTCAGGCCACTGACGCTGAGGAGACGAGCCAAGATCTGGTGCGTGATATTCAAGCCCAAGTTGACTTACTTAACTCAACCTTCTCTTCTTCAGAAGCCGATCGCGCAGCTGCCAAACGCTCCGTTAACTTCCTCTCTCAGCTCGCCAAGAACGGTAAACTTCTATTTTATTTGCTCTTGCGATGTAATTTCTACTAATTCTAATTCTCTCGTTAAGGTTCACAAGGAAAGATTTCGGTGTTACTTGATGCTCTGTTTAATTTTATCGTGTCTGGATTATCAATTAGTAATTAATTAAGTGAATTATTGCATTTTTTAATTTAGGTTTTTATAGGATTTTTATTTTACTTTTTTTTTACAGAGGAAATCGTGAATTTGATCGTGGACTGTGGTGCTGTGCCTTCGCTGGTTATGCATCTTCGGGCTCCAGAGTCTTTGAGAGGTGAAAGTGGTTCGAAACTGTATGAGCATGAGGTGGAGAAAGGGAGTGCTTTTGCGCTTGGACTTCTTGCTGTTAAAGTAATCAAATATAAGGCCTTCTATTTTCAGCTCTTTTTTTTGTTTGGTTGCTTGTAGCATGAGATGTTCGTTACACTTGCTGCAATAACAAAGTTTACCGGTTGATTTTTCTGGTTCATTCAAGTGTCTTATCATCTGCTTGTCTGCAGGTTAATTATGGGAAAAATTAAAAGTGCAAAAGGCCATCTTTATAATTTAGTTTACAAATTCTCTTATTAGTTAGAGCGAGTGCTTGTATTGTTACAGGTTTAATTGCTCGGTTTTTAGTGGTTTTAGGATGTTGACCGACACTTTGTATGGTCTTTCTATATATTTAATTGTGCTATAATCTCACATGAATAGCAATTACAACAATTATTGTCATGTTTTTTCCCTAATGTTTTTTGTTCACCTCTTTCATTTAATCCTATGATCACCTTGGTACTTTTTTCTGTTCCATCTCCAACTTTGTATCGGTTGAACCTTATCACAAGTACAGTACCTGACCTATATATAGGTTGCCTTTGGTCTACTTTGTCCCTAATTTTGTGGTCTCTCTTTGTTATTTGTAAAATAGCCTGAGCATCAACAACTCATAGTAGATGCTGGAGCTCTACCCCATCTTGTGGACTTGTTGAAGAGACATAAAATTAGTGGTAATTCTCGAGCAGTCAATGGTGTTATTAGGAGAGCAGCTGATGCAATCACTAACCTTGCTCATGAGAACAATAGCATTAAAACAAGTGTCAGGTTTGCTTATTTATTATTTTTTGCGATCAAGTCTTATGTGAGCTTGTTATAGTGCTCTTTGTAATATTGTGTGTTATGTATCCATGTTATAGTGCTCTTTGTAATATTGTGTGTTATGTATCCATGTTATAGTGCTCTTTGTAATATTGTGTGTTATACATCCAGGATTGACGGTGGCATCCCACCTCTTGTTGAACTGCTCGAGTGTGTTGATGTAAAGGTGCAGAAAGCAGCTGCTGGGGCCCTGCGGACCCTTGCATTTAAAAATGATGAAAATAAAAGTCAGGTAGATGGGTTTTTTCTGCATCTCTTTTTATTTATTTATTGTTTTTAGAATATTTTTCAAATATCTATGGGAAAAAAGGAAGGTGTGAGGTGTTTGTGGTTCTATTAGTTGTATTCTTGATATTTTTCAAATTTACAGATTGTAGAATGCAATGCTCTACCCACTCTTATACTAATGCTCCAATCAGAGGATACTACCATACACTATGAAGCGGTTGGTTCTCAACTAAATTTTATTTATAGGTATTCCGTCTTAACACTGCGTTGAATTAGGCATGAACTGATTTTCCTAGTGGTTGCTAGGTTGGTGTGATTGGAAATCTGGTCCACTCATCCCCAAACATAAAGAAGGAAGTTCTTCTTGCTGGTGCTTTACAACCTGTAATTGGATTGCTTAGGTAAAAATTTACAACCTGTAATTGGATTGCTTAGGTAAAAATGAATATTACATTCTTGTCCTTTTATGTTTTGGAGAATCATGCTATTATTTACCTCTATATTTCCTCTTTTAATATGCTAAATTTCGCCTCTAAAAGTTATTTGGATCTCTCTCTTGCTCATGGTAGTGATACACTACTAATCAAATAAGATTTGACAGCTCCTGCTGCTCAGAAAGCCAGAGAGAAGCAGCTTTATTATTGGGCCAATTTGCTGCTGCTGATTCAGATTGCAAGGTAGGGCAAGTATCATTTATGATTATAAGGCTCATAGGGTGCATTGTATTTACTGGAGCATTTCTTCTAGCTATGCATGCATTTAAGCACATTGATTTAGAGGGTGGTTTGTGGCTGTTTTCCTGTTTGATTATGCTAACACTGAAGTTAGTGCAGGTGCATATAGTTCAAAGAGGAGCAGTCCGACCATTAATTGATATGCTCGAGTCTGGAGATGCACAACTTAAGGAGATGTCAGCCTTTGCTCTTGGGAGATTGGCACAGGTTATTATATCATTGACCTATTGAATGACCATGCTTGATCACACACATACACACATGCAGGTTCTCCTTTTGTCCGGGTGAGAGCAGTGATGGGTGCAAAATAAGTAGCTGAATCACATGGTCTTGACATTCATTTGTTCTTTATTTTCTGCAAAGTGAAATTTTGGGCATATTATGTATATGGATTATTCGGTTTCAGGGGAAAAAAGGTTAATGTTAACATGTTTTCGAAGAATTATCTTTAGCAGAATGTGCAACAAATACAATTAAGTACATCCTACTATTGTGTTATTATTATGACCTCTTAGCCCATAATTTTTATGATCTTTATAAAGGGCTTATGCAGCTCTTTCACTATCTCAATTAGTGGTACTATCTCCAGACCGTCATTGTCGGCATCTCTGGAGTATTTTTTTTATTCCTCTTTTACTTCTGTTGTTTTTAAGAGGAGGTGGGGTGAGTGGTGGGTGGTAAAGTCTTTAAAAGAAACCAACAGAAAGTCCTTAGCAAGGTTATGGCAAAATTTGGTCCTGTTTATCATTATCATTAACTTTTTTTTTTTTATCTTTATGCAAATTTTAAAATAATTTGTAATGTGCTATGCAAGATTTATTTTCTTTTGCCTTTAGGGATTGCTAAAACTTATTTCTAAATTATTATTTCTTTTTTAACTTTAGGAGACTCACAACCAAGTTGGCATTGTCCATAATGGTGGGATAGTGCCATTACTTAAGCTTCTTGAGTCAAAGAATGGATCTTTGCAACATAATGCTGCTTTTGTTCTGTATGGTGTTGCAGATAATGAGGTATGATTTTCTTTCGTTGCTGCATTGCCTATTTGCTTTTGTAGTCCAGCTAGTTATTTACAATAGATCAGTATACTGAACTTTCTGGATTTTGTCAATAGGATAATGTGGTTGAGCTTGTCAAAATTGGTGGTGTTCAGAAACTTCAAGATGGGGAATTCATTGCTCAAGTATGTTGATATTGTATTTGATTTGCAGCAACTACTTTTTAGTGCTTGAGCTGACTTAACTCTTTGTTTAATGTATGCATAAAGTTGGAAGATTATTGCCATCTTCCTGTCTTTGATGCAGCTCATTCTGTTAAATTTACTTAGTTCATCTTATTGTGTTATAATGTGATACCTGCAGCCAACAAAGGATTGCGCTTCAAAAACACTGAAAAGATTAGAGGAGAAGATTCATGGGCGAGTAAGTTGTCTAACTGGCATCTTTGGTCATCCTATGTTTTAATTAGTGATTCTGTGTTTCTTTCTGTTTTGTCAGTTTAGGGATATGTGATTAAATAAATTGGTCATTTGAATATACCGATATGCTGATTCCCTTATGCCTTGTTTCTACAGGTGTTGAACCATCTCTTATATTTGATGCGGGTTGCAGATAAAGCTGTTCAGAGACGAATTGCTTTGGCTCTCGCTCATCTTTGTGCTCCTGATGATCGCAAAATCATTTTCCTTGATAACAATGGTTGAGCTTTGGGTCTGCTGGATCTATTGTTGTTGCCTTTGTTTCATTCACATATATATTCATATGGGATTTTCCTGCAGGATTGGAGTTGCTGTTGGGGCTTCTTGAGTCTGGAAACCTGAAGCAGCAACATGAAAGTGCTGTGGCTTTGTACAAGTTGGCCACAAAAGCCACTTCAACGTCTCCTGTGGATTCTGCTCCTCTATCACCAATCCCACAGGTGAATTACTTTTGTCTAATCCTTTGGTGCATATGTACCCTTTCGTTTTCTTAGAACGCTTTTGGGCATTGGACTATATTTTATTTTTTATGCACTTGAATAATTTTAGAGTCAGATGGTAGTGCACTGAATGAGAGAATCATTTTATGTTTTCTTTTGTGAGGCCATTATTAGCCTTTTTGTACTTGAGTGGTCAATTTTAATCATCATCATTTCATTTTCTGGTGTTTTATCTTTTTTTAAGCTCTGAAGCTTGAGGTTAAAGATGCAACTACAGAATTTGTACTCATTATTTTTGTTGCAGGTGTATTTGGGTGAGCAATTTGTTAACAACCCCACATTGTCTGATGTTACATTCTTAGTTGAAGGTAAAAAATAATTTATATATGCAATAATTTTGTTCTCTGTTTGCCCATGTTTTTTTTTGGTATTTTATTATGAGTGCATGATCATACATAATGCTATTTAACAGGAAAACGGGTCTATGCACATAGAATTTGTCTGCTCGCTTCTTCAGATGCTTTCCGTGCAATGTTTGACGGGGGTTACAGAGTAAGAATTTAATACTCATTAAAAAGCTTGCTTTTTTTGTCTTCTTTGTGATGAATTTTGCAAGGCCATTCCCGTAACAGCATGGGCCTAACTGGCCAAGCCTAAACTACTTGGCCCAAAAATAGCTAGCCTAGTTGGGCCAAGGTTACATAAACGCACCTCTTTCTCGTGTCAAGCTCAATCTCTTGTGGGCCATCATATTTCTTCTATCACACTTTATCAATCTGCTCCCTAGGAAATGAATAGAGAGATTCGGGGCACTAATCAAAGTCACTCAACTGTCATTACGGCGAGCTACTTCTGATTTATAAATGGATGTTGCTTCGCTTATATATGCAATGTCTTGCACTCTTGTTATATATTTATTGTGCACCAGCTTAAAAGGAATTTGCTGTTGTGAGGGAAAATGGTTTATGTATCTGATAATTACTTCTGACAATAATAAAAATTGCAGGAGAAGGACGCAGCAGATGTAGAGATCCCAAATATTAGATGGGATGTTTTTGAGTTGATGTTGAGGTGCGGTTTGTCAACTTTCTTTCCTAGATATAATAGTAAATTCACATTTGCGTTTCTGATAGTTTATTTTGCTTTTTCTAGGTTCTTATATACAGGGTCTGTAGATGTTGATATTGAGATTGCACAAGATCTTCTTAGAGCTGCTGATCAATATCTTCTGGAGGGCCTTAAGCGCCGGTGCGAGTATACCATTGCACAGGTTAGCTAATGTGCTTAGCTGACAATATTTCTGTAACCTTATAAACTAAAGTGAGCCTGATAAAATCTCTGTCTTAAGGATATTTCCGTGGAAAATGTTTCGCTTATGTACGAGTTATCGGAGGGCTTTAATGCCACATCGTTAAGAGAAGCTTGCATACTGTTTATATTTGAGCAATTTGACAAATTGAGTTCCAAGCCATGGTATGTTTCTTCGCTCCAGCTGCTTTTTTCTTTTTCGCCTTGGGGTACTTTCAAGCACTACATCCTGCATGGTATTGTTGATATAAATATAAACTTGTGGGTTTTTAGTGGCTGGATTGGAGCAAGTGAATGCCACCTATAATTACTTAAACCATAATTAACTGCTAAGATTGTAATATATGATTGTGACAATGTGTTTTGGTGTTTGAATTTTTCCGAGTTATCGCAGGCTTTCTCTGCTTACTCGATAGTCAAATCCATTGTCTATTTCAAGCAATGAAATTAGTTGTACTTGTTTACTTGCAACTGTCTTTTATCACCTTTCATTAAATTTGGTTTGGATGGTTGTAAATTTAATGCTGAGAGTTTGCAGGTGCTCTCATTTGATCCAACAAATTATGCCAGAGATACGCAATTACTTTACAAAAGCACTTGTAAAGCCCACTGAAGCTAGCTAGGTATCTGCGGGCGATTTTTGGTTTTGATCTTCAACTAACCCCTAATATTGAAGGCGAAAGATGTACAGAAATTTTAGAGTTGAGCTAGTGCTGCTAATTCGAAGGGCAGAGCCAACATGCCAAGATATATTCAAACGCCCCAAATTTTCTAGCAATCAATAATTTCTTGGTTCTTTCCACCGTCTGTCGCAATTTATATGTAAAACGCACGAGTCTTGTGTTTACTTGGACTTGTATTAATAATTTACAATTAATATATATTTAATGATCAACACATTAGGTCTCTGTCTCATTGTACTGGCGTTAGTAGATTTACTCGCAGCAAATTTCTGGAGCAATGTTTAGCTGCTGTTTTGGTAATTGAGGTTGCAATTTGTTTCATTAGATGGAAGGACAATGATTCAATGCGTAATTAATGATAAAGATACTGGTTACTAGATGCTACAATTTTTATTTTTTTGTGAGAGAATTTTGCTTTTTGCTTTATTGACAAATCTATAGTGCGATAATTGAATTGCTAGTGTGTGTGTGTTTCTGAACCGAGATTTACATTAAATTTAGCAAAATTAAAAATTTTTTGCCCCATATTTTATAAAAATAATGGTCGTTTTAGATAAAAGTGACATTGCTTTTTGTAATGAATAAATATTTTAAGAAAAAACTATTTTGGATATATATTTTTTAAGAATCTAAAGCTATGACGTAAATCGTAGATTCATTTTTCACGTTGTATTGATTTTATTTGTAATAATCGATTTAACGGTTAGTTTAATATATGCAATATAATTGTACTTAGTATTTTGGGATTTCTTTAATTTTTTAAACTAAAAATATTTTCAAAAATATCTTTTTTTAGATATATATTTAACACATTAAAAATATATTGTACTCCTCCCTCAAAAAATGTACTTTTATTTTATATATAAATATTTAATATATATAAATATTTTTTTTTATCGGAAATAAAAAAAGATAACACTAAAGAATCCATAGTACATCACTGTCTTCATCTGACTGCGGCAAACCAAATGAAAACACTACAAGAACAAGCAAACCATAGACATGCAACTTACAAATGGGGAATCCAAGAGTGCTGAGCAAACTAGGAAAATTTTTCAGAATATAAAAAAAGGCCAAAAGAAAATTAAAATGGCCGATAAAAACTTTAGCACAAAAAAGAAGAGAAAAATCAAATTCTTGTGCTTGGAGCCAATAGTCCAGAAGAGAAAGGATCCTGCAAAAGAGCCATAAATGATCTGCGGCGAAAGGCTTTATGATGAAATTGAAAAAAATGAAAAATATACTTCTTGAGTGGATAAGGTCTTGCCAGGGCTGGAGACCAAAATGCCACTAGCATCCATGGTGGCTTCATAGTGCTCTTGATGGACAGCGAAAGAGCAAGTTAGTTAGTATCTGTGATGCTTGAAACTTTAAAATTATTTCAAGACAACGGAGGTCTTTGCAGCGAAACAAAAAGGATTACTAAAAGCCAATATAGAACTAAAGGATTACCAATCAAACTACAAATTATTAAAGAAAAACTGAAAAATAAATAAGAGAGCAAAAATCTCAAAGAAAGTAGTTAGATTTAATGTTGTCATTCGGCTGCTCTAGACCTAGGGCAACTCTAACCTCAGCTTTCACATAGAACATAGAACATAGAACATAGCAAAGAAAGAGAGAGAGACAAGAAAGGTTTTTTTTTTTTTTTGAGGATTTTAATATGTTTAGTATGTTACAAAAATTTAAAAAGTGATATAAACTGCAATTTCCTCTAATATTCCGGAACCCGGTTTTGAACATCGAAATGTTTTCTTAAATTGGGTCAACGAGCCAACGCGCTATACAGTTAGCGGAAAATTTGATTTGGGCCCAAAGATTAGTCATTATATTTTGAATAAATTACTATACAATAATATATATATATATATTTTAATCTTTATAAAAAATATTTTATAAATTATAGTCCTAAGTTAAATTTAAAATATATTCTAATTTTTTTAATTACACGTGTGAGAAGAAACAATCAATATTCATTTTTCAGATATTTTTGAAAAAGCACCTTTTATTTTTTCTCTTCTCCGTCTTCTATTTCGTGCGCGCTGCACAGAAAGAAAGGAAGAAGAGAGGATGAGGGTGGAGATTCTTGGGCTATGGTAGCCCACTCCCTCGGCGTGGGTTCACTTTTCTGAAACCCGAACTAAGCGCTTTCACCCGCTACCATCTGCAGCACTCCCAACTACAGCTTCTCTGTCTTCTCCGCCTCCCACTATCCAGGCAAGAAAACACCCATAATTAGAATATTTAAATGGTTGTAAAATTGTACCATAATTAGAAGGCTTGTAAAATTATGCTTGTATTAAACTGAAATATGTTATTTTCCAGTTTTTAAAGATTTATCTAAAGAAGCCAATGAGTTCAGCATGGCTGCATCACAGAAGCTGCATTTTATCCGTATCCATATCTATTAACTGGTATTTTGATTCCATAGAGGGGCTTCAATGAGACTTGATAGGGGTAAATGACACAGGCCTAAGCATGTGTGGTTGGTACACTACACCTGTTTTGTCACACGCAATGGTTGGAGATGCCCTATGATTTGCTGAGAAAATAGCCTTTGAAACGTAAAAATTGCAGAAAAAACTATTTTCTTTTTACTGGGGAGGGAGTTGAAGAAATGGCAGCAAAGCTTTAACTGAAACACGAGCTAGAGATCAATTCTATAACCACAATACTGTTTAATATGTACAACAGAACAGAAGTTCTCATGAATAATGAAGAAACACAAACCTTAAGGTGCAAAGAAGCAGGAGCTAAGATCCTAAAAGGAAATTACAAGGCCAAAAAATTGAAAAAATGGACAACATACACCCAATGAATGACAAGCAACGACAGTGCAACACAAGCAAGTTTGCCATCCGTTCAATGTTCAAACTAAAATGACTGATCTAATTTCAACGCCCAGGTTTCTAACTCGACTACATTTGTAGCTGGGGTGAATTTGTAAGGATTATAAATGGTACAGTGAGACGAATTTGTAATCTTCATCTTGCAATCGTGGGAGCACAAGTGAATCATCTTTCTTTGACCAACTTCCTTTAATTCTGCAGGCTTGGATTGGTCTTTCAATCTGAAGCCCTTCAGCAGCCTCTTTTTCCAACTGAGAACAGTATCTCCCACATGTGCTGAGATTTACATGAAGTCTGAAATCTATACTGAATAAAAACTTCATTTCCAACCGGTTCAACTCCGCTGTGCTCAGTCCTCCCACTTTAGCATAGTAAGCATTGTTGAAGAATCTGTAAAACCACACATTTTTTAAGAACTTGAGCAAAAACACATGCATACATATATGCAAACAAGGTCATCTCCCCGCTATGAAAACATTTGCTGGTTGTCTAATGTATTTTCTATCAGGGTACATAAAAAATAATTGGGACATATCTGAGATAGTCCGTCAAGCATAAAGTTGCTGAAAACAAACCATGTCCTTTTGCTTATTTTGATACAGCATACTGAAATCAGCCTTGCAGGAATTTGCTTACTTCTACTTTAATATAAATCAACCTTTTTAAATTGGTACTTACACATCATCAATGAACTTTGTAGCTATCATTACACTTGTCGTTGGGAGCCGATGAACATTGAGGGAACTCAAATGAACATCTGTGCTCTGTATAAATCTATCCACATAAATGTGCGCCACAACAAAGCAGGATGGACTGCAGCCGGAGTACTTGAAGATGCGATCAATATACTGCTGAATACTAACGGGGTGCCCTTAAACCATGAAATACTGTAATGGCATCTTTGATCTGTGATGTCTCCATTAGCATCTCATTCTTCTGACCAGATCTCTCGAGAAGAGAAGAAAGAAGGGTTAAAACCCGCGGAGTTCCCAAAACTCCTTTTCGCAATTCCTTAAGCCCCAGAGTCAGATATACTTCTGAGTCTACATTCCCAGTATCAAGCGACAATGTTCCCATATTTGAACAGTTGAACTGCACTAAATTAAATTAAGAGCTATAAGCTCATTATCATCAAAATATCCCAAATGAATTACTTCAAGAAGAATGCAGGTAACAGACTAATGAGAATTATTCCAAGGTGCAAGTGCATATAGTACTCGTATAAAATATATTCAGATGAATATGATGATCATGCAGTGAAGTTCAATTAAGGAAACAAAGAAATGAAGAAATGAACTGCATAAGTGCTAGAGTTAATAAGAAAAATAATGTACAGATGCATGTATCGACAAGAGTTGGTGCTCTAGAGCTCTAGCAGTTACAACTCACAATTAGATAATGTTACCAGAATCTCAAAAGGAGATTAGAAACTAAGATACGATTCATTTCAGATAAGAACTCCTGAAATAGTTTTCAATCTTTAACCCAGATTCCATTTATCAAGACATCTACTCTTCAGGCAGACTGCTCTTCTCGGTAAAGAATTAGATCCAACTTATATATTGGGAACTTGATTCGCGATATGGATTCAATCCAAATTAAACTTTTGGTCCTCAACACCTTTTTATATAAAGAAGCAAAGATCTGGTGGAATCCCATTTCAATTCTTCCAAAGATATGGAAGATTAATCGCATTTCAGCAGTAAAGATGAGACCTTTGAACCATATACACTACTACGGGCAGTTAAGAAGCAGCCCCATGAGCCATAGACGGACAGAATTGACAAATTAAACAAACAAAATTCTTCCATATCAAAATCTTTGAAATCCCAATTCAGTAAACAGAATATTCAAATTCAAACACCAAGGAAAGCTAGATAACGAAAAAATAAATAGAAGGCATAGGAAAAAAAAGAAAGAAAGAAACTTGCATAATTCTCGAGATACGTTTATGAGTATTGTTCTTGGTTGCTAAAAAAGCATAAGAAAAACGAAGAAGATACAGTGAACACAGAGAGAAAGAAACAGCTTTTTCATAGAATTTGCAATTCCCTCTCCCTCCTTTCTCTCTCTCTCTCTGGCTCTTTCCCTCCCTACATTACTTTAGCCAGAAAGAGAGGCAAAGAACTTGCTCTTTCTTCATCTTTTTTTTTAATTATTTTTTATACAGTCTCGCTTCACATGGAAAGGAGGGAAGTTTCTCTCTTTATAAGCTTTTCATGAAAGATAGTGTCGGTAGTGAGTGCTGCCATAAGTCACCATTGTTGTGTTGGTAAGGAAAAGCTCTTCTCTTCTTGGATTCTTGCTTTCTCTGAGATGAATTCTGGGACCCATCTCCTCTAAAATACTTATATATTTTACTTATTTTCCATACTATTTCTTTCTTTCCACCAGTCAATTATTTTTTCTTCATGTATGTATATTTATGTATTATAAGTTTTAGGAGGATTTAAAAATCGTTCTTTGCGGAAGAAACAGTAGCTTAGTTAGCCTTTGGTTGAGGGTAATTAGAGATGAAGAGGAAGAAAGTAAATAAAATTTATTTTATTTTTTATTATTTGATATAAAAATAAATAGAGTAAATAAAAGTAAATAAGAGTAAATTATTTACTCTCTCATCCTAAAATCTCCAAAATGAGAAAAATAGAAATAAAGAATGGTAAATAGTTATATAAATAAGTAAAATGATCACTTTAATTCTTATTTTTTTAAAAAAAAATAAATTACTATTTTCTTTATTAAAATTATAAAAAAATAATATAAAATAAAATTTTCATATTACTCCCTTTTTCTTCATTGAATTAAATTAAATTTCTCCCCTAGCTTACCTCCGTCCAAACATAGGCTTAAAGTAAACAAGTCGACGACCAATTTTTTATGCCAATTTCGGGGTAAAAAATTAAAAATATACATACTGTTTGGTGAGTTCACTTCTCTTAGCTTTTTTTATTCTTTGCTTGAATTAGCTTTTTATTCTTTTGAAAGCAATTGTTTCTCATAAAAGCAAATATTAAAAACGATAGAAAATTACTATAATATGACATGGAATTATATCACAATCATTGGAAGTCAGAATTATTAATTTTCTTTCGTTGCTTTTTTTAATAAAAATTTAATTTGATTAAAAATTTAAATCCAAAATTTGATAAAAACATACTGAGTACTTATATATTGAAAAATTCTATTATAGATACTGTTTATATTTTTATTTATAGACTAAATCAAGTATAAATTATAATTTAAATTATAATATTTAAAAAAATAATTTAAATTATTTTTTTAAAATTATAATTTTATAATTACTTTAATTCATGAGTTAAAATATGAATTAAGTGCATCTTGAAATTTTTTTCTCGTATATTATATATATATAATTTTTAAAGGTGAAAATTCAGTAATCCAACCAGTAATCGAATTACATGTCATCATCAGAGCGGTGTGTTGGTTTGTCAACTTCCCCATATATCTAGATGTTGATTGCACTACACTAACACCGCCGCATTTTAATTGCCATTTGCTTCTGCACCGACGCCTAAGCTATCAATACTATATATATATATATATATAATAGATTAAAAATTGATTCTTCTTTTTTATACTAATAAAAAATATGTATATATATAATTTTTAATCATTTTTATTGAAATTTTTTAATATTTAAATAATGTAATATCGCTAAGATTCAATTTTTAATATTTATTTTAAAATTTTTTAGAAATTCTGCAGGTACAAACCTGTATAAAAAAATGGATTATATGGTGATGATTTTCATAACTTATGGTAAGAAATTAATAAAGGATGGCTGTAGCTAAGTAGATAAATAGGCAGTTGATAGGATGGGGACTCATTTGTTTGGTGTGAGTTGGACATTTCTACTTTTCTAATTAATCATAATTATAATGATAATTCACATTGTGTCTCAAGTTGTTAATTAATCAAATTCATCTTAATTTTTCAAAAGCATCCTCTCACCATATTGATTCTGAATATATAATAAAAATTATTATTTTAAAACTAATTTAACACATTTTTTTCTTCCCATTGCCATTACCATTTCCAGCATTGCAATCAACAGCTTTATAACAACATTTATGCATCTCGGCAACTTTGAATAAGGGAATACTATCTTTTCTCATTCCCAAAACCAAAAAAAAAGTGTGATTTAATGCATATGATGCAGTAAATGATAAAGAAAATTGCACCTCACTATTGCTTAGAAAGCTGCATTAACTGTTTCCAGATTATTGTTATCATTTTGGTTATCTCATCCATATATATCAACCTGATAGTAATTGGCACCTTTCACAAAGCTTTTGGGTCTTTTTATTTGAACCATAATTTCTTGTTATCGTGGTTCAATATGGTCTTGGCACCTTTAACAAAGTTTCTGGGTCTGTTCAGTTTGAACCTTAATTTCCTATTATCATGATTTGATGATATGATTTAATTCTTATAATAATATGGTTGACGTATTTTCCTTTACCAACATTCTTTTCACCATCTCGGAACAAGAAGAGAATTGAAACCGATGTTTTATCTTTCCTCATTAATTTTCATTCTTTGCTCAAAGGTCCGACCTGAAAAAATTAAAGCAAACACTACGTTACTGCTACAAATTTTTGGGTTCACAACAATGTTCATTCATTCAGAATGTCAACCTTAAGTTGTACACTTATGATGTGAGAAATAATTTGCGGTCTATATAATTGCTTAAATTAAAATACCACCACTTCTTTAGATGGTGGATGAACATGCTAGGGCTTAGGGTAAAGGCATGTCTGGATGGATCCGCTGAAGCACTTTGCCATTTGCAGATCTCCTCATTCTTCTTCTAAAGCATATATGGCCTTCCTTGCTTCATATGCATTTATGCTGACCTTATGGTGAACCTTTTCAGGTTACTTTGATATGGATTCTACAACACAAACTTTCCAGCACCGAACACTATCTGTCAAATTGTGGCCTCCTAGTCAGAGCACCAGGCTAATGCTTGTAGAGCGGATGACCAAGAATCTCATAACTCCATCCATTATTTCCACAAAGTATGGTTTGTTGGGCAAAGAAGAGGCTGAGGAGGATGCCAAGCAAATTGAAGAGTCAGCTTTTGCTGCTGCAAACCAACACTATCAGAAAGAGCCAGATGGTGATGGAAGTTCTGCAGTTCAAGTTTATGCCAAAGAATCAAGTAAGCTTATGCTGGAAGTGCTTAAAAGGGGCCCCAGAATGAAGGAGGACAGAGAGGTGATAAGAACTGAGAAAGCTGCTGCTGTGCGTATGGATATATTTGATATATCTGGTGGTTGACGGGCATTTATCAGTGCAGAGGAGGCTGAGGATCTTTTAAAACCACTTAAGGAGACATGAAATGTATATACTAAGGTCTGCTTCAGCAGTAGAAGTTTTGGCTTGGATGCAGCTCGTGTTGCAGAGCCAATCTTGTTATCCATAAAGGATCAATTGACAGAAGTAGACTTATCAGACTTTGTTGCAGGAAGACCAGAATCAGAAGCTCTTGATGTCATGAATATATTTTCTTCCGCTCTGGAGGGTTGTAAGTTAAGATATCTGAACCTTTCAAACAATGCCTTGGATGAAAAGGGTGTAAGGTCTTTTGGGGCACTTCTAAAATCACAGTAGAATCTGGAGGAGCTGTATCTGATAAATGATGGTATCTCAGAGGAAGTAGCACGTGCAATTTGTGAACTAGTCCCTTCCACTGAGAAGCTCAAGGTCCTTCAGTTTCATAATAATATGACAGGAGATGAAGGTGCTATTTCTATTGCTGAGATTGTCAAACGTTCTGCCATGTTAGAGGATTTTCGATGTTCTTCAACAAGGATAGGTTCAGATGGTGGTATTGTACTGGCTGAAGCACTTGGAACATGTAGCCATTTGCAGAAACTTGATCTGCGAGACAATATGTTTGGAGTGGAAGCTGGAGTTGCTTTGAGCAAGTCTTTATTTTCATTTGCAGATCTTACTGAAGTTTACCTCAGTTATCTTAACTTGGAGGATGAGGGGGCACAAGCACCTGCCAATGCTCTAAAGGATTCTGCACATTCACTTGAAGTTCTTGAAATGGCTGGTAATGATATTACTGTCAAAGGAGCTTCTTCTTTGGCAAGCTGTATTGCAGCAAAACAATTTCTCAGCAAGTTAAACCTTTCTGAGAATGAATTGAAGGATGAAGGTGCTATTTTGATTGCCAAGGCATTAAAGGATGGTCATGGCCAGTTAAATGAAGTTGATCTGAGCAATAACTCAATCAGAAGGGCTGGGGCAAGGCTCCTGGCACAGGCTATTGTGCTGAAGCATGGATTTAAGATGCTAAATATTAATGGTAATTATATATTCGATGAAGGGATTGATGAGGTGAAGAAAATATTAAAAAATTTGCCTGGTGTGCTTGGGCTTTTGGATGAGAATGATCCAGAAGGTGAAGATCTTAATGATGATGCAAAAGAAGAGGATTCAAATAATGAAGATGAACTAGAATCAAAACTAAGGGGGCTTGATATCGTGCGTGATGAATAGGAGTCCTCTCAGAAGTGATATATCATAGCTGTTTTTGAAATTTAAACTAATCTATAGACTGCTGATGTTTGGACTCAAAGCTCGTCTCTGTGTAACTTAGTCCGGTTGCATTAACCAGGTACTACTAGAGTCATTCACTGTAGGTTAGTCTGAGACAGTATTTCTTGTTTTCCCTTCAGAATTTGGACTACCATGTTTTCTAGTCGCAGCTTAAAGACACTTGGAGCTGGGTTTAATTTTAGACTTGGGTAGGCACTGCAGTATTGCTTTAGGCACAATGTTGTTTTTAATTTACTAATGGCTCTCAGCTTCTCACCATCCGGGAGTCTGGCTGTCTTTTGTAGCATTTACATCATCAACATTTCAAATGAAATTTGGTTGCTCTAGTCTTTTGTGTTTGACTTGAGTCATACCCAGAGCAACCATGATTTGGTTGCAATAATAAATATGATTCCTTGTATATCTCCCTTAAAATGCAATTATTGGTCTGAACATGCAATCAATAAGACGACAACTTCATTTATTGATTAATTTTACTGTGAATTGAAGTAAAATGAAAAATACAATTACTCCTTACAAAACTAGGACAGATGAGAGAATCACAAAAATACAGTTCCCAGAGGCTAGAGTCTTCTACTCTGGGCTAGAAATGTGATAATTCTACCAAAATTTTATCAGATTGTTATTGGAACTTTGAGGGATTCAAGTATTTTATCATCTATCTCGAACTGCATGGCCTTTTTGTCTCGTCCAATCCTTACATACTCATCAAATCGTTCTTTCAAGTCCTCCGGAAGGTTAGTTGTAGCTCGCCATCCGAGGATTTCCTTGGCAGCTCTGGGTTCTGCATAGAAGTGCTGCCAAAAACGTGGATTATAACTTCTTTTTTTCTCCTTCAGTTCAAACTGTTGCCAGAATTATTTTGGGGAACTATTGTGCTTGTTTCGGAATGGAAAAACTTTCTTTCCATCAATTCCAACAGTTTGTGGATCATAATGCACGATTTCAACTGGTAGACCTGCAGCTTGAGCACATAGTTTTGCCATTCCATCCAAGGTCACTGCACGGTCACTTACACAATTGAATATGTGACTATGTGCGGCTTCTCGGCTCTCAACTGCTAGTGTAAGCATAGAAGACAAGTCCCTAACAAGGGCGATATTAGTTAGTTGCATCCCTGAGCCTGAAATTGGCACTGGCCTTTTCTGAACAATCCCTATTTATAGCAAAGATCATCATCAAATTCATTCAGAAACAGAACAGTCAAGAAAATTTAAGGCTTCAGCTATTTTTTCACTTACGATCAAAAAACCACTCCTCACAATCTTTATTGTTGCCTGAACCAATCATGTATTGGGGGCGAAATATAGCCCAACTACTGAAAATCTGGGCAATGTATTGTTCTACTCCAACATGACCAGCACTAGTTTTAACATCATCCTTAAATGGTAAAAAAAAAACATCGGTTGAAACAATATTCAATTTATTTGAATAGTTTCAGAGACAAATAACAATTTGATTACCCCTTCAACATGAGGAGGTTCATCAGTTGGTACATAGATTCCAGCACTGCTAATGTACAAGAACTGCTTCACACCAGAACTCTTTGCCCAGTCCACTACAGGCCTGTGTTTGAATATTCAATTACTTAAATTAATTATGGATTTGCAATCAAAGTTCCTAATTTCACAGAAATAATATTCATTTTTTGGTAAATGGATGACTCAACAACGTTGGTGGTAGCACACCAAAATTGAAAAATAAAAATGAAAAAAAAAAGAAAGTAAAAAATGCAAAGTGCCTAACAAGGAAGAAATTGTAAAAAATGTGAGGTGAAAATGGGAGGTGCCTAATTTAGCCTAATTTTCACCTAATTTAGTTTGACAATTTATTTGCATTTGAAGCCTATAAATAGGCTCATTCTCTCCATTTGTAAACACACCAAGCAAACACAAAAAATATAGCTTAAAGAGAGCTATAGGTTAAACACCAAGTAGTTTATATTAGGAATTAGAGAATCAATCTCTTGGAGTTCCTTGGAGTATAAATATTTGGGGGTTGTTTTGTGGGTGTCGGTTAGAAAAATATTTTGTAATTTGTGGTTGTAACAATTTGCCTCATAGTGAATATTTTTCTTGGTTGTCGTTAGACAACGACAGTGGTTTTTCCCAATTCAGGAGTTTTCCACGTTAAATCATTGTGTTTTATTCTCTTTAATTTCACAGTCATTATTTTATTTTCTCATTTGTTCCTGCTTGAATACGGTCTGAAGGACGAGAAAATAGCGATTTTCCCAACAACAACAAACCTGACAGTATCAAGGTCCTTGCCATTGTTGTCTAATACCACATCAAATGTTGCCCCTTCTACAACCTTCCCTACATCTGCTGGGTCTCCCCAAACTGTCTGCCCTCCAGCATTCACAATTTCCTTCATGAAATCAAGAAAAAACTCAATTGCTCATTGAAATTCATATAATCTTCTTGGGATACAAAAGTCTGAGTGTATGTCTCGCAATGCATAAGAATTCAAGATTCAGTTCTATTCTGCTTCAAGATTTTTCAATATACCAACAACAATAATAGTCCCAGATTTTTGAGGTACATAATGAAAACAGATCTTCATATTTATGCAACTTACAGAGAATCTGGAGAATGGAGGCTTCTTCATTTTATCAGAATTTTGTTCACCAACAGTCATGGTAGTGACTTGATAGCCAGAACCCAGAAGCTCTTTTGCAAAGTAAAATCCAATCACTGCATGAGCACCACTGTTAGTGTTAACTATAAGAACCTTCTTCTTCTCTGCAGCACTGGCTTGGACAATGAAAGCAGAGGAAGCAGAGAGGCGCCTAGAATTTGTTAAAGAAATTGGAGACAGAGAGGAAAGAAGAGAGAGGAGAGGACAATTGAGAGAAAGAAGGAAGAGAGAAGCGTGAAGAAGGTAAAAGAGGAGATGGCGAAATCTTGGAAGGTGGACAAGAGAAGAGGAAAAAGAAGGAAGGAGGAGCAAGAGTAACCATTGACTGTTGCTTTCTTTGAGCTTGGGGAGGCTTGATACTGTTGAAAATTTAAAAGAACAAATAAAAAAAATAGAAAATGAACATAGAAATTATATTTTGTACTCAATCATTTAATACAATAATATGTCTATTTATAGGCTTACAAGAGAATCAAAAAGTACCTAAAATCACTCAAAAATATTATATTAAATGCAAAAAATCTGCACTAAATAAAAAAATAGATTACAAAAATATTCTAATAACAAATAAATAAATTTAAATATTATGTTTTAAATTAATATTTCAACATCCCCTCTTAATTTAAACATAATATTTTTTTAAAAAAAGTTGAATATTGACATTATTGGCTTTAAAAAGGGTTTGATTCATACTAGTTCAAACTGATTTGGTTCAAAATAGTTTAAAATGATTTGGTTCAAAAGGTTTAAAGATTTGGTTCAAAATATTAAAAAGATTTTTGTTTGAAAGATTGAAAAGGGTTTGAGTTTTTTAGAAAAGACAATCCTCTTCAAATTCAGCCTTGACCAAATTTGCTTCAATATTGTCACGATCCTTTTTATTTGATTTGCACACTTTTGCGACATGACCCAATTGTTTACAATTTCCACAAATAGTATCGGGTCTCCACCAATAATATTTTTCTGAATGTGAAGACTTCTTGCAGCGCTTGCATGATGAAAATTTCACCTTGCTGACTTTTCCGCTTTGTGTCAAAAAAACACTCTCCTCAACTGAGGTTTTGCCTCTTAAGGCTCTTCTTTGTTCTTGAGCTTGAAGTGCACTCATCAATTCAGCTAGAGAAATTTTAGAGAGATCCTTAGACTCTTCTAGAGAGGAGATTTTTTATTCAAATCTTTCTGGAAGCGTCACAAGAACCTTTTCAACAATTCTAGATTCAAAAGAATCATCTCCAAGCAATCTGATCCTGTTAACAACTGAAAAAATTCTTTCAGAGTAATTAGTAATAGTTTCATTTTCTTGCATACATAAAGCTTCAAAATTTCTTTTCAAATTCAAAATTTGAACTTGTTTTATTTTTTCATTCCCTTGGTACTCGGATTTGAGCTTTTTTCAAGCTTTCTTGGCTGATTTACAAGATATTATTTTTGAAAAGATTGACTCGCAACACAATTTTAAATATGAGATTTAGCTTTATATATTTTGGTTTTCTCATCAGAATATCAGAATGAGCCTTGATTTGAGCAAGGGTAGGATTGTTTGGAAAAGGTGCTATAGGCAGCTCTTCAAGAACAACTTTCCAAAGATCATATGCTTCAAGGTATGACTGCATTTTCACAGACCAGCTTTGATAGTTTTCACCATTGAAAATTTAGGGAGTACTTAGAGAAAGATTGATGCTAGCCATTTTGAAAACAAGGTTGAAAATGAGTTCTAAATTCAAGTTCTTCCTAAGAACAACCAGCGCTCTGATACCATTGTTGAAAATTTAAAAGAATAAATAAAAAAATGAAAAATGAACATAGAAATTATATTTTGTACTCAATCATTTAACACAATAATATGCCTATTTATAGGCTTACAAGAGAATTAAAAAGTACCTAAAATCACTCAAAAATATTATATTAAATGCAAAAAATCTGCACTAAATAAAAAAATAGATCACAAAAATATTCTAATAACAAATAAATAAATTTAAATATTATGTTTTAAATTAATATTTCAACAAATACCAGTAGTTTTTTTTTTGGCTATTAGATAAAAGTTACAGTTCATTTTGCCGGATAATTTGAATGTTACGAGTGAGATTTTTGGCTGTTAATTTTAATGAAACCCACCCGGCAAAACCACTAGTGCAAAAGAAATAGTAATTTTTATGAATTGACAAAGACTTGAAATTTTTGAATTTGAATTGCCTATATATTATATAATTTTTGTTAATTGATTTATATATACTTTTTTTAGTGAAACTTAGATTTTAATGTGGGCAAATTTTATTTTAAGAATAGTTCTAAATTTCAAGATAAAAAATAATTTTGAAATTTTTTAAATGTTTTGGGTAAATGTTTAATTTTTTGTATTATTTGAATAAAATACAATTTTTCTTTATCCTAAGTTTTTTTTTTTGTGAATCATCTTTTCTAAGTCTAGCTTTTTTAAGTTAAACTGAATAGCATCGCAAGGATAATAAAATTTTTCTTATCAAATTTCCATTCGGTTACATATTCAAAAATTCTAATACAAAATCTTTGATTAAATTATAAAAATCTCTATATACTTTGTGGTTCTCTATCATTTTTCTAAAAAATTTTGAATATTTATTTAATAAAAAATTAGGGTGATAAACCATTCATCACTTAAAATTAAAATTTTATCAGTTAATAATACATTAAAATTTAAATTTTATTTAGATTAAAAATAATTTAAATTTATAATATTAATATGTTTTATTTTAAATTTATATTAATAAAATTCATATTATAAATTTTATATTTAACAGCTATTTAATAATATTTAAAATTTTAGTTTTATCCAATATCATAATATGATTTGATATGTCTTTTTTATATAAATTATTTTAAGAAAAGATATTTGAGTTTCGTACTCTAGGAAAAAACACAGAGACTAATTTAAGGTTTAGTAAATTTCTTTTACATAATTTTTTTAAAGTTTTTCTTCCTAGTTGGTGTTAATAATATAATTGATAATGTTAAGTTAACTTCTAGCATATAAAGATGAAATAAATACAAGACCATAGATGGATCGAACATACATTAATTGTTGTTAATGATCATTTATTTAAGTCAAACTCTAGTTTGTAATTATTATCGGTAATTACTAATTAATACAGATTTACGGAGGAAAAACATTAGTCAAAAAGAAATCATAGCCGTTGGATCCAGAAAACGGTCCCACTAGGGCGCCTGTGGAAGCAACACCACTTGAAAATAAATAAAATAAAACAAAATTATAAGCCAATGGTTTTTATAACGTTAGCCAAAATCAATCAGCCTTGTCTTTTTAAATCTCCAGCTTCATATATACTCCACTACTTAAAAACTAGGGAGTTTTGACCAAAAAGGTGTCCCTTTTTGAATTCTGGACACAGAAGAAAGTTTTCAGAAACAGGATATGAGAGTTTAAGAAAGTCTCATATTAGATATGAGAGTTCTGGTAATTTTTTGAATTAAAAAAATATACTCTCAAACCAAGTATGAGAGTACAAAGCATTAATCAGAATAATTATCCACCAACTAACAATTTAATGACAAATTAAATATACTCTCATACTCAATTTGAGAGTTTGAAGCTTTTTGGTTTTGCACAAAAGGCTCTGATTTTATGCCTCTGTAATGAGAGAAATTGGGTAAGAAAGAAAACAGGGTGAATATAAGCCATTCAACGAAATTACTAGCTTATCTTCTTTCCCTCTTCTTCTTATTCTTCTTCTTTGTTCCTATCGATGCCCTTAACATCGGTGTTCAAAAAATAGATGCCTATATTTCTGTGGTCTGTTTCACTTCCCTTAATCCCTTCTCTTTTATATTTTTTTAATTAATTAGATTTTGCAATTTCCATTTTCTTTTTCAGGGTAAAGAATGCAGTAGGAAATGTGAGTCTGAGTTTTGTTCTGGTGAGTTTCTACTTAATTTTTTTATTATTTTTTTTGGGTTTTGATTCAATTTTTTGTTGATTTGTATAGTTCCTCCATTTATGAGATATGGCAAGTACTGTGGGCTGTTATACAGTGGATGTTTTAACTTTTCAGTTGTTGGGCGAGTAGTTTAGTGAATGTCTTATTATTTATTAAATTATAATGTAGTAATTTTTTTGGGAAATTATTATTATTATTATTATTTGACAAAAAAGGAAAATAATAAATTATTATTTTTCACAAGAGGTTAGTAGATCTAGTGTTTATGTATTTTATTTTTTTAGTAGTAATAAAAAAATATATAGAGGAGGTTGTGAACTGAACTGAAAGAGAAGTGTCATTGTTGTGGGTGAGTGAGAAAACGTAGGTGAACTGAACTGAAAGTAGTATCCTTTTTTTATTTTATAATATATTTTTTATTTATATAACATATTTTATAATTAGGAAAAATATTTTTAATTAATTTTAAAATTTTATTATTTTTATAAAATAATTTTATTAAATAAAAAATATATTATGTATAAATGAATATGATTTTTTTAATTAAATAAATTAAAAATAATATAATTTGAATAATAGTAAAAATAATATGTATAATTATTTTATAATTAATTATTTATGAATAGTATTATTGATAAATAATTTAATTAATTTTAAATAAATATAATGTAATATCTGGTTTAATAATAATTTTTTTTACTTAATTCAAATTAAATATAAATAATAGTAATTTATTTATTTTTTTAATATCTTAATTATTTTGGAGATTGTGTTAGACTATTAGATTGTGAATTTAGATGGAAATTGTAGAACACACAATTGATTTTGTATATATAAAGTGTATTTTTATTTTTATAAATTAATTTAATTAAAAATAAGAAAATTATGCATAAATAAATATGAATTTTTAGTTAATTAAATAAAATAAAAATAATATTAATTGAATAATATGAAATAATATTTAATTAAATTAATAATTTTAATAATAAAAATATAAAAGAATATTAAATAATAATATTTTTAACAACAACAACAACAACAATAATAATAATAATAATAATAAATTACACGACGTGCAGATATGGATATAGACGGAGCATCGTCTAGTTCCTCACAGGGGGAGCAGCAGCAGGTCCGTTCTATTATTAATCAGGGACCAGACGACCATGAGTTATTGATTCTACAGGGTAAACATGGATCAGGCAAGGTCTTCCGAGCCGATGGGATGGCTGATTCCGCATTGAAGTGCATGCAAGCTGACTCGCAGATTTGGGGGTATTTGTCAGTTGAACCTCAGCGGACCCGTGACTTCATTGAGCAGTTGGGTTTTGGGCTGTTTTCGAGGATAGGTTTCATTTTCTATGACTGGCCCCTGATCACTGCTTTAGTGGAGAGTTGGAGGCCAGAGACTCACACGTTCCACCTACCATTCGGTGAGGCGACCATCACCTTGCAGGACGTGGAGGTCCTTTTTGGCTTACGGGTGGATGGAGAGCCAGTCACAAGCAGATTCGAGCAGCCAGAGGGTGGTTGGCTTCAGTGGATCGAGGAGGATTTGGGGTTAGCGCCGGAGGAGGTGGAGTTGCAGGGCCAGCGGCTGTATCACCGCTACTTAGAGAGACGTATTGCTCATGCAATCAAGGTTGGGGATGCAGATCACGTATATTTACAAAGAGCTCGATGCTTTGTCATCTTGTTTTTCGGCGGGGCCTTGTTCTGTGACTCGACGAAGAACTCGGTGAGCCTGACCCTGGCGCATAAGTTGACTGACGTGGAGGAGTGTAGACAATACAGCTGGGGCAGCGCTGTTCTGGCTTCTTTATAGAGGGCGATGTGTACTGCAGCCCTCAGATCAAGATACATTTATGGGCCGTTGCTGCTACTTCAGGTATTATGTTTTGTATAAGTAATTGTTTGAATTTTTAAATATTAATATGTATATAATTAATAACATTTTCTTCCACCGTACGCAGATATGGGCGTGGGAGCGGATCAGTACATTTCGTCCTACACTCCTTACCGAGGATGCGGCAGCTTTACAGGGTTGTCCGAGAGCCAGCATGTTTGTATTTTAGTAAAAAAAAAATTTTATTAAAGTTTCTGCAGATGTTAATGATATCTAACTATTTTATTTTTGAAGGTGGCATGTGGCAAAATATTGCGGGGACGTCACCAGTCATAACCTGGCGGCGTATAGGGACTAGCTGGCGATCCTGCGAGAATGCGATGTATGACATCAAATTTCTTATATAAATATTTTGTTTATTTTTCTGTTAGTTAGAAACTGACAATTTTTGTTTTCATAGTTCGTCTGGATGCCGTATACTGATGTCGTACTGGCCTTTCTTCCCGACCAATGTATTGCGGGACAGCATGTCTGGACTAGCCAGACACAGCTCATATGCCTTGATATAGTGGAGTTCCATGTCCCGCACAGAGCGATCCGACAATTCGGCTTTTTGCAAACTCCACATACTCGAGATCTGCTTCCTTCATCGAATGACGAGTTTAAGCAGCTGCACGGACTAAAACAGACCGGACGGTCAAATCATGATTGGGAGAATCACCATCGGGTGCATGTGGATCGGTGGAGGGATAGAGCCCAGCACGTGTTCCAAGGTGAGTATATTGGTCACCCAGCGGCATCGCCAAATTACTTAGCATGGTACCAGAGGCGAACGGTCCGGTTCATCACGAATCCGGAGGACAAAAGGATTGAAACACATCAGGGATTCATCGGAGCAGCGGAGGCAAATATCGCCATGGTATTTATTTATAGTTAAGTTAACTATATATTGTCTGTATATTTAAATATTTTAATTAATATATTTCAAATTTACAGTCCCGCAGCTTGAGGCAGGCGAACCATGATATGATCGCCTATAGAGAAGTCGTTAGGCGTGGCCAGTGGACAGCGGAAGAATGTGAGGCTGCTCTGGATAGTCTCATAGTCATGACTTCGCGATCGTTAGAGATTGAGCACACACAGAATGATGCGGAGCCTTCTGCGGTGTATGTCCAACCGCGCCAGAGGAAATTGGGCGCACAGAGACAGGAAGAGCAGATGGGTCGTGGGGGCCGCCAGGCTAACAGCGGACGACGAGTACGAGCCCGCCATAGAGCAGCACCTCTACCACCTTCCCCCCAGTTACATCCTCCGGCAGCTTCCCCCCAGTTACATCCTCCGGTAGCTTCCCCTCATCCACATCAGCAGTCACCTGTATTTCAGCAGCCACCGTCGCCACAGTTTTTTCAGCTGCTTACATCGCAGCAATCATGGCAGCAGCCATCTCAGCAGACTGTCGGATCAAATTTTGGCGATCATTTTATTCTCTCCCAGGAGGCTGCCCCATCTATTGATATGGATACCGTATTTGCAGCAGCTGAACGGGCTAACGCCTTAAGGCTGCTTGCGAATGTGGATCTCGATTTATCATTAGTTGTCAGCAGCCCTCTCGCATCTGGCCTCACGACTCAAGTCACTCCACAGGTGTGCGATGCTGATACTGATCTTGGGCCACGACCTATAATTCCATCTCGGTTTCCTGGTTCCTCACATGTGAAGGATTCGAGGCTTCCTAAAATCCGTAGGCGTGATAATAATTAGATATTTAGTATATTATTATTTTTGTATCTTCATACATATTTAGTTATCTTGATATATATTTACTTATCATATATTTACATATTTAGTATATTATTATTTTTTAGATATTTAGTATTTTGAAAAAATCTAAATCTATGGCTTTTATTTGTATTCGGATTATTTGTTAGTAGTTAGATATAATATAAATTACTTGCATAAAATTTTTAAAAATTGAAAATTGACAGATTTGGGATATACTCTCATACTCGGTATGAGACTTTTATGAAAAAAGACTACTCTCATATCAAGTTTGAGACTTTTATAGAAAAAAAGATAAAGTAACCTGACAATATAGCACGTAAAAGATTTTACCATAAACTCTCATATATAGTTTGAGAGTTTCCTTACTCTCATATATAGTTTGAGAGTTTCATTCGGCCTTCAATTATTGACACGCTCTCATAACAGATTTGAGGGTTCTTAATTAAAAAATTAAGAATTTTCATATTTAGTTTTCAAAAATACCCTATTTATCTACATTTTAAATATTTTAAAATTTATTTTCACAATTTAAAAATGAGCTGCCTTATCTGAAGCAGCCTAAAAACTAGCCTTTACATTACAGCTCTCTGTCTCTCTCTCTCTCTCAAGGCAGCTTCAGTGGATTCGCCATCTCCTGCCCACCTCAACAAGGTACCTTCTTCTTCTTCATCTTCTTGTTGTAGGTTGTTCACTAATTTGAGGGATATGTGTGATAATTTGATTGAAAATGGTTGGTTTCAGGATACCTCAAGCTTGGTGGTTTCTTCTCCTCTGTTCAGCCCTGCTTCCGATAAGCGATTCTGGAGCGCTCTTCGTACCCGGATCGATACGCTTCTCGAGAATCTCCAATGCGGTGAGTCCTTGAATTGGGAGCTTTTTGTTTTGATTATGATTTCGAATTTGTCTACGAGATGGGTTTTGTTTTTTGCGGTTTAGAGTTTAGGAGAATCGGATCGAGCTAAGAGAATGAAGGATGACTCTTTGCTTTTGCTAAGAGGGTTTGACTCCATTGGCCAAACACTCTCTCAGCTCTCCAACAACCTGAAAAATGCTCTTCAGGTAAATGAAGGCTCTGGCACTCTGCATGTTGAACTTGGCTTCATTATTTTTTATTTTTTTATTTTTGCTTAGTTAAGCTTCATTCTTATGAAATTTTACTAATTTTCCTAAAAACACCATGATTTGAGTTTCAATAGTTAATTAATTAATTTTTCTTTTGACTAGAAGTATTTTGTTTAATTATCTTTAATCTATACACTGGAACACTATGGGCACTTTGGAACTTACTCATTCGACTCTGTTATTTACGTTCTCTGTTTCAGGGAGCTAGATTGTCTAGTTGAACCACCCACATTGAGCGAAATATTCCACAACAATCTCAATAACTCAGAGATTAAATAAGATGGTTTAGAAAACGAGCAAAATGAAGAGGGAGAAGAGAAAAGTAAAGGATGGAAAAGGAAGTTTGATCTAACTGATAGTAAAGGGGATGAAGGAAATGATTCAAAGAATGAGAATAAGCAGAGACCAAGCGATAAAAATCTGAAGAAAGCTAAAAATGTTAGTTCATTCTAATTCGGTATAATATTTTGATTTTAATATCCCTCTACCAAGCTTGTACTGATGAAGGAAATGATTCAAAGAATGAGAAAAAGCAGAGACCAAGCGATAAAAATCTGAAGAAAGCTAAAAATGTTAGTTCATTCTAATTCGGTATAATATTTTGATTTTAATATCCCTCTACCAAGCTTGTACTGATTGGTAGAGGTGTATATTTATAAATTTGCAGCTTGCAATGTCCATGGCCACAAAAGCAGCTTCACTTGCAAGAGAACTAAATCAATAAAATCTGATTTATGTTTTATGCAAGAGAGATGCTCTCTACTTGAAGAAGAGAACAGGAGGCTCCAAGAGGGAGTCTCTAAAGGGATCAGACCAGAGGAAGATGACCTGGTAAGCCTCTCCTTTCAGGGATTGATATATTTGTATTTAAAAGTTTTTGTGAAATAAGAAATTGGATTCTTGAATTTATCAGATGAGACTTCAAATGGAGGCATTGATAGCTAAAAAAGCAAGATTAGCCAATGAAAATGCAAATCTGATTAGGGAAAATCAATGTCTTAACCAAATTGTAGAGCACCAACAACTCACCTCCCAAGATCTCTCTGCATCTTATGAGCAACTTATTCATGGAATATGCTTAGACTTTTCTTGAAGGAGGAGACTTGGCGCAGCGGTAAGTTCTGTCGCCGTGTGACTTGAGGTCACGGATTCGAGTCGTAGAAACAGCCTCTTGCAATTAGCAAGGGAAGGTCGCGTACAAAGACCCAATGAGTCCAATCCTTTCCCGGACCCCGCTAATTGCGGGAGCATTTGTGCACCGAGCTACCCTTTAGAAGGGGAGTCTTGGCGCAGCGGTAAGTATTATCGCCGTGTGACCTGAGGTCACGGGTTCGAATCGTGAAAACGGCCTCTGGCAATTAATTGCAAGGGAAAGTTGCATACAAAGACCCAATGGATCCGACCCTTCCCCGGACCCCGCTCATTGCGGGAGCATTCGTGCGCCGGGCTGCCCTTTTTTATGCTTAGACTTTTCTTCTCCGTCACCATCTACAAAGGAGGAAGAGCAGGTAATAATAAAGTTCCACATCCACCAGGGGCTAATCCTTTTGGTTTTTCCACTTCTCTTGATGAGTGCTTTCACCAAGAACAGCAATACGTAGATGCTGGAACAACGAAAAGCCAGCCAGTGTTTTGTTGATAAAAATCAATCTGGATTTTAACTTCGAGGTTAATGTTTAAAATTGTCAATAAAATTTGTCAATTTCTTACCTACGCAGAATCATGTAATATCTTCCTCCAAGGAAATTATGAGAGAACAAAGCAGATTTTTTTTTTAATCTCATCCTTCCCTGTCAACTTTTGAATTTCTTACTGACAGAATATCCATACCCACATTTTCCATAATATAGTAGATGCCATATCAATGTGAGAGTTGGGTGCGTGCATCATTCTCAGAAGAAATCTCAATTTTGTGGGGTTACAGTACCAGTTCATTCAAAATAGACATTATAAAAACCCACCAGGCAGCTATAAAATGATCAGTTTGCTACTCCTTATCGAGTCAAAAGAACACAAACAAGTGGGGTAACAGTACCAGTTAATCCAAAATAGACATCATAAAAACCCACCAGGCAGCTATAAAATGATCATTTTGCTAGTCCTTATGGAGTCAAAAGACACAAACAAGTTGAGTTTTTGACTTCCAGCAAATGACTACGTTTTGTTCTTTTCAGTTTCTTTTATCAGGCCTCTTTCTCTTCGCAGGAGTCTTGCATTCAGTACATCTTTCAACCGTTGCTTCAGGAGCTTTCACCATATTTGAGAACCAGAATGCATCCCTTAACACGTCTTTCAACTTTTCTAACACTTCAGCAGCCACATTATTCCCCTTCTCATACTACAAAAAGTGAAAAAGAAGATGTTGACTTATAATGCTTACATAAGAGCTGCAAGAAAAATTACTGTCAAAAACTAGAAAGCAAAAGAAATATTTTCTCTTCCCTTGTGAAAAGAAAATTGAGGTAATGAATGCAAATAGTGTATCACATGCCAAAGAAAGATTAGGGGAAAAAATGAAGAAAAGCCACCGTGATGTGAAGAAAAGCCACTCATACATGATATGATCATCATTATTCACATTACAGTTAAATTACTACATTTCTAACTTTATGCATATTTACAATTTTAGCCTTCATCCTTTGTATGGTTAAAATTGAGTACAATTAACTAAATAATATGGCCCATTTGGGTAAAATTGACAAAGAAACCATCATTTCTTCGAACTGTTAATGTGTTTTGGGGGGTTATCAACATCTGAATGAATGTAGCAACAGAAAAAATAATATAATAGCAGAGTCACCACAATGTAATAATTAAAAATTTACAACAAACAAACCTACTCCTTTCCTCCTAAGCTTCGTTCCATTAATTGGAAAGAAATAATCCAAGACGTGGCACAGGAATACTCACAAATGTTAATTACAAAAACAATATAGAAATTTAAGCAGAATGACTAAACATGAGTACTGCAACAGTAACTCATTCCATTGCCCAATCTACCTACAATGGTCAGCAGATGATAATGGTGTTAATGCAACAAACAATATTCGTGTTTAATCTACTTTTGCCATATCATATAAAGGACACAATTTTGTTCTCTAGTACTAATAATTATTACAGAATAAGTTGCACAAAAACTATAGACAAAGGGTAAAAGTAATATCTCTTGGATGGAGGAGTGGAAAACGTACTGCTTCAATTTTTCCAAGAGCATATTCCAACTTTCTGTTAAGCTGATGATTTTCCAGCGTCAAAGCTTCAATCTACAAATACAAAAGAACAAAAAGATTGCACTAACTCTCGATTATGAATAAGAACACAGGGGGAAATAATAGTTAAGCCCCCAGATAAAGAACATTTGACCTTCTTTTGGGAATCAATATACAAGCCTTTGTATGTGACATCCCCTGTACCAGAGCTCTCAATAGAGAATGTTTTCCTAGTTACCTGCAAATTACCTTGAATTTCAACAGATGTTTCATTTATGGGGGTTATTTCAAATAATAAAGATGGATAGATAAGAGAGCTAACTATAAGAGAGAATTCAGTACCCTAGAATTTAATGCGTCCATGGTCTTTTGTTGTGCCTCCAAAAGTTGTATAATATACTCAACTTTTTCATGCAAGCTATTTTCCTCGTTCAAACCAGGCTCCGGCAATTCCTCCTCCACAGGTTCATCTTCTTTATCACTTTCACTGACAGTTATCTCTTCAATAATACGCTCAATGTCTTCGCTTTCCGTAGTCGTAACAGCATTTTGAAGACGTTCAGATCGCCTAACTTTTGCATAGGTTTTCTTCATTTTCTTTCTAGAATATGCTATGGAAGAGTTCGCTTGTTGAGGTTCTGGAATAGGATTTGTGCTTCCCAGTTGCACTTCTCCTTTTTCCAAGGAGGGATTATTTCCTTCAGGGTCCACAATTGTATTTGTGCTCTCATGCTTCAATGAGAACAAAATAGCTTAATCTTTAACTTCAAATTCTATCACGAGATCTTTTGCATAAACTATAAATTTTTGGGTATCAAATAAAGCATGACAAACTAATCAAAGGACAAGAGCAAACACACAAACACACACGAAAGATGGAAAATTAACTATTAAAAAACTTGCAGAATCATGAATGCGCACCTTCTTGATGTATATATAACAATTCCTTACAGAAAACAACATATAAAAAGCAAAATGGTTTTAGCAATTCCCTGTCTTCCATTTTTTGCTTTTACATGTTCATTAACTAGTATATCCCTATAAAAAGCAAAATGTACCTCATAGATAAATTCAATTCATGACAATGACTGTTTTCCAGAAAGAGAAAAAATAGCTATTATTTTCCTTCTCTATTCCATTATGTGAATCAAAATAGCTCTAAAACAGCTGAATCCACAAAACATTATCCCTCCTTTAAAATCCTATGCCCAAATAATTACACATACTTAGAATGATACTTTTTTTATTATTCAAAAAATCCCTAAAACAATTAGTAAAATAAAATCAGACATGAACTTGCAATCCATACCGTACAACTAAACATTCATTAAAAATAATAAATATATAATAAAAGAGAACAACCACCATTATTCACCCAAAAGAAAATCAATGCAAAAAATAAATAAAATAAAAAAGAGGATTTCTTTTTCTCCCTATATTTCCTTCTTTCGTATCCCTGGGCCTTCATATAGTTCCATAAAAATAGAATCCCTTTTCCCTTGTTGCATTGACTACTGAGACGACCCACTAATTGAAATAAGGCTATTCAGACGGAATGCATATTCGAAAAAAGGAACTGATCCCCAGAACAACAATAACAATCATCCACTCGGATTATAAAGAGAACCTTCTCTAGTAGGACGTTCAACAAGCACCCCATAAAGCCTCAACAAGGATTCGGGTGCTTCCTAGGCTTTTGACACAAAACCATTGAAAGAACTTAAAGAGGTGGCCGGGAAGATTAACGAGACTGCAGCATTAGTGGTTTGAAGAAAGAACCCTCGGAAAATTCGGAGAACGGGATAATACATCACGAAAAAATATAGATGATCAAGCGGTCTTGTAAGTATAGTTAAACAGTGTAGTGTTAATATATGACAAAGCAAATAACAGATGAAAGAAAAAAGAAAAGATTTGTTGTTGCTTACCTTCTGTGACTTCTCTGCAAGCTTGGGAGCGTTAGGTTTTCTCCCCATATTTTTGAAAAAAATCGAACCAGATAATCTTTCAAAAGTGGAAAAGATGCAGAGGCGAAGTTAATGAAAAAAACAGTGCCAGTGAGTTTTTATGGAAAGTTGAAAAGAGGAGTTTCACACTTTGACTAGGTAACTGCGCCTTCTGCTAGCAAACGTGTTTGTCCTCTACTGGTAAAACTATTTTCCTCTCAATTTTCATTTATTACCCTTTAATTTTTAAAAAATTAACCAAATAAATATCTCTTTATACATCTCTAATCAATTTTATACTTTTTTTTATTTTAAATAGATTTTTTTTTATAAAATTATCTTTTAACTAAAAAAAACTAACTGTAAGCTCTTTTATTTTTTTTCTCTCTCTCCCTCTCTCTTCTGTTTTCCTTTGAACGTGTCCTTCAGCCCCAGTCTTTTTTTCTATTTTCACATTAAATTTTAAGTTTTTATTCCCTCATATCATACCTATACTTCGATTCAAGTATTTTTTTTATTTTCTTTTAGTCTCATTTTTTCTTGAGAAACTAATCTCTTTCTAAATTTTATTTTGTGAATAAAAATTTAATATAAGCAAATATGATAAAATCTAAAAAGTGCATGTATATTTATATTTTGAGGTTTAAAAATAATATTATATTAAAATTGAACATAACTTATTTTATTTTATTTTATTCTTATAATATTACAAATTTTAAAAGCTCGTGTTCTTCTATTCTTCGTTTCTTTATTTATTTTAATGTATAAAGCCTTGAAGAGTTTTAATAGTATGTATGTGTATGTTAATATGGGTTTAAGTGCGAGTTTTATTTTTTATTCTTTATGTAGTTTAAGTATTTTTTTTTCATATGGATTTAGGTGTTATGAACAGTTAAAAAGTATGTACTTTTATGTTGATATAGATTGATATGTGTTGATATATGATTATTTAAGATTGAATCATTTAATTGTATATTGTTTAAGTATTAAACAATTGTTGAGTCTGATTTTTTAGATTGATATGGATTAATATGTGTTGATATAGGCTGGTATATGTTAATATGAGTTGATATGTGCTATTTTGAGTTTATAATGGTTTATACGGATTATGGTGTAAGTATAATTTATTATTATAATTATAGGGTATTAATGGATAGATTCAAACTAATCGGCAGAGAAATTCATTTAATGGATAAAATAATAATTTTCATCCAATATGGGTAAAATTTGACATGAACATCGGCAAATATATTGGTGGGGGTGCTGAATATGTATTTTTGAATGTAATGATTAATTTCAATGAACTTAAGAAATTATATCTCTTTACATACCATGTTAGGATCAACAACAACTAAGCCTTAGTCCCAAACAAGTTGGGGTCGGCTGTATGGATCCTCAACAAAATAAGCTCAAAAGACACCAAAAAAGATACTCCAGCCTTAGGCCCCTTCCAAGACACGGATTTTACGTCTCCATTCAAGTCTGTCATTAATCAAATCCGCATCAAGATCTAAGGCACGTAAGTCTCTTGCTATCACCTCATTCCACACAGTTCTAGGTCTTCCACGACCTCTAGCCCCCCAATCAACAAATTCTTACACTTACGAACCGCATCATTAGGAGGTCTTCTTAAAACATGCCCATACCATCTAAGTCTTCCTTCCCTCACCTTATCTCCGACATCCGCTACTTGGACTTTTTGTCGAATATGAACATTCTTAATTTTGTCCAGTCTGGTATGTCCACACATCCATCTTAGCATCATCATTTCTGCCACACTCATCTTATGCAAATATTGTCCCGTTGGTGCCTAACACTCACTACCATAGAGCATCGCAGGTCTAACAACCGTCCTACAGAATTTACCTTTCACTTTCAGAGGTATTTTCTTATCACATAGAATCCCAGTCGCACCCTTCCACTTCAACCACCCTACCTGTATTCTGTGAGCCACATCTTCATCTATACGGCCATCATTCTGGAACACCGAACCCAAATATTTGAACTGCTTGGTTTTAGGAACCAAAACTCCATCCAACTTAATCTCATGTTCCTGCTTCTTCCTTAGACTGAACTCACAGTGCATATATTCCGTTTTACTCCTACTTAACTTAAAACCCTTGTCCTCGAGGGTTTTTCTCCACACTTCCAACTTACGGTTTACACCAGCACTAGTCTCATCAATTAAAATAATGTCATCAGCAAACAACATACACCAAGAAACATCGTCTTGTATGCTTCTGGTTAGCTCGTCCATAACCAGGTAAATAAATATGGACTCATGGCCGAACCTTGATGCAATCCGGTAGTAATGGGGAAAGCCTCAGTGTCTCCACCAGGTGTTTTCACACTAGTAGTTACATTCTCATACATGTCCTTGATGATGTTGATATATTTGCCGCTGACTCCTTTCCTCTTCAAAACCCACCATAACACTTCTCTTAGTACTCTATCATAGGCTTTCTCCAAGTCAATAAATACCATGTGGAGATCTTTCTTCTTCTCTTGATACAATTCCATTAGTCTTCTTAGAAGAGAAATAGCCTCCATGGTAGATCTTCCTGGCATAAACCCAAACTGATTCTCCAAAACTCTTGTAAGCTTCTTCAATCTGTGTTCAATAATCCTTTCCCATAATTTCATAGTATGGCTCATAAGTTTGATACCCCGATAATTTGTACAGCATTGAATGTCTCCCTTATTTTTATAAATGGGTACCAGGATACTCTTCCTCCAGGCATTCGGCATCTTACGTCCTTTCATAATAGCATTAAAGAGTTTAGTTAACCAGGCAACTCCTACCTCTCCAAGGTTCTTCCAAACCTCTATAGAAATACCATCCGGGCCACAAGCTTTACCAACTTTCATATACTTCAAGGTTTCTCTTACTTCACTATGCAAGATCCTCCTAGACCAGCTGATATAACCATCTGTTGCAAGAAGACCTTGAAAATCTTGTTCATGTTCATGGTTGAATAACTGCTCAAAATAAGCCTTCTACCTCTCCTTAATCTCAACATCTCCTGTCAACACCCGTTGATCTTCGTCCTTTATACATTTGACTTGGCTTTAATCTCTGTTTTTCCTTTCTCTCATTCTTGCAATCTTATAAATGCCCATTTCTCCCTCTTTAGTACCTAACTTTTGATAAATCCCTTCTAAGGCTCTGCCACGAGCTACACTAACAGCCTTATTTGCCTTTTTCTTAGCCCTCTTATATTCCTCAAAGACCTCGCTATTAACCGCATTCGGTAACTTTTTATACCATTCCCTCTTAGCCTTAATAGCCTTTTGAACCTCCTTATCCCACCACCATGCATCGTGCGGTCGAGGCCCTGCCCCTTTAGAGATCCCAAGCAATTTACTACCTGCTTTCTTGATGCCACCTTTCATTTTTGTCCACAAGTCCTCTGCACTAGCCTCAAGGTTCTAAATGTCTTCTTTTAGTAACTCCTCCTTAAAGGTACCTTGAGCTAGGTCTTTCAATTTCCACCATCTTATCCTTGGTTCCAATACTTTCTTATCATTCCTCCGGCTACTTTTATTCTTAACATCTAAAACCACAATACGATGTTGCGCCGTCAATGCTTTACCCGGAATGACCTTGCAATCCTTACACTTACTTTTGTCCCGTCTTCGAGTAAGTATGAAGTCTATTTAACTTTGGGTTCGTCTACTCTTAAAGGTAATCAAGTGTGACCCCCTCTTTTCAAAACAGGTATTTGCCAGCACTAGATTATAAGTCACCGCAAAATCCAAAATGCTCTTTCCCTCCTCATTCCTGTTGCCAAAACCATAACCCCCATGGACCCTGTCATAACCATTACTGTCCTTACCAACATGCCCGTTAAGGTCCTCACCAATGAAAATTTGCTGATTATCCGGAATACCTTGCATGATTTCATCTATATCTTTTCAGAACTGAACCTTGGATGCTCCGTCCAAACCTACTTGGGGAGCATAAGCATTAATATACAACTGGCATATGTTGATTTGTATAGTTAATATACAACTGGCATATGTTGATTTGTATTGATATATATTGATATTGATTGATAGGGATTGATATGTGTTGATATGCGTTGATATGAAGATAAATAAATTAGTATTTATGTTATTTCATTTTATACTTAAATTTGTTTATAATTTAGTTATCTCCGCAATCACTAGTATTATTAGCTATCATTAATACCTGTACTTATTATTTTTATTTAAAATTATTAATATTATTATAAAGAATTATTTAATAGTAATTTTTTATATGAACATGTTAAATACCTAATTTAAAATATCTAATTAATAATTTATTGACAATTAAAATTTTACAAATCTAATTTATATTTTATTAATTTAATAATCTTATTAAATATATAAATCAATATTTGGTAGGTAACAAATTAAAAATTATATATAACAATAATTATATTTATATTTGTAATTATATTTATTTTAGTTAAATTAAAAAATTTTAATTATATATAATATTACATATCAAATAATAAATTAATATAATTTTATATTATTAATAATAAATTATTTGTTATTTCAATTATTACATTCAGTTTCGTTCAATATGATATTGAGTTCTCGGTAGAAATCTTTCACTCGCTTTTGTACTATCATTTAATAAAATCATAAATCAAATAATATAAATCTTATTTCACATGAATAAAAAAAATATAATTTGATTTTAAGTTTCATGAAATGTCAATCTTACTCCTAAAATTATTTTTTTAATGATGCAAAATTTTCGTTAATCACTTTTTAGTATTTGTCTTGGTGAGTAGGACCCGTTGATTGAGTAGGACCCGTTGATAAGGAATACAATTGAAATTACTAATATATATTTTTCTTTTTTAAAATTTATAGTGAAAATGACGTCCTTGAAGATTAATTTGGTAATTTTCTTTTCAAATACTGAAATCTAAGGCTTTTTTTTGTCAGTAAATCTAAGGCCTTATCTCTTGAGCCCTGTGCACGTGCACCTCGTGGGTTTTTTTTTTTTTTTTTCCAACCGGCCTTGTGGGTTTTATTTTGAGAAAATTACATTAAATACGCGTTTTTTAACTTTCATTTTTACGATTGAAATTTTATTTTTACATTTTTATACGTTATGTTTTACAAAAATTTATGGAAGTGTGTGATATTTCTTTCATTTATACTGCAACACGTTGTTCGGCTAATTTTTTATGAATCTTTGTAGGAAAGTCCTAATACTTGAGATTTTTCTCTACGTAGCTAACGTTAAGATGTTAGGGTTAAGATATTATTTTTCATTTATGTTTCATTAAAATTTTTATTTTAATACAAATATTGAATAAATTATTATTATTATTATTATTATTATTATTATTATTATTATGTTTTAGAAAATTTTATTTTAATAAAATTTATCTTTTTTGTATTGTTAGTGTTTTTTTCTTTTATACTGTTTTTTTCTTTTTATCAAACTAAGAGGGTGTTTCTCAAAACTTAAAAGCTGGTCAAAACTGCTTATAAGCTGTTTTTAGATTATAAGTTGTTTATTTAAGTGTTTCTGAAAACTTAAATAGTAGATTATAATCTGATTTTAATCAGTTTTTTAAAAGTTGGGTTTTGCTACTTTTTTTTTAAGCACTTATTTTTTAAGCAGTTTTGACCAAGTAAAAGACCATACTATCCCTACCTAATCTTCAATATTCCAAATTTGCCTACCTTATACACTTTAGTTCCCATCAAAGAAATTTTATTATTATTATTATTATTAAATTTTATTATTATTATTATTATTATTATTATTATTGCAAAATAAATTTTGAATTGACATTTAAAAAATTATTTTTATACAATAAATAAACTCATGGACAGTTTGGTCATTTTGACAGTTTCTACAATTAAAAACTGATTATAAGCTGATTTTACAGAAACACTTAACTGATTATAAACTGATTATCAGCTGATTATTAGCTAGTTTACAGAAACGCTTAACTGCTTATTTTTAATCTGATTATAATCTAAAAATCACTTATTCACAATAAGCTGAAAAGCTCCAGTTTTGAGAAACACCCTCTAAATCAATATAATAATTTTTATATAAATGACATTTATAAATTACAAATTCACAAATATTTTAGTATGAACAAAAATTATTTTTAAACAAAATAAAAAAATATGAAAATATATTAATATAATTAAATAAAATATTATATATATAATTTAAAATGAATACTTTAAAAGAATAATAGTACATATAGATATATACTATATATATCTCCATATACTAAGATATTGTAACTGCATGCTAATATTATTTTTTAACATGAAATATATATTTGTAGTTATAATTAGCATATACCTGTATATACTAAGATACAATAGTTGTATAATGATATTCTTTTTCCAGTACTATAAATATATGTAGATATATATTATATACACTTTCATATACTAAAATATTATAACTATATACAAACATTATTCATTGAAATACAATAGTTATGTATTATTATAGTTATAATATACCTATAAATATTAATATATAATAGTTGCATCATGAATTTTTTTTCTAAGATAATATATATATAGGTATATGCTGCATATACCTTCATATATTAAGATATTATAGCTGCATATATGCTATATATACCTTAATATATTAAAATATTATAGTTGCATACTGACATTATTTTTAAAATATATATATACGTAATAATAATTAGCATATACTTATATATACTAAAATATAATAATTATATAAAAATTTTTTTTTCAAGATAATAAGTATATATAGGTATATACTATATATATATCTTCAAACACTAAGTTATTACAACTACTTACTTATATTCTTTTTTTAAAGATAATAAATATATGTAGTTGTAGTTATAATATACTTATAAATATTAATATAAAATAACTATATATTGATATTCTTTTTTTAAGGCAATAAGTATATTCTCTATATACCTTTATATACTAAGATATTACAACTACATAATTATATTTTTTTAAAAAATAATAGATATATGTAGTTATAGTTATCATATACATAAATATAATAAGATATAATAGTTGTATACTAATATTTTTTCTTTCAAAGTAATAAGTATGCAAGGCATACTGCATATACCTTTATATAATAAAATATTAAAGTTATAGCTATAAATACTAAAATACAAGAACCGTGTACTGATATTTTTTTTTGAATATACTAGATATATATAGTTACATATTATATATATATATGTATATATCTTAATATACTAAAAGAATCATATATATATATATTTTAATTCAATATAATAACTAATATTTAAATCATGTTATATATTAAAAAATATTTTTAAATAATTTTTATAGTATGTGTTAAAATTATTTTAAAAAATATAAATTAAATAAAATATATTAATATAAATAAAAATTTAAAATTGTTTTCAAAAAGAAATATATATGTGTACATATCAATATTTATTACATATAAATAAAAAGCTAATATAAATATTTTAAAAGATAAAACAAATTAAAATAAAAAAAAACAAATGGCCATTTTTTTGAAACAGTGGCTATTTTGTGAAAAAATCAGTGTTTTCAGAACCGGACCTGTCATTGAACCGGTCTCCCTACTGGTTCATGGTCTGATCGGGTTGAAACGGTTGAACCGGATTTTTAATTTTTTAATTTTAATATTTTATTAGGAAAATATATTTTTTAAGTAAAAAAATAAAATTTTATTTGAAAAAAATAATTTATTTTTAAAAAAATTATTTTCAACCGGTTTTTGGTCAAAACCGGCCTGTTTTGACTGATTCAATTTAAAAACCAGATTTTTAATCTATTTTGAAAAAATATAAAAATCGAACCATACTGACAGTCGATTCTCGGTTTAACCGGTCCGACCAGCCGGTCCGATCCGGTTTAAATAGCACTGGAAAAAACAGAAGCCATTTTGTGGAACTCATGTACATATTGAAAGACAAAAAAAAAAAATGCACGTGCTCAATATATATTAAGGAAGTTCGAACTTTTGCAATTGATAATTTTGTTTTCATAAATTTGAAAAAAACAAAAATTAGTCCCTTATTTTTTGAAAATACAATTTTATTTTAAGTTAATTTTGTAATTAACCCTTTCATTTTTTTTTTCAACGGGCCTTCTCCTTCCAATGTGCCTTCTCCTTATTCACCTTTAACTTCTCTGCCCACCCACTATTGAAATGCAAACTTACCTTTATCTCTCTTTCTCTATTTTTTTTTTTCAAATTTTATCTCTCTACAATACTTTTTTCTTATTTACTAAGTTGTGAGCTTCATTGTTTTTGTTTATTCAAAACCCCTATTCCGATATGCTCTCACTTTTTGTAAATCTTAATAAAAATTTCAATTTTAATGTTAATATTTTGATATAGTAACCGCAATCCCATTACATTGTTATTATAATATTAATAAAAATAAATAAAAGAGAGAAAGTGCTCTCCTTCTAATTAGATCTCTATGTTTTTGCTTCTTTACCTTTTGCAATTTTGAACTTTTCTATTCAATTTTTTAGTGGATTTCATTTTTTTAAGTGGGATTTTAGACTCAGATTTTAGATTACAACTTGCTATATTCGATTTATGATGTGACTTTTTTCATTTGTTTTATTTGATATATAAATTAGCAATGAATTATTAATGTGTTGTTTGTTATATTAATAAAAAAAATATAAATCAATGAGCTTGCTGCTTCAATTTAACGTCAATGGACCTTCTATGAGCTATATTGGTTGCTAAGACATAATTTTTTTTAATGGTTGCTAGACACATCTATATTTTTTAAAGGGATAAACGTGATTTAACTGCAAAGCCGACCCAGAGGTATTGGATTGCATTAGCCAAAAATATAAACATAGAACTAATGTAAATTACATAAGTTAGAGGTTTTAAACATAGAACTAATATAAGTTATAGAACTATTGTTAGAAAAATAAAGGATAAAAATAAGTTATATATTTTATTTGATATATAACTTTATTTTTGAAATAAATAATCCCTTACTAATAATAATTACTATTTTCAATTAAAAATATTGCTATTATTATATTTTTAATTTTAAATAAATTTTCAAAATTAAAATCAACTTACAATTTTTTAAAAGGCATCTCTTTATATTTTAAAAGAAACTCTTAGATTGAACATTAATCAATTAATTTAAAATTATTAGTTACATATAAAAAAAATTGTTTCAATGACCCATTTAGTCAAAAAATAAAATATTGAATAAAAATTTATTTTCTCTCATTTTAATCTTAAGTATCAAACTGAGAAAATAGTCAAATTATATGTAAATATAAATATATTTATTATATATTTTAAATACATTTGTATGAATATATTTCATATTTAGTTTAAGATTATTTTTTACTTGAATAAATTTATTTGAATATTTTTAAAAAATAATTTATGATATTTAATTAAAATTAATATTTACTTGACAAAAAAATATAATACGTAAGCGTTCGCTTTGTAAAATCTATATATTATTGTACTAAATCAATAATTAATAATACAGTTTATCATTATATATCTCACTCATATATTATTACGTATCCTAATTTTTTAAACTACATTAATATATTCACGTAAATTCAAATTAAATTTGTTACATTAATTTTTTTTAATCATCGATGCTACATTCTTGAATTTCAATATAAATATTTTTTTATTGTCATTGATAGATTGATGTATTTAATTTAACAAATAATTTTTATTATATATTTAAATTATTATGGTAATATTATAGAATTGCAAATCTTTTTATATTTTGTAAATTGATGTATACATGTTATTTGCTTTGATTTACTAATATATTTATTAATTTTATTTGTAGTTATAAATAATAATTATTTATAATTATTTATTTAAAATTATTATAATATTTTAAAAAATAAAAATACATACAATATTATGCATGGTCTTTTATAGTAAATATATATAAAGCTTTCAATTTATTTATTTTTTGAATAATCATAGATATCTCTGAATTTATTGGATTAGAAATAATTATATTCGCATTAGATATAGTAACATCATTCATAAAAATTAAATATTTAATCTCTTATTTAAGGGATAAAAGCTTTTTATATTAAATTTTTAATGTAGTTATATATTTAAAAATTTAAATTAAAAAATATTTAATTAAATCATAATAATTTTTTTCAACTAATTTATACTATTCATGTTTAAAAGTCATTTAATTTTGAAAGCTAAAAACTTCCAAATTATCATTAAAGACAAGATTTTTTTTGAAATAAAAAAAAAACAAAAATTCAACGCAAAAGCTCTAAAACCAAAGGATCAAATTAAAGACATGATTTTCAAGTATGTAAAGTTATTTTTATTAGTCTGTAAATTTAATAAATACAAAAATTAAAGTATTACCTTAAGGTTATAAATTTTTTTGAAAGGAAAAGTTATAAAATTTTATGTTCATAAACTCAAAAATAATAATATAAATAAAAATGAAACTGTATTAAAATTTTATAAAGGTTAAATAAAAAGTAGAGAGCAGAGACAAAGGTTTGGCTGTTTGTTTGTCATTTTTTTTTGGCCAATGGTTTTGCTGTTTGGCTGGGTCCGCGGTATTCATGGAGTGTCTCCACAGTCACTCCTTTATGGAGAATTGAATTTGGAAAGGATAAGAAAGAAGATAACATTACTCTGTACAATAACACAAGCTTTCTGTCGCAGACAACGCAATTTCTTCTTCTTCACTGTCTTTTTCTCTTCTTTTCACACTTAACAAATTAATCTTCACTTCCATGACACCTTTTCTCTCCTTCCGCCTCTCATCAACTCCTCTCTATCTATTCCCATCCCTTCCCTTCTCCACTACTCTCCCTCGCTTCAAATCCCCGCCTCACCGAACACATCATTTTCCTATTCTTTCAATATCTAACAACCCCTTTCAACTATCTGTTAATCAGGATTTGCCAACTCCGCCGCCTCCAAGAACCCTTTTTCCTGGTGGGTACAAGCGCCCTGAAATCAAGATACCCAACATTGTTCTCCAGCTTCACCCTAACGACGTCTTGGGTAACCATGATTCTTTGGATTTTATTGATAAGGCAGTTTCTAAGTGGGTTGGAATCATTGTCCTTAATGGCGGTGATGGGAGCGGGAAGACACTCTATGAGGCTGCGTGTTTATTGAAGTCTATAGTCAGAGATCGTGCGTATTTATTAATTGGAGAGCGCGTTGATATTGCTGCTGCTGTTAATGCTAGCGGGGTTGTTCTCTCTGACCAAGGTTTGCTTAAGCTTTATTTTTCCTGTTACTTTCCAGCTATATTAGTGTTCGCTGCAATCAGTTTTGTCTCGAAATATTTTGCTTTGTCAATTCCCATATCACCCCATTTGATTAATTTCTTTACGTGGTTTCGTTCAAGAACTTCACTTTGCACTCACCGGCTTCACGCTCTTCCCTATGTTATCGTGCAATGAAATTCCTTGGCTTGTAGTTTATCCCTCCATTTTTTAAATTCAAACTATTGAATGAAATTTCCACTATCTAGATGAAAAATTGTGTTTGCTTAAGCTCAGAGGTCAAGAAACGATAATCGTTTAGTGACTAATTGGAAGTTCATGTGATGTTGACTGTACTAATTTATTCACTATGAAATTTTTCTCTCCATTAACGTTCTTATATAAATCTGTTGATGACTCCTTTTAGTTGTCTTGTTGTGTACCAAGCTTCTCTTTTCATTATACACTAGCATTGTGATTGCCGTGGCCCAGCCTATATATATATGTATATTTTGACCAGTTGATGTTCGATTCTTCCTTTGGTTATTGTAGTTTTCTAGTTTCTACTAGTGATTCTCAGACATGAAAGCTGATGCATCTATACCTTCTCTTACAGGTCTTCCTGCTATTGTGGCAAGAAATATGATGTTGGATTCCAATTCTGAATCTGTTGTTCTCCCATTAGTAGCCAGAAGTGTGCAAACTTCTAGGGCTGCCATAAATGCATCTAATTCTGAAGGTGCTGATTTTCTCATATATGGTCTTGACCAAGAGATAGATCTTGATCTAAAAATGTACTCTGGATTCACGGATGTGAAGATACCAATCTTTGTTATGTATGCTACACAGAGAGCCCCAGCATCAGTTAAGGAGGCATCAAAATTGTTAAAATCTGGTACCGGTGGTTTAGTTATGTCATTGGAACATTTAAGGTTATTTAGCAATGAGTTTTTGAGTCAATTGTTTAACCCTGTAAGTGCAAAGGAGGAAAAATCTGATATTGCACTTGAAAGCATCAATTCTCTTAAACCATTGGAAGTAGAAAATGATATTAATGGAATAAAAAGGGTGGCAGGCTTTGTTAAATTGGAGGACAGAGAAAAACAGCTCATAGAAAAAGAGAGATTAATATTACTTGAAGCGATTAATGTTATTAATAAAGCTACTTCTCAGGTGATCATTGCATACATTTGATAGTTTTATTTGTTTATTCGCTAATTCTATATTTTATCAATTCTTTTGTTGCCTTTTTATGCCTGAATCAGGGTACTGGTTTTGAGTGACAGATGGAGGAGGTCTCACTTCTAATTGATGCGGTTTCTCAAATTGATGAGCCATTTTTACTGGCTATAGTGGTAATTGTGTGCTGAACTTCAACAAATTCTGGTTGCAGGGGTATTCATTGGTATTAGCTCTAAATTTCAAATAAATCCTTTTGTTTACTTTAAAAGACCTAGAGTTAAAGTGACCTTTAACAATTTTCATTATTTTTTGTCTGACAACCTTTGGGTAAAAAAAATAATATGATGTTGTTTGTCCCTCCACTTCTTGTTGTATATGCTTATTCTTAGATATCAGTCAATTTTGACCTCATCATTATGCCTTAACTCAGAACATGAGTTCATATTTTCATAAAATTTCAATTTGTTCAGAAATTTTCTAAGGAGTTATTTTCTGACTATATGTTCTGTCAAGTCACAGGTTATCTTGTCTCAAGTCTTAACTACCTTTTTAAGGATCCTATTCTAAGCACTTATTTTCTTAATTTTACTTGCATTAGGTGCCTTTAAAAGACATTGATATGTATATGTTTCTTGCTTTTCCTTAATTTTTTTTGTTTGTATGTTTCTTAAAGACAACTTCATCTGCAACAAATCAAAATAAATTTGTTATCTTTAAAAAAATAAACATTTGACCGAGATTGATTAGTTATTCATGCCATTAGCTTTACAAAAATATTGTCTAAGGTATTTTCTGCCTTCCTTTCCTTGATTCTTTATCTTTGCACAGGGTGAATTTAATTCTGGTAAATCGACTGTTATTAATGCGCTTCTTGGTAAAAGATATCTTGATGAGGGTGTGGTTCCTACAACCAATGAGATCACTTTCTTATGTTATTCCAAATGTAATTCTGAAGAGCCTCAACGATTTGAACGGCACCCAGATGGCCAATTCATATGCTACCTTCCTGCTCCAATTCTTAAGGAAGTGAGTATTATTTTGGTTTGATCTCATGTATACCTCAGCATTTGGTTTTTGGGCCATTCGAGTTCTTTAAATACCTGGTCCATTGAACCCTGGTATTGCATATGTGTATGCACGCATATACATGTGCACAAATTCTTTTCAGTGCAAATAAGCATGAAGTATGTGTTGCTAGTCACTTAATCAATCTCAATGATCAATGCGAGTGCGAACCTTTTTCCCTGTGCATCCTTATTGTCATTGGACTGAAGTTACTGATAATAGCTGCTGACCATGACAAGTTTGTGCTTAAACTTGGATGCGTCATGTTCATATTTCTCAAATGCAATATTATTTTCATTTTATGCTGAATTGCAATTGATTTGAGTTGGATTAAGGCTTTGTTGAGTTGAGTTGTTTGTTGCATTGCGTTAAAATAATTTAACTCCCTTCGATGCATTATATCAGTCACTTTTTCCCTATCTAAAAAGGATACAAAAGTTGATGATTAGTATGTTTCGTTAGGATGTTGTATGCACTGTGATTGAGCACATTTTATTGCACTGTTATCATGAAGAAGCTGAATAATCCTTTTTGAAACAAAAGAAACTTGAGGTGCCTTAAAGAGAATACTGACACATCGGTGTCCATGATTAACTATATTCACCGAATGGAATAAAGTGATATGCAGTTAACTCTGATGACAGAAAGGACAGAAAGCTTGAAGAGTAGTTTAAGTGTAAAACCGAAAAAGTGAAAACACATAATTTTTTTTCTGTTCTGTTAAGGGCATATGCACCTTTTAAACAAGGGAACACCATGTGACATCAGCATAGCTGCTTTATGTGATGTATCTAATGATTTTTTTTTCTTACTTTTCAAACAGATGAACATTGTTGACACACCAGGGACTAATGTCATTCTTCAAAGGCAGCAACGCCTTACTGAGGAATTTGTACCTCGTGCAGATTTGCTTCTTTTTGTTATTTCTGCTGACCGCCCATTAACTGAAAGTGAGGTAGAAATTAGTAGTTGTGCTGGTTGAATATGATATAGCATGCTATTTATGTTTTTATTATTTCAATAGACAATGGATTGGAATATGATTGTCTATGGGTATTATGGCTACGGGCTACCTCTTTTACATATTGTTCATTGCCTAAGAAAATATTATTGGATAGTTCACTGCTCAGAAACTCTGTTTATGGCTCCTTTGTATCATGATATCAGATTGCATTCATATTGATATCTTAATTGATTTTAAATGTGAATTTTTTTAGAATTTAGACTCGTACTTGCAATCTACATATGAGAATTTTAAAGGATACAAATGTGAATTTTAAAGGATATAAATTGTGGATTGAAATTGATGTGGATGTCTGTATAATTTATAACCAGTTGCTTATGCTTCCCATTTATGCACAAAATTGTATTGTATAATCTAGATAAGCACTAAATCTTTTGCAAAGAAAATTAAAATCACAAGCTATTGATATTTTCTTTTGTAGTCTTATTTGTATGTTTGAAGCACTACAATAGCACTAAGATTCAGGAATATCTCAGCCTAATATATTATTTCCGAAGATGATTTTAGTTTCTCAATTTTATTCCAGGTTGCTTTTCTGCGTTACACTCAGCAGTGGAAGAAGAAAGTTGTGTTTGTTTTGAATAAATCTGACCTCTATCAAAATGCCAGCGAGGTTTGTTCAACCATTTTTTTCCCTTTTTTTTTAAAAAAAAAGTTTTGGTCAATTCTGGTAGTGAGACTGTCATGGTATATGTTCACTAAAGCTGTCAAACAACTTACAAGTGTTCTTAATTATTCTTCATGATTTGTACAGCTTGAGGAAGCTATGTCATTTGTCAGGGAGAATACAAGGAATTTGCTTAACACTGAAAACGTGATATTATATCCAGTATCTGCTAGGTCTGCCTTGGAAGCAAAATTGTCCGCTTCTTCTGACATAAAAAAAGATAATGAAGAATCATCTTGGAAAATCAGTAGCTTCTATGAACTTGAGAAGTTTTTGTATAGTTTTTTAGATGGTTCAACAGAAACAGGAATGGAAAGGATGAAGCTCAAACTTGAAACTCCAATTGCTATTGCCGATCGTATCCTTTCCACTTGTAAAATTCTTGTGAAAGAAGCACGCCAAGATGCCGAGGAGGATCTGATTACAATGAATGAAATAGTTGATAGCGTTAAGGGATACTCAGTGAAGACGGAAAAGGAGAACATTTCTTGGAGAAGAAGAACTTTGTCACTGGTAGTTTTCATTTCAGTAACTCTTAAAGACATTGAGTTAAAAAGTATAACAATTGAATTGTTTGTGTTGGTTTGTGAAATATACTGGGAATGAAATTGCAGATTGAAATGACAAAATCTCGTGTTCTGGAGCTTATAGAATCCACTCTACAAATATCAAATTTTGATCTTGCTGCCTCATATATATTTAAAGGGGAAAAATCTGCCATGACAGCAGCTTCCCTCAGGGTTCAAAATGATATAATTGGTCCTGCAGTTTCAGATGCACAAGTGAGTTAACCTTTTGACCTTTTTTTAGGAACTGAATCAAATATCTCCAGTTTGGTTTTTATTCAGTGTGTTGATATCTTAAACTCATCTTTCATTGTTTTTCTTATTATTAATTTCAAAGCCCTAAATCAATTTATTGCATTAATGTGGGGGTTATGCACAATCCTCAGTTAGGTTACTGGGATGGGATTTTGCATCTCTTTACTTCTTGCTTTTTCAAAAGTTCTGCAGAACTTATTTTCTTCCAATATGTGTCCTTGGTGTTTTTGGTTCCGCTCATACTTAAATTTATTTGGTGCTGATTGATTATAATTTATTTACTGTTCTTTTTATTGTTATCTGGGTTTTCAGAAACTTCTTGAAGAATATGCATTACTGTTAAAATCAAATACTGCACATGAAGGGAAGCTGTACAAAGAATCTTTTGAAAAAAGATGGCCTTCATTTATTAATCCAAGCAAGCAGATGCATTTACAGACCTATGAGTTGCTGGAAAAAGTGGATGTCCTCAGCTTGAAAGTGATTGAGAACTTCAATACTGGTGCAGCATCAAGACTGTTTGAACGGGAAATACGTGAAGTGGTTAGTCCAAATATGTCTCAGTAATAATAAGTTTTACTTCTCAAAAGCTCTCAAACTAGTTGAGCCAGGCATCAGTATAGTAGTAAAAACTTTAATGTTAAAACATTCTTGAGCAGAATATAGCTTGGTCAACAATTGACTATAATATACGGGGATATTTGGTCACATTGATTTGATATTTCTTTTCTGGTAGTATGGAGGAAATCTGTGCTAGAAAATTTCTATTAAATGAATGACAACTTGCTTCTTTGGAAGGACTATGGACTAGAAATGTGTTAAGATTTGAATACTATATTAGCAGTAGAATGGTGGCATAGATTTGTAATTCAGTTATTTTATCGAGCTCTGCTGCATTTAGGTCTGAGTTTTAATTTTCTATGATTTGCGGGGTACTTGCATTTCATTGTCAGTTAGTGTTTTATTTTTTTCTTGAACCTGTGATCCCCTATTTTATTGATCGCATTGGGATCTGGATGTCCTCTGGTAGCATTCATTATTCCAAAGCTCAAGAACTGGGTTGTGGGGGTGTTTTATTAATTTTTCATGCTCGAGGATGTAGATAATATTGTCTGGAAGAAATGTTATTGGCAACACTCTATGGTCCAAGTAATTTTTGTTGCATTGTGCATTTGTGGAAATTTCCCTTTTAGTCTAAACTTGTTTTCTTTGAAACTCTAAAAAACCTGTCAACTGACATTTGGAAGCAGATGGATCGACTTTGATCCCAAAATAACTTCAATTTGAAGGTTATACTGTAACTGGTTCTTGCTTCAGTTATCTTCTGAAAAATCTTCTGCACGTTTATGCTGTTTAATAAGACTTCTTGTACTAAGAAGTTTATTTTGTTTTAGATGAGATGAGATTTACAATATAGCAAGTTTATTTGTCTTTTTGTTGATTTACGATTTGGTGAACCTGAGGTGGAATATTTTCTTTTTGATCTTAGTACCTGGGAACATTTGGTGGATTAGGAGCTGCTGGTTTATCTGCCTCTCTTCTGACATCTGTGCTACCAACCACTTTAGAGGATCTTCTTGCTCTTGGCCTTTGTTCTGCTGGAGGGTAATGTTCCTGCTATTTTTATCTACATATTAGTCAGTAGCATGAATGTGTAATTGAGATATTTATTTAGTATCTCAGTTCCAGACAATATGTGGTTCAGCTTCTCTTTGATTAAGTTGATATATCAGATATGATGGAAGTTCTGGATCACGGGATAGTATTCTTAATAACTGATTGATACTTGCATGTCTTTGACAGGTTAATAGCAGTTTCAAATTTCCCATCTCGCAAACGACAGTTGATAGATAAAGTAAGTAAAATAGCTGATGGCTTGGCACGAGATGTTGAAGATGCAATGCAGAAGGATCTCTTGGAAACTGTTGTGAATTTGGAGAACTTTGTAAAAACTATTGGCAAACCTTATGAAAATGAAGCACAACAAAGACTAGACAACCTTTTAGTTGTTCAAAATGAATTATCAGAAATTGAGGAAAAACTTGGAACTCTGCGGGTTGAAATACAGAATCTTCATGTATCATGAGTTGCATTATAATAGTGAATGGATGCAAGAGGGATATGATTCCTGTAACAGCGTCATACTACCACCAGTTTGGTTCTTATGAAGGTAATAATAGCTGTAAAATGTTTTTATTCATTGATGAGAACACCCATTAACAAATAATGTGCTTAATCTCCTATAAATATCTCTTTTTTTCTTACATTGAGAGAGCTTCATTATCTGTGATAGAGATTCTTTTGTGTGTTCTTTAGCCTATTATCAACAAGTTTGTAATGGGAATTTATCAAAGTTTATTCCCTTTGTCTTGTTTATTTACATCGGCGGACCTCCTTTTTCTCATATTTTGTCATTTGAGTGGGTCACCTATTAATATTTCAAGTTCTTGTGATTGCTTAGTGCATGTGCACAGTGTTATAGCTGCATCCCTTGATGGGGAAGTCATTAACATCTTCTTGTCACAAGTTAGTTTGAAGGATCAAATTTTTTCTTTATTTGGGAATGTTTAACAAATATCGATATGAGTGTGTGCCACTTTGTTTACAACAGCAATTGTTCACAGGGCATGAACTTCCAACTTTCACCAATAATATCTATTGGCACCGTCCATAAAGTTTCTCGACCGCATCTTATGATTAAGTTCGTATTTAAATTTAATAATGAGATTACCCAGTCTTCAGGTTCGCACCGTTGACAAATAACTTTGCTTCTTATTATTGTTTCTTAAATAAATATTTGAATTCTAAAGTCAAATTCTTTAATTTTAAAATGAATGGTGTCTTTCTCATCATTATGGAGAAGATAAATCTATTTAATGTAATACATATATATAATAATTGATATGAAATATTTTTTATTACATGATATAATAACAATTTTTTTATAATGAGTATATTAAAGGGAAAGTGAAAGTAGTTACTATAGAAGATAAAGGGGTAGTCCTGTGCACGAATGCTCTTGTAATAAGTGGAGTTCAAAAAAGAATCGGATTCATTGGGTCTTTGTATACGACCTTTATTTACAATTAATTGCAAGATGCCGTTTTCACGACTCGAATCCGTAACCTCAGGTCATATAGCGACAACGCTTTTTATTGTCTCAAGGCTTCCCTTCTTACTGTAGAAGGTAAAATAAAAAAATATATATATTAAGATGATTTGGTGGTGTAAAATGAAAATTTAATAATATTTTTGTTAAAAAAAGGCTAACTAAAAGAGATAAAAGGTAGTCTAAATTAATATAGAAAAAGTGATTCAAAATAATATTATGATCTTATATTTATCTAAATATATAGTCTATAATTAGAAAAAAATAATTTTACAATGAATCCTAATTAAATTGAGCATTATTGAGAATAAATTTTTCTAGTATAAAAGAATGAAAAATTGAATTTAAATATATTTACTAAAAAGTAAAAAAGATAAATTATGATATGGAAATTGGCTTGATTGTACTGGTGTAATAAAAGAATGAAAAGGAGGATTAGCCAATAGGACAGCGACGCGAGTCAAAAGTTGAGGTGTACTAGTCATTATAATTAATTGGGAAAGGGAGGAAGATGAGTGGAAGACAAAAGCTGTAGCTATACTAAAATGGTCAAAAGGCCTGAGTGCGCCTTTGTTGTTTGTTTAAGCCATGAATTTTGATTCCACGGTGATGGGTCTTTCTTATTAAAGCTCCTTTAACCAGAAATTGACAAAATTAATTCATAATCAAATAATTTTTTAGACCTTTTAATATGTATGGGGACAAAACAAAGGCAGATATTGGTGACATAGACACAACAAGAAGAGAGTCTTCCTTTTCATTTGTGCCAAACTTTTTTTTTTTTTAAATAAAAACAAAAGCAAACAAGTGAAGGTGGATTTTGTGAAAGCAAATTTGATGGTTAGGGCTAAGAGAGAGTGTATAAAAGGCACATATTCTTGTTTAGGTGTTGGCCTTGCTACTACTACTGCCTACAAATATGCTATAATCAAACCAAAATATTTCATATTTTGCATTCCGAAAACATAATAAAAACATATCACTTAAATTAAGGTTCTCTATAATAATAATAAATAATTTTTCTTTTTTTATCTTTTTAAGTTATTAAACACATAAAATCATTTATCCCAATTATTGTTGAAAAAATAAATAAATAAACACTCTGCTAAAATACAAATACTATTGGGATAGCTTGCCATTACATGCTAATAATTTAGAAAATTAATTACTCTCTCCGTCTCGCTCAAATTATCACTTTATACAATTAAATAAAATTAATTATTTTTTTCGATTATACTTTTATTATTAATGACTTATTTTGTATAATATTAAAATAATTTAATAATTTTTTAATAAATATACACGGGCTGAAAGAGAAAATTTCAGCAGGGCAGAAGAATATTTATCTTGACTAATTTAATTGAAAACATAAATACTCCAAAACTTACCTTTAATTGGTTTGTAATTAATGTAAGGGAACTTAAATATTGTTTAATTTAGATACAGAATACATATATTGTCCCTTAATTTGTGTACGCAATAAAACAAGGGTAGTTGAATGCTTTGGGATGACATTAGTTTGCACTGAGTTCTCTCAACATCAATGAAACAACACAACATTAAATGATGAATAAATGTTGAGGGATGGCCTTAGCTTTTCTTGGACAAAATTAAAAATGACCAAACACAAAAGTAACACACCCCTTTCAAATCCCATTTTTTAAAATTTTATGTCTCAATTTTGTCATCAATTTCGTAGTTAATTAGGTTTTCTGTTTCATTTTCAATTTTTTTCGCCCACTTTCCTTCACTTGGTGGAGAAAGTGATTCTCTGTTTTTCTTATCAAAATTTGAATTCTTAATCTTATGTATTATTACAAAATATATAAATTTCATTGACCAAATAAGGTCTTAATAGTTTCTTTTTAAAAAATATGAAAAATAAAAAATTTACGTTAAAATTTTATAATAGACCGAGATATAGTTTAGCGATAAATACATCTTCATTTGAGTGATAGATTTAAGATCAATTTCTTATTTTCATCGTGAATACTCCGTAAATTTCAAATTTCATTAATTTTCCAAGAATTTTAGAAGAAATAAATTTATCTCATACTACATGATGTTAAAATTCATTTCATCTTTCACGAATAAAAAATAAATTTAAAATTTTGTACTTTTTGAATAAGGAGACAGACTTCTAATGAGACCTGGCTTCATCATCTTTTGAACGAATTTGTCAGTGCAAGTGGGCAAACTACTTTACTGCTTATTTCTCCAAAAATAGTTACTGCTGGTAAATTTGTAATGTCTTGCTGCATTAACTTATTCTTCACTTCTTCTAATTATGGATATTCCACAGAATTGATAAAAGAGACCATTTTGATACATAGAAGATTGAAATCTTAATTTTCATGTGGGTATTATTCTTAATTTAATTTTACTCTTAGTTGATTCACTCATAAGCTTCACGAAAACAGAGAAATCTCTCAATTTTGCAATATCAAGCTAATAATAACAGTAATTAATGGAATATTATTAATTTGCATCAATTAATCAAAATATTTGCCCATGGCAAAACTTGAAACTTTTTAATGGGAAAAGATAATCAAATGCTAATCTCATTTCTGTCCATATATAGACAAAAGGGTTTTAGTTCTTGAAATTCGAGTTGTGAATTCAAAGCCAACTTCATCATCATTTTGAGCTCAAAAAAAATAAAATAAAAATAAAAACTTCATCATCATTTCACAGGAATTAAAGTATTAAGGTCCCATTTTGCCATTGCTTAGAAGACATTAAAGGGTTCGAGGGCACCTGTTTTATTTTAATGTGTACTGATTTAATATCAGCCAATGGGTTCTTCTCATTTCATTTTGGTCTTTTATAATTAATTAATTAAAGAACTAAGACATGATTAATTTTCTGTTAATCACAGTTGAACTAGATGATTGGTCTTTCACCTTTTTTTCACTAAATTATTCGCATTATTATTATTATTCAATTAAGTAGTACCTCCAATGCTAGCCTATCACCAGTGTCGATAGTGAAAGAAGAATCTTTTTCTCCACTTTTTATTTATTTTTATTTTATTTTTTCTATGGGCCTAAATTAGTTGAATGTTTTTTTTTTTTGATAGAAGGAAGTCAAAAGTTAAGTTCAATTTGGGGTTTGATTCGTTAATTAATTAATTTGTATTTTTATAGGGTAATTTGAATCTAGGTTTTGACTTTTGACTACTAAGATATCAACTTCTGCTAGCTAAAATAAAAAGCAAAATCGTGTGTCAAGCCAATAATCGAGAGACGGCAAATTGGATATAGATCGAATTAAAAAAAAAAATTATCGTGCTAAAATGATATATTCTGTTCATCATCTGACATAATTCAATTTGAATTTAATTAATTATATATAGTGCTATTATCATAAATTAAATTAAAATAGTTAATCATAATTGTAATAGAATTAATATATATATGTAAATTAAATATTAAAAAATTCATAAAAATTTTAATTATATTAGTCAAATATTTTTATTATAAAAAATATTAATATTAAATATAATTTTATTAGTATAAATATTTCTAAAAATACATACAGTATTATAATTAAAATATTAATATAATATATTAACATAATAAATAATAAATAAATTAAATATATTTTATATTTTATGTCTTTTATTTAAAATAAATTAAAAAATTAATATCAAGTTAAAATAAATTAAAAAATTAATATTAAGTTAACACTTAAAAAATTCATCCGTATAATGTTTCAAATTAAATAGTATATAAATATCTAAAAATATATATATAATAAAATTGAATTTGAGTAGGACTATAAATAATTCATATTTGATTCAAACTCATTTTAGGTATAATTATTTTAATTTATATATTATTCTAACTATAAACATATCAAGCGTAATAATATCAAATCAAATCAAATCAGGTAAAAATGAATATCCTTTAGATTGAACAAAATTTTCATATCTAAATACCATAGAGTATTCTATAAATTTTAGGTGTATGTTTGGTTTGTTTTAGGCAGAATATTTAAAAATGGATAGCAAAGGATAATGCCTATTTTATGTTTGTACACAAAAGTTTCAGCTCTTTGATATTTAATTTTAGCTTATTTTTTTAACAGAAATTTAGCTTAATTTAGAGTTTGTTTATGAATTAAGCATTAATTTGGTAAAGTTGAAATTATAAGGCCCATTTCATATTCTTCTCAAAAAGGTCAATTTCATATTTTTAAATAATAAAAAAAATAAAATTTGAAAAAATACATATATATTTAAATAATAAAAATTTAGAAACTCAAAAATAAAAATGATAAAAAGAAAAATAAGTTGAAACCCAGATCTGTATATCAAACGAAACAAACAAAAAATAACTATAATTTTCTAAGGTTTACAATTATAGCGCCATGATTTCAAAGAACAACGCGCAACAAGTTTTTGATCTCTTCCGCCACTGAATGCCTTTGACAAAAGCATTTGAAGGTGAAAATTAATTAGAACGGACACTGCTGGCCTCACCGATCGGAGCAACTTCGCTGACGAAGCTAGCCTCGCCGACACCGTCGAAGGCCAGCTAAGCTAACGCCAATTCTCTTTGATTTAGCTCCTCTTTTTCTTGATTTTCTCTTTAACTTCGGTCTCTCAGGTTCAGGCACAGATTTCTGCTGCTACAGCAGAGAAAATCGAAAGTGGAAGGTTATCAAAGACAACACTGAAACGGATGAGAATTTAGAGAGGGAACTGTACAGATGTAGTGGCTGGGTCACTCATCCAAGCGCAAGATAGCAAGTTTTGATTATTCGCGCTATTTTGATCATTCGCGCTATTTTGATCATTTTTTGAATGTTGATATTATTTTAATTTTTATTATTTCAAAATATAATCATTTAAAATTTTATTTTATTTTTTGTCTATAATTATTTAAGAATAAGAAGCGTCTCTCGGGATATCAACTTTGCTAAAATTCATTAACAGAATCTTATTAACAATTTTACAGCAACTATATTAAACTTATATATTATATATATATTTTTTTTAAAAGGTTCGAATCCCGAAAAATATTTTAGGGATTCGAACTCTTAACCTTTCTAATAGGAGAAATTAGGTGACTTGCTGAGACAATCCAACCTATTATATATAATTTAGATGTCTCAAATTAGGCATTGCCTGACTATCTACAAGTAGTTTTTTTTTTTTTGAATATTAAAAGGTTGTGTTATTCTTGTTTAGGTTTTAAATTTGAGTTATAAATGATTCCCTCCGGGTATATAATGAATAGAAGAAAAAAAAGCATTGTCTCGTCGTTTTGTATCAAAATATAAAATACATTGCAGCATTTAAAATCCCACAAGAAATTTTGACCAAAAATCCCGATAAATTTCTGTTACACAAACTGTTAGGTGCTAGCTAAATTCAGGTATTTTTAATTAACTAGTTTGGTAACAGTAATCCAATTAATGAATTATCTGCAAATCTTTTTTTTTTTATAAATATACATTTTTAGTAACTCAATTTACATATTTACAATCTTAAACAGAATATCTATCAAAATAAATTATTAAATCACGCCATTACTAAGCATATAGTAGCATTCTATCTTATTTTCAAGCTAACTTTTTCTTTTTTGGTATTTCTTTTTGGCTTTATTAATGTGTGGCAGAGTAAAATTCTACTACTCCAGAGGCGCAGAGCTCTACAAACTCAGCTATAAATTCATCCCCACCCCATTTCACTTCTCTTTCATGTTCATTCCTTCTTTCCTTAACTCCTTCCCCCTAATATTCTTTCACAATTCATTCTTCAAAAATTTTATCCAAAACCAAAACATGGGTTTTGTTTAAAAGACTTGTTTTTTTTATCTTAATTTTGCCTTTTCTGCAGCTATAAACTCCAAAAACTCCACCATCCCAAACCAAACAAAAATTCCCCAGTTTCTTGTTCATTTCCCCTTTTTATTTTTTTCTCCTCTTTCCATTTCAGTTGTGAAAATGTCCTGCTCAAGTTATTGCCAGGGCCTCCAATCATGCTTAGAGCCAGCTCGCGCTATTGAACCACCATGTATTTTGAGGCTTAAATTGGCTCTAGCAAAATCCAACATTTCTGGAACTTCACCATCAGCTTGTCAGTCTATTGTTCCCGACTCTGATTGCAACACCAAAACCACCACCAACAATAAAATTGACATGGGTGGCTGGAGTTTCCTTCAATCTTTAGCTACCAAAAAATCTGAAAACAACAAAGATGATTGTGAGAAGGACAAAATTTATACTCCCCCAAATTTTAAGCGCTGTGCTTCGATGCTAAGCGCAAAAAGCCTAGAAATGTGCACTGAGAGCCTAGGTAGTGAAACTGGGAGCGCTGAAATGCCTTTAACTTGCTATCCAAATGGTAATGATGATGCAAATTTGCATAAGAAATCGAAATTGAAAGAAACAAGAAGAATGGCTCGAAGCGCTAGCTTTCCACCTCCATTAACTTCAATAAGTGGCTCCACTACATTTCAAGTGAGGCCACACAGAGAAGACGGGCGGCTAGTATTGAAAGCAGTAAGCTCGTCTTCTCCTCAAACTTATTTCCAGGCAGAGCGTATCGATGGACGGCTCAGGCTTCATTTAATGAGAGACTGTAACAGTAATGAAGAAGAAGAAGAAGGAGAAGAAGAAGAGGAAGAGGAAGAAGAAGCAGAAATTGAAGATGAAGAAGAAGAAATTGAGAATTGGGAAGAGGGTTTTGAAGAAAATAGTGGGGGTGAAATGGGAATGGAGAAATTGGCAAGGCCAAGCAGGTGCAAGGAAGGTGGGAATGGAAGCAAAAACTTCATGAATTGGAAGCCATGTTTGGTGGCAACTTAAAACGCTCAGAATATTAAAAAAATTAATATAATACTACTTAATATTGAAAAAATCCATCCGTTGTAATATTTAGTTTGCAATTTATCTTCCCTTTATTTTTGTCTCATTTCAATTTCTCTCTTTCTGCAGCTATTTATATTTATATATAATTTTAGATTTTCGTACGCAGCTGTAGCTTGGATTTACTAATGGTAGTTATTATCGTTATTGGACTTGGTCCTTCCCGTCTCTCTCTTTTAATTCTCTCTTCTCTCTGGTTTATGATTTTACTCATCTTCCCAAAATACCCTTAGGAATAATTTTATCAGCTATTTTAACATTTCATTTTATATTTACAGATTCAACAGCTTCTGATTAGGTAATTAACTTATAATTATGGGGTCATTAGCATAATTACGAACCACCATTCTTAACTTCCAGTATTAATAATTACTGTTGGCTGGTCCAGAACATAAATAAATATGTGAAAGGCGTATATCATTTTCATATAGCTAAGGAGGGTTCAAATTTGGACCATCATTGAATTGTATGAATAATAACTTATAAGATATTCGTGTAATTTAATTTATACAGAGAAATGCTAATATTTTTCTTTTCTGCTTTAATATAATAATATGCTTATTTTAAATATGAATTTTAGATTTAATTTTTTTTAAAAAAAAATCCAACGGCAACGGGGAAACAGAACGCAAGTTGAGGTGTACGAATGGAGTACGAATGCCTGGTAATTATCAAGACAAAAAGGTCCCACAAACAGAGAAAGAGAGAGAGAGAGAGCAACGTGATCATCCATGTGCTCTGCTTTACCCAGTTTTTCCCTTAAGGACTTCTATCAATTTACAATAACTACTTGCCTTTTTCAAATTGGACATTTTTGAGGATGCAATCCTAAAGTTATTTTATTTATTTAAGGAAAAAACAACCCCATACGTAAACCCAACCCCACTACACTACATGCATTACATATAATTTATCATAACTAATTATTGGGTTATTTCTTCCTTATTTTTAAAAGATTTTAATATATATATATATATATTTATCACATGATCATCATTCTTAAAATTATAGAAATTAATACATTCTCAATGTTGATATCTTACACAATTTGTTAATATAAATTTAAATGTCAGCTTTACATGTGAGATTTAGTGAAAATTTTCATCAAATATTTAAAGTTATTAAAGAGAACAGTTACTTTCCGTTATGTACTCAATTGCACCATTTTAATTCGTTGAATTTCTTATTTCTAAAACCATTTTTTAGAATATAATAATTATTATTAGCCCATAAATTTTAATTAATTTGCAAGTCAATATTTTTATTTTAAAAATCAAATTAATTAGTTTCTAATATTTTATTTTTTCAGTTATATATTCTTCATTCAATCAAATATAAAGAATAAGTCAACTATATAAAATGTTTTAAAATGAATTACTAGTATACGAGGTTATGCATAATTCATTAATCATATATACTACAATAAATTACAGAATTATAAGTAAAAATTTAGTAATAAATTTGTTATTTTACTACCCAAAACTTATATGCAACAATAATATGAAAATTTTTTATTAAAATATTGACATATAAAATATATTTTTTTTATATTCTTTGAATATTATTAGAGAAGGAAGATTATTTATATTGACCAGATTATATTTTTATATTGAAGAATTATAAATTATATATATATTTTAAAAATTATTGCTTTCGATAATTTTTTTATAATAAACTATATATTACACTGTAAAAAACTTATACTTTTGAAACACTTAATTTCTAAATTAAATTAAAATTTATAAAGTAAATAGTAATTAGTAAAAAAAAAGGTAGGTAAATGGACAATCGAAGTGAGTGATGAGTGTGGGTAACATTTTATCGTGGCGATTGGGTATCCATACGTACCATTAACGTTTTAATTAGGGGCAAAGGCTACAAGGAGCTGATCATATTCATATGTGAACAAGTACATGCATCACTGTGCCTCCAACATCATGCATGGCATGCATGTGCTTTCAGAACTCTTATCATCATAATTCATATGTATATATATTATGAAAAAAAAGCACATATTCTCTCACCATATCCTCTCACAAATAAGCAAAAAATCTTTTACCAATCAGCATGTCTCCACATTCTTTTTAATGTCACATGAATAAAATTACACTTTTTATCTAATTAATATATCGTATTAGATGCTTAATAATATATATTAAACCATGCTTATATACGTAGTTTTCTAAACCTGGAATATCACATCATTTTCAACTTACAGTTCTCTTATCTTTTTCAAAGTTTAATCGATACATGTTTTCACATCATTTCATATGTAATTAATAGTACGTATTACCAACACATAATTATTATAAACTAATATGTATTTATAATTAATTTTAATATCAAATATATAATATTAAATTTAATGTAATAATATTCAAATTTTTAGGCTATATTTACAAGTATATAGTTGTTGTGCATGTGAAAGAACTAAAGAACATGGATCGTTTGAATTGGGTATATGTGAGTGACATCTTACCATACCCTGACAAGTATTTTGGAGTTGTATGACATATTGACAATAAGTTGGTTTTTTCAGGCAGCAATGTGCTCAAACAAAATTGTTTTTTTCTTTTTAATATATATAAAAATTAAATTAAATTCCTGATATCGGATTTCAGCATGACTGTTAAGCAGGGTATTTCAGGTTTTGAATTTGTAAATGTATGGCACATGCAATTGTAGTAAATATATATGTGTATATATATATATATATATATAAAGAAGAGAGAATGTCATTATCAAAATTTCCTGAAGCAGCTGAAGATAGGATAGATCAAAATCAGGCTACAAATGCCAATATTCACTCTTAAATGCTACTGCTCCAATATTCATATATGTTTATAATCTTTCTCTAAGATTTTTTCGTAAAGTCAATGTCACTTGCTGTTATTTCGGATACTGTCTCAATCACTTTTTAGTTTTTCTCAGTGTGCATTAATTATATAATCCATCCTTATTTAATTTTATTGCACTGTATAATCATTAACTATTTTAGTTTTATTTGCAGTACTGTATAACATTTTTATGAAGTTCTCATTCATAGTGTTTTTTTTTTGTTCTTTACACTTGGCAAATGACAAAGGTACGTTTGCAATGTTATTTAAATTTATTATGGGTTTTCCTTATATATCAATGTACCCCATTCGTTTATATGTTATTACTATAGTTGAATTGGAGTCTACAACTTTATTTGATAACATAATGAAAATTCAACCTAGTTATCATACTGCAGTGCTACTAGCCATTTATTGGGCTTGACAAGGAGTAAATTTAGCTGGTATTTTTTATTTTTGAATATATACAGCATTAAGTCCATTTTTTAAGGGATTACTATTACATTTATTTGGCCCAAAGGATCATCTCTTTAAAAACAACTTATGTCGATATCTAAGACTAGGCTATCCATGGAAAAGTGACTTGTAAAAGGAAAATTATATCTTCCATTATTTTTTATAATTTTTTTTATTTTTAATCGAAATATTTTAATTATTTTATAATAAACTCATAATAAATTTATAATAAAGGCTATGTAATTCATGAACTCATAATAATTACATAATAAATTCATAATAAATTATATAAATTTAACATTTTTATAAAATAATCATAAATTTTGTAAATATGAAAATATTTTAAAAAATATGATAAATTAAAATTTGTTGTTTGGTATTTTTGAAAGACTCCCTTGTAAAATGTTCTCATGCCGGGTCGAGCCCTGCCTCTAATTAAGGTTCTTGTTTCCACTAACATGCTAACTCTATCAAACACCAAGTTGAAACCTCTCATATGTTCTGCCTTAAAAAATATCACAATATATTGTTATTAATACTAAATTTTAGAGTACATCAGTCTCTGACAATCGAGATAGGATAAACCGTTCTTTTCTCATTCTATAATTTTGCATTCTCTTATTGTAATATTTTTCTCTCAAGTTTGATCACCTCCTTTTTATTTTTTGGCAAACTTAAGGGATTAATCACGTTTAGGCATTAGAAAAGTCTTGCCAAGTTCAAACTTGAAACTTTATTAATAAGGACTTATCATCGATCAGTTTAATTCTTAAAATATTGACTTTTTTTAATTTAATCTTAACTTTTATTTTGTATCAATTAGTAATACATTTTTACCATTTTGCTTCAATTTTATCTAGTTTAGACTTAAATGTTGCTCGAGAGCCTACATGACATGCTGACTTGATAGAAATAGAGTTGTTCAGAACATTAAATAAGAATACCAGTTCTGATACTATATTAAATTTTATGAATTATGGTAATTAAAATAGAAATTTTAGTATTTCATATAGCAATTCAGATAAAAATATAGCATATTAAACTTATAATAAGTTAAGTTTTATAATACAAAATAATTTAAGTTATTTTCCTTGATCGCATTTTAAATTATAAGTCCATTAACTTTCTTTTATAATAAGTTGAGTTTGGAAAGCTGCATGAGATGTCCATGATTGGCGAAGAAGAATTATCCATCTATATATATATATATAGATATATACATGTATAAACCATTTTGTTTTGACTTTTGAGTTAATCCTTTATTAATTAATTAAGTAGCATTGGTTGTGTCTAAAGTAAGGATGTAATCAGTCTCTTTATTCACCATAATTTTCTTTGGGTCAATAACATAAATAATAAGACTCATGCAACTTGGTACTATCCCACACTCTCTTGCTGCCTGACGTGACCATCCATACATCGACTTTTTTTTTTTGAACATGATACATCGACTTATTTCATTATTTTAATTATGTTTATACCAAGTACTGATATATATATATATATATGTGGATTTATAGGATTATTATAATCGAATAATATTATTGTAAATAAAAAAAAAGAAAAAGCTAGTTTTTGTTGGATATATATTTATTAGTGCTATCATCGCCGTCAAAGGAAAAACAAAAAGCCACCACTCATTCCTTCTAACCTTAAACTTAAAACGAGATATTGTACATATAGCTAAAATTCTAATCCACAAACATAAAATTGGTAGCTAATATATAACAATAACCACAAAAAATAAAAGCCTTCTACAGTTTTACTTACCTATAATTTCTTAGTTTTAAAATCAAATTTTTAATGCCAATTCATAGTTTTTGCTTTGAATTGCTCATATAATGGCAACAATTAATTGATAGATATACCCACGATAAAGTATAGTAGCTAGTTGAACATTTTACGAATTTTAAATCACCATGGCAAAATATTCCAAATATTAGTTATAATTTTGGAATGTTGGTAGCAATAACCATACCATTAGCCATAAAAAAAATGTTACGGCTAATTTGTAATTTTAGCCACAAATTAATATTGAAGCTCATAGAAATTTTTATTATCACAATTAGCAGTTTATTTAATATTATTAGCCATAAATTTGTTGGCTCGTAGCTAAATCGGTAGTACATCGGTTTATGAGGTTTGTAGCTAAAATGAGATTACATTCACTTTCATAGCAAGAATGTAATGTTTTTTCAGCCCATGTTATGCGTAATTGCTAAACCTTCCATCCCAAGCTAAGCTATGATATAATAAATTTCATAGTTTCTTTTTATTTATGACAAGCTACGAAAATGATATATAACTTGCATTTTTTAGCTACAATTTTTTTTTTATCAAAAAACTACAATTTATTTTATGGGTATGAAGTCAATGTGTTGTATAGTGAAAATTGCGAAACCACAAACCCTACAAAGGGGCAACACGCACTGAATTTTTTTGACATATTCTTCTTTTTATTATTGCCTTGGTCTGACGAGACGTATATATAATTATTTTTAGCATATAATTTCAATTTCATGCTCTTTTTCTCCCAATCTCTATCTTGCTATGTGTATATTTTCACCATATATTATAGCAAAGGTCAAATAGCAGTGTCCTTGTCACCAATAATAAATTAAACCTGAAAATTGCACCCACAAAATGCCTCCAAGACCAAGAATATTACATGTGAAGGAGAGGACCGCATGCACTTTATACAAAATGAAATTATTAAGTCACTCACACATACGAAACAAAAGGTCCATTAATATTGATTTTCAGAGCTAGCAAATTGCATTCCAACCCCTACATTTAAATTTTATTGTTATTTTTACATATTTTTGTGGCACATTCTGATCATGTCGCCCACTTATCCTACGTGTTCACTCTCCATTTACATATAATTTGAATTTTTCCCTTTCACTTCTATACGTGTTATCATATTTGCATTTATCATTGCTGACTTAATTATATTTGCTTTTATCATATATATATGGTTGCCTTGCTGGCATTTCATGTTACCAACTCAATCCTATTTTTCTTCGTCTGACGTGGAATAAATACGAAAGTAAAAAGGTTTAAATTTAATTTTCAATGCTCTTCTCATGTAATATTATCCTTTAGTGTGGTAAAAGGGGACTGGTATGGCGAGTGGTTTGTTCGTTCTTACAAGCGGTACATTATCTCATCTATCCTCTGTGATGAAGCCACATATATTCTCCTAATTTGATGCACTAAATTGCAATTGTGAAAAATAATTGACATTTTCAACTACAACATGTTTAGATTCTCCTTATAATTTCTTACCTGTTCCTAATTTCACTATTATGTACTCTTAAAATTCATGAAAATTCTAAAAATTTAAGTCATTGATTTATGTATCGAAAAGGTCTTGCCAAGTCTAAATTAACTTGACATGTTAATGCTAGTTATTTATCTTGCAGGTTCAAGAAACTATTTTAAGTCCAAACCCACACAAAAAATACCTGTGAAATATATGAAATAATAATAATAAAAAAAAAGTTGAACGGGAACATAATTAATTAATTGGTTCAAGTAATTAAATAATACTTTGAAAACAGTGATTAATTAAGTAATTATTGGAAGAAGAAATTAATTAATTAATTAAGAGGTGGAAATTAACATGATGATAGAAGTAAAAAGAATAATACTCTCTCCGCTCTTTTTATATAGAGTAAATTTTTATTTATAATGTTCTTTTTATATGAAGAAAAGTACTTAGAATGAAAGTTATTGGAAAGTATTCCTTTTAGAAAATTTTAAAATTGATTTTATAAATAACTGTATTTTGCACATCAAACAAGATTAGTGACAGATAAATATAAGCTGTATAATTTATATACTTCATTTTTCAATTCATAAATTAATGTTATAATTATGAGAAATTTTATTAAGTTGCGCTATATTTTATTAATTAGGATACAACTATAAGTTAGTTTTTGTCATGTATCACAATATGAACATTAATTTTAATTATTGAATCCTAGTTATTTGAAAAAGGTGATAGTATAGATATCAGATTAATAATTGGGATACAATTTTAAATCGTATCAACCAATATAATTTGAAATTTTTATGCCAAAGTTGTGAGCTAATTTTAAAATAAATACGTTTGTGTTAAGCGATACATTGTCATTTTTAGGCTATAATTTACATGTGAAAAGTTATCAGTTACGATTGATATTTGTGCCCAAATTTATATATTTATACACTATCAATATATATTTTTCTTCCATCTTCAATATTTTATGCACATATTTACAAAATATTATAATGTATAAAAATAATTTAATTATACATAATAATTTATATTTTTTGTACGTGAATATATGTCATTATTATATAAGCAGAGGTAATTTATCTATTTCCCTTTTACTTTTATCCCACACTCTCTTGTTGCTTGACGTAACCATTCATAAATTTATAGAGTATTATATCCACGAGTTGTTTCTCTTAACATTATAAATTATAAAATTATATTTATTTAAATAAATTTATTAACTATTTTTTTATTCTCTCTATTTTTTTATTTTCTTTATATAAAGAGAACACATATAATAATAAAAACAACAAAGAGGGCCCAAGAGGTGATGGTAATATATTGCTTTCAACGAAGGCCATATGGTTGTTTTGGTGCTTATCTACTAGATGTGATAATATTTTATTTTTATTGTGTAAATATTATTTCATCTGTTTTATTTTAGTGTCATATATGAGCAGTGTGTATGGATTAAAAAAATTATCAGTCATTATAAATTTTATAAAAAAATTATTATAATTTATCTAAATATTATTTTTTATCTCTCACTATATTTATTCTCTTTTATTGACTAATAGAGATAATATTATAATTTTTTAATTAAAACTCTTTTAAATTTTTAAAAATAATATTTAAAATGAAATAAAAAAAATTTTTATACGACACTTAAAATGAAACGGATAAAATAAATAGGAGTGACTCTACAAAAAAGAATATTGATTCGTGGAAATTTAGAATCTTTGGTTCCCTTGGCCCATTTGATATTAGTGTCTTATTTTCTTTTCCATGCATTAATATTCCTAGCTACCTATACAATACAATTTGGTACGTATATATATATATATTCAACAATACAAAAACAAAACTTATTTTTCATATTTCGAACCCAAAGCCACATAAATATTAATTTCATGCATCGATCATTGGACTATAAATAATAATAAAAATAAAAATAAAAAAATAATAATAATTTGAATATTTAGTAAATTGTAAGGAAGGAGGATCCATAGGAGTATCAAATGAGGACCCACATTTCACAACCATCAGGATTTTGTATATCTATTCCCCCTCTGCTTGCTGGGTGTCGTGAGATTTCCTGTCTTCTTGCAATTATTATTCCTTTTTATCTTTTCTTTTTTGAAACCCATACACCACACCACCCCCACCCCCAACAAAAAAAAAAATAAACTTTTTAAAAAAAGTTAAATAGGATATTGAAAAATATTGTTACATATTTTTTTATTTATTTTAAATTATAATTTATTAATTAATTTAATAAATAAATTAATATAATAAATATTTATTATATTTATATTTAAAATTATTTATTAAAAAATTTAGTAAATATATCCCATAATATTCAAATAAGAATATAATAGAAAAATATATAAATATTATATTTTTTTATTAAAATAATTATTTTTTAATTTTTATAAAATAGAAAATGTATTCATTATTTTTGGACTAAAAAAATATTATATAACGCTACAATTAATTTTTTTGAATTATTAATTAAAATACATTTATAAAATATAAGTTGGCAAATTAATTCAAATAATTCATCATAACAAATCTCATAATATTGGAAAAATTGAATCTAAAATTTTTATATTTGATGATGTGAATTTCAAATTTAATTTATTTTATTAGTAGTAGTAGGTGTAGGAGGAGGTTGGATCAATTCCATGTGTAATGTCAAAAAGCATATATCTTGGAAAGCGCCACGATTAAATATTTGTGTCTCGAGATTGATGAGTAGTTATGGCCCTACTAGAGCGAACAATCCCAACCGTCCATGTTTCCCACCTCCTTAGCAAAATTACTTTCATATATGATGGTAAATTTTCTTTTCTTTTCTTTTTCTCCTTTTTTTTTTCTTTTCCAATTTTTGTGGGAGTGGTCATGCTAAGGCTTGGCCTACCTAAAATTAAATATAAAATTATAATTTTTTTATTCTATTAATAACTTTATAAAATTCTTAATTTCATGCATATTGATCAAATTTAAAAAATATACTATATTTTATTCAAAATCACAACGCAATTGATATATTATTTTTTGGATAATCATTGAAATGAATGTCATGATTATACTTAGGATAATCATTGAAATGAATGTTATGAATTGTGAACTTAAAAATTTTGATCATTGTAACTTATGTACTTATATATTTATCAGATTATCTCTTTATATTTATCTATTTTATTTTAATAAATATTTATATAATCATATATTGATCAATTTATATCTTATATTTATATATTTTATATCAAAAAGATACTTATATGTATTTGTAGCATTATTTTTTTATATCAAATAAATATTTATATATACTTATAGCACTATCTTTATCTAGGTGGGTATGGTGGACAAATTAATAAATATATAATTTTATAAGTATTTATTATAATAAAATAGATAAATACATAAAATAATCTGATAAACATATTAAGTATAGGAGGTAAAATGACTAAAATTGCTAAATTTATTAGACAATTGATATATTAAACCATTATTCTATATATTATAATTCCTGTCTTAAGATCCAAGACAAGTTAATTACAACATTCTTTAGGAAACAAGTAAATATAAAATATTCGTTTCATAAGTAATTAACCAATTTTTTGCAGTTTAAAATTTTTCTTTGGATAATTTGCAGTATAATTTTATAATATATAGTATTATATAATATTATATGATATAACATTATAAATATTATTTATTTTATATATTTAGAAAGATAGTAGAATATGATATGATTAGATTTTTTTTATTTGGTTTAATAGTATTTTGTACGATAACCTATATATATGAGTTTCTTATGTATAGCCGGTTTTAAGAGGAGGTAAATGAGGAGGGTTGCGGTATGCGACGGTTAGCGTAAAATTTTTCTCACATCTCATGATGTGTATTCTAATAATAATATCGTTGGGGCGTTCTCTACTTGCGATACACTACATCGAAGTCCGGGTGTAGTTAAGAATAAGCAAGGGTGTAGGGCGTTTTTCGAATGCGACGCGCTATATCGGTGCCCTGATGTGGTTCATAATAAACAATAGTTCTCATATCATGGATGGGTGTGGGTAAAGAAGTTAGTACAAAATACGAGTAATACGAGAGATACGTATTCAGATAATGGTAAAATATTATATAGGAAGAAGCATAAGAAATAACAAGTATAGAGTAAAATCAGAATAGAAATATTGGATCTCTTACAGGTAAGCTGAAAGAGCTTGTTGATACTATGGAGAGAAGAAAAATTAGTATTGCTTGTATTCAAGAGACTAAATGGGTTGAAGAAAAAAGTAAAAAAGTTAAGAATACTGGATATAAAATATGGTATACAGGTACATATAGAAGTAAAAATAGAGTAGGTATAATTTTGGATCGGAACCTAAAGGAGACTGATGTAGCGGTGAAAAGAGTAAGCGATAGGATTATTTTAATTAAACTTGTGCTCTAGAATAAGACCATCAACATAGTTAGTGCATATGCCCCTCAAGTTGGATTGGATGGGGAGAGCAAGCAAAAATTTTGTGATGATGTAGATGAACTTATGCGAGGAATTCCAAATGAAATTTTGGAATTCCTCGCATAAGACCATCAACATAGTTAGTGCATAAGTTCATCTACATAAGTTTCGATCCAAAATTATACCTACTCTATTTTTAAAATTTCAAATTTTCATTTGAAATTTTGTGATCGGAACCTAAAGAGTAAGCGACAGGATTATTTTAATTAAACTTGTGCTCTAGAATAAGACCATCAACATAGTTAGTGCATATGCCCCTCAAGTTGGATTGGATAGGGAGAGCAAGCAAAAATTCTGTGATGATGTAGATGAACTTATGCGAGGAATTCCAAATGATGAAAATATTTTTATAGAAGGAGACTTAAATGGACATGTAAGAAAAGACATAGTAGGTTTTGAGAAGGTACATGGAGGGTATGATTTTGGAATTAGAAATGAAGAAGGTAAGAGTATCATTGATTTTGCTTTAACCTATGGTTTGATTTTGGCAAACACATATTTTATAAAAAGAAAATTCCATCAAGTGACCTTTAAAAGTGGGCAAAATAGAAGTCAGATTGACTTCATACTCATAAGAAAAGCAAATCGAACTCGATATAAGGATTGTAAGGTTATTCCATGTGAGGCTTTGACTACTCAGTATAGGTTAGTGGTTTTGAATATCAAGTTTAAGAGGTTGACTAGTAGGCCAAGGAGGAACAATATTTCTAAGATTAGGTGGTGAACTTTAAAAGGTAAAAAGTAATTATTGTTCAAGGATGAGTTGTTCAAAGCTGGAGGGTGGGAGGAAGATGTGATTATATCAGCAAATGATATGTGGATAGACATGTCTACAACAATTAAATGAGTAGTTATAAAGATTCTTGTAGAATCTAAAGGGTGTGGACATCCCTCGAAGGAGTCTTGATGGTGAAATGAGAAAGTGTTAAAAGCAGTAAGAAGTAAAAGGGAATGATATAAGAGTTTGTCCAAGTGTAATAAGAATGATGCTTTTGAGCAGTATAAACAAGAGCAAAAAAACTAAAAAGACCATTAGCCAAGCAAGAGCACAATTTTTAGAGAGTTTGTATGAAAAACTTGGAATAAAGGAAGGAAAAAAAGCTATTTATAAATTGACTAAGATAAAGAAAAAAAAATTGATTTAAACCAAGTTAAGTGCATTAAAGATAAAGAGAATAATGTTCTAGTTCAAGAAGAAGATATAAAGGAACGATAGAGAAGCTGTTTTGAGGAACTTCTTAATGGTAACCATAACGATAATATTGAGAGTTTAAATTTTAGACCAGAGAAAAATATGAAATACACTAGACGAATTAGGTTTTCGAAAAAAAAATATGAAAGACTGTTAGCCAAGCAAGAGCACAATTTTTAGAGAGTTTGTATGAAAAACTTAGAATAAAGAAAGGAAAAAAAGCTATTTATAAATTGATTAAGATAAAGAAAAAAAATATCATGATTTAAACCAAGTTAAGTGCATTAAAGATAAAGAGAATAATGTTCTAGTTCAAGAAGAGGATATAAAGGAACGATAGAAAAGCTATTTTGAGGAACTTCTTAATGGTAACCATAACGATAATATTGAGGGTTTAAATTTTAGGTCAGAGAAAAATATGAAATACACTAGACGGATTAGGTTTTCGAAAGTTAAGAAAGCTTTGAAGAGGATGAAAGTTGATAAAGTCTGTGGACCAGATGAAAGTAATTTGATACCTATTTTTAAGAATAAATGAGATATTCAGAATTGCTCAAATTATAGAGGTATATAGCTTATGAGCCACATTATAAAATTGTGGGAGAGGGTTGTGAAAAATCGTTTGCGGTTAGATACTTGTATCTCCTCAAATTAGTTTGGCTTTATGCCTGGTCGATCAACTATGAAAACTATTTTTCTTATAAGAGATTTAATAAAAAAAATATAGAGAGATGAATAAGGACTTACATATGATTTTTATTTACTTAAAAAATGCGTATGAAAGAGGCCCTAAAGAAGTTGTATGATGGGTCATAGAGCGTAGAGGAATATCTATACGATATATCCAAGTCTTGAAAGATATGTATGAGGGAGCCATCACCAAACTGCACTGTGGGAGGAGATACTAAAGATTTTTTCGTTTCTATTAGATTACACCAAGGTTCAGTTTTGAGCCCTTATCTTTTCACCTTGGTCATGAATGAGCTAATAAGATATATATAGGATGACATCCCTTGGTGTATGATATTTGCAGATGATATTGTATTAATAGACGAGACTCAAGCAGAAATAAGTCAAAAGTTGAAGTTATAGAGAAACACTTTGAAATTTAAGGGTTTTAAGTTAAGTAGGACTAAGATTGAGTATATACATTATAGATTTAATAGCGAGAATAGAGAAAAATGAGAAATTATTTTAGATGGAATAATAGTACCTTATAGTACTTATTTTAAATACCTTTGGCTCTATTCTTTAAGAAGGTTGTGAAGAAAATATAAATCATAAGATTAAAGCTTATTGGATGAAGTGGAGGGATGCTACAGGAGTTCTATGTGATGGAAAGATGCCAATTAAATTAAAAGAAAAATTTTACCTCACTGTAATACGGCCTGCGATGATGTATCGTAGTGAGTGTTGGACAGTAAAAGGACAACACATGAGTAAAATGCATATTGCGAAAATGAGAATGATAAGATGGATGTGTGGTCATACTAGGATAGATAGAATCCGCAATGAGTGTATTAGAAAAAAAGTGGGGGTAACACCTATTGAGAATAAGATAAGAGAGCATAGATTGAGATGGTTTGGCCATGTGAAACGAAGACTTAACGATACATCGGTTAAAAAAAACAAGATAGAGTAAATATAGCTAAGAGAGACAGAGGTAAATATAGACTGACTTGGTGAAAGGTGGTCCAAAATGATATTATGATGTTACATCTATCAGAAGAGATAACTCTAAATCGTATTGAGTAAAAAAGAAGAATTTATATAGCCGACCTCAATTGACTTGAGATTAAGACTTTGTTGAGTTGAGTTGAATAATATTTTGTAAGATTTTTATGGAGTATGAAAATAAAAAATATATATATATATATTATAAAGATATTTTTAATATTTTAAAAAATATTATTAATTATATTTTTAAAAAGTAAATTTCAAAATTATAAAAAATTATCAAATTGGTGATTTTTAAAAAACCTACTAAAATTTATAGTTTTTAAATTATGAAATTACTATAATAAACTATATTATAATGAAGATAAAAGTTAAAATAAATAAGAAATTAAATAATATCATATCTTATAAAATCATAGGTAACAATCATTAGATATAGTGTAAAAGTTAAGATAAACTTAAAAATTTAAAAATTAAGGGTTATAATAAATTATATTTTATAATAATTTTTTACTAATGATATAATTATTTTATTTTATTTATATATTGATAATACAAAAGTTAATAATATAATAATTAATATAATTTAGTTAATTTGGTTTCGATAATTGAATAAAAATATTTAATTTAATTCGATTTAAAATATATTTTATTATTTTATTAATTTAAAAAAAATAAAAAATTTTGATTCGATTTAGTTTGGAAGATTTGAGATGTCCATCACCAAGTGGTTGGACATAATGCTTAATTAGCAAGAAAGTATAAATACGAAAACATGATTTTTTTTTTCCTGTTAACATGTGATTAAAAGACGGCGCATGTACGTGAGATTTAAATTCACTATAAAAAATATCGTAAGATCGATCTCTTTCATCATCAACCATTCACTTCAATATTTTATTCCCACGTATATAACAGCAAGCAAACAAATCATTTTAAGATCTGAAATAAATTTATAAGAAATGCAGAGTATATGGTTACTGTGAAAGCATGAGAAGAAAGAAGAAGAATTCGTATTGAATGAAATTGAGAGATCTTCTTTAACTCTTTCCTGACTTTCTTGATCTCTCAGAATCCTACTCTTTCACATCAACTGCTATAAAGCTTCTACCTTTTCAGTTTTTTATATATTATATATACATATATATCCATGCCCACTTGCATGCAGACACCTGACATGTATTAATAACATATATATCTATAAATATTGGATTTTAATATGAATAAGAAACAAATTTAAATAAATATGATCTGAATTTCGAATTTTTAAAGATATTACATTTTTGTTTTTAAAAATTTGATCTGACATTGTATAATATTTTCATTGATTGAGTGAGATTCATAGTCCGACTCATAATCAGGTTTAAAATTTTTTTAATATTTAAATATGCGTTGAATTAATATACAATTAATTGGGGTGATAATGGTCCTGTTCTACTCCCATTTCCTGAAGTCTAAATTAAAATTAGTTTTGATATATGTGGTTTATGTTTCATGATCTTGTTTTCTGAAGATTATTAGTCCATGGATGTAAAGATAAAAAGTTTCTTCAAAAAATGAGAAATGGATTTGATTAAACAAAAAAAGTTGATCAAACAGCCTTCCGAAATAATTTTTTAGATAATTTTTATTTCATAACATCAACGATTAACTGAATATTGAGGAATATAATAATATGTATTTTCATGCTTTATTATATATACATATTCTTTAATAAATAAATAAGTATGTATATTTTAAATATAGTTCTAATTTTTTCAATCAAGATTTCCCATTAGATTATAGTTTAATTTTTTAATAGCCGATTTAATAATTTTAAAAACTTATAGCATGAAAAAAAGGTAAATTTATTCATATTTGTTTTTTACTAAATATTTATTGATATTAAAAACGACATTTTTAGCAAAATTTTTGTTTAAATTGATGAATATATTAAATTAAGATTATACTCTCAAAAAAATTGTAAATTTAATTTAATGTATAATTTGTTAACAATAAATCCAATTAATATATGAATCAAATAGATGAAAACTAAAAAGAAAATCATTTACAAAAATAAATTGCAATTGGATTAATAAATCGATATTATTATTATTATTATTTATTAACAGAGATTAAATTCTCTGCTAAAAAATGCACACCACACTCAATTCATTAATATTTAAAAATATATATTCCCCGGTGACAAGAGTATGACAAAGTAGAACTTGGTTACAAGAGTGTGTATTATCCTTGCTTAGATCTTAAATTCAAGTCCAGCGTGTATCTAGTGAGCATTAATCCTAACCCTGTTAACTGTAATATTGTTATATTGCAATTTCTGTCCCTTTTAAAATATTTTTCTTTTATTTCAATGCATTAGTCTTAGATTCTAAAGTACAATTTTTTTTTACTAACTAATAATTTAATAACTGGTTACTCGCATTTTTTCGATTAATTTTCTCAAACTTGTAACCATGTCCATTAAAAATTTTAAATTTTATTATTTTATAAAAATAAAATCACTAATTAAAATTTCAATTATATTCCAATAAAATCCCTAAAGCTATTTTTTGGGACATGACAAAAAAAAAAAGAAATTTAATTTCCATTTTCAATATATTTTATCTCTACAAAATGGCATAAAAAACTTTACTGAAACAAAATTAAAAATTTAAAGATTTTATCTTTATAAAATAAAATTTAGAGATTTTAGTAGAATAACAGCAAAAGCTTGGAGACTATCAATGTAAATGTAATAAACTCCATTTTTTCTAAAAGAAGACATATTACATAGCATAGCCACGCAACATCTTTAGATTGCAAGTCTTTCAAATTAACGCACTGGACAGTATAGAATTTGAAAAGAGAAAACCGGCATGCAAATTTATTGCCATTTTATCTTTCTCCTCCATTCAAGGGGTTTGATCCATGGTTGTATATACATTTTTTTAGCGTACTAGGTATCATAATAGAATGTCTATTTAGTTCAGTTGTCCCTAAATTTCCAATACCTCCATTATTTATGTAATAAATTTCCCTATTTTCCTAAAAAAAAACAGTAACAAATGATATTTTTCAAAGCTAGGCTTAAATAAAGAATGGATATATGAATTTAGATGAGATGCTAATATTTTTTATTCACAAGGATTCCATCTGGGCTTGCAGCACGCGAAACTGGGAAAACCTTCAACTGATATAGCAAAATTGCAAGGTTTATTGGCAACTCAAAATATAAGTAGTAGAATTCTTCCTTGCAGTATAGGCTCGCAAAGCTGCCACTCCAACTACAGCAAAAGCAGCCCCAACTGTAATAAATTAAAACAGATCTCAGCAAAAGACAATGCCCACATAACAAGTCTCATATATGTTTATGAAACTATGGATAAAGAAAGAAGGGAGCAGCGAGAGAGAAGAGAAGATGAACCTGACATAAACAGAAGAGAGTGACTAACAAGCTGGTGCAAGAACTTGTGTTTCCTCCCAGCCTCAGTCTCCGGAATGTTTAAATGAGGGTGTTCTGCTGCACTTAAAATTCTACAGAATAAATTATTCGTTTCTTGCAATTTCATGCTGACAGGAATGGGGGCTTCTATTCCCAACTCCTGACAAACCTGAAGAAGAATTTAAAATTGAAATCAAGAAAAATGAGACCTAGTTACCAACTTATTCAAACGAGGAATATGCAGTTCTTATATGTACATGTGACGTGTATATTTTTCTTCCCAAGAGAATCATGTGTCAAAGATTGAGTATGCAACGATGATGTAGTCAAGGCCAGAAATGTATACCGCTAGTGAATCTTGTACTGCCATTGGATATGGATCCAAGTCATCCTTGGCAGCAACAAGAAGGCAGGGCACCCCATAACCACTTTCTTCACCTCGCCTAGCTATCTCCACAAGCATCTCACAAGATTTTGTCCATGAATATTTATCAGAACTGGAAATAGAAATTTCATGTCAGTAAATGTAAGAAGTAAACTAATACAAATAAATATTGATAGAGGCAGAGGCAAGGACGTACTAAAAGAATTTGGTAGAGAGACCGAAAAAAAAAAGGCGTTATCAAACTACAATGAATTATAATGAATGCATCATATGCAGATAAGAGAGTATCCAGCATCACAATCCAACAAATGTAAGAATCAAACTTACCTATCAGAAACATCACAGGCTGCCAAGGAGTCTTTATTTGATAAAAATTTCTTCATTCCATCTTCTGGTATCTCTTGCAAAATAAGAGTCATCTTGTTTCCCTGGACAAATAATTACATGAAAAAGATGACCATACAGCTCACATCTGCAACAACCTCAATGAAGACAACATGTACTTTTGTCTCCTAGACATCAAATTATAGACATAAAATGAACCATAATCACGTGATTCATTTCTTGCCATGAAACCAAGTTAGAATATCAAGTATAAAACTACCCAGGTTTACCATTTATGCTGCAGCTACTCACCAGAACTTGGTCAACAACATTTGCTGCATAATGCTCTCCTATACTTGGATTATGAATTACAAATGGCCAGCAATTGAAATTGGCAGCACAAACTCAGAATTCCTTAGCTTAAACAAAACAAGAATAAAAACAAATGAAAAGCCAATGAATTCCGAAACAAACTTGCTACTCCTAGAATGACTTGGGAAAAGATAATAAACAATAGATGAAACTATCAGGGTATAAACAGAATGAGTTATTTTAAATATTGTAATAGGTTCAGCTTAAACACCTGTCCAAAAATGATTGCAAGAGAGCAGATTTTCCAGAGTTTTTAGGACCAAAAACTAAGCAATGAAAAACATTTTTTTCTGCTCGTTGCTTTTTGCCATCCACTGTTCTTCTGCGAGTAACGCGGAGTGCTGAAGCAGGATTTCCACCATAGCCAACATATATCAGATTAGCCAAACTGCATTTTGGATCCAGCAATGTCATAAGGTCCCACTGTAGCCACATTCAAAAGTGACAAATAGCTCAAAATGATTATGGAGTAATGGATTTAAGAGTTCACCAAATAAAAAAAATAAAAAAAAAGGATTCACATAAATAATTAAAACAACAATGCAAAGTTAGGACATATTTTCCAAACAAATTGGAGAAAACCCCCCTCTATACTGTTCTAATATAACAGCAGGGCAAACTAAACTTCCAATCAGCTCCAAAATATGGCTGCCAAATTTTCCTTCCAATTTAAGAAAATTTCATTGTTGTAAGAGATTCATGTGAAAACAACATCATCTCACATGAAATATACAATAAAGAAGATTTTAACATATCACAAAGATTATGGTCACCGCTGGGTAAAATATACTAGGATGCCTTATGGCTGCCTAGGAAGAGAAAGAATTGAAGAAAGAGAAGTGAGGAAATCACCTCAGATAGGAAACCCTTAAGGGTTAAATTCCCCTGAGTTGTTCTCTCTGCAGCATCTCTGTAAGGAGGCTCATTCCAAGGACTGAAATATAGAAATGTCTATTGTGAATCTCACATATGTCAGTAGATGGTACTATAGCAATTTTTAAATTATAGAATTGTTGATTAAAATCAGAACAATATATCAAATTAACTGAAATGCCTATTATGAATCTCACTTGTGTGAGCAGATGGTACTATAGCAGTTATTAAATAATAGAATTGTATTTTTAATGTGTGACAATTTATCTCACATGATATTGGATGGTGTAATTACACACTGAATATATACAAGACATTTCTTTTGTTTCTAGTTCCATTTGTTGATCTTTTTATGGCAAACAATTTAAAGAAAACAAAAAAAAAATGAATCCATCGTAATTTTTGGTATGCCATGCTAAACAGTTAATTTCAGTTTGAATATTTTATAGTTGCAACTAAGGGCTAGCATGAAATTTAACTGATCCATGCATGTCTCCTTCATACAGTAACAGCAAGCATGTATGCAAGTGCTTAAACAACAATCTGTTGGCATGACACAAATGTATTAAAAAATAGAAATGAAATATCTGCATTTCATATTTTTGGCCAATTATTATTTCTCCTTCTAGTGAAGATTTCAATGCAAAGTTACAAACCCAAAGGCATCAAAAGTCTCACTCCTAAAACTCCATATGATAAATATGAATATTAGTGATTACAACGTAAAAAAAAATCCATCTTTCTAAATGCTTCATTGCTTGTGTATTACTAATTTGATAGAAGATAAATCTGAGACAGTACGGTGAAATTGCTATTTCAGTGATAAGGGCTATAACATTGCATGTTCCCACAACTAAAGTATATGGCCACATGTGACTGGGTTCACTACACGTAAAAAAAAATTAACTTTGCACAAAACAAAAGTAAGCCAGTGTTATTGTTGTTTGCCCCCTTCAGTTAGCAGACTGAAACTTGCACAAAGTATTGATCCACTATTAACCATAAGCAAGTATAAAGTAGCAAAATATAATGACCAACTAAAAGAAGCAAGAAAATATCTAGAGCACACAATTTTGAAAATCATAACTCGTTCAATCAAGGATAAAACGAGATAAATAAACTTACTTTTCTGGAGCAGTTGAAAATAGCTCATCAAGCTCAACAGGTCGTAGGGCTCCATGCTAGTAAATGCCAAGAGTGACACATTAGTGCTTTTTCAAGAACTTGATAGATTAAGTTTTTTTTTTTTTTTTTTTAAAAGTAAAAATTAAAGACCTAGCAATCAAAATCAAAAACCTAGAATGGAAAAATGACAATAAAAGCATCTTGCAAATATTAATACCTACGTTATCAATATCAAACAATCGGAAGATCCCACGAAGAAACTCCACAGCTTCATTAGTCAGCTCTATACTCTACAAAATGACAGCCAAGAGGTAATTATCTGATACTCTAAAAGGAGTAGTAGTCATATAAGGGTGTCTGAAAAGTTTTCAACACCAAACAACATATATAGTTATGGTGAACCCATACTTTTTCATGATATTTTAAATGAAGGCATGCCACAAATGTAATAAATTTAAAATCTATTGAAGGTAATTAAATAGTTAATGCATAGTAATATAACAATGCATCACAAAGATGTGTTCTTCCTTGAATCATTCATGTAGCAGGATACAATATGATCAAGCCGGCAGAATGGATCATTATGTCCCCTCCTGAATTAATTTAAGCAGTACCAACAACAGATGGTACTCTTCATTCAACCATTATGACAAAAAAAGTGGGTGCCTCAATAGTCAAGAAACTGTAAGTGTGGAAGGAACAGAAAATAATGTGCTTCATGCCATGCATCAGACTGCTGCAGTTTACCAAGTTCCCTTTTTTATTTTTAATTTATTATCAACATTTGCGACAGGATTCTACAATTGTAGAACTTTCTCAATCTCAAAAGAAGTATCTACAAAATTTAAAAAATTTTCAAGACTGACTGATTAATGATTTTTGTATCTGTCAGTAACAAATTAATGCTAGAGCACAATCAAACTTCACAACCAACCAACCCAAAACCAAAATCTAAGAGAGATTTCCTGTCACTAATCAGGATAATGCTTAGATGGAATGGGGAGAAGATCATCTCTGAGCTTTAATTCATCATTGTAGCCAAATTTTCTCAATACAGCCCAAGTGGTTTCGAGTCGCCCTTTATCTATGAAAAGAGCATGGAGAAAAAGAAATCCTTCAAGTGTAAGACCAAGGTCATTAACACCTTCTTTCTTCTTTTCTTGCACAACTCTTCTCACACCCACTATTTCAGCAGGCTGCAGTGGAGCATTAAAACACTTAACCTGTTCACAAGTATTACAATTGTCAGATCCCCAAAAAAAGAGAGGAAAATGACAATATAAAGAGGACTTGAAGTATGAAAAAAAAAAACCTGAAAGTCGTTCAACTCTGCATCATTGAGTGCACCATCCATGTCGTGATCACAAAGAAGTAATATCCTTCTCAATGCCCTTTCACATTGGGGCTTTAAAGTTTGATTTTCTTGGTCAAACAATGGACTTGTAGGATGAAGAACAGCTTTTTGAGCAAAATAAAAAACATCTGGGACCTGAAAAATAGAGTTCAATTCTAATAATTTAACCTTTTATACTTCTAAATTCTGATACAGAAGCTTGAATAAGAAAATGGTACATTATGGAAAATTTACACTGTATAATAAGAAGGCTGAAGAAAGGAAATGTAATCCATACTACGTGAACATGGCTCTTCAGTCTCATTGAATATGGGAATTGACTTCTGATACATTCTCTTTCTACTTCATGCTCTTTTATCTTCAAGCAATGAGATTTCATTGTATCTTAGGCTGCCATTTTCAACTTGTAACTCACCACCCTAAAAATTAAAAAGTACTGAACAACTGCGGACAATATTTAAAAATATTGCTAACACAGACCTAAATTCTACAGTTTTAAGTGAACCAGCAGGGTTTGAAACTGAGAAACCTCTAAACATATTGATAAATGCACTAACATAACATAACTTTTTTTGGTCGGTCGTAGATAGCATATGCATGACCCTAGATAACAGTTAAATGTCAAAATACCAAACTAGCTAACTAGGACAATGGCCTCAGCTTTTAGTGCTTTTATCAACAAATTTAAAAGTTGAGGATAACATACTTGCATAAGTGTAACTGCAGAACATTCTATACAGGTCTCAATTTCCCTCTACCGCTTCATGATTGGTCCCATGACCTCCTCCAAGCTAACCGGATGACTTTCATCTCGCAAATCTAGCTTGCAACCAACCACAATAATCGGTGCCTTGATCTTTATAGAAGAATAAAAAGAAATTATCAATAAACAGAGGACAGAACAATCTCTTGTTGTTGATAATATGAATTGCAAAGTACCTCTAATCGTCGGATTTCCTCAAGCCAAACACTACTCAAACGACTGAGTGTTAGAGGTTGATCACAAGCATAAGTTAACACCACCACATCAGCTCGCTTCAATTCGTCAATGATCTCGCCTCTATTCTCAGAGCTATAAGTACAAAACATTGTCCGTATGACTATATTAAGCATCAAACAGAATCCAAATAACCGCAGCAACAATATATCCAAAACTCGCATATAATATATATATATATATATAGAGAGAGAGAGAGAGAGGCTATATGCATACGCAGAAGGAGGATCGATGATGGTGATAGGGACACCGTCGGGGAAGAAATCAGCGGGGAGGCGAGTAGGAGGAAGCACATGAGCAATATTTTCGGGGAAAGACTCAGCTGCGGCGGCAGAAATCAAACTTGATTTTCCGGTGAAACGATCGCCTGCGACCAAGACTCTCACGGCGGTCCTACCGCCGGTGGCGGTGTTCCCGCCTGGCATTCGAACTTTGATACAGTGCCAGTCAATTATTAATAATAAATAAATAAATAACAAAAAATAAGAAGCGACTTCTCTGAATCTGTTCTTTTGTGTATTTTTGTGTCTGTGAATATGCGTGTGGGCAAAAAGTTCGTTCTCGTTGGAGTGGCCCTTGAATTTGAGAATTTGCACTGTTTTTTAAGAACGTGAATATTTTTAATATCTCATGATTTTAAGAAAATCAGGCATTAACCTATTTTTCATTTTGCATTATATTAAAAAGTTTTTAATTTTAATTTTAAAAGTATATTATATATAATGAAATAATCATTTATTATTAAATTATTATATAGTCAGTGATATAAAATTTTTATATTTTATAAATAATTTATATATATAGGATCTATTTTGACAAAAATAATACAATGAATTTATTAATAATCTCTATCTTAAAATTTTATTTTATTAAATTACTAAACAATATATAGAAAACCTATAGTTATTCTCATCACTTCTAAGTCTATTTTACCAAAGATACATAAAATTAAATATTTACTCTTATTATGAATTTCAATAATTTATATAAAATTTAAATTTTAATAATTAATAAATTATATTTATGACTTTTAATTTTATATAAATTAATTACATATTAATATAATTTAATATTATATTTATATTTTTCTAGAAATTTAAAAGATTAGAAAAATATAACTCTTAATATTCATAATAATTGAATTATAAATTAAATAATTTATTTATAATAATAATTAAGTTAAATATTTTATAAATTTAAAAATTAAACAATAAAAAATAATTTTTGACATTCTTAATCTATTTTTGAAAGTCTTCGAGCAACTTGGTAGAGATGCTCCTTTAATGTTGATAATCAATTATCTGAAGACATCTACTAGCCGCATGTCAGAAATAAAAGTTTAAAAATAGAAATTATTATAATTCATCGTTTCTTTTAAAGTTTGATATAAAATTTTGTAATATCTAATCTTCAGCATTGTCAATTTATTGAAACTGATAATTTTTTTCTATCACAAAGTAGTAAAAAAAAAATTATCCATTTAAATATCCAATAATATTATTTTCGTTCTTTTGTTCTCATTCCAATTTCAAAACTTGAACAAATGAGTCTTCAAAATATTATTTTCATTTTGAGCACTTCTTGAATTCTGATTATTTTGTAAGCTAAAGTTAATGCAAGTAATGATGCAAAATTTGTAACATCCGCTTTATGCTAAAATTAATTAAAATTAATTAAAATAAATAATTTAAGGAGAACTGTTGTAAAGAAATATACATAATATATAAATTTTGATAATGAGAGATAATAAGACAAAAATATAAATAGTAAAAAAAGACAATTTAATAAATATATTTTGTAAAATTTAAAAATTAATAAAAAATTCAAAATGAAAATCTTTTTGAATGGAAGAGGAATATTGATATTTTTTAAAATAAATAAATAAATAATTAAAATAATAATATAATAAATAGTGGAAGATAATGGAGAAATTTAAATATTTATTAAATATTAAAATAAAATATTTTTTAGTGAAAGATGATAATTAGTATTTTAAAAATAATTAATTAAATAAATAATTAAAATAATAAAATATTATATATATATGGTTGAAATTTGAAAGAATAAGGAAAGTCAATTTTTTTAAAAAAAATCATCTTTTTTCTTATTCTTCTTTATTACCCAAGAATCATCATAGCTAAGGATGATTTTGCTCATCAAAATACTAAATTTTAAAAAGAATTTTCAAATATTAAAGAGAATTTTATAGATTTTCAATAAATTGGTAAGCTTTCTTTCAAAATTTTTATAATTTATTTGGAATTTACGATTATGTAAAATCTAAAATTTTGAATGGGTGTGATTAAATTATTTAAATGAATATAAATGATGTTATTTTAAATAGTACGTAATGATTTTTAAGTTAGATGGAAGAAATGATTAAGTTTAGTTTGAGTTTGGGTTTGGGTTGATTTAGAGTTATATGTGATTTGAGATTTTATAATTATGTATTTTAATTATTTGAATGGACAAGAATAATGTTTATTTGATGGGTAAACAATAATTTTATGGTTGAATAGTTGATTAGTTTTGGTTAAGCTGATGTTTAATTTGGTTAGTAAGGTTCAGGGTTATGGAAAAGAGTGTTGTTAAGGAAGGCTTGTTCAATTGATTTTATCATTTAAATCATGTTGTGTTAATAATTTAAATGATGGATATGGACTCAAATTGTTAATTGAAAGTGGTTAAAATGAAGAAGCAGAATGGAAGTGAGTTGAGGCACATTTTAAGATTTTGGAAGAAATATTTCTAAATTGAGTTTAATTGCTTAAAATGTCTTAAAATATGATGTTATAGACATATTTGAGCTTAAAACTCAATTTAAAATTAATTGAATTATAGTTTTAATATTAAAGTGTCTTAGGCCTAAGAGAAGAGAAAAATGATAGAATGTGTTTTAAGCTATGTTTTATATTATAAATACCTTAAAATGTGATTCTAATGTATGCTACATATTTTTATTTAGGTATTGAGTAGTTAGTCATTGCACCAACTTATTAGTGAATGATGCTAAAAAATTTTGAAAGGAGGTGGAGTTTTGGCTAAATTTTATGCATTAAAGAGATATGTACATACTTGAACACTTAATAATATTATTTGCATTGTTTTTAGTCATAACACATATAACGCATTGAATATAAAAAATGTGTTATAATAATTAAATGATAATATGTATGTATGTGTGGCATTGTTTGAAGTAACAATGTCTGTTTTGAATAATGTTATATGGTATTACTTTAAAAATAAATAAAAGTAATAATATGTGAAAAAAGAGAAAAATACAAATTTTGCATTAGGATGTAGAATAAGCTACATTTATAATGTATGAGGAAATGAGATTGATTATGAATAGTAGATAATAAAATATAATTGTATATTGCCTTATATACGGTCTAATTTCAGAATATTATTATTGGATAGTATGATGCCTTTAGGCGAGATACATTGGTGTCACTGATAGTATGATATCTTCGGACGAGACACACTGATGTCACTAATGAATGAGATAGTCAAAGACAATAATTCTAAAATTATAACAATATATAAGATTGTATGGACCCATTGCATGTATACGGACGATTGCTATGTTAATAAATTATATGTATGTTTTGCTTGACATTGAAATATAATGTATGTTATGATATTATACGTATAATATTATTTTTTGTTTGTTTATATCAAATTATGTATTACTAAGCAATATGCTTAGCGTGATTGAAATTCATCTCACAGGTGACATGGCTGATTTAGAGATTCCAAATAATATTGCTAGACCACACAGGATCTAGGTTATAGTTGTCATTTTGGTGATCGCCACGGATCAGAGCTATTTACATCTCATGCAAATATTTTAAACTTTATTTTTTAACTTTTTATAACGTATGTATAAATGTGGTCATAATGTAAATTATAATAAAATCTTCTTTTAGGTTAAATGTTAGAAGTTGAAAATGAGATATATGTATATATTAATATTTAAAATTGTTTGAATTTTTTTTTAAAATATTGGTTGATTTGGGCCGTTAGGCCATTTTGGAGAAATTGATATTTTATAAAGATATTTGAGAGTATATTTCATTGCAGGTTATGTAAGTTAAAATTTTGAAATTGTTCAATACATAGATAAAATTCTGATAAATTTTTTTCAGAGATTTTTAATATATTTTTTATTTGTCTTTTAAGTATGTTATGATTTTAAAATATTTTTATTATGAAAATGAGAATGTTTGTAAGAATAGAACTGTAATTTTTTTTATATTATATATGTATATTTTATATATACTGTTATATATATATATATTATTCATATATATATATATATATATATTAAGGTGTTATAAAATTACAACAGAAGAAGATGCTTAGAATGTTAGAGATCCCTAAAATGCAATTGACTATAATTACAAATCAAATTTAAGGTTGACGTTTGGAGATAATTTTAAGTCACTTGGCATGTTCTTGAACAACATATGAATAATGTTGCTGCACAAAAAGTTCTCTTTTTCCCTGCTTTTATATATTTAATAGATTTTGACTTTTCTAAATTTAAATAAAAATTCATTACATGTATATTTTTATTATATATGTTTAATGTTTTTGAAATTTAAGAGTTTGTTTTGATATTTTTGAGAGTAAAAAGAAGTGCGAATGTTTTTCTATTTTTTTTAGATATTTTACAGAGGAAATCATACCATATATTATTTTTTAACTTTTTTTCCAATTTATCACTCTTTTTTTTTATTTATAACTTTTTATTTCTACAATTTTATATTTTCTTCACTTTTTTTTTTTTAAAAAAAGGCGCTTTTCAACTTATTATTACTATTTCTTTTTCATTCATCTGTTGCGATTTTTCTTCTCCACATACATTGCTCGCTCTTTCTTTGTCTTCTCTATTTGCATATCATGTTTTAACTCTTTTTTTTTATTTGTTTCATCTCTAATCAATTATCTAACAAAACTTTATAATCACTTTCCTTTATCAAGTTTAACCCATGCATTCGAAGAACTTGTTCAAACTCATTTGTTAGGCTGATGGATTTAAAGTTGATATGTCTATGCCACCACTAGAACCACCAATGCCTACTAGATCACCACCACCACCACTGCCACTTATCGATCCTTGTAAGCCACTACTACTCTCAGTTGTAAATCCAATGTTTTCCAATCAAATATGATCTATCTTCAAGTTTGATAAGTTTCACTTGACTACTAGGGTGAAGATTCCATCTAAATTCACTTAGAATACTACTCTCTATATTGCCAGTGGAGAAGTAATACCACGAGCTAGTTTGTTACATTAACAAGTTTTTGACAGGGTTGGAAACTAGAGACAACAAAAAATGGATTTTTGATTTTGCAACTTGGAATATATATTGAATATATGGTTTTGATATGTATTTTTTCTATTATTTTATTTCTATTGTTTGTTTTTCATCAAAGTGAGGAATAAATTTAATTTCAATGTGGTTTCAAATATATTTGATTGATGTTTTTTTTTTTTGTTATTTAAATGTAATGTACATCATGTATTTGATAAAATATTTTAAAGAAATTATTTTTGTAATATTTCAATTTTTCAATCATATTTACTGTTATTTGAGTATAGAGGAAACTATCAGTAAACAGAACCTTATTAAAAAAATAAAATCTTTGTGCTGCTCTAAAAAATTTTGTTCTAAATCAAACTAAAACCTTTAACACAAAAAAATGGTTTAATAAGCCAACAAAACCCAGCACAGTTACAGTGACCAATGCTCACAATTTCAGTAAATTCTATATTTAGCTACTTTTCAGAAACAATACAAATAATTTAAGAGAAGATACAGTTAATTTTTAGAAAATTGGAGTATGTAATCTCAAGGCCTAAGAAAAAAAATAATAAAAAAGTTAAATAAAAAATGATGGCTTTAAATTTAGATGAGAAAATAATAAGAAAAGCATAAGAGAGGCTGCATTACAGGTCACAAAGAAGAAAACAGTAGATGATAAAATAATAACAATATATATATTATAAAAAAAATAATAATATATGTGATATATATAAAAATATATAATATATATCGATATATTTTAATTATATAATAATAATATATATAAATATATATATTATTATATATTATATATTTTAACTAAAAAATAATATTTTTATAAATATAGATTTCGTATTTTTAATAATATACGTGAGTATATATTATTTATATTTTTTTAAAATATGATATTTTTGTAAATTTTAGCTCTGTATTTTTTATTATCTAAGCATGCTGTTTTTTTTTTGAAAAAAAAAAGTATTGTTTAAAAATATTTTTGTAGTATTTTTATACTATTTTTAAAAATAATTTTTAAAGTTATTTTTATAAATATCCCAATTTTATACTACTATATATGTTCTTTTAATATTTTAATCGGGCTCGGCCTCAGGCCCAACTTAAGTAACTAATCCTTCCGAGATTATACTACCTGTACCAAATCATCGAGACCAGAATGGAAGACTAGTTCGTTGGGAATGTTGCTCCGTTCTGCTCGAGTAAGAGAAACGCTTGCGGCCGCCTCTCGGCTCTTCTCGGGGCAAGCGGCGGCCGAGGCGGAGAAGGCAAGTAAGAGCGGAGGCTCAGCCTTGAGTACAGGTGGCGGGGGAGACACGCTAGGAAGAAGACTGTTCAGCTTGGTGTACACGAAACGCAGCGCCTTAATTACTATACGGAAGTGGAAAACAGAGGGTCATACAAGTATCAACTTAATCGGATCGTTAGAGAGCTTCGAGAACTTAAGCGGCACAAGCACGCTCTTGAGGTCTGTTTGCCTCAACTCTTGTTTAATCTTAAAAATGTAGTTGTTTAAATTCAATCTTAGTATTTGGTTCCCTGGAAAATGTAGTAGTTTAATCGTTTAAATTTTGCAACTTTAATATTATCAAATTCAATGTTTGAATCTGAATAACTGATTGTGAGAACTTTTTTATATTTCAGATACGAGTATATGATATTTTTGGACTCTGATTTTGAGGTTTTTATTATTATAATGTTTCTTTTTTTTATTTGAGTAGGTTTGTGAATGGATGACACAAGAGCAAGATATCAAGCTCTTGCAAGGTGACTATGCTGTACATTTGGACTTGATTGCAAAGGTTCGTGGGCTAACAAGTGCAGAAAAGTTTTTTGAAGATCTTCCTGACGAAATGAGAGGTTGGCAAACCTGTACTGCTCTTCTTCATACTTATGTCCAGTATAAGTTGCTTAAAAAAGCTGAGGCTTTGATGGAAAAAATGTCCGAATGTAGTCTCTTGAAGAACCCCCTTCCGTACAACCACATGTTATCTCTGTATGTTGCAAATGGACAGAGAAGGCTTCTGGAATCATCAAGGAGTTGAAGAAGAACACTTCACCAGATGTTGTTACTTATAATATATGGCTGAGGGCATGTGTCTTGCAGAATGATGTAGAAACTGCAAAAAAAGTTCTTTTGGAGCTGAAAAAGGCGAAAGTTGATCCTGACTGGATAACATATAGCACATTAACCAACTTATATGTGCAAAATCAACTCCTCGAAGATGCAGCAACTACTTCCAAAGAGATGGAGAAAAGATCTTCAAAGAAAAATCGTCTTGCATTTTCTTCTCTTCTCAGTTTGCATACAAACATACGAAATAAGGATGGGATACATCGAATCTGGAATAAGATGAAATCATGCTTTCGCAAAATGAATGATGCTGAATATATTTGTATGATGTCTTCCCTTGTGAAGCTTGGCGAGATTGAGCAGACAGAGAATCTTTACACCGAGTGGGAGTCAGTTTCTGGAACTGGTGATCCTCAGGTGCCAAACATACTTCTTGCTGCTTATATCAATAGAAACCAGATGGAAGAAGCTGACAAATTTCACAATCATATGGTGCAAAAGGGCATTCGTCCTTGTTACACTACCTGGGAGCTTCTTACATGGAGTCATTTGAAAGAAAAGCAGATGGGAAAAGTTTTAGATTATTTTAAGAAAGCAATAAGTAGTGTTGAAAAATGGACTATTGACAAAAGGCTGGTCAGAGAAATATCTAAGAATCTCGAAGAGAAGGGAAATACTGTAGGAGCAGAGGAATTTTTGGTCATGCTTCGGAATGCTGGCTATGTGAATACAGAGATATATAATTCTCTTCTAAGAACTTATGCAAAAGCAGGTAAAATGCCTCTGATAGTAGCAGAGCGCATGAAGAAAGATAATATCAAGTTAGATGAAGAAACACACAGGCTTGTACAAACTATTAGCAACATGTGTGTGAGTGAAGTTTCTAGAAGTTTTGTGTCATGATGAAACACAATATTTTTTACTTTGTCAGCTTACTGGAGTATTTGGAAGTTTGTTTTTGATAATATCTTTGTTCAGTTTGATTATTGCTGTTATCAGTGGATGGCAATTGAAGAAGATAATGACAAACAGGCACACAAGACTGTGGTTCATGCACTTGAATTTAGTTGCAGATGTAAGAATTCTTTCAGATTGACTGAAGGGCAGATGTCCTTCTTACTCTTGTCTGGACAACATTTATGGTCTATTCTTTGGAGGGAGATAAAAGTAGCGGAAACTCATTTCAGATTGACATTGTATGGAATCATAAGGCAGCTTTCCCGGAAATTTTACTTGGTATCTAATTTCTTGCATCAATGGAAACTCGCCAGCTCATAAACTTGGTCAGAATGTCAGAAGCTCCAAATGATGAAGCGGTGTTATGGTCTAGGCCAAGATCAGGCTGGTTAAAATGCAATGTGGATGAAGCAAATTTCCAAAATAAAGGATATAGCGCATATGGCTGTATTCTTCAAAATGCAGCAGGTGAGTTCTGACGAGCAAAACATGGTGCTTTTTGTGGGATTTATGATCCAAAGTTGGCAATGACCTGGCTAAAGGGCAAAGGTGTTCATAGAGACAGATGCTTAGTTTTTTATTTAGGCATTGCGCGGGCAACAAAATTAATTTATAGTTAATTCAACTGTGGCAGATTGCAAGTCAGAGAAATTTTGCTTGCGAAGTAGTTTTTGTTAAATATCAGCGAATTCTGCTGCTCTGTCTTGCTAGAGGAGGGAATTCTAAGTTTTTTTTCGAGGGGTGGTCTTGCCATCCTCCTTCCTTTCCAATTGATGTTATGTTAAAGGATTTGAGATAAATTTTCTCTTTTATTATCAGGAAAAAAAAACCCTTAATAGTATTTTTTTTTCTCTGATTGCTTATCATGATTGAGCAGCAATTTGGCAGTTCGGATTCTAGCATATTTATTTCAATATTCAACAAGCATGTAAACAAAAAGATTTGTTGCTTTTTCTTAAGCTGAACTCAATGCTAGCTTTCCATATCATATACAAGTGTGATGTTCTTTATTCAAAGGATCAAGAATCAAATTCTATTATTCAAAACCTACATATATGGATATACATAAGAAATACTTTGAAGGGAATGAATGAGTATTAAGCTTTGAATCTCTAATTCCATGCACTGCTGATGATTTAAGCACTATATTAGATCAATGTATGAGACGACAATTTTTTTTTTCATGACTAACTAATTACAGTTCTTGACATGAAAAAAAAAAAGTTAAAAACATTCAGGTTTCTTGGCAAATTGTGAGTAATAGAGAAAAGCAAGCCTCTTCCACTCGCCTCTAATTTTCAAAATTCCATAGTGAAAAGTGTAAGAAGCTACTCAAAATTATTATTATTATTATTATTATTATTATTGTTATTGTTATTATTTTAATCTCTTGTCAATTTAAAAAGGTAAATAATTTGATTTATTTGGAAAGAAATTAGTTATAGTAGAAAACCTTTTTTTTTTTGAGCCTGAGTAGAAAACTTGTTGACTAGAGACGTTTCAATGTCCAAACACCACAAACAAAATAAATAAAAGTGAAGAACTATAAAAAATAGTTGACCCACGTCTTCAGTTTCTTTCCCGGTAAAATAGCGAATATTAACAGTATATTTGGTTGTATAAAAATTTTAAAAAAATTAACTAAATTATTTTATTTTAAAAAAACTAACTAAATAATTCTGATGAATAAAAAAATATTATATTTATTTGTAAATAATTTATATAAAATAAAATATTGAGTCTACTAAATTTTATTAATTAGTTGGTAAAATATTTTATTTAGAGAAGAGTAAAAAAATATTTTACCAGAAAAATAAACTGAGGGATCCATGTATTAAAAGATAATTATACTATTAATTTAAAATATAATAAAACAAAAAATAGATATTATAAAAATAGTTTAGATATTACTTAAATTTTTTATATAAAGTTAGATTATAACAAAAATAAATTAATATTTTTATAATTTATTTTTTAATATTTTATTTCATTTTTCAAATATAATCATATAATTTTTTTCAATAAAATATAATTTATATAATATATATCTATAAAATATATTTTCAATAACTAATTTTTTTAATAATTTATCAAATAAACATATTAGAAAACAAATATAATAAAAGGAAGAGTTGCTCTTCTCTTGCCCCTTGTTAGATGTGTTAAATGAATAGTGAATAGTGTGTGGTGCAGGTACCACAAATTCCCAAACCAACCATTTCTAATATGTTAAAAGAGTTTCGTGGGTTGGTTTGGGTGGTTAAGAAGAGACGCAGCCTGTTTTTAATATCTATATCCGGATTGGGAATCATAATAATTATAATGATAATTAGTACAATAAATTCAAGTTATTTCATTAGATAAAATGACTCATTAGCTTTGAAATCAATATTTTAAACATGATTTTCAAAATAATATGAGCTATATATGATTCTCATAATTTTTATTGTAAAGTTATATGACACCCTAAAATTTTCAAATAACTTATTTAATCCTTCAACCTTTTAATTTTTTATACATTTAACACACAGACACACAAAAATCTCTAAGGCAGCTAACGAGTTAAATTGTTGAAAAATTCAATTAAAAAAATTGCTATTAAAACAAAAAGAACAAAATATAGAATCAATAACAATGAAAAAATTAAAAAGAAATGTTACTAAAACAATAAGAATAAAGTTTAAAAAAGAAAGGGGAAAATGCGGATGACTATTAAACGTCATTATTTAACTAGAGATTCTTAATTTTTTTACACGTGTATATATATATATAATTAGAAAATATATAGGATTTAAATAAGTGATCATCAGTCATGGCTCTTTGAATAATAAAAAAAACGTAATATCTATTTTCAAATTCAAATTAATTTTTTAAGAAAATAATAAAAATTTCAAGAAAATGATTATTTATAAGTACGTATTATTGGAGCAGTAGACATTACGTGAACGCTGAAACAACACAAATACAAATAGGGGTTTACCCAACCCAACCCAACCAATGTCCACCTCTTATGCATATTGGTTCTAATCATCATCATCATCATCATCATCATCATCATTATTATTATTATTATTATTTAGGTCCATTTAAATAAAATCCTAATAGTCATTAAGTTTTGTTAGGATAGTGTTTGAAATATTCTAAACTATAATTGTATAAAGTATATTAGTATTAAACTGGGCAAAATTAAAAAAAGTTAATATATAACAAAATAAAATTATATTAATATATTTTCTATAAAATTTCATTTAAATAAATTTGAGATTAATTATAATATAATATGATTCAAAACAAATAATAACATTTAATAATTTAATAAAAAATATATCTAATAATATATTAAATTAAATTACAAAAAACTTATTTATACATTACATTTATAATTTATCGATCATCAACGTAAATTAAAATCTTTGATCTCATTTTACTTATCACCTTTAAATGAGTAACATAAAATTTTTCATATGTAAATATATATCTCTTTAAAAATAATCTCATACGAAATAATTATTTATAAAACTTTTATTAATAGTCATGATAAAAAATAATATTATTAAAAACTACCTTAGCTGAAATCTGAAATTTAAAAAGTATTATTATATCATATCGAGTTAAATGTCATTATTACATCATATGGAGTTAAATATCATTCTTAAAATGAATACTTTTTCTCCGACTATATTTTCAAATAAAGGTCTTGCTTTAATAACTCAATTCTCAAATTTTATAATAATTAATCTTGTATCATATTATATAATCATGATGATTGATCTATATTTCTCAATAATATTATACAAACATCAACCTTTATAATGTAATAGAGTGATTTAAAATTTTAAAATATTTAACACTACTTAAAAATTTTAGCGTATGTACATATTTTAAAGACCCAAATATATTATCAGACATATAAATTATATCATAACTCAAATATAATTTCTCAAGATTAATCGTACACTAATTGATTGATTAGGCAAAAAATTATAATTTATCACTTATTAAATATGAAATTCTAAATTCATTAATATGTGATAATGTATATCAATATTATCAACAGAATTAAAATTTAAAATATGAAATTTAAAATTTTTTATAAATTTTTATTCAAACAAAATAAGCTTTTTTTTTCTTTTAGATTTATTCAGATAAAATGAACTTCTTTCTTTATATTTATTCAGACAAAATGAACTTTTATCTTTAGAACATACTAAGTGACAGTTCAATATTGATACACTTAGCTTGATACTATGAAAAATTACTCTCATTTTTTATAATACATAATAAAAATTCAAAAAATGAATAAATCACAGAAAAGAAATTTTAAAAAAATTAGATAAAATTGCATAAAAGGAATACAGCAAGACCAAACAAAACGTAACTATATTGCTAGATATAGCAATCCTGTAAGAGAGGGACAACTACAATTACATAAGACTTTACATAAAAATTAAAAAGAATATAGCAAGACTACACAAGAAGCTATTATACACGTTGAGGCATATTTTAACGGCAAGTTTATCTCTCTAAAGAGATTTACATTTAATTTCTTCTTTCCCTATATTAAAAAAAAAAGAAATTATTATAATGCTAAATTAACACAATTATGCCTATTCTAAGAGCGACAAAACACCAACAATGCAGAAAACGACGTAGTTTGATAGAGAGACAAAAATGTAATACACGCGCTTAAAAAAGGTGGAAATTATATTCCACTAAAAAAAGCCCCACAATCTATAAGTTTCTCTCTCTTCCTTTCCACGTAACTGCTTAGTTGAGTTGCAGGTTAGAAGTTGGAGCTTAAAAGCCTTCCCCTTCTTTTTCCATCTCTTTATCTCTACCCTCCCAATTCCCTAAAACAACTAAGAAACTTGAAACAAGAAAGAACCTGAAACCATAATAATTCTCTTTCTTTTTCTTCCTTTCTTGTGTGGGTGTTTAATGGCTTTTAATGAAGAAGGCGAAGTTGAGTTTGAAGAAGGCATCTCATGTTCTCGATGAAGCAATAAGGGAAACCAAGGTACTAACTACTTAATCACTTTTTTTAACCTCTTTATATCTCTGTTTTAGGGTCGAATTATAATATTCACTGATGGCTTCTTTCAGATTTTGGTTTACGCTTATTGTTATTGTTATGTATATGTTCTGTTTCATAATGTAGGAATATGGCAATAAGCGCCAAGAGCTCCACCATCAATATCCTAATCTTAATAAACTACCTCTTCTGCAGCCACACGAATTGGTATAAACATCTTTCTTATTGTTCCAATGAATTTTGATTCGACGTTGTTCGAATTGTTTCAAGAGGTTTTATCTGTGATTTTTCTAGAAATTTAGACCATAAGCATTGAATTTTGGTAATATGTTTGTGTGTAAGTGGCTGGATTGTTAAGAAAGGAAACTGAGCTAAATATGTAAATGTTAGATGTGCAATAATAATTATCTAGCAGGCAAACATCAAATATTGCTATTTTCGGGCTGATATGTGTCGACGAGGAATGGTGTCACTTCGAGTGGTGATAATAAGGCATCTATACATTTTTGATGGATACACAAATAATAGACGCTGCCATATTTTTGACCCTATTTTATGATCTTATTCATTCAGGCCCATGCAATTATTGGAAGTCGGATGAATCCCTTTGTTTGCAAGTGAACATTAAATTATTATTTTACTTATAATTACTAGCGTATTTATGCATAGACCCTTCACATAAAATGTAAACAAGGAGCTACGATTGTAATTTCTAAGTAAATAAACTTAAAAGACTAATATGAAATTTTCCCAAAAAACAAGAATGATTACACAAAATATAATAATATACCAAAGGGTAGTATCTTCATTTTCAAGATTTATTTATATGAGTATTTTTTTTAGCCTGGATTTATATGAGTAATTAGGTGTGACTAAATATATTTTATTGACGATTTTTTCCTCTAGCAGATGCAAGCAATGAGCATTGGTTCTTAGAAATACCCAAAGCTTAACTTTAATCAATTTAAAAACTCATGATGGACTTAACTGGGCTTTCTGGAATAGTTGATTTAATTTTGTTTGTTAAATTGTTTCCATTAAATTTCTACATGTATATAGATCTAACCAATAATTTTTGTTCTGTTGGCAAGAAATCTCGTGCATGCTTATTTCTGAAACCAATTTTGCTGCTTAATAGAAGGGAAACATTGATGATTTCTTTCAGGCTGGTTTTCTTGTAGTAATGAACTGATTTTTACTCACCTGAATGTTTCTCAGCGCTCAAAATCCAGTCCTGGACCTCATTGCAGGACAAGGTACCCTACTAATTGGGCATCAGGAGGACCTGGACTGCAAGCTATTTTTCCAGATTCCAGACAAAAATCTTGCGGAACTGGAGTTTTTCTTCCTAGAAGGGCAGGCTCCAACTTGCAATCTGGCAAGAAGCCAGGCATATATGTGCAAATTATAAACTAATGGACTACATGACAAAACACTGAGTGAAAATGAAAATGATACGAATAATCATGAATAGCAGAACTTGGGCATTAGGAATGTTAGTGTTGTTACTGATGTTTGCAATAACTCTGCAGCTTGCTCTCCTGTTCTTCTACCTGCGAGCGTTGTTCAAGCTCTCAACCTCAATGTCCATGAAATTGGCCTGCAAATATCACGCCGCCAAGGTTACTCTTGATAATTTTAACTCCTCTATTATACGTTGCTTTTTGGTGCAATGGGATTGATATGTTATCAATGTCATGCAGATGCCAAGAATAACTCAAAAGTTGGAAACTGTAATTCAATAAAAAAATAAAAATGGCAAGGATGCTTCAGCACAATGCTATATTGTATCACAGAACGAAAAGTCTTCACCCGAGATATTTCTTCCCAAAGAATGGACTTATTAGCTAAATGGGCTGCTATACCAGAATTCCATAAAAGCAGAAAACTCACGTCTAGTTGTGCTGTTTAAACAACAATTAGTTGTGCAATGTAAATTAAATAATGACAGCACAATAGGATCTACCTATTCATTTACATGATAATCTATCATCTACTGCGCAATAGGTTTGTAGACATAGGACTGAGTTACGGGTTGATTTTAATTCTTTTCAATGTCTAATAATATTCAAGATGTGAGCATTTCTTAATTTCACTGCTTCAAAATTCACCAGTGATTGCTTATCACTCATATTAGTTACCTATGCATCTTAGTAAATATCCAGCAGATAATAGCTCCCTCAAACTAAAAAGGAAAAAATGAAAAAGAATCAGACAGGCAATAGATCTGTGTGCTCATAAACTAGAGGTTATTTGTGACATCAAACAACAAAGAACTTGAACTATAAATTTTTTAGCTAGAAAAAAGTTGCAAGACAAGAACTTACACTAACTAAAGACCTACTACGGCAATGGCTTTGAACATTGATTGAACTGTGCACAGTATATCTTGATTTTTGTTCTAAACTTTTGGAAAATGCTACAGCCCTTAAAATGAAGAAACAGCTGCTCTAACAAAGATGAGGAAACTTTTTCATTCTTCTGTTGGGGTCTGTAATGCAAGTCCCCTAACAACATGGCGATACTGAAACCTGAAAGAGAACATTAGATAGATCATCTTTGAGATACCAATTTGGGGTTGTACAACTTTGTGAGACCAACAGACAAAAATTTGTTCACACCATTCCCACCCTTTTTACAAGATTTCAAATCAAAGCATTCTCTCTAGTAATATCTTAAGCTGCCAATAACACCAGTATTTATATTTGAATTAAACTAACAGAAAATAGCTATCATGTTTAAATTATTTTGAAGATTTTTCTTGAAAAACTGTTCATAAGCAAAGTGGAATACATGGCAAATTTGCTGTATTAATCCTTGGTTATGTATAAAATCTTATTAGCTTATTATTTCATTTCATTAAGCAATTTGAAATGAACCAATACCTTGTATCATTTCGGTTTAAGATCTTTACAAAATTAAAAGTATATAGGGTTGGTGAACACTAGATACCACCATTTGAAACATCAATCATACCAGATAAACTCATTTGAAGCGGAAACCCTCAAGCGAATCGAACTGTTTGTCCGGAAAGCATAATCTGGAGCATCCGTATCCATATCTTTGCTTTTGCACTTTAGTCGAAATCTGACGGGTACAATCTGACACATAGAGAACACTGTTTTAATATATTTTTTACCTATTATATATAAATTTAGGACATATGAAATTTCAAATACAATGCATGAAGCTCCTAATCAAAGTTCCTTTTTTTTTTCATTTGATAATGCTTGCAGAATAAGAATGAGAGATGCAAGCTCCCATTTCATGATCACAGATACTGCAATTTGATCAGAATCAGAATTCAGAAATTTTCAGGACTTAGCAGGGAAAGATAGATGTAATTTTGATTGGAGAAAGATACATGTGCATGCATAACTAACTCGTACAAGAAGGCTCAGAAAATTGACTACAAGGATGCCAACAGATGATAAATATTGCACACCTAAATTTAGTGCAATTGGCTAAACCCAGAGTGCCACAAAATTTAAATCCAATGAAAAGTCAAATTATAGCAAATTAGATTTGTACAACATAAATTAAACTTGTAAGCGAAGCAGAACCCTTCATCTTAGCATGATTTATGAACTATAAGAATGGCAGTATACCCATCTACTACCAATAATTTTTTAGGATTCAACACCTGTGCAATTAAAACCATAAAGCACTTGATTCAACACTCGTGCAATTAAAAGCATAGAGCACTTGATTCAACACTCGTGCAATTAAAACCATAAAGCACTAGCTATTTGTGCAGTTTGATCTTTACCTTTTTGCTATATCTGAAGTCACGTTTTGGAAGAAAATGAAGAGGCTGATTGAAAGAAGATGGGGCTTTTACCAATAGGAACAACTTAGTAGGACCTCAGAAAAAAAAAAAAAAAAAAAAAAAAAAAAAGCAGCCCGGTGCACGAATGCTCCCGCAATGAGCGGGGTCCGGGGAAGGGTCGGACCCATTGGGTCTTTGTACGCGGCCTTCCCTTGCAATTAATTGCAAGAGGCCGTTTCCACGACTCGAACCCGTGACCTTAGGTCACACGGCGACAGCACTTACAGCTGCGCTAAGGCTCCCCTTCTGACCTCAGAAAAAAAGAAAGGGAAAAATCAGTTTGAACTTTCAGTAGATATATATAAAATGACTGTATTTGTTTTACCAGATACCTGGGTAGGAACCAGAACTGGCGCCCTTTGTGATCAGTGCACGAATAGCCTGTCAAACAGAAATATAGACCACTAAAATCCCCAATTTTTTTTAAAATTTTTGAAGTCCAAATGAATTTGGAACCTTTCTTGAAAGCCCTTCTCTGCTTTGCTTTTAACAAAATCATTTGCACTTATGAGGGCAACTTTTCCAGGTGAAAAGCACAACTCATATACATAATGGGGTCGAATTGGACTAGCTGCAAGAGCCAAAATGAAACTCTGGAGACCGGGAATCTCACTAATCATCAGTTGCAATGCACTTTCAAGGCCGTTAACTGCATTCATCAACTTCTCGTATCTTCTAATCCCACATTTGACCTCTCTCATTCTGCCAACATGTTTTCTTCTAATAGGGGCTTTTGCTTCAGTTTGTGCAAGAGTCATCTCCTATTAGTTTGACAATTAGTAGAATGCTAAAAAAGACCTACATAATACAAGTCCGATTGAATGGAGATAAACATACCAAACCCTGATACTCCTCTTTCAGGGTATCAAATTCTACACCAATATCATGCAAAACGCTGCGTATAAGAAAACGATCGCCAGAAAAACATGCATTGTCAAATTCGTTTCTGTAACCCTATCTATACAACTAATGAAGAAAGAGATAGTATTAAATATTTTATTCAAATCTACGATCTACACTCAAATTAAGCAAATTACAAAAGAAATTGGACATAAATCTTATCTAAATCCAGTGATTAAATCGAAGGAAAAAAATAGGAGAAATGGAAGCAGCAGAGAGAGTAACTTACGAAGGGATCTGCTGGTGCATGTACAGAACGAAGCCTATAATGTCTTTAATGACATGGAACATCAATGAATTGTCAATAGACTCTGCGTTGGTTTCAATGTCTGTGTGTTCCATCTCTGAGCTTCCTTTTCCTTCCATTATTATTGTTATTATTTTTTTTCAATCAGAGCTCAGAAAAAAAAAATGAAAAAGTGAAAGAATTTCTTTGAGTTTGCCTATTTGAATTGAAACTTTGATGCAAAAGAATATCTCAGCAGCACTGGTTAGGGGGTATGTATGACATTTAACAGATATTTGGGTGAAACCGTAAAGGTACAAATGAATTAGCATCACCGTAATTTTTTACTATGTTTCTAACGAAAGACTGTATAAAAAGATTCTCAATATTTTTTATATAAATATAAGTTAAAATTTAAAATTTATTTTGACTTATTTATATTTTTAAAATTTTAAAAGATTGATAAATTAATTTTTTTTTGTTAACAAGAAATTAACCGCTGTTAATTTTCTATTTAGTTTTTTATTAAAAGGTATAAATATATCTTTTAAGTTTATATAAAAATACAGATTTTGCTTAATTATACATTAAAATGATATTTTTACGTAATGAATCAAATATATTTAAAAATATTTTTATTAAATAAATTAAAATTATTATTTAACACTTTTTTAAATTAGTGGCAAAATTAGGTAGAATCGTGTGGGGTTGACGATCCCTCTTTACAGACTACCATAAACACTTATAAACAAGAGTTTCCTTGGCCATTAGTGGTTTCTCCATTTGCCAAGCCCCCTGTATAAGGTTTTGTAGAGAAGAGGGGTTGTGAGTGTGAGGGGTTGAAGACAACCCCTCGGGCAATTTTTCAAATTTATCATTCGTTTTATTTTTTTTTTTTAATAATTGAATGTTGAAACAACATCATTTTATCATCAACACATTAAAAAAATAAAAAGAAGAGGTATATGGGAAGGAGAGAGAAGCATCAACTTCTAAAGAAGCTTTTGGGCAGAGAAGTAGAGTAGCCGACCGACCACTAGTCCAAGAATAGACTCCGATTGACTACCAACTCCATCTTAGACGACCGACCTACCAGCAACTCTGATGAAGGCTGTGGAAATTTTGCCCCTAGTGAGATCTCTAGTTCCGCCATTGCTTCTAATGAGCTTTTAAAATCATTAGTTCACATTATATATATTATATGTTATGTCATTATTATCATATATTTAAGAGATTTTTTTTTAAATCTTAAAAAATAAAAATATTTTGAAAAAAAATAATTTTTTTAAAATTGTTCCTAATTTTCAATTGAAAATTAAAAATTGATATTTTTAAAATAAAAAATAATTTCAATTGATCAATTATATGGTATATTTTTAAAGCTAATTAAAATTTAATTTTTAAAATAAAATAATTTTAATTGAAAATTAGGAGCAATTTTTTTAAAAAATGGATATTTTCAAAATAGTTTTATTTTTTAAAATTTTTAAAGAGATCTCTCGAATATATCATCGTAATGACATAATATATCTGATGTAATATGTGTATATATAATGTGAATTAATAATTTTAAAAGTTTATTAAAATAAGTATTAAATAATAATTTTAATTAAAATATTATTCAATACAAAATAATCTTAAATATGTGTGATTTATTTACAAATAAGTATAAATATTATTTTTAGTACATAATGGAGCAAAATATTATCCTTAACAGAGCCATTTGTATTTAGCTTCCCAATCTACATTAGGAAAACTCTAACTTATAAACCTTTCCTCCTTCCCACTTGCTGGTTGCATAAGGGCATGTCAATGCATCATTAAACTCCAAAGCTTTTAGCATAATGTGGATCGTAGGTTGAGACGGAATTTGGAAATCTGTATCAAAGAGACATCTAATCTTCTAATTCCATATCATCCAAATTGTTGTAGAAATAACTAACTTCCAGTCCAGTAACCCATCCCTCCCCATCTCATGTTTCAAGTTAAGCCGCAACCATATTTGAAGGTCAGCAGAGAAAGCTGCACACTATGGCTTTGATCAATGAGCTACTTCCAAACCTGCTCACTGAATTATAGTCTCGCAAGGCATGCAAAATCGACTCACTAGATTCATTGTGCCTACTGCAATCATCATTATTAGTCAAGTGTCTATGAGCTCTTTCTGCATTTGTTAGAATTTGATTTATGAGCTACAAGCAAAGGAACATGTTGATCTGTTGTGGTATATTATTAAGCTTCCAAAGGCCTTCCCCATCTCGGCCAGCAGGCTGCCAACCATCACTACAAATGAGCTCTAAAGCAAACTTTGCATAGGAACTGTTAAAGAAAAGAGCTATGTATGAGTTAAACTTGGTGGCGAAAGTCATCTTTCTCAATATGCCTGTGGGATCAAGTCTAAGCAAGGCATAAGCAAAAAGGCAAAGGGATAAGATGCGATCGAGGTTGCAGGATAAATTTCTCCCCCCTATTAGACCCAAAGCTTGTTCCAAAAGTTCACTTCATTTTAAAGGATAGATAGAGGGAAGAGAAGTGTACAAGAAAGCCTCTACTCCTAACAATTGCGGAGATCTACTAATTGTTTATTCGAAATGGCTTGAACGAATCCAACTAAGAATCCCTCGCTGATGAACTTATGGCCTACAACTCTTATCCTTGGCCCTATTCTTCTTGGATATTGTGCTAACTGGGTGAATGCCCTTCTTTTTCAATAAAATGAGCCTTCGAGTTGGCTATTAGGCAAGAGTCTTTACCTTAGCATCATACACTGTCTCAATTCGTACTTTTTTACAAACTTAAAGGATATATTTATATTTTTCAATGAAAATTTTAATTTAGATAACGATAATTAGCTTTCCATTAAAAATAGGTTAATTTGTCAGCTTATTAAAATTTCAAAGATATAAATGAGTCAAAACATATATTAAATTTGAATTTAAACCCTGGCACAAACTTTTGAGGTATTTTTGCACTTTTTCCTATTTCTAACATATGTAAATGGTGAAGTTACCGTAAAATATGTCTGGATTATGGACATATGATAATATGATAATACATCTTTTGAACAGTGAAATTTCATATTATTAAACATAGAATGTTCTAGTTTTCTCTCTCCTTTCCCTTCTCAAAGAAATTTTCTCTCATCTTTTCTCCTTCCTCTTTGAAGTTTCAGTTCTGAATTTTAGTTGGCCATTTTGTTGACGACAACCTTAAATCTTCATTTTTTTCTATAATTTAATTTTAATTTTTTAAATAATTTTATGGTTTGGATTAAATCTATCTCAGATTTGGACCTCTCAAGCTCGTTTTTGTTATCCATTTTTTATCGTGATATGTTTTAAATTTGGAGATCTAATTTTTTTTTAAAGCAATTATATAATAACTCCAAAGGTTAAAATATTTTTTGGTGTAAATTATGCTTTTGGAATTAAGTCGGGTAAAATCATAAAGGGCAATAAAACTCTTATCACTGAATTTTAATGCAGCTGCATATCTAAAGAATCGAACTCGAGACCTTTGACAGAAGTCCATATATTTTGGCATTTCACGATTATCTCCTTCAACTCAGAAGTAAGTAAATCTTCTTAATCCAAGTGGTTTGATTTTTGTAGGTTTTCTCTTGTATTATGCCCTTGGTTGTTACCCAAGGAAGAAATAGTATTAGTTCCTTAGTCTGGCCTTTCTTCTAAGCTCATTTTCACTGATTTATAAAAGCCTTTTTTCAAAGATATCTATTATATCGGTTTGTTCCATCACTTTCATCAGTACAATCATTTGAGGATGACTTGTGAATTTTTTTTTTCATATCTTACTGGCTACCACCTTTAGAGAAGTTTGCTCAAGGCTATAGTCCTTTCTATGTTGGGTAGTCTTATGTTTTGTGATGACCGTTATGTAAGAAATCTCGAAGTCTTTGTTCTGTATCCTGTCAAATTTTATTGTAGTTCTATGCTATGTTAATAATTGTCTTTTATTTGCTAAAAAAATTCATATTGTTTTCTTTTAATTCTGGCTTGAAATATTCATAAAAAGAAAAAAACCTGAAATTTCCCCTTTTTTTTTTGGAAAATCATCAAAAATATACATTCATTAAAACTCTTAATATTTTATAAACTCCCTTAACCTTAGATGACCTCAAAAAGACAAAAATATCTTTAAATCTAATAAACAATTCTTTATTTTTTTATTTTGAAACACCGTCAATCATTTTCTCTTCATTTTATCAATTTTTCTTTCTCTTTCACTAATATTCTACAATCTTTATTTCTATTTTATCAAAATTTTATATTTATTCTTTATTATTTGCAATACGATATTCACTGATGCATTAAATCGGTAAGTTGGAGTTTTTTTTTTCAAATCAAGCTATAAAAAATAAAGATTATATTTTTAACTATACATGTATATTTGAATTATTATAATTATAATATTTTATAAGAAACTTTTGAATTTTATTGTGTTTAACCATAATCTCTGTCTCTTTTCTTTTTTTCCTTTTATTCTTTTATTTTAATTTTTAGACTATTAAAAAATTAAATAGAGTGGTATGTAGGTTACTAGATTGTGTTTGAAGTAATGTTATATAATTATAGAGGTTCTTAGGATTTGTTAGTAGATTATAATGTGCAGTTAGGGATTATTAGAGATTGTTAGGGGCGATTAATATAAGTTAAATAGTGTTAGTCCTAACTACCTCTAACTTATCCTAACTCACATCAAATTACCTTTAATTGATATTGAAAATAATTCATTATACAACCTAAGTCAATTTGCATGCTTTTATGTTTAAAAATAATCTATCATATTTATTTTAATTTTTAAAGAAAAAACTAAAAGAATTGCCCTAATTCGCCATAACTTACATCAAATTGCTTCTAATTAATATAAATTATATCTCTAAGATAATTTATATATTTTTATCTGAAAATAAAATATGTCTCATTTAATTTTACTTTTAAAGAGAAAAAAAATTTACAAACATATCATGACTCTCCCTAACTTGTATAATCCATATCAAATTACTTCTAATTGACAATAAAAATTATCCATTATATAATCTAAGATAATCTATATATTTTTATATTTAAACAAAATATGACAAATTTATTTTAATTTTTAAAGAAAAAAGCTAAAAGAACTGTCCTAACTTATTATTACTCACATCAAATTGCTTCTAACTGGCATCAAAAAATCTTTATTATACCTCTAAGATAATATGTATACTTTTTTTTTAAAAAATAAAATATGTCTTATTTATTTTAATTTTTTAAGAGAAAAAAATATATAAATATGCTCTAACTCCACATAACTTGCCCTAACTGATATCAAATTACTTATAATTAACATTAAAAATTATTCATTATATAATCTAAGACAATCTATATATTTTTATATTTAAATAGAATTTATTTGATTTATTTTAATTTTTAAAGAAAATACCAAAAGAATTGTCCTAACTCTCCATAACTTACCATAACTCACTCCAAATTACTTCTAACTAGCATAAAAATTCTCCGTTAAATCTCTAAGACAATTTGCATACTTTTATCTAAAAATAAAATATGTTCAATTTATTTTAGTTTTTAAAGAGAAAAAAACTTACAAACATACCCTAATTTTTCCTAACTTGCCCTAACTCATATCAAGTTACTTTTAATTGACATTAAAAATTATTCATTATATAATCTAAAATAATCTACATATTTTTTTTATTTAAATAGAATCTTTCTGATATATTTTGATTTAAAAAAACTAAAAAAAATGTTATAACTCGCTATAATTTACCCTAACTCATATCAAATTGCTTTTAACTGGTATCGAAAATTTTTTATTATACCTCTAAGGTAATCTACATACTTTTATCTAAACATAAAATATATCTGATTTATTTTAATTTTTTAAAAAAAGGGCTAAAAGAACTGTCATAACTTGCCATAACTCATATCAAATTGCGTCTAACTGGCATAAAAAAATTATCCATTATAATTTTTAAGATTATCTATATGCTTTTGTTTGTAAAATAAAATTTGTCTAGTAAAATTTATTTGATTTATTTTAACTTTAATAATAATTTTACTACTGCTTTTGATAACAGATGCAACATACTAGTAAAATGAGGTATGATATATAGTTGTTGTTGGGAATGAAGCCATAATAGATTCACATGTCAGAATTCAATATCAATTCATTCTGCTTCATAAGTTACAAGTACTTAGACTACTCAGAAATAAATTATACATTATTATATTTTTTATTTATAATAAATATTAGAAGGTGCTTGATGTGTAATTTATAAATTGTTATATTATTGTATAATTGTGATGAAGACATATTATATAATTTATATTATTCGCTAATGAATTTTTTGCTATGACTTATTTGTGACTTGTTTCAGGTTTGTACATAAAGATAGAGTTATGACATTTTTAAATTTTAACTTATGGATATTGTTTATTTATTATCTTCATTAAAATTTGAAAGGGAAATAAAAATGAGGCTAATGTGTTGATCATATTAAGTTTTAGGCCCGTCAGAATGCATATAAATAGAGTTAGGGCAAGTTAGGTAGAGTTATGACATTTTTAAATTGCACCAAAGTAATATAAATTAAACTTTTGCTATAACTTAAAATACTAACCATTTAAAATTGAAAAGACAATACAAATCCAGTTCAAATATTTAAAACATAAATAATTACACCATGCATATGTACATACATCTACATCATATACTATTTATTTATATCATATAGTAAGTTATTCATGTCTCATCATCATTGTGATATAAATCAATATCTTTATGTGCTATATTGTATCATAAATAATATATAATGGTGTATCGCATATGTTTCATATTTTTCTGATTGTATTATCAGATATCACAATTTAGAGACATGAAAAATTCAATCAATTTATCAATAAATATTTCGCGATCTGACTTGTTAATATAATATAAATTCAGCATTCATATTATAATCAATACAATTTAAGAATAATAAATTATTATTAAAGTAAGTGCCTTACCAATTCTACTGTAGACATCTCAACTTTTCAATTATAAGTAAAATAATATCAGTTAGGGCAAGTTAGGTGGAGATAGGACATTTCTAAAAGTTTTTTTTCTCTTTAAAAATTAAAATAAATTAGATAAATTTTATTTTTCAAACAAAAGCATATAGATAATTTTAAAAATTATAATATAAAATTTTTGATGCCAGTTAGAAGTAATTTGATATGAGTTAGGAAAAATTATGATGAGTTAAGACAACTCTTTTAGCTTTTTTTTCTATATAAAAATCAAAATAAATATTATAGATTCTATTTAAATATAAAAATATGAAGATTATCTTATAATATATGATAACAATTTTTAATGCCAATTAGAAGGAATTTGATATGAGTAAACTTTTTTTCTTTTAAAAAATAAAATAAATGATATTTATTTTATTTTTAGATAAAAGTATGTATATTATCTTAGAGGTATAATGAAGATTTTTTATGCCAGTTAAAAATAATTTGATGTGAGTTAAGACAAATTATAATGAGTTAGGGCAGTTCTTTTTACCTTTTTTTTTTAAAAAAAATCAAAATAAATATGAAAAATCCTATTATAATATAAAAGTATGTAGATTATCTTAGATTATATAATGAATAATTTTCAATGCCAATTAGAAGTGATTTGATATGAGTTAGGGCAAGTTAGGAAGATTTATGATATGTCTGTAAACTTTTTTTCTCTTAAAAAATTAAAATAAATGACACATTTTATTTTTAGATAAAAGTATGCATATTATCTTAAAGGTATAATGAAGATTTTTTGATGCTAGTTAGAAGCAATTTGATATGAATTACGATAAGCTATGGTGAGTTAGAGTAGTTCTTTTAGTATTTTTTTTTAAAAAATAAAAATAAAAATGTTAGATTCTATTTAAATATAAAATCATGCAGATTATCTTAGATTATATAATGAATAATTTTTATTGCCAATTAGAAGTAATTTGATATGAGTTAGGAGAAGTTAAGACATGTCTGTAAAATTTTTTCTCTTTAAAAATAAAATAAATGAGATATATTTATTTTCAAATAAAAGTATACAAATTATCTTAGAGGTATAATGGAGATTTTTTGATATTAGTTAGAAGTAATTTGATGTGAGTTAGGATAAGTTATAGCGAGTTAGAACAATTCTTTTAGCCTTTTTTTTAAATAAGAAAAAAAATCTGACAAATTCTTATTAAACATAAAAGAATGCAGATTAACTTAGATTGCATAATGGATAATTTTTAATGTTAATTAAAAGTAATTTAATGTCAGCTAGAGCAAGTTAGAAATAGTTAGAACTAACACTCTTTAACTTATATTAATTATCCCTAATTATTTCTAATAATCTCTAATTGCACATTATAATATACTAACAAGCCCTAACAACCTCCATAATTATACAACATGACTTGAACACAATCCAATAACATTCATACCACTCTATTTAATTTTTTAACAACTTAAAAATTAAAATGAAAGAAAAAAAAAAGAAAAGAGATAAATTATGGTTAAACACGATAAAATTCACAAGTTTCTTATAAAATATCACAATTATAATAACCCAAATATACATGTATAGTTAAAAATACAATCTTTATTTTTTATAGCTTTATTTGACAAAAAAACTCTAACTTACTGATTAATGCAACAATGGATGTCGTATTACAAAGAATAAAGAAGAAATATAAAATTTTAATGAAAAATGGAGATGGAAATTATAGAATATTAATAAAAGAAAAAAAAATTGATAAGATGAAGAGAAAGTAATTGGCGCCGTTTTAAAATGAAAAAGGAAAAAAATATTTATTAGGTTTAAAAATATTTGTCTTTTTGAGGTTATTTAAGGTTAAGAGAGTCTAAAAAATATTAAAAATTTTAATGAAGATATATTTTTGGTGATTTTTCTTTTTTTTGGGCAGAAGTAATTATTTCCGGTTTTAATTTTGAATTAAGCTCTTGGTAAAACAAAAAGACGATAAAAAAAAAGAAACTGAATCAATTGTAGAACAGAGATGAGAGGTACTATAAATCAAACAGGCGAGGAATCTAATTGACATTACTTCCATTTCAGTTTGATCGGTAACTCGAACAACTTTCACACTTTCGTTGCTTTGTGATGGACTCAAATTTCGTTCCAAATACGCTTGGTTTTATCTTCTTCTAAGAATTTAATTACTAAAAAAAAATGCTGAACCCCTTTTTTTTAATTAAATTATTCATGACGTGAAGACAATAACCAAAAATATATACATATATATATCCTTTATATATATATTTCTAAAACTATATTTTGTTAATGTTCTATTTTATAGTTTGAACACTTAAAATCGAGTTGAAGTGGATCATAAAAAGAAAGCAGCAGAAACCCATAGAACGTTATTATTCTCATAATTATATAAAAGAAAGAAAGAAAAATCAAGATATTGCAGATGCAAAGAACAATATCATATTATTTCTTACTTAAATTGTCACACAAGTAAAAGCATTAGTTGCTTTCCCGCAAATAAGCCGGGTTCCAAGTTTCAACTTCCATATGCTGCTGATATATAGGTCCGTCGACTTGAGCAACTAAAATTTTACATGGAAACAAATTGTTTTTACATCACTATAACATAAATTTGACATGAAATCTGAATCTCCTGTCACATGCTTGCGTAGAATTATGCAGCGCTGTTATCCTAAAATTTGATTCATTTCTTTTAGGCCTAGAAGCCATGTGCAAAAAATGCGGCTTCAGAATCTAACCTTTCATAATTTGATCAATCGACATCATTTACTTAAAACAGCATCTGCATATGTTCTCATCAAGCAAGACACTGGGTATCGTTGAAGAATTGCATCAATAATCAATTTATCAGAACAATAATAATTTGACAAACTCTCTTCAACGACAAAAGAAAAAGGAAATTCCACATTGTAACTTGTAAGCTAGCACTAAACATGAGTTAGAATTACAGTATAATGGGTTGAAAGCATTATTACCTGTGGAAAAGAGCACAGCCTCATTAAGCCAGATGTTATACACCATATCGCCTTAGAGCTTTGCTTAAACTGGGCATGACATTATAAGCCTGATAAGATCTTCTTAGGTCAATGATGGAACCCACCTGCACAAATAGAAGTTTAGACTCATCAGAAGATGAGCGAATATTGCAAGATATAATAACAATGAAGAAGATTCTGTTGTGAAATTAAATTCCAATCATATCATGCCTCTCCACTATTATGCCAGGATTTTATACTCTTTTCCACACTAATAAGACCATTGCAAGGATGAAATTACTGTGTGTCCCTTGCTTCATAATTCCATTCAAAAGTTTTTAGTTCCAAATCTTCATAAATAATTTAGTTCTATTATATTATACCTAAGGGATCAGCTCCTAGAATGCATATAATATCACTGGTATCATAATAATAACCCCAAAGGAACAAAGAAAAACAAATCCTTCACTCCTCATGATGAAGAGAAGAACCATTTTCAATTCTATTACAAGTGTCTAGAGATTTCACTTCGGTTAGAACCATCTCAAACACAAGGCAATGTGGATCGCTAAACATTCTAGGTAATGATGAAAGGCGAGTGTAAGCATGATTTCAAAGGTCCAAGTAGTACTTACAATAATCAATACTGATGTAAACCCAATTGCAAATCCCTCATTGATGCGACGCAAGTAATGATCAAGTATGGTTGATGTAGTTGCTAAAATACTTAACAGCAAGCCTCCTGCAGGCTCAAACCATCACAAAACCATCCCCCCAACCCCACCGGAAAAAAAAGGGAAAAAGAAATCAGCTTAACACGACAGAGTATGTTTTGGAGAAATACTTCCAGAAGTAAATATACCCCAGAAACGTGTTGATGCCTGAATTTTTGTGAGGTACTCAATGGTAGCTTTCCCAGGTTTTACGTTTGGTATCCTAGCACCCATCTTATTCAAGTAGTCTGCAATCTCTTTTGGCAAGTTGGCCTGAACAGAAGTTGTGATTAGATGACCTTTACAGAGAAGAACCAACAACATGCAACGTATGAAATAGTCATTACCACAATTTTACGTAAATTTTTTATCCAAACATTCATTGATTAGTACCATAATTTTAGGCACGTTATTTTAGTTGGTGAGTATTACATGCTGGCTTATGCATGATCTATATCCATGCTTCCAAGAAAAAGCTTCAATTCTATAGCGTTGCCTTAACACCTGAAATATTTATCTAGCTTTGCATCTATAAATGCTGCACCTGTGAGGCATAGCCTGAGAGAACTTCACATTCTTATTATCACATAGCATATCCTCAGCAAAATTTCCTATCTCAAAGCATTGATTTTTCTATACAATAATCCAACCAAGGTAGATAAGATACTTACAATGTCAAATATGTTGAATACAAAGACAAAAAATCCATATATCGAATAGTAAACCCATGGCTTTGCACCAAGTGAAGTTTCAGGGTTCAATATGTCCTTAACATGCTCCCAAAAAGGCGAACCAAGAATGCTGCCATAATGTTATATGTTAGAAAGTAAAAAAGCATAGTCCTCATGAGACAGGTATGCGCGCAACTAGTAATGTCATGCTACATTCAGCACAAAAAGCAACATAAAAATTGAAGATCTAATGCATTTCAAACCCTAAGCAGAATTTTAAAGAAGTGTAGAGGAATATGTTATCTAATAAAATTACCCTGCAATAATGCTGGGAATCGCTAAGAGGTATGTTGTGGTAAGAACTGGCTGCATTCCTGATGGGTTAATGTTAAAAGGTATGTAAGGTTCCACTTCTGTAATTGGAGAATCCTCCCTGACCAAAACAAAAGCAGAACAGAAATATGTCATTTACCCATATAATTAGTTAGCACAGCGCAATATACAGTTGAATAAGTTGCAATATGGTGGCAATTTGCAGCCCTATTGGCCATTGTTGAGATGCTAAACCTATATCAGATATCAAGCCATCCTCTAGCTCCCATGTAAGAACAGAATGGAATAAACATATTCAGAATCAATCACTTCAACAACATTGAGCAAAAAAGATTAACTTGTAGATGGACACTCGTATTACCTTGCAGCTGATGCAAGTTTAAAACCATAATACTGCAGTTTTATTTTTCTGCAGCCTTCAGTTACAACAACTGCCCACATAGTCACCATAGTAAAAATACCCAACACTGCGAAGATGTATGGCCACCAACTAACAGCATTTCCTGCAGTATATGGGAAAGCTCAACAAATATAGCTTGTACTCTCTCAACATACAAAATTAACTTCAGCTTTTAGCAGTTTGCATAGTACAGCACGAGTAATCATATACTTGGCAGGATGGCTCACAGGAGCAACAATATGCTACACTCCCTTCCATTTAGATCAGTGTTTGTCAGTTTAACAACTCAAATTAGTCGTGCTGATACATTTATTTGCTTGGATTTCAAGAATGGCTCAATCATCAAATTTTTAGTATGAAAACATCAGTAGTTCTCACTTTCACAACAAAAGGTGCTGTTGAATTCAACTTTTATTTTCTTTTTTGCTTTTCAAAAAATAATTTCTTCAACTTTAGTTTTTCCCTTTAGGATAATTGATCAATAAAATATACTCAATTAGACAGTTATGGACTAGTTAAAATTAACTTTTCCCCTGAAGTTTATTGAAACACTTAAAATTACTTTTTTATTGCTTATGAAATAACCATTCCAATTTACAATCAAATGTTTCACTCTCTTTTAGAATCAAAAGGCATCTGAGAAATGCAAACCAAAACATGCCTGGTGACCTTCAGAAAGGGAATAATGGATGAAGGATTTCAAATTTGAACCACTCACATTATCGCATCACATACCTGAGAACTGACACAACATCTTATGCAATGTATCTGTATAGCCCGTCAGAATTCCCACACAAATGATTAGAGATGAGCCTTGACCTGAGACATACATGAACAGTTGAGAATGAAGACAGGGCACAAGAATAGATAACAGAAATAATGTGCATATTCCTTTTGGTATTATCTGAAACAACCAGCCATTAAATCACTATCAATTTCTTTCAACCCATGAATTATCCTTGTGTTGGAAAGAAGTGAACAAGCAAGAGAACCACAAACCACAGAGCATGAATGATAAACAAGCACAAAAGTAGACAAAATGAACAAACTCAAACAGAATCCCCAGAATAGTACCAAATCCAGATTCTGATATTGTATCACAAATCCATGTTACAGTCATTGCACCACAGACCAATAAGACTGCTGTCACTAACACATGCTTGACCCTGTAAAAATGGTAAACAATTTTACAATATGAACAAATAGCTTCTAAGCATCAACTAGATAGTATTAACAGCAGCACTATTCCCCAGCATCAATCAAGAAGGCCAGTGCATGCATATGTTGAACATCACATGAATAAAACCAACACTGAGAAAACAAGTATTGGATGACATGACTGTTCATATGAACTTGAATTTGTATTTCAGTTCATTTGTTGTGGTGCTGATAACTAAAATAAAATAAAGATGATTGATCTAACTCTTCTCACTATATTACCTGTGACTGGCTGCATAAATTGAATATGGAAGTGAATAACAAGCAACTACCAAAGCTTCTAATATTGCAAAGCCAAGAGATGCCCACCATCTGAAATTGATAAAGAAAAATTTGATCTGTAACATTCAATATAATTGGTCAATGAAATAATATTAGTGCAAGATTGAGTAGCAAGGGCTCATCTCACTGCTTGAGATGAATAACTAGACACACATATAACTCTTAATCTTCTCATGGCCACCTAAACCTTCTTTTCGCAACTTTACTAGAGATGGAACCACATGACAGAGTACCTGCGGATCAAGTTGTGAAAACAAAAAATTGTAAGTAAAACCTGGCACTGCAGAAAAGAAGACAACAGATCTAAGCATTCTTCTAATGGACGAGAGAGAGAGAGAGAGGAAAGCAGAAGAAAATGAAAAGATTGTCCCGTTAAACTATGCAGATAATATAGATAACTCAGGAGGAAAAGAACAACAGAAAGTCATTAACTGGATACAATAGATATTATTACATAAAGGGAAGCAAGAGATAAAAGATAAACATTAAACGGAGGAAATATAAGTATCTCCAGAACAAAGTTCCATATTCCATTAAAACCATACAAGCCTTACAATCAAGCAAACCTTTTTTTTTAGAGGAAATACAATCAAGCAAATTCTGTCATCTATTGATTATCAACCAACTCATCTATAGAACCTATTTTACTACCTTAAAAAAAGATGACATTTCAACTTCCATAAGGTAATACAATTTAAAATATATACCCTTTCCTTAATTCACGTTCAATGCCCCAATCAACAAAGAATAGTATTCAACTTTGTTGGCAGCAAGCATTTAGTGGTCCAAATTAACAGATAACCATAAAATACCCACAAATTTCTAACACAAGAACTAAAAGGGAAATGGTAATATCACTGTAGTCAAAAGGAGTCATCACTTTCACCTACCCACAAAATGTGAAAATAGCAGTGAGATGGCAAATACCGCATGGGACCAAAGCATTAAAATAACATAGTACTTTGTAACAAAAATATATGTACACTGGCTCAAGGAAGCAGTAAACCTGCATGAGTATTGATGCTAATATCTGAGGGCTGATTCCAAGCTGAAAAAATGACAGTTTAAGCTCTGCTGTGAAATCGCCAAGCTCATCTGCCAAAAGCAGAATCGATGACACATCACAAAATAAAAATAGATACACTAGCATAAACATTAAGAAGATCTGAGAAAAATAAATAAAAAATGAAAAGGCAAACCTAGCATGTTATCAAATGTTATATTTCTGTGTGAATTTACTCAAGCATAACTCACCGACAGATGATCCAGAGATGAAGCTAAGGTAATCTTGGGGCATCAACCTTCTATCAAAACCAGGCAGAGGAATAAAATATCCAACACGACTTATTACAATCAGTACAGCTGTCACAAACAGCCTCCGGCGTATCTCACTCTTGAAAAATGATTCAGCAGCATTGTTGAGGACAGAACTTATACGCACTAAATTCAGAAATCTATTTCGAAACTTTTTAGCTGGGAACTGCAAATTGTCGAAGCCGTTGGCTTCATGAAAACTGAGAAGAGCAGTCCCATCATTAGTTCTTGGTGGTGCAGCTTCCTGTGCAGATGTTGGCTCAGCATCAACATAGTCACTCTGGAGATGGTCTGAAGCATTGATAGTGAATTTCTTAATTGTTCTTAATGAAAAAGGCCTTTTATGCAACCGGAAATTGCTTCTGCTTGATTCTACTAGATTCCTTTTGAGAGAAACATAGCGTGTTGCACATAGAGGGTAGTGAAGTTGAATATGATGCTCATTGCCTTTACCTGTAAAACATCCATATGGGCCATAGATGATCCAAAAGTACACAGTTTTATTAGGCATCATAAGAAGCAGTGCAGAAGTAAGAACACAGAAATAATACTGTGTGCAATGATCACATCATTAAATTATTAGCTCACTAAAGTTCCCAGAAGAATGCTTAGATGACAACCCAGAAGACAGCTTAGATGACTACCAGAGATATGTTTTTGCTTTAGTACACACTTGCAAGTGGATTAAACAGCAGATTTTGGATTTTGGTTTGGACAAATTATCATAATTGTGGAAAAATCAATGGCAGGACTGATGCTTCATCTAAGTAAAGAAATTTCCCTATATTTTATCAGCCAAAACTAGATTCTTTCTTGTAAAACTTTACTAACCAATTTTTTTTAAGGAAACATGGTTGCTTAATATCTACTCCAACAGCTAATTTTGTTCTGCAACAACTTTCAACAATTCATTTTTAACTAATCTAAAAAAAGTTCCACGTGAAACTATAAAACATGGCAATAAAAGCAGAAAATTATAAAAATTTTCATAGAGGAATTATGAGAAAACTCCTAACTGGAGAACAGAAAATTATAAGGCAACATGAAGCACGCTGCAATAGTCCTTTGTACACGATAGATCAATTAACTTTTATCCTGAACTTACATCTCAATTATATATTATTGTTTTGCAACAAATGGTAAAGCCAACAGATAGATTTTGAATTTCCTACCTTATCCTCACTTTTTTCACTTATTATTTCCTTTATTTTCTCGGCAACCAAACAAGAGAATCCATACCTCTAATTTTAACAGGTCTGGCTCCAAACGGCACTGGAGTGAACCGAAGAATTGCTTCCATGGGCGGCGGCGAGTCCAGCACTGGTCTCTTCTGCGTAGAGTTTTTTCACTTCAAATATCTCATCCCAACATAATGCGCGCAATTTCGTATGTATTTCTCCTATTTATATTCAGGGTCCAGAAAGCAGCCAAGCTAAACCCGAAAAGCTGTGATGACGTGTCAAATTGTAATAAATTAATAAAGCCCTAACGAGGCCCTTAAACCCATCTGCTCCGTTGGTCCACTCCACTCCTTCGCCGCTGCCACCGCCTTATCTTCCTATGTAAATACATTTCTAGTATTGTTAGACGCCGAATTAACACAATGAAATTCCATATCGAGGATGTAACCGTCTACTTCCCATACGATAATATTTACCCTGAGCAATACTCATATATGGTGGAGCTAAAGCGTGCCCTAGATGCCAAAGGTCACTGCCTTTTAGAAATGCCGACCGTCACCGGGAAGACCATAGCGCTGCTGTCCTTAATCACCAGTTACTCTCTTTCAAAGCCCCAGAGCCAAGTGAAGCTAATATACTGCACGCGTACTGTGCACGAGATGAAGAAAACCATCGCCGAGCTCAAACTGTTGCACAGTTACCAAATCAAGCATTTGGGACCTGCCGCCAGGATTTTGGCCATCGGATTGTCGTCTAGGAAGAATCTTTGTGTGAATCCGAAGGTCTTGTCGGCGGAAAATCGCTATTCGGTGGATGCTGCTTGTAGGAAGCTTACGGCGAGTTGGGTTAGAGCTATGGCTGCAGAGAATCCCAATGTACCGACTTGTGAGTTCTTTGAGAACTATGTGAGGGCAGCATCTGCGGCAGTGCTGCCACCTGGAGTTTACATGCTTCAGGTACTAAACTCGATTTCCCTGTGATCAATTGGAGTTAGTTTCGTGTTATTGAAATGTTCTATAATTCCTGAAATGGACTTTTGTAGTTTAGGGATTCAAAATATCTGTGAATTCATTTGGTTATATGATGAATCCTTTAACTTTTGCAAACGTTCAGTAACCCTTATCCTAATTTTGTATGCATTACTTTCCTGGAGAATTTATCTTGGATATTTCTAGTTATTCCTGAAATTTTCCAATTGAATCCAAATTCCAAGTTATTTGGACATTAAACAATATTTTTTAATCAACTTTGCATTTTCGTATGGCTGCAGGATCTGAGGGCATATGGGAAGGAGAAAGGCTGGTGTCCGTGTTTCTTGGCACGGCACATGGTGCAGTTTGCAAATGTGGTCGTTTATAGTTACCAGTACTTGCTTGATCCTAAGGTAGCTGGGATTATATCAAAGGAAATGCAAAAGGAGTCTGTTGTGGTGTTTGATGAGGCACATAATATTGACAATGTTTGTATTGAAGCCCTCAGTGTTAGTGTGAGGAGGCAGACACTTGATGGAGCTTCCAGAAATCTCTCAAGGATAAGTCAGGAGATTGAGATGTATGACTACCTGTATCTATCATATTGATTTCTTTTTTGGTCCTATAACCAAAATTTAGTACACATTACATCTCACCTGAAAATCATAAAACATAGGACCTCTAACCCGCAATGTGGCTACTTATTTACTGCATCATATTTATTTTGGTCTTCATATGATTTATTTTCTTTTTTACTACTTTGCTTTAGTGTATCATAAACTCTGACCTGGGTTCAGGTAACTGGAACTATTTATGGGAAATTGAGCGATAAGTGTTTAATTTTTGGATACAACCAATAATTACTTTTTTTTTCTGATGCAACACTTCAGTTATCTATCTTGAGATATTTGCAATGATTCATCACATCAAACATCTTGAACTCAAGTTTCTTCCTCAAAGTTTTAAAAATTAATCATTTCAACTGAACTTTATTTATATTTATATTTTATTTGTTTGACATGGTAGGAAGGTTCAAGGCCACTGATGCTGGTAGGTTGCGTGCTGAATACAACTGGCTTGTTGAGAGTTTGGCACTCCGAGGAAATCTATCTGGTATGTGGAGCTAAGACACCAAGACCTCTTCTGAGTAACTGTCCTTTTTCTTCAACCTCCTGTTTTCTCATATCTTGCTTCCCCTTTTCCTTTTTGTGAGCAGTCACAGATACCTGGTTTGCGAATCCTGCCTTGCCTGATGATATTCTGAAGGAGGCAGTTCCTGGCAATATCCATCGAGCAGAGCATTTTCTGCATGTTTTACGCAGATTGGTTCAGTACTTAAGAGGGCAGTTGGATACTGAGAATGCAGAAAAGGAAAGTACTATTAGCTTTATCACCACTTTAAATTCTCAAGCTGGGATAGACCAGAAAACACTGAAGTTTTGTTATGATCGCCTACACTCACTTATGTTGACACTGTATATAACGGACACGGATGAGTTCTTACATATCCAAACAATATGTGACTTTGCAACACTTGTGGGAACTTATTCTCGTGGATTTTTCATCATAATCGAACCTTTTGATGAGAGAATGCCACATATTCCTGATCCTGCATTGCAGGTTGCTTCTACTTCTCCTTTTCTTTATTTTTTATTGTGTATTTGTTATTTTTTTATCATTCTTTCAGTGATTGTTTTGTTGAAATTGTTCAAACAAAGAGGGGAAAAAGAAATAAGAGGGAAATTCTTTTACCCAGTATTTGTGTTGGGGACAACTGAAATCATTTATTCCTTGTTCCTATTCCCCCTCCACCTAGCATATGTCGAGTAAGAGTCACTGTGCTGCTCTTCATTTAGTTCTATAAATTTTGCAACTGTGTGACAGCATATTTATTATTTTCCTCTATTTATAGATACTGTTCTTTGGATAGACATTATTTCACTTGTATCTATTGTTTATTGATCTTGTTTACTCCAGCTTAGCTGCCATGATGCTTCTCTTGCCATAAAGCCAGAATTTGACAGGTTCCAGTCAGTTGTGATTACTTCTGGAACTCTGAGCCCAATTCATCTATACCCCGTCTTCTTAACTTCCATCCAGTTGTCAGTCGAAGCTTTACAATGTCCTTGACAAGAGATTGCATATGCCCAATGGTTCTCACCCGTGGAAGGTACAAGGTTGAAATTGAATTTTTTTATCTATGTTTAGGATCTCGTTGGTGAATCTTGATATATGTTATGCCCTGGCTTTCTATCATTTTTGAGGATTTTAATTTGCAAGTAAATTCGTTGTTTTTCTTGTGTTCAACATTGACCAACTTCCAGTAAGTACCAAATTTGACATGAGAAGTGATCCAGGTGTTGCAAGGAACTATGGGAAGCTTTTGGTGGAGGTGGTCTCTGTTGTTCCAGATGGAATTGCATGCTTTTTCGTCAGTTACTCATACATGGATGGAATTATTAACAGCTGGAATGAAACTGGAATTCTTAAGGTGAAAATACTTTTGCTCTCTTTTGTTAACAGTTGTTCCTAACAATTAGAGTATATTTTTCTTTTGCTTAACATTTTCTCTTTGATATATCAAGTTTTACTCTGGGTTAAATTGATAATTTGCTGCGGTTGATGGGATTGCCGTCTCCCCTTGTACCTTCATCATGTTCTTGTTGTTGTAGGATATAATGCAACATAATCTTGTCTTTATCGAGACCCAGGATGTGGTAGAAACTACATTGGCTCTTGACAATTATCATAAGGCATGTGATTGTGGGAGAGGAGCAGTGTTTTTCTCTTTTACTAGGTATGACCTTAACTCGTATGTTATAGCTTACTTTCTTTGTTATAGAATAAATGTCTTTCCAAGTTGGATGTGAGAATGGGAAGGGAGATGGTGGGGATTAAACTGATTCAGTTATATATTTTTGTTTGATGACGAGGTATCTGTCTGTACATTGCAGGGGAAAGGTAGCTGAAGGAATAGATTTTGATCGACACTATGGTAGACGTGATCATGTTTGGTATTCCTTTCCAGTAAACATTAAGCAAGTGAGCAGCCTCATTCTAAGCACTCATTGTGAGTAAAATATCTATTTTTTGGTTGTCCCAAATTTTTCATTCCTTTTCTAAATATGATGTGTTCTAATATGGCCTTCTGAAGTTGCCTTTGCTATTATTAATAGAATCTACCTTGTCATGGAAGTTTTCAAGATGAGCTCATGTTCCCTTAAAAATTGAATTTATGGAGAAGGGTGAACAGTGGAGAAAAAAAAATATGATATTTTCAATTTTTGATCGAACGATGTTCTATTGAATTATAATCTTCTTCTGCTTTGCAGCTTTAGGTCCCTTCATAAATATATTACTGTGTAACCCTTCTAGTCAATTTTTTTTTTGGGTTTGCAATATGTATTTTCAGTTTATTTAGACAAGAGTCGTTTGCAGAATATTAATTTCAAGATTGGAGTATCTACGGGACACATTCCAAATAAAGGAAGGCGATTTCCTAACATTTGATGCCTTGGTCTGATTCTGCTGCCATATTCAAATGATATATGTGGACAAAGTGTTTGGCTGTGAGGTTTCAATTTTTATATATGCTTTTGAGATTATAACCTTATAAGTGCGTTTCTACTGGAGCAGAGACAAGCAGCTCAATGTGTGGGCCGAGTGATAAGGTCAAAGGCTCATAAAAGGTATGGATTTACATTTCATCAACACATTAGTACTCTCTTCTCTCTCTCTTCTCTTGCACATACAAAACCAATTTCCTATTGGGCACACGTGCACATGCAAAGAGAGAGGATTGGATACAAGGAAATTATTGTGTTCAATTGGTATCTTGGTGTGGTATTCATGCTGCAATGTTTTAAATACTCGAGACTGCTCATAAGGTCGGCAAATCTCTCATTTGCTTGTTAATGACCTTAACACACTATCTTCTTTGGTAAAAATGCTGGATTATTCAATGTTACAGATATAGCCATCATGACAAGCGCTCGAAGTTGCCTGGTTGGATACTGTCTCATTTGCGTGATGCAAATCTGAACTTGAGCACGGACATGGCTCTGCATATAGCCCGTGAGGTTTGTATTTGCAACTCAGAATTGTATAGGCAAACTGATTTGTCTTGGAAGAGTTCTGGTGTTGTATCTTGTATATATACTCTACATTATTGCTTTTGAAATGGACAGAAAGGTTGGGATATTTTTTTACTATTAGATCTTAGAAGAACTAGTTGTTTTGATATTTTTAACCTTGCCCCTTTTTAATAAATATGCCTTCTCAAGTGCAGTTTCTTCGAAAGATGGCTCAACCATATGATAAGACCGGTGCTAGTGGTAGAAAAACGTTGTTGTCACAAGGAGACTTGGAAAAGATGGCTGAAGGTGGAGTGCAGGAAATGTTATATTAGGAAAAGAGAAGCTTTCAATTAGATGAGTTGTCTACTGTGATTCAAAATCTTTTTCCAATATTTACAAGCACGAAGAGATGGCTTTTTGGAGCATGTTGTTGGAGATACTATTTCAGCATTGCATCGAGAAAGTGGTGTATTGTTCTAATAATTCACAATGGAGGGAGCACTGATTTTGATTGTAGAGTTTTCTTGTATTAACGGTAAACTTCTCTGAGTGTGATTCATTGAAGAAAGATCCTTAATTAGGCCTTTTAATTTATTGAGATGGGATCTGTCACCTCCTGTGAGTCTCATTGGTTGGATGGACAGTTAGACACTGATTTTAATGCTTCCAAAAAACATTTTTTTTAAAAAATAGTTAGTTGCTGGAGACTGAAATTGCAGTGAAAAATTATTTTTTTCAGTTTCTCGGTTGTGTGCAGACTTATAGATTCTAATATTTCAGTGTCGCCAGTGTTCATTGGGCTTAAGAATATGATATAGGTCGCCATTCTTATTCAGGCAGTAGAAGGTACGAGAAACATTATCCATCGATTCCTAAAGGTTGCGTCAAGCTGCATGAAAATTGTTTAACAAAATAGTAGCATTTAAGTGAAAAAGAGATCCAATTAGCAATTTCAGCTCGCATTTTCTTGGCGCTGAAATTCGTCCGTACTATATATTTGTAGATTACTGGTCAAGGATTTACCATTTCGTCTCAAATCCTACAATATAAAATTTATTTATACAGCTAAAAAAGATTTATCAAGGACAAAAAAACAAAATTAAAATTAAGAATAACAAAGGTTAGATTTTGCCTTAAATTACTATAATCTGATTCTACAAGAAACCAATTAAACTAATTATGATTAATTACGTGTCGGTCATGGGTTATTATCTGATGTATTGCCCTCTTCACCTCCACAATGCTTACCTTCTTTCCAGCAACATTGTCCTCCACCTGCCGGTCAGAAACAGTACTCGTCAACACCCAATTATATGATTATGTTTATTATGCTTTTTTAAAAAAAATAAAATAGGCTTCAAAAATAAAAATTAAAAAAAAATTCATTTCGCGGCGCATACCTTTGCTCTCAGTTCAGCTGCAAGGGCTCCATTACTCAAAAAAGATTGAACCGCCGTGGTTTCTATCCTTAGATCCCTCAGCATTTGCATTATATCAAGCAACAGCCCTTCTCTATACCCGCATTGTATCTCTAGCAACGCATCGCATTCTATTATCGACACCTCTACATTCGTTTCCCCATCCACCGATGGCTGCGGCGCCGGTGACGATGTCTCCATCGACTTTGGCTTCGCGCAACCACCACTGCCCTCCACAATCCTCAATTTCCTCTTATCTGGACCTACTCTAGCACGATCCACCACGGTTATTCCACTTCTTTGCTCTTTCAAACTAGACGTTCTTTGTGGTGGATCCACCAATCTCGATCGCTGCTCAATTTCCATCTGACGGTTTCGCGCTTCCAATTCCTGAATCTTTTTTCGTAACTGCTTCACGTACTCTATTGTGTCTCCTAATATTGACGCCTTATCCATTTTGGTCACAAATGGCACTAGCGATCTGAGAATTATAAACCTCTCGTTGAGTTTCTCACGGCGGCGTCTTTCGGCTAGCACGTGATTAGCACTGAGCTCATCTTGTGCGGCGCCTTTACGGAAGCGAGTAGCAGCATCGCCGTCACGTGACTTGGGTGAATTTTCTTCCCGATATTTGTGGTGGAGGTAAGGTACGCTGAAAAGGATGTATTTAAGAAACCACTGGGAAGTGCCTTCGACGGGAAAGTGGAGGATGTGATCGGAGCATCGCATTGTCCACTTGGTGAAAGCTGATTGGTTAGAGTAAGCCAGGTAAGAGACGGAGGATGAGTCACCGCCCCACCGGATTCGCTGGGTTTGGAGGATAGTGGAGACTGTCTGCGAGTAGTGAGTATCTTCTTGTGCCATGTCTTCCAATTGAGCTGGTCCTGCAAATAATATTTAATATTTGCAGTAATAATTAAAATCATTAGCTGGTATCATATTGAACTGAACTTTCACGTTGCAAACTCACGAGCAACTAGCAAGTGAGATTTTGTAGGTCAACAAGTAATTAGCCGGTATCAAACTTATTATTATATAATAATATTTTTAAATTGCATTATAAATATTACAACCTATGTCACGAATTGTTAAAAACGCTTTTATTTAATAATTAAAAAATTAACTATTTTTACTAAAAATATAAATTTATTTATTTTCACTTATTATTATATGAGATATACTTATTAAATATTTTAATAAATAATATTAAATATGACATATATAGTAAAAATTTAATATATTAACTAAATTATTAAAATAATAAATTATAATTTAAAATAAAAAAGAAAGAAACTATATATTAAAATCACCGGAATATATATATATATTAATTCTCGTCCAATATAAAAATATTAGATACTATTTTTTTTCTTAGGTCCTGTTTGGTTTAGCGGTTTCATGCAGCTGATAGCTGTTGCTGATAGCTGGTAGCTGGTAGCTGTTACGGATAGGTGTTAGCTGATGAATAATGAGCGTTTGATAAAAATATAGTAAGTTGTTGTTATTGTGTAAAATGACCAATAATGGTATTAATATTAAAGGTTACAGATATTAATATTATCTAATAATTCAGGGTTAATATTGTCAAATAAAAAAACTATCAGCAGCTGTTTAGAAAAAGTTAGGAGGAGGAGCTTTTTCAAACAGCTGCTGTTTGAGCCTTCAAACAGCTAACAGCTGCTGATAAAAAAGTTAACCAAACACTTGTTCTTTAGCTAATTGACTTGAAACAGCTATCAGCTGTCTCAATCAGCTAAACCAAACACCCCCTTACTTCCACATATATAATTCTTACAATAAAAATAGGGTATTAATGGAAAGAGAGTTGAAAGTCGGCTGGTGAGGTCTGGTGGCCAAAACATTACAGAGAAATTCAAATATTGCACGTGTTTGAGACTTGAAAGGAATAAAAATATAACAATAATCAAGAATTTAAAACTGGAATGGTTATTGCCTTATATTCGACCAATTAAAGGTTAAAAAAATAAAAATCCAAAATTTTTTTAAAAAAATAAATCAAAGAAATGGTTAATTAGTGTTAAAATTTATAGTATTTACCAATTGAAAATGACTTATCTATACGAGATATGTATATATCAGACTAATAAAATTATTTATTATTTATTATTATTATATTAGTAATTTTTTATTAACCAGATACATATATATATTTAATCCAAATAAAAAATTTTCTTAATAATCTATTGGCGGACACAACTGGCCTTGGGTTTAATTTTAAATTTCCCCTTAAAGCTTTTAGTTCGTTTATTTTTTGTCCTTCCTCATTTTCATATTTGCTTTTTTAATTTTTAATTTTTATTTTTAACTTTTCCGACTTGTAAGAATTTCTATAATGATTGTATGCCTAGTTACACTGTAATCCTTGACTTTACAGTTCAGTTCAACAAACAACATATATTTATTTATAAATATTTTATATAAAATAAAATATTAGATTTATTAAATTTAATTAATTAATTAATAAATTTTTTTATATAAATATATTTTTATTAAAAAAAATAAAAAATCTCATACTAAAAAATAATTATATGAATATGTTAAAATAAAAAAATATTATAAAAATAATTTAGATATTACTTAAATTTTTTAAATAAAATTAAATTATAATTAAAAAAGTTAATATTTTTTTATTAATTTTTTAATATTTTATTATATTTTTTAAATATATTAATATAAATTTTTTTAATAAAATATAATTTCAGTGATATATTTTTATAAAATATATTTTTAATAATTAATTTTTCTAATAATATTTAGATTCAACTATTTCACATTAATATTTTAAAACAACCATGATTTTATAATTTAAGAAAATATGAAAATTTAATTGGTATAAATATTTTTTATATTTTATTTTATTTTAAATATATGTCTTCTTAAAATATATTTTTTAGTATTTAATATTTTAAAATTAAAAATAAGTTGTTAGAGAAAATCGCAATAAGTATATGTATTTTTTCTTTTAATTTATTTGAAAGATAAGTTTTGGTACAAAAAAAAATATATAATTGAAAACTAGAAATAGAAATGATAATAAATATTGTCTATTTTTCCTTTTGAAAAATTAAGGGCAGAACAGGAACTATTACCACTGCCAGTGCTGGGACAGCAGACTGAGGAATTAATGCATTGCAGTGTACCTTAAATCTCTGACCCATGTGCAGAGCATGTTCGTGCACTGCATGCCTCAGTCTTTATATATCCTTATTATTATTGTTATTTTTCTATCCTTAATAAATTATCTATGATGGTTGACAATACAAAAAATAAATTTAGGATTTTCAATAATTTAATGTGTTAAATTATATTTGATAATATTTATCATGAAAATTTTAATAAAAATTAAAAATATTTAAAATAATAATTAAAATTTTTAATTCAAACTTTATATTAATATAATTAATAATTAAAATTTCAAATTTTAAATATTTTTATAATTTAAAAAATTATTGTTTACATTAGTTGATATTTAAATATTCTAATTGTATTACCAAAAAAAATATTCTAGTTGGGTATTTAACTTTCCTATAATATTATATGATTGGGCGAGTAGATAGAGAGAGAGAGAGTATTGAGAGTTTGCAAGCGCAATGCATTAATATTAATATGATTAACAGAACTGCCAGTCCAATACCTGGAGGAGGTGGTTGAAGGCTACTACTCAGTGGGTCTTGCGCCAACGCCCACCTCCGAGCTGACTCTGCTCTAAACGAGTCAGCTCGGCTCTGATGGTGATCTGCCGGATTCCCTGGCCCAATCAACTGGAAATCTGAATCCAAATTATTAGATCCATCATCAGGTGAACCAAGACGGATATCTTCTGACATCTCCAGCTGCATTAGTTCGCTTGGCTCTGCTACTGCTGCTGCTGTTGTTGTCACGGCTTGGGTGTTCTGAACTTGACTAGGGACAGACTGAATGTTTCGACCTGATCCAGCTTCTGAATCAGACCCGTCTTCTTCTTCTTCTTCTTCTTCGCCATCTTCTTCCTCCTCATCCTCGTCATCTTGGTTGGTGTTAGTAGGCGGGTCTATAGTGCCGTACATGGCAGGGACGGCTGGAGGAGAACGGAAGCGAGAGTGGTCTGATGATGTGGTGGGGTTAGAAGTAGAGTGTTCAGAAAGAGCTGGCTTTGGTGGTGGAGGAGGAGGGTGATGGTGGTGATGATCTGTGAAGAAGCTCTTCACTCGTTGGATAAAGCCAAGATCCTCTAGAACCTATATATATTCATATATATAGTTATAATGGCACAAAAGCGTTTTCAAGTTATATAACTACTAACTGTGTAAATAATAATGCCACACAGCATAGTTTTTTTTTCTCTTTTTTTATATAATATGAAACTGTATTTCTACTTTTTCAGCAGTAAGTTGCATGTGATGTGATTTAAAATCTCATAAATTTTTATTTACAATTAGACTATATTCTTGTTCCAAAAATCACATAATATTCTATTCTTTATTAGTCACATAGTATCATTGTTACACAGTTTAACAATTAATATCTTTTATATGATTAATGAATTAACTAAATGAAAGCAGCCTTACCTTGTCGGTGGTCCCAAATTCAACAACGCCGTCAAGAAGAGGGATGCATACGACAGTCTGCCACCGCAATGATCGTGTATATGTGTTTAAGTTAGGTGAAATTAAGATGCTAGTTACAATAAAATGTCCAAGTGCATTACATAGAAGAATAGATATTTACCTGTATACGAGCACTCTAGGGTATTAATTTTGTGCCAAAACATTCATGTTTGGAAACAACACAAGAAAAAATATATTTAGTTAGTAAATCGAAAACCTTTAATTTTATTAATTATTATCCATAACAAGAATATAAAAAAAATTATTGTTATTATTTATATATACCTTAGCAAGGATAGCCCTAGAAAAAGTTTTGCTATCCATCTCGTTTGCACCGGTAAGCCATACGTGCTGCCGCCGTGCATATGCCTTTCCCGGTAACCTACACCCACATATGATGATATATTAGATTGTGTTATTATACTATTACCATGCTCTTATTTACATGTTCATCGAAATCTACATTTGTCTAAACTGATGTTTCTGTTTTAAGAGTATGGATAAGAGAAAGAAACAGAATTAAAGAGTTGCCATTAATTAATATTAGAAGTAAGTTTACTTTAGCCAGCTATAGCTTAAAAGAGCAATGGGTTGTCTCTTTTCCAGAAGAAGAAGTATCCCTGGCTGCAATGCAAGAAAAGAAATAGCAACAGAGACCACAAATTTATTGCTTAATCAACTATCTGAAATCCCTTTTGACAGATTCTTCAGATTACAAAGAAAGATTATATTCCCTACTCAGTTTAAAGTATGCTTCTCCAATGTTGGCAAACAAGAACAAATGTAAAGCAATAGCAGACTTTCGTTAACTTCTTTACGTTGATACTGAATGCTGAATAGGTAGATGCACTTCATACTAACAAGATGACAAACCAAGGTTCTCCTTTGCTAGCTCTCACGTAACTTCACATCTACAATTCTCAACTAATAATATAATGTCCAAAACCAATCAGGCATGCACCGTTAACTATGAGGAAAACGAGTCCAACAAAAATAGCCCGTATTCTCTTTTTCAGGTTAAATTTAACTTTTGTTTTTTCAAATATTTATAATTCATCAAATTATATAATAATGAATAATATTAGTTGTTGTACCACTAAATATTGGTAAAATAGTAAAAAAAAAACACAAATACTTAAATCTTTGTATCAAATCAAAAATAGGTTATAATTCATATGAAGAAAGAATACATGTATTTTGTATAATTCAGTGGCGGGGACAAAAATTATGAAATTACTGTCAATAGAACACATTATAAAATTTAGTAAAGACATGACAAATACATATAAATTTTCAAATATTTAAGAAGTGAATCATATGAATTTTTTCAAAAAAAATTATTAATATATTTCTCAGTCTAGGGAAGTAATAATAATTTTAATAAGATATCAAAAAGGAACTAAAAACATGTATATATTATACTTATATACTAAAATTTATAAATTTATTTTAGTAAGAATATTATGATTCTAATGAGAAAAAAAAAATCAGTGGTCTATGAATATATAAATGATCCCACTGTTATATAATAAATATACAAAAGACTAAATTAATACTCCTTTTAACACTTATCTGAATGAAGAGGGAAAGCGGGGAGTCTAGTTACTATCATTATAAGTTTCTTTGCTGTCTTTATATATAGGCAAGCAAGCATTGAATTCCATAAAAATTTAATACCACACTTTCTTTCAATGGAAATCTTTGAATTCTTTTTTACAATATATATAAAAGTTTTGACAGAAATACACAGATATTACTGAGTCAGTCTGGATGACAATGAGTGTAAGACAAAAGAGATCATTCACCCATATATTTTTCTACTTTTACTTGCAGGAAGATGAACTCAGTTTCACTAGAATAAGAAATTTTTAAATTTTTTACATCCATTGTGTGAACAAAACAACCAGAGGACAAAAAAATTGTAAATTATTAATCATCATGCAAAAAATAAAAAGCTATAATTAAGTCATTACTATAACTTACCCCACACCAGGAGGAAATGAAAAGGAAACACACATCAAATAGAACCACTCGGACTCCGTTAAGTCCTCCGGCGACAAGGCGGCACACGGCCTCCTTGCTGGCTGGTTCGTTTCTCCTGCTGATAATGACTCGTACAGCTCTCTAAGTTGCTGACTCCTCTGCAAAGATGCCTCCTCCGCACTAACCTCCATTGGTTGCACTGTCTTTCTTGTCTTGATAGCTCCATTGTAATACCCATCTCCCCATACTAAGATCCTGAATGAATTCTTTAAACAATTGACTCAGCTCTATACTTATAATTAAACCAATGAGCTTTGGCTCATAGTTTTGGAACTTCAGTCGAATTCATAAGTTCAGAATTACGAAATCGACTACAGTAAAAAATGAAATCAATAATAAATTCAAGGAAAAGGAGAAGAGAAAAAAAAAGAAATTAATTAATAATTAATATACCCTTGTTGTGGACAAATTTGCCAAAAGAGACTGTAAGTCCATTGAACCGATTGCACTGCTGCCTGCAACATATTTTGCAGACGGCTACTCGGCGGGGCAACAGCCATTATTCTTACTTACTTCCTAAGATTTAATCCAAATCAAAAGAATCCCAATAATAATATACTAAATCTCAGCCATAAGAGCAAGAAATGCTGAAAAAAAAAATATATTTTTTCCCTTGTCTATTCTAAGTAATTATCATAAAGATAACATTCTCAACTGAAAATTAAAGGAAGAAAAGGAGATAAACGGAGAGGATAATAACACAAGAGAAGCAGAAGAAGAAGAAGAAGAAGAGAAGGTAAAATATATTAGTAATAGACTAGCAGGTAAGACAAGAAAAAAGGATGGAGAGAAAAGAAAGGTAGATCCATGACTTTGAGAAATCAGTAACCCAAGAAAAGTGCATTGTCTACTTAACTTGTAAGATGAATCGAAAGAGAAAATTTTGAAGGGTCGTTAGCCCTTTTTTTTTGGTTTGGGTTTTTGTGTTTGCAGTAGTCAGGGCTTTAATTTCTAGAGATTTATGGTGGTAATAATGATTTGACTGGTTGGTCTATCTGATTTTAATCACACCTCAACATGGAGCGTGGGTCGATTTTGTTAGTTGCGTTTTACGAACTTGATAGCTTTTTATAAAGCGCGTGACGTAAATCATATAAATGAGAGAGTGGGTGTCAGACTGCTTTTTAGGTGGTGAAAGACTGGGGGTTGGGATTAGTTCGGTCGGAAAAATATTATATTTCCCTTGGAGTGTGGAAGCTAATCCACTCATCAAATTTTTCTTATTTTGATTTTATTTTATTTTTTAATCTTCTTCCTCCTCTTCCTCTTTTTTTAAGAGTAGCAAAATTCATAAATAATTGATTACAAGAACATCTCCAATTTAAAGAGATTTTTTACATAAATAAAATATTTTAATTAATTTTTCAAATAAATATTTAAATACACTATATTTATCTTTTAAGATGTAATAAGATTATAATTATAATGGCACAAGTTTTTCTTTATAAAGATTGTGAACATTAATATTTATTTATTTTATTTCATTTTGTATTATTATTTTTTGAATTCAAAATATCATACCTATTATAACTCATTATCATAAAAAGTTTGAAATATATAAAAATACCTCGAAAATAATATTAATTTTTTTATTATGAGTTCCCAAATTGAACAATGTTTATACTGTTATAGAAGCAAATGCTATTTGTTAAAGCATGCAGAGAAGCACAATCCCAGGGAGAGGAGCTATTATAAAATTATCGCTGAGGAAATTCAGTGTTTGAATTGTTAAAAGGTGTGGGTGGTTGCATTAATTGATGAAGTTATATTTTAATTTTTTTAATTGGTAATTAATACTAATAAATTAGAGATTAATAATGATGCTGTTGAAAATGAGAAATTAATAGCAGTGGTTAAATAATGGAGTATTGTCAATGAGTTCAGTTTAGTTTATGTTAACCTAAAAGGCTAAAACTAATTCTAGGTGAACTAATCAATATTAATATTTTTAGATTATCTTAATTATGGATTTTTTTGCTATAGTTTTATTAATATTGATTTAATTAAAAATTTTAATTAACTTAATTTAATTTAATTTATGATATATATATGTGTGTGTGTCAAAGTATCATTAACTATCAATTAGAAATATGTTCAAGAAAAATAACATATTTTTCAATACATAAATGACTAATATCATAAATTTTAGATCAAGAATTTGATATATAGGGTGCAAAAATGTCAGATAAGAGAGAATATATAGGAGGCATAGATGAGGGGACAATAATAATGCAAACCTTAGAGGTGGACATAAGAAAAAAGAAAAAAAAAACCTTTAAAATCATAATTGCAACTATAGCAATTTCATGGCTCAAAACCAACCTTAAATGCTAACCCATAACAATAACAATTTTTTTATTAAAAATACATGTGTGTGTAGCATTTTTATTTTAACGAATGAAAAAATATTATAGCAAATTAGTGATTGACAATTTATATAATTCATCTGCCGAAATAATATGGAGTAATTTAATTAATGAGAAAAAATATACATTATTGAAAAATATAAATAATTAAGAAATAAAAACTTATTTTATGTGATGAATGAAGAGAATTGATGAAAAAAAATTATGTGATTTTGAATTTTGTCTATTTTTTTACAGAGAAATTGTGGTTTTTAATTTTAATTTTTTCAGTAATTAAAATTGGTCAATGAATGAGTGGTGAAAAATAACTTATTCGTGTGAGCTAATAAGATCCTCGCTATTCTATTTATTTTAATTTATTTAGTCAAACAGCAATTAGGGACGGCTATTCTATTTATTTTAATTTATTTAGTCAAACAGCAATTAGGGACGGAGCCACATCATCAATAGGCTCCACTCTTTTTTTTTTTTACATAAAGATAAATGCTAACTATAATTATTTTTAGTATAACTGTTAAATAATTTTTTTTTCATTAGTTCATAAATATAATTATAAATCCATTTATTAGAAAAAAAAAAGATATAATAAATATTTTTAAATTAATAAAAAAAAATTATTAAACAGTTACTTTTAAAGTAACTGTAATTAGCATTCTTCTTATATATAATATTATAAAAATTTAAAAATACATACATATTTTATTTTATATAATATATATGTTATAAAAATTTAAAAATGGGTCTTTCCCCCTTAAATTTGATCCAAATATAAAATATTAATCCAAATATATTTATTTAATCTAAAATTAGATATATATTAGTTGAAAAATCAAATTTTTATTTTATAAAAAAAAAAGAGAAAATTTATAGGATAATTTAATTATTTTTTTACTCTACTATCTAGCCTCATAAATTAAAAATTGAGCAATTCTATATGACTGAAATTTGGGATAATGATTTCACAACATAAATGAATGTGGTTTTAGTTTTTTAATTTTCTTTAATTTTTAATTTTTTTTTGCAACTTAATTTTTCTATGCTCAAGATTTGATATTAGTTTTAAATTAATTACGATTTATATTTTTTTTGTAATTATTTAAAATCTTTCTTTTAAGCTTCCAATCACTTGAATTGATAGTTAAGATACCATTATTTATATTTTTTAATTAAAATTTATGATTAATTAATTTTTTTATAACTATTTATCTTTGTTGGTTGACTCTCTAATTCTTTATTCTTGTCAATAGTAATAAGGATTATCCATTTTCATCCTCATTTCCATTTCTATTATAAATCAAACACCATCTTATTTTAGACAGGAAAGAAGGCATGTGTAATAGAAGGGGGCAACTGCCCCCTTCTATGTTGAAAAGAAATATATATATATATATATATATAGTAAAATTTTAAATTTTTTATTTGTTATCCTTTAAAATTTAAATTGTTTTCCTATCTCTTCTTTTAATCAAGTAAAAAAAACCCCAATACATTATTTTTTTTCACCAAATAAATATATTTTTCTAAAAATTGACAAAAAAAAAATACTATTTAATGGGAAAAAAAGAAAAAAGAAAAAAGAAAAATGACAAACTCTTTAACTAAATTAACTTGAACCCATCCAATAAATCAAGAGATTAGGAATAAATTGAAAGTAGAATAAAAAAAAAGATTGAAAAAGAATGCAAGGTTAGAATCTTTAATTTTTATTTTTTTTTCTTCTTTTTACTTTTGATTTTTGATTTTATTATTTCTACTTCTAATATTGTTGATAGTTTTTTTATTTAATTTTTTAAAAAATTATTTTTGTGATATAATATTTTTTTATGTATCATCATGTAAATATATATATATATTTCTTTGATTAATTTAATGAATATTAAGACAATAACATAGAGAAAATTAAGTGATAAAGTCAAAATTATAAGATAAAATTTACCTTTTTCTATTGAAGGTGTGGTTTCGCTCCTAATTTTAGACGAAATAATTAATCTAATAGTCTAAGCATATAATTATTTTATCAATTTATATTTAACATGGTAATCCAAAATCTAATTATCGTATTCTGTATTTATACGTGTGTGTATACATATATATATATATATATATATATATATGAAGTTGTTGCTTTTAGGAAATAATAATGCAGTGCCATTAAATGACAAACCAATCGTTGAAGCTTTCCTTTTTCCTTTTTTTTTTTTTCCAAGAATGCAACCCATATGTAATATGTAGAGGTGATTTTTACAGTAATAAGTTAATTAACAACTTAAAATCATATTGTTTTAGGAAAATGCCAGGAAAAGTAACCTTCATTAAAATAGAACGAACATCAATGGTGAAACACATATAAATTAAAGTACATGTCCAAATTAAATTTTCATATAATTTACCCAATATAAAGAGTGTCCATTTTATATAATAAATTATGAAATTATGATATCATTTAAGGATATTGACTAAATTATAAATGAAAGTTTTGTTTCGAACTTGATATATATATATGTAGAGTTTAATTCTTAAGACAGATAACAAGAGAGAAAATTTTTCTTTTATATTGTAAATATTTAAATTTCAATAAGAATAATTAACTTATTTGTTAAAAAATGAAGTTAATTAATTAAAAATCTTAATTATTTATTATTAAAAAAAAAAAAAGAGAGTCAAAATGGACTGGTAGGATTGGTTTTATTAGGAAGCTTAGGAATGAGAGAGAAAAAAGGACACTGCAATTTGCAACAGGGACTGCGATCCCACCGTATGCCCATTGAAAAAGTGGCGATGTCGACAGCACACGACGCCGTTTCAACTCCCTTTGAGCAAAGTTATTATGTTGCGTGTTTGATATCACCGTACTAATCATAAGACGGCGTCATCCCTCCCAAATAACAATGGAATTTACAGTCCCTTCAGAAAAAAAAAACAATGGAATTTACAGTGGAAAATAAAAAAGGAAAGTTTTTTTTTTCTGTTTTTGTTTGTTATATATGTAACTAGTGAGTTTGGTTGTTCAATAATTTTAGAAAAAATATCTAAATAATTTTATTTGATAAAAAATATTATATTTATTTATAAATAATTTATATAAAATAAAATATTTGGTTCATTAAACTTTATCGATCAATTGATAAAAATTTTTTTTAAAAGGAAATAAAATAATATTTCATTAGAAAAGTGAATTGAAAATTTATAAACTAAAAGACAATCATATTTTTAAGTTAAAATATAATAAAATAAAAAAGATATATTATAAAGATAATTTAAATATTATTTAATTTTTTTATAAAGTTAGATTATAACTAAATAAGTTAATATTTTTTTAATTAATTTTTTGAGTATTTTATTATATTATTTAAATATAATAATATAATTTTTTTCTAATAAAATATAATATCTGTAAAATATATTTTTAATAATATACCAAGCGAATTATAAGATACTGTTATCAATAATTAAAAAATTATTATTATATTATTATATTATGTTAATTTGAGATCGATTTTCTATTTTATCAAGAGTCAAAGAAGAATCTCATCAATTTAATTTTAATTTTTATAAAAAAATTTAGTAGAATCACGAATCACATAAATATATTCTTATCATTTCTTTAATTTTATTTCTCTATTTATCATTTTAATTTTAATTTTTAAAAATAATAAAAAGAAAAGGAAGAGAGAAACAATATATTTTATTTTTCTTTTTTTGCCTAAAATAATTTAAAATAAAATCATTATTTATTTATTTTTCTTTTTTTTATCATCTAATTAAATCATATGATGAACGGATGAGTTACTTTTTCTCTCCGAATAGTTTGTAGCTGTAAGCATACTTGTTCAAGATCAACAAATTAGTAATATTTCTTTTATATATATATATATATATCTATGGCCGATGTGGCTCTAAATCTATTTCTATTATGAATTTATTTATTATGAAAAAAACTATAATTAATATTTTTAAACTAATAAAAAAATTATTAAATAATTACTCTCTAAAATAATTATAATTAATATTTTTATATATATAAACAGCAGTTTGTAGTTTAATATGAAAAAAATCCCTTCGACGTGTTGTAGCATTTATTTCTCCTTATGTACTTTAGCAACTTATGATTTAACACAAGAATGGAATTGTACTTTACCAGTCCCAGCAATCAACTATTAAATTTTACTATTTAATTAAGCATATCATAAACGCAATCATAACTGCTTTACCCTACATTATCTTTTTTTAAAAAAAAAAAAGAATCAAAGAGCATTTCTGGTTATTGATAAGAGTTGATTAGTTGAATTGAAGTAAATATAAAATAAGATTCTAACTTTAAAGAACATTACATACGTTAAATATTCTAATTAAAAAAATATATACCTATTTATTTCTCTCCTAAATCTAACTAATAAAAATTCGAGGAGAGAATACGAGTTTTATGTGAGGGCATATAATTATGTTTCTGAATTAAAATAAATGATATGCAGCATGGCAAACTACATGATAGTAAAAAAGGTGATGTATTAATTCACGTGAGAAAATGGATACAAGTTGCAAACTACATGAATATCCTAACTGGCATTCTAAGATTTTTATGATAGAATCTGAAGTCCAAAACATCAAGATTCAAATATCCAGAACATTAACACCCCAACTTTGGAATAACATCAAAGAAAAACAGGCTTTCATCATATGGAATGTATTGGAATTAAAACACCATAATAAAAATATTTGAAGGGGAAAAATTGAAGGATTTTGGCTCTAGGAATCTACTGTAGTCACCTGTTGCCATTCCCCATCTACAGCTTCTTTCCATAATGTTACATTGTTGTGCCCATCAGCAACGGCCAATATGTTTCCAGTAAGCGACCATGAGACTCTCCAAACAGAAGCCTTGAAATCATGTAAGACCTTACCCTCCCATTGATCCCCTTCCTTAGCCACAGTCCATATGATAACCTTCCCATCCTGAGAAGCACTAGCAATGGTCGATTTAGGAAGGCCCAAGTTGGGTGCCCATGCCACATCCCTTACCCAATCAGAATGCATTTGAAGAGCTGGAAAGCAATCCATCTTCCAGATCCCATTGTAGAGCTTCCACACTTTCACAGTATTGTCACAACCACCTGAGCAAAGCTTCTGAACAGGGTCAAGCAAACCAGAACCAACAAGAGCACCAGGTGCAGTTGATGGAGCCCAAGAAACTGAAGTTACACCAACTGGGTGAGCTTGATCAATCCTGGATGTGTCCCAACCACCATCTGCTCTTGCTGTAAAAACTGATATATTTCCATCCGAAGAGCCACATGCCAAACAGAGACCAATCTCATGAGGTGCCCATGCAATAGAGTTGACTGATGATTTGTGGTCATCAAAAACATAAGCTTCAGTCCACTCATTCTGATTGCCCTCCTTCCATATTATGACACGCCCATCATAAGAACACGAAGCAAGCAACGAACCAAATTTTGGGTGAGCCCAGGCTACTTGCCAAACAGGTCCTTGGTGGCCAGTAAGCTGAGCAAGATGCTGGGAAGTATTATTACAAACCCCTATTATCTTAATTGAGTGGTCCGATGATGCAGTTGCAACACGCTTGCCATAGTAATCCATGGCCACATCATGGACTGTGTCCTGATGACCTGTCTCAATCTTTTGAGAAGGCATCTTATCTTATACTGAATATACAAACTTCAAATAGCTCTATATTAAATTGTTCCTTTCTCCTGGATAAGAAAGAAGCAAAATGAAAAAAAAAAATCAGAATTTCAATCTTTCTTATCAGACATCTCATTAACAAAATTCACATCTTATGACACAACAAAATCCAAATTTCTGAAACAGGTTCTGTATCTCATTGACTGAAAAAATTAAAATGAAATCAACCCCTTTCAATCTCAATTATCGGCAATCAACTAGTGAAAACATGCCACAAACGCACATAGATATAGTTTTTGCAGTCATAGGCTTAGCCTAGTGGCAGGGGCACCCCTAAACACAGGCAAAGATTGAAGTTCGAAAATCCCCTTCCTCTCCCCTCTCTCTCTCCTCCACTGTAAACCAAAAAAACATCCATACTTTTTGAATGATTGATCTACAAGCATCAGATCTAAAAAAAAGGCATACAAAACCTAATTTCTGAAACGAATTCCATAACCCGTCAATTGATGATAAAGCAAAGCCAACATTTTTATCCTCAAACATCAATAATCAAACAATAAAATCTGGATAATAGAAATAAGAGAAAGTTAACAAAAGAGTAATTGAAATTTCAACTTTCATACTTCGAACCTTTGATATTTTTACAAGGTTCGCCTTTTTTAGGAAAAAAAAAAGAAAAAAAAAAGTAACAGCTAATGATTAGCATATACAAATCCATTATTCAAAAACTGGTGAACAATTGGATCTTTTTAAAAAGGCTAAATAACATGTATACACATACATATACGTAGTAGTCATATAGTATTCACACCAAATATAGACAGTTTTTGCATTCATGACTTAGCCAAGTAGCAGGTGCACCCCCAGACATTGCCCCAGCCCCCGACCACTTTCCCTCCCCTGTACATCGCAAATATATACAAGTTTTCGACTGTTTGATCGACAAGCATCAGATCTAATCAAAGCACAAAACCCTAATTTCTTAAACAGATTCCTCATTCCAGATCCCATCAACTGTTGAAAAAATAAGCAAAACCAAACTTTTCATCCTCAAATATCAATATCAATTGATGTGATCTAGAATAAATATGGATTCAAGACAGCAAACTTTTCCATTCAGAGCATATACCCATACTCGATTTCAGAAACTATAAGAAAAATGACTCAATATACAATACAATAGCGAACATCTCATTCGGCCCTAAAGCTTAATTTTCATGGCAACGGACCATAAATTAAAAAAAAAATAGCAGAAAAGAAACCTAATTTTGAAAAAATAAAACCAAAATAAAAAAAAAAGAAATTCAAAAAGAAATTAAATAGGAACAGAAATTAAAAAAGAACAATTTTTTTTAAAATGAACGCAGATAATCATCAAATCATAAGCCAAAAACCAAATGGAAATTCAAAAACTAAACAACAAATAATCAAATTAAAAAAGATAAATAAATAGAACAGAAAAAAAAAACGCCGCACCCGAGACTGAGACGGACAGACAACCGGCGCCTTAGATTCTGAGACAGCGGAGAGCGAGTGAGACGTGCAGGTGACTCAAATGGCGCAGAAGAACCAGAGCGAGAGAGATGAAAGAGGAGAGGAGGGGCGAGGCGTGAGGGTCTGAGCTGAACTCAGATGTAAATGTGAGCGGAGACGCCCCCGCGCATAGGTGAATTAGGTTCAGGTTAAAAAACGGCGCCGTATTTGGATCAAAACAATGTCGTTTTAATTTTGTATAACTTAATAAAAACAAATATACAAATCGATTTGGATTAGCCCGTAATATTAGGACAAACTCGGGAGTCGTGGGCCGACCGATATTCAATAATTTCTCAATTTTTTAAGAGTCAACTCCAAGCTCGATCCGATCCTGATTATTGCGATTGGATGGGCCGAGCTGAGATTATGGGTCGCTGCCTCTCCATAGAAAACATTTATATTTAGATGGGCTCAAACTATGATGCATGCATCCCATCCACTACGCAATGAAGTGACGTGTTAGTTTCCTGTGAGATTATTTAATAGTAGGTGTTAAGAATATAATATAACGTTATTCACAAAAATTTATTTTTCAAATTAAGGGAAAAAAAGGTAAAAATAATTGATTAAGAAAAGATTTTGTGAAAAGGAGAAAACACTTCAATTATGTAATTTCTTTGTTGAATTAAAAGAAAGTTTTCATTTTATACCAAAATTAATATAAAAAATCTCCTCATATCATATATATTTTATTTCTCTAATCCCTAATTCCCTTTGGCTTGATTGATTTAGTATTAGATTCTGATGCGATTAGGCTAAATTTTTTTTCCATAGGCCATTCATTTTAATATTTCTTTTGTATCAGCACGCTTAACCAATAAAAACGCTAACTATTTTTATTAAAAATTTAAATTATCAAAAGAGGCACATTTATTTTTTTTATCTTGATCAAACATAGGCTCATCAATCTTTTTTAACTTTATGTACCAGTTAGCTAAACTTAATCTTCGTCGACTTTATGTGCCAGTTGGCTGACTTTATGTGCACATTCATTAATAGACTTTTATTGCATTGTATTATGTTGAAATTTTGGTTTCTTCATTTCTTTAAAAGCAAAAAGAAAAAAATATTTTTAACACCAAAAAATGTCATTATTGATATTTTTTTTTATAGCAAACTAATAATAAATTTTTAACAGCGACTCCATTTTTTTTTTTTCACAAAAAGCCTATTACATCAACTTTTGGATAGCATGAACCAGTCATTTTTATATTGATGCAACAAAAATTTTTACACGTTTAGTAACAATAATTTTTGCTGCTAATTCACTATTTCTTGTAAGGTATTTAGTTTTGTGAAATTAATTTGTGCGAATATCTTTTTTTAATCTAGCCAAATTAAACAAGCTTTTTTTCTTGCTTATTTGAAAATGGAAAAGTAGGAAAAATAAGAAAAAACAAAAATAAAACAACACTTGTGATTAATTATAATTTTCGAGAAAATCAAACACATTTTTTAAATATATATATATATATATAGTTTCTATCAATTTTCTAAATGGAGTTATTCCTCCTCATATATTGGTCTATACACCCAACGAATTAAGATGATGATAAATCATAAACCTCATAAAAAATATAAAAGAATTTACTATAAGGAAATAATGAATATATATAATCAAATTTATTTATGTGAAAACCTTTTTCTTTTCTTTTTTTTTTGGGGTTAAATATGCCCGAAGAAACAATATGGATTGCACAATAATAGTAATCCTGCCTTTCTTACTTTCTGAGTGAACAAATTTTGATCAAAAATTTTGAAATCAACCGATCAAATCAGAGCTAATCAAATGAATTGATTCATTTTTTAATTAAAATAGATTAAATTTGACTCAATATAAAAAATTAGCTTGAACCAGTTAAAAAAATAAATATTAAATTTATTGTTAAATAAAATTGAATCAAATTTTTAATAATGTACATATATTTATTGTTAATTTATTTTGAATTAATTTATTGTCAAATTTAATGTTTAATATAAAATTATTGTCAAATTATATCAAATTTACATAATTAATGTGTATATATATATTTAATACATAAATAAATTTAATTATTATTAATATATTCTTATAATGACAAAAAATAAAAATTATTTATAAAACATTGAATTTATGTTTTTCTGATTATTATATTTATATATATTACACTTTTAAAATTTATTTAACTATTTTTATTCCACAGTATTAGTATCTTAAAATTTTAAAATTTTGACAAAATTTTTGAATTACTTTCTAGAAAAAAAATATTGATATTACAATATATTAAAGTTATTTACTTTATTTATTTTATGATTTTGTTATTATATGTGTAGGCGCTAAAAGGTATTTGCTCATAATATTACAATATTTTATATGTATAAAAATTATATATGTGATAATATATTTTAAATATTATATATATAGCCTAAATTATATGTAGGATATTTTAAAATTACAATGATCATTTTTATTATTAAATTTAAAAATACTATATATATGAAAATTTTACTTCTATAAAAGAATATTTTAATATCACCTGATCTAGTAATTTATTTTTGTTATTAAATCTGGCCTTGATTAGAATTTTTTTTTATTGTCAGCTTGATGGTTCATTATTATCCAAATACAATCGAAAATGATCAATATGATTCTCAATCTGACTGAGTTGTCATCTTTACTTTCATTTAATAGTGACAATTTTATATTTTAGGATCCATGAATTTAATTAAAACCTTCCACTTATACACCCTTAAAGAAAATGAATAGAATAATTAGGTCAAATTTGATGGTTGAAAAACAAATTTTAACTAGTACATATGAGAGACGAATTCATAATATATATATATATATGAAAAAATTTTAAAAAAATGGGGGATTTATCGGGCAGAAAGAATAGTGCAGGCACTAACAAGTAGTATTAGGTATTTTGGCAAGATAAGGCAATATTAAACATACATAATCGGTTTAGAAGATATAATAATTTCTTTTGTCCTACAAAACAAATTAAAAGAAAGTGCTTTTTATATGCTTGAAAAAATTTCATAATCACTTGGCTAAAATGGTGATGTGCGATCCAAATGACAAGGAACCACCAAAATCAATTTCTCTTTATTAGCAATAACAATACAAACGCATGGTTTATTATTTGGTGGACTCTCCACTTAACTCTTTATTTAGCTATGAATCTTTTTTTTTTAAAAAAAATTATCTTCACTTTATTTTTTCTATTGTATTCTCAAATCACTTTAATTATTGCCTATTATAAACTCAATTTTAAAACTTTCATTTTCCTAATTCATTCAATTTTAATCGTATATTTATTATTAAATATCAAAAAATAACAATCAACACGGCTTAGCACAAGTGGTAAGGGACTTATTGCTCTTTAAATAAGGTTTTAAGTTCGAGCCTTATAAATAGAAAAAATTTTGCTGGGAGAGTCGCTTCCTTTAGGACTCGATAGTACTCGAAATTGAATTAGTTAGACAATATCTCGAATACCGAATGAGTAACAAAAAAAATTAAAAAATAATACGAAAGTCAATTTTTTTTAATTTTTTCTCTCAGTGTCTCCATATAATTATTTTTTTATTATTTGTATATAATTTTTTTAATGCATACTATTAATAATTTTTTTTCTTTTTTTGATTGTTCCCTAAAATGAGTTGTTTTAGATACTTGACCTACTGGACTTATCCAATAACTGACTTTGTTTTACCATGGACTAAGAGATCACTCACTCACATTCTAGTTTTGTACTTTGGAGGGTAGTCAATTAAATTGGCTATATATATAGATACTACTCATCCTAGCTCGTGCACTGAATACTCTTTTTAGCTTATGCACCGAGCACAATCTCTTTATATCGTGATCAGCATAGTTATTCGGATCTCGTCCAAGCTTCCTTGTGTGGCACCTTTATAGCTAATATAAATGTCAGATAACTTAAGAGGGTCTAATGAAACTCTCTCTCCTTTAACTGAGCTCCATGATTAATCGCTCTTTGGATGAGCTCTTAAAAAGATTGGACCTCAGCTCTGTACACTCTCGTTCTAACAAGCTTCCTCGATATCCTCTAACACAGTAGACATACAGTCCCTATATAACAGGCGTACCTGTAGTTATTTTCTTTGCCGGTAATAAAAATACCGATGATAATAAATAACTGTTAATAAATTACAGAGAAAAATTATATTGGTAAATTATCTAGAAAAAATTTTATTGGTAATTTTTGATAAAAAATTATGTTATATTACTGAGAGAAAATTTTATCGGTATTACGTAAAGAAAATATAAAAAAAATAAATTTTTTGTTAGATTATTTTTATAATTAAAATTTTGAAATCAAATTTACCTAAAAATTTTTTAAAAATTAAAAAAAATACCCTAAAAAATCTAACACCCAAAAATATTTATATTTACTAAAAAAAATTTAAAAATTTAAAATAAATTAAAATTTCCTAAAACATATTCTATTTAATTAAAAAATTGAAAAAAAATAATTTTTAAACTATTTTTATTCTAAAATTTATAAAAATAAATAAATTTTTGCTAATTGTTTTTTAAAAGTCATAAAACACCCAAAAATATTTTTATTTACCAAAAAATTTCTAAAAAATAATAAAAAATTTTAAAATTTCTTAAAACATATTGTGTTTAAATAGATAAATTTCAAAAAATTAATTTTTTATAATTTTTATTTTAAAATTTATAAAAATAATCAATTTTTTTAAAATTTAAAAAAATATTTAAAAAAATCTAACACTCTAAAAAAAAATTTAAATAAAATAATATTTCAAAATATATTATAAAAATTTTAAAAATCCCTAAAATAATATTATAATTATTTAAAATAACTTTAAAAATCAAACAATACACAACTAAAATATAAATAATCAACTTAAACTAAAATACTCACAAAACTAAAATAAATTATCAAATTCATTAACATTAAAAATAAATGAAAAATTTAACATATATTACAAAAATTATCAAAAATTAAAAAATAAAAATAAATACATTATTCTTCATCTTCATCTTCTTCTTCATCATCATCATCATCTTTTCTTCGTCTTCTTCTTCTTCTACAAGCAGAAAATGAAAAAAATCAGCAAAAATGGAAAAGAAAAGAAAAAAAATATTTTTATAGAAAAATTACTGAGAGAATTAAGTATCTGTCGGTAAATTTATTGATAAAAAAATATACTATCGGTATTACATACAGAAAATATTTTATGTCAGTAATTTTACCTACATAAAATATATTATTTCGATATTACCGACAGAAAAATATTTTTTCTTGGTAAATTTACCCACAGAAAAAATCTTTTTTTTTAGTAAATATCTCAAATAATGGAGGTAAAATTTTTACCCAACTAATTAGATTGTGATTATTTTTTTACCGAGAGAATAATTTTCTATCGGTAAATTTACAGACAGAAAAAATATTATCTCAGTATTACCTACAGAAAATATTTTTTGTCGGTAATTCTACCTACAGAAAATATTTTCTCTCGGTATTACAGATAAAAAAATAATTTCTCTCGATAAATTTATTAACGAAAAATAATTTCTCTCGATAAGTTTACAGACAAAAAAATATTTTATCTTGATAAATGCCTTAAATAATAATGGTAAAATTTTTGCTCAACTAATTGGATTGCGACTATTTATTTACAGAAAGAATAATTTTCTATTGGTAAATTTACCGAAAGAAAAAATATTCTGTCGGTATTACCTATAAAAAAAATTATCTGTAATTTTACTTATAGAAAATATGTTCTCTCGGTATTACTGACAAAAAATAGTTTCTCTCGGTAAATTTACCGACAAAAATAATTTCTCTCGATCAATGTCTTAAATAATGACGGTAAAATTTTTGTCTAAATAATTGAATTGTGACTATTTATTTACTGAGAGAATAATTTTTTATCAAAAAATTACCAACATAAAAAAATATTTTATCGGTATTACTTACAAAAAATATTTTTTGTTAGTAATTTTACCTATAAAAAATAGGTTCTCTCGGTATTGCAGACAGAAAATACTTTCTCTCGGTAATTTTACTGACAAAATATGTATTATGTTGACATTACCTATAGAAAATATATTCTGTCGATATTATCTACAAAAAATATATTTTGTCGGTATTTTTACCTACATAAAATTTTTCTGTCAGTAATTTTATCTATAGAAAATATTTTTATCATTTAAGTCTATCAGCAATTATTGGCACCATTTGGTAAAGCTATTATTATCGATAAAATATCTGTCATTAAATTTTTTTATCTTTATTCTGTCAATATATTTTTTAATTTATTTTTTTAATCATTTATTTCGGTATTCTATCGGTATTATCAATAAAATTTTTTGTCGAAAAATTTCTTTCGGTGATTCGATATATATTCTTATTGTGATATATCTGTATCCGAAAATTTTTATTTTTAATATCATGCTGGTTTATTACTACTGTGTACGGTACCTTTGCAAAACACCAAGCTTTAACAGCAGTTACATGTCTCAGTACTCAAATTGGGCCTCTCAAAAAACTCTATCTATCGACTACATTTGCTATTCCCAAGCCTAATCTACTATTTCAGATCAATTGAGTTTAGGTGCTATACAAATCATTTTGGATATAGAAATTAGAATCAATGTTTATCAACACTACTTTCAAATTCAACCGTAGCTTCCAAGGTTCAAATTTATCTTTTAATATAATTAAACGGGAAGAAATTATAATAATAAATCTAAAATCAGCAAGACCAACTGTGTCTTTTAATAAGAGTTACATCTAATTGTAATTAATTAGTCTGTCAAAATATATGTTGATATATTTCCTTTTTGAATATTGAGAAAGAAAATCATGATCCACTAGTTAAATTCAAAGTTTGTGCACATAATTATATTGTTTTCATGTTAAATAATTATTGCTATTGATATTTTTTTTTGGCAATAAACTAAAATTTGCTGAAAAATAGTTTCAACTTTTTATTATAATAATAATATAGTATTTTATTGCCTTATAATTATAACAACAATAGTAGTTAAAATCTATTGGTCATCCCAGGAGTCAATCCCAATTAATTAAGATAAAGTCAAATTTAAAGATATATTGCACTTATAATAAGTAGACTTTATAATAAAAGTTAAAATAATTAATTTAAGAAGAGAAATGAAACGATTTTCATGTTTAAAATTACATGGTATTTTAGTCACTGAAATTTTATAAAGATTTACATTTTAACATCTAAATTAATTTAAAACACTTTGAGCCTCCAATATTCTTTTTATTTTTCATAATATTTTATAATATATTAAAATTTTAAATTACAAGTTATATAATAAAGAGAATTTTTCGTTTCTCATAAATCTCTCTTAACTCAATTTAAATAAAAAATTTTATATTATTTGCCTAAAGTTTGAATGTATAAATTTTACACCACTTGTATAAACGCGTTAACTTATTTGAAAATTAATATATTTTTTAACAGAAAAATTAATATATTTTTTATAACTTCTCGTAAAAAATATATATAGAGATAAAATACTAATAAAAAATTAATTTCTAATATAAAAACAAATATGACTAATATTTATTTAAATATCAAAATATTTTAAATGTATTAAAAAAACTAGTTGAATAAAAAAGAGTGAAATTTAAACCCTAATATCAATATTGCTAATTAAATTTATAGTTTGACTTTTTTATTTTGCAATTAAATCAAGACATCATTAGTTCTGCTCTTAAATTGCTTTTAATCCCAGTGCAGAATAAAATTCAAAATAATTAAACTTTACTAGAGAAAAGGAGAAGCATCGTGTTGAGTTTTGATCATAAGTCTCTATTAATTCAAAAGCACTCTAGCAATTGTAGTTTTGTATTACAATAATCAGGAAGCAGCAGCCCAATTAAACATATCATCCAAAGTTGAAACAACATCATGAGAATTACTTCGAAACATAATGACCACAAATTAATATGATCGAGCATTAATTAATTTCAAATTATCTACTACCAATTTAATTGTAATATATCCTTGATATGATTTTTATGGAACAATATTAATAGTAATTTTCATTCCTATTTGTAGATTACTTCAATTTCTTTGCCCGCCATTATATAATTCACTGCACGCCATTAATTGGCAACAAACAATTGGTAATAAGATTAATGTTTGGATGGGAAAACCAACCATAATAATTAATTGATATAAGGAAAAGCTGATGGTACTTTCCTGGTTTATTTCATGTAATTACCTAACATCACCACTAAAGAGAAGTTGCCATCTTAATTGGCTTTCACACCATTTGTCTTGACACGAGGACCTGCTATCATACGTTTATTGAATAACATAAATATATTATATTATTTATTCGATCAAAATTCAAAAGTTGCAAATGAATTTTTTTAATATAATTATTTATTATATAAAAATTAATAAAATAATGTGGATCAGGTGGTGGGATGACGGTGTATCAACCAATTGTAAATAGAACATAAATCTTAATTAATTTGATCAAAGCAATGAAACTGTGTCACTCTGAAATCTCCCACAAAGGACAAAAAAGAATGCGTCTTTTTTTTTATTATTATAGTGAGAGAGAAAGGTGAGTGTACGGGCAGATATGGTTTATTTTCCGTGGCACGGACTTGGAAAGTTGAAGTCAGAACTGCAGACGCTCACCAGCAGCGGACTCCACGATTAATGGGATGAACAGCACAGAAATTAAAAAGCTATTTGCCTTTGCTGACAATTGCCTTGCGTCTCCAGTTCATTTCCACTCTTTTTTTTTTTACTTCTATTTGAACCCTGAATATTTATTGGTTTTGGTATTTGATTTTATAGTACGGACACAATTAATTTGGTATTAATATGATCTCTTCAGATTTATCCAGAAATCACACGACCACAAGATTCAAGGTCTGATGGATAGTTAATTAACAAGCTAGATATAAATTCTACTCATTAATGGAGTTATCTAATTTTAATATTTAATAATTGGTTTTTTAACGTTAATTCTTTTAATATTAGTACTACTTCTCGAATACCGAGCTCCACACTCAAGCTTTATCTATTATCATCCATTTTTCTTGTATCATTATTTAACACTGTCAGTCGAGCTTAACTGAGCTCCTTTGCATAATATATTTGAGACTGACATAAATATTAGATGAATATAGAGGGTATAATTATTGACAAAAGATTTTTTAGCTTATAATTATTTTAAATTTAAATAAATTATCCAAACTTTTTAGATTAGATTTTTAAGATTTTAATAATATGATTTTTTAAAAATTTGATTCAAGTTAGTTTTCTGCAAATCTTATGCAAAATTTTACTATTTCAAATGTGTATTTAAAGGCTTAATGACTAATGGAATTTTTGAGAAATAATAAATACTTTTAACAATTTTCAACCTTGCCGTTTGTTTTCTTCTAACTTCACAAACAATGATATAAGAGTTTCTTTTCGTCTTTATAGAAATGTGATTTTGCTCAAAATACCATATAGCCCATTTGAAAACTATTTTAAAATCATACACATTTTTAACCTTATTTTAATTATGACAAGCAGTAATCTTTCTTTAAATGCTCCACAAATTTTTACTAGCCAAAATTATCAAATTTAGTCAATGAAAATGTAATATTATCTTGAAACCTATAATCTATAGAAAGTTGTAATGGAGAATAAATCATTAAATTTACTTTCTGAAAATATACACTTGCTCAATTTAGAGCTCATTCTGAAAAGAAAATAAAAAAAAATACAAAGTCAATACTATTATTCAAAATTTAGTTGCATATTCAATTTTCTCCAAAATCATATCATGTGTAACATCAAAAGAAGCTTGAAAAAAGCTAAAAATTGAGTATTAAAAAAAAATGATCGAATCAAACAAATATAAATTTTAAACTTAAAAAGGAAATTTGAATCACTTGGAATGTAAAATAATAAAACTATTTCTAAGTATTCTAGCAGAATATCTTTTATTGTTAACAAAAATTGATTACTTAGTTAAAATTTTCAGATTATAGGATAGTGAAAATTTTTTTTGTGATAATTCTAATGAGATTTGAATCTAAAATATCATCTTTAGAAGAGTCTAAAGATCTTTCTACCATTTTTCTTATAGAATTGATGAGTGCTCTCCAAGCATAAAAACAAAAAAAGAATATTCAGACAAGACAAAAAAGTTATTGAATATGCTATTTATGCACCAAAAAAAAGGTTCAATTTTCTTCCTTACAAACACTGTAAAAAGAAGATACATTGAAAACAAAATTATTGGTGGAGGCTAAATGCATTATATGAAAATTACAAACAAACATGCTATGTTACAAAAGCGTGCAAATTCAAAGATAACCAAAATAATTGACAAGCACAAACTTCACAAATATTAGAGGCACAAATTAAGGAGGAGTTATTTTAATATGCATCAATTGAAGTAAATAAGGAGTGTTGAAAGATTGCATGCATAAGATTTTTTAGTTTATAGTTATTTAAATAAATTACCTAATCCTTTTAGTTTAGATTTTTAAGATTTTAATACTCTGATTTTTTTTAAAATTTGATTCATGTTTGTTTTCTGTAAATTTTGTGCAAAATTTTACTATTTCAAATATGTATTTAAAGACTTAATGTTCAATAAAATTTGTGAGAGACAATAAATACTTTTAATAATTTTCAACCTTGTTGTTTGCTTTCTTCTAACTTCACCGACAGTCTAGTGATACTGCTCCTTTAATTGTTAAGCTCTCAGACCGAGTTAATGCTCTCTCGAAGAGAAGGCTAACCTCGATTATGGACATCTCAGTCCGAGTGAGATCTTAGTGTCCGAAAAAATCGTCAACTGACATAACTATCGTACGGCACCGGCACACTTCAAACAACGTTAACACTACACCAGGAGTTATCTCTATTCACCAATTATATACGGGTAATTCCTCACATAGAGAAGATCTTCTCTCTCTCTCTTTTTTTTTTTTTACATTCAGATATATCAAACTTTGATTTAAATATTAAAATTTTTCCTATAAAATTTGCTCCCTTTTTTTTTTTATCTTATAGGTCCTGACAAAAGCAACAGCCGAGCCTTTGGCTAGGAACCTCCTGAATTACCAATTGTCATCAAATGTATATATAAATATTTTAATATATGTAATATATTTATATATATATATATAATTATTAAGTAGGTTTTAGTCAATGTCAGCCGAGTTTGTTTTCCTAAGTACACAGTGATAGATACGTATAAGAAAGCACTCAAATCTATTTATTATTATCCCTCTTATTATTTATACAGAAAAAATAAAATAGACATAAAAATTAAAAAAATTTTACTTTTTTTATCTCTATTTATTTAAATACTCCTAAAAAAAATATCTCTCAAAATATACTTTTAAGACAAGAGTATAAATGGTATTTTATCTCATTTCACTCCCTAAAATTTATCTAAAATGACATATTTTTTTATATAAAAAATACATAAAAAAAAATTTTCTGTATGTAAATAATACGGAGATAGTATTATTTGTTTAAAGATCTAAAGCATTATCGAAAGTGCCATAGCTTCCGAAAAGAAAACAAAGAAGAAGATGAAAATTAATAACCGGAGAGATTTGAGCAGAGCAGTGGGTAGCTTTCAAAAGTCAAAACGCGTGGAAAGAGTGGATGGTACTCGCATGGAAAAAACGTACGAGATTCGTACAAATATATTATTATATATATATTAATGCTATCTATGGTAATAAAGAGGCAACAGAAAATAAGAAGCTAGGAGGAGACCACTGGGCAAGAAAATTTCGTTTTGTTTTCTTTTTTCTGGATACAATCTCCAGCAATTCAAATTAAAAATCTGTATCTACTCAGTAAATTTTTTTTCATAAATTAAAATTCGTAGCTAATTAACAAATCTAATTGAAATCATCTGGCGGACTTAACTTGGGGCAGTGGAGGCTTTTTCACTAATTACATATATATAATTTATTTATTGTCATTTTTAGATTTTTTTTATCTTTTTATATTTCTCTTCTTTTTAATCAAAATTTTCTTATGTAAAATGCGGTTTTAAAATATTTGATTTTTTCAAGTCAATTTTCTCTTCTTTTTTTTTTATCTATTTTTCTTTGCGTAGTTTTCTCTCACTATGTAAATTTTTAATTTTATTTTTATTTCAAAATTTATAAATTTCTTTATTATAGTTTTATTTTTTTATTCTGTTTATTTATATGCCTACAAATTTATATATAGAATTATAATTACATTATCATAAATTTCTTTTATGTTAATTTACTCTCTATTAATTGTGTTAAAGATAAAAAGTTTTAAAATTTTAATTTATTTGTTTATATTTTTTTTCTCATTAATTTATGTAGATCATTGATGGGTTAAATTATTATTTCAAAATATAAAAGTATTTTATAAAAGTTTCGGCCAATATAGGTTGAACACAAGAATAAGCCCCTACTCTCGTTTCAAATTCTATGTCCCCCGTTAAAATGTAATATTAATAACACTCTAATTCTAATATTTACTTTTAAAATAATTAATCTTTTTTTTATCATTAATTAAATTATGCTGTTAACTTTTTTTTTTTTTTTGGCTTCCAGCCTTGATTTTCCTAAATATCTGTAAGAATATAAGAGACATGAACATGATGAGTGTAATATATGAATAGTTATTAGAAACAAGAGAATGTGCAATCCAGGTGTCCAAGTAAACACCTGATTAAAAAAAAATCTGCTTCTTGTCAGAGGTCACATCTCAAACATGTGAAAAAATAACAGCCAATCTCATTACAGATATATATATTTTTATGCCAAGTTGGTGCGTCCTACTTTCAAGTGTATGATGTATCCTTTATCACAATTCATTTCAACGAAGAGATGAATCTCTAGAGAATTATACATTGGTGGAGAGGAAGCTTACGCTATCATATCTCAGTACCATCACACTACGTGCCCATCAACCCCTGCTTCGATTTTCACAAGTCTTAAATTTAATTACACTTATTTATATTTAGTGGCAGTTTGATCTTATTTCTACATATGAAGTCTACCTTATAATGAAGCAGTGGTATTTAATTTCATTAGTGATTTAATTAAATATTATGAAGAATTAAATTATTGTTATTAAATCTGAAACAAGAGCACACATAATGTATATATTACTAAAAAAAATGAAAATTAAAAACAGGCCCTAAATCAAAACAAACATTTATTAATTAAAGAATTTAATAGACAATATGCTCACGTAACAAACAATAGAAAGTGCCATAGCGCAAAACATTCCACTATGGCAACTAGGCTGTGTCACTAATATATTAATTAAATATTTTCAGAAAACTTTTTTTTTTCTGATTAGCTTTGTATTTTATATTATGCTCCATTTACTTTATTTTGTTAATTATATGCGTACCAGACCTTAGGAATTAAAAAAAAAACAGAGTCTTCTAAATAGAGATAAAATATATTGGGCTTGTAACAAATTTGAGACTTATAATAAAAAATAAATTAAGTCATTTGAATTATATAATTACCTTGTTTTATATAAACTCTATATACTTTTTTGGGATGAATCAATTCAACATCAAAACAATTTCTTAATAGTTCCTCAAGTGGCTGAATACCATATTAACTTGACTTCATTTTTATATTAATTTCTTTACGTATTTATATTTAATTAACGTTGGACTTTTTTTCTTTCTCGTATATTCTTAACACATATATATTACATTCCAACTGAATTTTGCTTTTGCAAGCATATATATTATTTCTTTTTCTTATTTTATTTCATCTTTTCAGATCTTGTAGAATAGAATCGAGATTCGAATCACATGTTTAGCCAACCTTAATTATTTGATCTCAGAAACACAAAACTAGAAAATTAATATTATTATATATAGAAAAACTTTAATTTAATTCGAGTTTGATTACGTGCCACAAAATTATATTTCATCATATATATATATATATATATCTGAGATAATTTTTTTATAATGATTTTAGATATTTTATGCAGGGAGATCATCTCTTCAACGTCAGATTAATTAATAAGTGAAACAGTATGGGCTTAAAAGGAATTACATCTGACCTGCAAGACTTGACATAAGGCAACAATTCTTGCAACCATTTTAGGCTGACAAGATATATTATTCAAAATGGTCGCCAATGCAGCTCCATTTATCATTTGTCATCTATTATGGAATTACAAAATTAATTAATTAAATCCTCTCTTTTTCTCAAATTCAAAATAAAAATTGTTGCCATATGATATAATTATTATCCTATAATTTCACACCATCAAATCAGATATTATCATTATTCTAATTACTTAAATCTCTTTATAAAATAAAAAAAAATTTACCTGTATTTACTTGAATTATTTTTGATAAATAATAATATGAAGCACTCAAAAAATAATATGTTTATTATAGTAAAATTGAGAGATAATTAATTAATAAAAATTTTCGTACTGCACTTGAAAACATTTCAGGACGTAGTAGTACCTTTTTAACTTATTAATAGCCATATATACAAATAAAAAAAACTATCATACATGTAATTTATATCTCTATTTATGAGCTAGATCAATCATAAATTATAATTTAAATTATAATATTTAAAAAAATTTAAATTAATTTTTTTATAAATTATAATTTATAATTAGTCTAATCAACATCAACTAAATCCATATTAAAATTAAAAAAAATGAGAAATTCTACAAAAAGACCAATCTCTGCGTTGGTTACTGTAATGAATCACAATGGTACGGATATCTTGTGTTGTGCAAGCAAGCGTGTTCCACTAGAGTGCACTAAGTTTTATAAATATTGGAGATAATATATTAACATTAAATATTAATATTAATTAAAAAATAATTAAATTTTTTTATAAAATATATTCATAATATGTATTTACATATGGTTTTCATGTAAAAATTAATTTCGTTTTTGTTCATGTAATTAATTAACTATATATGTAAATATATTTATTATTATGTATAGTTATAGTATAATTCAATTAATTTATTCAAGTGCGAAAGAGCTTAGCACGTGTGTGACCACTTTGACCACCTTTGAGACAAACGTCTATCTTTCCACTACTTCTGACAATATGGACCGATTTCTATATATAAACATAATTAATACATTGCGTTCTCTTAAATTCACCAACTTCTACTCTTCTTTACATTTGCTACCAAAAAAAAAAAGAGAAAGAAAAGAAAAATGGGATCGACAGTGGTGAATATTCCTGATGATCATCAAGGGGTAGTAAATTCTTTAAAAGTAGAGAAAAAGAAAGTGAAATTTTCTCTTGCACCCGTTATTTGTTTTCTTAAAGAAAAGAAAAACAAAAACGACATGAGAAAATGGATTCATAGTATCAAAGTTGGAGTTGCTCTTATCTTGGTTTCTCTTCTTTACTTTCTTGATCCTCTCTACAAAGAAGTTGGAGACGATAATGTCATGTGGGCTATTATGACTGTTGTTGTCATTTTTGAATACTATGCAGGTTCGCTCTTCAATTTCAAGTTAAATTCAATTGATTCTTAGCTCTGTCTCCAGTAATTAATTATAATGAATTTGATAATTAAATGCATGTGTATATGCATTATAGGTGCTACACTGGGCAAGGGGTTGAACCGTGGAATTGGAACCATATCAGGTGGTTTATTAGGATGTCTCACAGTAACTTTAGCTCAGCAAGTTGGTGGAATTGGCAACTCCATTATTATCGGAATTGCTATGTTAATATTCTGTAAGTTTCATTTCAAATTGTTATATATATGTAGAGAAAAATATCATGAACAAAAATCTCTTATATCATATAATTTCAAAAGAAAATTTCCGTTTATGTTTTGAAGCAAAAAAGTTTAGTAGTTCAGCAAGTTAGCTGAGCTAGTACAGTATGCTTTTCAGTTTTCACCACCAATACCCAGTTTTCTTTATGTTCCAGAATTTTTGGAAGATAATTATTGTTTTATTTTTCCTAATTAGCTTAATGTCCACTTTCTTCCGCATTATATTTGGCAGCATTTCTACCATTAACAGCACATTATTTTATATATTTTTTTATATATACACAATTAGTTCCAATCCAAACTCAAATTCAATATTCTTTAACCAAAATCAAAGATTCATATATTTTGTCATATAATAATAATTAGTGGGATTATCTGTAATAAGTTTAATTATTGAAAAATGCATATATATATATATAAATATAAAGTGTAGCGCACTATATAGTATAGTCTTTTTTTAATTAAATATTAATGAAAATATTAATGAATTTCAGGTGGAGGAGCAACATACTGTAGATTGACTCCAAGCATAAAAGCAAGATATGACTATGGAGCAATGATATTTATACTTACATTTAGTTTAGTAGCAGTATCTGGTCTGCGTATAGAGAAGGTCATAGAAATAGCTCGCGAAAGGCTTTTGATGATCGTTTTGGGTTTCATAATCTGCATTTTTATTAGCTTATTTGTCTTCCCCATATGGGCTAGTGATGAGCTTCATGATTCTACTGTATCCAAATTCCATGCCCTCGCCACCTCTGTTGAAGGTAATTATTTATTTTAATATTTTTTTATAACATTTTCTTAATTTTCTGATGAAATAATTATTTATTTTATCAGTATGTCCTTTTAATTAATTAGAGAATAGTAAAACTAAAAAGGAGTATAATTAAAATTATTTGGTTTTTTGTAGGATGCGTAGAGGATTACTTCAGATTTAATAGTGAAAAAGAAAGCCAGCCAATAAGCAAATGCAAATCAGTGCTCAACTCCAAGTCCAAGGATGAATCTTTGGTATATTATATATCTTGTAATCTTGTAATTATTAATTAATATGGAAATGTATGTATAATTATATATAAAGAATTCTGATCTTATTATTAGAAACTTATATAATTATAAAAAATTTAATTTATTTCAGGCAAATTTTGCAAGATGGGAACCATGGCATTGTAAATTTGGGATTTCTCATCCATGGGACAAATACCTGAAGATAGGAGAACTTCTTAGAGAATTGGCTGCAATTATCCTTTCACTTAAAGGTTGTCTTCAGTCCCCTAAAGAGGTAATAATTAACTTTTCCTTTTCAATTTCTTTTTTATTTTAGGAAAGATCAAATATATATGGAATTGATCATTTTCCCAAAGAATTTTGAGTCAAATTAGTAAATTTTATGGATTTTAGATTTTTTGTATTAATTTCTTTGAAATTATCTTATTTAAATCACATCAGGTTGTTGAGTGAATTGACACTTAATGGGTTTATACACACCATAGTGAGTTCCATGCAAATTTAGATAAGTTTAAACAAATTTAGGCCACAAAGTTAAATTTGTTCTCGATAACCTTCACCCTCTATTATACTAGAGCGGTTCAATAGTTTGATTAGGGGGCTAAAATTAATTAATTGGAATAATTACACACTCATTTATATAAGTAGTATTTTAGTAATTTTATAATAAAGGCATAATAAATTCATAATAAACTATATAAATTCATAAACTCATAATAAACGTATAATAAACTCAAAATAAACTCATAATAAACAATCTAAATATGATATTTTAATAAAAAAAATTATAAATTTGGTAAATCTGTAAATATTTTTAAAAATATGATAAATTTAATTGTTTTTATTTTTTCTGATATTTTTATAAAGACCCCCTAATTAATTTAAATATAAGTTTTTATTTTTTTAATTTTTAATAAAATTAATAAAATTTTTTTATTCTTAAAATCTAAAATTTTGAAGTATGGTTGACTCAGCTGTGCGTTAAACATTTCAATGTCAACTTAAAACGTTTTAACAAAAAGTTTAAATATTTTTGACCGTTAGGTTATCATTGTCATGTAATATTCATAAATTTACAATGCTATTAACATTTTTTTTGAGGAACATTGTGCTAATAATAGTTATATGATTTGAACTTAATTATGTTAATCAGCCCATGCAAATTCTGAGAGAATCGATCAAAGAACCATGTGAAGCTGTGGGAAAATCAGTGACGTGGACATTAAGAGAATTTGGTGAGAGCATGAAGAAAATGAGAAAATGTGAAGCAGAGGTATTGATAGTGCCTAAACTGAAAGCAGTGAGGATAGAGCTAAGCCAGGTCACCTCGGACCTACCAAAATTACAAAATAGTGATGGACTTGCAGTAGCAAGCTTTGTTTTCGCTTTGATGGACATGGTAGAGAAGCTTGAAGAGTTGGCAAAGGAAGTGGAACAACTTGGAAAACTTGCTTATTTTCATGAAAGCTAGCTGTTAATTAATATTACTAAGCAATTTTCTATAAATCCATTTGCCAATTTAAATTTGGCTTGGTAATTACTAATTAGTAATGTCTATTTTATACGTACATAAGAGTATTAAATGGCCAGGGAAGAATATGTATATATATATATATACTGGCCTTAATTAGCCCAGTAAATTTAATTAATGATACTTATTACATAACTAATAAAGAAATACTTCTTGATAACCATCAATTTTTTTAGTATTGATATGGGAAAGAGAGAATCAATATTGAATATATCACACAAAAATATATGTTTATCTTTAAATTGTATTTTCATGTACTTGAAAATTAGTACATGAGACAATTTTTTTTTTCAATTAATTTTATTTGACTCAATTTAAAATTGAAATCTAAAATTTCATGTCCAGCTAAGATTTAATACACGACTGAGTAATAAAATTTCTTGATATATCAATAATTTTTTTTTTATAATAAAGCTTTAGTACAGATTTTTAGGAAGATATTTATCTATGTATATATGGAAGGTGTGTATATGTAGTTCAATATTTGTTTATAATATTGAAGAATAATTATGCTCATTGACTATTTTTCGTTTATTCCAACTAAAGTATGATTTTTTTTATTAATTATATGCTGGGGAGAAAAATATCTAAATTTAAATTCGAGATCTAACTTGAAGCAAAACATATTTCTAACCGCCACATTACATTTTATGGTTAATTAAAGTATGACTTATTTGGTCTTTTAATTTACAAATTACAAGAAAATATTAATGAGATTTTTAAGTTTAAATAACTTCATGATTACGTATCATTGAAATTATTATAAAATAGTATATAGTAAAATATAACTAGAGTAAATTCTACTTTCATTAAATTCATATACGCCATATCAATGAATAAAATATGTTTATTATTGATGTTATTACTAATAATTTGAATGAATATTTTTTTTATTAAGAATGAATAAAATATCTTACAGTAAAAAAAAAGAGAAACTCAATTCCTGTATATAGACCATACAAAAACTTAGCTGCTATTATCATAAAATGGGTTAAAATATTTGTTAATTTTTTAAGAAATTTAATCAAGTAATAAACAAACTACATATTTTAAATGATCCAAAAAAATATAAAAATATTACAAAGTTAATATAAAAATGGGTTATTTATCCCTAACAACTAGCTTTTAGAATTAATATTTCTAAATCTATATTAACGGAGAAAATATAATATGAAAAATTTAACATGATATCGGAGCAGGTATTCTTATCTTTATCTAATAGTCCGAATAGTAATTATTAAAATATAGGACTATAATTCTAGATAGCCGGATAAAGCTACCTTGTACTTATCAATTTGAGGGGAGAATGATCTAAAAAATATAAAAATATTTCTAAGGTAATATTGAAATGAGTTTTTCATCCTCAACAACTCACTTTTAAAATTAATATTTTAAAATTTATATTAATAAAAAAATATAATATAAAAAATTTAACAATCACTATATTAATATCATTATTAAATATTCAGGGATGTAATTTTTTTAAAAAAATAATCCCTATAATAATTAATTAATGAAATAAAAGGATATTTTAATGATAATAATATTAATAATCCACAAGAGTAAAAAATGTGGAATGTGATAAGGAAAGTGGATAGCAAATAAGACGATCCAAATTGATTGAACCTCTCAAAAGAAACGGAAAAAAGGAAAAATATCTAAATCAAAGGATAAGGCTATAAGGGCCAATGCCATTCCTATTTGCTATATTTCGGAATTATTAATTCAATTCTTGACTTTCGTCGTTCTCAGGAACTCTGAACGTGTCGTTTTGGCGATCAAAATTATTTACTTGTTATTTAATTTGAATCAAAGTTAAGTCGGTTTCTTTAGTTACATCATTATGTATTTATGTAAAATAATTAGTTCTCTCTCCTTTTTTTTTTTTCTTATCACGTTTGGAAGATCAGATCTTGAAATTAAAATTTTAATTTCATTGGATTCAAACTCAAAATTTTTATAGCCTAAACAAATAAATTATATATATATGTATAAAGAACAGATCTAAAAAATTACATTTGGTGATTAATTTATAACATGAATTCTCACATTTAGTAATAATATTATTAATTAAATAAATGAAACTCTTCCAGAAAGCTGAATGAAAATGGCAATATAAAATTACAAAAATACAATTAATTAAATTAAAACATTAAATTTCAATTAACTCAGTTAATATTATTATGTTTTTTCATGAGTTAATTTGAAAATAAATTAGTATTATGAAATATTTATATAAGAAAATAGAAAATAATTAAAACTTATTATGAAATAAAAGATTGAAAACATTGATATCTTCTATAAAGAACAGTTTTGAAAATGATTTTATTTTAATACAAAAGTATCCTGTATTATATATTTGTATAACAACCCAATAATTACTGTTATATTTTTATATAAAAACATCTGTAATCTATTTATATAAAGATTAAAACTATCAGCCATCATTTATGAAAAATTATTTATATAATGATCATTATTTTATTTATATATAAACCAAAATATTGGTCAATTCCGTTATTTCGGATAGATGAAATTCTTGTTAAAAATTGAAATGTCTATATTTTTTTTAATCCATCCTAGCTAAATAAACTAATTTAGTTAAAATATATAAATTCAATTCAACTTTTTATTTTTATTAATTAATATTCCATCATCATCCCTCTCTGATACCATGGAATTTCTTTAAAATTATCTAAAAATTAACATTATTTTAGAAAATATTCATTTTCTTTCTTTCATTAATATCACTCAACCCTTTCAAAAAAAAAAAATCAAACATTAATTTAAAAATACTTTTTTTTAAGATACACGTTTAATATATATATATATATATATATATATATTATATACTAAAGATTATTTTATTTTTAGAGATATATAATTAGTATATTTCTAATATATTAAAAATATATTAAAATAGTAAAATATTTAATTTTTTTTAAAAATATATATTGCAATTTTCACAAATACTATTTGGGCTTTTTACAAAAAATTGTGAAAAAATAAAAAATATTAAATTTATCATATTATAAAAATTTATAATTAAATTATACATTTACTATATTTAAATAGTTATGAGTTTATTATAATTTTATTATATATATAGTAATTTTTATAAGTTTATTATATACATAATAATTTTTATAAATTTATTATATGTTTTTATAAAACAATTAAAAATCTGATAAATATAAAAAAAATTATAAAAAAATGGTGGAGAATTAATTTTCCCGTACAATTTTCCCTCCCAGTCTAAGCAGAAAGGTCGACTATGGAGAGCCCAACTTCATACAAAAGGGACTCAAAAGACCCACCACCATGGGGAACTTCTGTCATTAATTATGTTACGGTCTTAACACTAACGACAAAATTAAAGAAGACGAAAACACCAATACATTTCCTACAGAATTGATGGTGAAACCAATGGTAACCCGCCATTAAAATCAAACAAAAGCTTAATTTCTGATCAGAAATTCAAAGAGAGAAATAAGCATGGGTCTTCCTCAAAAATTGGCAGCAGCAATGATGATTCTACTCTTTGAATTGTGCATGAGCACAAGTACTGTTACAAGTATTCCCGATACACAGATAGTAAAAGTTCTCTGCAACAATGACTATTCAACGGGTGATCCTTTTCGTATAAGTCTAGATTATGTGGTTAAAGAACTAGAAAATCAGACACCCACAACCAAGAATTTTGATTTCTACAATCTCTCCTTACCCAAATGCTTTTTCCTATGGCCATGCCCTTTGCAACCAAAATCTCACAAGTTCAGATAGCAAAACTTGTCTTGGTGCAGCCAAAACAACCATGTTTGCCACTTGTCGAAGCAGAATCGGGGCTCGTGCTGTGCTTCATGATTGTACAATTATGTATGAGCAATACCCATTTACAGATTAAGCATCCGGGATCAAAATAGATTTATGGGTTTTCTTTTTGTGTAATATATATATATATATATATATATATATATATACTGATTTTGGTCCAAGGAGTGTTTATCTATCGACCACCATACGTGTGTCTGTGGTTCAGTCAAACCTTATCCCTAAAAATGGTCTCATTCCAATTCTGGTTTGATAAAGTTTTGGTAATTAACATTTACCTTCGTTCTTGTCTCCTATAGATAAATAGATAGATAGATGTGTGTTTGTATGTGAATTGAGTTATAACAAGAATGATTAACTGAAATTTAGAGCCACTGATGTTAGTTAAATCAAAAGCAAATATTAAGTTAAATTCCCCTTTCCAGAGCCAAGATCAAAGCAATAATTATAAATGGGGATTGAAAATCTGTCTGTATTCACAAGGAGCTTATATTAGTTGCAATGCAATAAAATCGGGTCAAAGTTCCATAATGGTCCGCATCACATGCAGATATTTCTAAAACAAGAAACTCTAAACAATAATAGAAATCTTTACCAGTCTGGGTTATTACACGCAATAATCTTGTTATCAAGAAATGGTATCACCATTTATAGTTACCGGTAAGAGATGGAAACCTTCTACCAAACCAGCAAAAACATCAGCATTATCATCATAATCGTCATCAAAATTCGAAACTAATGCAACAGAAAATACTTCATATATACTACAATTTCTTTAATGAAATTTTCATATTATATATACTAAAGAAGAGAGAGGAAAGTACTCGTCACAGGAAATTGGCAGTTTTTCAAATGCTCTATCTGAACTAGGGCTTATTGCTGGAAATTTGTGGTTTTGAACATGATCTCCAGGTATGCCAATGCTTGGATGTGATTTATTGGCAGGCCCTTCTTTCAAGCTATAAGGTGTAGATGACAAGTTAAAACAACAAGAAATAAAAATGACTCTTATGCTTGGAATTCATCTAATTATATAATAGAAACTTATTTAATTAAATATTATCATCCATAAAATTACAATCATGAGTAAAATAAACATTTTCATTAAATAAATTGGAAACACAATATTCCTAATGAATTTTGCATAATTTCATTGAATTGATTCATGCATGCCAAAGAGAGCCTTAATATCCTTATTCCTTAGCATACCCTCATCAGCCGTAGTGAGCGCAGGCCCTGCAATTTACTTGTTTCGCACGGTTCCTAGTCATGAGATGCAAGTTTTAAGGTTCAACTCCCACGTTCTTCAGTATACAAGCTTCGTGCAACTGCAACTTGCAAATGCCAAGTAGAAGCCCTGGCATTGAGAAACTTATTTGGGCAGGAGAAGTTACAGAGAAGTCTCCAATTTAAAAAAAATCATTAATAAAATAAAATCCCTCAAAGCTGGCATAATAATAATAAAAAAAACCCTCATCCATCCCAGACTAAAAAAAGTAAAGAAGAAGTAACTTGCACTTTGACATTTCAGTATTTGCTTTACATATACATTGGACAAAGTGGCATAATCACCATTCTTTTTTCTATTGTTTATTTCAAATGAAATAACCTATGTAGCCATAATAAACAAGCTTGTCTATAACTCTTCTCGATTATCAACTTTGCCTCGTACACCTTCCTATACAACAAATATGTTGCCAAGATTTCCTCATAGCCCTCGTAATGCCACCTATTCGGTGCATATGCTGACCGATCATGGCGCTTTCACAATACAGAGGACCAAAAAAATCATTTCATGAATATATGTTTGTCAGAGGTGCTCTAGCCAACTTGATTGGCTAAATAGAAACCAACTTAACAAATGATCATTTTGCTGGTTGATGCAAGGAACTTGTGCCTTTTTGTTTACAAATTGCAGTCCTCTAATCACAATGGAGTTTGAGATGATTCTGTTGAATTTTGAGCATAAGCAGACTCTCGCCTGAGAAAAAGTGCATAAAGAAGTTCATTCCACGAATCAGGAACGCCAGGCAAGCACCAATGACTGCAGTCTTGACGGTGGAGAGATGCTGGACCAATTCCTGGCTCTAAATAGTACAAAGATGCATGGCCATCCTTTCTCCGTCCTGCCATGCTCGTCACATTCAATAAATCCAAGTTCATCACATGTGATTCATTTGAGTGCTTTAGTAACACGTCAAAAAGTATTTTGAATCGGTAGTCTAATGAACTTGGCGATGAGCCTAAGTCAGGAAGGTTTTCCAAGTGACAGCTACCGCCAGTCTTCCAGTCACCACCTCTGTTAATTCAGCCAATATGTTAGCTCTATGTCATTGTATAACGGCTTGGTACCAATGATGACCACAAAATTAGCTTTTGTAACATCTTGTAAGAGGTATACAATGAGAATGCTTTAACTCATTACAGTATATACTACCAAGTAAATCATTTCAAAGTAATAATAACTTCAGAAGTCTGTGCCAACACTAACTAATTCAGTAAGTTGGCAGACAAAAGGAATGAATCCAGGTTCACCCCGAAAATCAGAAGATTAAATGGACATATTCTGTCAAAATAACTTGATTAAAAGAGTCGACAGTAACAACACAAGCATTTGGGAAAAATATAGCAGTTGAAATATTTTAGAACAAGTTAGTCAGGCATAAATCTTGAATTGCTCAGAGAATACACTTTCATTATCATCTCCCAAATAAAAAACAAACTGAATAATGTGCAAGGAAGATCATAAAAACATGAGTTCAGATACCTATGCAGCAAAAGATAAAAGTTATGAGGCAAACCTGAAATGAACAGGAGCATAGGTACGAAAAAAGACTTGTGTCTTGCTCATGTTTATTTTGCTGTGTATCCAGTCAATCAAAGTTTCAAGCGATCTCAGGTATGCAGATTCAACACTCATCTCCATTTTTACCTCCTGCCCCTCTTGAAAGTAACAATCGCTATAGCATGAGGCCAATGATTTGAAAAAAAAAACATCATTATAATCATGTTACAATAAATTAAGTACCATTTCCTTCACAATATCAAGATATGAAGTATGTCCCATGAGCAAAACCTTTAGAGAGATCCTATAAAGATAATGAAGGTGATGAGGAAAATAGTGAAGTTAAGTTTGAAATAATGAGAATAAAATTCTGATATTTCATTTCTAAAACCAGGGAATGATGATAAATCCGCTATCAACCAACTTCCTGTTAGTTTCACCTAACATGAAAACTCATTTTTAGTTTTATCTATCAAGATTGCCTGATTTTCTACCAGTGATCATTGTTCAATTTGGTTCTCTCTTGCACCCACACAGGGTCATATTCAGTTTATTTCCATTTTATAAGAATGCATGTATGGTTAGAGGATGATTGCAGCAGCTGAACTCAGGTTGAATTGGTAGTGATGATGGAGCAATGGTATTGTAGGCAACGATATGTAAATGATGTTCATGGTAGCAACAATAAAATGATGGTAGCATAGTTGTGGGGAAGAGGTGCCAGCTGGTTGGTAATACCTTAGGCCAGTGAATTTACTCTGTCAATGGAGTGTATAAGTTCAAGGGAGTTTGATATTGTTGAACATTATTATTTCAATGCACCATACAAGCATGCATGCTGTAAGGATATAAGCAAGATATGCCCACTGGCAATTTAGCTAAAGTGATAAATAAAATTTGAGTAGATTATTTAGTTCCCAATCTGGACAAGCAAAAATTTAGGGCAAGTTATGTTTATGGTGCTACATTTGGCCACCTTAAAGCCCAAAGTTTCTATTCTCAGCAGATATATAAAGCCCCCTAAGTAAAAGTGTAAGATTGAAAAACAAAAGCATCTATATAAAAATACGATCACCAGCACTAAAACGCTCTAGATAAAAGCTCAGTGCCGATCATTTCAAGAATCCATGGTGCCGAAAGTTGGAATATGCAACACACACACGCACACATGAACAGAATACAATGAAACTTATTGGATAAGTTGACTTACACTCTTATGGTTTTCTCATAATTCCACCAATGGCCAGAGTTAAAAATCAATACATCCGCATTTCTCCACTGTGGCGAAGTCCAATCCAATTTATCCACTCTTAAAGTCATCTTCACCTTTTTTGGAGCTCCAGCAGGAGGTCGACCTTGGTACATTAGAAATGGAGCTCTGTAGTATTCAATGGTGCAATTATATTCCTTGAACATGAAAGCCAAAAACCCTCTATGCTTTGTGATTGGATTCCCATTCACCTCATAGATGAAAAAATTTCCAGGAACTGCGGTGGCAAGCATACAGAGGAGAGACTCCCATTGGTTCCTTCCGACTGAGTCACCAACAAATACAACCCGCCGGTTCCTTAGCTTTTCCAACATCACCTTTGCATTGAATCTATTCTCAAGAAAGAAAATAAAAAAAAATTAAGATACAAAAACCAGCAAATAGCTAAATGAGGGTAAATGCTAATTTAAGAATTCAGTCAAGAAGAGAGGGGTTTTTCAGCCAGGCGATAAATTTAAATTGCCTAAGAACAAAACCTTTTTTATTATTTTAATAAAACTGTAGTAATTAAGCCAAATATCCTGGATACAGCGTATCAGAACACAAGTAAAACAACAGAATCTCAGAAAAGAAAGCATGAACAGAGACAAAAACTTATCCACAAACTCCAATTATCTGTGGTGAAAGATAAAAATATCACCCTCATGGAAGAGCAACAAATGAAGCAGAATAGAATCAGGACCTAATTTACAGGAAGTAATCTTTGATAAAAATAAATAAATAAAGATTTAACTGAGAAAAAAGCTCCCTTTTGCAGCTGGGAGAAATTATGAGGCCTTCATTTTCAACCTAATAGTACCACTATTTAATTTAGAAGCCTGTCGTCTGTCCGAAACCAAATACAACAATTTTAAATGACAAAAAAAAGATGTTACATTTATTGATTCCAAATTTTCTTAGCTACCAAATCAAATTAAAAACCGAAAAATAAAATTAAGATATATGGATCAAATTGAAGGGAACAGAAGGTACCTGGGCAAGTCGCAATGATTTGGTTGCCAACGCCACTTGGTGAAGAAACTATCAGGCCTCCCATTCTCCAAACACCTAAACCCAATATCTATAAAAGAGCAATCTTTACTCTGATACAATGGATAGCTATCGTCCCAAACCCACTTCCCATCAAATATATCACACCTATCACCACCCTTATCAAGAAATCCCGGCCGTCGATTCTCAGCAGCCATTTCTGCTGAAGATGAGGTATTAACCAATCCCAGCCAAGAGACCCCACGGTAGCGCAAGCCCCGAGTGAAAGTCTTGTAATCCAAGTAGAAGAAGCAGAAAACAAAGAGGAGAGTCGCTAAAAAGAAACCAAGAATGCCGAGAGAAGGCTCGAGAGAGTTGAAGCGCTTGAATTTCTTGAAGAAATCCAAGTGGGTCATTGTGTCTTTTGGAGATGCTCTACTGTTCTTGCTACTGTTATTCTGGGTCATTTTGTTTTAAAGAACAAAGATTCAAAGATATTATAATGTGTTCAACTTCAAAAGAGATAGCAGTACAGAAAAAGGGCCGTTCTTTAAAATAATGGGTCTCAAGAGACACACAGAGGATTAGAGAAAGTGGGGTATCAGAGAAAGAGAGAGAGAGAGGGCATTAATAGCCAAAACTGATTTACCCTATGTGGGGTGGTTTTGCTTTGTCAGTTCAGGAAAAAAATTAACTGCAGCATTTAAAACATTTTCAATTGTCATAGAAAAAGAGAAATGGACTGGGTTATAGGCAGGATCTTATACATTAACAATGAACAATTGAACATGCAAAGAAATTCAGAGAAATTAAATAAGCATTCATTTGGTTTTCAGGATTAGTTGATTAGTAGTATCCGAGGAAATGAGAATAAGCCAGTATTTTTGGTGGGTATTGAATAATGAACTGCAATGGGTTTGAATATAATCAAAAGAAAAATTAAATAAAAATCACAGCAGTAATGATTAATTAAGCAATGCATAATAAATAGTACTTAATTAATAGTTGAAGAAGAAGAAGAAGAATCAAGTTGGTTTATGAATGGCAAAAGCTTTAATAAAAGAGTTTCAATGGAGGAGCTATTAGAGATAAGTTCCAGTTGAAACGGTGGTTTTAAAAAAGTAGTGTACAGCCAGTGGAAATTTTTTCTAATTGGCCAAATTAGCCTTCCATTAAATTCGCTAATTAGTAGGGACGCGTTTGGACTTTCGTTCAACTTGGTCGAAAATTGGATGTGCACTTGACTTATTCATGGAGAGTTTTTTTTTTTTTTTTTTATCAAATTACAAATTATATTTTTATTTTTAATATTAATAATTTGATTTTTCTTAGTATTGTTATTGGGCTGTTATTTTGATATTATCATCTTATCTTCTAAAAAAGTTATTATCTTTATGCTCTATCATCTCTTTTCTTTTATAATTTTGTTAAGTTATTTATTACATGATTAAAAAAATTATAATACATATTTTTAATATTGAAAAATAAAAAATGAAAATAAAAAAAATAAGTAAGATAATATAATATTATGGATACAGTATAATATAGTTATCTGTATTAGATTATTTCATATATTTTTTTTCTTTCATTGAATATATTGTGATAGATAATATGTTTATTTCATTATTAAAATATATTTATTTTTTATTTTTTTATATTTTCAAATGAAAAAAAATACTTGTTTATAATAAAAGTTATAAAAATTAATTTTTGTTTTATTTCACTAATCTGGGTTTAAATATATAAAACTGGATATAAGAAAAAAATCGGAAATGAAAAATGATATCAAATAATAGGCTGTTAATATAGAACAATATTGAAAGTATTTTCAGTAGGAGAAAATCATGGGTACACGTAACATTACAAAATATGAAATCAAAAATATATATTCCATTTACATTATTTTATTTTATTTTTATAATAATATATGAGATAAAAATAATAATGTTTTGAATTGATTTAAATTATTAATATTTTGACACATGGTCCAGATGTGCTAATTATATATATATAGTAAATATTAAATGTTAGATATTAAATTAAAATAATAATAATAATAAAAGGAATTAAATTAATTAAGGAGGCAGCAAATGCATGTGTTGAAAGAGAAAAGACGGGTTCATACTTCATATCCATTTATCAAAATTAACCATCACAATGTTCCTAATATTACCATTCATGTATGCTATCAAAGCATATAATATGATATCGTGCAAGAACATTGATAAGAGAGCTACATGGTCCTGAAAATAAAAAAAAAAATGTCAACTATCAATGGAATTTTCAGGAATATTTATGTCAAATATCAACTCATTAATGATTGGAGAAGCCATTTGTGTGGATATGGTGCCAGAACATTCTTGTCCTTAGTAACCACTGTACTTAAGTGCTCCCTCTAATTTCAAATTACCCCACTAATTTTATCAATTGGATAAGCAGAATGTGAAATGAATGATGGTGATATATAGTGTTTATTATACAACACTATCAGAATTTATTTGACCCAACAATTTGTTTTCAGAATTAATTTAACATTTGAATAACCTTTTTAACCTTGTTCTTGAGATTTTCCAAGAGGAAAAGGGAAAGAAATTATGACACCAGCACACAGAATAAATGAAACTTCAATTGTTTTTATCAACTATGTCAAGGCCAAATGATATCCACTCAGTTCTCATCAAGAACTTGGCTTCAACTAGAAAGGGCTAACAATTTTCCTTTTTTTTTTTTTGAAAAAGATAAATAAGAATAACTCACAAGACACCTATGACAAGCTAAAATTAAAATTTTACAAAAGCACCTCTCAGTTGAAAAAGAAAATCTATCAAGATCAGAAAACATGCCTTGGATTACATTCATAAGTATGAGATAAGCATAATTGACTCATGCAACTTCCAGACCTGGCTTTGTTAATTGCTTTATACAGAGACAATTTTGTTCTCAGATAACTTATGAAAAAAGATCGGTAACTCTTATTAGCTAAGGCAAAATTGAATTTTACATCAGAAAGAGTACACAGTTTGTTAGAGCGTTTCAGCTAATTACAGTGTTAAAAAGAAATAAGCGGCGTCTTAATTTCACAAAATGTAATACCAGAATGTGAGGAATACGGCAATTCCACTTATAATACAAAGTCTATCGATTCTGCTTTCGTTTCTCATCTTCTCCTCTTTTAACTCACTTTGCACTTTCGCATACAAATGACAGGACTCAAGAACTTCACTATAGTTTTTGCTCCTGCAGCAACTCAATGCTTCCTTGAGAATAAGCAAACTGTTTCTTCCATTAACATGGGCACCTTCCATGTCTTCCAACTGCATGCTCAGCTCTGTTAGTTTGAGAGCTGTCTGGGCACCTTCTCCTTCTGTACGAACTACTCTAAACTTCATAATGAGGTTGCATTCGACTACCTGACATGGAAGAATGTCTTTTGCAGAAACTACAGATCCAAAGCGTATTACAAAATCCTTGTCTGTTGGCCAATGCCTTTGCCCACCAAGAGGACTCCAGCTAGCAAGATTAGCAGCTTGCTTAATTTTTCTGTTCACAACAATCCAACTAAGTCGAAGTCCATCTCGAAGCTCCCTCCACAGCTTTCCATCTTTTCTTTCTTTCTCCATGGATAAAATTGGCGGCAAACCATCAGAAACTGAAAGGAAAATCTCACCTTCACTGTCATCATCCCTGGCCGCATAGGTAAGGAGATCAATCCGAAATGGGCAGTTGTAAAACCAACCATTGAATTCGTTGGCATTAGGAATGCCCCATAGAACTTTTGAACAGATTGTTCTATCTTTGTACCTAATATCAACAATGGAAACAAAATCTGATGGTGAAATGCTCCCAAATTCATCTATGTCTCCATAATATTCAGCCTCAGTCCATTCTTCAGGGTACTCTAGATACTCATTCCACTGATACTCACTAACTTCCTTATTAACAATGAGTGGAAAACAGTATGCATAAAACTTTCTGAATCCGCCAATTGATGTTATCAAACTTTTGACATCTTCCCTATTTGTTGATGGCCACATAGAAGAACAAACATTTTCCCATAGCTTCTCTTCTTTTGAGATGGAGCGAAATGCAGCACAAGTGCATGCTGCACTTGCTAATGTAGGGCCATCAAGACGCCTCAATATGTCATAGAAGATGTCACTGCTTAATGATGTCATACTCTCAACTGGTACAACTAACATGGCTATAGAACCCTGAATCATCAGTAACCAATATTTTAGTGCAAGCATATAAAGATAATTGTTCAACATGCTTATATGAGTATAGAATTTGAAAAAAAAAAAAAAAACTTCGTCGTGTGAATCAGGTGCCATGAGATTGTTTTCTGACTCGAATCCAAAGTTCTTAAATTTAATATTTATTTTTTTCAAGAAGAACTTCAGTATGTCATTGACTCTTGACAAGCAACTTAACAAATGGGCACCACAAGATAACTCTTTATCCCTAAATACAAAAATAAATGAATAAATCAAGGCTCATTTGAACTATGTTTTCTTTTCAATGGACAATTTTTCTTACCAACCTCAAAATTGTAACAGATGCATAATTCACATGCACATCAAAACCAGCACAGCATTACAGATGTTTGCAATAGTTGAGCTTGATTTCCATTATTCAAAATAAACAAGATGGCTTCCGTACAGAAGCCATTTAAACCTTAGTCATGATAAAAAAAATAAAAAATAAAAAAAAGTTCCTTTTAAGATTATATTTGCCACTTTGCTTGACTTGACATAGTCAATCCCAAGGATTGTAGCAAAACTTCAAACCAAAATGGTTCAATTTCAAATGAATGGCACTGCAATGATAAGGAAAAGGCTTAAAAGAAAAGAACAGAAAATTGAAAGAGAGCCATTTGAATGAAGGCAAGATATATTCCCATAATATACACAAAGTTTCAAATGGTTGGAATCTAAATCTCAATGGAATTGAGCTGAAACTCAGAATGAACCTCAATTGCTCAACTAAACTATTCCAGCTAATTCTCGCAACGCATTACAAGCGCAGAAAGGCTACAACCTTCTGCACCTAAGGTTGAATAAGACAACTCCCAAGTGAGACACATCAACAAAGGAAAAGAGTTCAAAATCACATGTATATCGTTCTGAAGAAATTGCGTGAACTTTACTCACAGGATTAATAGCTTTTTTCTCATAGTAAGAGAACAAATACGAAACAGCTTCAATAAGTTGATACCAAATAGGTATCGCAGTCTTTAGCAATTTATTTCACCGTAAATAGGACAAGCAGACACCATCCATCAACCCTAATCCGAAAATCCCCAAAACAGAAAGACCACATCCAATTTTTAACACAATTACATGTGCCAGTACTCAAAAATTTTGTTTACCAAAACAAACCACATAAAAAAAAAAGAAAAAAAAACCTAAAAAGAAAAGCCAAATTCAATCAAATGGATCAAGAAGCAGAACTCGACTACATTCAAAATTTCCCACGCAAAACAGTAAAAACTATAGCATTCAATTGAATTCACGTGGATTTAATAAGGGAACAATCTTTCTTAGAAAAAATTCAATGCCCAGAAAATGAAAACTAAAACCATCAATGATAAAGAGAGAAAGAGAGGAATTGACGCACCTTGAACATTAACAATCATCCCGCAGATGAAATTAAAACAGAAAACAGAGACAAGCCCAAAAAAAAATGGAGGATATCAGAGAGATATAGATGACAAAATTTTTTCTTGGGTTTACGAAAAATAGTGATGAGGTCAGGAGTCACTTTCTCAAAGTTATAATATTTTGGAGTTGTCGACTTTTTTAAGTCCAAAAATGACTGGTGTTGTGTTTGGGAGATTTTTGCTGGTTCTCTTCTCTCCTTCTTCTTGTTCACCCTGCTTTTAGTGATATTTTCAATGGATCTACAATATCCTGCCACGTCCTTCCATAATTTTTCGCTAATAGCAAATAGCAAATAAAGAAAAAAAATGCAATCGCTCATCCAATTTACCTCTCATCGTATTAATTACTCTTTTGCTCCTTTTTAAGTGTCTGTTTAAAAAATTTATTTTTTTATAAATAAATATCTATTTTAAAAAAATATATAATTATTTATTTTATTTTAATATTATTTTAATTTATTAATATTTAACTATTAATTTATTAAATACATCTTTATTATATGTTAAAGAATATTTTAATAAAAAATAATATTAATAAATAAAATTTTTTAATATTAATAAAATAATAAAAATAGACACTTAAAAAAATGAAGGGAGTAAAATTTAATTATTAATATTGAATTATAAATAAATATTTTTCTTTTAATATGATTTATTTTTTTAAAAAATAAATTTAATATGAATATTTAATTTAAATTTAATATGAATATTTTTATTATTATGATATCTAATTTAATTTTTTCTAATATAAATATTTTTGTAATTTAAGGAGTACGCAAAGAATAAAATGTTTTTATTTCAAAATTGTAATTCAATGGGTATTAAATTTGTTTTAACAAAATAAAATGTGGCTATGAATTAAAAAAAATAAATGTGCTTGTGCATAAATATCTTCATGTACATATAAATATAAATATTTATTTATAAAATGTTAAATCTATCAGAAGAGATAATTTTAAATTATATTAAATAAAATAGAAAAATTTATATAATCAATTTCAATTAATTTAAAATTAAAATTTTATTAAGTTGAGTAGAGCTGAGTATTTATAAAATTTGAATTGACATCCGCACATTATTTTTATATAGATGTACTTCTTTTATTTCATAAAAGTTATCCACTATTCTATTTTAAAATATCTTAAAATAATTATTTATTTTTATTTATAGAATATATTTAATACATTATTTTATTTTATTTTTTAATAAATTTATATTTTAAATAAAAAATTAATAATAATTTAAATTATTTTTAAATAAAATAAATATATAAAAAAATATAAAAAAATTATCAAAATGTGACGTAGAGAATAGATATCTTCGTGGACAAATAAAAATATGAAAATTAAAATGGGGGCACATTCTGCTTGGAAGAAAAGAATGCCAGCTGTGAATTTCAAGGCTTTGATGGGTTTTTGCAATACTGTTCTTGTAGCCATCAACCAAAATAAAATTATAGCAGTAATAATTTGTCAACAACATTAATTTCTTTAGAACTATAAAATTTTTAAATTTGATATTTTATGAGTAATTTTATTTTTAAAAAAGGTAATTATACTCTGATAATTTATTTTTATTTTATAAAATGGAGTAACTAAGAATACTAATAATAAAAAAACCCGGGTATGGGCAGCACTAACACATCAAATCTTCACATTATTTTATCATATATATATATATATATCACATTAAGGAGAAAGAACATTGAACCGACACCGTGAGATGGAAGGAAGACAAGCTACCAATGAATGGCAAAAGGTCAAAAGTTTTGAGAGATGGGCCCCCCAAAAGATCATGCAGATCGTGCGGTTAGTATTTACATTTGTATTTAAAGAAGAGATTTACGAGGTAACACCACAGGGGCCCACTGATTGGGAGAAAGGGACTTCACAACAATCCTCCATCTTTATCCGCCTATGTGAATTATGCAAATGGTCTCTCTCTCTCTCTATAAAATCTATACTTAAACCAGGCAAGAGAAAGCTTTAGGTCACCTAGATTATTAACACCTAAACTTGTATGAAATTTTTACTGAGATGATGGGGTCTGTATGGGTCTGTGATGTTGTTGACTTGTTGCTGTTGAGGCGAGCAATTGGGCATCTCTATCATTGCTGCTGCTTACTGGTTGAAATTGACATGTTTACAATTCAAGCTCATTTTTATTTAGCAATGAATTGGTTTCACCTACCAAATTAATCAAATTCCAAGCATCTGTCAAATGAGCCTTCTAGCTGTAAATATCTTAGCACTCTGGATTGCCGTCTTTAAAACTAATAATGATAATGCTATGCCATTTACCTTCAAAACGTATCGCCAAAAGGGGGCATAAAACTAAAACAATCAAAGGAATTGGGCAAAATAGGGTAAAATATATCTTCATAAATAGGTAAAATTGATCACAGTGGAGAGAAGCTTAATAGTAGTTTGTACGTACAAAAACTCTTTAATCCATGTAACTATTATAAATTTCTAAAGCTACTTTTATTTAACTTTAACCTAACACAACCTACTACTCACCGTTTGATCATCAAAAAGTTGCTGCTGTATTGTCGGAGGCGATAGCATCAGCATCAGAGGGCATTTCTTTGAGAGCAGACTCATCGTTGATATCGTCGGGATCTTTCTCATGATAGGATTTATCCATGGCCGCACGAGCCTTGTCGAGAAGAGGCTTAAAAGCCATCTCAATCGCAAGCCATCCAAATGCTAAAGCCCCAAACACCACCATCGCTTGTTTCATCGGCTTTGTTCCCATCTTCTCTCTGTCACTTCAGCCGCTCTGTTCACCGTCTCTTTTTGTTTGTTTTTTCCTAGCTTTTGATAAGGAAAAAAAGCTCACACTGCTCAGTTCTCACCGTGGAGTGGCAACTGAACTTATACGAACAAAGAGCACCGAATATTAATACCTTCGAATCCGTGTGCGTAAACCAACCAAGGGTAAGTTATTTCTTGGTCATGTCAATTGACGGTCAAGATTGACTGGAGCTAGGGCGCCTATCATATCGATTTTAGCCAATTTATCCGGAATTCATACCGGCACAGAAACATCATGGTCGAAATTTGAGCCAAAAATATTTTGGAATTTTTATTTTAAACTAAGGATCCTGGTGAGGGAGTTCTGCTGCTTAAATTGGGTCAAGTGATTTAGAACCTTCTCACAGGGAAATTTTATTGCACATCCATGATAGTTAGATAATGGAGCTAACCAGAAACTGTAAATGCCAGTCTAACTCTCCTAGCAGTTGGTATTTATGCGTTTGGATTTGGACAAGTCTAAGCATGAGATGCCAAATGCAAATAAATATTTTGAGATAATTTATATTCAGAAGAATAGAAACAGGAACTTATAACTACTTGCTGCTATAAAATTGAAGGACAATGATCCAAAATTGGATCTTCTGCCAATGATAATCACTGCAGCAAAATTCAGGACAAAGATTCAGTGATAATATATCATGACCTCATTAATTCTCAACTTCCAGCTCGCACTAGAAGAAACTCAATCATGGAGAAAAGGCTCAGAATCCGCAAGTTAGCCACTATAAGGCAATCAAGGTAACAAAAATAGCAATAACATTCTTTTCATGTTCCTAACTTTACCAACAAATTCTCCTTACAACATAGGTGTTTACATAACCAGGTGCCACAAAAATTACAACTGTGTGCAAGACATCTAGCGGCCTCTACCACGTCCACGACCGCGCCCACGTCCCCGACCGCGCCCCATGGGCCTCCCTGCATTTCAAAAAGAACTAAAACCATTAGCATTCCATAACATAGAGGTGTGTGAATAGGATTGTCCAGAAAGTAACATCAATATATGAAGCAGAAGAGAAGATTGCCATACCAGCAGTCGGTTTCTTAGGTTTGACCCTAGGAGTCTCTTCAACAAGCAAAGTTTCAAGATTCAAGCTGTCCGGAAGGATATAATAGCGAATATTGTTACCCCTCACACTGAGATGATCCAAAGTTACTGGATTTTTCCCTTTGAGTGTTAGTTTCACAGTCTTCAGATGAGTATTCATACTAATATCCACACCTGCAATCAGTAAATTAGCCAGTCAAGAGTCAAATATTTCTTCCCCATTTGGGCATATATCCAGCAAAGAATATTCGTAGTTTTTAATAGCAGGAAATATTAGAGTTATCCAAAAGAACTTTTTTCTCCAAATCCAAAAAACTAGCATTATTCAAGGAAAAAACAATATACATATATATATGTATATATATATATTAGGGTGCAGGCATTTCTTGTTCGTGATGGAACATATAAAGTTAACGATGGAAATATGCAACATAACTACTTGTAGATAACAATTTTTCAGAGCAAAACATAATACTTGTATAGTACAGCACAGCAGGTTTACATGAATCAATCCTAGTTAGTCGAGCTTATTGGATAGGCCTTTTGGTACCAAGGCAGAGTGGAATAGAATATGTCCATGGTGTTCACATATAACCTTTGGGTGACCACTGGTTCAGGGAGATCGAAGAACTGCCTAAGGATATAATACTCAAAAACCAAATTTCTAAGAATAAAGATGACTTAACATAAACAGCTCTTGCGACAACTCCACCAGAACATCTATCAGAGGGTATTATCAGGTTCTTGATTAAAATTGAATAAAAAGGCAATGGACTTGAAGTAGAGGCTTGTCAAGAAGATTGTAGACAAACAAAGCCAATATATTTCAGAGCATAAATTACACCTTTATCATTTTATATATTTGCTGAAATGTGGAAGGAGAATATAGAATTAGAGCAACTAATCGTTTTTCTACAGGTGAAAGAGAGAGACTGAAAGCCTGCAATTTCATACTACCACACAAGGAAACAATTATCAAAGATAGTTGGCCATTATTCCAGCTGGTGGGAGGTAATAATCAATCCCTAAGAACATGTGATAATGGCAGTGTTGAAAATGAGAAACTGTCAGGGAAATGCAGATGATATGCCAAAAAAGAGAAAGAGCAAGTCCTCTAATTCAAGCACAAGAAATTACTTCTAAGAACTAGGCTAAACATGGAGTATTGCCCAACATAAGAAGAGCAGCTTCTTTAATCTCCAGATCTTTGAGACAGATAATGCATCACACCATGAAATGGATTTGACTATTATAGAAAAAGAATATCGTAATGCACGAAAATTTTGAAAATGCATTATCCACGAGATCATAATCTGCCTATCAACATGACATGATATATAAAAGAGAAAACATGTTTTTTCCTACTTATCAACGTGTAGAGTATGGATGTATGATAAAAGTACTCTGACACTCTATCCAGTCAACAATTTTAGAATCTTAAAAATCCCCATCAATTGTATATTTAGTCCATAAAAGAAAACAAAAATAAACAACGTTCTCTATATTATGTCACTTTATCAAACTCTATCTTACCCTACTTTAAATTTGGTTCAGTTTCATGACAATCTAAAGGTATTTACAATAGCGGAGGTAACAGAAGTATATATATCCAAAACATTCTAGGAAATTGCTGAGACCAAATTATGCAACTTCACATTCGATCACATGTACGAAAAACTTACTAACCATACAAAACAGGAGCAAATACATAGTATTTTATTTAGAAACAGTCCATTATTAATTACCTAGAAACATCTTAGAAATATTCCATTATCCATGAAACAATTACCAAAGGCACTTTAAAGTGTCACGGGATAGGCACTGATTGGGCTTCATGTGTGTGAAAAAGTGTGCCTACTTACCTAGGGAGAGAAATTGAACTTAAATTATGGAATTGAGATGTTCAATTCTCAACAAATGGCGAGAAAAGAAAAAGATGAAAGAAAACCTAAATTGCTGCATCAAATTTACACTCAATACTCCACTTATCTCTTTGTCTCGAATCGCTCTGATTCTAATTGTTTCTCTAGAAGAACCTCTAATTCTGTGTCTAACAGAACTTAAAATTTTGCACTGGTAACATTTGTATTAGTCGAAGCAGGTGAAGCTTTTAAACGAGGATTAGAGCACCGCAATCATTACTAATTAAAAAATGTACTTTAAACAACCAGAAACACTAACTAGGGTTTAACAAAAACCGCAGAACAAAAAACGAAAAAGAGAGAGAAAGAAACCTGTAATGGTGCCGTGAACTACGGTTCCATTCTTGAGCTCAATTGACACGGTCTCATTGTTTAACTTCATCAAAAACCTGAAAACGGGAAAAGAACGACATAGGGTAATACAACCAGATTATAATTAACATGGAAGCAAGCAAAATAGATTGGCGAGGCAGAAATAAAAGAGCAATAACTCACCTAACGAGCTTCATTGTGGACTAGGAAGGCCAAATCTAGGGTTTGAAGAAGCAAGGTGAAGACTAATCGAGGAAGCGGTAGAGAAGGATGGGACCTTTGAACTCTGCACACTGTCATGTGTTAGGGCTTAGGCCTGTTATAAAAGTCGTTTCAAGCTTCACCTAAACGGCAGCGTAAATGCACTTGGAGTTATTTACTTTACGCCCCTCGTAGTTTCGAATAATTGTTTTTGTATTACAAATTTACAATAGTTAATTAGTTTTTTTTTAAATGTTTGAATAATAAAACTACCATTCAAATCTTATTTCCAAACAATAAATAATGCAGAGTATATTCAAGAATTTAAATATATTTTTTCTAATTTATATGTACGTAGAGAATTAACATGGAATAATTGTGTGGTTTTTTCTTTACACGTCAAAATTTAAAAAAAAAAATTAGCACAATAAGAGTAACTCATACATTATTATAATTCAATTCATCTCATTTAGAGTTAAAATTTAACAATGGATAGAGTAATTTTGGATTCAAAATGAATACAAATGATAAAGGTTAAGTTTTAGTATGTTCTAAAATTATCACAAGTAAGATAATTAGACAAATTTAAATATAAATAGTGTGATTTTTCTTAAATTAATGTTATGATCTAATATAGATTTATTAGATAATAAATTTTTTACATATTTGGACATATATTATTTAAATTGAAACTTATCTTTTGTTTGGATAACTAATAGTACAATATTGTATGGTATTATACTGTAAATAATATTTATCACATTTAAAAATATGATATGAGATAATAAAATTAAATATTTTTTTATTTGATTTAATAATATTTTTATAATATTTTATGTGCTATAAAAATAAAAAATTATTTATTAGTATATTTTATTTAAAAAACTTATTTTGAATATTTTTAAAAAATAAAATTAGAATTTTATGAAAAATTATTAAATTAATAGTTTAAAAATTGATAGTTTTCAAACTATGAAATTACTCTAAAAAATTAAACTATAATAGTTGAAAGTCAACACTAACAAAAACTTAAACCACATTATATCTTATAAAAATCATGACTAACTATCATTAGGGTTATTGCTTATCCCTTCATATGTTTCATCATTTAATTAATTCAATTTATGACAATTTTTATGTTTTAAAATAATAATAATTGAACTCATATTTGATCCAATAAATTATTTTTTTAATATATATTTTATTCTTTAATTTATTTTTATTTTCATATAAAATAAAAATTATATTATGAAAACATAGAAAAAATATATAAATGAATATATATAATTCTAACAATTATTTTAAAGGAAAAATATAAAATATAAAACATGTGTTATCCATCCTCCAAGTAATTTTATTTTTTTTAACAAAAAAGATTCATTAAATCAATCTACATATCTTTCATTAAAAATTATTAGATAGTACGAGATTACCACACTATGATGATGTGGTAGTCTCATTTAATAATTATTGAATAATTTATTTTTTTATGTATTATGGGTAAATAAATTAAGAAAATTATTTTTTTATAAATTATGAATAAATAAATATTTATTTAATAAAAATTAACTTATAGTTGATGTTTTTATTTTTATTTTTTTGGATGGGATTATAACATCATAATGACATGGTAATCCCGTTGATATCGTAACCCCTAAATCCCAATCTTATTTGTAATTTTTATTCGCAAATTGGAACTCCCCCGCACCTAATAAATTTCAATTACAATATTTGATTTCCTTTGTAAAATCATTATCCATGGGAGACATGGATGCAGTAATACAGCTCAATATCCATCCATGGGGTTATCATTTTCTCTTAGATACTTTTCAATTGATGCAAACAACACTCTTTTACTGTATCTTACCTACCTTACAAACATATATAGGTTGTCTCTAAAATTGGCTCTTTCAGTTTCCAAATATATCCAATCTGAAACCTCAAATAAACCTGACTTATTGATAATGTTTTTCAAGAACTAGGAATTCTTAAAAATCCAGATCTCTGAAATGATCAGAAAGCACCCAAAAATTCTTTCATCCAACCTTGAGAAAAAGGTTTTCCCTAAAGTTGAGTTCTTTCAATATAATAGTGCTTCGATCATTGTCAGAATCTTAAGTGTGAACCCTTGGATTTTCAGAAGGAGCTTACAAAACCATTTGATTCCTTTTTTAATTTCTTCAGAGACTTGCTCCAATCTGATGAGAAAACCATTTCGTCGATTAGATGCTCTCCGGTTATTCTGAATTGTCGACCTGAAGCGAAGGTGATACCTAATATCAACATTTTGCGAGAAAATGGAGTCCCTAAAGCTAATATTTCGCACTTTGTTCATCATCATCCTCAAAAGCTTCTATATGAAACAGATATATTTAGAAATGTTGAGGATGAAGTGAAGGAAATGGGATTTCATCCTTCAAAGCTGCATATTTATATGTCATTGTATTTTATTATACTTTTAAGATGTGGGATTCATTTATATTCTCTAACAGAGGGTTGTTCCAAGAGCTTCAGTTATTCAATTTCTGTCGTCAAAATGTTTGGTTAAAATAGATTCTCGGATAACTACTATGTTTGAGTGTACAGAAAAGTATTTTCTGGAAAAGGTTGTGAATCGTTACGAGGAAGCACCTCAGCTATTGAAGCTATACGAAGAGAAGTTAGATGTTTTGAAACAAGAAGGAAATCAACAACAGGGAAAGAGAGAAATGCAGTTGCTTTTTCATTGATTTGATGCCATGGAGTTCACAATCACGGACTTGCATTAGCTTTAATTGAGAATACTACTAATTCAAGTTATTAAATGCAATTGCAGTTTGACAATCTGTTTCAATATCAACCCTGGAGTGTAGTTCAAGCTTGAGAATTTGAAGCATATCTCTCTAACAAAGCGAACAAGATATTTTTTTTTCAGTATCAGTTAGATTTGACATCTGCTATTGGCTTTGGTCCTTCTTGCCTACTTGTTTGTTATTTTGTTTTGTCCTTCTTATTATCCAGGCAACCATGGTTTGATCATTCATTCAATGCAGTGCCATGGAATTTACTGTTAGGGACTTATGATAGCTTTAGTTGCAAGAATGCAACTAATTCAAGTGATTGACTCCTCTCCAGTCGGCTCTCTTCATTTATTGTACATTGGAATGTTATCCAGTTAGCTAAGTCGAGCCAATACATTGTTTAATTTTAGATGACGCAACATTAAGTTTGTTTTGGACCTACTAAAAATTTCAGATTTGAAACTTTACTTGGGCTATTATCCTTTTTTTTGGTCTTTCGAAATATATTAGAAAAACTTAAAAAAAAAATTAATTTATCATTTTTAAAAATATTTTTAGATTTATAAAAATTTATAATTTTTTTACAAAAATACTAAATTTACATAATTTATTATGAATTCATTATAAATTTATAAATTTATATAGTTTATCATGAGTTTATTATAAATTTATTATGAGTTCATTATAAAAGACTAAAATATCTTAGGTAAAAATAAAAAAAAATTAAAAAATAACAAAGGATGTAATTTTTTCTTTTTTTATTTATAAATTCTAGATTTATTTATAAATTTTATTTTATTTCACAATGAATGCTTTATGTATATACAACTCGATTTGATTTGATTATACTGATCTATAATTAATTTACTAATTATATTAATAAAATTAGAATAAATTTAAGAAATCAAATAGTAGCATTATAATATTTAAATTCGACTTCATTCCCATTACACAATCAAATTCAAGTAATTTGAATTAATGACACGGCAAAATGATAAGCAAATAAAATTAATAAATCCCTGGTCAGCAAATCACTCAAATTATGACATATCAGTTTACTGTAACAGCTAAAGCTACCAGAATATAAGCTATATAAATTCAATATTCGAGCCTATTCAAATCCATAGTTCAAAAACTTGGTGGAATATTAATTGATTTCGCGACTCCATAATTTCAAATATAGTGTATAATTAATAAGGTAGATCCATTGACATTTATTAATTAATAACCATTAATTATGCATGTTATTATAATTTCATTCACTTCGTTACAATATGATTTATTTGTCCACAGAAAAAAAAATGAAATGTACCCAAAAAAAAAAGAAGAAATTATGAATATTCAACTTATTCTTTAGTAAAGTATTATATATTTATTTTACATGAAAATAAAATACATCTCTCGTGATGGCTTATTGATTTAATAATTAAAAAGAAAATAAAAATGGGCCACGCACCACATTACTACATAAACAAAGCAAAAGAAAGTATATATGTACTACGATATAGAAATATAATGAAGACTAGTGAAACTCTTAAGCAGTGGAGGTGAAATTGAAGTTGGCGCAAGTAGTCATCCTGCCAAAAAGCAGAGAGCTAAATCCAAGTCTTGAAGTAGCCAAATCAAACTGCACCAGATTGTTTTCTAATTGATACCCTCCAATCACAATTGATGTTCTTGGATTTGATCCGCCATTAATTAAACCAAGACACAGCACATCATCGCTTACCTCCACTATTGAATTAGCTTCAAAAATCCTCCAAATCACATTCTCATTCTGCAATACAAGAGAGATAGTTGGCACACTGTAGCCTAATCTTGTGCTAAGCACATTCTTTGGACTAAAGCACACATCAAATGGTGCTACAGAATCCACTTTGCTAATATTCCCAGCAGCATTCTCGCTTATAAATGCCTCAGTAACAGCAGAAAAAATTGAACTCTCTAAGACTGTGTATGGATTTACTGTACCTATTTTTGTTCCGCCATTTTCTTGGCTATCAATGGTTAACAAAGTTGTGTTTAATGGAAAAGTTTTGTTATTGACTTTAATTTTGGTTTTGCCAATGAAATATTCAGCAGAAGGCTCTCCTTGAGCAAAAGCTGCGGCTGTGCTTACTGGGTTTATAAAAAGCGGTGTTTAGGTTAATGATTGAGATGTGAATTGAATATTCGGGAGGAAATTATACGGGCCATCCCCGAAGAATATGACCCCGTTTACTGAAGGAGTAGAAGCTAAGCAAATGGCGAATTTTCTATCGAAGCTAAAAGCAGAGGAAAATTGAAAAGGAAATGAAGCTCTAGTCCTGCCAAGTCCAGCTATACCCACAACACCAGTAGCAAGACCCTGTAATTAAAAAGTGGTGCACAGGAGAATAAGAACTTTGGGACTGAGACTACACGACCAGGGTTAAACCCATTGGTGGAATTGACAGAGACAATATCTGTAGCAAGTTCACCACCGGTAGCAGTGTTATTTACAGGATTGTCAGGTGAAACACCGCAAGTGTTGTTGTTACAGCCAGGTCTAGGTCCTGAGAAGCAATCACCACAACCATTGGCGCTACCTAATGAACAGAGAGCTGAGCCACAAGGGGCTGGTCGGTAAGTAGATGAAATGTAATTTTGGTCGCAATCAACCCAGAGGAATCTGCCACCGAGATGAACGACAAGGTTGATGGGTAATGAAGGAGTTCTTTGGTGGATTTGGGTAGCATATTGGAGAGTAGAGGCATCTTTTGAAACAGGAAGGACAAGGGCTTTAGGGCGGAATGATTGTTGAGCAATAATAATAGATGGGAAGAGGAAGAAAAAGAGAATGTATTGAATTGAAGAAGCCATTGATGCACAGAAATGGGTAGTGCATGGCCGAGTTGCTTGCCAATGTATTTATATTAATTTGGACAGGACATAAAAAAAAGGTTAATGTCAAACGAGCCAGCAACTAATTCAAGCACGGCAACTATAAATCTATAGAACGTGGCTTTTTAATTTTGACTTTGACTATATGAGATTGTGATCATATCCTCTAACGGAATATCAATCAATATCAAAACTAAGCTTATAAGTGAAGTGATGTATTGATATTCATTCAAGGCGTTTTTTTATTTGATAATAATAATAATAATATGGTTTATGTAAGAATTAATTTTTTTGGGATTTTTTTGGCATATAATGGTTTACATTTATATTGTTTCAATTTTATGTACTTGACCTTACTAATATTGTGAATCCAAATTAATAGAATAAAAAAATATATTTATGCTTATTAATATTTCTTGTTAAAATTCAACAAAAATATATTTATCAAAATAATGGTTTTTAACTAGTAATAAATATAAATTTAATTAAGGATATAATTTAATTTCTAAAAGTCCACAAAAAATAAGATTATTTGTTGATTTGTGAATTTCATTTTATATTCAAATATTTTAATTTTACATGTACCTGAAAAATTAAAATTCTCATAAAATAAAAAATTTTAAGAATATTACACTAAAAATATATTTCATTACGTTAAATTAAATATCAAAGTTATCCTAATTTTGATTTTATGAAAAGTACTTACTTCTAATTAGATAGTGTTTAAGCTTATTAAGCAAGAGAAGGTAGCATTTAATTGTGAAGTTAGCATTATCAGTACAAAATATAATATATTATGGCAAGATTTTGTGGCGAATTGCGTATAGATTTGATTTTTAGGCACATTGGTTGAGAAAGTGAGACATTCAAAGGTGATAGCCTGTTAGGCAACTCAATAAATCAATTATCTTATAATAATAATAATATAAGATTAAAATTAAAACCATTCATCAATCCACCCGTTCATATCAATAATCAAATATTATTAGTAGAAAGTGAAGCATTAATGGATAAAATTAGAGAAAAATCCGTTACCAAAAGGCGGCAAGTTTTCTCTTTAGACAGTTAAGGGAATTTCAACGATCACATTTCCAATTGTTGATCCTTTTTTTTGGCACATAGCATGTAAATATGTATCAAAATGCCTTCTCTAAGGCCTAAAGATCATATTATAGTTATTCTTTGGGTCAATCATGCATTTGCTAACTCCCTTGTTGTAGTACATTAATGAATACTGACACTATATTTTGAATAAATGAATTTAAATTATAAAATTTATTTATAAATGAATTTCATAATAAATTTTTATGTTTGGTATGATATAATTTAAAATAAATAATTTAATTAAATTTTATATAATTTTATTTGGAATAAATTATGAATTAATTTTTTTTAAATATATTATTATTATGATAATATTATACTTAAAGCTTATACTCAAATAATATAAAAAAAAATCTATAGATTTATTGCTATAAATTGGCAATAATTTATTTCTCGATTAGATAATTATTGTATATGAATATTTTATTTTTTAATATTAAAAAAATATTTTTTTAGTTTATATGAATTTAATTGATTGAATATATTATAATTTATTTATAATAATTTTTATTTAAAACAATATATTTTTTAGTTTATATGAATTGAATTGATTGAAACTATTATAATTTATTTGTAATAATTTTTATTTAGAACAATATATTTTTTTAACATAATTTTAGATGAAAATATTTAGATTTAAAAATTTTTACTTATTGAACTATTATTTATATTTATAGAAATATTTTTTGTTTTGATAATAAATTTTACAAAAGGGTTTATATATATAATGATCAATTTTTTAAAATTTTAAATTATTATTAAAAATAAAATATTAATAAAATATTAAGATAAAATTGTAACTATTAATGAAGGTAAATTGATAAATATTCAAATTGAATATTTAATTTTAAAAAATTAAAAATCAATGACTATTATAAATAAAAAAAAAATAAAGAAAATAGATAGAAAATGAGAAATCAAAGGAATATTTTTATTATGAATTGTATCTTTTACACCATCTAAAATGAGAGTATATATAGTTGTTTAAATAGAATTTAGATATGAATAAAATATTACAACTATTACCAAATTAAATTCTAATTTAAATATGATAGAATTAATCATAATCTTGATAGAATAAAGTTAATCCAATTAAGTAGTCATACATATATTTTTTAACAATGATATAATTTTATTAAAAATTAATTTTAAAATTAGAGAAATAATAAATTTTATGAAATTAGTATAGTAGAAAAGTGAAAAATCGGAAGAGTATAGTAAAAGAAAATGGTATAGATTTATTAAAGGTAATTTTGTAAAAAAAAAATTGAGTTCATTAATTTATGAAATTCATTTACAAATTTTACATATTTTGCTAGAGAGTCCGCCACGAAACCTATATATGTGTCCCAATTTTAGTGTTGATTAAAAACTCCATTAAATTGAAAATTAAATTAAAATTTAGGCTAAGTAATTATGAAGTCCATGTGGTTTTACATATTACACTAGTCAGTTAATGTAATTTTAATATCTAATTTTTACATCTCTATATTTTTTAAAATTAAACTGTTTAGTCCTTTTATCAATATTTTCATCCTAAAATCATTAATCAACTACTTTGATATTATAAAATAACTTATTTATTCTTCATTAATATATATTCATCTTTGTTAGTTATTAAATTTATTTTATTTTTAATTTTATTTTATATATAAATCCGTCAGTAAAATAATAAAAGATATTATTTGTATTATTTAAAATTATTTTTTTAGTAATGCCTATAAAATTAAAATAAATGATATATATAGATTGTCTGTAAAATAATAAAAAATATTATTCGTATTATTTAAAATTATTTTTTTAATAATATTTATAAAATTAAAATAAATTATGCGTAAAAAATATAAATAAAATTTAAAATAAGTATGACTTAATAAAAAATAAAATATATATATATATAAAGGAAGAACAAATAAATTATTTTATAATATCAAAATAATTGACTAATATTTTTAGGAAGAAAATATTAAAATAATGACTAAACAGTTTAATTTTTAAAAATAGGAGTATGTAAAAAATAGATGTTGAAAATACATGGACTGACTAGTGTAATATGCAAAATCTGAGGAACTTTATAATTATTTAGCCTAAAATTTATAGTTAACTGAATATATGATTTAGGTTTAGATTTTTAATTTTTAATATTTTTAATTTTTAATTTAAGTTTATATTTTTATTTATAAAAATTTATTGGTTCGATCAACAGAATTAAAAAATTTATGTGTATACATATAAATTTTATAAATCTATATAGGAAAAAGGTGTATTTTTATCCCTCAAATTATAATGAGAGTACGTATTTACTCTTAAATAAAATTTAGAGACAAATATATTATGATTTTTTAAAAATCTAATATTTTTGCCCCCTCAATTAACGAGCTTACTAACAGATTTCTTCTCCATTAATAGTACGTGATGTGGCGTGGTATAATAAAAGTGGCCCTCAGATTTATTATATATTTTTTATTTTAAAACAATCAAATAAAATTTTTTAAAAAATAAAAATAAAAAATTCAACATAAAAGATAAACCCAAAAAAGTCCATGACTGTTCTTCACTTTCTCTGTCATATCTAAAAAACATGAAATGAAGATCTTTTGCCCTTTACACAAGAAAATGTTGTTTTGATATTTGGATTTTAATGCTCTTTGTTCTTTATCTAGTATATTTTATAAGCTGAAAAGTGATTGAAGGAAAAAAAAAATTAAATTATATATTTTTTGATAAATTCACAATATTTGTTTTTTTATTTGCTCGAAGTATTTTGCCATGGACAATATTATATGCTTTTATGGATCTAAAAGCATTTGTAGATTCCTTCTAAGGAAAAGAGCTTCTTGTCGTAAGGAAAAAGATGTATGCTTTAGTGTGTTTATTTAATTGGATTTTTTTAATAAGAGCTTTTCATAAGGATAAAAGATCTTTATTACAGTGGATATGCAAAATTTATATTGTGAAGAGATTAGAGAGTATAAGGATTTTTGTTGGTGATTTTGAATTTTTTCTGTAAATTTTTGTAAATTTAGATTTGGAATTTTTTTTTTTAGCATGCTTTATATGTGGTAGTTTTGGATTGTTTTTCTGTTGACGGTGGCAGTGGAATTGAAAATGAGATCCACCATTGCCATCAGTGGTTCTCTATGCGTGATTGGTTTATCTCGTGCTTGAGGGAAAAATTCACAGTTGTGAATGCTACTATTGATTCCCTTTGAAAGGAGAGTTCACTGCCTTACATCTCGCCGTTGAAGAATGGCGATAAGATTGTGCTCGCCGTTGAAGTTGCAGATTACGTTTTTATTCTTCTGCTCCTGGATTTCTTAAAATTTTTATATTTTATTTTATTTAGTTTATTTCAAAAATAAATAATCAGTTAATAAATAATTTATTTTGTCTTTTTTGTTTATTTTTATTTATTATTCATTTTTTTAATTTATTATTATAATTATTTATAATTAATTAGTTTAATAATTAATTGACTTTTTTATATCAAGTAAGATGTCAATAACATAGAAATATAGCTGTTAGTAAGAGCTGTTAATAGAAGAAAAAAATATTAAATTTTTAAAAAATTCAAATATATTTGTTTCTAAAATTTATTTAAAGATAGGAAAAAATGCACTTTTTCTCATTTGTATGTATATTTCTTATGTGTATATTATATATATAATATTATGTATATCCATATATTTTGTATATTTATATATATTTATATAATTTATAAATTATATATAAATTATAAATTTTATATATAATAATAAATAATAAATTATATATATTATATTTTGATTTAAAAATATGAATTTTATTTGTCAATAATAAAAAGGTAGACTTCGGAGACTATTTATATTCGGGTATAATTGACTCCTTTACTTGCAAGATAAAAAAGAGTGGATTGAACTTCAGTAACGAGTTAAATCAGTAATATGCTTATCTGCGAATAGATAAACTCAAAAAAGGAGATTTATTCCTATTTATAATGAAGAGACAGGGGACCACACCTACGTATGTCAAATTTATCAGGGAGCTCGGTCTTCTAAGAAAATTTGGTGCCGAAATTGAAACTCAAGTGCAACGGAGGAGCTAAGTTTGGCCTTGTTAGCTTCGCAAAACGAAAACTGAGCTCAAGCAAAATAATGGGCATAATCAGTCAATTGTATATTTATGTTAAGATTTATTGTTTTAATGAATTATATATTTAAAATTTTTAATTGTGTATAAAATTTTTAAATTTTTTATATGCATACAGTATAATAGTTAAAAATCAAACATATAGATTAAGGGTCTATTATATACTGTTAGCCATGTTATAATTAATTTTAAATTTTAAAATTTTCAAAATAAAAACAATGGTTTAGTTTTTTTTTCTAGCCGAACCGTGAGTATTCCTACCCCAATTTCATGAGCAGCCAACATGTGATAAGCATGTCCATTTTTCACTCCTCTCTGCTCCTCTCTCCTCCAAAAAAAGGAACTTTGTATGCATTAAGAAGAAAAAAGAAAATTTCCCATATCTTTAAAAGAAATACAGAGAAGGCAAAGCGATGACTAAACTCCCTTATCTATTCATCTTCTTCTCTTTCTTGGCTATCATATGTCAAGCTTCGACCCAAACAGCTCTGATGGCACCCATTCGAAATGATCCCCAAACCCTTCTATACACCATCGCTCTTTATTTAAAAAGCCCACTGCAACCCATCAAACTACATCTAGACTTAGGCGCATCCTTGACAAGGCTCGATTGCTCCAAAAAACACTACTCCTCCACCGCTTAACGACGCATCCCATGCGGTTCTTCTCTCTGCAATTCCATTCACTCTGTCGCTTGCGACAATGGCTACTGCTCTCTTCACGCCGAGAATCCTATCACTCGCCAAGCCACTCTCGCCACCGCATTAATTGATTCTCTCGCATTACCCACTACAGACGGCTCAACTACCGGTCAAGTGTGTCTGATATCGGAGTTTATCTTCTCTTGTGCAAATACCTTTCTTCTTAAGATGGCATGGACTTGTGGTGCTTGGGGTTTGTGGATGGTGGGGTCAATGCGAGAACATCGATCGTGATTGGCGGGCATCAAATGGAGGATAATTTACTGCAGTTTGATATGGAAAACAAGAGACTGGGATTTAGCTCCTCTCTTTTGTTAAAACAAACCTCATGTGCTAATTTCGACTTAAAGTCCTTTTGATTTAAGCCGAAATACACTATTAGTTTAAGCTTTCATGTTTTGCGTCAAAGTTAAGTTTCTCTTTTCGATCAATTATGGAAAATTATTCACATTATTGAGTATCATTTTTCAATTAAAATTTGATGATTATTAATCGCTAATTCAAAATTTTAAATTGAAATATAATAATTTATTCAAACGTTTTGAAATTAAACAGCATAAAGTCATAAAATTAATATTTAATATTTTTGATATCTGAAAACATCGGCAAAAACTTAATATTCATTTACAGGAAAGAGGAAAAAAGGCTATAAATCAAACTTCTTCAGCAAAAGATTTTCCAAAGCTCACATAATCATGCAAGTCTTTTGTTCCTCTTCACAGTTTACGTCGGCATATAGAGTGTTTACGGGTGGTTGTGTATGAGGAACATAGGCAGGGTAATTGGAAGGTGGCGATGGAGGAAGAACATACTTGGATGGAAGTAGTGGCCTCTGTGCTTTCTCCTTAAACCATCTATTGCCAACACAATTAAATTCAAGCTCATGGTAGCAATAAGATGGTGTCTTTTTCATTGCATGATTGCATCCATCACCGCTGCTGCTGCCACCGTCGTGCGTATCACCATTACCACATTGAGCTGGACCAGGACCAGCAACATTGGCAGGTGGTGGTCCAGTTTGGAATTTAGGCTCATGAAAGTTAACCGTAATGATCTTTACCAAGTGGTCATGATCACCATGGCTCGAGTCATCAATTTCTTTCAAAATCATGTTTATTTTCCTAGACTGGGTTAATTCTAACTGTTTCAATCTTGGATTCTTGGCCAATTCTTGAATTTGAGCCAGTTGAGCCCTTTCAAGATAATCAAATCTATCACATTGAGCATTTTTTTGTGAATCCCAAAGAAGTTCCGCTTTCTTCCCTACCATCGCTAACTCTTTTACCAATATGTGAGGGTCTATGGTGCATGAGGTCGTCACCTTTCCCTCAATTGCATCTTTGTCGATACTACGCACACCTACCAAACAGTTTAGAAAATAAATATTAAAGTTAATTTCTTTTAAAGCTAATGATAACGTTAATTATATCAAACTTGATTACCATGAAGCTTCTCCATCCGCTTCTTGACTTTCTTTTGACAAACTTCACATTTCAGGTTCATTTTCAGGACACAAATATGCAGCCATAAGCAATGATATTTTATTATTATTATTATTTTTCCATCTGGGGTTTTGGTTTTATCCTAATAATTAGATTAGAAAAAAAAAAGGAAATTTCTAAATGAACTATATATCATAAAGATAAATTTGGATAAAACTGAGGAGTACTTAGATCTTGATTCATTGGAAATGGCTCTGTTATCCTCTGTAATTACAGCTAAACGGACCAAAACTGCCTTAAAACTTCCTCAAAATGCTATGAATGCTTCTCTCAGTATTTCTTTCTTTAAGAAGAGATGCCTTGAGAAACAGAGGTTAATTGGAGTGATTTTACATGCAGATAAACAAACACGGATCGTAACCATTTCTCATCTTTCTCTTCCTCCAATAAGCAAACCGCCGCTGGGTTCCCCTAGAACGCCGAGTCGGTAAACGCGTCTACCTAATTACAACTCAAAAAACCCAATTTATACCAAAATTAGATATATAAATGCTCGTGCTTCTGTACATGCATAGAGAGAGATAGAGACTACCATACCACAATATATTTAACAAGTTGCTTCCCCATATTATACTTCTACTTGTACTATTCTATGCACCCACAAAGAAAGTTGCTAGCTCTGGCGTTTGGACAAGAAAAAGAGAGAACCTTGAAAATAACAGAACACAACTTATGTAGAGAGAATCCAATATTTATTTTAGTTGTTGGATTGTTCATAACACGCGGTGAAAACTTACAACAAATTAGTATAGATCTATTTGTGTTTAAAAATTATATATATAAATTAAAAAATATATTTAAAAATAAATTATTGAAATTAAAATTTCAATTGTATAAAATTTTTATGCGTATAAATATTGAAATTGTGCTATGCTATAAATTTTTTGACAAATAAAATTTGTAAACAAATAAAATCTTAAGTTAGAAATATTCTCCAATATTCTAGTGTGAAAGTGGATAAATTTTTATGAGAGAGCAGCTCAAAAATTAAACAGAAACATTTCTTAGATAAGCAGCACATCTTGTATCATTATTCAGCAGAGCTAACACCTCTTGGGGAGCAGTATCCATTGTGTGAAGACCAATAGGAAGAGAACGAGCTAGGTTGGCCAAGGCGTCAGCTACTTAATTAGCTTCGCGATAAATATGATACACCTTCACATTCCATTGCCATCTAATCATACTGCGAATTTAATAAACCAGAGGGCCATTTGAATTTAAGATGTGATCATCTCTATGAATGATCTTAACAGAGAATAAACTGTCAACTTCAACAAGTAAGGATCTGATGTTAGAAATCCACGCAATCCTTAATCCATGATAAATTCCCATTAATTCTTCTCTTGTGATTGAACATCTCCCAATATTTAGAGTAAAGCTTTTTCACCAATTCCCAGCGTAATCTCTGATTACTCCTCCAGCAGAAGCCATACCCGTGGAGTTTATAAAGGAACCATCAGAGTTTAGTTTGAACCAACCAAACTCAGGTGGAAGCCAAGAGATTAATCTCTCCATATGATTGAGATGTAAAGAAGCAGGATCTTGGAGCAAGATACGGGCATTAACTACATCTTTTGCTCTACTTAACACATAAATGGCCATCTCTTGCGATTTTAAGCATCTGTCATTAAAAATGTAATCATTTCGATTCTGCCATAATTTCCAGCAAGCCAAGCCAAAGATTAACCTCCATGGAATACCTTCATCAAGAGTAAAATTACTTGCTATGTTATCCAGTAGCCATTGAGAACAGGTTGAAGAAAAGAAATTTGGAAGCAGTGATGCAGGAGTGATAATTTGCCAGACCCCCTTGGCCACTACACAATCTCTTAAAACATGAATAATATCCTCTACTGCCACAGTACAACGATTGCAATTAGGATTAGTTGATAAATGTCGCCTCATTCTTTCTTGATTTGTAAGCAACTTGTCGTACAATGCCAACCATAGAAACATATTTACTCTAAGAGGACCACCCAATTCCAAAGAGCCTTCCATTAAGCATTAGGATGAGTCTCCATTAAGCATTAGGATGAGTCTAAGTTTCTTCAAGGAGCTTATAAGCACTCTTTACTGAAAAGCATCCATTAGAGGAAAGGGACCAAAAAACTTCATCTGACTTGTTCAGCTTCCCTTGGGGAATAACTGAAGCAATGGATTGAAAGATATTAATTGGAAGCCAACCAGCAAAACAGTCCCAATCCCAGGAACCTTCATCTAATACATAATCACAAATTTTTCGCTGTACATGGTTCAAAGGAATAGTGTCAGAAGCATAAAAGATAAGGGGAGTTGCATCATCAATTCATTTATCGAGCCAAAACTGCCCACTGAATCCCCTTCCATGTTTGTGGCCAAACTTTGCTCATAGCTCTCCAAAGAGGAGAGGAGTTCTTGATGGACTCAAGGTAAGGAGGACCACCTAAGTTGTATTTTGCTCGGAGAACTCTAACCCATAGTTGATCAATATTTGAAATAACGGCCTAATTGAGTTTCATCAAGAATACATCATTCATAGCTTTTAAATTTCTTAGCCCACGGCCACTTATGTCTTTAGGTTGGCAAATCCTCTCCCAGCTCACTAGACTGATTGCCTTATGACCCTCACTCCTTCCCCATATGAAATATCTGCAATGCTTCTCCATGATTTCTCAGACCGATTTAGGCAATGGTGTAGTCTGCATGGCGTAACAGGGAATGCTTTGAATGACATGCTTAGTTAAAGTCAGTCGACCAGCCAAAGCAAGTTTACTATAAGGCCACCCCTACAATCTGTTACTCACACGATCCAAAATATTGGAATACGTTGCCTTTCTAATTCGTGAGTGGAGGATGGGCATACCAAGATATGTGCCTAGATCAGTCGTTGCCATGAAACCCAAACAATTACTAATCTGTCTTCCTAATTCTCTTGGGACATTTTTGGAGAAAAAGACCTTTGTCTTAGCCATACTTACCACCTGACCAGAACCGATGCAGAACCGATCAAGAACATTTTTAATAACCAGCGCTTGATTCAAGGAAGCTTCAGCAAAAAAGAGTACATCATCTGCAAAAAAGAGGTGAGTTAAAGGAGGCCCTTGTCTACCCAAATGGATAGGTTTCCAATCTCCATTCAAAACTGAATGATTGATGGCATGAGCCAGTCTTTCCATACAAAGAACAAATAGATAAGGGGAAAGAGGTCTCCTTGGCATACACCTTGAGTTGGTTGAAGGACTCTGTAGGCTCACCATTTCCTATAATTTGCATAGAGGTAGAAAGTAAGCTTTTCATGATCACCGCTTCAATGAAACTAGGAATACCAACATCACGAAGGGTCTCTAGAATAAAATTCCAGTTCACTTTATCATATGTCCTCTCCAAATCAATTTAATTATCATATATCCCTTTTTCCCTTTCTTCTGTCTCATAGAGTGAATAACTTCCTGAGTAATTACAATGTTATCTGTGATGTGCCGCCCTGGAATAAAACTGGTTTGATTTGGACTAATTAGTTTCGACTAGCCTATTGGCAATAATCTTCGTGATGATCTTCATTACCACATTACATAAACTGATTGGCCTAAATTGAGAAATATACTCAGGAAATTCAATCTTAGGAATAAGGATAACCAGCATCTTATTCAAATTCCTCGGAATGTCAGCACCATCAAAGATATTCTTTATCAGAAGGTAGATAGAGGGACCCACTATGTTCCATTTTTGCTGGAAAAACATAGCATGCAAACCATCACATCCAGGGGCTTTTAATGGCTTCATTTCAAATAAAGCAGCTCAAATGTCATCATCCATAACAAGTTTATGAAGAATTTCCAAGTCAGCCATTTCTAAGGCAGGAAACAAACCTGAAAGATGATAAGGGATATACTAGGCATTATCCGATGAATAGAGATTCTTAAAGTAGTCCATGGCTAGAAGTTTAAGATCACTTGGGTTATTAGTCCAGTGTCCACTACTGTCCCTCAGGAATTCAATATGGTTCCTGCGTTTACGACAAGAGCAGACTCTATGAAAATACAAAGAGTTTCTATCTCCAAAGTTAATCCAGTTAGCCTTTGCTCTTTGAAATGCCAGTAGCTCTTCTTGACTTAAAATATTCTATAGCTCTACCTTGAGATCAGCCTCTAGCTTAATAAGGTTAGGGGACACCACCCATTCTAGAGCCCATTGCAATCCTTGAATTCTGGCTAGGACTCTCCTTCCTTTTCTCAATGTGACCGAAAATGTTATGATTCCATATCTGGGCTTCCTTAGCAAATTTATCTGCAAGAGTTAAATAATCACGACCACTACTCCAAACTTGTTGAACAAGCTTATGAAACTCGCCATGAAGAAGCCAAGGAGCTAAAAACTTGAAGGTCTTTGCTAGTCTAGCAATCAAAGTATTAAATCGAATTAGCAGGGGACAATGATCTGAGCTAACCTTAGGAAGACATAGCACTGTTGAATTACTAAAAGAATCCTCCCAATAATGATTAGTAACAGCTCTATCAAGACGTTCTCTAAGAGAGCCTCGCTGCCATGTAAATTTCCTTCCCTCCCTGGCATCCAAGATCAACCAAATTGTAGGAATCCATCCAAGCTTTGAAAAAGGAACAACCCTCATTTCTCCTTGCTGAACCGTCGCTTCTCTCAGTGCTAGAGAGGATGGCGTTAAAGTCTCCAGCAATAAGCCATGGCTCAGAAATGCTAGAGGCTAAGAATCCCAGATGAGATACATCAGCTTCCTTAAATTCGATATAGGGCTTCCATATACAGCAGTAAAAAGACCATAATCCTTATTAAATCCACTAATAGATGCATGAATGTATTGGTTATGGATCTCTTTGATTGTAACATGAACATTGTCCTTCCACAAAATCCAAATTCCACCTGAAAATCCCGATGCTTCAAGCCCGTGCTACAAAGTGGTCAGCTTTAATGCCACTAATTTTTGGCTCTAAGAGAACCACAACAGTTGGCTTATATCTACTCAACAAGCATTTAAATGAACGAAAAAATTCCTTTGATCCTGCACCCTGACAATTCCAAACAAAAATAGATAAATCCATAAAATAAATTAATAAATGAGTACGGGATATGTACTACTGATCAAACAGCCATGCATTCAGAACTATCTGCTAACCCCTCATTAGGGTCAAGGTTTTCTTTCCCTTCAATCTCCATCCCACCAGTACAGACTTGTTCAGTGTTGGGAAGGTCAGGTGATTTTTCTTGCAAAAGAGGAGCAGTAACCTGGTCAGGAGCAACGTTACCTTGGCAGTCTGAGATACGAACTGCCATGTCTCTCATGGTGAAGGGAAGTGATATTAGGCACTTTTTCAAAAACTTCTTTTGTATAAGAGCTTGCGAGGCGGGAGGAATTAACCTCATTCAGAATTCCTGCAGGTGGTGGGTTATCTAATGGCATTGAATGTGCACCTGGAACCTGAGGAGGTACAGTAGGTTGCTGGTTATCTGATAGATGAGGCCGTGGCAAAGTCTGCATAGGAATGAGAGGGTTTGTATGGGAGGATTCCACTGCTCTCTTTGATTTTCCATTATTAACAACTTTCCTTTTATACCTTGGGTTAACCTTAGAGGGACCTTCCAAAGCTGTAGTGGGACGTGAAATGGCATTGTCCGCTACTTCCCCAAAAATGAAGGATGACTTCACAGTACCATTATTCTCTTGGTGCAAATCTTCTCCAGATTCTATGAGGATGTGGAACCTGGAGCCCGCCAATTCTCTTGTATCATCCATGAGTGCCTTCTTATCCTTATCAGACATGTCTATATCTTTAGAAACTGGTTCCATTCCCCGGCGAGCAGCTAGGAGTTGTCATGAGTACCAGGAGAGGCATTATCATTCCCCACATTCTGATCATCTTTGGAAGCTTTTGTTTCTACTGCTATTATCATTGGGCAAAAAGATGAGGTATGCCCATATTTTTCACAATTAAAACAGATCTTCGGTAGTCCTTCATACTCCACCAATTGTAGGTTACCATCCACCAGTAGCTTAGAAATTAAGGGTTTGTGTAAGTCAATTTCCATTGCCAGTCTAGCAAATCTGCCTCTGGACATAGACTCATTGTTTTATTCAATTCGTATAACCTTTCTTATTACGTTACCAATTGCCCGCAACACCTTCTTATGATAAAAATGCAATGGTAGTCCTGGTTACCTTACCCGCGCTATGACAGATTGGATATGATCAGTTGTGCTCTTGAGTTCCGAAAACCATGACTTGACCACTAAATAATGGTCGATAATTACCCAAGGTCCTCCCGTCAGCACCTTCTCTACAGTTGTTATAGATCCAAGTTGTACTAGGAAATAGTTATTATCAAGATCAATCACATTGAAGTGGCCCATATTGTTCCATAGAATATTTAAATTTGCACAAAGAGTCTTGCATCCAATTGAGCGGCCTAATATTTCACTATTACTGTTGACTGCCATGGTCTATACAAGGTCTCTTTCACCCTTGACGAGATCTGCACCGAAGGAATCTCTTTCTAAAGGGAAACAGAAACAACAGTTTCATTAAAGTCCAATTCATCCTTAAAGTCGAAAATATAGCCTTCAAAGTCCATGGAATCCTCCATTAGCTTATCACGAAAGGATAAAACTGGAGTCTCTGTCGGTTCTTGCTCAGAATCTTCGCGCTGTCTGGGTTTTTTCCGGGTCCTATCCTCCGGCGTGGTGGGACAGGTGGGGATTTTGCTAGGGTTTCGAGAGGGACAGAGGCCATGTGCATCAATAAATTTGTTATAAATATTATATACATATTTAGATTAACCCATAAAATATTTATTAACTAATTTTTATATTTTAAATAAAAAAATTTAATTTATCACTAACAGTATTAATTATATTCTCAAGAGAATATAATAATACTTCATTTAAATTAAAAATATTATTTATTTAAATAATTAAAATTTTTAATTTAATTATTAAATAATAATATAATTAATCCATTAACAAAGCTTAAAATATTTATTAATGTGCAACTCCATAGGTTTAATATTAAATCGGTAGCAAATTAGTCAAACCAATTATTAATTAAGATTAGAATTTAGCAATACTTCTTAATGACTAGCTAATATGAAGTAAATCATTACTATCAAGAATTCATAGAATAATAATGTAATATTTCTTTCTGTCATTATAGTTCTGGATCAACCCTAAGATATAGTTAATTTGTCAAATTCTAATAAGTTACCAACTATATTTCATGTCAATTATAAATGACAAGTGAATAACATTAGAAACTCATTTCTTCTTTATTCATCAGCCATGGCTAAAGTCTTAATTAAATCATTTATAATTAATGATAAAATAGAGCTTAAACTCATTACTAAGAGTAAATTATATCTTGATCAATTATTAATTCTATAAGTATTTAATTATATCCAACATCCTTTCAACTATTGCTGTAAGGTAATAGGTATCTAGTATCAAAGTATAATAAATAACTTGTCAATTACTACGATGATATCAGGTGATCAGAGGAAACTATTAAATTACATTCTTCAAGATAATATCATATTGACCATTTTTAGGTAATTTCAACTATTAGGAATTCTCCATTGAGTCAGTTTAATGGTCATATCTCTAAATGCACCATTTATATATGTAATTTTGTTAATAAAAATAACTAATCTCTATCGTATGGAGATCATCATATATATATTGATCTAATTGGATCATAAAAGTCTAATTTAATAATCCTACAATCAATAACAATTTAATAATCCTACGATCAATAACAACTTCATATTAAATTATAAAAGACTTAACTCTCATTATCAAAATCTCCATCATGATAATAAGTCTTAAAATTTAATCAAGGTTGCATCACATAAATAAAATTAAACATGATATCATAAATATTACAAATGCCATATATTAATTAAAATAAGATGTGTTTAATTATTACATGAGAAATTAGAGCTAGGGTATTTCATACATTCATAACAATCTCCTACTTGCACTAGATCCAATTTGTCATATATCTCATTCCCAACTTCGTCAAATTCCTTTGAACCAAGTGTTTTAATGAATGGATTTGCTGCATTTTCTTTTCCATCGATCTTTTGGACTGTAACATCTCTATGTTTAATGATTTCTCTAATCAGATGATACTTTCGCATAATAAATTTAGATTTCTGATGTGATATAGGTTCATTTGCATGAGCAATTGCTCCAATATTGTCACGCAATAGTGGAACCACATCCTTTATTAACAGAACCACGCCAAGTTCAGTTAAGAACTTTTTCATTCAAACCGCTCCTTAATAGCTTCATAAGCCGCTATATATTCTACTTATGTTGCTGAATCAACTACTGTAGCTTGTTTGGAGCTTTTTCAACTCACTACACCATCATTCAAGGTGAACTCAAAACCAGACGTATATTTGCTATCATCTTTTATCTAAAGCGAAACTTGCATCAATATAATCTTCTAGTTTCAAATCAGAATCTCTATATATAAGGAATTGATTTTTAGTTCTTCTTAAGTATTTAAGAATGGTCTTAACCACTTTCCAATATTCCTCACTAGAATTATGATATCAACTTGTCACTTCTAGTACATAAACAACATCAAGACGTGTACATATCATAATATATATGATAGCTCCCACTGCATTAGCATAAGGGATTCTATTCATGCGTTCCCTCTCTTCAGGTATTTGAGGACAATCCTCCATATTGAGAGTAATTTCAGTGCTTATTGGTAGATAGCTTCTCTTGAAATTTTTTATGTCATACCTTTTTAAAATGGTATCAATGTATATAGATTGGAAAAGTCCAAGCAACTTCTTAGATCTATCTCTATAGATCTTTATTGTAATACTCTTATGTCATATATACATATAATACATATATCCGTATACATAAAATATACATATAGAATATAAGAGAGTCACTTTAACAATTTGTTGCAACCTTTTATTTCAATATTAATAATAAATTTAAGATTTATAAAAAAAAATCTCTAAAAAATTTTGCTAGAATTTTATCTGTATTTTCAATAAATCTCAAAATCATTAAAATTTAACATGCACTGAAAATACACTTTCAAAATAATATTCTCTCAAATTTCATCATTTCTCTAATAAAAACACCAAAAGTTATACACATATAAAAAATGTACATCATATAAAACTTTTCTCAAATTTCATTTAATTTACATATACAAAACCATAATTCACAATTATCAAAATTTATACATGTATGCAATACCCTATGAGTTGGTCTTGTGGCACACTTAATCTCCAAGCTTCATTCATAATCTTTTTCATGTCGGTCTGCACTTTCAATACATGTACGATATACAATCCCTCTTTAAGCTCGAAAACTTAATGGTATATATATAAACAATATACACATATCCATGTAAATGCTTTCCTTATAATTTTATTTGTAATATTATTATAATCACCATTTATTTTATAATTTATTTATTATATATATATATCCAAACTTTCATTTCATACTGCAACTTGCAATATTTACACAATACACATATACTCACATATACACACGTCACATCCAACTACACACACATTGCGCCCAATAACCTTGTACAATTTTTAAGTCCAGCTATGATAATATCAGTTTCTCGACCCAACTCTGCCATGGTCTATTTTTAGTCTCAATTTTATGATCTAGCTCTGTTCAGGTCTATCAATACATGTATATTCATTCTCAATATTACAGGACAAATAATTGCATAGGATTACAAACACATAATAACACTTTTTTATGTTTTTCAAGTGATAAACTCAATCCTTAATCACTTACACATTATATGTCATTATCCCATTTTTCAAGTGATTAACTTTATCATAATTACTTCCACATTACACTTTCATGTTACTTCTCATTACATTATACAATCATGGATTACAGTCATAATGTGACTCATTTCCACATATCATTTTCATGTTCTCATTTCATTTGTTAATTTCTTATTAATTTATAACTAATTTTCATATTATCAACCATATAACACATTATATGGTCCATTTTCACAATTTTAATCACATGTTATCATTTTTTACAATTTTCATATTTCCCATAATTATCAATCACATTATTAATTTCTTTTTATAATTTCAACATTTTAGTATTTTTTTTTTCCACACTTTTCTTCACATTACTTATCACATTATTTACTTCTCATCTTTTCTAATCATATTTGGCATAATTTATATTTTACACAATAAACATATAATAATTACATTAGCCATTCTACAATGGCTCATCCTCATACCTCATACATTAATTACTCTTTTAATTATACAATACATATATCCTTATCAAATTCAAAAATGAAAGTGATATAACACATTCTCAAATTCACAACGTGTTATGTCAACTATTTTATTAAACAAATAATATTTATTAAAATATGTTCTAACCTTGTATAATTCTAGAATCAAGCCAAAAGCTCCCTTCAAGTCTTACTTCTTCATATGCCATTTCTCTCTTAAATTTGACATTTCCACTTTACTCACTTCTAAACCATATTATAAGTGCAAATATACTATTAGCATTACATTTCAATTCATATTATTCAATCAAACATCAATTTCAATAATTATACCCAAAATTTCACTAAAACCCTATTTTCACCATTACTACCTTATTCAAACTTTAAATAATTCAACTCATTTTCAACATTTAACTATAAAATCTTTGCTTACATACTAAAATAACAATAAAATAACTCATTTTCACAATTATAGAAACCTCTTTCAAAAATATTATTTTCACATAATATATCTATAAACACTAACTTCACCAAAATCTATTCATATCACATTTCCAACCATAAAATCATAATATTTACATTAAAACAATACTAATTCATCTCTATTCAATAATCAAAACCACCCATGCCGAAAATCCTAATTATATATATTCTATACAAAATTCTAATTCCATCATTTATGACCACTTCAACTTGCTAATTAACATTTCACCATATAAACATCATCTTAACTTCATTACCATCAATTTTAATAATTAAAAATAACTTTTTCTCTCTCTAAACATTTCAAATATAACCTTAAATTTGAAGAGAGCTAAGCTTAAATAATAAAAAACTTACTTGATTCTTACTAAATCTTCAAATTCTTTCTTAAATTCCCTTGAGATCTCTTATAAATTTAATGTATATGAAGGAAACCTCATGCTCTCTTCTCTTTCAAACCTCACATCCAAAGAAGAAGAAGAAGGAAATATCTCTCTTTAAATTTTCCATCCTTATCTTTATATAGATAATATTATATATTAATTAATTTAATTATCTCTCCATCAATCATCTTTCTCCTCTCTTTGACTTTCTCCTCTTCCTCTTATTATTATTATTATTATTATTATTATTATTATTATTATTATTAACATCAACTTTTTTAACACCAAATTATGCCTCATATATATGTAGTATATATTTTATGTATATGTATATGTCTAATATATCTTATATATATTTCAAATATATAATAGGTATATATCTCATATATACCACACATACATCTTATATTTCTCTCAATCTATTCTACCTATTTAATCATCCATATCTACTATTCTAATGTACACCAAAAATTGAGATATTACATTTATTCTTAAAATGTAATCTGCTTCTCTTAAGCCTTTTATGGAGAATTGTTCAAATAGCCAAATCTTGGTATTGTGTAATGCTGATACATCATTTTTATTGAGTAAAATATCATCAATATAAAATACCAAAAAGATAATTGTGCTCCCTCTAACTATTTTATATACACATTGTTCTTCTTCGTATCTAACAAAATTGAACTTTTCAATTGTCCTGTTAAAGTGAATATTCCAACTCTTAGAGGCTTGCTTGAGTCTATAAATGGATCTTTGTAGCTTACACACTTTATTATGATCAGATTGGCATATGAATCTTTGAGGTTATGTCATATACACATCTCCTTCTACCTCATAATTAAGAAAAACTATTTTCACATCTATCTACCATATTTCATATTCATAATCATAATAAGCTGCTCTAACAAACATAATTTGAATGGATTTGAGTATTGCCACAAGAGAATATGCCTTATCATAGTTAATTTCTTCTTTTTGACAATATCCCTTGACAATAAGACAGGCTTTTAGGTCTCTACTTTGCCGTCAGCTCTAATTTTTTTCTTGTAAACCCATTTACATCCAATAGGTTTTATATCCTCTGAAGCATCAACCAAAGTTCATACTTTATTGATCTTCATAGATTCCATTTTGGATTCCATGGCTTTCTGCCATTTCTCTTGGTTGAAACTTTGAATAGCTTCTTTGTAGGTCTTAGAGTCATCATCATTATGATCAACCTCATTTGAAACATCATCATGCACCATTAGATTTAATCTATTTGGTGCACAATATTAACGAGAAGACCTTCTAAGAGGTTCATGTGCAATTAAATCATCTTACGTTGAATCTGGTTGCTGTTCAATTATAAGTGGAATAGACTTATTAATATGTTCTTGAGCTACAATTGGTTCTTGAACATCAATCGTTGAACTTGGCAACTTCTTTGTCAATTTCGAAACATCCAGTAAAGACTGCTTATCTTGTATCTCATGTTCCTGATCTAGTACTAACTCATTATTTTCTTGAACTTCATCAAGTTCAATTCTCTCACCATGACTTCCTTTTAAAAGGAATTCCCTTTCTAAGAAGGTTGCATCTCTAGCCATAAACACTTTATGGTTAAAAGGATAATAGAAATAATATCATATTATTTTTTTAGGATATCCAATGAATCTACACTTATCAGATCTAGAGTCAAGTTTATCTATTTTTAGTCTTTTAATACAAGCTGGACAACCCCAAATTCTAATGTGTTTAAGATTTGATTTACGTCCTTTTCATATCTTATATGGTATTGTGAAGATAGATTTAGTGGGAATCTTATTCAGTAAATATGTTGATGTTTTCAAAGTATATCCCTAAAAGTTTATTGAAAGATCAATGAATCACATCATCAATCTCACCATATCTAATAAGGTTCAATTCCTTCTTTCAGACACACCATTATATTGTGGTGTTTCAGGAGATGTCTTCTGAAAAAGAATCTTATTCTCTTTGAGATATCCAGTAAAATCATCACTAAGAGACTCTCTACCTGTATCAAACTTTAGTATTTTGATACTTTTACTGGTTTCTCAACTTCACTACGGAATCTTTTAAACATTTCAAAAGATTCGGACTTATGTTTCATAAGATGCATAAATTCATATGTTGACATACCGTCAGTGAAGGTAATAAAGTAAAAATATCCTCCTCTGGCTTAAATTCTCATTAGGCCATAAAAATCTGTATGAATTAAACTCAATAATTCAGATGTTGTCTCTCCACTTCCAATAAATAAGGATTTAGTCATTTTTTCTTTGAGACAAGATTCACAAGTTAGGTATGATTCATAATCATACTTATCAGGGTAACCTTTCTTGTGCAACTTATGAATTCTTTTCTCACCAATATGGGCAAGCCTACAATACCAAAGGTATTGTGACTTTCTATTAAGATTATAAATATGCATAATGGAATTAACTATCATATTATGTAAGATATAAATACCATCTTAGAGATAAATATTTACATATAAATCATCACCATAATAAATAGAGCAAATATCATTATCCAGAATAAAACAAAACCCACGTTTATTTAATACAGAAACTGATATTATATTTGAAATAAACTTAGAAAAATAATAAAAATCCTCCAACATAAGTATTTTGCCCGTAGGCATTAATAGAGAAATTATATAGCTAAGGATATAACTTTTGCACCCCTCCCAACTTGTAGATTAACTTTTTCTTTCTTTAACCTCCTACTAATATGCAGTCCCTACAGCATATTGCAGATATGAAAATTACTGCCAGTATCTAATACCCATAAAGAAGAATCAATAACAGTTAAAGAAATCTTGAAAATATTTTTCATGAAAGTCTTACCTTGTTTTTTTCTTAAAGGGATGCAAGATACTCCCTGGATTTTCTTTTCCAATGTTTTTTCTTCTTACAGAAGAAATACTCAATGTAAGATTAGTTAGCTTTAACTACTCTGCCTTTGGATTTTGTTATGCCACCCTTAGGCACAACATTCTTTTTTTTTTTTCGTTTATTTTTATCTTTACCCTTCCTATAAGAAGAGTTGCCAACCAACATGATAATTCTTTTCTTCTTCTCAATTACAAGTTGATTCTCATAATCAATCAGCATATTATGCATCTCATGAAGATCACAATCTATTTTATTCATATTAAAATTAATAATGAATTGTGAAAAAGATTCAGATAATGACTACAAGATCAAATCTTGAGGCGGCTCCTTTCCCAGTGTGCATTCCAACTTCTCAAGTTCTTCAATAAGATCAACTATTTTAAGAACATGGAATCCCACTGGAGAGTTCACAGTCAATTTAAATCCAAACAAAGTCTTAGATAGCTGGTATCTACCTGCTTGCTTTGAGCACCATACATCTTCTTAAGATGTTTGATGATTACAGATGTCACGAATTACAAAGGTAGGTACTCTCACGAATTACATCCCTATGCAATTCTCTTAGGTAACTCTATGTCCAATAGTCCCTTGGTTATCAGGTTATTCCTATTGGTATGGTTGAGTTCATCCATCAAACAATAATTAATAATTAATTAGATTTTATAATCTCCGAGTAATCTAGATGTTTAGTACAAAATTGAATAATTCTTCCATATACGCATCTTATGCAATAAATAATTTTGCTTTATTCCTGAACTGCAAGTCTCATAGTTGTCAAACCACTCCTTGTAAACAGAAAATAAATAAAATATTTATTTTGATGAAAAACTAAATAACAAAATATCTTATATTTTAAAAACTCAATTTTGAAATGGGAGAACATATTTTTACTAACATGGCGATCAAATTACATATACATCACATGTATTAAAATAATAGAAATAAATCTTTATATCACATATAAATAGGATTTATTAAAACATATAATATGCTCAATATCATATATTTTTATACTCGGAAATTAAATAATTATGCATAACAATTATACTAAAATTATTTAAATCCACATAATATAAAACAAAAAACTAAATATATATAACATCACATGTTAAAGATTTGCTTGGAAATTCTCTTTTAATTATTATTTTATTCTCAATAAGACAGTATTATATTATTTTATTTTATTCATAATAAATAAAATTTTGAAGAATATCCAAATAAAAAATCCTTTAACCAATATTTGAACTCTTCAAATATAAGTTAAATACAAAAATTTATAGTTTTGATACCACTATTAGATTATTCAGTGTTTATAACATATAGTAAAGATTAGAACAATCAAAGATAGATCTATTTGCTTTTAAAAATTATATGTATATAAGTTAAAAATATACTTAAAATATATCTAAAAATAAGTTTTTTATATTAAAACTCCTATTATACGAGCTCTATATATATATTCACGTTGAAACTATACTCTGCTGTTAACTCTTTGACAAATAAAACTCACGAGCAAATAAAATCTTAAGCTAGAAATATTCTCTAATATTTTAGCTCAAAAATGGATAAAATTTTTATGAGATTAAATTTTTTTTAATATTTTATTTTTATATATTTCGAATTATTTTAAAATAAACATATATATATGTCATATCGCCAAAAGAAAAAGATGGCTATTCCACTGATATATGCACACACACAGATATATATAATATATATAGAGAGAGAGAGAGAGACGTGTGGCCCATGTCTTGCATGCCACCAAAAGCCACTTAGTGCATTTAACTTAAACTATTACTCATCATTCTTCATGGCCACGGTTACAATTCACTGCAACTTATAACTCTCGGTAATGACAAGTATAAGATACCTTGTCAAAGTGCTGTAATGCACTTAACATTGTTCAACTATGGCCACGTATTGGCCATAGAGATTAATAAAATATTATATGTATATGTTTAGATTTTAATCATTTATATATTAAACATATAAATAATTATATAATATATAAATAAATCTATTCATAAAATATTAATTAATTAATTTTTTATTTAAAATAAAAAATTTTAATTTGCCGCTGATAATATTAATTATATTTTGAATGCTAACAAATAATATGATAATATCTCATTTGGACTAAAAATACTATTTATTTAAATAATTAAATTTTCTAATTTAATTATTAACTAATAATATAATTAATTCATTAGTAAATTTCAGAACATTCATTTGTATATAACCTTATAAATTTAATGTCAAATCTATAACAAATTAGTTAGTCTAATTTACTAATTAAGATTTACATCTAGCAATATTGTTTAATAATCGAATAATATAAAGTAAATTATTACTCTTAAGAATCTATAAAAAAAAATAATGTAATATTTCTTTATATCATTATAGCTTTGGGTCAACCCTAGAACATAATTAGCATATTAAATCCTAATAGATTGCCAATTATATTTCAAGTCAATTATAAATGATAAGTGAATAACATAAAAAACTCATTTTTTTTATTCATCTGTCCTAACTAAGATTGTAATTAAGTCATTTATAATTAATGACAATATAAAGATTAAACTCATTACTAAAAATTGACAAATTTCATCTTGATTAATTATTAATTCTATAAATATTTAATTATATCCAACATTTTTTCAACTATTGTTCTAAGGTAATAGGTGTTCAGTATCAAAGTATAATAAATAACTTGTCAATTACCATAATAATCTCATATCAGAGGAAACTATTACATTGGGTTTTTCAAGATAATATTCTATTGATAATTTATAGGTAATTTCAACCATTAGAAATTTTTCATTAAGTCGGTTCAATAGTCGTATCTCTATATATATCATTTATATATAATTGAGTTAATGAAAATAACTAATCTCTATCTTATAGAGACTATCACATATATATTGATCTAATTGAATCATAAAAGTGCAATTTAATAATCATACGATCAAGAATAACTTTATATTAAATTATAAAAGACTTAGACTTTCATTATTAAAATCTCTATTATGATGATAAGTCTTAAAATTTAATCAAAGCTATATCATATAAATAAAATTAAACATGATATCATAAAATATTACAAATGCTATATATTAATTAAAATAAGGCATTTCATACATTCCTAACATTAGTCAAGCTCAAGCATGGATCACATTTCATGCTACAGTTTTTGAACTTCGTTTCAAACTTCCCTTTTCCCTTTTTGTCCTAATTTTTTTCTTCTTGAAGTAATTTCCAAATTTATCTAAATTCTCTCTCCTCTGCTTCTTGAATGTTGCAAGTGCACATTTAACATGTATAGTTTCATCCACTAGATTTAGGTGCAATTTCCGCAGTTACCCTTGAACTAAAACAAACGAATATTCATTTTTGGAAACAAAGGAATAGTCATTTGATAGTAGCATTTAATAGTCCCAAATGCAAAATTCAGAAAGAAAAAAAAAAGAGGATGTGCTGGCCTCAAATAAGTGTTCAAATACATAAATCCAATAAGGATGGTTGCCATTATTTCAATTTAGTCATGCAATAGTAACAGAACAGTACACAATGGAATAGCTCCAATATTTAAACTAAAAGAGAGCCTTCCATCACAGTAACAGCTTTCCCTCGCAGCAGCACTTTCTGCCTCTGCTCGTCCAAATGAATATTCAATGTTCCACCTCTAGGGGATGCCTGACCAAAATAATGAAACAGATCTGATTAATATGCATAAAGTTACAAATCTGTTGTCCATGTTTCTACTAACATGTTTTTGAAACAAAAATTCAAGGATTGGGAGTAGAAAAAGTACCTGATATGCCATTAAATTGCACTTTTCCAGCTTTTTGCCCCAGTAGGGGGCTAAAACACAATGTGCACTCCCACAAACGGGATCCTGAGAATTCAATCAACAACAAAAGAATCTAGCTATTGCAGAAAAGAGTTGCTGAAATAGAAGCTAGCCAAGCAGGGAAAAAATCAGTCTTTAATCTTTTATGTTATATTAAAGCAATTGGAGGTAGGTAATTCTTTCCCAACTATTGCAGTTTGGTGCTGTCATATTTGGTTTAGCTTGCAGAACTTAGTACTGGCAAGAATTACTCCCTTGAATTACTTCAATAATTAGAAAAAATCTTTCCATTGCAATGTAAGGCATGCAGCAAATATAATTAGGAATTGCATTAATGTTAACATATTTACCTCATTGATCCCAAGTTTGGGGCAGAAGAATCGACTATAAAAATCAAATCCAGATTCTAATGGAGCAACCCCAGAAACAATCATGCCTCCTCCAGGACATTTTAGTATCTCATCAAACTGTGGCTCTATTTCAGTAACAGCTTTACCAGATGGCAGCACAATCTACAGAAAATGTAAAAGCTACATTTAGGTGCATAAAATAAGTACATACAAGCAAGAAATTAATCATTAGTTACAAAAGCTGCCATACAGCCAGATTATGCTATTAACATAGTAATGCAACAATTCATGGCATTCAATCTCAGAGAACATTGCTCTCTAATGAATTAGTAATTGATATGTTAGATGTCCAAAGAACAAGGACAAGAGGTATTACAAGGAGGTCATATGAGCTGGCACTAGCAGTTCTCTTGACATCAATAATAGAAGCACCATTCAAAGCTTTAGATATCGGAGCAAGATCAACAGAGTTGAATTCAGTAGTTGGCACAGTAGGGAAGTCTAGTTCAATAAGAAAGCAATCTTTTGCTTCTCCATTATAGATTTCTGGAACCTTCTTAGCAGTTAGAATCCCAGATAGTGTGACAAACTCAATTATATCAGAATTTACCAAGCCGTTAGAAAAGAGGGTGTGCGAAGCTGCTAGAGTTGCATGACCACAAAGTTTAACCTGCGAAAAAGGAATTTGATAATTTTGAAAGTTTCAACAACTCTCGGAAATACCAATCAAGAATCTAAAAATAGAAATGAAAGTAAACCACAGCTCAAGAAACCAAGCACATCAACAAGACATGGAAGCTAATCAGTTCAGCTAATTTGATGTAGTCTTGTAGATGCATGGAAATAATTCTGAAATTTGGGGCACCTCACCTCAGCAACAGGTGTGAACCACCTAAGATGAAACCTGGGATTTGAAGAAACAGTATCAGTGAGAGTGATGGGAGTCAAATAGCAGGTCTCGGAAAGGTTGAATTCGGCAGCCACAGCTTGTAACCATTTCTCATCTTTCTCTTCCTCTAATAAACACACCGCCGCCGGATTCCCCTTGAAGGCCGTGTCAGTGAACGCGTCCACCTGAATAATGAAACTCAAAACCGATTCATATCAAAACCAAATACAGTTCTTCAAAGAAATGCCTGTTTATATCTAGAAAATGAGAGGGTACCACAAAGTATTTAACGAGTTGTTTCCCCATTTTCTACTTCTTCAAGTTCACTGCAGGAAAGTTGCGACCTTTGGACAAGAAAGTTAGGAATAAGCAGGGCCGGCTGGCCGCCAGGCCATTTAGGCAAAGACCTATGGCCCCACCAGCTAGCAAAAGTTGATTTTTTTAAAAAAAATTAATTACAATAATTTATGAATTAGTTAATTCAAAATACTGAGAATTTTTAAAAAAAATCACTTTTTAAATTATAACTTTAAAAAAATATAGTATATTTATATTTTGAAATGTTTTTAATATATTTTTTCAAGTCTTATTCTTCTTTTCGTTTTTATATCAAATTCTTTCTATTTTTTCTTCAATTATTTGCAAAGATTGACCCTCAAATTATAGTTTCAAAATCAAATTTTATTATTATATAATTATTTTATATTTTTATAATTTTATATCTAAAAAATAAAAAAATAAATTTTATATAAATTATAATATTATAATTAATATATAATATAAGATGTAAATGCAAATTGTAATATAATATCTTAAAAAAATATTGGTCCGGCCCTGGAAATAAGAAAGAGAAGAGAACTCGAGCATTTGTTAGAAAAGTCAACGGCTTATAAATGGTGGTTGTTTATTTTATATTATTGTGGGCTTGTTTGTTCGGCCTTTTTTTCCGTCTTCTGCCTCGAAATGCAATGCTTGATTAAATGCAAGGGCGGAGCTACATATTATAGAAGGGGGCAACTGCCCCCTTTCTCCTTTTTTTTTTTTTTAAATAATATATATTTATATATTTTAAAATTTATTAAAAATTTTTAAATTTTTTTGTTTCCCTCTTAAAATTTAGCTTATAGAAAAAAATAAAAATAAATCCTAATAAATATTTTTTTCCTAAGCAGTATTTTTCTTTTAAACAAATTGAAGAAAAAAATTGATATTTTTGAATGTAAAAAAGAGAAAGAAAAAAGAAATTTAAAAAAAGATAAAATTTTCAACTAAATTATTTTGAACTCATCCAATAAATTAAAAAGATTAAGAAAAATTTTTAAAAAAAGAACTAAGAAAAAATTAAAATGTAATAAAAAGAATGAAAAATGAAAAAGAACATAAACTTAAAATCTTTAACATTTTTAAATCTATTTTTATTTTTATTTTTTAAATTTTTTTTGTTTATGTGATAAATAAATTTAAAAATATATATACATAAATATATTAATATTTTTTTTATTAATTTAATTATTTTTTTATAGATAAATATGGTCTATTAATAAATTAATAAATTTATAAAATAAAAATTATATATGAATGGTACATCGAGCAACAAAATAAAAATAAAAAGAGTAAAAAATTAAAATTTTAAGAGAATTTTTTTGCCCCCTTCCCTGTAAATTTTAACTTCGCCCCCTGATTAAATGGAGTCATTAAATATTCACAGGATCACCCACAGTGGTAAAGATTAAAGAACTGAAACGTAAAATCCATCCATTAATAGGAGAATGAAATAAAATAAGTAACCTATATTGTCAAGAATGAACCAATTATCAACTCCTTTTGGTTGATTGGAAACAAATATTGTACATTCAGACGCTAGAAGTTGGAGGTGTCAACTACACGTTGTAAATGGTACAAAGATAGTACAAGGGAATCAATGTTTTACATCCAGATAATTCCTACATGAAGCATAGGCAACTTTATTTATAAACACCACTTCAAGCTCCTGTCTTATTAGATCACCAAACACCTTCCTTGGACATTTTCAGAAAATGCGACAGAGTGATATTTGGGAGATCAACCCCACCCATTTTCTTCGTTTTAATCTTAGTTGTCTTCAATGACTCTCTGTCCTTGGATTCTGTTACTGTCACGGATGCCAAGTTGTAAAACTGCACAGGTATGGATATCTTAGTGAGTCTCACATATATTTTACTGCCATACACAGCAAATGGAAGAGAAAAAATTACCTCACAGACACCATGCAGCAACAATCTATGAAAATGATCTTGAACCCTTAGTGCAAGAACTTCATCTCCGCTCTCCTGAATGAAAGCCCGTATGCATGCCTGAAAAAGAAAAGTTGTCCGGCTTTTAAGAAGTTCACGATTTCTACCTCAATAGAGAGAAATTATACAATAGTCATGTATGATTTTTCTATGAATATGGCAGTGGCATACAGAGGACTATTAGTAAAAGCTATTGAGCTAACAGTTGCCAGCTGACAAGAAATTTGTAACTTGTTATTTGTACAGTAATTGATAGGAAGCAATCATAGAACTACTTAGTCAATGAGCAAAGGATAACTAATCATGGTTAGAAGCTTCCTGCTTCAATCCTTCTCAATATATATTCCCTTCTTTATATGTACCAGTATGTACTCCAACTATAAGAAACATATTTTACAGTTGACTATTAAGTGACTAAGTGGATCGAACTCTAGGCTTTAGGTTCTTGATTTAGGCTCTAGTATAGCAGCCCTGTTCCAGCCAAACCCTACACTTGCCTATACTGCTTGTTCATTCTAAACAAGTGCAAAGCAAATATGCACCTCATAGCCTTCAATAAGATCTGTAAGAAAGCTACGGCGAAGTGCTTCTCTTGTTCTACAATCTATTCTACGCCACGCATTTAAGACAGCCACCTTATCAGCATCAACACAACCACTCCTCTTTGTGGAGGGGCTATTTAAGGCATCAATAATATGAGCCTGCAATGAAGAAAAGAAAACTACAATTAGAACATAGTGCCATTATATATACCAAATCAGTGCTCTTAGCATATAATATGTGTATCTTCAGAAACATTGACCATCAAAAGATGGTACCAACTAATATATCATAAATCAAAGAAATAATAATAAAAGAACAATATCAGAAACCATTATATAAGCTTATATTGCCTGTCAAATGTCACATTATCATAAAATAACAGCAAAAATAAAAATAAATAAATAAAATACAAGAGGAATATCTGCTTTAACAGTAGAGAAACGCAAAGATTAAAATATGCTTTGGAGAACAAAATCCAAAGAAACCTGTTTGTCCATGTCTATATTCCTAAATTTCTCCCATTCCCCCACATTAGTCATGCAAAATGGTGACAAGGGTACATCATCGCCTGTAAAAAGAACCCAAAATCAGTGCTAATATGATTGATGATTTGTGATCAAAGTAATAATCTGAAGAGACTATTGCAAAGAGGATACCCATGAGATCAATCTTGACCTAAAAGTACCAACACAAGGTTTGCTAAAGTAGTCATTAAAGAATAAGAAAAAATATATAGTAATTGGTTGCCTTAAATTATCATCCAGCATCAAATATTTATTCTTTCTTTTCCTGGGACGGAGAGAGGACCTGATGCACATACGCTGATCACATTTCGCCCAGTAAATGACTCTTACCTTTTTTTAAACTGATTAAATAATAAATAGGATCAGGATCCCCCAGACTAAGCAATAAATTAGGCCACTTTGAACTTCAACTATGACAGCAACAATTTATTCCTCGACTTCAGCATCATAGGTCAGATTGTGAGTTCAATAACCATTATAAATGCATATTGTTCTCTAATATCCAGATTGTACTATTTGCCTTGGTCAAAGGCAACTACTATTGATATGCTCAGCTTCAATGGCATACACAAGAATCTAGATATACAACTAAGAAACCATAAACCAATGAGCCAAACATGAAAAGAGCTAGTCATAGAGATATCATTAGTGATTACCCCAAGGTGGTGGAGCAAATAAGCCTCTAATTTCTTCTGCATTTAAGCGAGGAACGAGTTCCATTAGTAAACGATCATTTATCCGTCTCCGAGATCTTCTATTGCTGACCTGAAATCAATAAATACGACAAATTAAATAATCTATCAAATTATAGTCTACCTTGAAGGAGAAAAAGGAAAAAGAGAAGGAAGAAAATTACTTTCCCAGTCAAGGTCTCAAGGAACTCAATCTTCTTCTCAATTGAAAGACCCCGGGAGTTTGCAGTCTCAGCTGCCAACAATTAAATGAGGAGACAAATCAATAAAAACTAACTTGATTAAACATTGAAATATTGAAGAAGAAATAATAAAAAAAACCACAATTGCTAGATAGGAAGAGAAAAACAGAACAACAAACAAAATTAACTGAAAAAAATGGGAATTGGGTAGGCGCATTAACATAACAAAACAACAAATTAGAATCAAATTAAGCAAAATTTCCATATGAAAATCAATCAATCAATCGTAAATTGTAACTATTCCCAAAATAAACAATAAAAAAGATTGCAAATTTACACTAATATAATTAAAAAAAAAACAAATAGTAACGAGGACAATTATTTATAGAGAGGGAGAGATAGAGAATGAGAAAAACTGCAAAATAGGTTACCTTTAGGAGGACCAAGAAGAGGAGATGAAAGAAGACTTTCTTCTGCGAGCTGCATAGCTTGAGGAGTCGCCATGATTGATTGTTTGATTAATGAATTGAACAGAAAATCAGATATATAGCGTTTCTTGGGTTGTTGATTTTGGAGTTGGGAGAGAGAAAAATTAGGAAATGGAGATGGGAGATGCAGAAGAGGTGATAAAGGAGCAAGTCCGTTTGGGGTAGGATGTAGATGGAATGTGAGCTGAGGACTCCATATATTTAACCGATCGAATCTGAGGATTATTCTACGTTCGAAGAAAGAATCAGGGGATTATTCCTCGTTTCTAATACGCATTCAGTGGGTACTTTTATGACTATAATGCCCTTTGAATTTTTTTTTGTTGATATTAATGTACAATGCCTCCAAGCTGAACTTTGTATTAATATTGGTGGGCACGTTACACGTATGTTGAACTTTTTGGAGACTTAAGACTTTTTAAAGGATGGACAATTGTGAATTCAGCCCTGAACTATTGTGAAAATTTTAAATTAGCTTTTTAAATTTTTTTATTAAATAAATAAATATATATTTTTTTAAATTTGATCTAAATTATTTTTTAATGAAATTATTAAATAATTAATAATATGAATTAATTTGAATTAAAATTAAAGATTAAGTGTCAAATTAAATTTTTTAAAAATTATTAATATAATATATTTTAAAAATTATTTATTAATTAATAGTTTTAAAATATTAATAAATATTTTTTAATAATTTATAATAATTCTATAATTCTATAATTTAATAAATAATTAAAAATATTAAAAATTTATAAAAATTTATATTATATATTATTTTTGTAATATTTTAAATATAATATTATGAAATTAATATTTAAAATATTAATATTAAAATATTATAATTGATAATATTAAAAATAATTTTTGAATATTATAATTTATATTATTAATAAAAATTTAATAATTTTAGTATATTTCAAAATTTTAATATTATAAATTATTTATTAATTAATATTTTAATATCAATAATTTATAATATCAATAAATATTTTTTATAATTTTATAATTCATAATATTTTAATAATATATAATTAAAAAATAATTAAAAAATAATAACTTATATGTATATATAATTTAAGAATCATAATTTTTAGTTTTATTTTTTAAAATAAAAAGATTTAAAAATTATAATTTTTTTAAAAAAAAATTCAATCAACAAAAAAAATAATAAAAAATGAATAGCATATTATTTATTTTTATAATATAGTAAATGGCTTTGAATTATAGAAAATAATATAGTTTTGACTCCTATTATCTATGTAATAGAATTGAAAGTATACCATTAGCATAGATAAATATTGTAAATTATAAAATTATAAAAATTATTTATTATTATTATAAATTATTGATATTAAAAATAATTAATTAATAATATTAAAAATTAATTAATTATAAAAGATGTGAAATATATTAAAAAATAAAATTATTAAAATTTATTAATATTATAAATTATAATTTTTTAATATAAATTTTTTATTAATATTTTTAGTATTAATTATGTAATATTATAATTAATATTATATTTAAAAATATTATAATATAAATTATTATAAATTATTTAATATTTTTAATTATTTGTTAAATTATTAAATTATTAAAAATTATAAAATTATAAAAAGATATTTATTAAATTATAAATTATTGATATTAAAAATATTAATTAATAAATAATTTTTTGAATATATTATATTAATATTTTTTAAAAAGTTAAATTTAACTTATAATCTTTAATTTTAGTTCAAATTGATCATACTATTAATTATTTAATGATTCTATTAGAAAAATAGATAATTTAGACCAAATTTAAAAAAATTAGTAATTTAATTTAAAAAAATTTAAAAGTTAATTTAAACTTCTTTTTTAGTTTACAGGGTAAATTAGAACTTTATTCTTTAAAGAAAGGCTGCTGCATGTTTTTTGCCACTTGGCGGGCCCAGATTCCTCAAGTCTCCAACTGAAATTTTAGGTTTTTATAAAATTATAAAAAAATTTAAAATTTTAAAATATTTTTAAATTTAACATAATTTCTAATTAGTTTATAAATTTATTAGATTTATATAATTTATTATTAATTTATTATATACAATAACTTTTATGAGTTTATTATATATTTTTATAAAATAATTAAAATATTTTTTATAAAACATATAAAAATTTTATAAAATCTGTTGAGTACAGTAATTTTTTTAATTTTTAAATTTTATATAAATAAAAAATATATATTTTAAAAATATTATTTTTTAATGCCTAATTTTTAAAAGTATCACTTTTAAATATAAATCAAATATTTTTAAATTTTTTTGAAAAGATTAAAAAATAAAAAAAATTCCATATTATATAATTATAATTCTTTAATTTTTATAGCTTTTCAGACTCAACTCATACTCATAATTTAGTTTATGGGTTTAGAGCTCCGGAAAGATTTAGATACAAAAGATACTAGATGTATCTCCTTCCAAAGATTAAAATGTTATAATTATAATTATTTTTTAATAAATTAATTTTCATTAGAGTTGAAATTTGTAACATATGGCTCATGAAGTAACTCTAATATCATTTAACAATTTGATTATAATTAAATTAAAGTGCATGAAGTACAAATATGCTGATAATGAGACAATTATATATATTTTAGAGTTGAGTAAATATGCGTACGTGTTCAATAATTTCAAATGATATTATTTATTCAGGAAAAATTGAATGAATTAATATAATATTTTTTGTTTACACAATAATCAATCATTCATTATACACAAAAGAAAAACACATTAATAGTGCATTTGATTACACAAAAATTTTAGAAAAGTTGATTAAATAATCTAGTTTGATAAAAAATACTATATTTATTTATAAATGATCTATATAAAATAAAATATTGGACCCACTAAATTTTACCAGCCAATTGATAAAATATTTTATTTAAAAAAGAGTAGAAAAAATATTTTACCAAAAAAATAAATTGAGGGGTTCATATATCAAAAGATAATCATACCCTTAATTTAAAATATAATAAAATAAAAAAATATTATAAGGGTAGTTTAGTTATTATTTATACTTTTTTTATAAAATTGAATTATAATAAAATAAGTTAATATTTTTTTAATATATTTTTTTATTATTTTATTATATTTTTCAAACACGGGTATATAATTTTTTTAGTAAAATATAACCCTTTTAATATATCTATATAAAATATATTTTCAATAATATTTTTTTAATAATTTACTAAAGGTATTATAATTCATAATTTTAAATATTTTTTATTAAATTGACAAAATAATTAAACTAAAAAAAATCTATATATTCTTTAAAGAAAATAAGATGATCAAACACTAACCTTATAGCATATCTAATTTTAATAACTCGTTATTATAATTAATTTTTTTCAACAAAGCTTGCTTGACATTCATAAAAAATAAAAATACTATATATTTATATATTATATATAAGGTTAAATAATTATAAAGTCTCTGAAATTTTATATATTATAATAGTCAGTCTTTGTATTTTCAACATCTAATTTTTACATTCTTCTGTTTTCAAATATTAAACTGCTTAGTCTTTCTGTTAATATTTTTATACTAAAAATATTAGTTAACTATTTTAATATTATAAAATAATTTATTTGTCATTCCTTTATATTTTTTTTTCTTTGTTATTTGTTAAATCATACTTATTTTTAATTTTATTTATATGTTTTACACATAATTTATTTTAATTTTATAAATATTATTTAAAAATAATTTTAAATAATATGAATAATATTTTTTTATTATTTTACAGATAATTCATATATATAATTTATTTTAATTTTATAGATATTACTAAAAAATAATTTCAAACAATATTAATAATATCCTTTATTATTTTACAGATGATCTATATATAAAATAAAATTAAAATAAATAAATAACAAAAATAAATATATATAATTATATTTTTTATTTCGAATATAAATTTAATATTAAATAAACTTAATAAATAATAAAGATAAATTTAATAAAATTAATATAGTTATTTGTTAAGATAAACTTAATATTTTTTTATTAAATAAACTTAATAAATAATAAAGATAAATATATATAATTATATTATATATATATAATATTTATCTTTATTATTTATTACATTTATTTTATTTTTAATTTTATTTTATATATAGATCATATATAAATTAATAAAAGATATTATTAATATTATTTAAAATTATTTTTTTAAAATATCTATAAAATTAAAATAAATGATATATATGAATTGTCTACAAAATAATAAAAAATATTATTCATATTATTTAAAATTATTTTTAAATAATATTTATAAAATTAAAATAAATTATGTCTAAAAAAATATAAATAAAATTTAAAATAAATATGATTTAATAAATAATAAAAAATATATAAAAAAATAAATAAATTATTTTATAATATTAAAATAATTGATTAATATTTTAGAATAAAAATATTAATAAAAAACTAAATAGTTTAATATTTAAAAAATATAAATATTAAATATTAAAAATATAAAAATTAATTAATATAATATATAAAATCTCATCAATTTATAATTATTTTGACACCATACAATACTAGTATAAGATAAATAAAGATGTAAAAGAAGTTAAATGCCAGCAGGCGCCGGCTTTCTGTAGCCGTGAAGCGGTCTGCAACAATTCTCTGTACGTAGCACGTACAACCAATCCTACAGGCACAGATGTTACCGAATTTCAATTCTTAAGGCCAAGAAAGCCATTTTCGTTTACCCCCGAAATTATTTATTCAATATCTTTCGTTACCATTATTATATATATACCTTTCTGGACTGTTGATTTCTTTGCAGCTCACTAGGCTAGATTTTCAAAATCAAATAATTAATCGTCTAATATTGTTATGGGTTTTGCCTTTTTTTTAATGGAAGTGATGTTGTGGGTTTTGTTTATTCACTGATTTACTGGTTCTGCTCAACTATGCTCGTGGTTTTGTTGAAGCATTTATTTGTAATTTTTAGTTTTTTCCATTGGAGCTGTTTGGTTTATGGGATATAGGAAGATGTCGGACAGTTCCTTCTTCTTGTTCCTATTATTATTTTATGGGTATGAGGGTATATCTGTGTTGCATTTTTTATGCATTGGATATTTATATAGTTTATTTGCAATCTGATGTTTCGTTTCAGTTAGAGGTCTATGACCATCACTTCTTTTCTGTTCATGCTTGTATTGACTTGTGGAGAACCCTGGAAAATATGGAACTTGAAATAGTTAAAAGTAACTTTCTTTTATTGTTGATATAATGATTAGAATAGTCTCACCCCATGTTCTTATGAGGATTAATATACTTATAGTCTCACCTCCATGTTCTTATGATATAGGAAGATGTGGGACAGTTCCTTTTTCTTGTTCTTATTATTATTTTGTGGGTATGAGGGTATTTCTGTGTTTCATTTTTATGCATTGGATATTTATATATTTTATTTGCAATCTGATGTTCGTTTCAGTTAGAGGTCTATGACCACCACTTCTTTTCTGTTCATGCTTGTATTGACTTGTGGAAAACCCTGGAAAATATGGAACTTGAAATAGTTAAAAGTAACTTTCTTTTATTGTTGATATAATGATTAGAATAGTCTCACCCCATGTTCTTATGAGGATTAATATACTTATATGGGTTTTAATTAGTTGATTCTGCAAAATCTTGGACCTTTCACTTATTTCATCTCTTTCAAATGTTTTTGCTTTGATTCCTGGTATTTGTCTGTCTTTTTGTACGCATCTCTTCCGTAGCCCAATGCATTTCTTAAGAAAAAGGCTATGTGTTCATCAATTTGTACTTTATTCTACGAATAGAAACTGTAGCTAGGCTTCTCCTTGCTTGCAGGATGGATGTTTCCATGATTTGAATGCGGTTCCTAATGGAGCAACCTTACCATTGTTCTAAGCCTCGTTATCTTTGTTTGAGCAGTGTTTAGCTTTTTTCTTGTTATCAATGTTTATAGTTTTGAATTTTGGCAGTATGAAAGGACAAAATGGCTATGAGAACCCTCTAGAGCTGATGTTACTGAATCTTGGTGAGAGTGTTAATGATCTCTCTTATGGAGCTGGAGATGATCCTAATCGGCACTTCATTACTGCAGATGGAAGTAGCGAGAACATTACTAGTCCTATGCCTTTATTGCAGTTGTTACAGCGCAAGAGAATACCACAGAATTATTATGAGTTTCTCACAGAAAATTCACCATCTCCTACTCATGTGTTAGAGAGCATTCCTCCACCTGTTAGCGACTCGCATTTCATTCAAGGCATGACTGAAAGCCAAACTGAAATTATATACAACAATGACGATCCAGGACTGGCTTGTGGCTTTAAACCTGCTTATTCTTCTCCTGACATGAATGCAAGGAAATTGAATACCCATCCTTACATGTTCAACACTAGCAACAATGAAGCTTCATCCAATGTAAAGAACTTCTATGTTTTACTCATAATTTAAGGAAGTAGATATAAATAATCTTTGGCAAATGAGTTATATGAATATCCAATGTAGTGGTTTGTGTGATATTTTATACTATTAAATTCAATACATTCACCAATTAATTCCAGGGTTGAAATTATTATCTATTATTGTTTTTGTTAAACAGGGAAGGTGTTTCAAACCATATAATGAGGGTGACCCAGCAATCAAATTCAAAAGATCACGACATCAGAGCCAATCCCAGGTCAGGTTTCCTCACATTTGTCCTTTCTAGGTCATCCTATCAACCTATCAGTCGTTGCCTTGAGAAATCATGCAAGCATAAAGATCAGGTTGAAAATTTTACAGAAAAATATGATGCAAATTCTTGTACAGAGTCATACTTCATGGGAACGAGAACCAAGAGAAGTAAATGGTAATCTTTCACAAAGTCGTCCAAGACCAAAAGTTTCTGCATCTGTTTTTCTGTCCAATCCAGGCTGCAATGTTTCAAGACACAGGGCTGCTGATCACGCAAGTAGAACATCTTTTCAGATTGCTAGACGTGCCAGCGGCAGTATAATAGATGGAAACATGCCAAAATTTCTGGTCATGTGCTCTTTGATTTTTAAATTGAAAACGAAAATTGAAGTTCCTTGTTCTTTTTTTTTTTTTTATCTGCTTTATAGTTTTTGCAATTAGTTAGTTAGATTCATTAGATACTTTTTCTTGGATGCCTTCTAATTTTCCTGAAGTTCTTTTATTTAATTCAGCAACACAGTAAGCGAATTGCTGAAAGACTCAAGGCATTGCACCAACTGCTTCCACAATGCGTAGAGGTATATATACTTGTTGAGCAACTGCATGCAAATATGGCATGCATGCTTGATTTTTGGATGATTCATATTCAGTAAATGCATTGTTCCTCTGTATATATTACCTATAGTGTTGTCTAGAATTGCTTATTTCTGGAAATCAGTTCAAATCTGGAACCACAAAATAGGTACGCCTGCCGCATTGTATTATGCAAGCTGGAATTGTCCCTATATTCCATCGTCGTACCTTTTATTTCTCATGGTAAAGAGTCAAATGTTTATTGTTTTGTTGGTTAATTTTATTTTTCAGGGCAGCCAAACAGCTCTGTTGGATGAAATTATTGACTATGTCAAGTGCCTGCAGCTTCAGTTGAAGATAAATAGGAACTCATGCTGAAAAATTCATCACATCACACTTACAGACCCCCGTGTTTTTGTCTATTAGCATGTAAAGCTTCCTTGTGATGATAAAATCATAATGGGAAGTGAAAATGACAAACTGCAGGCCGTTTGAGTGATTGTAATATTGTCGTCAGTGGCGGAATCAGGTGGGGTCGTGTGGGATCGCACGACCCCTCCTGCCGGCCGGCCGAAAGTTAATATACGTGAGTCAGGAAGTATGACCCTCCCTTCCCTTTGGCCGTCCGCTGCAACAGAGCTTCCCTTGCAGCTGCACCGTTAAAAATTTTACCCCCCTATTGCATAGTCGCTGGTTCCGCCACTGATTGTCGTCATGAGCTTGGTGCTGTAGGGCAGCTTTTTCAACTTTAAGATATTAAGAAAATATTTTCTAACATCTTCTTCATATTATACCAAATGATTGTATTAATGAGTTCAAAGGGAAAATAATTATGCAGGAATTAAGTCGGAGCAGATTAGGAGGAGAGCTGCATTCTGACCCTTCCATTTTCCTGGAGGTATAAACTATGTACGCAGTGGCGGAGCCAGCCCGGACGTGAGAGGGGGGTTGAAGAGGAGAAGGCCGGACGTGAGACGGGGCTGAAGAGGAGAAGGGGGGCTGAGGCGCTGAGCTTCCACCTTCGTTGCTCCAGCCGGCAGAAAGTCCTCCTTACAAATCCACGTCCGGCGGCCGGCAGGGGGGTCGTCAGCCCCCACACGACCCCACCTGCCTCCGCCCCTGTATGTACGAATACTTCTTGTGAGCTTATATCAAAGTAATTTTGGAAGTTTTTTCATTCAACCAATTAACCCCGATGTCAATGATTTCCCCTCTTCCGCTTGATCTCTCTCTGTCATTCAACCTGGAAATCTTAGACTTCAATTATTCACAGCGTTGTCATCACTATATTGTTCATGAGCTGACAATGAGTGAACCTATTGAAAGGACAATGACAAGGTTACTGGAAGTGAATTCATCTTCCGCAACTAAGTTCTTGGAGAGCAAGGGTCTTCTAGTTATGCCCTTGGCTTTGGCTGACAGTTTACAGCAAGCTATATAAAACTTGTCTAAGATTGTCCTACCCTTCTATTCTTGTTCATGGTACCTGCTGTATAGATGCTCAAACAAAAGGCGATGCTAACGTTTTGTTCATCAAGAAAGTGAACTAGAAGACCCTTTTTCTGACAAATTCTGGTTTGGTATCCAACGGTTCATTTTGCTTGGAGCTGCCATGACATAATTGGCTCTTAATTTTTGCAGTTCTATAAAGCATACCTTATGATGAAAATGTAGGAAGACAACTTTTGATGTTTTAAGTGTGACTCGGTCCATTCCATTGGCGGATAGTTTTCCTGGTTACTGTGTTTATTTGATAAAATGGTTACATATACTAGTGGACTCGTATTCAAGAAGAAATTTTTTTTATGGATTCGCCACTTGCCCGATAGATGGGTAGATTCTTTGCAAAATTTACTGCCAGTGCTTCCACGAGTTCATTATACAAAAAAAAGTGTACATAACTTTTGTTCCACAGATAAAAACCTATCAAGAAATCGGCAGCATGTGTACATCTAATATTCTATGCATATTTAACATCAACAAAAATTGGAACTCTCTTTTTTCTTTTCCTCTGAATTCTTCATTCCTAAGAAATTTAAGTAAAAAAGAATTTACACTGATAAAATTTATTTCTAGTAGTCCTCTTTCACTGGGTTAATTTTAATTATGAGAGGCTCGTGGAAATCTAATGGTGAATCTGCAGTGACTGGTAGCATGGATGGGTTCAACACACCTTCCATATCAGCATTGTCAGCCAATGCTTTCTCCAAAGAAGCCTTAGCTACATTAGCAACGCAAGCCATCATAATCACCGCAAGGAAACAAGGACATATATAAAAGGGGGGAAATTAATGAAGTTTCAGAAAAGAAATTATTATTATCATTTTGCTAGAAGGAATTTGATATAAATGTCACGGTCTTCAACTTTATGGTAATAAAGTCTAGTTCTGGGTTTTAACATTCAACATACTGGAGGAATAAAAACTAAAATCTTATCATTGATAATTTGATATGATATTTTTGAGATATTTGAGATGCCAATTACTGAAAAAGGGAATCAGAAATATTGAAGTTTGAGCAGATAGAATATTATAAAGTTCCAATAGTATTAATATCATAAAAAATGTTTTTCTATATGTTTAACCCGTAGTTAGAATCACAAATATCATTCTTGCATTACCTGGTGGCATTTCCTTTCAAAAAGACGAAATTTCGAGCGTTTGGGTGCTCTAAATTAACAAAATGCTTAAGATGCCTATTATTGGTCTTCACCAGAACAGAAAGTGGAGATCTCAAATTACTGGACAGGATTTTACAACATTCCTTTTTAGTATCTAGTTGATGTGTTACAAAGAAGATAGAGAAAAATTAATTTAGAGAAAAATTAATGAAGTTCTGAAATAATTAAACATATTCTTGGTTAAGTTGACTTTGCATTTCTTTGTCTTGCAGTGCCATTAAATGTACCATAAAATGGTAAAAGTTATCCTCCCCTTTTATTCATATCTTGGATAAGCATTTAATCCCACTCTATCAAAACATTATTAAATGAACAAGCCATGTAGAAATTGAATTAACAAGATCATGTTTGATGGTAACTCACCAGAAATCACAAATCCCAGGGCCATAAAAACCTGCAGCCACGAATGTAAGCATATAAAACAACAAAAAAGCAAGCTGAGATGCATCATCCTAAATCAATTTGAAAATAGCAAGTTGAGTTGCTGGATGCTCTAAAACCAACTAATATATATGGACCCTGCATCTGAATACATTAAAAAAAATGCAAAATTCAAGACCTTTATAAAAACCGAAGGGTGTAGTTGAAAATTCAGATACGGTATTGAAATTCAATAATTTATTTCAGTTAGTTCAAATCATGCCGCTTAGACTTTAGGCCTGTAAGGGAACATTAGGCCTGTAAAGGAAGAAAAAGAAATGTTTCATATCAAAACAAGCAACTATTCGCATTAATTAATTGTATTGTTTTTGCACACAATGATTTATAGTTTTATACTGCCACGAGAAAAGATAAGACAACACTTACCCAATGAGTTTTAGAGACCTCATTCCATCCGTGTGTGATATCAGAAAGATCTTTCAGAGTTGTTCCAATATAAACAAGTAAAAATGTAATTGGTTGTCATAGAAAACAAACAAGGATCTAAGCACATTTACAGCAAAAAAAAATTACAATAGGAAACTTTGAAGTAGCCAAACTTGTAAAACTAAAGGTTAAAGAAGTGACCACTGACCTTTCACATTAAATATGGTTGTTTCCACTCAGTCACTCAGAGAACAACGAGAATCATATTTATCTTGCATAGCACTTAGAAAATTCAAATTTTTGTTTACCTCTATATTATATGATTTTTGTTTTCCAGTTCTTTTTCCAATTTATTTGAAAGGGATGGATAATAAAAATTCAGCAGTCATAATTTCATGTACACTATCATATGGTGAAAACTAGGAAGAATTCCTTTTTTCTATTACAAAGAAATTTTGGTTTTTCAGTTTTATTAATAATTTGGAATGCTTTAAAAATTCAGTAAAAACAGAGAAGCAAAAATGGACATTAACACAAATTTTTGTGCAAAAAGCATAGAAACAGAGAAGCAAAAATGGACATTAACACAAATTTTTGTGCAAAAAGCATAGAGCATATTAAAATGAGAAACAAAACAATGTCTTACTCAACACATATTTTACATGCTAATAAAAAAAATGCAAAACACTAGTTTCTTTTTTTTTTCTCTTTGGTATGTTTCCAACCTAACACTTACGCCAAAGCCCAGGAACACATAAAAGATAACTGAGGACTATAAATATATATATATATATATATATGCTTGCTGGCTAAAACAATAGATGAGAAGATAGATTGATCATAATTAAATAGTGCTAATGGTTCGTATAGAAAAATGACTTAGATTGGTTATAATTAAGTATTACTCATGGTTGGCATAGAAAAATGACTACTAAAACCATGAAAGAGACAAGAAATGCTTATGAGTAATTACCATCATTCCCAATAGAGATGCCAGCACAAAATCTTTTGTACGAACAGGGGTCACAGACAGTAGGTAATTCAGCATGTTAAATGGCAGTAAAGGAACAAGCAGTAGGAGCAAAACTATCTGTAGGACAGATGTTGCACGTCAGATTCAAACATAGAGAAACACAAAAAAAAAAAGACTTAAGTAACAGCAGTCATTAAAGAATTTCTACAACCTTGGTTGCTGAAATCAACTATAATAGCTGGAGAATCGAATTCATAGCAGAAAGTAGCCAATTTCTGAACTAGGCTATGTTGAGAATTCAACACAACTGATCCCTGAGCAAACAAAAAAGAATCTACAATTTGGGGAACTAGATTCAACAAAGTGTTAAATGATGCAATGTACACATGCATACCAAGGGGAAGCAGCCCCAGCATTCTTGCTCTGTACTTTGGTTTCGGATCCACAAGGTTTCCAATAAAGTGGGTTTACATTAGGTCCTGTTTCTGCTCGACTTAAATTCAATGTCTACATGTATTGAAAGTCTACCGTGAGTACTGAAGCAGGAACAGCCAGGATGGTGAGAGGAATGTATACAACAGCCCTTCAAAACCCAAGGAAAATTAAGTGAGATGAAAAAAATAAATGAGAGTTGCTCAGCTTCAGGTAACCAATTTCTTCAACTTAGGAGGCATCCTTGCATCTAAACAAAACCAGAAATAAAATAATAATCACTAGGACAGAGATTATTTTATCGAAGTTTCCTTGATTTTCTCTTCAAAAGTTCCATAAATTAAGCTTAATTTCCAATATTCCCATTGTCGAACCTTGAATTACTATCAACAGTAATGACAGCAATGCAGAGGAAAACGAAATGCATAAATCAAGATATGGATAGATAGAAAGATATAAACAATCACTACTGAATCAGACAGAGAAACTTACAACACAAGTGGACCCCAAGGCCCAAGATCTTGTTTAATCCATAGCAAAAGATCCTTCAACAACAAACAAACAGAAGCAATTATTTTCAGTGAAAAGCAAAATGCAACCAATAGCAGTAGAGAAACTGTAAGAATTGAGCATTGATCGTGATATATAGTACCTTTTCAATAGGTAAAGAAATGAAGGCGGTGAAAACGGCGGCAAGGAGTAGAAGCAAGAGAATGAATCGAAAGGCGGAGGCTCTTGTAACTGAGATAACTGCCATTAACGAAAACACTCTACGGCGCCACAGTTTCAAGGACTTGACAACGATATCGACGCCGTTGTCGTCGTCGGCTCTATCCATGCCTGGTGCATCAGGCTTTAGCAACGAGCGGGCCCTCAATCCTTCCACGTTTGCCAAACATATCCGATCCCAATGAACCAAACCTTAAATTAAATCTCCCAAATTTTAGCAGAAAATCAGAACTCTCGCGCTAAAATTTTAGCTCTTAGATTTCTCTATATCTTCATTCTTCCCCAGATTTACCAAGCAAGAAACCAACGCTTCTTCTTCTTGTCCTCTTTTTTTTTTTTTCACGTATTTGGGCTTCAATCTCGAATAGAGTAATGCGCATTCAGTTTTACATTTGTCCCTTCATTGCTGAAATTATGAATCAATTCAATTCAATTATCAACTTATTAATTTTCACTATTTTTTTGAGGCATATTAATTTTCATTATTTATAGTTATTTTTAGATGAAAATTAATTAGATATTTAAGCCATTAATTGAGTTTATAAAGGTAAACTTACTCAAAGTTTACAAATAAAAAATCACCAATTAGATACTCAGTCGAAATTAAATTTAAAATAATTAAATTAATGTCAAATATAAAATTTTATAAATAATTTAATAAAAAATTTGAAATGAATTTGAATACAATAAATTTGTTATGTCAAAAATAATTTAGAATTCAAGATAGTGATATAATAAAATAAAAAAAGTGGTAAGAATTTTAAATTAATGATATTTCTACTGTTAATTTAGTTTTAAAAAATATTTTCCAGACTATTAAATTATCTATTATATAGTTCTGATGGTTGAGAGTGTAGCATTTATCTAAAAATAGCACCATCAGTAGCATTGGACAGAGAATTAGGAATTTGACTTGCTCGTTAAATTTGCCGGTTAAGCCTATTCAGTATTCATTCAATACATATTCGATTAATGTAGCCGGATCAGATAAAATATCATATACCAAATATTGTGAATTTTAAATGAATTGAATTTTTTTTTATTGAAATTAGTATCAAATAAAAGTATTTTCTATTTTAAATAAATGGGTATAAATTTTCGTATCTTGCAAGTGTTTATTTGGAGTTTTTATATACTAAAAATATTTTTTTTTATTTTTGTTGAACAAATAATTAAATCATGATCGTATATATGTATATAATTTAATTTTTTTATTTTAATTTGTTTATAGTTTTTTTAATTAATTTCATGAAATGGATAATTCGTCGGTACTTTTTAATTTCATCATTTAATTATACACTAAAAATTGAAATTCAACAAATTTAGTACTATATAATAAAAAATTAAATTATAAAATAGTGAAAATTAAAAATCGTATATTAAACCATGAATTTGCATAACTATTATATTTCGATTTGATTCGATTGTTGAGGGTTTGATTTTTCAATTATTGATTTTCTTTTTTCTTATCAATGTGGCAAACAGAGAGCAGCATATTCCACCGCACGTGGGGGAATGCCCAGGCCGAACTATAGGTTCAAGTTTTCTGAAATTAGACGCAACCCATTGGCCCTGACTATCATTCTATTAATTTGCAAATCCATCGGACAAGCCCAAGTGATTGCGTTCTCAATTCCAGACCACTTGGACCCGAGTTTTACTATATTTTAGAGTGTGTTTGGACGGAGGTATTTTAAGGTTTAATAAAATAGAGCAATAAATAGTATAAAAAGATGAAATAAAGCAGTAGCAGAACTACGGATTCACCGAAGGAGGGGCAAAGAATGGGTGACCGGGCGGCTTGTAGGTGAGGCTGTGACTGGCCAGTAGCGGAGAGGGAGGGGTCCCTTCCCCTTCTCCCACCTTTTATACACACACACACACACACATATATATATATATATATATATTGTATTTTGAATAGAATTATATATATATATATATAATTTTATAGTATTTTATAAAAATTATATATTTAGTATTTTGTATACATATTAACTTTTTTTTACTATATATATATTTTTAATTAGTGGGTATTAGTGATATTTAGAATTTTATATTTAGATATTTATATATATAATATTTTTATAAAATTTTAATAGTATTTTATAGTATTGTATAAAAATTATATATATATATATATATAGTATTTTGTATATATATTAACTTTCTTTGACTATATATATTTTTTAATTAATGGACATTTAGAGTTTTATAATTAGATATATATATATATAGTATTGTATGTATAGTATTTTATGAAAAATATATATATAGTATTATATATATTGATTTTTTTCACTATATATGTATTTTTTTAATTAGTAAGTATTTAGAGTTTTGTGATTAGGTATTTATATATATATAATGTTTTTATAAAAATTTATAGTATTTTGTATATATATTGACTTTTTATTATATATATTTTTTTAATTAGTGAATATTTAGAATTTTGTGATTATGCATTTATATATATAGTATTATATATATTGATTTTTTAAATATATATATATATATATTTTTTATTTTAATTAGTGGGTATATAGAATTTTATGATTAGGTATTGAGGTTAATATTAGAATATTGTTATTTAGTTATAAATTGGATAAAATTAATATTCTCATTTGAAATAGTATTTAATAAAATATTATAAATAAATTAATAGATCTAATAATTAAAATAAAAATATATGTAAAAAATTTAATAAATTTTTAGAATTTAATAAATAATATAAAATTTTAATAGAATTTTTCTTAAAAATTTATAACAAAAATCTAAATTTTACTATAATAATAAATATTCAATTTTATTTTTAAATTATCTATAATTTTTTTATTTGAAAATTTTATCTCTCTTTATTTTATTTCTAGTTGCATCACTAGACTGACCTAGATGAGGGGTTGCTGGGGAGAGGGGGCAGGAGCTGCGTGATTTGAAACACAATTTCTATTTTTTTAAAATTCACCTTCGACAAAATGATATTATTTCGCTAAGGCCATATATATATATTTAAAATTTAGCCCCTGCAAAGCATATATTCTTTCGCCTCTTTTACTTGTATTTACTCTTTTGGCCACTGGTGTGAAGAGTTGTGTGACCTCACACGATTCTATAATAGTTTTGCCACATGAGTAAAATATTAGCTTTTTATATTTTGAAGAAAGGTGTAATATTTAAAAGTTAAATATATTTTATTTGTTTGGTTGAAAAGTAACGTGATATAAGGTTAAGTATAAATTATAAATAAATTCTTATACCGTATAAGTCTTATTTATCATGAATAATATCAATGTTATTATTTTTTAAATAATATAAATTTTAATAAATCTTCAATATTAATGTATTATTTTTTCAATAAGATTAATATATATTTTTAAATTAATATCAATCTCGATAATTATTTAATATTAGTCACAATAAATATTAATTTTTTATATATTAATATAAAAAGATCAAAATTATGTAAATGAATGAAAATTGAAAAAAAAATTAAATGTTTTTTTAATAGTTAGTTGAAAAAAATAAAGAATAATCATGTAATTATATTAAAAAGTCATGGCTTCAAAAAAATATTAAAATGTTACAGGTAAAACTAAAATAAAATATATTATACTTTAAAAAACCTCTAATTTAAAGGTACACTAAAATAAAATAAAACCTGTAATTTTCAACCCTTTAAAAATCTCTATTTACCTTCTAATACTTTAATAAACCTAAATACCTCATCCCAAATACAATATAAACCTCTCCATGCTTTATAAAACCTCCCACTACCTCCATGCAAACAAGCCCTTAGCTGCTCCATTAATTGCGCAAGCCATCTTCCCTAATCCTGGTAAGGGGGGGGGGGGTGTGTGTGTGTGTGTGTTTTTTTTTTTCCTTCTCTCTCTCTCTCTCTCTCTCTCTCTCTCTCTCTCTCTAGTTATAAATTATAAGTTAAAAATAATATAATAGATAATATTAAAAACTAAACTTTAACAAAATTAAATAATTAATTTTAAGATGATTGTGACTGCGAGTCCCGTGGAGCTTGCATGATAAAAAGCATCCAGTAGCAACAACTTGCGATATTCTGAAATGCCAAATGATCAGAGGTCAAAGTTGTCACTTGCATGATGATGGACCTGATAATTTTTGGCATCTTCTTCTTCTTCTTGACTTTCTTATAGCTCTACAACCACCAAGAACCACACTGTGGATTTTGACTCTGTAATTTAACTTGGCTTTGCTGAACTAAGTGAAACGCACCGTTTTTGTATAGGGTTAAAATCGGCAATGGAGCTTGATATATATACTGCTGTTAAGGGCTAGGGTAATATGATTTTCCTTTTTTCTGTTTTTTGCTTTTCTCTCTCCAGCGGCGCGATTGTATTTTTTGCTCTGCTAGGGTTTGATCGATCTTCGTTGTTTCTTGTAAATAATCTGTAACAAGAGGGTTACTATCTTGTTTTGTGTGATTAAAGAGAGGGAAGAATCGATCTGTGAGAAGAAGGTTGTTTGAGAGGTTGTAATCTGTAACTTCGGCTCTGTTTAGTGGATTGATCGACTGAGGATATCCTCCTCCTTGGATGTAGGCTTTCTTTGTGAAAGCTGAACCAAGTAAATCTGTTGTGTTGTGTTTTGTATTTTCTTTCTTTCTTTGGTTCTGAAATTTTGGGTTTGAAATCGTAACAGTGGTATCAGAGCGATCGCGATTTCGGTGACTCAGGTTGTATCTCTCCTTGTTTCTGTTTAACGTTTTTTCTGTTTTTGACAAGTTTTCTGACTTCTAGGGTTTTCTGTTCTTCTCTGGTTCTACCGAGAAATTATTTCAATTTCGATTTCTGTTCTTTTTTCTTTTCTTGTTATTTACTGTATTAGATCTGGTAACTACTGTCTTATTATTTCAGGTCTAGTCGAAGGAAGAAAAGAACAATCTAAATCGCTTTGAAACCCTAAAAACAGAAGAGTAATGTCGATCACTAAGATCAACGTCGAAAAATTCGACGGGAAGGGGGATTTCGCCATCTGGAAAGAAAAAATGTTGGCCATACTCATTCAACAGAAGTGTAAAAGGGCACTTGATGGTCTGGAAGCACTTCCTGCAAATCTTGATGATACTGCAAAGCAAGATCTGATGGATCTTGCTTACAGTACGATTATTTTGAATCTTGCTGATTCGGTACTCAGAAAGGTAAGGGGTAAGTCTACTGCTCCTGATCTTTGGGCTAAATTGAATGAACTCTACACTGTGAGGTCTATGTCCAGGATAGCTTTCTTGAAAGAACAAATATTTAGTTTTAAAATGGATTCACAAAAAACCATAAATGATAACCTTGATAATTTTCAGAAATTGATTCTGGAACTTGCTGATGCAGGGGAAGAATTGAGTGGGGAAAATCAGACGATTATCCTCCTTAATTCTATCTCTGAAAACTACCAAAATGTGAAAGATGCCCTAAAATATGGTAGGGATAACCTCACTGTGGATGATGTGATTAATGCCCTTAAGCTAAGAGAATTGGAGATTAAAACTGTTAATAAACAGAAAACCAGTGCCGAGGATTTGTATGTTAAAGAAAAAATCAAAGGAAAAAAGAAAAGGAATAAATTTAAATCCCAAGACATTGGTCAATCACATCACTCTAATAACAATTCTACACAGTCTGATAAGTTTAGTAATCAAAACACAAATAACACTAGCAAATTTGATAGAACATGCTACTATTGTAAGAAAAAGGGTTATATTAGAAGATTTTGTAGAGAGCGACTGAAAAAGATAGAACAAAATAACAATAATGAGTCTGGAGCAGCAAATTCATCAACACAGGTTGATGATATTGAAGCTCTAACTGTTACTGACAATAGGAATAATGATGTTTGGATCCTAGACTCTGCTTGTTCTTTTCATATGACTCCTTATAGGCATTGGTTTACACACTATCATAATTTGGCTGGTACTAATGTGTTAATGGGAAATGACACTTCATGTAAAGTGTTAGGTATAGGCTTAGTTAGACTGTCAATGTAGGATGGTAAACTGGTTGAGCTAACACAGGTTAGACATATACTTAATTTGAAAAGAAACCTTATTTCCTTAGGTTATTTAGAAGAATTGGGCTTATTTCATATAGGCAGAGATGAATTTCTAAATGTGTTTAAAGGGAATAGGTGTATTATGAAGGGTAAAAGGATAAATAAGTTATATCATCTAGAAGCATCATCAGTAACTGATGTTGCTGCAAACACTGAGTCCAGTGGCAACTCCACCATTCTGTGGCATAGGAGGTTAGGCCACATTGGCTTTAATGGATTGGAAAAACTCTACAAACAAGGGGCATTAGACATAAATGAGTTTGACAAACCAAACACCTGTGAGAGTTGTGTGATGGGAAAGTCACATAGACACAGCTTTGGTTTTGCCAAGTATAGAGCTAAGAGATGTTTAGAATACATACACAGTGACCTTTGGGGGTCACCTAATATACCTATGTCATTGTCTGGGTCACAGTACTTTGTCACATTCATAGGTGATTTCTCTAGGAAAGTTTGGATATATTTTCTGAAAAATAAAAATGATGTTTTTGATAAATTCTGTAAATGGAAAATGTTAGTTGAAAATCAAAAGGACTGTAAAATTAAAACCCTTAGAACAGACAATGGACTTGAATTCATAAACAATCAGTTTAATAAATTCTGTACCAGAAATGGTATTGGAAGACACAGGACTTGCACATATATACCTCAACAGAATGGTGTAGCTGAAAGGTTTAATATAACAATTTTAAATAAAGTCAGATGCTTGCTGTTTGAGTCTGATTTAGGTAGAAAATTTTGGGCAGAAGCTGCTTTCATAGCTTGTTATCTAATTAATAGATCACCAGCCTCTGCTATAAATTTTAAATGTCCAAATGAAATCTGGAATGGGAGATCAGTCTCTTATTTGCATCTTAGAACCTTTGGATGTATTGCATACATGCATAGTCAACAAAGTAAGCTAGATCCTAGAGCTAAAAAGTGTGTCTTTGTTGGTTACCCAGCTAGGGTTAAGGGGTACAAACTTTGGATCCCTACTGAAAATAAAATGGTGATTAGTAGGGATGTAAGCTTTAATGAGAGTGAATTTTATAAGACTAACTTGCAGGTGAAGCAATATGAGTTAAATTCAGATCTTGTCATCTTTGAGGTGGAGTTAGACAGGTTCAAGCCAACTGATCAGACAGCTCCTCCTCAGGATTTAAATGATGTTGCAGAAAATAAAGGATATGTGCAAGCTGATGGCTCTGACCAAGATTCAGAACATGAAGAACATGATCTGGTTGGTTACATGTTAACCAGAGACAGACAGAGAAGGGAAACAAGAAGACCAGCAAGGTTAAATGATTATTCCTTCAATACTGTTAATGCTGAATTAACTGCATTTGCTTTTATGTCTGTAGCAGTCATTGAGACAGGTGAACCAATCAGCTATGAGCAAACTAAGGCTAGCCCAAGCTGGAAATTTTGGAAAGCTGCCATGGAAGAAGAAATGGCATCTCTGATCAAAAATCAGACCTGGAAATTGGTTCCTAAGCCTCAAGGTAAGAAAATAATTGGCTGCAAGTGGATTTACAAGGTAAAGCCTTGTGTCCCTGGTCTTGATAAAGCAAGATATAAAGTTAGGATAGTTGCTAAAGGTTTTTCTCAAAGAGAAGGCATTGATTTCCATGAAATTTTCAGTCCAGTTGTTAAACATGTTTTAATAAGATTAATAATGTCTATAACAGTTTTATTGAACTTGGAACTAGAATAAATGGATGTCAAGACAGCTTGTCTGCATGGTAATCTTGAAGAAGAGCTGTACATGACTCAACCAGAGGGCTTTGTGGTAACTGGTAAGGAAAATTACGTGTGTTTACTGCAGAAATCTTTGTATGGTCTTAGACAAGCACCAAGGCAATGGTATAGAAGATTTGATGAATTTATGACAAGTAACAAATTTAAAAGAAGCTGTTATGATCCATGTATTTACTATTCTATTTTGCTAAATGAAATGTGTATATATTTGTTGTTATATGTAGATGATATGCTAATTGCTTGTAAGTGTATGTCTGAAATTAACAAGTTGAAATCCAAACTATCTAAAGAATTTGAAATGAAGGACTTAGGTCCAGCTAGAAACATTCTTGGTATGAACATAGTTAGGAATAGAGATAAAGACATTTTGTTGTTAAATCAAACTGACTATGTGTCTAAATTTCTTGAAATGTTTGGTCTAGATAAAATCAGAGTTGTTTCTACTCCAATTGGTTCACAATTTAAGTTGCGTTCAAGTTCTAAACCTCTTACTGTTGCTGAAGCTGATTATATGAAAAATGTACCATATCAAAATGTGGTTGGAAGCATTATGTATGCCATGATCTGTACTAGACCTGACATAGCATATGGTGTCAATTTAGTGAGCAGATTCATGAGTAATCCAAATAAAACTCACTGGGATGCTGTTAAATGGTTGTGTAGGTACCTAAATGGCTCAAAAACAGTAGGTTTAATGTTTAAACAGTCTGATATGCATGAGTTTGATGTGATTGGTTTCTGCGACTCTGATTTTGCTGCTGATTTGGATAAAAGAAGGTCTATTACTGGTTATTGTTTCATATTTGGCAATAATATTGTGAGTTGGAAATCAAGCTTAAAGCATATAGTGGCCCTGTCAACCACAGAGGCCGAATATATAGCTTTGACAGAAGCTGTCAAAGAAGCTGTGTAGATCAAAGGTATTGTATCTGAGTTGGGGTTTTCTCAAAGCAAAACTTGTGTGTATTGTGACTCTCAAAGTGCTATTCATTTAAGCAAGAATAGTGTGTTTCATGAGAGAACAAAACACATTGATGTGAGATTACATTTCATCAGAAATGTGATTTCAAATGGTAAAGTTGCTGTTGAGAAGATATCTACTCTCAATAATCCTGCTGACATTCTAACTAAGACTGTTTCTATATCTAAATTTCAGGATGCATTAAGCATGCTTGGACTTCAGAAAGTTTAGACATGAAGATGATGATTACCTGAGGAGGAGAGCTGAATGTTGATCAACCAGAATTTCAGAGTCAGGTGGAGATATGTGGATTTTGACTCTGTAATTTGACTTGGCTTTGCTGAACTAAGTAAAACGTACCTTTTTTGTATAAGGTTAAAATCGGTAATGGAGCTTGATATATATACTGCTGTTAAGGGCTAGGGTAATATGATTTTCCTTTTTTTTTTTCTCTGTTTTTTGCTTTTCTCTCTCCAGCGGCGCGATTGTATATTTTTACTCTGCTAGGGTTTGATCGATCTTCGTTGTTTCTTGTAAATAATCTGTAACAAGAGGGTTACTATCTTGTTTGTGTGATTAAAGAATCGATCTGTGAGAGGAAGATTGTTTGAGAGGTTGTAATCTGTAACTTCGGCTCTGTTTAGTGGATTGATCGACTGAGGATCTCCTCCTTCTTGGATGTAGGCTTTTTTTGTGAAAGCTGAATCAAGTAAATCTGCTGTGTTGTGTTTTGTATTTTCTTTCTTTCTTTCTTTGATTTTGAAATTTTGGGTTTGAAATCGTATCACAAACTCTTAATTAGAAGCTTTAATATGTGACGATTAGTCAGTGTAGAAGTGGTCCTTCAACACCAGCAAAAGTACATATTTCTGGATGCTTCTCTTCTTTTCCATTCAAATTTAAAGAGTTCTTTGTCTTTTATATCAGCCGAAACAAGTCTCCACTCCAGATATTTATCATTCCTTTTGGAATAAAACTAAATAATTATATTACATGCATAATATAAACAACCAAATTAAATTTTTATTGTGATCCTAACAAAAAAATTTTAAGATTTTTTTATTGATTTAGCATATATTTAGTTGTTTAATTGCTAATTTATTACTTGTCAAATAATAATATACTTATTTCATGAAGTAGTAAATCCAAAATTTAATTCTAATATAGAATAATCATATTTTGAATTTGAATTAAGCCAAATTTTGAACACAGCTCTTAATTATTTTAGACACTTGTCAATAGTTTATAATTTATGGAATTTGATGATTTTATGATGTAATAATTTTCATGTTGATTGGTATGTTGAAAAATTTTCACATTTTAAGTTTGCTATGCTTTGAGTTAATATATTTAGCTAATAAAAAGATTTAACTTAATTTATCTTTCTGAATTATGAACAATCAAGTTAAAATTTTTATTAAAGTCAAATTTACTTAATCCCTATCAATTATTATATACACCTTATTAAGCACCTTTTTTATTCATTACTTGATGGAAAGGAAGAGGATTTTCGCTCATTTTCAAGCCATGACAGAGCCAACATTAACTTCCGCTAATATGGTCCAGTTCAGTTTGTTCCATGTAATTCGAGACAAATTAATTAATTTTTTTTTAAATATTGAGCTGGACTTCTAGTTTAAGAGTAAAATAAATAAATAAATAAAAATTTCTGATCGGGTTTTGAGTTTAAATTGTGATCACGCATAATATTTAGCTATTATAAATATAATAATTTATAGTAAAGGTAATATAAATAATTATAATGAAATGTAGAAAATTAAATTTTTTATAGCATCTATCATCAGCATCCACATCAGGCAGCTAGTTAAAGGAGAAGAAACATGGTTAGAGGCATTGGATTGGAGTCCACCAGTCCACCACTTACTTGAATTTGATAAAAGGAATCGGATGTGTTCATTTTGTTTTGGATGGTTAATAAATAGTAGGCTTTCAACCTTTTATTCCCTTGTCGCTATAAGAATTGCAAGTGCTACGTTAAGGTTTTAAATACTATTATCACGCTTCCCATATCCTCCCTCTTTCTTCAATACCACACCATCTTCCTTTGACCATCATCTTTATTTCTCTCTCTCCTCACACCTTCTACAATCATCGGCGTACAAAAAATAATTTTTTAAATTAAAATTAACTAAAAATATTTAAAAAGATAATATAATTTTGGCAAAATTAGGAATTAATATAAAAAAATAAAAGAACCCATAAATATAGCATTTAAAGTAGTACAGCGAGAGGTTATTATATAGTTTTTACTGTATACATTTAATATATATAAAGATATATAGCATATACATATATAGTGATGTAACTTTTATTTGAATTATGATTTTTAATCATATCTGATTATATGGCCTACGTCGAAAGGCAATGATTAATCCAACAAATACTACTAATGAAAGACAAAATTATTTATCAACTATCCATCATATATACATGTGTATATATATATATATACATGTAATCATATCAGAGCACTAACAAGAGGGAGATTCTTTACTTACAACCTTCCATCTCGCCGGATGGTCCAAAGATTTTATTTTTGTTTTTATGGCTTTTGGGAATTAGAAAATGCCTATAAATAGCAGCATTGTTACTAAGTCTTCGTGCAATAGACCTTGAAACTGGGGTACTAATAAATTAAAATTCAAACCCAAAATGCCAACCATCTTCTATTAAAATATAAAGCATTTTCCTGCCCTTTTCAACTTGGGTCTTCTTTATACCATTAATTAAGGTAAGGTTCCTAGTGTTAAATTATCAATTTCATGTACATTATATTATATACATAATGCACTCTTAATTCTGTTTTAACTTTATTATTATATATGGAGTATTACTTTTCTATAGTGTATATATGGCGGAGAGATTAATTAAGCTAAAACTGTATTATTATTGACACTTGCTATAAACTCCTAATTAAACAGGTTTATCATGAAAATTTCAATGTCCATGAGCCAACAGAGGCAAGTGCTTGATATTCCCACCGGCAGGCTCAAAATGGACATAGTACCTCCAAGATGGCAGAAATCTAAGGTGGTAATATTAATGGGGGCTACCGGAACCGGAAAGTCTCGACTTTCTTTAGACTTGGCAGCCCAATTTCCGGCTGAAATTATTAACTCTGATAAAATGCAAGTTTATAAGGGACTTGAAATTACGACCAATAAAATTACTGAAGAAGAGAGGCGTGGCATCCCCCACCACCTATTAGGAGTTGTAAATCCAAATTCAGATTTTACTGCAAAAGATTTCTGCAACATGGCTACATTAGCTATTGAATCGATTTCTACCAGGGGATTGCTTCCAATCATTGTTGGAGGTTCCAATTCGTACATTGAAGCCTTAATTGATGATGCAGAGTATTTTAGATTTCGATCAAAATATGATTTCTGTTTTCTATGGTTAGATGTGTTATTGCCAGTTTTAAACGAGTTCCTGTGCAAACGAGTCGATGAAATGGTTAATAAAGGAATGATTAGTGAAGTTAGGAACATGTTCGATCCCTGTGCAGGTTACTCCAAAGGGATCAGAAAATCAATTGGGGTTCCAGAATTCGATAAGTACTTTAGAGCTGAACCATTTTTAGATGAATATAACTCGAACAAACTACTCCATGAAGCAATTTCTGAAATTAAAAGTAACAATTGCATGCTAGCTCGTCGACAATTGGAGAAAATTCATCGACTGAAATATGTAAAAGGATGGAATATCCATAGAATTGATGCTACTGAAGTGTTTCGCAAGCGACGAGATAAAAAATAAGCTGATGAGTTGTGGAAGAAGCATGTGGCTAGACCTAGCATTGCCATTGTTAGACAGTTTCTTTGTGGTGTGACAACTGCAAATAATAAGGTCCCTGCTACAAGAGCAACTAAAGATTACAGTACTGCAAAATGTCTTGTCTCTTAAAATCATTTATAATTTAACTTTTACCTTAAAATTCAGTGGACACGAGAGTTATATTTAAATATATGAGATTCTGCATTTGAGTATCGAAAAATCATAGTTTATAGTAATTTTTTGCGCTTTGAAAATTAAGTTTGAAGAGAGCGTTTGTTACTATCAGCTACGTACTGGTTTGCAGCATGTAATGTATTTAACAAATTATTGTAATGTGAACTTTGGTATAATATTATGTATAATTGGTATAATTTTTTTTCTTTTCTAAATTTGACAAAAGAGGTGAGCAGAACTCACAAATAAAAAAAGAAAAAAAAAAGTTCAACGGGTTTAAGAAATTCCATAACAAGATGAAGGAGTCAAAGTTGAAGTCAAACTGAACAGTGCTTCAAAATAGTAGTTTCAACAATAAAATTCTTTACTTGATCGATAAGAAAATCAATTGTAAATTAAATTTGATTCTTGAAATGTATAATTAAATGAATCTCTTTAAATTTTCAGACCATTTCCATTATCCAAATCATCTAATGTTACATTTATTATCAAATTTAAACAATAACTTGGGAATATTTAAAAACCTTGCAAGTTTTAATTCCTCATACTCCATAGTTCAATACGAATGATGTCACAATGGCCCAGGTTAACAATAAAACCTTAAAACCACTCCATAAGCACGCCCATCATCATGTTAGAAAGATTCATCATACTTCAATTAGCGGGCCGCTGTTAAACACTCAACGCTAAATTTCTTTATATAATTTATAGTAATATTTGGAGAATTGAAGTTTTTATATTTTTCAGATAGTAAATTTCAAAAGCTAACTATTGAGATTAAAAAATTCAAACACATATAAATTCATTTAATATTCTATATTTAATATATGTGGAATTGTATTATACTTAATATAATTGATAGAATTCTTTTTAATAGGTAGTTTATAATCCTTGTAAGGTTTTTGGGATTTAATCTCTTGTATACAGTTATTATTAATTAATTAAAAATTCCATAGAATCGGCAAAAAAAATCCTTTGATTGATCAAAATTCTATTTTCATTGATGAAATACAAAGGCATCAATTTTCAGTAATTTGAACAATTAAAAATGCATCTTTTGCTCTTGGGGTAGAGGGAGACGTTGACGTATAGCCGTACTGTTGGAAAGCAACTTCGATATTTACAGACTGCACTTAATCGTAGCGACAATCCACTGCACGCGTGAGCATTTTACGGAACATAAAATGCATTTTACTTCTAACATTCTTTTTTTTTATTATTATTTGTGGGTCTGACTCACTTGTTCGAAACCCACCCCACCGCGCTGTTGGGATGCTCATTATTCCGTTAACCTTAACCAAACTATGGGATAAAAAAAAACTGATCTATTGATTTTAATTTAGAAAAATTTTAAATTTAAATTGAAATCTAAATAAAGGATTAACTAATAATCGATTAACCGTATAAAATAGTCGGTTAACTATTATTTTTAATTTTTAACCGTTATACTATATAAAAAAAATAAAATTTAAATTTAATAAATTACATACATATTCAATAAAAAAATTAAATATAACTCATTATAAAAATTAATCTTAATATAAATACACAATTAAAATATAAAATTATATTTAAATTCAAATATAACCCATCAAAATAAATTAATATATATAATTTATAATTTATTTATATAATTTATAATTTATTGTAATTTATTCTATAAAATTATCTATAATATTTATAATTTATGCATAATATATATTATTTATACATAATTTATAATTAGTATATATAAATTATAAGATAATTATAAATTATTCATATATTTAATATATATATATATATATAATTTTTTGGTTAACTGTTTTGGTCCGGTTAACCTAACATAACAGTTTTTTAATAATAAAAACCGAAATCGAAAACCAAAAATTTTAAAAATTAAAAACCTAAACCTAAATCGTCGGTTTGGTTAACCATAATTTTTAGTTCAATTTGATCATTTCAATTCGATTTTTAGTTTATTTGATTTTTTTGAGCACCCCTGCGTACTACAGTAGAACATATAAATTTACATTTATTCTCAAAACCAATTTAAATTTAAAAATTTTTGAAATTTTTAAAATTTAATTTTTTAATAAAAAATAAATTTTTATTAATATACCAAAAAGTATATATATAAAGTATAAGTAAAATTATATAATTTTAAATTATACAAAATTTACATAACTAATTTCTCTGGAAATCTTTAATGTAAAAAGTGAATGCTAATAACATATTGCGGATAATCTAATTTTTAGTGCAATACTTATTTCATCTGTTATCTGTAGCAATGACATTTCTATTTTAAAAAAATCCATTAAAAGATGATAAATCTCCATTTAAAATAAAAGACAACATATTAAAAAAATTAAATTGCATTTAATTTTATTCTAAAAAAATATAAAAATATAAAAATAATAATAATTACTAAATTTCATATCTATATTGATCTGAAGGTTATTTTGAGAACAAACTATAAATAAAACTTACAAAATTAAAAGAAGAATAACACATAATAATAAAAAATAGAGAAATATGAAAATAATATCAACAACTGAATTTTATATTTATATTGATCTAAAAATTATTTTAAAAATAAATAAAATTATACAAATAATATATAAGAAAGAAAAGTGAAGAAAAACTGAGTGGCTACCGCTCGTTAATAAACGAGCGATAACTTCATTCTCAAATAAAAAAATAAAAATTCCGAGAAAAAGAAGGCATTTAATATTTTTCAGATGAAATTTTTAAAAAATTAACTAATTCAACTTATCTGTGTATTTTTTTTCCCACTAAGATTTATAATTCAAGTCTAAAAATATATATCAACCACATAAGGTGTATCATTTTTTCCTGACATTATTAGAAGCATTTCAACAATTTTTGTTTTTCTGTTTGACATTTTTTTTCTCAGAGAGAAAAAAAAAATCTCCGTTGATTAATAATCCAAAATTAAATAGTTAGTTTTTGAAGTTCAAAAAATCAAAATTTAAATTTCAACGTATATACTTTTCCTTGTCCATTTTTTTAAAATCTACAATAAATGTATAGTTAATAAATTACAGACAATTTTAAGGCTATGAAAAATTGCAACTTTCATAAGTACGATTGGCGCATCAGAAATTGTTTATTGAATTATTTTCTTATTCTTTGACAATACAGTATTGGTCTACTGATCTTGCATAAACTAATAGTTAGTGGCATGGTAATGGTCTAAATGCTTAATTAGCCCTAAATTGTTAGATAATGATTCTCAAGCTAATTTTAAAAAATAAATTATATGAACTAGTGTTATTATGACTATAAACTCCAAGGTAATAACTTTAATATATCTCAAAAGATTCACTAAATTGACTTTCAAATTAAAAAAAAAAATGTAAGGATTAGATTCGAGGACATCTTAATTTTATGATTGATATGTTAATTAATTTATACACATAATTGGAAAGGCACTTAATTTGCATATAACTATATTTTACCAGAGGTTATAATTTATTACTTATTAGAAATAGAATAACAAATTGTAATTTATTAACTTAATTGTTTTAACTATTAAGCAGTAGTACGGTGATTAGGAGCGTGCGTTGCTTTCATTTAAATATCGAATTTGAGTTTTTTTAAATATTTTTCATCTCTAAATAAATAATTTATCAAAAAATAATTGTTTTAAGCAACGGTTGTCATTTTCATGGCAATTGATTCCATATACAGTATAATAATCCCCCCAAAACGTAAATGGACTAGAATGAAATTCCTCTGGACCTACATGAAAAAACAGAAAAGAAAAAAAAAGTAAAAAAAATATCAAGGCAAGAAAGTTCTTTCTGTCCTTAGCTAATTAGTTCTAAAGTTCAAAAGAAACCTCTTTTAGCATAGAATCTCATCACTACTACCCTTAACTTTTCTCATCTTTGGACCTTTGATTGACAAATAAAATTTGGCCTTGTCCTTCTTATCTATACTTCTTTCAGCAATGGATACCCGTCAAATATATATATATGTGTGTGTGTATGTATGTATATACTTATAATGTATTATTAACAAGGTATTTATAATATTTTTTATCTCATAAATATTTAAAAAATAATTATAATGAGTAATTATATTATTTTAATTTTTTACCAATAATATTATTTCTTACTTCTAAATAATATATTTAATTAAATAAAGATACTTAAATATTTTTTTATTTGGCAAACATTTATTATTAATCATATTACATTATTTATTTACTATAAAATTTATTTATAGTTTGTCTTAATTTACGAAAAAAAAAATTCATGTTTAAAATTTATTCCTAAATTATTAAATTTTATGATACTACATATGAATTTTATTTAAGTTTATAAATTTAATAAATACGGATTTATATTTAAATAAAATTATTATTTATACTGTAAATTTTTTTTTGTTAATTGTAAAAATTGAAAAAAATGCGATATTAATTTTATAGTGATGAATTCATTAAAATTGAACCCGAATAATATTATTTTAAATTATTAATGTATAATTTAACAATAAAATATAAAAATACTATAAATTAGATACAGACTCGTATATAATTATCACCTCTTAATAGTTGTTAAATAAAAAGTAAAAATTAATTATTGTATTACAATAATATTAAAAGAATTATTTTTAGTTTAATTTCATCTTGGATTTATTTGTAATAAAATTATACGTTGGATATAATTTTTTTATCTTTAAAATTTTAATCATCCTTCAATTAAATCCTTGTGCCATTACTGCTTATTAGATCCCTTTTTTTTCCCTTGCAGAATTAAATACTCCATTTATAATAAATTGATAGATAAAGTTTTATTTTGTAAAAATTATAAAAAATTACTTATCTTTATGGAAAATAAAAATTATATATGTATATTCTTTATTGCTTACACTCTTAATTAATTTAATATAAGATATATTAATTAATTATTAAAAATTTAATATATTAACTAATTTATCAAAATGATAAGTTTCAATACAAATATTAAAAATAATATACATATCAATTTGTAATATATAAGAAAGGTGGATAATATTTACTATTAATTTACTGTTTTATTATATATATTTTTTATAAATTTGGATTTTTGTTGTTATGTATTTTTTTTTATAATTTATGTTTTTTTGGATAATTTAATTACGTGTTGTTGTTAAATCTTAAATTTTATATATTTTGCCTCTAAAATTTTTCAATTAGTTGTTAAATCTTAAATTTTATATATTTTGCCTCTAAAATTTTTCAATTATACAAACCTAAGAGTTTGTGATATTTTATACTCTCTCCGTTCTCTTTATACAGAGAAAACTGAAAAAACACTGGGATTAAAAAGGTAGTTAATTCATTTATTAATCATAATTTATTTTAAGAGAGAAATAATTTATGGACACAATATTCTAGAGAGCATTTATGATCAAAATTTTTATTTTAAAATGGAGGGAATAAATTGCCCTCTATTTATACAGTAAGTGCACATATTCACATGTAAACAATATAAATTATTATGTATAATTAAATTATTTTTATACGGTGCAATACTTTATAACTTTGTGCCCAAAATATTGAAGAGAGAAAAAATATATATAGCGATCGTGTGCAAATCTATAAAATTGGGCACAAATATCAAACAGACTCATTTAAAAATACTGCATAAAGCATTAACCGAAACCATTTTCATAAGAAAAAAATGCATTGTTACAATAAAATTATACCTCAATTATAAATTTGATATAAATATTACAACCTCTTTCAAATAAATAGGGTTCGATAGATAAAACTAGTGTTCATATTATGATACATGACAAGAAACTAACTTATAGTTATGTCCTAATTAGTAAAATAAAACACAACTTAATGAAATATATCATAACTATAGCATTAATTCATGCATTGAAAAATAAAATATATTAATTATACAGCTTAAATTTATCTACCACTAATCTCGTTTGATGTGCAAAATTCAATTACTTATAAGAGCAATTTTAAAATTTTTTTAAGGAACACTCTTTTATAATTTTCATTTTAAGTACTATTCTCTGTATAAAAAGAAAACAATAAATAGAAATTTTCTTTATATACAGAGAACGAAGAGAGTATTAATTCTTACAGCAAATTATAAGTTGTAAACTTTATTTACTTTAGCAGAATTTATATTTTGTATCTTTAATCATATATATTGAAAAATGAATTAATATTAAAAAAATTAAAAATAGTAAAAAAATTAATAGGTTATTCAAATTAGAACATGTGAAAAAAAAATTAAAATATACTATGTAAAAAAATTTCTGTGAGAGTTTAAAAAAAATGATATTTGAGAAATCATAAAATAATTATATTATTTATTTATTTGCATTTAATTGATAATATCTTATAACAACTATATCAATGTTTTACTTATTTATACTCGATCAATAATATTTTATTTTTAATTTCTGATTTATTTTTTTTATTTTTAAAAAATTTTAATTATCTTTTGTATTATTTATAAAAAAAAATTAAAATATGTATGTTCCAAAGAAACTTAAGCATAATTCTAGTATACATGTATAAGTCAATGCGTATGGACAGATTCCGCACTTCGTTCTGACAAAATGCAGCTTATCACATATGCCAGCAGTTATGTGGTCTATTAATCAGTTTCAGCATATGATGACAAATTTCTTAAAGTATCCAAAGACCCAAGAAAGAAACTACTCGTTAAAAGTAGATGAAAAAATGAAAAATAAAGCTCCAAAATAATTACAAATGATTAACAACATCAATCTTTTAATGATACAACCTAAGTTTAACTGATACACGCAGTCTTGAAAGGTCTTTGAACCTTTGGAGGAACAGAATATTGTACATAAAGAATGACTTTATGCATGCAGATTAGTACAGCCAACTATTCTTTTTTTCACAAAAGGAATTATGAACCTTTGAACAAAATTTTTCACAATCAGTCATTTTCGTTTATATAATTGGTTGGTTTTCTTATCTTGTATATGCCTCTTTTACCAATTATTCTTTTCATCAATGTAAATTGTAATGTGAGTATTATTTAATTGAAGTATTGTCACTAAAAAAGGAAAAAGAAAGTCAAATACGAGGAAAGTGATCAAATTTTTCCTAATAAATATTCTATGATTTATTCTTAAAGTTAAAAGGAACAATAAAAATTTTAAGCTATTTAATTGGAATAAGATGAGTCCAATGTAACAAAACGCATACGAACCCTGCAGAAGCACACTACTACTTCATGTGCTGCAAAATAAGATGAATCCAATACAACTTAGAACTGAAACAAGGAGAACGAATTAAATAAGGTTACAAAACATATTGAAATTTATTTAGAAATTATGAGTATGCAAATTCATCTTTTATTCCAACAAGCAAAAGAGATACAGATTTATTATTATTATTGTTTTAACAGAAAGAAGATTAGCACCCTAGCAATATCATAACAACATATATATATATATATATATATATAATTTAATTTAATTCAACTAAGGCCTCATTCGTCCGCTGCATGAAAAAGTAACAGTGCAAGTATCACCAACAACAAGAGTGAATTGATGTGCAGGCCTAGCAAGAAATATTGGCAACCGAATAAGCAAATCACAAACACATTCGTTATCCACATTATTCAGCCACCGGCAACAACTTTCTATTGGCGATTCACGGCTTCCGGGGTTCGAATGTCTATGTCTGTGTTGGGGTTGTCTTGGATGAGGAAACACAATGTTTGATGCTGGCGACGGAGGCATTCTTGAACAAGCATAGTTGGCCAGAGCAAACTGGGAAACACATAGAGGTCTTTGAGCCGGCATTGGTGAGTTACCATTAACCTTATCAATAATAACAAATGAGAAGAAAGTTGTGAAAAATATTATGAAGAGAATTGCCTTGTTTTTCTCCATTAATTTTTCTCGCTGGATATGCAATACTTTGATGCTAGTGTTTCGCAGCCATGTTTGGTTTTATACTTGTTGCTGTTGTTGTTATGGTTGTTTCAGTGTTAATGTATATAGTCTCGTCATAATCTTCTTGTTTTGTATTTAGTTAGGTTTTTCATGCTTTAGTAGATAAACAAACTAAAGAGGATGATCAATTGGAGGAGGCTGGTTTTCTTTTAGTTGACACATTATATATGGATTTTTCTTTAAATGGTCTTTGAATTATGGAGTAATTTGTTAATGAAAGCACATTCATTTTCTGTGATCACTAGTAGTTATCAGGTTTCACTATTGTGGGTATAGTCTTACTATACATCATCAGTTTTTCTACTCTTTTTCTCTCACTAAAAACTCAAAATGGAGGCAGTATAATTTTTAAAATAACTCAGATCACTTAGTAATAAATTATTCTAACATAATAGAGTTCATAAGCTTGAATTCTGAGTACGGAGCTTTAATAAAAAAAAACTCAATATTATTTCTAAATTAAAAGCTCATTGATAATTAATTAAATTTTTATCTTGTGATAAGCTTAACAAATCCAACGTCTAAAGCAACTCACTGGGAGTAACCCAAAAAAAAAAATAGAGCTTATGTTATTTTTTAATATTTAATAATAAATGAACAACTAAAATTGAGTAGGTTACGGCAATTCATTGGGAGTAATTTTTTTAATTAGATTATTTATTATTTTTTAATATTTAATAATAAGTAAGCTATTAAAATCGAGATGGTTATGGCAACTAGGGACCGGCCATGATTATATATTTTTATTATATTTTACTGATGTAAAGAGAACTTACAAAATTATTTTGAAAAAAAAGATTATACAAGTCATGAAATTGCATGTGTCTGTTTATTTCATTAAAATATTTCATTAAAAACATATGACTAAAACATTATACTCATATCATTTATGCATTTATAATTAAACTTATCCTATTATGAAATTACTGTTTCTAAAAAATAAAGTTATTAAATATTTTATATCTATTCAAATAAATTTTAAATTAATTAAATTCAATTTCTAAAATTTGGTTTAGATTATAATACTTCAGAATCCATATATATCAATATTGATTTTTTGGGGTATTTTTGAAGAAATCTGGATATTGAATGGTTGAAGGTCCTACGGGTTTAAAACATTAAATTATTAAGAAAAAATGACACTCTCCGTCATATTTTTTTAATTTTTACTTTTTATCAGGTTATTTTAATCATTTTATTATAAATTCATAATAAACTTATCATAAACTATGTAAATTTATAAACTCATAATAAATTCATTATAAAATTTTTGTAAACTGTTTATAAACTAATAAAAATTTAGTATTTTGATAAATATTTTATAAATTCTGATATTTTAGTAAATATTTTATAAATATAATAAATTTAAAATTTTTTTTAATTTTTTTTATTTTTGTCAAAAGTCCAATTATTAAAGCTCAGTAAACTTATAAAGCAAGTGGGTAAGTCCAGTGTATTCGTTGGCCCATAAAGCAGGGTTCTTGGCCCGATCCTAAATTTCTGATGTTTTCGGTTATAGCTCAGGGATGACAGCGGAGTAGTGCTGGACGGGAGATAAGTTCCATTTTCATTTCTACCTAGGTAGAAAATCCTTGCTCTCGTCTCCAGTCCACAAACGGGTAAATTTGCCCTCCTCCTCTATTTTGCGGGAAAAATTCATTATAATTATATATTTAATAAGATAATAATACAATAATCATATATAATAAAATTTAAATATATTAAACTTATTAAAATATTTAACTTATTGAAATAAGATATTCGTTATTAAAATAAATTAAAATATATTTAACTTATTAAAATAAAATATGTTATTTTTTTAAATTATGAAAATTATTTATAAGTGAATCAACATAAAATATTTCAGCAAATTTTTTTCTAAAAAACAATAACAAACAATAAAAAAAATCATATTTAATCTTAGTGCGAAGCTAATTTTTAATTATGTTCATTACTAAAAATAATAATTTTATAGTAGCTGTGGAAATATATAGAGTAAAAATATGAATCACTGCTTTATATATAAGATAATAAATCTTATACTTTTTTATTTTCATCCCTTATTGATATAATTGTGAAAAAATTGATAATTTCTTAAAATAAAAAAAAATTGTTACAAATGATCAAAATGCTCATACTGTATTCTTAATTGCATAATCTCAAATCATAAATAATAATATCTCATTTTAAATGATTGAAAATAAAAAAAATTAAACAATTATAAAAAATAAAAAAAAATCATAGTCATTTTATACTAATATCAAACCTTAAGTAAAAAAAATTAAGTTGGCAAAAAAATACATAAAATAAAAGAAATTTAAAAAAAAATAAAAAAAGATACTTATATTGTGGAATTTCACTCCCAAATCTGAGACACGATGAAATTACTGACAAACATAAAGAGTAATAGTAGAGTAAAAAAATAAAAAATGGTAAACTTAATCTATAAGTTTTTCTTTGTATAAAAAAAAATTAATTTTGGACTAATATACATATAGTTTTGAGTTAAATAAATATATTTGGATTAACATTTCATATTTGTACCAAATTTATATAATTAGAAGGAGTTTATTTAATGAGATATGTACATTTTTTAAATTTTATAATATATATATATATATATATAAATGAAAAAAAAAATTGGGAGAAGTCAAGGCCCCCCTCAATGTATTCATGGCTCCGTCCATGTTTTCAAGTCAATTTTCAACGTTCTATTCTAATATTTTTTTTTTTTATTATTGTTAACACTTTGAATATTATATTGAAAAAAAGAGAAATTGATTCTGAGTTTATTGACTCCGGAAAGATACACTTACAGTTAGGCTTATACCTTGGCATGCATGGTTAACATATTTACTTGTTTAGGTATTAGTTTCATACTCTACTGAAACAAAATATTAAAAGTTAATTCCTTTTTTATTTATTTATATTCTTTTGGTGCATGGAATTCCTTGAATGATCTCCAAAATTAAAATTGCAAGAAGAGCTCTGAAACAAGTTGATCTATGAAAAAGGAGGAGTTGAATATGCTTCTTTGTTTCCTCAAGTAAAGCTTCCATGACATTGCTTAGCTTTATGAGAAAATTGTCTTTCCATTTTATTTTCTCAATTTTAAAGAACGAAACAAAAGTAGTAGCAAGTCCATGCGTTGCCTTGCATTGCTCAGTTTGCACAAAATGACCAACAAAATGCTCAACAACATATAAATAAAAAACCTAAAGAACCTGATGATGGCCACCCCTCTCCACTCCAGTTAACACAAGCTGAGTCAAAAGTATATATATTAGGAAAGTAATAATTAAGACAATACACCCTAATTAAAACTATAGTTTAAACTTAATTAGTTGACTAACTGAAACTCCATAATTAATATGCCCTCATAATTACGCTCTTCTTATTATTCTCCCTTGGCATGCATAAGTTACATTGCATGACTCATCAAGATAGAGGGTGTATATATGTGCAGGCCTTGAGAGGAAGGGTGGCAACCGAACCAACAACTCACAGACACACTCATCGTCTAATTCATTCAACCATCTGCAACAATTCTGCTGTGCTGTTAATTCATGTGGAATATTATTGCTTTCTTCATGCCTATGTCTATGCCTGTGTCCTTGTCCATGTCCATGGCTACGACTATGATTGTGTCCATGTCCGTGTCCGTGTCCATGCCCATGGTCTCCTCCTTCATGTCCATGATGACGCCTATTGGCTTCAGGAGAAGGAGCAGCTGGTGATAGTTGTGGATGATGAGGTGCTAATGGTGGGAGTGGAGTGTATGGTAGCATTGAACATGCATAATTAACTAGAGCAAACTGGGAGACACAAAGTGGGCGTGGGAATGGCTGTGCCTCAATCTTGGTAAGAAATACTAACAAGAACCCAAAAAGCATTAACATAGGAATCTTGAATATGATCACTATCTTCATTTGCATCTTCTTTTGCAAGATCTCATGAAAAATATTGATAAAAAGGAATGAATGGTGCAACGAATCTCATACCAGTACTTCCTTCCTTTATATGTGTCTATTCATGAATTTCTTGTTTCCTCTAGTTAGATTTAGTTTTCTTGCTGCCTAATAAAGAAAGGAAAGTAAAGAAAGAAAAGAATAACCAAGAGGGTGAGGTCCATTGCTTTGTTAGTTGATGTTAGAGAAGAATACTAGTACAGGTTCTGAATTTTTTGTGACATTCAGTTTGTGTGATAAGAAGTTAGGTCACAGACAGGTCCTAATGGAAAATAATTTACTTTCACATAAGAATAACTTCATGACTTATTAGAAAATACAATAAAAAGGTGAATTATTACCAAGATTTGTAAAAACTTCAAATAAAACAATGATGACAGATGTTCTTCCAATGACCATATTCATATAATTAAATGTAAATGAGTAATTATGAAATAGTGACCTATATATGCTTTAAGTGCCAAAGCTATTTTTCTTTAGTAGAAAGCTGCGATGCAGTTTATGAAACTGCACTTGCTCATTCCATAAATGCATATATATATATATATATATATATATATAGAGACCAAAGTGCTTCACCCAAAACAAATACAAACTAGTAATTGCAGTATCAGCCATTCCATTTTGTGCAGAATACTTTTACACTTAACATCATTTGTGAAAGCAAATATTGAAAATCTGTTTCTGAGGTGAAAACTAAAAACCTAAAGCTTTTAATTAGACTGTGCGAGCCTGTGAAATATATTATATGGAATTGTTAACTTCCATTATTGAACTCTTTCAATCATTCAAGCTCTTCTTTTCCTGGATCAAGAATCACCCGTGCCAGAGAGAATTAAATAAATTGATTGCACAATTAAAACATATAGTGATTCAGAAAGAAAAAGTTTCACAGTGACTGAAACTTCTACATATTATTTACCACCACAGAAGTCTTTCCTGCAATACAATGTTGAAATATTGTTCTCCAGGTAGTGATTAAAGATGGAAACTGAAAACCACCGGCTAATTTATAAACACTATACTTTTTATTTGAAGGCTAAAATGTTTACAAAGTCAAAGGCCAATATAGTAACAATTTACAGATATCTACATAAATAAATAAGAATTCAATGAACTTCCATTAATTTATAATCACTTATAGGTCATTTGGTATACTACTGGAAAAATTAATTGTTAAAAATATATTTTACAGATATATATATATATATTACGAGAATTATATTTTACTACAAAATATTATATTATTATATTTAAAAGATGCAATAAAATACTGAAAAAATTAATTGAAAAAATATTAACTTATTTAATTACAATCCAACTTTACTGAAAAATTTTGATTAATATCTAAAATATCCTCGTAACATCTCTTACTTATTTTACCACATCCTAAAATAAGATTATAATTAATTTTTGACATTGGACTCCACAATTTTCTTTTCCAATAAATTAATTTTCTTATACTCTCTAGGTAAAATATTTTACCAACTAGTTAGTAAATTTAGTGGGTTCGACATTTTATTTTATATAGATTATTTATAAATATAGTATTTTTGGTCAAAAAGAATTATTTTATCAATTTTCCTGGAATCCTAATGCAACCAAACACACTGCTATTTTTATTATTAGTTAAACAACAATGATAGATCCTCACCCTACATCAAAGTAATAGGTTGAAATAAAATTCCTGCAGTGCTATGCACAATTAGAAAATCAAACCCTTGCACCAGAGACAGAGATTAAGACCGCTGCCCATCACACCTGGAATCAAGCATAGAATGCATCTCTTCACCATGCAGTACATGTAGCTCCAAGATATTATCAATATAAGTGAAATTACAGTTCTCGTCAAATGTTAAGTATTACTCTCCAATATGACAGTAGTTTGCAAACTCACAGTTGCTGAAACTCTTTCCCATCAGACTCCTCATTACTCTCTTGGCAATGCCATCTTTCCCTTTGTTCCTCTAACTCTATCCCATCTGATTCCTCACTGCTTTCTTTTTCATCCAGGTCCAATTCCCTACTTGCCATCATTTCCATGTCCCTTTTTACCACTTCCCTTTGTGTCTTCAGCTGCTCTGCTCTCTCTTGCCATCCCTCTTCCAATAACTCTAAAAACTTATCCTTGATTTCATGCAACGGATCCTTATCAATCAACTCACTATCCTTATAAGCTTCCCTTAGGATTGCAGTTTTAATTCCTCCTTTCAATGAGATGTAAAATATTCCAGAATGCCTAGTGAATGCACTTGAAAATGCAGTTGAAAACCTATACTCTTCAGAAAACTTCCCGAGTATTGGAACTGGAATCCTCTTAAAAAGTGAAAGAGATAGCAACTCATGGAAAACCCCAATAGTCCTCTTCTCCATTTCCGGTGAAGCTTGATCCAAATGTGAAACATCCTCATATGGTGAAATATAATCAAGTTCCAACCAATCCCTAACCCACTCCCTCATTTCTTTCCTCAAAAGAAAACCACGTGGGAGCTTATAATTGAAATTAGGCCTAACCCGAATCCCTGTTAACCGGGACTCCTCTTCAGCTCTTTGCTCAATAACTGATTTGGCAAACTCAGAGTTCCACTCAACTAACTCCAGAAACGACTTCCCCTCTCCAGGACACCCTATAAGCCTAAAATAATTTGGGTACTTGGGCACCAAATTAACCAAAAAATCACTAGGGAAACCAAATTCCCTTTTAACATGAACCAATTTATCTGCACTAAGTACCTTATCCTTGGCCATCATCAGCAATTTACACAGTTTAGAAACAATCAACCCCTCATTTTCCAGTTGGATCCTTTTCTCTTCTTCAAGAAAATTCCTTAAACGATCACTAACGCGAAGAAAGAGGACAGGGTGAGCTTTGGGTTTAATTCTATCATAGTAAGTATCGAAAAGGCCAGGATTTTGATTAATAAAAGTCTGGACTTTTACATTGAGGCGTAACCTCTCACGCCTTTTCTCAAGGTATCTGAGCGGGATAACTTGTCCCGGTTCGTTTAGGACCTCTTTAACAACTCTTCCGCAGATTTTGTATCTTTTATCTTTCTCTATAGCAAAATCTAGTTTTGGGTCTTTGCGCCACACAACTTTGAGGCTTGAAATTTGTTTGATTTGGTTACTGAATTTAGGGTTTACGAGGAAATGGTAAATGGGTTTTTTTAAATTAAGCGAATGTGCAGAAATGGAGTGAGTTTGAAAAAGCATACCTGGATTTAACAAACAATTGAACCACAGCAACAGAACCAGAGTTCACTGAGTCACAGTCCCAACAGAGGAAGATCTTCTGAGGATTAGGTTTAGATTTTGAAACTTAAACCTCAGAGAGAGATTGAGCGCGGACAGAAACGGTGTCGTCCGAGGCTTTCTTTGTCCTCTACTTCAATGAAAACGCATCGTTTCCTTGCATGTGAGGATATGGTTGACTATGTCAATTTTATTTTGTTTATTTTTTCGTTGAGATGATAAATTCACCCAGTGGTGACAGGCTGTCATGTTTTAATTGAAAAGTTAAAAATTCTAATTTAATTACAAATAATTAAAAAAATATATATTATAATAAGGCATGATCGACGCTGTTATTCTTGGCAGTATTTTTTTGAAAAAAATATTTAGCTACTAAATTAAAAATTAATTATTATAAAGAGTTGTTAAAGAGACACGTGACCGCTCTATTTGATGAGGAAATTTAAATACAATAGCGTATAAAAGTCTCCACGTGTCACCATACAAATAAAAAAAGGAAAAGGTATACGGTACAGCTTTAATTGGTCAAAGGAAACAAAGATTTGATAGAATGCAATGCAGAGAATAGAATCCTCTCAATATAATAAAAACAAAAAGGCATGTAGTTGACAGATTTGGTGTCCGTAGCCCATAAATTCTCATTATCTACGCCTTGTCGTTTTCTAGGCCTTCCCCACCACAAAAACTGAAACAGAAGCAATTTCTGTTCCTCTCTCTTTCAACGGAAAGCAGGCGATGTTGCTCATTAATGCCCTAACCCTAGGCATGATCATGTTTTCTCTAAACGACATCGTTTTCGAGCCCGATGATATTCAATTCGGGAATGTTTGGTGGTTCGTTTATGTTGGTGTATCTTGCGTTCTTGTACTTTTTGCTGGAATAATGTCTGGTCTTACTTTGGGCTTAATGTCTCTGGGCCTCGTCGAGCTCGAAATTCTACAGAGAAGTGGCTCTTCCACTGAGAAGAAGCAAGCTGGTCCCTACAATTCCATCATTTTCACACTCAATTTCTTTGTTTTAATGTCCTTGCTATTTGGTCAATTCTGTTTTTTTTTTTTGTCTGAATTGTGTTTGGTTGATTTCGGAGTTTTTTTTTTCTTTTTTTGCATGCAGCTGTTATATTACCAGTGGTTCAGAAGCAACATCAACTTCTTGTAACTCTACTATTATGTAATGCTGGTGCTATGGAGGTAACTAAAATTTCTGTTTCATTATTAATCAAAGGCTTACGTTGTTCGCTGATTTGTGTTGTCTCCTGATTTTCTGTTCATGTAGGCCCTTCCTATTTGCCTTGATAAAATTTTTCACCCCTTTGTTGCTGTTCTGCTGTCTGTTACATTTGTCCTTGCTTTTGGGGAGGTACGGTTTGCTTCTACCTCCTTTATAACTACTATAATCTAACTTAAGTTGGACTAATTTATTCTTAATTTATTATGGATCAGATCATTCCACAAGCCATATGTTCAAGATATGGACTCTACGTCGGTGCCAATTTTGTTTGGTTAGTGCGTATTTTGATGATCATCTGCTATCCTATTGCTTACCCTATAGGGAAGGTAAGAAGCCTAGCGATGTCGCACGTGGCTGGTAGATAAAAGCAAGCATAATGTTGTTCCTTTTATTTGTGTGTGTGTGTGTGTGTGTGTGTGTGTTTTCTTTTAAATGCATTACAGTTCAGTTAGTTGTACTTTTATTGTGGCTGCCATGAGATATTCTCAATTTACTGCAATTGGACCGAGTTAACCTTTGTTGGTAACACATTGGCGGATAGTAGAAATATGAGATTGCACTCTTTTTGACTAGACCATAAGCTGCTTTTGAACCATCATCGATATGAAGTTCATGATAAGGCTGCTAAAAAGCCAACTCTTCAGAATTCCTAGAGTGTGGCTAGCTATCATAAATTATGGTTAAAAGATTCATGTACTTTTCTACTTTTATCCATCATGTTCTCTGTAACCCAGTTCCTCCACGTGACATGCCTGGACTGTAAAATTACGTTATGATCTAATATCTGCATTTATATATGATTTGGTTTCAGGTTCTGGATGCTGTACTAGGACACAATGATGTGCTATTTAGACGAGCTCAGCTTAAAGCACTTGTCTCTATCCATAGCCAGGAGGTAATGCATATTGTTGAACTCTCTGACATACCGTCACTTACATTTATCAAAATGTGCTCATTTCGAATTGTATTTATTGTTTATGTATTGTCAAGAACCAATTTTGCGTGTGTTCCAACAAATCTCAAGAGCTTGCATTTGATATTGAGTTTGATGAGATTGCTTTAAAGTGGTTTTGTTCCTTATTTTTATCATTGTACCTACTATTTCCATCCATTTTAGGCTGGCAAGGGGGGCGAACTTACACATGATGAAACAACAATTATCAGCGGAGCTCTAGATCTAACTGCAAAGGTAGCTTTTGCTGTAGTAACATTCTGAAGGTGTCAGCTATTGTGACTCATAGCAATTATGAGAACTTGCATTTTGTAGTCATCTTGTTTTGCAGATGATGATCACTATGTGTATACTCTCCCTAAATAAGATATAATGACTTCTGATTAAATGGATGCTCCTGATGAAGAGAAGATTTTCCCTAGTTGGTACTTTGAAATAATAGGATGACCAACCTCTATCTCAAAGCACGTAGGAAACATCATTAGAAGGGGAGTTTTGGCACATCCAAGCTAAACCTGCATATAATAAAACTATCATATCATTCTTTTTTACTATGTTAGGATACATGAAAACTCACTATAGAAAACACAACCAATAGATTCACACTAACATAGAATTGGGGAATAGGATTAGTGAAAGAGTTACAGAAAAGAATAGGTTGAGAAGAACAAAAAGAATAAGAAGAAGAGAAGGCATAATAGAGAAGAGGGAATTAGTAATATTTATTCATATGCCCTTACGCAATCTGTGCACTCAAATTAATGTCAGGAAATCTACTAAAAGACAAATTGACAGTGAGGAATCTATCAATTCCACCTGTTGACTTGCATTATGTTATTCATTTTCTTGTCCTATTCTCTCCCCATCATTCCTAATCATCATTCAATCATCAGCTACCCATCTGATTCACTGATATTTACCTTTCTACCCCTTTTTCTTCTCGAGTATGTGGCAATAGCTTCCCTTCTAAGACATTCTTGTCCCTGAGAATGCATAGCAGAAGGAAATTAATTAGCAGTGAAAGTGAGGTCCTCCAAAGTTGCATTAATGGTGGGTAAGTTGAGCCACTTAACCAACACTTGCTAAATGTGTTGGTCGTCTCTCAAAATAACTCTTGTGTTCAAAAACTTCTCTAGACCAATAGTCACCTCTCTTGTCTAAGCTCAATAATTGGCACTGCATGTGAACCCACCTTCTTCTTAAGCAAGAAAACATGGAATACTATATGCACCTTGGAGTTTACTGGTAACTTCAACTTGTAGGCTATAACTCCTATCTTCTCTAAGACCTCAAAAGGTCCATAATAATTTGTTGACAACTTAAGATGCTTCCTTAATGCAATTGAAGTTTGTCTATATGGTTGCAAATTCAAGTATACAAAATCTCCCACTTCAAACTCTCTCTCACTTCTTCTTTTATTAACATACACCTTCATTTGTTGTTGAGCCATCTGTAAGTTTTCCTTGAGCATATTTTGAACATGCTCATGTTCCAGCAACAAGTCCTCTATTGCAGCCACTTCAGTTTGAATATTCAGCAAGGGTGGTGGGGTTGGGTTATACCCATACAAAGCTTTGAATGGTGTTATTTGGATGGCTGAATGGTAAGTTGTATTATACTATCATTTAGCCAATGTCAACCAATCAACCCACTTTTTAGGTTGCATATGAGTGATGCACCTCAAGTAATTCTCCAATGTCCTATTCAACCTCTCAGATTGGCCATCGGTTTGGTGGTGATAGGATGAACTCATATGAAGCTTGACTCCAAATATATTAAATAACTCATTCCAAAACAAACTTGTAAAGATCTTGTCTCAGTCAGACACAATCACTTGAGGTAACCCATGCAATTTGCAAATGTGGTTGAGAAATTGTTTAGCTACTGTAGTAGCTGAATAAGGATGGGCAAGTGGGATAAAATATGCTGATTTTTTTAGGTTATCTACTACCACTAGGATTGTGTCATAACTTCTGGATTTTGGTAATTGTCCCACAAAATCCATGCTAATGGATGGCCAAGCAGTAGATGGAATTAGGAGGGGTTGGAGCAAACCTGGGTAGGGGTAGCTCTCTAATTTGCATTTGATACAATCATCACACTTTAGAATCCAAAAAGCTACTGTTTTCTTAAAGTTTGGCTAGTAGAAGTGAGTCTTCAACTTATTGTAAGTAACATATAATCCTAAATGTCCTCCCAACGGGCTGTCATGGAATTGAGCTAACAGTTTGTCCCTTAAATTAGTTGAATAACCAATGAACAACCTCCCTTTGTATCTTAAAATACCATTCGTAAATGAGTAATGAGGGACTTGGTTTGGAGTAGTGACAGTAGCCAAGATAAGGTTTTGAACTTGTTGGTCATCTTTGTATGATAATTCAACGTCATGTACCCAGACTGGCACAGCTGCTGAAGCATAGAGAACCCCCTCACTGTCATCTTTTCTGTATAATGCATCAATTGTTCTATTTTTCTTACCCTTCTTGTAATTAATCTTGTACTCAAGCCCCAATAGTTTAGTAATTCCCTTCTGCTGCACGTAGGTATGGGGCTTTTGCTTCAACAAATGCTTAATACTTTGATGATTTGTGTTGATTATGAAACTTCCTTGCTTCAAACAATGTCTCCATTTAGTGACAGCAAATATGATGGCAAAAAGTTCCCTCTCATAGGCAGACAAATCTTGATTTCTAGGGCTCAATTGTTTGGAAATGAATGCAATGGGTCTGCCCTCTTGTATAAGCACTACCACTATGCAACAACCACTCGCATCACACTCTAAAACAAATGGTTTGGCAAAATTAGGTAAGGCTAGGACAAGACAACAACAACAACAATAACTAAGCCTTAATCCCAAACAAGTTGGGGTCGGCTGTATGGATTCTCAACAAAATAAGCTCAAAAGACACCAAAAAAGATACTCCAGCCTTAGGCTCCTTCCAAGACACGGATTTTACGTCTCCATTCAAGTCTGTCATTAATCAAATCCGCATCAAGATCTAAGGCACGTAAGTCTCTTGCTATCACCTCCTTCCACACAGTTCTAGGTCTGCCACGACCTCTAGCCCCCTCAATCAACAAATTCTCACACTTACGAACCGCAGTATTAGGAGGTCTTCTTAAAACATGCCCATACCATCTAAGTCTTCCTTCCCTCACCTTATCTCCGACGTCCGCTACTTGGACTTTTTGTCGAATATGAACATTCTTAATTTTGTCCAGTCTGGTATGTCCACACATCCATCTTAGCATCCTCATTTCTGCCACACTCATCTTATGCAAATGTTGTCCCGTTGGTGCCCAACACTCACTACCATAGAGCATCGCAGGTCTAACAACCGTCCTATAGAATTTACCTTTCACTTTCAGAGGTATTTTCTTATCACATAAAACCTCAGTCGCACCCTTCCACTTCAACCACCCTACCTGTATTCTGTGAGCCACATCTTCATCTATACGGCCATCATTCTGGAACACCGAACCCAAATATTTGAAGTGGTTGGTTTTAGGAACCAAAACTCCATCCAACTTAACCTCATGTTCCTGCTTCTTCCTTAGACTGAACTCACAGTGCATATATTTCGTTTTACTCCTACTTAACTTAAAACCCTTGTCCTCGAGGGTTTTTCTCCACACTTCCAACTTACGTTTTACACCAGCACTAGTCTCATCAATTAAAATAATGTCATCAGCAAACAACATACACCAAGGAACATCGTCTTGTATGCTTCTGGTTAGCTCGTCCATAACCAGGATAAATAAATATGGACTCATGGCCGAACCTTGATGCAATCCGGTAGTAATAGGGAAAGACTCAGTGTCTCCACCAGGTGTTTTCACACTAGTGGATGCATTCTCATACATGTCCTTGATGATGTTGATATATTTGCCGTTGACTCCTTTCATCTTCAAAACCCACCATAACACTTCTCTTGGTACTCTATCATAGGCTTTCTCCAAGTCAATAAATACCATGTGGAGATCTTTCTTCTTCTCTTGATACAATTCCATTAGTCTTCTTAGAAGAGAAATAGCCTCCATGGTAGATCTCCCTGGCATAAACCCAAACTGATTCTCCGAAACTCTTGTAAGCTTCCTCAATCTGTGTTCAATAATCCTTTCCCATAATTTCATAGTATGGCTCATAAGTTTGATACCCCGATAATTTGTACAGCATTGAATGTCTCCCTTATTTTTATATATGGGTACCATGATACTCTTCCTCCAGGCATTCGGCATCTTACGTCCTTTCACAATAGCATTAAAGAGTTTAGTTAACCAGGCAACTCCTACCTCTCCAAGGTTCTTCCAAACCTCTATAGGAATACCATCCGGGCCACAAGCTTTACCAACTTTCATATACTTCAAGGCTTCTCTTACTTCACTATGCAAGATCCTCCTAGACCAGCTGATATAATCATTTGTTGCATGAAGACCTTGAAAATCTTGTTCATGTTCAGGGTTGAATAACTGCTCAAAATAAGCCTTCCACCTCTCCTTAATCTCAACATCTCTTGTCAACACCCGTTGATCTTCGTCCTTTATACATTTGACTTGGCTTAAATCTCTGCTTTTCCTTTCTCTCATCCTTGCAATCTTATAAATGCCCATTTCTCCCTCTTTAGTACCTAACTTTTGATAAATCCCTTCTAAGGCTCTGCCACGAGCTGCACTAACAGCCTTCTTTTCCCTTTCTTTAACCACTCATATGCCCAGTACAGTGATTAAGTTCCTGAGTACATCTGGAAACCTACTTCTGGAGAAGAAGATTTGGTTGACCGAACTCGGTGACGCAGTCGTAGCTGTAAAAGCTATTCCGTGTCCTGGAAATATCTGTGAGGTAGAAGCTGAATTAGTGTGTGCCACTTGCCATACACTATATCAAAAGCAACTTGAGCATTTGAATTCCAGTTAAAAGCTTCTTCAAAAGAGCATTCAGGGGTTTACAAATAATCCTATATCCCTTGATGAACCTCCTATAGTATCCTGTCAAGCCTAAGAGCCCTCTAAGTTGTTTTAGAGTTTTACGAATAGGCCACTCCATCCCCTTCAGCTGATATAATGTGACCTATATACTCTACTGAATCGCTGCCAAACACACACTTTTCCCTCTTTGCAAACAGCTTTTGCTCACACAAAACCTTGAAGACAGCTTCCGAATGCTTCAAGTGTTCTCCTAATGTCTGGTTTTAGACTAGTATGTCATCAAAGAATACTAGTACAAACTTCCTTAGGTAAGGCTGGAAAATATGGTTCATTAGAGCTTGAAAGGTGGCTGGAACATTGGTTAACCAAAGGGCATAACATTGAATTCATAGTGCCCCATGTGAGTCTTAAAGGCAGTTTTATGAGTGTTTGCTAGTTCAAGTCGAATTTGATGATAACCTTCCCTCAAGTCTATCTTTGAAAAGACTACTACTCCAAATAACTCATCCAGCAAATCTTTTATTATTGGAAAAGGGTATTTATTTGGATGTTGCAACACTGACCATCACCCCCACTTCCTCCTTTAATCCACCCAGAAAACTTGAGAGATTGTAGGACTCAGAGAGATTTGGACTTACCCTCTCAATTTTGGCTTTAATCTCCTTGAAAGCTTCCTGGTAGTCCTTCACCGAACTTGTTTTAGCTTACGAAAATTTGATACCACATCTTCTAACGGTGAATCTCGAAACCTTTTTTAGTAAGGCGTTGGAGAACTCTTCCCAGCCTTCATTAGCATTGGTCTGTACCCAACTCTAGAACCATCTCTCTACAACTTCTGAAAGATATAGGCTAGCCAATTTGACCTTTAGCTCCTCAAGGACATCATAGATTCTGAAGTATTTTTCACACTTCCAAAGCCATGATTGGGTATCTCTACCTTCAAAGATGGGTAAATCCATCTTTGGAAGCAACCGGTTGTAATAGCCACGATTCTCACTATCGATCTGAGCAGGCTTAGTGAATAGTGGTTCTATCCCATCAGTTCTCTCGCCAATGATTGTACCTTATGCTACGCGAAGCCTCGGGTGTGGGTCTGGTAGCAATTCTTTGGTAGTGGTAGTCGGCTCCTTAACAAGGGGTTCTTTCCCTCTTTCTTGCAATTTCAAGAGCAACTGCATCATCTAACCCATGTGCGCCCCGAGTTTCAATTGCTCACCCCTCAGTTGGTCATAATTGTGATGTTGTTCCTTTTGCATGGATTCCAGCCTTAAATTCACCTCATTTTGAATGGAGGTAACTCTGTCCATTTCTTCCAATTCATCTCCTCCTTCTGGCAGGTCACTGCTAGAGGTGTTTTTAGGCATAGTGGTTTTCTTTGTGGTTTTACTCATGATTCAAAAGGCCAAGGTTTGTGGGCTCTGATACCAATTTTGTAGCAAACACAATCAATGGATTCACACTAACACATAATTAGGGAATAGGATTAGAGAAAGAGTTACAGAAAAGAATAGGTTGATAAGAAGAAGAGAAGGCAGAACATAGAAGAGGGAATTAGTAATATTCATTTATATGCCCTTAGGCTGTACACTCAAATTAATAGCAGGAAATCTACTAAAAGACAAATTGGCAGTGAGGATTCTACCAATTCCATCTGCTGACTCACATTCTGTTATTCATTCCTTTGTCCTATCTTCTCCCCATCATTCCTAATCGTCATTCAATCATCAGCTACCTGTCTGATTCACTAGCGTTTACTACCCTTTATCCTTCTTGAGTATGTGACACTCGCCGGATGAAAAATTTGCATTTGTGTGTATTTTTGTTGCTTTATTTTATATTGCTTCCTGCTAGTATGGCTTCATGTTTGGTCAATCTTTTTATGATGTTTCTACGTTCTAAGCTTATGCACTTTTAATTTGGACAATGATTAAGATTCACATACAATAATCTTCTGAAGTTTGTGTTATATGCAGACTGCAGAGGAGGCTATGACACCTATTGTGTCGACCTTTTCTTTGGATGTCAACTCAAAATTGAACTGGTGAGCTTGTGTTGTGAATGGTCTTCTATCGAATTTCTTTTACACATCTTTTTTCTGTTGTAAGATTGCCATTGCAGTAACAGAAGTTCTAATTTCCAGGTTTCCCAGATATGCTTGGCACTTTCCTTTTAGGAATTAGGCCTTTATTTCTGGCTAAAATTTAGGGCAGACCAAGCTTTTATTTTGATTGTTGTAGGGAGACTATATTTACTTGGCTTTTCTATGTAAATTTATTCCATGAACTTGATGAACAAAGGCATTTGTAGTGGGAATGAATGAGGATAATATTCTAGTAAATAATGTTTTCTCAAGGAACCCGAGATGTTACACTGAATCTGTGTTCATGTGTGCTTCTCATATAAGAGATTAATTCTACTGCTGCAATACAGGGAAGCAATGGGAAAAATTCTTGCACGTGGTCACAGTCGTGTTCCTGTCTTTTCTGGAAGTCCAAAGAATATTATTGGGCTCCTGCTGGTATGTGTTAAAATAAAAACTCTATTTTTCATATGTTGACAATGACTTCTTGGCATCGGTGGGTATATAATTTAGAAGTGGTTATCTTATATTTCAGCTTTGATTGAAATTCAGGTGAAAAGCCTGTTGACAGTTCGGGCAGAAACACAGACTCCAATCAGTGCAGTGTCCATCCGAAGGATTCCTAGGTGTGATTTTGAATCCAATTTTTCTGTTTTTGGTTCCTTATACAAGTGAGATTTCTCATGCTTCAATATCCCAGGGTTCCATCAAATATGCCTTTGTATGATATCCTTAATGAGTTTCAGAAGGGAAGCAGCCATATGGCAGCTGTAGTGAAGGTAAATGTAAAGAGCAAGAATCTGCAACATGCCAATGATGGAGAAAAATTCAATGAAAGCAAAATTACCAACGGAGAGACTCAGTTGATCACACCCTTGCTGAATAAGCATGAGGATAAATCAGAAAGTGTCGACATTGATTTTAAGAAAGGTGCAAGGCCTTTCACAATCAAGCAAAGGCAGACTCTTGAATCCAACGGTATAACAACAAACATGATGTCTCATTCATCAGAGGATATTGAAGATGGGGAAGTCATTGGTATTATCACACTGGAGGACGTTTTTGAAGAACTTCTGCAAGTAAGTGTTTTCAACCATTATTTGTCTACTTTCCTGACCTTTTTCTTAGATTTGACCCTAACTTATAGAAAGTACGCCACCTAAAGCTTCTAAATTGCTACCAGAACTTCTAAGTTGATCATTTACAAGTATCTCAGCAGTTTGTTAATGTAATTGGGTTTCGAAAATGAAGTGCCTGTTATCTTTCTTTGCACAAAATTGCTGATTGTTTCTCCTTATGCAGGAGGAAATTGTGGATGAGACAGATGTGTATGTTGATGTGCATAAAAGGTATTGCAGGATTTGAGTTTCCTGGGTTTAATTTTGTAGTTTATTTGGCTCTTCATATCATGAATGTGGAAGTGTCAAAATTTTCAGAATTCGAGTGGCTGCTGCAGCAGCTGCTTCTTCTGTGGCGCGAGCACCATCCAATCGAAGGTTGCCCGGTCAAAAGCCTGCAGTAAGTAAACATTTTCTAATTCTTGTTTTAATGGCTGATGTCAGTTTGCTGCTTAACTACCTGTGGAAGCCTGAGTTTGCAGACATCAATTGCACATTAGTACAAATTTTTTTGTGAAGAAAGATGGTTACTGCAGGAAACTTCCAAATTTTCTTTGCAAGTTCATAATCTGTGCAAAGCAGTGAAGTACACATTTCATTGTTTTCTGTGAACTGGTGTTGGCATTATCTAGTTTGCTTACTGTTATTTTTTTCTTTAGGGAGGAGGTCAAGGTAAGCAGAGCCAGATCCCAAAGAAGTCTGGAGGATGAGTTCTGTCGAAGAAGAGTTCCACAGAATCCAGCAACTCCGCCAGGCAATGAGAGGTGACTAAGTAATTCCAGTTGGGCAACTAAAACTATAATTTGCAATGTTTTGTTTCTTTGCTAATCCCAGCTCCTGTAATCAGTGTCAACTAATTGTAATTTTGAAATAGGGTTACTGATCACATTGTAATATCAGGTCGTAGTTTTTTGTATATTGAATTGTTGTGCATAGTGTGAAACTAGACAAGTGGGCATGAATGTGAAAAGTATGATGAGTTTCATTTCATCTGCGGTTAGACCAGCCACATCATTATTGTAAGGCTGTTTTTAACATGAAGTTTAAAGTTCAGATAATGGCCTGTAGAGCAGTCTCCTCTTTTTTTTTGTTTTTTCGCAAGCTTTGTCCAGCCGGATTTAAGCTAATTATCACCTTTTTTTTTTTATAAATCATTTTAAAGATTGGGAAAAGCTTATTAAATTTGGTTGAATGCGTTTCTTGGTCCAAATGCATGTCATACGAAGCTGAGATAGATTTTAGTAAATTTATGATGATTCGATGAAATTGAATGTTTTGTTTGGTTTAACTTTTACGCTCAAATGAAACTTATTGGGCAAATCATATTTGTTTGTGGGCCATTTTGGTTGCGTTGGGGGCATATAATTGAAAGCAAATGAAAATGAAACTTACATTTTAAGTGGCTGGGAGACAGTGACATATGATTATAGACTCTACAGTCTCCAATTGATTTTTATTAAAAAAAAAATTATTATTTGTAACAGATTAATAAGCTTTGAGGAAGTTTCGAGGAATCCACATATAATAAAATGACAAAAAATGAAATCTGATCGTGTGAAGAGTGTCAAGATTCATTTCCCAATTATACGGACGTATTCTACGTCATGCTTAGCCCCCAGTCCACATCTATCATATCCGGAGGTAACACATTTAGTTATTATTATTATTATTATTATTATTATTATTATTATTATTATTATAATTGTTATTAAATTTTTTCTATTTATATAATAATTTCATTTTATTATATATATTTATATACAAATATATTTATTTACTATAAAAATTAAAATTTAATTAGCCATAAACGTAAAAATAATTCTCTTAATAAATTATAGATATTCATGGAGGTTTCAAATCAATAAAATGTACAAACTCAAAGGGCTTTAAATTAATAATTTATAGATAGAAGCTATTTAGCTATAGAAATCAAGTTCAATTTAAAAAAAAATCTAAATGAAAATAAAAAATAAAATTTATTATTTAATTTAAAATATTTTTATTTAAAAATTAAAAAATAATTTTATATATTTATTAGCTAGTGGTTGAATTTTAAAAAATTATTTTTAGTTATTTTTAAATTAAAAATGTGCTTTTAAAAATATAGGATTCAATTATTATATGCTTATTTTTATTTTTTATATTTATTTTTTATTTAAAAATAATTAAAAAATAAAAATTTTAAAAAAGAAAATTAAAAAAATAAAAATAAAATTTTTTTATCACTAAATAATGTTGTTTTTATATCTAAAAATTATTATAATTTATACTTATAACAATTATTAAAAAAATAATTTTCTCCCAACAAATTATTCTTTTATAAATAATTTTATATAAACTTTAAAAATTATTACTCACTTTCGTACTTAAAAAAATAAAAAAAATTAAATAGACATGATATATTATCCTATTCATAAACTAAGTCTTCATAAACTGTGATTTGAAAAAAATAATAATTTAAATTATTTTTTTAATATTATAATTTAAATTATAATTTATAATTAATTTGATAAAAATATAAATTATATTCACGTAAGAATTTTTCAAATAAAAATACAAATATAATTATTTTCTCTGACTTAAATACACTTAACTCATCCCCTAATATTACGATTCCATCCAATTTCTTAGTATAGTTGTTAAGTGTTTCCTCGTTTCTGCCGACTCAATTTCCTGATGAACAACGCTACCAATACACGACAATCCCTTTCTCTCTCCCCCGAATAAATTTATTCCACAGACTCTTTTCGCCATTCTCACGCACGTAAACACACTCTTGGGTATGTGAGTGCTTTTGTTTGTTTGCCTAGAAAATTCATTTTATTTTTTACCGAGAAAATCATGATAAGGAAAAGAAAAGGCAATACAGCACTGCTTTTATTTTATTAATATTTATGATTATTATGTCTTGAAATTGATCTCAGTTTTGAAAGAGAAAAACCTAAAAAGTGTTGGTCTATTTGTTCCTTTTAGTTCGCAGTATTATTGCTTTAGCAATGAAGCAGAGTTTCTCCCTTCTTCTTTTTTTCCTAATTTTACTTTATCTTTGTTAATTGATATTGCTTTTGGGATTGTTGATGTTAAATTTTACCAAATGTCAGATTAGTTTTATAATTGCCTAATTTGCGATTCTGAATTATGCAGATCAGTGGCCGTCAAGTATGGGTTTCAAAAAAGTTTATCAAAGTTTGTTGGAACTGTTCCCGGAGGTGCCCGTCTTACTTCATAATTTCATATATACATAATTACGATTATTTGCTCTTCTGCATGTTACTTTCGTTGGAATGTTATCACTAAATAGGATATGTTGAATTCACACCTTGATATGCCTGATCGAGAACTCAATTCCCGTTAACTATGACACACGTTTGGCTATTCTTCGTAATGTTTTACAGTTGTGCCTTGGCCATGAGAAGTTTTTTTTTTAATCAGAAATCACATTCAGATTATTTTTTTTTTTGGATGATTTTGTTACAGTCGTCATTGTTAAAAATTATGTGCATGCATGATCATTTTTTAGCATAACTGTGATCCTTCTTTTCTTTTTTGAGCACAGGCATGACCATTTTCTTTTTGAGCATAAGCATGATCAAATTTTATCTAGAAATACGTATGCTTAATTCCCCCCCCCACCCCCCCCCTCCTTTGACATTTGGTTTACGTTTAACCGTATTGTTTTTAAGTAAATTGCCTTTAATTGCAAGTTGCAACTAATAACCAAAGCATAAGCTAGAAATTACTATTTTCAAGTGCTGCATACAGGTTGCAAATTACGCAGGAAGATTTGTATTTGTTGGCCAATTAACCCCTCCTTTCTTTTATAAGAGATATTGAATTAATGGAATCTTGATTATTTGTCGATTTTAACATCTTTATTTCTTATTTCTGAGCAAAGTTATCGCTGTGCATAGGTTGACTCGCGCATTTTAAGGTCTGCTGCTATTGAGCACCCCAAAGATGCGAATGCAGCTGCTGAATTTGTTCTTTCAGAGTTCCTTCCTCGTCTTTCACGCCAGTCCATGGTTGGTAGTTCTCACTTTGAGGACTGCTGTCCAATTCATTCAGATAGAAGAGGTAATACAGTTCAAACTTGAAGGATATGTTACTTGCATGATTCAAAAAGATCATGATATTTTCTTCTTTTTTTCAGTTTTTTTGATAAAAATAAGTGAGAAGTGTCTTATATGTGTGTATCTTAATGGATTCTTGTATCTTAATGGGTTCCTATGGCTAATGCATTCATTCTATTGCGTATGTGCAGCTGAGGAACAGACAAAATCAGTGATGTGTCATGAAGGAGGTTGTTTAGTAAAAACTACAGCCTCTTCTTTGGAATCAAGATTAATAGCCAAAGAAAATGCCTCTACAAGTGATCTTAGGATTGTTGTCCAGCCCACTGATTCAGCTCATCAAGAAAAGGCACTGAATTCAACTACAGATACAGACTTCGACACTAATCCATCCTTTAGAAATATTGAAACTGAGGAGCTAATATTGTTGGTGAGACCTGAACGTCAAGAGGACGATGTTCGGTCTCCTGCAAGTCAGACTTCCAAAATCATGTCAAATAGTCTATCATATGAGGAAAATACTGATAGCAGTCAACCATCTGCTATTGCTGAAATTGAGGTGCCAGATACATTGGGCAACTGCCAAGATATTAATATCAGTGTTGGGAATGAGCAAACTTCCCAATTCATATCGACTATTTTGACACAGGAAAACTTCAGTATCAATGTTGGGCATGAGCAAACTTCACAATCCATATCATCTAGATTGACTCAGGAAAACAATACTTCAGATGGCATCTTGACTGGGCATCATCAAAGTGAGTGGAAAGAATTTGATGGCCCCTCGACTGATATTTTGGAGATACCTCTATGTGCAAAAAGCCCTCAAGTGCAGTTGTGTTCTGATGTCGCTGATTTGGAGCAAAAAAATTCTGTCAGTGAAAATGCTTTACACCCCATTGATAGTTGTAAGATCTTGAAGTCCAATGAGGACATCAGAATTGATTTTCTTGAAGACATTGTTGAAGCTGCTAAACACAATAAGGTATTTGTTTCAAGCTAGCTAGGGGTCTCAAATAGCCACTATCGTTGGGAGTATTTTAGCCATATATTGTTCTATTTTAAAGTAATTTAGTGCATGGATTGGTTGCTATTCCAGCAATAAAATTTATTAGGTTTAATAGCAGAGGAGTGTTTCATTCTTTGCTTAATCTTTGTTTATTGGTAATGCAGAAAACTTTGTTTTTGGCAATGGAGTCAGTTATGAACATGATGGGACAAGCTGAGTTTCAGGAGAAGGTTGCTGAGCAAGCCAAAGAAGAAGCTGCTAGCGCAGGTTTGGATATTTTAACGAAGGTAGAGGAACTTAAGCAAATGCTGCTACATGCAAAGGAGGCAAATAACATGGTAGCACAGTTATATAATGAATTTAACCATTGATCATAGATTATATATATTGTATTTCTCCATTTCTTGATTCTTTCAAAGATGATAATAAACATGGAGGTTTTTCATTGTTTCTGCAGCATGCTGGGGAAGTTTATGGTGAGAGAGCAATTCTAGCCACTGAAGCGAGGGAATTGCAGGGTCGGTTACTCAGTTTAGCTGATGAAAGAGACAAAGCTCTTGCAATCCTTGAAGAGGTATTCCTTATAATCAAGCTGCTTTCTTTTCTGTCAATACACCAATGGTTAAAAAAGTTGGAGATCTTTCTTTGAGATCTATGATCTGATTATGGTCTGGAATGAAATGATTTTTTCCCTACACTGAATTTTGGATGAAACAAAGGAGATACGAGTTCACATCAGCAACTTTTTTTTCTCTGTTCTATACAATGATTATCGTTTTATACTTGAAGATTGTTTTTATTGTATGTAAATGCATGTTTATACAGATGCATCAAACTCTAGAAGCTCGGATTGCTGCAGCAGAGGAGCTAATGAAAGCTCCTGAGAAACAGAAGATGGAAAAGGAAGAAGCTGCACGAAATGCTCTTGCTGAGCAGGAAGCCATTATGGAGAAAGTGGTGGAGGAGTCCAAGATCTTGCAACGGGAGGCAGAGGAGAATTCCAAGGTAGTAACTAGTTGGTTCGGTGTAATAATTAATAATTATTATTGTGAGGTCTCAACTAGGCAAAAGGATGATTTAGTTAATCCTTCAAATTTTGCTTTGTTGTAGCTGCGCGAGTTCCTTATGGACCGAGGTTGTGTTGTTGATACATTACAGTAAGTCCTCTCAACTTACCATTGAAGTTGTGAATTTGCATTATTGGTTCCTTTTCACATCTATGATGAAGCTTGGGTCTTTGGATTATATACCACTTTTTTTAGTGTTTTTAAACCAAAGAGGATCCTATACTATAATAGTGGCATGTAATAATGTTCTTGTAGTTTCTGGCAAATTTATATTAAGCTTTTCATTTCTCAGTATGAATAAATTGTAACTGTAGTTCTTTCTGCAAATTCGGAGATAATCATTTGTCTTCCTCTTTGCAGAGGAGAAATATCTGTTATTTGTCAAGATGTGAGATTGCTGAAAGAGAAATTTGACGAGCGTGTTCCATTGTCTAAATCTATTTCCTCAAGCCAAACTAGTTGCATCTTAGCCTCCTCAGGCTCATCTCTTAAAAGCATTGTGTCTGATGTAGTTGCTGAGCCAATGGATATATCTAAGAGACCGAAAGAGAGAAGCCCCGCATCTTCCGTTCATAGCCATTCACCTAAGGGCCAACATGCAGATGGGAGGAATAGCCATGACCATTCACCTAAGAGCCCTCTTGAAGAGGAGAGAAAAAATCGGAAAGAGCTTTTGGATGATGGGTGGGATTTCTTCGAAAATGATGCAGAAATATAAAAGCTGAGGTCAAGTATGTAAATGGGTGGATAAATATGACAATTTCTAAATGGGCTCCATCATGAGTTACCATGGTGGTTATTTTTTGATTTAGCATTCTATAGGTTATAGCTATTGGCCGAGTTTTGCAGCTACCTTGATAATTACTCTCTATTGTTGGGTTTTACATGGTATTGCTGAATGACTGATCAAATAAATATTGTGAATAAATTCGTGGGCATATTAAGTCGTGGTTTTTGCGTATTAATTCCCCCTTTTGTGTGTCATGCGTCATTATATTTGTTATAAATTGATTTAAGTAACCAGTAAAAATCTTGACAGTCTTGCATTTAATTTTTGCATTTGATACTATAGCTTCTGCATGCGTTCATAAATCTGAATATACAATAATTCGCGGGAGAAATTATGCATGTTCTGAAATGGATACTACAATAAAGAATATTAAGATATTTACAATAAGTTTTTTTTTTTAAATTAACGATTATAATAAGGTTTTTAACATCAGGAATTCTAATCTTATCTATATTATAAGAATTTAAATTAATTTAGGTGAACCTTTAAAGATTTTTTTTTGGTAAATTTATAAAAATAACAAAAATATTGTTCAACCAAAAAATTTCAAAAATAATATCTGTATATTAAAATTTACAAGAATACGAAAAAATTTAAAAAAATAATATTTTTGTAAATTAAAAAAAGTAAAAATGAAATTTAAAAAAATAATACTTTATTTAATTTCTTCTTTTCTTAAACTTGATAAATTTTCCACCGTCCTAAATAGGTCAAGTCTATTAGGATCAAATACAGGGATTTCCTTTAAAAAAAATCCAAAAAAAAAAATTTAAACATATTTATTTTTCTTTTTAAGTATTTTTTAATTTTTAATTTTAAAAATATGTCACTCTATTATATAAGAATTTATTTAAAAAAATGAAAAAATAAAAATATTTTTAAAAACACTCATTTTTTTCTTTCAAAAATATCTATTTTTAATTTTTTACTTTCAAAAATATCACACTCTTAGTGATATAAATTTAATATATATTATCTAATATATTTATCAAAAATATATAAAAAAAATTTACATATTTAAAAAAATATATATATAAAAAGTGATATGTAGGGTAATTTTCTTCAAATAAAAGTGAGCCCTCTTTACAAAAGCAAGATTAATTTTATTCAAATATCTCATTGTTAGGCATATCAAAGTCAAAACATTGTCTATCTATGAAGAATTTGTTAAAAAGTTGCACAAGCTGAATATTACGACATTTCAATAAACGTTGAATGATTCTTTTTTCGTATTTGAAAACAGATTTACATGGGTTTCAAGAGTTAACTTTATTGATGTTTCATCTCATTCAGATTAGTCCCTCAATAATTTGATAAATTGAATCTATTTAAGAATTTCTCCCAAATATTGACTAAATTAATCAAATGTCCGAGACCCAGAAACTTTTGTCGAAAGATCCTCAAAAGAACCTGGAATTCATTCCTTGAAATATCTAATTAGGCTTTCACTCTGTAATTGAATCTTTATTAAGTTTAAAATTTCTGAAAATTGGTCCAACCCAAGACTTTGTTCTGAAGCTTTGTATTTCACTAATCAGTAATTATGATGTTAAAAGCCTGCAGATCTTGCTTTTACAAGAATCAGGTGAGAGTCTGAAAATCTCATTAGAGGCTCAAGTCAACGGATAATTTATAAGAAACCTCAAAATAGAGCTGAAAGAGGTCTGTTTACAGAGAATGGATCTGAAAAATTGACAAGATCATCCAAACATCAGTTAACTTTTTTCTATATTATATGTATTTCACACATAAATAAACAAAAAATTTCTCTGCTTCTAAAATCCTCATAAAATTTCTTCAGCTTCTGTAAGATACAAAGAGACTCCTGCACTTGGTTTTCATCAAATATACACACTAATCCAAATCCACCTTAATTTTACGCATCGAAGCTTCAATTCCTGTAATAAAGTCAGTAACTTGGGATTAAATCCCATAGATTTGACACTGATCAAGCCTCCATTGTCAGATTCTTGCTTGACCCATCAACAAATTTAAGGATTTATTTCTAGTCATGCCAACAAAGAAGCATAACTGTACATCTCCAAATGATATAAAGTCTTGTTCTTTGCTGTCTAGCTTGCTTTGAACATCTCTGCCATGACCTTACCTTCATGCTCCTCATTGAGAATGCACTTGCATCTGCCATATAACTAGTGTAGTGTTTAAGATTTTTAGTTTTAGTGGGTACAAACTACAAAGACTAAAACAAAAGCTTTTAGAGTTAAGAGTTGGATACTTGAATTGGGTTATGGAATTGAGGTTTTTTAAGTGCTTTATATAGGGAAGAAAATGGTGTTGAAGATATGTGAGAAAAAGAAAAAATTATGTGGTGGGTGACTAATGCTTGCCCAAATGGTTGGGCCAAATGGGTCAGTGATAAGATTACAAAGCAGAGCTATAAGGTTTGTCTCCTAGCCAAACAAATTTGATAAGGACAATTCATCAACTTTCTCTCTATTAGGCTCATCCTTTTTGTGGCATGTTTTGCCTTTGCTGACCTTCCCTTCATTCATGCATATTTACACCTTTCCATTTCTTCAATATGATTTGTATATCACCAAATAAAAATAGAATAATATTATTGTGTTTTTTTTTTGTTTGGGGATACAACTAAAATATATTCGTATTCTTTCTTTATTTCCTTCCAAATTAATCCATTCATATATCCCCACATATCATAAGGATTTTGAAAATAAAATCTTAAATTGCCATTAGGATAACAGCCTGGGACGTGGGGATGAGTTTGCTTCTCCTAAAAATAATTTAGATGAAGCAAAAATATGAAAAAAAAACAAACAAACTATAATATCTATTTCATGATTTGAATTATTTTTACTACCCTAATAATGTGTCATTGAAAAAAAATTTTCCCCAAATAAATTCAAATTCAAGTTTTATCATCAAGAAATTTAATTTAATGGTATTTGAATTATCTCCAAAAAAAATCTCGAAAATTTTGAATTTTAAACATATACTAAAGTTATAAAAAAGAAGAATTCAAATATTCTCAATATTAAATAAATCTAAACGGAGTGGTAAAATCTATAATTAGGATATAGTCTTTCTTTGAAAATTAATGAAAATTCATTCCTCAATCATCAAGAAATAAGAATAAATAAATGAAGATTTTTGGAAGTTAATATAATAATTGACTAATTTTATTTGTTTAATTTTATTGATGAGAAAAATGGACTCATTATTAGATCTTTATGAATAGAATTACTATTTATTAGGAGTATTTTATTTTTTTAATGAATGAATCCGGTGTGAACAGATGACAGTGGCTCTAATATTTTAATTATATATATATATATAATTCATTAAGTGTACTTTCCCATATGAAAAATGCTAATAAAAGAAATATTAAACAAAATGGATAATGTTTTCATCAAACACTTTTAAGTTAATCGTTATACCTATATAATAGAGAGGTACTTATTGACTAATGATGGAACGTTGCAGATTTTAATTATTAATACAAAAGTTAGGTACTTACTCTTAATCAAATGCTTAGGTACATACATGTGTCCTATATATATATATATATATATATATATATACACCAAATACAACTTACTAATTTTAAGTCAAAACCACCCCTCTGAAAGACGAGCAAGCATGTATGAGAAAAAAATAAAACTTAATGATTGAATCCATATATTAAGTTTGAAATGTTTTCTCTTTGAAACTTTTTTTAATAAACTTAAAAGTAATTAATCTATTATACCAAGAAATTCATTGGCTCAATCTTTCAGATTTGCATATGCATAAGCATATATATGGATGTTATATTTACATTTATATTCCATAATAACAATATATTATATACATTAATATAAAAAGAAAACCCCCCCCCCCCCATAACAATTACTGATAAAGAAGCTTCATAGTCTAATTGCCCTTGCCACTCTTCAATTTATTAAACTTTCCTATCAAACCCTTAATGACATTGTTTCCTCTTGAAAACCTCATAAATGCCAACTAATTAATCCTTCTTCAACTAATGATCACAAAGATTGCCTTAATTAGAGGATAACCCAAAAATCACTACTGCTCTATATATATCTTTTTGTTTGGCCTTTAATTTGTAAACTATTTAATGAGTTTGAACTATTTACTAGAAAATTTAATATTTTTCAAAATTTAAAATTTGACTCCATAATAACAAGGAATTTCTTCAAAAATATCTTAAAAATAAAATTATTTTTTCTTTCAATTTTTAACTTTTAAAATATTTCACTATCAAAAAAATACATCAAATATGTATATATGTACTATACATAATTTTCCCTAAATTTAAAAAGCGACCAAGAAGGTGACCATGCTAGAATCCATAATCACGTGCAGGATGTAGAGGCAAGCAAAACACAAGAAGAAAGTCATGGTCAACCCGACACAACAAGGAGGGCACTTCGGCAACCGATAATTCAGACTCATTTTATAATTTCACCTCTTTAACTTTTGCTTTATCTTTAGGAGAGGGGGAGCATTGCAACCGATACGTCCTTTTCAAGAAATAACTAAAGGCGACGAATTTTCATGTATTTTGATGCATTTTGTCCGTATTGATTATATATTATTTTTTTAAGGAGTATTATATATAATTTATAAATTGTAAAAGGATGAGGTACTTACTGATTTTTATTTAAGATACTCCTATTATTTTTTTCTTCTCGTAATTATTAAACGTGTTTATAATACTCTTGTTATATTTAAGTTCATAATTATTACTATAATAAAGAAGGCTTGATTTTCATTTCCTTACATATTTCTTTATTATCATTACTTTTAATACGTAGATATATTGTTGTTTATATTTTTATTTTAAAAAAATGATACCAAAAAAATATGAAAATAGCAATGCTTTTAAATATACGTTAAAATCATGTAATAATTTTATAAAATATTATTTTTTAATAATATGCATACGATTATTTGATTATTCACTTGTTATTTTAAGTTTATAATTTATTTAATCCTAAAAATATATAAGATGTATTAAAATACTTTAGTAACATATATAATTAAAAAATATGTTCAATGAGCATAATTTATTTTTTTTTAACAAAAATAGATTAAATATAAGAGACTATTTGATTAACTTTATTTTGAATTAATAGCACCCTCGCACAGTACAAACATCATGAATATGATGGAAACAAATGGTTCTCTTCTCAAGTAGTATATGGACCAACAACATCGGCAGGATATCACGGTCCATTATGGGTCTGATTAGCCAGAACGATGATCGGGAGACAGACTAACTGCATTTCACAATCAAAGAAGCTTTATTATGCAAGCAAAACTAACAGCTCACAACAGAAAATATCAACATTCACATGCACCGCCACCATCAAAACAACCTTAAGCTTTTCATCTTTAAAACCTTTCTTCATGTTCGACAATACCATTTGCAACATGAGCTTCTGCTTCTACATTTCCAAAATTAATTGGATGCTAAGCCAAAGTGCCAAACAAGACTTCAACGAGAAAAATAAACCTAAAAAGTTTCATACAAAAAAAAACTTAGAAGCAAATATCTACACCAGTATCTACGTCTAGAAAGAAAAAAAAAAATCTAATATACAAACTGAACAGCAAAAATACACCAAAAAAGTTGATAGTTCACCCGCAATATACAATAGCAAACTTGATAATATAACCATTTAAATGCTTTACGTCTATAGATTTGTCTTCTTCTGAATTTGTTTGTGGCATATTTCTCATTTATTTCCCAAAGCTTTCTTGATATCAGCCTGCATCCAGAAACGAATGGGCAAGCATCCACACCTTACACAATTCTGCATACAAGACACACACACAGAGTAGGTACCTCAAAAGACAAAGGACGAGTGGTTGGGCTATAGCGATTGATAACTCGCCCTTCCTTATCAACTAAGAATTTGGTAAAATTCCACTTGATACTAGACCCAAAAAATCCACCTGAATTTGCTTTGAGGAATTTGTAGACAGGTGCTGTATTCGGCCCATTGACACGAACCTAAATATGAAAAGAGTTGAGCATCTAGCATTTGCAGTATATTCACAAAGTGAAAAATAGCCACATCTAACTGGATCTGCAAGTTGGCAAGCAGTATGGTTCACAGGCACATGAAATAGAATAATGGCACATCAATCATAATTCAACTATTGATCAGCAATCAAATAATGTGAGGATCGAAGCCCATCTTAGCAATAGAAACAGATTTCTGATCACCAAGAAAATAAAAACCTTATTTATGATGATGGTCTATTTATGCATAAATCGTCAGAACTAGATTTTAAATAATTCAGAAATAAGTCATGCAGATTTGAAACTGCCAAATGTTTAAGAATAGAAATTATACAGTGACATCATGTTCTTAGTTTCTCAACATGTGCCCATCTCTTACAGAATGGTTTCATGCTCTTAATTCTTATCATGAACCATTTTCTAAGCCTTTAAAAGGATGGTCTCTGAATAAAATTTAAGTTCCTTTTCAATCATAAATTTTTATGCACTAATCTAAACACTTCTTGAACCTGAATTGTCATAATCAGTACCTTCCATCATTTTCCAACTCCATTTCAGCTACTTGTTATACGTGGGTATCATTGATATTTCCCTCTCTCAAAACACTCATTTAGCCATGGGTTTGAAGCTCCATACAACTTCACTTCTCATTATTTTCATCACGCTATAAACAAAAAAACTGATACATATGACGCTGATGGACACAATTATTTGAGCTTCTGTCCTTCAATTTATTAATCAATTGGACGTGGTTTCTGTTGGGTTCCTAACTAGAAAGAATTTATAATAAGAAGAATACATTTTATTAGGATTCCTAAATTAGGAAGATTTATAATAAAATATTAGTAGTCTATTTAGGGATTCCTAAATTAGAAGAATTTATAATTAGGAAGTATTTATTTTAGATTCCTAGATTAGGAAGTCTTATCTATAAGACTAAATTATAATTTCCTATTCTATGTAATAAGCAAGTCCTATTTAAAGGACATATGCAATAAAAATAAAATAAGCAGAATTTATCTTAAAGAATTGTAGAGGTTTGGAGTTCTCTTTTAACAAGGTCCAAGGTTTAAAGCTCCCTTTAATGAGCTTAAGGTATTAACTCCCTCTAACAAGTTGAATCTGTATTGCAAAATAGGTCGCACTAAAAATAAGAACAAGGGAACCAATCCCTTATTCCAACAAGACTTAATTGAAAATCGTCCACTAACCCGATCCTGGTCTAGGGAATATAATAGTTTCAAAACCTCACTGGAATTATTCAAAGTAGAGGTCTGGTCCAATATGCAAAGGCAAGCCAAGGGCATCCAAGGTAGCTCAATTTTAACCAGACGCTCCCACTTAACTGGGTGCTCACTTTATTAAAAAAAAAAATCATCTTCCCTTAAGGATGGATAATCCAATATTGTTGTAAGCTTAATATCAAGTATAGCAATCAGAAGTCCTTCAAAATACTTGGGTAATAAAGAAAGTAGATCACTTGCCCACCACCTAAGTAACAACAATCACTCAGTTTCAAATATTGTTTGCTATATGAGTTCCAATTTACACACAGCTTCATGGCTTACATATAGTGCTGAATCAACCATGGCGCCACAATAATAATATTCAGGAAAGAAGCATCAAGTATTAAAATAAAACTATTAAACAAGAAATAATTATCACATGCATGAAACTTCTTGGAGCTTCTGATAGCCAGACGAAAAATCTGAGCTATTTTCTCACTCAACGTGATTTCATGTTTTTTTTTCCTGATAATTGAAAAATGCAGCAGTTAATGGATGCAGAAACTTAGTGTAGCATACCTTTCGGAAAATTGGATATTCAGCCTTGTATCGAGTACAAGCAAACTGTTCCACATCTTCACTAGTCCCAGGCTCTTGTCTTAAAAATTGGTTGCAAGGAAATGCCAAGATTTCAAGACCTAATATTGCAGCCACAAATCCAAGGGAACTGTAAATGAAACCATTTAAGTTGAAAAAACTTTTAAAAAAAAAGCCATGGCACGACATATTTTCAAAGTTAATTAATCATTAACTGCACCAAGTCAGGGTCCTAGAATGAAAAAACCTTCAACATTTTGTGTAAAAATGTTGGCTCTCAAAACTCTAACTTGCACTCTTGTAGTTGGAAATTCAAAACTACATTAGTTGCACAGGAAGTGATTACTTAAAATTGCATATCAAAGGTAAATGTGTGGTCGACAGACAAACGATGCTAAGTTCAAGAATTTCTTGTTTTCCAGACAAAGACACCTTTATGCACCAGCACCTTATTAATCCCCGTGTACTCATCGATTCCTCAAATCAGCTTAAGTAAGTTATCAGAAGCTATTCAGAGATTATTGCCTAGAAAAATATCTGTATGAGATCTATTTAATCATGTCATATGCTTAATTTATAATACTTTCTTCTACTAGCTTAACCATCAAACTCAGTGGTCTCTATCATAAGTTGAAACAAATTAAGCGAATTCGAAAAAAATTAAGCGCACATCCAGAGACACAAAAAGAAGAGGATAAAGAAATAACAAACCTTGGTCCATATACTTGTTATAAAGATCAGTCAACTGGGTGTAATTTGCATCTGTAAATCCACTGTTCGAGAGAACCCAAAACTCAAAATTGTTAAATTCCGAAATAATAATCTTTAAAAAAAAGGTAGAAAAGAAAGTGAGCAAAAAAGAAAAACCATTTCGAAGCCACGTTAACGAAAAGTAGAACCTTCCCTTTGTAGAGGCTAAGGTCGACGTCCTGGCCGCGGGCATCCTGATCCCACACCATAACCCATCAAATATAAATTACAAAGGTTCGAAATTGAAATAGAAGAAAGAAAAAGAAGAATACCTTGACAGAGAATTCATGGATTGATTTCTCAGGAACAGATACAGCACCCCCCCATTTACTGGAACTGCGTAGAAACCTTGACTTAATCTCTTCCTTTTCCTTCTTACTCTGTCAAAAAAAGTTAACATATATCGTCAATATCTGCTGGAGCCATATTTCCCAAGGTTTTGTTTCCCATTTGCTATTGCCCATCATTTGATTGAATAAGCTATAAATAGTAACCTTTCAACAGATAAGTCTCTGTTAAAATGCAGAGGGCTCTGCCCTTTCTCTCAGTATATCTAATAACTTAATTTCTCTCTTCGTTCCTTTTTTTTTCAAACTATTATCATATAATATGATCTTCAAATATATGTATATTAATAACAGGATCATTGTTGCTTTTTAAGCAACTAATGGAGCGTTTATACAATAATTATTAAAAGCATAAAATTAATTGTTTAGTTAAACTGAAGGTACAAAATTAGTCTATACTAGAAAACTACACCACCCTAGAAAATTATTTACTAGAAATTTTTTAATTGAATTATTTACCAGAAAGTAAGAAAATTGCAAGTTCACAGAAAATTGTATTTTAAATTATTTAGCTTCACAAACTTTTGGGGGATTTTTTTTTTGTTCCTTCCAGAGTATTAGTTTTATGTCTAGTTCAATTATTATTTTTAATTTAGGAAATTATTTGCTAACTAATTTTTAAATAAATTCTTTCATGCATATAGTTTATATTGATTTAAATAATTTTACAATTAATAAAGTTATGTAATCTCCATTCAACAAGAAACCTTCTAGTCCCAGTTTCTTCTTAGGGATGAGCATTCCAGCTATAAGCATTGTTGAATAACTGTAAAGATATTTGAGAAACTAGGTAGCAGGTACTGGCTATATGCATGTGCATATTAATATCAAGCCAACCCAACAAGTTCAGAAATGAAAATGACATTATAATTTAAGAAAATAAAAAAGGGCGAGTGATGAACACACACAAACATAAATGGAAAACTAGTTTTTCACATTGTATAGGAATTTTGACAGCAATGTTCACTGAAGAAAAAAGAAAAGAATGAAGTGTTCAAAGAGGCAGCTGGAACCCTTTTGGAAGTGAGATCTTAGAAATGAATTTATCAAAGCCGAACAACACAAATAAATATTTGGCATTTCACGGGCAACCAAACAAACGGGGTTATTACCTTAAAAGAGACTAAGTACTTCTTGGGAATCGAACTCCAACTATAATAACATAACCAATGTATAAGAGGAGAAGTTTACTTTAAAAATTAGTTTCAAATGCAAGTGAAAATATAAATGGTTGTCTGCTCTTGCTTAACAGCCATTCATCATTAATCAGCTGATAAAATAATATAGCTGAATGCCTCTCATTCTGAATTCTAATCCAGCTGGGCCATGGAAATTCAACTATAGACCAAAAAGGAACCAACTGTTTACAGCAAAAGGGAGGCAAGCCGGCAAGGCAACTGTATAAAGCTACAAAGTCACTAACAAGTGGCCCGACGAAAATTTTGATAGAATTCCTAAGAGGCCCTCCCAACAAATAAATGCTAAGATGGAAGAAAAATAAAAATTGTTACATGACAGTCTAGAATTCGGTTACAGCTCTCCCAATCTCAATGATGACTGTCTCAAAGGCCTCTGCATTTGGCAGAGTTGATAAAATACATATATACAACCAATGAAGCACGTCAAACATTCTGGTCTTCTGAATCTAATCCTCACCCGATGATCCTTTCTGTGCAAAGCATTGATCACTGAGCAATGACCACCCAGACAGACTCGCTTGTCAAGTTTCAACAAGCCAGATAAAAAATAGATCCTAAAAAATATAAACCAGTGTGGTATTAAGATATAACTCAGCAAGAGAATATTGAGAATATTTTGCGACTCTTCAAAATGTCTCCCAGGAAAGAAATGAACAAAAGCAAATAACAGTAGCAACTCACCCATCCCAGCTGTGCAGTAATAGTTGTTCATCTTGGCCGCCAAATGCTTAGAGCTGAGACACAAGAAAGATATATGAGATGCAAAATTAACCAGTTCGAGCAAGGTGCACTGCCCAATCATTGTATGTCTAATGACCTTGGAACAATGATGGAAACATAAATCAAATATCCACAATAAAAAATAACAAATAAAAAACTGTCAAAGAAGGACCAGAAAGGAAAAAAAGTTCAATTGTAAAATAACACACCTCTATTAGATACTGGAATTGCACTCTCAGGAGGTGGTCTGAAAGGCACGAAGTCCCTGTGATGCATCTCCCTGGGAGGATATGACCACCCTTGATGAGGTACTCTAGTATGCTCTCTTGGGGGACCACCATAAGGACAAGGTGGGTAAGAAGCTCTGCCTTTATCAGGATATCTTGGACCTAGGATGATGCAGATGACAATGACATCAAGATGCAGAATAACCTCCAGAGGGCATAACAAAACCTTGCAGACATTCACCTAAAATATAACCTTACCAGAAAAGGGAGGTGCCGGATATCTCCAGCTTTCACTAAACTCGTAAGGGGCTGGTCTCATTCTCTCATGGTCATTGTAAAAGTTTCCACCATCAGCATTATGTGATGAGTGGAACCTGTGGTCATAAGGAGGGGGGGCCTCTCTCCGAGATTTCACATGCTGGCCTGTCTGAACATAAGAGAATTGATTTGGAGGAGGTCGGTGTGGTGGCATTGGAGGATAAGCTTTATGATGGAAGTTGGCTTCCACATGCGCTGGATGTACAGGGTAACTACTGAAAGAGCTTGCAGAGTCACAAAGTTGCATCTGCCTCTGATCCCTACATTCAGTAGCATGACAATGTCCATTGGACATTGATGGGTTGATTCTTGATGCTGCTGACTGCTGAGCCACAGATTCTCTGAAGCCGTCTTGCATTTTCTGCAAATCTAGCTGAGTCAGAAAAAAGAAGAGTGATATGTCCCAACCCAGGACAAAATGATGAAGAGATAACTGAATCAAGTATGAGGACGTACTTGTGAATTTGTATAAAGCTTTGAATCGACACCATTAACATAGGGATCAGGCATCCCACAAGAAGAGGGGCCAGCAGCAGGAGGTGGAGATGGTGGTGGTGGCAGCGGAGGCGGAGGCGATGTCGGCAATGGCGGTGATGATGGTGGCACATCCTGAGGCAGAGGAGGGGCAAAGGGAAGTGGAAAATGATGTAATTGATCATGCAAATTCTGTACAGCATTCTCCACAGATATGCCACCAGTAGAACTCGCTTCAACTTCACAAGGAGCCACGTCCTCCATTTCAAGCTCACCATCAACGTCCTCCAAGATGCGTGTATGCTTTTCTGCTGCAGGGATACAATCCCGTTCTTCAGGAGTTTCAGAATTATGTTCAGGAGTGACGGCCTCAAAACTCTCTCCATCAGAATCACTTCCTTCATCTTCATCTTTAAGCATGCGGGGCATACAAAATCCTGGAAGCTGAAAACTTGAATTGCTGATGCAATAAGAAATAACTTAGTATATACTTTACAACTTGTTCAATTATTATATAGGCAACTATTACAATGAATGCAAACCTGCCATATTCGTCAACAAGCATACCCTCCATGTCTCTAACAGGATCATCTAAAGCCCTTTCTGTTCTTGCTGAACGGCGAGTATAAGCACCAGCAGAAGATGAAGCACCTAGAGAATCAAGTTCCCGCATATGGTGGCGAATAACAGATTCTGGAAGAATCCTTCTTTCCAGCCAAAGCCTCAAAACCTATAAAAGATAAACAAAGATGTGAGACATCAACCAACACAGAAAATCAATAGCACAATCCAAATTCATGAAAAAATTCCAAGGTTTGCCTTTAAACACTGCCTCCGATTTTCCTGTGCAAAACTTCCAGGAGGAGCAGCAGCTGAAAGGAGACGTGGCAACACTGCTTGAATAGCTGAAGGGTACATACCACCCATATCACCTGGAATTCAAGCCCAACATAAACATCACATTCGACATGTACACAACAATTTAATAACACCAGAACAAAAATTTTACCTTTCAAACCTCGAGAACACTGAGTGATGGAATCCACAAGGAAGAATAAATCCACCCTTCTGTGCAAACTTGACTCACTTTCCAAATTACGGGCCAAAATCTCCACCACCTAAGTTTGGAAGAAATTTTGTCAGAAGAAAATCTTAGCACATATATATTTCCAGTGCAATTAAATCATGTTAAAAGATGAAGCAACTATCCTTCACACACTCTTGTTTCCATTCAAATAAAAATTAATTTTTTTAATTTCTGATTCTCACTTGAACTACACATACACTATAACAAAGGAACTAACTACACAAACAGTACAATTGCACAAACAAGACTAAGAAAAAAAAAAGCTAACTTATTCAGTCTTATCATTACATTTGACACAACACAAATTAACAAGTAGAGAAGTACTGATACATTTTAAACCAAAATAAAATACCGGCTAGGAAAAGAGAGGCAATGTACTCAAATGCAGGATTCTTAAAATAAGATCCAGAAATCTAGCATTTGATGAGCTACAAAATCAGACATCCTTCTCAAAACTGTTCCCCCTAACCCAACCTATCAGGCACCCCATGATACTGATTCAAGCATAACATGCTTCATATGATACTCTACATATAAGAAGGTACATAGCAAAACCTATAAATTGGGCAATTTACCCTTACTTTTTCCAACTGTGCCTGCTTTTGTCTACCCAGTGGATAATAGCTGTTAGAATTGTACAATTTGATTCAATTATTCACCTGATAGATTTGAATTTAAAGACTGAAAATAGAAATACAACCAAATTAGTGGAGAACCAACTGAATCAATCTGAATCACGTGGCTTGGCCTATTTTTTCCTTAGAAAACCAATGGGTTTAAAATTCAATATTTAATCTTCATCCTATGGCACATAAGACACACCACCAAAAAGTAAAATTAGAAAAAAAAAACACATACCTAAACCAGTGAAGAGAACAAGATGTATCATTCTTCAATTTCTACTCCTATTCCAGTATTCCCACAATACACCAGTGTTCTTCCAATCTTGACAACAATGAAAGAGTCAAAAAGGTACTCCCTCGCACTGGCTTTCTTTTGCTCTCCATTCCCCCAACTCTTTTTGTATTTGATCTCCTTTCATTGTTGTTATTATTTAGTATAGTTTGTACAACAATAACTCGTCTCTAATAACTAACATAGAGTGATATTTTATTTTCAATGGACCCACCAATATCCTTCAACATTATTTCATTTTTTAAACCATGTTTGTTCACAAGAATTTTTATTATTTTTATTTGATTTTGAGAATTCGCTGAATCTCACATTTCGGTTTGATTCTCAATTCACAAAATTGGGATGTCCATTCTCAGCTTTAACCTCAGCTTAAAAACTACGAAATTGATTAATGACCTTCTAACCAGTTTAACATCCCTTTTCATGCCAATAATGTTATAACATGCATATTCGCTTTTAAATAATGTTTGGTTGATGCAAATAGAATAGATTACCCAGGAATATGGAATAAGTTCCCCAAGAAAATCAAATTCTCAAGTGACTTAGAATGTAAAAAGCAATATTATTGCATTTGGTTAGCAGTTCGAAATGATATGGTAACAAGATCATACAGCCTAACAAAAAAAAATCAATATTAATCCTATCTTAACATGACTAGATAACAAAGAAAAGGTAAAACAACATATACAAGCAGCAACCAGTATGAGCATACCTTAGTAGACACACCAAACTTCGCACAGTCAATGGCTATGCGGGTTGCTCGACCAATGCTCTCTTTCGTCCTGGTCAATGAACCAAGTGTTCCCTCAAAAGATGATAGGGCACCGTGTGCTTCTGCATAGCTACTCCATTTGCCAGAAGATTTTGAGCGTTGCTGCAACAGTGATTCAATTTTTTCTTCATCAACTGATGTGTATGCAATTATCTTCTGGCGTGAATGATTGGAAGTAGAACACCCACTACTTTGAACAAAATTAGCACTTTCTGAGGTAGATACATGGCATATTGAGGTAGCGGGTGGAGATGTTTGTGCAGGAGATTCTGTTCCATCAGCTGGAACTGGACTTGACTGGGCTACCGAGGCATCCTTTTTACCCAAATAACCATCAGAAATAAAAGCATAACTAGCTTCCTTTTGTCTTTTCTCACATTTGACAACTTTTGCCTCACACCTATGACAAAAATTCAGAAAAATAAGAAAATATTAAATAATGAAGAGATAAAAAAAAACCACAGAAAAATCATAATGGTTAATCCTCCATATCAAAAAGGCTGTCCCCAAATAATTTAAGATTCTGGAGGAGATTTATGTTAACTATGACAATAGGTGACTTGGGAGAACTGCTCTTATGCCTTAATTTAGGATTTAGTACTCTCATGGAATTGAGAAAACAAAACAATATAAATTCTTGTTGAAAAGCCATTTGCATAGCCAACAAACTAAGCTGTCACAAAGCAAAATAAATTGATACTTACATGCCATTGGCTCGGTTGTCATCAATTGGGGACCTCAATGACTCGCTATTCTCACAGCCAGTACCCTCAGCACTAAACTGAAGTACATTTGAACCATTTTGAGATGTAACTTTAACAGTTTCATCACCTTGTGATATAAGACTTGGAATCATTTGAGAACTCTCTCCAGTATCAATGCCTTGGTTAAGATTTTCAAATCCAATGTCTCTTAACTCGATTCCTTCAGAATTACCTCCATCCTTCAGATGTAACAACTGATCCAATGAGCCCTGATTGGACTGTGGACTGGCCTGTCTTCTGTCAAAATTCTGTGTCAAATCCTTCATACTTTCTTGAACATAAGTACAAAAGGTGTTACACCCAGAACATGATACATCTTTATAATGCTCTTGGCCATTGGAATTGTCAACTGGTTGATTGGAAATGTCTGCTTCTAATGGTGATTTGACAGATTCCTCTAAGACTCTGTTAGAGCTGGGACACAATGCAGAGGATTTAAACCCAAGAGACTCTTCACTCCACTCTCCTGAACCATCACTTGCTTTCTTTTCAATGACAGTGTCAGAGGAGCTTCTCATTGAAGTAGTTTTCATGGTTGCAGTCTCTGCACATATCTGGCCTTCTTCAGCCGCATTTGCTGACATGGCTTCTAGAGCGCGATGAAGACGTTTGGATGGAGGCAAAGCAGCTTCACCATCTGCTGAGCAGCAAAAAGACTGTATTTCCTTAACTGTAGAAAGCTGGGACATGCTTGCTGGAACTTTAACACAGATGTTTTGAGGTGATGCACTATCTAAAACTCCCTTTGCAGAAATTAAGCCTTTATCAGCAGAACAATCATCATTAGAATTGGTGGGTGGGCCAATCTGCTCATTCATAGTGACTGCAACATCATTGGTTTTTTCTTCAACTTGACATAAGCCATTGTGTAGCTCAGAATGAATAAATGCAACTTCATTAGTGATTTTTTCCTCAGCTTGAGAAAAGCACCTGTGTTCCTCCTCCAAAGATGATAATTTGCCCATTCTCACTCTAGCACGTTTAACTAGTGGCAAGTGCTCATCTCCACCTTCTTTATTATGCCTTTCATTCAGGTTTTCACAAGCACATAGTGAACTTTGGCTACTATTATACGCTCCAGCATCTAAATCTGCCTCTGTTTCCAACCTGGCAATCGGCTCAGCTGCTTCACTAGTTGTACGCTTTCTATTTGGTTTCCTTTTTTTCTTTATAACCACAGCCCTTATTTGAAAATCGAGCACTTTGCTCAATTCTACATCTCCCTCTAAACACTCGACTGTTTCAGAGTGCTCATGTTTACAATCACTATCAATAGTACTTCCTTCATTCTGGCTCAAAGAATCAGAGGTAACTGTTACAATATCAGAACCATTGTCTTCAAAGCTTCCACTTGAAATAAGAGCAGATGAATCCACATCATCACATTCAGAGGCATATGGTGATTTCCTGATTCGCTTGTTCCTTCGTGAAGATCTGTCCAGGATTACTTCATTAGCATCCCCAACACTCTTGTTACTATAATTAGATGGCACCATAAAATTCTGGAATCTATTGGATTCCAACTGTGAAAAGCTTCTCGATCTTTCAACTGATGAGTCCTTCTCATTGGCGCGTTTCCTAGACCGTAAACCTCCAGATCTTTTTCGAGAAGTATATGTAGTTATAACAGGTTTTGCTGTAACTGCCACTGTATCAGTAGGTTGCTCCAATAAGGCCTCTTTATCGTGCAAAGGACCACTTATTGCCACGTCCGGAGCAACAGGCACACTGTTTCCAAGACTAGGATCATTTCTACCTGAAACAGTTGCTTCAGAAGTTTCTGTCCCAACCTTCAACTCAAAGTGAGCTGATGACTCCATCGAATTCCCACCATTTTCCAGAGTAACTTCTTCACCAGAATTGAGATCAATGTCGGCTGGTTTCTTTAACTTCTCATAACTGTCAATGATCTCCTGTACAGCACGAACAAAATCTGCACCTTTCCCTTGACGTTTGATCAAAAGGGATTGTTTCTTCTCTTCAGTAAATGCTTCAACATCGGCAGGATTGCAGAAGGCTCTGCATAACAAAGCAAATTGAGTCCAAACATTCTGTCTAGCACATAGGTATGTTCGCAACTGCACATTCAAGCTTTAAATTGAATACATGATTAAGAAAGAAAGTATAATGTCTCTGGCATCTGACAGGTATTATAATATAAAATATAGAATCCTATTTCTGGCCTCTCCTTCCAAGAAAACATAAAGAGATGTCAGGTACCATAGTTAAATAAACACCTTCTAGGTAATAAATATTCTCCCATGATCATGCTATTTTGTCCACTGTGTTTCATCATCTAAATGAATTACTCCTGCAAATTGCAATGAACATTATAACAAAACAAGTTGTGTAAAAAAGAAATGAGATGCAGTTGGCAAGCAGATGTATCATTTGAAACACAAACAAAGCAACAAGCTTAAGAAAGAAAATAGACATCTGGATAAGAATTAGAATATCCGAAACTATTACAATCTCCTAAATAGTCCAAGTAAGTTGGAAACCGAACAACAATATCAACACTTTGATGATAACTGAGGGTTTGCAATGTGTTCTAGGGATATGTTCCAATTAACCACCAGAATACTTTGATTGTGAAATTCTATAACAGTAAAACATTTAATTTGAAATTCTATAACCCATAAATATTTAGAACTGCTTCCAAGAAGCAAGGCAAGGATGAGAATACTAAGATAAATGTGCAGAAATAGGAAAAACAAAGTCAAGAGATGAGTATTCACAGAATATAAGTGTCATCTACTAAAGGATGGCGTAAAAGGCAATTGAGATGTTTTGGTCATGCTCCACATATTTTGGCGCATGTAGCCACAAAGGATGAAACACATTCAAATTATAGAATGAACTAAAAGGTTAACCAAAGATGACAATGGCCTGTGGTATAAATAAGTCAGCTAAGAATTTAACATCTCTGAATATTTTTGGAAGTATAGCCTTAAGAAAATTCAGATACAACGGAAGAATACGACCCACATTGCTGACCTCAACTAAAATGAGATTGGCAGAGTTGAATTGGGTTGAGTGATTTTTATTCAATTAGAAGTAGTTCACTATCTTAAACTCAAAACTAAAGCAAAAGGAATTTTAGTAGTTTCTTGAAAGAAGGGAGGAAAAGAGAAGTATAGAGAGAGAGAGAGAAAGAGAGAATTAACGCCCATAAACACTATATGTTTCCTTTTTGTCCACTAAGAGAGAACAATACTCAAAAAAGGTTCCCCTTGAAGACGTCAGCTTTAACCACTAATAGAACACTTGTTTGAGAACAAGCCTTAAGAACTTTCCAAAAATAATTTTTTTTTCAGAAATGCTTGAAAGTGTGTTCAATTTCCAAAAATAGGAAATTGTTTCCTTCGAAAATCAGATTGTCCATTTTTCAAACATTAAAATAAGATTTGAGGAAACACAAAATTTCATCAATTGGGAGCTATTTTTCAAGTTCAGTGTGTAAAGAAACTTTCTGGACTTCATGAACATATGTATAGAAAGGTAGGATCATCTATATTTTTAAGCAAATGAACCTTGAGATTTTATGTGGAAAACAACGGTATTTGTTTATTGAAACCTAAAATTGCTCAACTTGGAGGACACCATCAGACCCCCACAGCAGTCCTATTGTTGATTGTTGAGCCAATGAATAGAACTTAAGTGGATAGAGTTACTCAAAAAAGCTAGCCACAATATCATTCAAATACAGTCATGAATAAATAGATAAAAAGATGATTAAATAAATAAATAAATAAATAGAACAACAGCCGAACTTGCCAACAAAGCTAAGGAATCTATTTCTTCAGTTTGGGCATGTTAATACACTTTCTGTAATGAAGATATATACTGGAAATATCTAAACTTTTTTGTTCAGCCATATGAATTTTGTGACTGAATGTAGAAAAATAAGCTATTTCCTTGATGCCAAAAAGTGCTAGCCTTTGTCACCCGACCTTAAAGAAAGAACCCTTAGTGTCACTAAATGACAAAAGATCTATCGTTGACCTACTGAACAAACTTTTACATCAAGTTACTTCAAGCAACTAGCAAGAGTCTCATTAAAATATATAAATATAAATACATGAATAGGGCAAAAGATGAACTTACCCAAGAATGCTTCCATTTAAAAACAAATGTTCCATAATCATCATATCATGAACAAAGGGGAAAAAGATCTTCTAGATACACGTCTATATAGTTACTTAGAACTGTTGGCAGGCAAAACAATATCAACCAAATTAATTAAACCAAGACCCAGATAAATAGTCATCATTCTACACTGTGAAATTCATTTTCTACCACTTCACCGTTACATTAATCACTCCCTTCTTTTAATTAACCACTAACGCTTGATTAGAACAATAAAAATGGGAACCCAAGATCTAAATTATTGCCATTAACTTTCAATACTTTACCACCACTCTTCTCAATAACCACCTTTTTTTTTAACCATGCTTCTCAATAACCACCTTATCTATAACAAAATGATGTTTATATCTCCTTCAATTTCAAACAAGCAAACAATGGAATTTAGGGCAAAGTACAAACTAACAACTAACCTACGGGTTCGTCAGCAACAAGAAACTTATGAATAGAAAAATTCAGAAATCGCTATATTGTCAAAAGAAAAATATTGAAGAAAATAAAAACACTCACATTTGCTGGGTTCCAAAAAAGTAGACGAGTACTTTCCTCCAATCAGCTGAATAACCCCACTTCTCTGGCTCACTTACCTGGCATCAACAATCAAATTTATAAGCTCAATGGACAACTATTATTAGTTGAAAAGTAATGCACGCATAGTATAGGACCAGCAAAAAGGAATGCAAGCGACGAGTGATACTAGAAGCCCTAGTTTAGTTTAGAATAAGGACACAAATTTCATATAAGTGAGGACTATTGTTGCATTTGGTTTAACATAAGATCCGATTTTGCCACAAAAATCTAAAATTGGCTTTCACAACAAAATGATTGTATTATTGTCATGACATTAAACTCACTAAGAGGGCTTGCAAAAAAGGATAATTTAAAGAAAAGTTTGTACATGTACATGACAAGTTCCTGTTACTAAGGTGATTGCAATTGCACTAATTAACAGCAATAAAGAAAAAAAAATTGATTCCCGATTGAAAACAAATTAAACCTTCAATTGGGATTCCACAACACCCACAAGACTTCTAAGCCCAAACTTGGGTAATATACTAGCAAGTAACTAAAAGCCTAACTAAATCAATATGGTTAAAAAGAAAAAAAATTAGCATCAATCTTTTAAAATGATCTACTCTGCATAAAGATACAGCCGCATATATAAATATATATGTCTAGGGAATACCGTGGCAGGCCAAGCAGGAAAGCCTTTGACTTTGGCAAGAACGAGATCGCCCACCTTCCATTGGCGGCGGGCAGCAGCTGCGGCAGCAGCTTTACTGGAGCCCCTTCTGCGACTCGGCGCCATCCAAGAATCGCCGATGCTTCGATCAAATTCTAGCACGCAATTCGAACCAAACCGAAGATAGCAATCCACCGATACCCCCAAAATCGTCCACAGAAAGGAGCAGCAAGGCACTGTCTAGGGTTTTCAAGGCACGATGAGGGTAAACAATTAGCAGGCATTGAAACGCCCAAACCAGACAGAGAAGTAAGTACTGAGCCTGCAGAAACCCTAATTCCTCAAAAGTGATATGAGAAGAGGAAAGAGTTCGAAGAGTCCAATTGGTAGTTTTGTGGGGGAGAGAGAGAGAGAGAGAATGAGAGATGATTTGGTGACGAGGAGGCTAAAGTACGCCATGGGGGCGTATGATAAAATTTGTAGCGGGGACTATGGTAACATGCACTGGGTACGGAAAGATGATGTGGGGAGTGTTTCGCAGTTACACGTGACCGACCAACCGCAGAAATCAAAGCCCATGTTTTCCAAACCCAACAATTATATTAACTTTGGGCCTTTCGCTGTCGCTACAATTTCACCATTTCCAGCACGGACCTAAATTGCCTCACCTCTCTTTATATAACAAGAGGAAATTAGGGGGGTTTTTTTTAATTTATTACTTTATAATTTTTTTTATTTATATTTTCTTCAAATTTTTTTCAATTTTATGGTTTTTTGTTTCACTATTGATCTTTTTTTCCTATTTGTACTCTCTTTGTTTGTTTCTTTGGTTTTATCTTTTCTTTCATTTTTTTTTCTTTCCAAACACGATTTTACGAATATTCAAGGTATATAAAAAGCACGATTAAGGGGAGTTGAATATCAAAATTTGACTACATATTTGCTTTCTAAATGTTTCATATATTTTGTTTTTATTCTTTGTACTCCAGCATTAATGTATAGAAGCTTTTTTGTTCTTCACTTCAAAGAAAATGTTTTTCTTTCATAATTTTTTTTCTATTTTCCTGTTCAATTTGTATTTCCTATTATTTGTTTATGAATAAAGAGTAGTATTTTTGAAATTTATTTTTTTCATTTAATTGATTTGTGTTTGTATTGTTTGTAATATACAAGTAATATAGATTATTCACAATATTCACAAGACATATACACTATCCTTATATGACATATTAACACTAAAATACAAAATATATATATAATACGTTAGAGACGTAGCTAAGTGTATATGGAGGGACCCTAGCCCCTCCCATTTTTTTTAAATTTTATCTACTTATATATATATATATATATATATTATATAAAATTTTAAAATATGATCTTTCTATTTAATAAACTTTATATATAAACTTGGAGAAATCTAAAATCTTAACTCAAATATATATTTTTTTTATCTAAAACTAAATATATATTAGCCCAAAATTAAATTTTTATTTCATAAAAAAAAATAAAAATTACGAGATAAATTTATTTTTCTTAATTGTTTTAGTGTGCTATTACCATATCCTGTATCTTTGACGGTAATTGCATTATGTGAATTTATTTTTTTTTATAATTATTTAAAATTTTTTTCTTTAGTTCTTAATCACTTAAACGAAAATACTGTTATATAATTTTTTTTTAAAATTAGGGTGAAATACTATTATATATAATTTTTTTAAAAATTAGAGTTTATGATTAATTATATATTAATTTTATTTTTTTAATTTAATTATTGATAAGAGATATAAAATTTTAATATATATTTAGTTAAAGCTATTAAATCAAAAAATTATGTTTATTATTGTTTTATAAATTATAATTACTCATTATTAATTGTTTATCTATTATTAGTGATTCTTTTAAAAACATTTAAAGTAAAATTAACTCATTATTAATTATTTACTAATTATTATTAGTGATTATTTATCAATTATTATTATTAGCAATGCATATTAACAATGGCGAAATCAAAAATTCATCAAGGGGGCAAATTTTTTATAAAAGAAAATTTAAATAAGTTCACAATAAAATATAATAGTTAATATTATAATAGTTTAATAATTAATTTATACTATAATAAATTAACTACTCCTACGAGATGATAATTGTATCATACAAGTTTGTATTTTTTGAAAATGTTGTAAAATATATTCATTTTTAATTTTTATAAAAATATCTCTCTCTACATAGCACACCAAACAGTTGGTCAGAAAATCATCTCTCATATTATTACGCAAATCCGTCATTATAATATTCATTGGTAAAAAAGCTCTCTCGACAATAACAATTGCAACATGTAAGACTAAAGCTAACTTTAGTCTAACTTGATAAGCAAATATACCATAAAAAAAAAACATAATGTCATAACATGTCTTAACTATTTTCTGAGCAAAAGCTCCAATGTCATCAAGGCAAAAAAAAGTTGTATTTCTTCTTACATCAAAAATGTAGGTATAAAGTTGATCTTCAAGTATCATCCGATCGATGATGGAGAAATCATATAGATATGGTTCAGCAAGATGAAAGTGATTTGAAAAGCTGAAAGTTTGATAATGAGTTTTTAGAAAAAAGATAAGTAATGCATAAAAGCAATTCGGTACTTGATTCCGTAAAGCGATTTTTTATTTATTGATTAATGAAATCAATAGCCTAGAATTGAATGAAAGAAAATTATGTCATAGATAATAAATATTTAAATTTATTATTATGAAAAAAATAGTATCTGACAAAATATTTTTACTCGCAACTGATGATAATAAGTAATAGGAGTACTAGTACGCTTAGAATATAGATAACTTGCATTATTTTTCATATTAGGTACTGTGATATCATGATCTGTATAAAAATCATTAATAACTTCCAATAATTTATCTCATTCATTCTCCATTAAGTTTTGCAATTTTTATTTAATAGTTTCAAGTAAATGAATTGCATTACCAATATTTTAATCATTTCTTTGTAAAGGTTGAGATAGATCATTTGACATTCCTAAAAGTTTTTTCATTAAGAAAGCAATAAAAATAAATTCATAACTTTTCATTTTATCAATCAAGCCCACAATTGCCCCTCGATTTTTTTTTATCAAAATCATCCTCATAAATGCTCTTCCTGACCTCTTACATAGGCGACAACATAGAAAGAAGACGCACAGTTATTTTATAATGAGAATCCCAATGCGTATCACCATATCGAGCTAAAATTTTTTCTTGATGTAAACCTCTTATAATTTGAATATCACCACTTTTCAAGTATTGAACTACTTCATTATGTTGTTTTTTACAGAGAGAATATCTCTTTTAGCATGAAACTCTAACAATATTCTCAATCATTGCAACATAATTTAAAAAATTGCTCAAAAATATATTATTCCTTGTTATTACAACAAACACTAATTGGAGCTGATGGGCAAAGCAATGAATGTATTACTACTTATTGATAACCCATGTTTCACTAAGAAATCATGTTTCACTAAGAAATCATGTTTCACTAAGAAATCATTAAGTGCACTTTTCAAAGACGAAACGGATGTATTACTCACATGTACTATAATTAATCGATATACCACTTGTCCAAATTTATTAACATATCTGAATAGCATAGTTATTTGCTCATTCACTAAATTATCTTGAGCCTCGCCAATTAATAAAGAGTAGAAGTTATCCCTAAGATCACCAATAATTGCTAATGTCGTCTCTAAAGCACAAACACTCACTATTTGCTTTTAGATTATTGGAGAAATGAGTTAGTTATTTTCAGGAGTATTTGAGTTAACTACATTCCCAACATTAATATTACACTCATTGTAGCAACTAAGAAGCAAAAGAAAATTATCCCAATGAATTTAATTTACTGACTAAATATATCCTTGAAAAGATAACCCTTGTACTAGAAGAAAATGAATGCAATCAACAATAGTGGTCAAATGAGTATGGTAAGAAACCTCAAACTATTGACTATGAGAAGATAAAATATAAGATACAAGTTGTCTCTGATTTTTGAAACCTATATATTACATTTTAGCATTATTGTGTGGACTACTTGGATTGTCAACATGTTCATTAAACTTGTCTGACTTTTTTTCCAATTGGGAAATTCAATTTTTGTAAAAATATTATCACCCTTTTTAACTCCTATATTTAAGCTAAAAAGATAACACCATAAATAAAATATCGCACCTTTAAAAATATTATATTTCAACCTTTCATATTTAAAAAATCAATGATTCTTAAAACTCCACTTAATTCTTGAAGAATCTATTTGTGAAAAATTATGGTCATATAGTTGACAAAGTCATTTAGCTAAATATTGTCGCATAACATCATCTCTAATCCCAAAATTAAATTCAATAATTGGTTTACGTAATCCATGGTCGTTAACAATATCATCAAAATTAAACTTCTGACACCCTTGACTACTTGATGTTTGAATTGATCTCGAAATATTTGAGGATTCACCACTTTCATTTCACACTCTCTTAGTCTTAATCAATAATTTATTCATATATGTTTTAATTATCAATTTAATCATAAAAACACATTTCAACCATTCAAATAAACTATGATACTTAATTTTAATAAACACAATTTAACAAGTAAATCATACTCTATATTTCTAGAAAAAATCATAGTTTAAAAAAATAATAATAATAACACAAATCAATTATTCATTATCTTAAAATCAAATTAAACACAAATCAACAATTATTAAATCATCTATTAAATTTAATTTCTAAAAAAATCAAACAACATTATTTATTTTTTAATTTGAACATATCAAATTTAGCCTAGCATAATCACACAAATAAATCAAACTAAATAAACAATCAAATTAAAATTAAAATTAAAAAATTATTAAATCATCTATTGAACATAATTTCTAAAAAACCAAATAACATTATTAAAATTTAAATATACTCAATTTTGCTTAACCTAATTACACAAGTAAATCAAACTAAATAAACAATCAAATTAAAAACATAAATCATATCAACAATTATTAAATCAACTATTAAACTTATTTTCCAAAAAATCAAACAACATACTTTAGTTTTTTTAAAATCCTCTATTTAATCAAACAAATAAAAAAAGAGAGAGATAAAAACTTGATCGGAGTTCTGGCCTGCGGATGGTCTTGCTGCTTGGATGGGAGGGACTGAGGGCTGGGGGATGGCCGGCTGGTGTGGGGTTGGGGGCAGTGCGGCTGGGGCGGGCGGAGGTTGGCTGGGGCTAGGGTGAGGGTTTGCTGGGGCTAGGGCTAGAAAGCCTTTCATTTTTTTAAACTCAGCCCTAGCGAAACGATGGTGTTTCGCTAGAGCTGATTTATTTATTTTTTAAGCTCTTAGCAAAACGACGTCTTTTCACTAGTGACTTAAAAAATTTTTAGTCCATGGTAAAACCTCTTGCTGCTCTGTAAAATCTCAGTTGGGGGGGTGAGATTTCACAGTAGACACCAGCGGCCAAGTAACCACCCCCCCTCCCTAATTCTGGCAGCCGATCCAACCTCTCGTGACCCTCTTAATTACGCCATTGAATATTGATTATGTTAAATTTTTAAATTTTATTTTTTAAAAAAATATTATTATTATTTATTTTAGTTGGTTGGCCCTCCTTAATATTTCACCCCGACTCCGTCCATGTAATATGTATATAATATATGCACCATACTTAAACAATATATAAAAATTTATATACATTTTATCACTAAAAAGTCAATATATACCCAATATTTATATGGCATATATATTATAATTAAATAATTAGTCTGAAATATAATATATGCATAATATCTACATGGCATATACATTATTATTATTAAGTAACATATAAAGTTTATATATATTTTATCTCTTGAAAGTCAACACATACATAATATGTGTACTATAATCAAGTAACATACATAGGCTGAAACAAAAAATATACACAATATATAAATGACATATATAGTATAATTAAGTTACACATAAATGCTAAAATACAATATGTGCACAATATATATGGAATATATATTATAATTAAACAATATAAAGTATGTGCCTATTTTATCTTTTAGAAACCAATATATATACAATATATACATAGCATATACTTTCTATACATATATATATACACAAAATATCTATACCATAAGTAGGTAATATATGATAACGCTCATACTTAGTTTTGAGGCATTATGCATTTTGTGTTTTTATTACAGTGTATTTATTTTTGGATAACTAGATTTATCTTTGATGTTGTCTTTGATCTACTTTATTTTATATTTTACTATTCTTTGATTATCTATTTTTTAATTTAATGTTTTAAATTTGAATTGGATTGTGAACAGTATATTTATATAAAAAGAGTGAGATAAAAAGAGCTATAATCTAGTCAAGTCAAACTAAGTTCTGAAAAGCTCAAATTTGGCTCGACATAAAATAATTGAATTCGAGTTTGGTTCAAGTTGAGCTCGACCTCAGCTCATTATGAAATTATTGAGTTCGAGGTGAGCTCGAGATCGTACTAATTCAAACTCATAATGTATCTCAAACCCTATTTAATCGATTTTAACTAGTTCAATAAAGTTGTTTTAATTTTCATGCTTCTTTACTTCATTTTTTCTATCTATTCAGAGCAAGAAAGACTAAAATAACAAATATTGAATAATCTGATTTTATTTATATTTACAAAAATTAAATATAATATTATTATAATTTCATATTCTACTATAAAGTATTAAGTTATTGATTATTTACATTACTTATATATTGTACTAGATATTTTAGTATTTTTTAATTTATCATATTTTTATAATATTATTAATTGAATAATCATTGATTTTTATAATTTGCATTATACAAATAAAAATAAAAGATTACATAATATAATTTATTCATTCAAAATAATAAATTTATTCTTCCAAATAATTTATTTACTAATAAAAATTATATTAACATAAAATTCAGTCACTATTAAATAATTAATACAAAATATTAATAATTTAAAATATAATATATAAAAAAATTTCAAATAAAATTCATTGAGTTCAATTCTTATATAATATCAAATAATTAGTACAAAATATTCATAATTTAAAAATATAATATATGAAATTTTTTCAAAAAAAAAAATTATTAAGTTCAATTGCTATATGATATTAAAATTATTTATTTTATATTACTGAATTTATTTATCACATATAAATGTATTATAATAAATTTTATAAATTGAATTAGTTGAAGAACAAATATACTTAAATACATATTTTAATATATAAATTGAAATATGTAAATTTATAATTTATCATAACAAACAAAGATAATTTGTGAGTTAATCTCACGAGCTTTTTAAACGAGTTAGGTATTTATTGACTTAGACTTCAATCATTTAATAAACGTGCAATTTAAATTCAACTTATTTATAAATGAGTTTAAACTTAATTCTTTTTTAATTTAAGTCCTAAGTCGAGTTCGAAAGTTTGACTCATTTGTACTCTTATAGAAGGAAGAAGTTTTGCAAAAATTTGTGAGAAATAAGAGATAAGTTTTTGAGGGATCATTTGTTAAACTACTGTATGATATGATAAAATATGTATAATCTCACATTCAAAAAATAATTAAAAATATGACTTAATTAGTTAATATAGAATTTGACACTTCAACCTTAATAGCTAGTTTATTTGATTGACTCTTCTAAATTTATATTTAAAAAATTCATATGAAAATTTTTACAAGTTTAACAAAGAAAAAAATAAATTTTTTTATGTAAAATTTCCATAAACCTATTTGGTATGGGCCATAGATAATTGTGTTTTTACTATCTACTTTTTTTTTTGTTGGTTAAGCAGTAAGAATATTATGTATGAACTAACTCGTATATTTTTTCTGCTCAATGCTCTCCCTTTAATTATATATTTTGATAGAATTTTGAATTTTTTTATATTTTTAAAATTAAAAAAATATAAAAAGAGTTAATTAATTAATGATGCATCGATTAAAAAACAAAAAGGATAAAGAGTTAATGATTTTCACTTATGTTTAACCATTAAAGCGTAATTTGGTTACTAAAAATTAATCAACAATAACATAATTAATTATTAGTAGTGTATTAACTATACACTTTTCATAATTAGTATATTAGTGTATCAAGATAATGTATAATCTAGTAATTAAAAGCGTGTATTACTTTCATTCAGCTATTAAATTTGAGTTTTAAGTCTTAAGTGATTATAAATATTATAATTTAAAATAATAAATATAAACATAGGGTCAAATTTTAAATATTTAACTATTTCGATTTTAAATAATTATTTATAAAAATGAATTTGAAAAATACCTCACTCGTAATAAAAGTTTCTCCATGTATTTTATATACGTGTTACTATATTTAAAATATATATAGGCTTTTAGTTTCGATTAGCCATGTACTGTCATTTTACAAAGACTATTTTTTTAAATATTCAATAAAAAATATTAATTACAGTAATTTTAAAGAATGATCATTGGATAATATCTCTTCTATTTGCTAAAATTTTTTTTATTATAAATTTATCTATAATTAGAGATATTATAATTAATATTTTTTAGCAAATAAAATAAATTTTTCAATAATTACTCTTTAAAATAACTGCAGTTAATATTTAATAGTAGTATTATAGAAATAATATGAAACTTTATACAAGTGGATGACTTTAAGGTGTGGGTAATTAAGTTGTCTTGCCACAATCAATTTTGTAAATTTAAATTTCTGGTTATAAAACTAAAAATTTTCAAGTTTCATATGCAAAATTAATTATTTTTATTTGTTAAATTAAAAAAGTTTAACGCTATTCATACAAATTAAAATTTATTTTTATAAATTAAAATTTTTATTTATTAAACAAAAAATTGTATTTTTTTATGTAAATTAATTTTTTATTTGTTTAATTAAAAAAATGTTATATTCTCCATTCAAACTAAAATGTAACTTACAAATTATGTAAAATCTCAAGCACTACACAGTAATTAATCCATATGCCAAGGACATTAAAGCACTACAATTTTATATGTTTTTGCCATATATTTAATTAAATGGAAAACTATAAAATTCAAACAAAAAATAAAAAATATAAAAATAACTTTAAACTATTCGGTGCTATTTCATATTATATTTTAATATTTTTTTTATCTATTCGTAGCTTTAGACTTAAAAAAAAAAAAACAAATTAAACTCTCACTTAATATAAGTTAAAACTTCCTTTAATTTTTAATTTTTGATGATGCAACATTTTATGAAATTTACTATTTAAAAATTTTAAATAAAAAATTAAATAGAACTTTAAAGTATTTTCAGATCTCAAATTGGATCTTAAAAATTTTATTGTGAATTATTGTGAAAATATATACGGGCGATATTATTATCAATATTTTTAAATTATTATATATATTTAGATCATCAACTATAATATTTAATAATAAAAAAGAAATTTTAAAAATAATAAGTAAAATATATTAAAGTCATTTGTCTATTTATTTATTTATTTATTTTATGGTGTTATTTATTTATTTTATTTTTTTATTTACTTTATTCAAATAAATTCTTTAATATTTATTTACCAATCCATTTATAATTTCTATAAATTTTTTAAATTTGTATATATTAACAATTTTACGTGAATAAATTAAAGAAGCAATTAGATAAATAATTTTTTTATATATTTTACTTATTTTTTTATTTTTTAATATTAAATATTATGGTTGGTGATTTAAATATTTATATTAATTTAAAAATATTAATAATGATATTATACATATATATCTTTATAAGAATTCACTATAAAAAACTTTCAACCCTAATTTAAAATCTGAAAATATTTTTAGATCATATTTAGTCTTCTTATTCAAAATCTTCAAATAGTGAATTCTGCAAAATGTCAAGTCATAAAAAAAAATAAAGAAAATTTTAACTCTCGTTAATTCAATTTTTGAAATTTTAATATCACAACTGGGTAAAAAAAAAAAATGCAAAAATGTATCTGAAGAAGTTTATAGGAATATAAAATTGGCCCTTTTATATAAATATATAGATTGGTATTTTTAGGTGAGAATATAGATTCCCCGTTTATTTTGCTCATTTATATACTTGAAATTTTAAAAAGCTGATAAATTAATTTATCTTTCAATAAAAAACTAATTATTGTTAAATATGTATTTAATTTTTCGCTGAAAAATATAAATATATCATTTAAATTGGTGAAAAACTATATATTGATACTTATTTTTATTTTCTTAATTATAAACTAAAATAATATTTTTTTATCAATTTAAAAATATATTAAACATATTCAAGAGCATTTTATATTAAAAAAATATTTTTATTAAAATTATTATTTAATATTTTTTTAATAAACTTTTAAAATTATTAATTTATATTATATTTAATACTTCTTCTAATGAACATTTAAAATAATTAATTCACATTATATTGTATCAGATATGTTATGTTATTACGTTGATATATTTAAAAGATTTTTTTTAAAAATATAAAAAATAAAAATATTTTAAAAATATCTATTTAAAAAAATGCTTTTATTTTTTAATTTTAAAATTAAAGTTTATATTTTTAAAATAAAAAATAACTTCAATTGATTAATTAGAAGATATATTTTTAAAGTTAATTAAAATTTAATATTTTTAAAATAAAAAATCTAATTCAAAATTATGAGCAATTTTTTTAAATGAATATTTTGAAAATATTTATATTTTTTGAAAATCTTTTAAATATATTCCCATAAAAAAATGCCATGTGTGATACAATATGTAATTACTGATTTCAAAGATTAATTAAAAAATATTAAATAATAATTTTAATAAAATATTTTTGAATATGCTTGATTTATTTAAAATTAATTCATAATTAAAAAAATTAATGTCAAACTGTATTTTTATATAATTTTAAAGACATATTTATATCTTTAAACTAAAAATTATACACAGTCAATAATAATAATTGTTTATTAAAAAATTAATTTTTTTATCATAATAAATTTTTAAAAAAATTAAAAATATAAATAAATCAAAATAAATATTAAAAATTAAACAATATCTTCGGACAAATTTGAAAAGTGAACTTCCATACCTTCTTTGAAAAAAGTACTTGAGTCTAACATGAAATATCCGAATAATTTAAGATATTTTTATACATTTTCCCAATAAAAAGAAATCAAGTGCCCGCCCTCTAAATTAATCAGCTCGCATGTGGATCAGGCATGACTTAGGCATTTTTACTGTTGGACAAAAAAAAGGAAACACGTGTAATATGGAGATTACTTGACCCTGCAGAATTGTACTGTACTAACAGGGCAGAAGCGACAACACGCATCTTGGAAGAAGCAAAAGATTATTCCTTCATCGACGGTTCATAAACGTGGTCCGGGACTGATAGATCCTCTCCACGTGTCCAGACGTATCTGTACGAAGCTATCTTTACCCACCACGTGTCGAAGCGAAGTTTACTACAGACAGTCACTCAGCACTAACACTTTTACACAAAGAGCAGATACTGGATAGTGCCACGTGCGCATTTGTTGTCAGAAATCAGGACACGCGGCTTAAAATAAGAGGCTAGGAATAAATCCGTTGCCGTAGATCATACCCTTTTAAGTGATTGGCGTCTTGTTTGGTACGCATTTCGAAGTGTCACCAAATCATCCTTTGCCACATAAGATATTGTCTCCATCTATCAAGGTAGGAGCGAGATTATTCTCATAAAATATTTTTAAAATTTTAAAATATTTGTGATAGTTTTAAATTATCTTTAAATATTCACCCACGTCATTTTCGTCAATGAAAGGAGCTTTTTTAAATTGGGTTAAATGGGCCACAAAACTCTTACCTAAAATTGATAAGGAAAATAATATAATTTTTGTTTAGAAACGATAAAAAAAGTGGAAGAAAATTTAAGGCAAAAAATGAAGTATCAGGGTTATAAATTTAAGGATAAACTTGAATCAACTTTCCCTCCCAATATTTGGGGTAGAATAATCATGGTTGGTAAAATGGTTACGGTCATTACTCGCGCTGGAAAAATACATTTTTACGCCATATGTTGCTTCCTGCTTTGACCTTTTTCTTCTTCTAGTCCATACTGTGACGCGTGCTTGCACGATCAATTATTATTACTATATTATATCCAAAAAAAATAAAAAACAAAGGGGGTTGAAGGGATTGATACTTTTTCTTTTCTTTCTTTCTTCTTTTTTTTTTATCGGAGGGATTGATACTTATAGTGTACCATCACCCAAACACGGCATGCCACGTAATAGCAAATATATTTTTGAGCTGCAGAAAGATATTTCTCAATTTCATCGGGTTAGGACACGTGCACTTCCATGGATCAATTTGTCGATGTAATTCCTCGATTCTCTATATCTGCATTTAAGCAATTATATGTCACCAAGCGTTAGCTACTAGTAGGCTGACACGTGCTTGTCGCTACAGCAAGCATCTGTATCACATGTCTGTCCTTTTACTCGTGGACACGTGTCAATCGTTGAGTTATATAGCCTAAGATATAAACAACCGCGTTGCAGTGGTTACGTTTCCGAAGCTTAGGACATTGTTCCCATGAGCGCAACCAAGAGATTGAGAACGAATCCATTGAATCAAGGATTCAATCCTGATGAGTCGGGGATACTCAACGTGCAAGTACTCATTCTAGTATTCGAGTCCATAAAATGGGACCTGCACACTCTTTGTGCGACGGCCTCCGTGAACCGTAAACTTCGTGCCGTAGCTAAACGGTTGCTATGGCAAAAATTGTGTATATATCGCGCACCTCGCATGTTAGCCGCATTAGCAAATGGTGCTCCCAGTGCTCCCTTTGACGACAGTTGGCAGACGCTTGCGAAAATTATGTTCTATTGTTGTGGTTGTGGGTCGACTCGAAATTTCAAAGTGAGCGAACCTTCTCCGGCTCATTTCGTGGAAACTTCTCGGTTTTCAAAGACATCAGGTCGGAGCTTTCTAACGAAGCAATGTCGGAACGATTTGCTTTATGTGAGCGATCCTTGCGAGCATTCAACAGGGGAAAATGAGGATGTTTTGGGGATTTACAGAGGGGTCTTTCGGGGATTTACGAAATCAAGTACGAGAGCTTGTTTGATCAGACGGCAGGTAGGCCTAGAGAAGGAAGTAGCATGTCCTTACTGTGGGTTTCGCGTGTGGAGTATGACTTCAGCTAAGCTCCTGCCAAAGAGCGCGGCTAGGCGGCTCGGGTCGCAAGATGGCGGATTGGAGTACTTTGTGTGTTTAAATGGGCACTTATATGGGAGTTGTTGGCTTGTGCCTCTTTCTTCTGATGAAGAAAATAGTGCAAGAGCAAGCGCATGTAGAGATGATGATGACGACTACGAAGGAGACGATAACTTTAGTGATGATCTTAATGGTGATTGATGATCACGGTGGTGATAATTATGATGTTAATCTGATGGTAGCAGAGGCCAGTTGGAAGTCAATAAGCGACAAATTTGCTGAGCAAGGGTCCACTAATTGATTGTATTGACTGCTAATCCATCGCATCGCATCGCATCGCATCATATTCATGCGAGTTCACCAAAAGAAATATAGAACTGCCCATCTAATAAAATTTTCTGTTGGTATTTTATTTAACGCTGACAAGGATTTTGCATAGATACTAGCGGGATGCGTTTCGTATTTTGGTAGCGATTGTAATTGATTTTTTTTTTAATTTTGAATGTGAAATTATTTTTTTTTCATTTTTTATTAGATTTCGCTTAGTTTTGTGTTCTCTTCATTTTTGTAATGTTTGTAAAAATTTGTAGTAGATTAATTAATTTCTTTTTCATTCTTTTTTGAGATCATAGTTATGAGGAACTAAAATCAAATTAGGAACACAACTATACCGATAGACATTTAAAGAAAAAATAAATAAATTAGATCGGCAACCTTCACGGCTGCGTGTAGAATGCATTATGGAATAGACAAAAGAAAACATAGGAAAGGCTACTATAAAATATAAATCATACAGTTTCAGTGGCGGCAGCAAATTTGGTACATTTCATTCTCACCCTCGAGAAGGTGGTGATTTTCAGCATGGTCGCTGTTTCAAATTTTTTTATTAGAAAATCACGGGTGTGAAAATGGCGTGAAAACAAGCTGTCCCGCTTTGTCAATGCCCAATAGTAAATATGTACTTTGACAAATTTATAGTTTATTTCATATCATGATGCGAAAATCCAATTATGAGTTAACCAAATTCAAAAACTTTTAGTTGTGGCTGATTTCTCTAGAGCGCATGCCATAAACATTTAAATATAATTACTGACCATATTTTGATATTTATCTTTAATATTATTAAATGTTTATTGTTTATAAATAATTCAAAATACTATAAAATTTTGAGATTTATAGAAAAATTAATTATTGCAATTATATTTTAATTAATGAAAATTCAAATTATATTAGAGGTGGCAACTAGCAGATTATATTACAATTATCAGAGGAAGGGGGCTCCACTGCGTGCAAAATTTTTTCAGGGTTACTGTTAAAAAGATCTGACCAGTAAGAAGTAGGAACATCCGTTTCATTGTTCGACGAAAATTTTGATTGCAATCTCCATCTCTCTTGCAAATAAATGAGAATGTTAATCTATCATAATACATTTTAGATTAGGATAATTGCAGTTAAATGCAAGTCAGCCCCTTTTTTTATTTATTTAATATCTTGAATCAATTTATTATTTGTTTTTCCAAATTCACAATTTAAAATGTCATGATCGATTCAGACAAATTAGTTTTGCTATAATTGGAAAAGAGCTAAAAAAAGCCTTCATGAAATAAATTGAGAAATTAACTTGCTTTGCATTAGAAGTAAAAGATAGCTAAATGAAAAAAAAGAAAGAAAAATCAATTCGGATATAATCTCAAAATTAGATTTTTAATAAGCTTTGGAAATTTCTGAAATTGGAAATTTTGGATTAACGTATACATAAAAAAAAAGAGGAATAAGAAAAATATTTGTTTTATTACTCGAAAAAATAGAGCTATTGAGGGTTTTCAACTCCGGTGACTGGTTGGCGATGTCATTTCTAACATGCAGCCTTCGTCTTTTATCTGGAAATGGGATAAATAATCTTTCACATATGTTATGGTTCATTTGTTATATTATTGAAAAAATTGGTTACTATAAATATATATGTTTTATTAAAAAATTAATTTTATTGTTTTTAAAAGATATATTAAAATATTAAAAAAACGAATTAAAAAACTATTAACTTATTTGATATATTATAATTTAACTTTATTATAAAAATTTGAATAATACAAACTATATTTATAATATATATTTATTATCTTATCATATATTAAAATAATAATATAATTATCTTTTGATATATAACTTTATATTTTTTTTTAGGTAAAATAATTTTTTTATTCATCCTAAATAAAATATTTTATCAACTCATCGATAAAATTTATTTAGCTTAATATTTTATTTTACATGAATTATTTATAAATAAAAATAATATTCTTAGTCAAATAGTGTTATTTTATCAAAAATTTTAGGATTATAAGGTAACCAGATACTTTATAAATTTTAAAAATATAGTAATGACTCATTAATTTTTTTTTGACATATATATGTATATGAGATTAGATTATTTTAAAGAGTAGAATTAAGTCTCATGACGCAGCAATTAGACATGGAAATGACTTTCAATTTGCTTTTATGATTCCCATTAAAAAAGAATAGTATAAAATTAAGCACGGTTTTCTTACTTATTCATTAGACTAATACACAATAGCCATGTTGTTATTGATTGTTTAACTAATTAGGTGATGCTGTTGTGTCACAATTAGACTAGGAATCGCATTACCCCTCGATTTATTCACCTTTGCAAGCATATGATCAAAGTGTACCGAAAAACATTAAAACATTTATTGGCCAAAAAAAAGGGGAAGCTTATATAGAACATCCATTTTTATATTATAAATATTTATTAAATAAAATTATTCTAAAATTTATATATTTTTATAATTATATTATATTATTTCATATGTCAATTCCATATAATAATTCCAAAATTTAAGCATAATTGGCTAATAATTTTTTTTAAACATTGTATTAGATTATATTTTAAAATTATAATAAATATTAATTGAATTATCTAATTTTATAATTTTGATTATTTGAGTCATGAATTTATTAAATTAAAGAATCCAATTAATTCCTATTTAAAATTAAAAATTAAATTAAAAATTTATATGTTCTAAGGTCAATTTTCTTTTATCCATTCAAATTATTATAAATTACTAATATTATTTTTAATTTAATTGTAGGGTAGAATTAAAACTAATTAAGATTTTAATTTGGAGAACTAATAAAAAAATAAAAAAAGATTAAAATTATAAAAATACACAAATTTTGAGGATAACTTTTACTATAAGGCCAATTAAAAATATAAACCTTCTGAATTAATTAACAAACATTTTTGAAATTATTTGATTAATTAAACTTATAGCTAATGATCTATTAAAAAAATATCGGGATTTGAATAATTTAACAATTGAGTTTATAATAAATTATTTAATTGAACCAATCAAATTTTTTGATTTATTTATATATAAGTAAATTTAACTTGTATTTAAATCAATTAATTAATTTTCAATTTTTATCTTTAAAAATGAGAAAACGTCCAAATAGGTAAAATGTATATTATTTCATTTTGAAAAAAAAAAGAAAATAATTTATTATAAATAAAAAATAAAAAAATAATGTCACACATCCACAATAAAATATGCTTATTATAGTGCGTTCTATGATAAAATGTGACTTTATAGTGCGTTTTCATTTTCTTTAAGGTGAATTGTGCACTTCAAATTTTGCTTATTTTACCATTATATTAAAATTATATATTTTTTGAGATAAAAAATATATTTTTATTATTTCGTCGTATCGAACACAAAACGACACGTTTTAACACTTACATTGCAATTAACCACAAAACAGAATAAAGATCGATAATTACAAAAAATTCAAATATTTGCCCACTTAATTATAATCGGATATAATACCGTTACAAGCCGTACTACCGGCTCCGTGCTTTTTGCCGCCATATTCCCAATCTCACCTATGTTCTCATATATCTATCCCATCCATCGATCAAAATGGTAACAGTTCTGCTCGCAAAATCAAAAACCCTGATTTCTTCTCTTCTCCTTCCACTCTAGTGACCGATTTCATTCCTCTCTCTCTCTTTCTCTCTTCCGCAACTTCAATTTTGTACACAAAAAACCTCAGGTACTTCTTCAATTGGTTTTCTCTCCTGCCAAATATTTTTTTTTTCTGTTTGGTTCTCCAGAAGATCTGAAAGAAATAAAACCAAACATATTTGTCTAGTATCTTCATGGAGACTATACATTGATTTGGCCTATTTTTTCAAAAAAAAAAGAAATTCTTTTAGGTATGTATTCCATTTGTCTTTTTCAATGATTGAACGAAAATTTGAAGGTGATTCAAAAGAAATTACGTTTTGTATCTTTTAAGTGTATGTTTCTCTGTTTTGGGTCTAATAGATTTTTCAATTGGGTTAATTTTGGCATACGTTGAAATCATTCACAAAAAATTCAGGTTATTATTGGGATTTGTTAATATTTTGCTAATTGATAAGCAATTAGAGCGTGAATTGAATTTTCTTTTCTCACATTTTGCCTTGAAGGCTGAAGCTTTTCCTGAAGTAACAAATCCAGACGTCTCACCTGTTTCCACTGTAACTGTAGGCTATCAATGGTCTTAAAGGAGAGGAATGGCGTCTCTTCAAGATATTGTTTACTCAGCTGCTATTAATCTTCTATCTGCAATTGCATTTCTCATTGCCTTTGCAATATTACGGCTTCAACCCGTTAATGATAGAGTTTACTTCCCAAAATGGTATCTTAAAGGGATAAGAGGTAGCCCAACACATTCTAGGGCGATTGTAACCAAATTTGTAAAGTTGGACTTCAAAACATACATACGGTTTTTGAATTGGATGCCAGCAGCATTAAGAATGCCAGAACCTGAGCTTATTGATCATTCCAGGCTTGATTCTGTAGTCTATATTCGAATTTACCTTCTAGGGTATGTTCATTTTCTTCAATTGAACATGTAATTTTCTTTTTTACATTGGATGAATCAATAAATGTGATGACTCTATTGCGCAGCTTGAAAATATTTGTCCCCATTACTATTCTTGCTTTTGCTGTGTTGGTGCCTGTCAATTGGACTGGGGAGACGTTGGAACAGATCAAGGATCTTACAGTCGGCGATATTGACAAGATGTCAATATCAAATATTCCACCGGGATCCAAAAGGTTAGAAATAATTTGCTGCCAATTTTTATGTCTTATCCACAAGGTTAGAAATTATTTGCTGCCAATTTTTATGGCTTCTAATTTTCTTATTAATAGATCTTGCTGCATTCCATTAGGTAAGGATAGGGAATTATTCTTTACCATTTTATGAAATGCCAGTGGTTCAAGGCATGAAGAATCGAAAAGGATCCTATCTTATAACATCAGAAGAGAAAAAGTTTGCTTAACCTTTAAATTCTTAATTTTAGCTTTTCAATTTAAAGTTTACAGTTGCATAGTGCTCCGAGATGATAGATGCTGCAATTGAAGTTTCAATTTAACTTATCAAGCTGATACACCACTATGAACTTGGTTATGAACCAGGAATGCAATTTATCAGAACATCAAAAAGTCTTTGAATGTTTCATTCAGCTGGTTTTGAAATGGAATTCAGTAGCGTGTCAAATTTGAGTCCAATTACACTAACAAGAATTTTCTAATTATTAATTTGTAGATATGAAGTAGGGTTCGAAATTGATTATAACGAGTTTCAATTGCAGCTGCATGCCCCTTTATTCTCTCTACTAATAAATTTTGAAATGGAATTCAGTAGCGTGTCAAATTTGAGTCCAATTACACTAACAAGAATTTTCTAATTATTAATTTGTAGATATGAAATAGGGTTCAAAAATTGATTATAACGAGTTTCAATTTGCAGATGCATGCCCCATTATTCTCTCTACTAATAAAATCCTATGTTACTCCTTTGAAGGTTTTGGGCACATGTTACCATGTCATATGACTTCATTTTTGGACTTTCTGCGTGATCTACAAAAGAGTATAAGAAAATAGCTAATATGCGCCTGCAATTTTTAGCATCTGAAGGCCGTCGCCCTGACCATTTCACAGTGAGTTTATAAAATATCTTTAATGTTATGGGATGTTTCTCTTCGCTTATGTATACATTCATAATTATGTATTACTTTGGTGTATAAGATATAGGTGTTTGTGATTTATTTGGAAACCATAGTTTATCCAACTCAAGTTGATATTTACTTGGCTATTTCTTTTTTCTATTTTACATTGGGTAAAAAGGCATTTTTCTTGGCTAGATAAATGGCTTCGGAACAACTATAGAATAATGGAAATGTCAATATTTATATGAATCATATTTTCTCTGAGGGACAACTCTGATCATCACAAACTCATATATAACCTCAAGTTATGGATGAATTCTCATCTGCAGTTGAATTAACCATTCCTGGACTAATTTTCTGATACATATGTTAATAATGATTTTAATTGTTGACTTGGTAGTTTTCTTCATATTTATTTATTTTCATTAGTCCAAAAACCAGGCAAGGCCACATTGTCAAAGGCCCCTACACCAACGTGGCACGGTGATATATTTTCTACTATTGCTATAGTTTTCTGCAGCATATGGTTCTTACCGGAGGCCTTTCCTTTTCAGATTAGAACAGAGGTGCTTGGATGCTTTCCATATTTTATATTCACTCAATTCAATATACTTGATATAGCAAATTACATTCTATTGACCAAATCATATGCATATTTATGATGTCAGTGGGAGAATTTGTTGCAGTGCAAACGAGCTGGTTTAATCATCAATTTGATTTTTGTGGTGATACTAATTGTTTTTTTTTTTTTTAAAATTTTGTAGGTTCTTGTAAGGAATATTCCTCCAGATCCTGATGAATCAGTCTCAGAGCATGTTGAGCATTTCTTTTGTGTAAATCATCCTGATCATTATCTTATTCATCAGGTGTGCATATTCAACAAGCTAAGTTAATTACAATAGTTTAATTGGTAAAATGATTGGCACATTGCAGCAAAAAAAAGTTCAAAGAAGGGAACTCATCACGAAGATAGGATAATAATTAATTGGTTAAAGTTCTTTAAACTCGAGGACTGTTTGGAAGCAACTTATCATTTCTAACTTTATTGAAATTGAATTTTTATATTTATCAATGATTTATATAATTTCTTAGGTAGTATATAATGCAAATAACCTTTCAAGCTTGGTTGCAAAGAAGAAGAGTTTGCAGAATTGGTTGTCTACTACCAGAATCAATATGAAAGAAATCCCTCCGCAAAGCCTACTACAAAGGTACTTTCCTGGTAAACCACCTGGTATTTTGTGTTCTCTACATTTCTTTCTCAGTGAAAGAAATTTAATAGAAGGTCTATTTTTTTTAATTATCGATGTCTTTCTACCTATAGACAGGTTTCTGGGGTCTTTGGGGCAATACAGTGGATGCCATCGAGTACTATACTGTTGAGATTGAGAAGCTTAGCGAAAAAGTAAGTTTTATATGTGTGCTATTTTGAAGATTCACGTCTTCTGATGTTCCATTTCCTCTTGAATATTTTTTGTGCATCACTATATTATCCTTTTTAGAATATTTGTTGTTGTATCTGCTGCTGCTGCTGCTATTGTCAACCACCATATTTTCAAGTATTAGGCTACAGTTAACATGGGTCCTTTGGTTTCCGTTCCCTCTTTCTGCTCCTGATAAGATAGATTATTGTTTAAGTGAAGAGGCCCATCACCTGCAATAAATTTTGCTTTGGAAGAAATCCACTGGCCTTAGTAGTTAGTCCTTGTTAAATAACTAGATTGATGTCTAGTCTCTCTTTTAGTATATGACAAGGAAAAAACTTCTGATAATCCAGTAGCACTGAGACTGGAATAAAATGTAAATTAATACAAGGTAGAATTTCATGGGTGATGCTTCAAATGGTTAAGAAATGGGTGAAATCTGGTTGGTAGCTCTTGGTCACCATTCTTACCTGCAAATTGAGGAATCCAAAATAAGCAGAAAATGTCACGAGGGTTGTAATGCAAAGGAAAAAAAATGTACTAATTCAATATGGGACAGACACAAAATCGAGAATTTTTTTATTCCTTTTAAATGTGCAATGTTGATGAAAATGAAAAGGATGAACTGAATGTTTATTTTTTGAGAGTTAAAGGAGGCATTGTCGATAATTGAAAGAGAGAAAGTGAGCTGGTTTGGCAATATCATGTGCAATAAAGACTAGAAGTAGCAATAAACATTAGTTTGCCCCATTATCTAATCGATTGCTAATTTTTCTATGATCCCTATCCTGCCTAAATGTAATTATTGGGGTCTTGATTCTTGAGTCCAGTGATAGAGACAAAATCTTTGGCATTTATCGGTCAAAATTTCAAAAATTAATAACATCATAAATATGTGGACTTTATTGTTTTTATTTTTTTTTCAGAAGAGAAGATGGAGACCGAATTAAAATAAAAAAAAGTAAGAAATTGCAATAAAAGAAATCTTTTCTTGTCAGAAATTGCAATAAAATAAATATTTTCTGTCTTCTTCTCATGTTGACACTTTCATGCAGGAAGATAAAGAAAGAGAAAAGATTAGAAGAGATCCCAATGCTGTAGTTCCAGTAGCATTTGTTTCATTCAGATCCCGATGGGGAGCAGCTGTCTGTGTTCAAACTCAGTAAACAAGTAATCCAACGATTTGGTTGACTGAAAGGGCTCCTGAGCCCTGAGATGTATATTGGGATAACCTTGCACTACCATACGTTGAACTCACTATTCGAAGACTGCCAATGGCAGTTGCTCTTTTTTTTCCTAATTTTCTTTTTCATGATTCCAATAGCATTTGTTCAGTCTCTAGCCAGCATTGAGGGGATAGAGAAGGTTTTTCCTTTCCTCAAAACATTGATAGAAATGTAAGCTTTTCTTCACTTTCAGTTGATTTTCCTTTTGAATGCTTCTAATTTTTAAATTTCTAACTTCGATAATGGGCAACCATGTCCTTATTGCATATTGAAGTACTTTATCTTATCCACTATCATAATACTTGCTCGAACCTAAAAATGCATCTATTGACAACTATTCACCTTTTCAAAAACTGATGTAAGTGCCATATAACTTACAATGAGTTACTGAGATAACAGGTAAATGGATGTTATTTTGCTTTAATTTTGAGTATAGTCAAAACAATGATGTAATGAAATGTAGCTATCTCTATGTATATTGCCAAATAATAGGATTAATTAACCTTTGTTTGTATGTGGCTCACCAATTTATTCCTTGGGATTTTTTTTGCAGGAAATCTGTCAAGTCTTTAGTCCAAGGCATTCTTCCAGGCCTTGTTCTGAAGATATTCCTTATTGAACTCCCGATGATACTCATGGTTATGTCCAAAATAGAAGGATTTATATCACTCTCATCTTTGGATAGACGATCAGCTGCGAAGTATCATTTGTTTCTACTTGTTAATGAGTTCATTGGCAGCATTGTAATGGGAACAGCAATGGATCAGCTTAAAACTTTTCTTAATCAGTCTGCAACAGAGTATGTTCTCTGCTTCATTGGTCTTTCAGATATATGGTTGACATAGTCATATAAAAAGTGCTAGATGCAGTTGTAACAAGTTAAATCTGAATGAAGCATGTGGTTATAATGTGGATTATGTGACTTGCTAAGAGGATTACACCATTTATTCTGTTATGAGTCCACATGCTTCAACTGTTTTTTCCATGGAGAAGGTGTCAGATATTGACTTTTATTTTATTCTGCTCTTCAGGATTCCGAAAACCATTGGTGTGTCAATCCCTCTAAAAGCCACTTTCTTCATTACTTATATAATGGTTGATGGCTGGGCTGCAGTTGCTGCAGAGATCCTCAGATTGGTGCCATTAGTAATGTTCCATTTGAAGAACACATTTCTTTTTAAGAAGATCGAGATAGAGATCAAGCAATGGATCCTGGTTGAGTGGACTTTGCAACATCTGAACCTCGTATACAATTTTATTTCTTGCTTGGACTTGTTTATGCTGCTGTGACACCCTTACTTCTCCCTTTTATCATCGTCTTCTTTACCTTTTCCTATGTGGTATTTCGCCATCAGGTAGCGTAGCTTATGGAAATGGCACTTTTTTTTAATATTCTGTCACATTTAGCATATGGAAGTGGATCATTTATAATATGAACAGAAGCTCTCCACACGGAGCTGAACTCTTGGAGAAATATAGCTATCCTAGTGAAAGGGTGGAATTCTTACTTCGACTGATGACAATTATTCCCTTTTCCTTGAAGATTTACCACCATTATAAAAATAATTAATACTACCTGATTGAGACTGCTGTTCACAATTCATGTTCTATACTATTTGATAGTAAGGAAAAGTTCATTTATTCACCATATCACTACATTGAACCATTTGTGGATTTATACAAGTTTGAGAAATATTCTTAACTGAAATCACCATGAAATTTAAATATTTGAGTGTGCTTATGGCTATTTGCTTCTTATTGCAAGATTATTAATGTATATAACCAAAAATATGAGAGCGGAGCTGCATTCTGGCCAGTTGTGCACCAGCGTCTGATGCTTGGTTTAATTATAGCTCAACTTCTTTTGTTGGGGTTGCTGAGTACAAAGGATGCTGAAGAATTAACGCCCTTGCTCATCGCACTTCCTGTTCTGACAATTTGGTTCCACATATTATGCAAGGGGCGTTTTGAATCTGCATTTGTGAAATTCCCATTACAGGTTGGTGAGGAATGTTTGTATTTGTAGGGCTTTATTAAAAGATAGTATTGCTAAGAATCTAAGGTTGGAAAGATGCTTAAGATAATGTGAATAGTTTTTTGAGATTGTCATTATTAGCTCTTATATTTAGCTACAGGATGATCTTGCATGACAAATACACAAATAAATTTGAGACCATTTTGTGGATTGGTGCATGGTCATCTAGTTATACATAACGAAATACTGCCAGGATTGCTAGAATCTGGTAATGTTTTCAGTACGTCGGTAAAATAAAGCTGATAGAAATCTCCCCTACTGATTAAGATTTCTATGATTATGTGCATGAATTTATCTATTTGACACTATCACAGGAAGCAATGGTGAGGGATATGCTTGAACGAGCTACAGATCCATACCTAAACTTGAAACTGTATCTTCAGGATGCATACGTACAACCAGTTTTCAAAGGTGGTGAAGTTGAGATATCACAGATCGTGGAGGAGGAAGAAAACAATTCACTCATTGCAACAACTAGAAAAACATCAAGGGCTCGTAGTGCATATAATTCTGATGTCAGTTCTGAAGATGGTTTATAAGATTAGGAAAATATTCTAACAGTTTTTCAATTCTAATGTGTGTGTGTTTTTTTTTTATTATTCCATTACATTTATGCATATGCAAACAGCATTATTTTTTTTAATGTTGAAGCATTAAGAAAGAGGGCATATATTCTCATAAACTCTATGGTAAAGTATATAGCTTGCTCTGTTTTTATGGAAATTCTTTATGCAGAAAACTTGTTCACCAAGAACTGGTGGGTTGGGCGAAGAGAAGCATGGGGCAGGTTTCCTTTCTGTTTTGCCGCGTAATCAATTTCTGTTTTACACTGGAACTGTCATTCAGTTTCTTTAAAAGGAGTAACCATTTTCTCATCCCCTGGTTTCAATGCAAATACTGGTAATAATTTCAGCAAAAGAACGTTCTCCTGTGCTTCCAAACATACGGAACTCCTTGTATTCTTGTACAATAAAAAATGATGGATTATGTAAAAGATGAGAACAGCAAATGAAATTTCATTGAAATTTCATCTTTGTGAGATCTTCAATATTGTATGCAAGTGGTTTTTAGTTTCGTTAGAAAATAGAAACTAGTACTAATGAGCGATGAAGTTCGGTTCGGGTTCAACCTTAATAATAAATTTGCGTTGGAGTTTCTTAATATTAAATTAAATATTAATGATTCGTAAATGTAAATGAATTTTAAAACTTGAAAATATTTTATTACTGAATTATCTAAATTTAAACATTATTTATTTGCATAATAAATTAGAGAATCGAATCTCTGAACCAGCCAGAAAAAAAAAAAAAGGAAAAAGCACATAGCAACCAAAGTGTCAGGATTCAAGACCCGATTTTAAAAATAAATAAATAAATAAATAAAATATCTAAACCCAAGCGAAACGATGTCGTTTCCTCATCGGCTTTGTGCTGCGTTGTACGGTGCTTAGAAGCGCTATAAAATCTAGAAGCGGACAAGTTCAACTCTGTTTTCTTAGCTTCCATTTCCACACGCACTGTCTCTCTCACTTCACAGCTAATTCAATAATGTAAGTTCAAAATTCCCTCTTTTCAATATTGATTTATTATTTATGGAATTTGGTTTCCGGGTTTGGTTTCTTAAATGCTTGGATTCATTTATTTATGTGTTCATCATCGACCTATAGCTATTGCAGATCACCTTCTTGAAAAATTTGATTTATCTTTTTTATTATTTATTTATTTTTTTTATGATATTTTTATTCTATAAATTCAACAATGGGGTCGAATGTTGAAATATTTCCAGTATGTTTATTAGTTCATTTAATTAATAATGATTACTTGATGAAAGTAAATTTCCACTTTTGATTATTTGGATTTGATTCATCGTGAGCTAGTCAGGGCTTTTGTTGATTCATCATAACCAGATATTATTTGATTGCTAGTTAGAAATTAAAATCTGTTGGTCTAGATAGTCAGAGATTAAAATCTGTTGGTCTAGATTTAAAATAAGAAAAGAAGAAAAAAGAAGAAGAAATGAATTCCATTTTTGAAGTTAATTTCCACTGTTGATTATTTGGATTTGATTCACTGTGAGCTAGTCAGGGCATTTATTGATTCATTATAACCAAATATTATTTGATTGCTAGTTAGAGATTAAAATCCGTTGGTCTAGATTTAAAAAAAGAAAAGAAGAAAAAAAAGTAGAAATGAATTCCATATTCAAAGTTGCGATAAGATGTATTCATTAAAAAAAATTGAGTGAATATATTTCTATTACTATTTTTTTTAAAATTTTGCTCAACATTTTCAATGGAGTAGCTCTTTGCAATTTTAATCAGCTGTTGAAGATTTCCTGCTTGCTTGCAGGGGTTTTTGCTTAGCTTGGTGGTTTTAGTTTCTGTTTTTACAAGAACAGATCAAAGATGGAAACTTTTCCTCCATCTCTTGCTATAAGGCCTTGCTGCTATAACTTTGGTGTTTTGGAGCTCTCTAAATTGACTAACAAAGGAGCACTAGGCTTTGGGAGAATGACCATAGATAAAAGGCTTTTGGTTGGAGAAGTTGCACAAGGTGTCAGAAGAATTTCACTTTGGAGTCTTCATTCGAGAATATTTGCTGCAGCTCGAGTTCCTATTCAGCAAACGGAACAGATGTTTTCTACTAGCACTGAAGTTGATGAACTCAAAACGGTGCCAACTTTTCTATTCAGGACACAAATTGGTGGCCATGTGAAAGTTCTCGTCAGAAAGAAAAATACCAAATACTCTGCTTATATTGAAGTTTCGTCCCTGGAACTGGGCACTAGCGACTATAGACTGATGCTTATTTGGGGCATATATAGATCTGATTCTTCATGTTTCATGCCCCTGGATTCTCAAACTTTGGCCCCAGATGCCAGGACCATGGATACCCCGTTTATTCAGAATTCTTTTAATCAATTTGCACATGAATTGGAGTTTAAGGCAGAACAAACTCCCTTCTACCTCTCATTTTTGCTGAAATCTATGTTTAATGCTGATTCAAGTGGCTTAGAGATCAGGAATCATAGGAATACAAATTTTTGTGTGCCAATTGGTTTTAATCCAGGTTATCCAAACCCACTGGGTCTTTCCTTTTCGATTGATGGTTCGATGAACTTTGCATTTTTTTCTAGAAGTTCGGAAGGTGTGGTTCTATGCCTGTACGATGACTCGACAACAAACAAACCTGCTTTAGAGCTTGACCTAGATCCATATGTTAATCGATCAGGTGGTGTGTGGCATGCCTCATTTGAAGGTGCGTGGACATTTGCAAGCTATGGTTATCGATGCAAGGGAGCTATTCTTCAGGAAGAAACAGTTAATGCTGATGTGGAATGTGTTCTTTTGGATCCTTATGCTACAGTCATCGTTAATTCAACATCAGATCGTGGATCTGGTTTGTCCACAAAGTATCTGGGACGATTATGTGAGAAGCCTGCTTTCGAGTGGAGTGGTGATGTTCGTTCAAATTTAGCAATGGAGAAACTAGTTGTCTACCGGTTGAATGTGAAGCGTTTTACTGAGCACAAATCTAGTAAGCTGTACAGTGATATTGCAGGAACTTTTACTGGTTTGAGTGAGAAGTTGAACCATTTTAAACATCTTGGTGTAAATGCAGTATTATTGGAGCCAATATTTCTATTTGATGAGAAAAAGGGGCAATATTTCCCGTGTCATTTCTTTTCACCATCGAACCTGTATGGGCCTTCTGGTGGCTTTATATCTGCCATTACCTCGATGAAGGAGATGGTGAAGAAATTGCATGCTAATGGGATAGAGGTTTTTCTGGAAGTTGTTTTCACCCATACTGCTGAGGGTGGAGCACTGCAAGGAATTGATGATTTCTCCTATTACCATGCAAATAGGGTTGCAGATTTAGAATCAAGAAATGCTTTGAATTGTAATTATCCTATTGTCCAACAAATGATTTTGGATAGTCTTCGGCATTGGGTGACTGAGTTTCACATTGATGGCTTCTGTTTCATAAATGCTTCATTTCTATTGAGGGGGTTCCATGGAGAATTTTTATCTCGCCCTCCCCTGGTTGAAGCAATAGCCTTTGATCCACTACTCTCAAAAACCAAGATCATTGCAGATTGCTGGGATCCTGAACCTGCTGAAGACATGCTACCGAAGGGTATCTGCTTTCCTCATTGGAAAAGATGGGCAGAGATGAATACCAAATTTTGTTTCGAGGTACGAAGTTTTTTGAGAGGTGAAAGTCTTCTTAGTAGCCTTGCAACACGGCTTTGTGGGAGTGGGGACATCTTTTCAAATGGGCGAGGACCTGCTTTCTCTTTTAATTTTATTGCCAGGAATTCTGGACTTCCTCTAGTGGATCTGGTCAGCTTCAGTGGTGGTGAACTAGCCTCTGAATTAAGCTGGAATTGTGGAGAAGAAGGACCTACAAATAAAACTCCTGTCCTTGAAAGACGGCTTAAACAAATCCGTAACTATCTCTTCATTCTATATGTTTCGTTGGGTGTACCCGTTCTCAACATGGGAGATGAGTGTGGCCAATCTTCTGGAGGTTCCATTTCATTCAATGACAGAAAGCCTTTTGATTGGAATGCACTGTTAACAGGTTTTGGCATACAAACGACACAGTTCATCTCATTTTTGAGTTCATTGAGAATGAGGCGAAGTGATGTTCTTCAAAAGAGGAACTTCGTGAAGGAAGAAAATATTAGCTGGCATGGAAGTCATCAGTCTCCACCGAGATGGCAAGATCGGACCTGCAAGTTCCTGGCCATGACATTGAAGACTGATATAGCAGAGAACGAGTTGACCTCTGAGTCTTCAAACATAAAGGGAGATCTATTCATGGCCTTCAATGCTGCTGGCCATTCAGAGAGTGTCATTCTGCCCCCAGTTCCTGAAGGAATGAGATGGCTTCGTTTGGTTGATACTGCTCTTCCATTCCCTGGTTTCTTTTTAAATGATGGTGAGCCAGTTGTTGAGCAGATGGAAGGGTTAATTGCTTATGAAATGAAATCTCACAGCTGCATCCTGTTTGAAGCCAGCAGCCTTGGTGCTTGACACTTTCCCTCTTGCTCCATTTTCTTTAATGCCAACTTTAAATTATATGATTTGAGTCTGTAGAATAATGCCATTGTACGATATTTAAAGTACCAGTGTCTTGTAATTATACGATTTCAGTTTCTGTAGAATAATGCCATTGTAAGATATTTGAAGTACCAGTGTCCTTCCAAAAGAGTTGATGCTTTTCATTTACTGTATATTTATTAGTTGCTTTCAATAAGAAGAAAAATTATTATGTATTATTTATTATTTTTTCATTTGTTATTTATTATTTACTGTGATTTTGTTTTTACCATTACAGAATGAAACTTCAGCTTCTCTTTTGAACCAATAGTTTCATCTAAATATAGTTGGCTGGCAAGGGTAGCCGGGGCCAACTTGAAAGATGGACTTAAGGATCGGAATATTTTAGTTAAGACACGGCTTAAATGTCACAGAAAGGCCACTTATCGTTTACATCAAAGGTGACGAAAAAGAAGGTCAATGAATACACAAAACCTACAAATTTGTATTGTTCAGACTTCAAACTAAGTGTTGCTAATTGACACACGGGTTACCCATGCCCAGGGATGACTGATACTCTTTCATCTGTAGAAACAAAATCTGTTACAGATAAACAGAATGTCTTAGGCCTGGGAAATGGGGAAACCAAGAATCTTCTCTTCACTAATAGACTACCATTTCAAATTAATGGCAAGGTTTAGCAGACCCTCTACTTTCCTTATTGTTCGTTGCTTCTCTTGTTGCTTCAGTTTGCTTGCAACAGATTCAGGATCGAGCCCTCTCATACTTTGTGCTTCGCTTTGCTCATGCCGAACTTCCTGGAGCAAAGCATCTACCTCCCTGATGAAATCTACCCTCAAAAGAATATCATCTGCTTCTAGTGGTGGTTTTAGTGGCCCTTCATGCTGATGGAAACATAAATTTGGCCATTTTAATTGGTTTAATTTGTTTATAGCAATTACATGCAATTCTAAATTAATATGGCACATAGTATCAAATATGTACAATGACTTATGAAGTCCAAGCAAAATTTGAATGGTTTCCAACATACCTTGTCAATGTCGAATCCTGCTGGCACAAGAATGCTAAATGGATCCTCTCGTGGAAAGGCATCAATCATACATTTTTTGCACTCTTTCAGCCATCCTTCGTCATCAAACCCATCATGCATATTTAAGAGATCATTCAATAGTCTCATGGAAGGAGTAGCCTCCTGTTTCAAAATCTCCATCTGAATGCAAGCAAAATAACGAATTGATATTTTTTTCCTTTGCAAAAGATAAGAATGAAAGCCATAAATTCCAAAGCAGATAGAAGAATGTGAGGGTTCCAGTCAATGGCTAATTACGTGCATAGTTATTAACACATATAAGCAGAGAACACATGATAATTTATATAGTCCTCTCAGGCTAATCCTATTATCGAAGCATATTGCCTCGGAATTGGTATCAAATAATCCACATATAAGGTTTTTGAAGTATCCTACAAATGAGTGAGTAAGAACAGCATACACCTATTTGGACCTAAAAACATACCAAGCAATAAAATTATTTCAAACACTGCAAGAAGCTGTCACTTCCAGGAAATCAAACACTTTTGGATTGTGGCAGAAAGCATCAGTAGAATACACAACTAAGCAGATAAAAGACAAAAAAAAAAAGCCAACAAACCCTGTTGGTGCTTCTAGAGCACAAAACTTCCTGCTTGCAGCCTTCCCCAGTTTTTCTTTAGAGAGGTTGTTTCAACAATTCAGACCTGTGACCTTGGGGGCACAAAAATGCAACGTTACTCTTGCATTAAGGCTTATCCTCAAGAGAACATGGTGCATAATCAAGGCATAGGAATCCAATATATAGCCAGCAAAAAGAAAATAAAGTTCAGTTAAATGGTTTATATTAACCTCTCAATCATGATATAGAGTTTCTACTGAATTTCTTTACAAGTGTAGACAAGTAAAACGACATCATTTTCTTCCCAGTTCACAATAAAATTGATAAACTGCCAAAGTTGCTTATAATATGAACGAAAGCATACCTCAACCCTTCTGTATAATAGATCAAGGCTTCTCACAGCATCCTTTTCATCCTGGAAAAATGGATTAATAAGTGCATCAATATGTGAAGGCGCATACATACACATTGATATATGTAATCACTGTATCAATCGTTAAGGCATAGAAGATATCACTCTTTATTAGTAAATTATGTTTGAAACACATGGCTGACAACAGCATTTCCTCAAGTCTGAAGAAAGATGACAAAAAAGGTGTAATTCACCAACATCACGTCTAGCAAGATCAAGGCGATTCCATATGACCATTAGAACGAGCTCATTCAGTTCTCCTTTCTCAGCAGCTTCCTCAATTTTCTGCACAAAATAAAGTTCTCAACAGTTATGAACATTCACTATCCAGCAAGATTGACATGATTGAGTTTCATTCAAATCATTATGTTGTGAAAAGTTCTTGAGGAAGAATGGAGAGAAAGTAAATCGTCATTACCAACATGATCATATAACATTCTTTATATGAATAAAAGAAAGCATGGATCACTTTGAAGGATCATCTCTCATTTACAAGGATTCCTAACAACTGACAAGTGATTCAAAACTACAGACTGTTGCCAGAATATTGAGCACAAGCACATTAAGAATTGCTGGTGGCAAAGCTGTATAATCACAGCTAAAGCAAACAACCATTAAATGTTCCTTGTTACTTATACATGGAATTCACATCATCGTATCTATAGTAACAATTCTCTCATAGTCATTCAGTCCACAAATGTTTCAAAATGTTCATGCCAAGCTAGATGAAGTCCAAATATTGAGAGAATTGTTAAAAGAGAGCATGGATGACTTAATATGTTATATGTTCATACCAGGATCATATAACATTCTTTATATGAATAAAAGAGAGCATGGATCACTTTGAAGGATCATCTCCCATTTACAAGGATTCCTACCAACTGCTACAAGTGATTCAAAACTACAGACTGTTGCCAGAATATTGAGCACAAGCACATTAAGAATTGCTGGTGGCAAAGCTGTATAATCACAGCTGAAGCAAACGACCATTAAATGTTCCTTGTTACTTATACATGGAATTCACATCATCATATCTATAGTAACAATTCTCTCATAGTCATTCAGTCCAAAATGTTTCAAAATGTTCATGCCAAGCTAGATGAAGTCCAAATATCGAGTGTGATCAAGCTTCTTTAAATTGCCTGAAAACAATGTGCATTCCATACACATTGGAGCCGGGAACAACTAGGATATAATTGCCACATTCTCATTGTTCTAAAGCCCAAAGTGGTCAATTGATAGAGATTGTCGGCTTTGTTGCATATTGATGTCTCACTTGTAATTACTAATTACCTCTTCCACTTCTTCAGCAGCTCTGATAAAACTTGAAACCAGTTTTCTTGCTTTTCTAACTTCTTCTTCTGGATATCCCTTTAACTGCAAACCAATTTCACGATACTCTTCAACCTTTCTTTCTTCTTCTTCATCTTCTAGCTGACGTAGCCGTTCCAACTCGTCAGACTTTTTTCTTTGTTGGGCTTGCCATTCCTAGAAGGAAATATATCAAGGTCAATTTTTAAATGACCATTCTAGGAAAGTATCTATATCTTCAGAAATGTGCAATGCATGCACATAATAGTATCTAAATATAAATATGTAAGACAAACAGATTAATTACATATTGAAGCAAGAGATTCGTAATTTGCGGAATTTTTTTGCAAGGATAGAGTAATGAACCAACATTATGATTAAGAAAAAAAAAAGGGAAAAAGGAGCAGCATCCAAATGCAACTCGTTGATTCATTAATTGCCTCCAAAAGGTTTCGGTAAGATCGAGCAATAAACAAGTGATCATGACTAAACTCTCATTACAAACTCCTCAAATAAATACAAAAAGTTAATTATATCAATATGCAAATGGAATGAATTAGTTATTCATTTGTTTCTAACTAGAGTATGCCATGATTTTGAATGATAAATTGTTAGTAAAACCAAAAAGCATTACCCTGAACTCAACTAATTGTAAAAAATGTTACTCAACTATACGCAAAACAAACCAACCAACCAATAAACTCGCACCGCATGAAGTCAAAACCCAGAAGTCAATATAGTTTTTCATATATCAGTTAAAAACAAGGAGAATAATATCCTTATGGTACCAAATCTTTTCTCAGTTCCTACACTGTGATACTGATTGACAAAAGGGAATTGGTGAAATACCAAGTTTGATTGAAACAAAGAAGCAAAAATCAAGCAAAAAGCTTTATTAATAAACCCATACATCATCATAATACTCATTTGGCATTCCTTCAAGACGTGGCTCTTCTTTCTCTGTGCTCCTCCTCCTCAAAATAGCTTATTTCAAGAAACCCACCAAATGAAACAAAAAATTTAGCCCAAATCAGAAGAGCCAAACGATTTCGAATAGTTCAACTGTCAGAAGGTTAAGCTAGGGTTAGAAGTGGGAGACTAACCTGCGCCGGCTGGGGTTTTGGACTTAAAGTGAAAGGAGCGCACATGAGCATGCAAGGAAGACAGAGATGCAAAGGGGACTGCGCAAGTTAGCGGGAACACACTTGCCTCCATTTCTTTACGAGGGAACACACTTGCACATCCCTCATTTTTGTATCTCGCCTTCTGATTCACCCATGGACAGTCTTTGGGCCGAGCTATTTTATTATTTTATTTACGAAAAGGAACCCATCTTTTCGACCGGGAAATGCGAGTCTGTTTTGCCAGTCCTATCTTTTTTTTTTTTGATATTTAGGTTGAAATCATTTTATAATTAAAATTTATTGTGAAAATAATTTTTTTAATAATATAATACTATTCATTCACAAAATCGAAATCGTGTTTTCTTTTCATAAAAAATTAAGAATATAATAAATAAAATAATATTTTCTTTTGTATTCTTGATAATATTATAATACATATCTTTAAAGATATGAATTAATAAGAAAAAAATTGATAATTGTAGGTAATATTTCTGTTAAAAGATATCATATACAAATTTTACATGCCAAGACAATAATCAAAGAAGCGAATTATACAACTAGTTATATCGGGTGACTCATAGTTATAAATTTAGAACCAATTAAATAGGTGTGAAGAAAACCCCGTTACTCCGTTCCAAAAAATGCAAAAATTTCAATCACCATTGACGTTCTTCAATCCATTCCCTCAAATTACAAGTGAAATACCTCTTGCGGTCTCCAATCATGTTGATAAAACTTTTGTTACAACACCCAACAATATAAAGAGCAAAAGATAGTGCTCGACTATATAATAGGAGTAACTGAAAAATGCACTACCGACGTCACCCCTAAGCATAGTTGCCTGAACTGACTAAATTGGCACCTTGAGAATCAAGCAAAGGAAAATCGACTACATTTATGATTTAACCGTGTTAATTACCGAAATACAAATCCTACTTTTTTCTTATACAAACCATTTCTAGTTACATTAGCTATGACTTCAAAAGGAATTTGAGGACTATCTTCTAGATATTAAACCTTCCAGCAATACCTCAAGAGAGGGATCGCGACTCTGTTTCAATAATAAGTTCAGCAGCTGAGCCTATTGCACCAACTCCACCAAGTACCAGCAGATCCATAGCTAGCTCTTCCTCATTCCATTGTCTCAATTCCTTGCTCAGTCTCTTCAATAATTCAACATTTTTTACCTCTTGCACCCATTTTAGAAAGCAAGCCACCATCAAGCTCAAAAACCCTGATGCATATGCTTGTGCAGTCGCCCAATCACTACTGAGAGATACCTTCCCATCTAGTACACTAGCAAGAAATTTTAAGTGGCACCCTATTACCATTGGCCGCCTTTTTGAAGCTGGAGATTCTGAGTCTACACCCCATGCAAATGTCCCAGAAAGCACCACAAAGTATGCAAGTGCATAACCTCCAAGCATAGCAACTAGACCTCCAGATTCTCCACTTTCCTGCTTTGACCCACCTGATATAAACCAAGAGGGTATAGTTTCCCTGATTAAAGATTGAACCAGACTGGATCAACCTGATATCCAAATCAAAGAAGCTCCAAGTGAAGCAGCAAGCTTGACACGCATCATCGCTGCTGTGAGAGAAACTTGCCCATATCTCATCCCAAACTTAATCCTCTTCAATTTTTCCACTGACTCTCTAGGCAACCCACTATTTGCAATATCTTTAACAGAATCCATTAGAATAGAGAGAACTTTTTCTGTCATGAACGTGGATCTCTCACATGTCGATGCACTCGCAAGTAGAGGATTCCAGGGGCAACAGCAGAGATCCCACCAGAAAAGTGAGAGCCAAAGCCATGGCCTAGAAGAGCACCAACGCCTCCATTACAAGAGATGTGCAGGGGACAATAGCCAAGAGTTGATGCGAAGCAACTCTTCAGCAGTTGAACTACAGCATCACCGTTATGGTGGAAGACAGTACTAGAGGCAGAGAACACAAGAAAGTCACTCCAACGCTTTACCTTCTGGGCCCATAAGGCAGATATGATGGGCATGGATGGCCAGGGGCAACCTGAAGCAAGGGCATTCAAGGCTGGGCCAACAAGGATGAGGAATCGTTCAGACGCTTTATCGAGTCTATAAGTGATTGTAAGGCTTACTAGGGCTGCTAATGGCAAAGGAAGTGTAGCTGGATTGTTCCCTCCTGCAAGGACAAATAGGTTTCAAAGCCCTTTCATTATTTATTTAATCAGGCCTGGGAAAACTTTTTTTTTTCCTCTAGTTTTTTTATCAATATAAATCAAGCATGAGCACCATTTGTCCAACATGTGCTAAAATTTGAAGGAAATTCAGATATTGCCTTCCCACTTCATGTCAAGAATTGGGTATCCAGATCCAACAGGATGGAAATCCCAACCTCTAACATGAGGATATGATTACAGATTTACAAAATGAATTTATTGGTATTATGGCTTCTTAGGAACACTTCTAAAGGAGCGTGATAAATGATTCGTTCACTGAGAAAGAAAGTCTCCAGCCAAACAAAAAGGAAAAATAATTACCTACAGGAAGACTTGGGATCAACACCAGTGGCAGAAAGTACTTTTTTTATCTGATGCTCAATGGTGGATAAATTGGCAGCAGGGCTAGGCGAATCAGTTCCATTCATAAAAGCTGGTTTCCACATGCCCCGTGTAACTTCAGCTGAAAGGTAGCTGACAATGGGGGCCAAAGATGCTGGTAGAAAATCCGCAAGATCTTTAAGACCTGCAATGGAAGATGCGGGCTGAAATAGATTAGAAATGTATATAATACTTAACATTCAACACTCATGCTTACAATTCATTTTCTGTTAGAAATCAACAGTACTTTACCCTCCAATGCTCATCATCGCTCATCATCCTTTAATTCTTTTTTTTTCCCCCTCTAAATTCATTAATTTTTATAAGAATATTTTCCCAAGTCAGTTGCACAAACCTGTGGCCAGTTCACGTGGAGATAATCTTCCATGGGCACAGGCTGTCAGAGCTGCATCAAGGGCAAAAGGAGTTACTTCTAGGATATCCCATGCAGGTACTTGAAGTCTAACATAAGCTTCCTCTGCTCCAGGGCCAGATGAATTACTACTACCAGAAGAAGTAGAAGCCAAAGACTGAACCCCACCTCGATTTATCCGTCTGAACATCATATTGAGGAGTGCATCAACAAGCTGGTAAATGGAAGTACCATGCACAAGACCAGAAAATGTGGAAGCAATGCATTCAAGATGTTGTCGATACCACAGTTTCAATTTTGGAAAACAATCCATGAAAATGGGTTCAACAGAAAAATTTAAAATTTTTTAGAATCTCCTGCTTTTGATGCGATCCCCTGGGGAGCTTCCACAAGATGCTAATTGAGAGTTCCAAACCACCAAAAGGTACTCAGGGCCTAGTTGGGAGCCTACTGGAGTTTTATCTCCCATCACATTCTCAAGAGGTGGAAGGTGAAATCTCCACAATCTCACCAAAAGTGAGAATGCATTGGAGAACACTGTATGACAAGAGATTTCTTCCCCTGATGGAAGATTCCAGGAGACATTGGGAACACTGGAACCAAAGACCTCACAGATGGGCATCAATGCACCAGCAAGTAGTGGAACCTGGCAATAAACATAAAAATCTTTAGATGAGTAATAAAATCAAGGCCTAGAGATTTTGCATTTATTTCCACAGCTGGCATACTGTCTTTAACTTATATGAACCTTTCACATAAATTTTGTCGTGTTAATGAATGCAAACATCACAACATGCTTCATTGGCTTTACATCATTGGACAAAGACAACATTTTCACAAAGATGTTCTCTCTCTACACTAAAAACAATCAATTTTTTTATCAAATTCTCCTCTATGAAACTTGCTCCATTATTATCCTTCCCTTTTCTGAAACATACTCAAATAAGTACAAGGAACACCTTGTTAAATTTCAACTTACCAAACCATGCAAGGATAAAATCTGTACACAATCCAAATATGATAGTCCAACAAGAAGAACATTCAAAAGCGGAGCATAATCAATCAAGTGGCTCTCACTTCCAGAGTAATCAACAAGAATTGGTGGTGACAGCAATTTTATAATGAAAAGAAGGGTATGTTCCTGCAAATAACAGACACCACATTAAATATACAACAATTTGGGGTGGTGTAAGGAGACGAGAGATAAACAGAAGTTAAATGGCCTCCATCACCTGAATATTCCATCCGCGAGAAAGAGAAGCTCCGCAAAGAATGGTAGCAGCAGATATCTTCTCGTCATTAGAGCCACTGACAGCAATCTCATATACTTTCTCGATCTCTGGTAAGCTTCCATCAAATCCATGAGCTTAAATTCAGTTGCCATAGCACTTGGTAAATTTACAAAAAAGAGCATCTGATATACCTGGCTTCAGAAAAAAGAATGGTGTAACTGAAGACCAGGTCTTAGTTAGGAAATTAGAGAATAGTATCTCTAATTAGACATCTATCACCTTTATCTGGCATGCATAAGCACTCTAAGTATGAAATTTTTCTTTGGTATATTATTGTACAATAACATTATCAAGAAGAAGTGATTCAAACTGTAAATGCATTTCAATTTGAAAGTTTGGACTATTAGGCAACACATATAAACAATAAAGACTAAATCAAACTTACGAAACAATCAAACAGCACGCATCAGCATAAAAGACATTGAGAAACAACAAATTCACATTCTGAACCAACCTCATCCCATCAGACCACAAAAGTAAAATGAAAATGGCTTATGATTTATATCTATATTGCAAGGACAAAATATATTATTGAATTACTGATTCTCCATGACTCTAGAGGCCATTTTTATAAATCCATTTGATTATTTGGTTGATATACTACCTAACAATACAACTGATCAATTCTCATCCTCAGTCCATTCATAGATATGAATCAATTTCTAAATCATCCACTATTATTCTTTCCCACTACTGAGATAAAAACTAGCATCATTGACAGAGCTAATTGGATCAAGTTGATCATACATTTGAAACTTCATAAAATGAAATTTAACAAATTCAACTGCGCTACAACCAAAATAAACATAAAGCAAATGATCAAATACAAAAAAAAATTACAGCTTAGTAGTTAGTAGAATCATAGTTTTTCTGGAAAGCAAATGTGCAAAATCTCATAAAAAGCAGAATTCAGGATAAGCTAATTTGCTCAGAACTAAATTCAGTTGCACATACACATACAAATTATGATTTGATAAACCGGAAGAGCTTTAAAGATTTTCATAGTTGTGTATCATTAGCAAAGGCTACTAACACCCCTTGTTGTCCCATTGGTAATCACTGGACATGTTTCTTGATCAGAAGAACAAACATCACCATCCATCTTTCCTTGGGGGTTTGGAGGTGCAGAGAGGAGGAGAAGGGATGGGGGCATAATACTTGTAGTTAGTTATTAAAATATACACCACGCAGCATTACCTGGAAGCTGGAGTTGTCACCAAAATGTTTATCATCGTGGGGTTTAGAGGTGACCCCTGCATCAATGATGACCACCCAGGTATTTGTCCAAGAACACCACGTGCTATTTGGTTTGACCGTGCATTCACATACCCTGGCCAAAAATAAGCGGGATGTATCTAACAGATTTCTTGCAATACAAGCCTCAACGATCAGGTGCCTCATGTTTCCCGCTGTAAAATAATAAAGGGCAAAGGGAAAGAAAAAATAATTAAAGAGCCTCACAGGTAACAAGAAATTAATGCAAAGGTACAGCAGGGAAAAACTCATGAAGAGAGCTAAGAATATATAAAACTAGGTAGGGAAGACAAATGAAAGTATGATAAGGAGAAGGGAAAAAATAGCTCATGTTATGATCTTGGATGCTCAAAAAGTCAGAAGTGAAGGGACAAATAAAGGAAGTTCAAAAGGGTATTAGGGCAGTGGAGGTGCAGAGGGCAAAAAAAGCTCTCCAGCAGTCTTGTCAAACCAAAATAAGACCACTAGGCAAAATCAACACAGTGAAATAGTCACAAGGATCATTTACTGCATTCCTTTTTTTTTAAAAAAAAAATAGAATCTACATAAATGGATAAATTTCTGAGTTAAATCACTGAATTTCTGGAGGAAAAGAAAGTTCCATCCTGCACTAATTTTTTTTTTTGGGGGGCAAAAGCAACACTGGGTCTGGGTATGTGCAATGACATCATTAGAAATTTGTGTTCCTTTCACAACTTAAAACATCCAATAAAAAAATTATCACAATTATAATCACTTACAACAGCTCAAAGGCATATCATTCATGCTCATACTTTCGTAATAGCTATTGCCACTGCTTATGCCTGAGATAAACAGCATAGCTTTAGCAGCAGCTTGATTGGCTACTGAACTGACAGATGCGGGTGGCACCAACAAGCTATCATAATCACCAAGGAACTGTAATGCAGTAATTAGTCCCTTGCGACATTTTCCTGGACCCTGCTTCTCTTTCATTTGGTTAGTAGTACTGGATTCAGTTTCCTTTATTAGTTCACCTTCCTCTTCCTCGATGATATTAGCTACTGCAAGTGTTGTAGTAGCGAACAACATACACAAGCAGGTATCAGTACGAGGCACAGGACCTTCACTGGGTTCCCTTTCCTAAATACCCAAAAACAGACAACTACTTACGGGAAAAAGGAAAATAAATAAATAAATGAAAGCGGATCTGGAATGTCATACATTTATAAAAGAAAAAGTGTAGAATTCTACAAGAACAATGAAAATCACGCAACTTGGCAGAGTTGATTGCATGTGTTTTTCTTTCATAACCAGACCATTTCATTGGGAACTACCTCAACATAGTTCCTAAAAAACGAATATTCATAGACCACCTGCACTGCGTCTCTTCTCTACCTTTAGTCAATTTGCAGTCAGTTAATAGGTTATCTTTGCGACATTAAGTGTCATCATTTTATGTAGCCTAAAATAGAATGAAATCTAAGCTGTTTTTCCCAAATATAGAGTAAGCAGCTCACAACACAAATGGAAAAAAAATTAAAACAATAGGCATTATTTTTTAAGAAGTAGAATATAGCAGAATATTTCATTATTATTTTTTTTCTCAAAGAATATCACTCCCAGCACAAAAATATGTGATGAGTCAATGGGGATAAATTTCTTTAACAAGTTGGCATAAGTCACTACCCGTTGAACCAGCCGTAGAGATGCAATCCACAGACCTAAGAAAGTATCATGCCATGTGGTACCATTAACAGATTGCAGAGCTTTAATCAAACCTGTAGATTGAGAGTAAATCAGTGATATTGCCAAGATGATGTTGTGCGCTGTCAGCTTCAGGTAAGGTAATATTTAAACACGAAAACACTTAAGATTGACTTTTACCGGTAAGATTATATACAGCACTGATTGCTGTCACTTGCAGTCCATCCATAGCATCTTCCAGAAACAGATCAATTGGAAGCCAAAGGGCAGACCAAGTAGCCCCATGGCATTGACTAGCTCAAGATATCATTGATCTGGAAGACATGACGACATGGAAGTGCTGCTGTGATATTCCTTTGCGCTCCCTTTACAAAAGTCCGTGTGTATCAGATGTCAACTGCAGAAGTATCTCCGCACTTGTATGTTTTGAGTGCTTCAAGGCTGCCGAATGTGCTGCAAGCAGTTGTACTCTCTGATTAAAGCCCCGCCGGTGTGCAGGCCTAAGAAGTACAAAAAAGAATACATTAATTACATTTCAACGAAAATATGTTTCTCCAATTTCGATTAGAGACCCAATCAAGGTTCAGTAAATCATAACAGTATACTCAGGAGGCATTTTTCAGGTTTAAAGACAAGAATCCACTCATGAATTGCTTGTTTTTCCACTGCTATATCTCCAATAAGAACATAACCATAAAGACAAAAGTCATAAGCAATAACTTACCAAGACACTCATGAATACTTACATGTTTTGACGTGCCAAGTAGAGAATCCTTGAAGTTACTCTGTTTTGCAGAAACTCTCCAATTAGTTCAATAGCCATTGTAGTATTTGCATTTTTCAGCCCCTCATGATGTTCATTTCTCTTCTCACTAAAGCTTTCATGACCATCTATTTCCATATCTTGCAAGTCATTTAGCCATCCAGACTTCTTTTCTGAGGTAAAATCAAGTAATCCTTCATCATCCAACGATGCATCAAGTAACTGCCATATCATTAAAAAGACAAACTCAACCAGAAGAAACCCAGGTTCACATACTTGCAGACCAAATATATGAGAAAGATGAAGAGCATCATCAGTCGATTTCATAATCCTGCAATTGCATGCAAGAGATTTTGATATTTTTGGTAACAGTAAGAAGAGAAGTATATTACAGAAACAAGCATGAAACAATCATAAAATGACAAAATTAAAATGGCCTTTTAGTGTTTGTATCTTTATCATGCGACTACTATGCAATACAAGCTTACAAAATGGCAAGAAACTATTTCTATTCTAGAAATTGTAAAGTCCCACAAAATAGAAGAGTTTCTTACTGTCATAGAGGATGCAATCATTATTGTTAATAAAACCAGCACACAAAAGCACCAAAAGGCCTAGAATCAATTCAATGTTGATTTTCAGGAATGAGTTTGCAATTGACCTTTAACCTTTAGACCATTAAGCAAAATCATAGTCCAAGCGAACAAAGATGAATTACAGTTTGACTATATAAGCTCGACAAAGTAGACATTTAGCTACTCCTATAAGACACTATATGGTTATACAGCTAATGGAACCAGTTGAGAGTCATGAAAATGTTAATGTAGCGAAAAGGTTGCTTTCAATTGCAAGTTGAGACACACACAACAGAGTAATCCTTGACAAATGACCTAAACTAAACAAGCTTTTGCTAGATAATAATATCATGTCCAGCTACACAGTTTAGAATTCCAGAGGGTCAGTATTTCCCATATCACAAAAAGATTTAGCAGAAAAAACTCAACACAAGTTCCACAAAAAGACCCTTTAAGTTGCACCTAAATTCTCAGATTCAAAAACCTATATCCCATTTTCACATCTTAATATTCATAAGTTCCCTTTTCTAGCTTAGTTAATGATATGTGAACAAACATGAATTCCATTATCTGTCCTGCCCAACACATATTCAGTATGATCAGCAATACTTTTTGACTGAACCTGATAAAAGGACAATGACATTCACACGGATAAAAGAAGCATCAATAAAATAAGATAACCAAAACTTACTTTGGATAATTTGGACCATTGATTTGAGATGCAAACGAGAAGGCATGCCTCCTAAAAAGTTCCAAATAAAGTCTATATGCCGCTGGGTGAAGCTTTCGATTTGGAATCACTCTGTGGTGAAACAGCGAACTCAACATTAACATAAGAAATTTACCAGAAATGCCAAAACAAATAAAGTAATGGCAATTCTCTAAGTACTGCATGAATAAAAGCATGCCAATAACAAGGCCTCCATTTGGAGCATGGAATTAGATGGGAATGAAATAATTTTCCCATATGGAATAGCTATTTGTTACTTTAGATCAAATTTTAGATCGGGAATAATTATTTAATGGAATAGTTATTTTTCATAAATTATTATATGAACTAAATTATGTTTCAAATTTATGAATTAGTGGCCCTATTATGTTAGATGAACCAACCTAATCCGAATCTGAATCGAATTATTGCATAAAAATTTACATGGAAACCATTTCCATATGCATACACAAAATCGAAAACATTCAATTATTGCATAATATATACCAAGTACAATAATTCAAGTGGAGTGAAAGGCTACAACAAATATATGAGAACCACTGTTTTCCGAATGTAAAGAAAATTCCAGAACTCTTCTCCACCTAAACGAAGACTCTTTTTAAGTAATATTGAGTAGAGTGCGAAAAATACGAAGTTAGTAACTAACTCGATTCGTTACATAGAGCATATCCAAATTCAATTGCTAAAAGAAAGGAAATCTTTAATAACAACAGCAATACCTAGTATACAAAAACAGAAAGTGTTTTTGTGTATGTGTGTAAGCGAGTGAGCATTTGAACGTAAAGGAGGGACAAAAGCAAAGGGAGTGGAATACCTGGTAGAGAAAAGAGCAAGGACAAGCACAGAAGGAGCGATATTGACGGCCAATGCCTTCCCAAGGGACTTCCACGCGATCGGCACGTGATTGTCGAAACAGATGTGCGAGAGACGACCAGATGAGCTAGCTCCATCGAAGGCAAGTCAACTCTGGCAGAGTTGAGGCTAGAACTAAGTTGAAGGGCCCAGAGGAGCGGGTCGCTATTATTGTCCTGTGCCGACTTGGTGAGTTCGAGGACTGAGTCCCATAGAGTTTGGTGAGTCGGCGGTTGCAAGGACGTCGCCATCTCTCTCTCTCTAGATATTTACTTAGTTAACGGATTTGGGCAATAACAGAGAATTTCATGGAGAGAAGAAGCGAAATTTCGAACAGTCAGTAGATGGTTTTTGCACCGTTAGCATGTGGACTTTAGAAAGAAAAGTCAAGCTTCTAAATCCTACAGCCCAAGCAATCTAATTTCTCATTCATAATAATACTATGCTATATGTGGCTTTCCCTTCTTTCGACTAATTTTTGGTTCCTCCTATCAATTATTATCAGCTTGGCCCCACTGCACTTAACTTTAGATTGAACTTCGAAAAAAAAAAGATTTAATTACCCATTTCTGACATATTTATACTAAGTGGAGAAACCAACTACTGTATAAAAGTTTAAAATTTTGACCTTTACAGCTGAAAAGGAGGCTCTATTGTATCCAACGATCAGAGAGAAGGGATCGTGCTTCTTACTTAGGTATATTAATTTTTGACAGGCCAATTAAAAAAATTGTACGACTCCACACGATTCCTTATACTTAATTTTATTATTTTTATTTAAATTTTAAATTTTATTATCATCAAATAAATATTAAATTTTATGATAAAAAAATAAATATAAAATTTGCACCCCCAAACACAACTTACCAATTTTCCCTCTCCCATACTAACACATGAAAAAAATAAAAATTTTAATTAATTAATACAAAATCAGAATATAATTAGTGCAAGATATTAGCTCCAAAAATGAAATTCTGATTTTATAAACAATGATAATGTCTAATTCCGCCCCAAGCTTTTTTTAATTTTATCCTGATAAAAAGACCTAAAGTCATAGTCCACGAATAAAAAGCGAAAAATTATATGCTACAACCGTTGTAGCAATAAATGCCTACAACGGACCAATGAAATTCAATCTACGTGTAAGAATTTCATTGGTCCGTTATAAGCATTTAATCAAAGTGTAAGAATCTCATTGGTCCGTTGTAGGCATTTATTGCTACAACGGTTGTAGCATGTAATTATTCATAAAAAGCTGAGTACTATTGCAACAACATTCAAAATAATATCGTAGTCGCAATAGCATGACAATATCGAAGGTGCTCTCTCTCTTTCTTTTTTCTTTTGAGGGTGAAGATGCTCGTAGTGCACTAGTGAAAACAGTACAAAAGCTCTTTATTTCCTATCTCAAGCAGCCATTTAGAGGGCAAGTGGGCCATAACTGACCAATAAGGAAGCAACAAATGGGATTTAATTAAGAAATCCAGAATATACATATGAAAATTTTCATCATTGACATTGAGAGAACTGCAGGTCTGAGAAGAAGAAATGCTGGTGATCTCACGAACTTCTTCTAATGTCAGCGGAAAAAATTTGTGGACCAAGCATGTGGATGATGCATTAGTGAAGGTGGAACCTTTGTTTCAAAGATTTGATATCAACGACGGGTTATGATCTAACCCTTCTCCCACTATATTGGGGTTTGCTTGAGTGTGGCAAAGCAGGAACACAACTGGTGTTAACGGAGCAGTTTATGTTGTATCAAGCTCAATTGCTAGCTTTGAAGTCCAGGCACCAACATCTGTAATTTGGTCTTGAGATCTCATATAGCTTATCTGGGGTCATCTTCTCAAGTTCCTTAGGTTTCCAGGAGTCAAAACCATGACAAGTACTTTGTATTCCCAATCCTTCCACCCGATGATCTTGGCCACGCATTCTCTTGTACAATCTCATCACAGAGACACAATCTTCATATGGATCATGTATCCCAGTCTGAATACTATACCTGCGAAGCAAAATTCCTTTTTTATTAGAAAGCCAATAATGCTTTTTGTGTAGATTTAGGATCAAGGTCTATGAAACATAGATAGAGAACAGGCAAAAAGACCAGTATGATGTTTGTCAAAATCTTTATTCTCCTAAAGGTACAATAGTTAGTTGCAAAGAAAATAGGAAGATACGAGTGACCGTGTAGTCTAGCCATATGTTCCTGATTGTTTCCAGTCTGTTCTACTTTGAATTGAGAACACTTGCCAATCTCCTTGACAATTTATACTTTAAAAGGCTATAAAAATTATTGTACAGACAGAGTGTATAAGAAAATGTTATAATTCTTTCTAGAACAATTTATTTGAAAAGAACAGAGATGTGATATAGTCCAATACAGCTAGCAGAAATAACAGAAGATAAAAAAAATCCTAAAAGGAAGCACACCTTAGGACAAAGAAAGAAAGTAATAAACACTGGAATGACCCAACATCATTTTAAGTACTAAACCAGAAAAGAAGAGTAACTTGCCCTTTGCGTAAGATACTTCAGTGAGTGTCTAACAAGATTAGTCTTCATCAATGGACGGTATGTTGCTGCATCCCTGCATTATTATAATAATATAATTCACTGTGGTGAATTATGCCTGTAATTGGATGAGTATAATCCTTCAAAGAACTAGCTAATTTAGCTTAATTAGCTTCCTAAGAAAGTCAAATTAGAAGTTATTTAGATAAAGTGCTTTCAATGTAAAATCATTGCATCAAGGCCAAACAATAAAAAAAAAATTTGAAAAAAAAGGTCCCATCTATTCATGTGTTCTTTCAATTTTGGCTAATCATTTTAATTTTTATGGGTCACAAACATAACTTTTTTAAGATTAGTATTCAGTAAAATCCACAGTCAATTTAGTGTGAGTGCAGCAATATTCGTGTGGAGTACACATAGCAAAGCTCCACTGGCAGAAAATATGCCTTTTCTTTTAATTTCTTTCTATATTATTTTCGTTAGATTTTATATTTATTACCAGTGAAAAATAAATAGATTTTACACAAAACGATATTCTACGTAAGTTTGTATTTTACATGCATTTTATATGATACTTATATCTAAAGATTGCCAGCCACTTATGGGATTTGGGAACGTCTTTTAGCATTTCCAGCATATAATGATTGGAAATGCCATAATTCTCAAAATCTGATCTGGCATAAAAGAGAACATAAATATAAAGAAAGTATAGAGGCACAAAACTAGGCCTCAATTAATAGTCTGATTACAAGTTGAAATTGGACAAATCTAAGAAAAGAGATTTGACGGTGAGGATACTAAAAAAGGAGCTGCCGCAAAAGTGCGCTTATAGAATCCCATCAAATGCCTGATAACATAAAGAAATGACATTCTTTTCCCATTGTACAAGGAAAGACACTCGGTTCCTAATAATAATAAACAGCCATTAACATTACTCAACCCTCAAACAATGCCCCAGATTTTAATATCTTAGGTTCCTCCAGCCAAAAGCAGACAAAGGCTGTTAGTGTTGCATGGAAAAGGATCATACGTATTTTGAACCATTAAGATTTGTCCAAATTTATTATGAGAGAATATTAAGCAAACTAGCCAAGTAACCAAATTGAGGTATTTAAACATATTAATGTGCCTCAACAAATGATCAGGATAGAACATTCTCAAGCAATCCAAATCATGGTCCAAGGAATGACCCACAAGAAGCTTTGCCTTTCCACCATCCAATCTTAATTTACCAACAGATTCCCCATTGAACAAAATGTCCAGAATCTTATTTCTCACTTCCTGAAGTGGCATGGCATCCCTTAGATGCTCTTCGGTTAACCCAGTGACTTCATATCTGAAACATTTGTATTGGTGTGAATGAGAATCAGGTCCATCCCAAACGATAGTTCTTATTCTCTTTATTGTTCTTTAAAGAAATAGAGAATAACTTAATATTAGAAGTTCCTATAATTAGTGACAGGAATTTGAGGTTGAACATATATGTGGAAAATTATATTTCCTCTTCATCAACAAGGCACACCCTACCACAAAGGTTAAGTGATCCATCACTTCCACCGCCAACCATTTCACAGTCAATAGCAACAGCTTCAACACCATTTCCAGCATAATTTTCCCTGACTGTTTCGGAAATATAAGTTTGTGATTCTGCAAAAGGTGGTATTTTTTTTGCCTGCACCAAAAAACCAAAAGTTCGAAAATCTTAATGCCTATAAGCAAGTGATGGAGATAACTAGCAACTTCCATTAGTTACTCATTTGAATGGCAAATAAACCAAAGCACTATAAAGGTCAGTTCTCAACCTTTTAACATGGAATGCTTCAAATCTTAAGAATCAAATTTCAAGGGAAACAGGTGAAGATAGGCAGCATGTTTCCCTGTGCTTGATGAGAGAATTGGAGCAATCAAAAACCTTCAAGCAAAGATCGCAACCTCTATCAGAGAAAATCCTTACACAATTTGCTTTTGCCAGTGGACCTAAATGATAGTGTAAAAAATCATTGTAAACAACGGTTTAACAGATACAGCAAGATGCACTGTAAATAATATCATACAAGTAAGATGTACTCTCAGAGTGGAATGAGAAGAGTGGAATGATGAGATGAGTGGAATGAGGTCTTTATGTGCTCAACAAGATGTTCCTTTTTCTTATATTGCTTGTAGCATGCAGAGCATTTGTGTCTGCAAAAAAAAAACAATGTTTTTAATTGTAAATTTAAATCACCCCCATAGAAAAACAGAAGAAATGTCAAATGTATAACCTAGAATTAGTTCAATGTAACAAAAAAATTAATAAATTGGGCACCTACTTAAAAATACAATTTTCAACCTTCCAATGACCATGATTCTCGTAAAAACAGCTATTGGAACAACACAATTGACAAAAACTTCAAATTAAGATCTAGACAAACTCAAAAAAACATAAAGCAAAACCCAAACACGAAAGTATTGTTCTTTGTTTTCCCACATTTTCCCAGTAACCAAACACTCAAAAGAGAGAGAGAGAGAAAGAGAGAGAGGAACCTTGTAGTTGGAATTTTTATTAATGATTGACAATTGGAATCCATGTAATCAGATAAAATTGGAGGGGAATATTTTTTTTTAATAAAATATTTATAGAAAAAAAAAAATTTGTGGCGAAATCTTTGGAGGAAATTGAAACAAAGAGTTGAGGAACGGAGCGTTCAGTTTAGGCTTTTATAAAATAAAACAGTATTAGTCTACTATAGACAACTTAACCCGACGAAATTCTAGGGCAAACCGAAGTCGTATCAAATCTTCAGGTTAGTACGTTCATTATCTTAACTCGTCTCACAGTTGTGGGCAAAATGAATTCACTAATCTCATCATCTCTCTTTAAGAAAATAAACAAGAAAAGAGTTTTTATTTTTTTTTAATTTTCTAAATTTATATATCTATTTTGAGATTTGATATCATTTTAAGACCTAGAAATAAATAAAATAATGCACTAAATTATTACATATTAAAAGTCAAAAATTATTTTCCAAATAAAAATATAATTTAAATTTATCTTGAGATTTGAAAAAATTTCAAGACCTAACAAATAAAATAAAATAATAAAATAATTATATCAGTACTAAATTCAAAATTATTTTCTAAATAAAAAAATAATTCAAATGATACATCTTAATAAATCAGTGATATAAAATATATATCAAAGATAGCTTAACAATGAGTGTATCGTTGATTCTTTTTTCTCAAATGCCAAAAAAAAAATGATACAAGGAGTTGTATATTTGTGGTTTTGTCTATCCTCTATAATGATTACAATAAATACTGAAACAACAACTTGCAATATAGATTTATTTGTTCCCTTATATTACGGTTGAGAGGAGGTATTTTGAGGTTTCAAAGTATGGGAAGAATTTTATGGGTTTTTAAAAGGTTAATTTTAAATGATTTTCTTTCTTCATATTGAACCTCCAAAATGGAGATTTTTGAAAGTTTTCAATCTTTCTCTCTAAACACAATATAAAACTAATAATGTACTTTACTCTACCATACTGTAACTTGTTCTATTTTATTAAATCTCATAATACATTCATTTAAACTGACCCCTAGGCATCATTACAATGTCAGAGGAGAAAGTCTCAACTATCCATTTTGGAGTAAGTGGCTTGCATGCACATATCTAATAAATAAATTCAAAGGATATAAACATTACAAGGAATGAAAGAACTATAAACTCACTGTCCTAATATTGCCAATTAGAAACTGAACTCACAATATACAGCAAGCCCTTACATTATCATCACTAAACGAGTGATACAACGAGTTCCCTACTGGCGGTTCTGTCTGTCCACCATAAACAGCATAAACATTTGACAGTGGCATTTGAGGCTGAGGCGGCTGCAGCGGAGGTGATTGTAATGGTGGTTCTTGTGGCAGGGGTGGCCTGCTATAGATGGCAGGATAATTGATTCCTGGATACCCATATGGATATGGTGTTCTGAAACTGTATGGCCTTCCATACCAAGGTAGAGCCGCTTGGTAACGCCCATAAACTCTAGGATCAGCTACTCTTTGCCCATAATATGGATTATTAGGCATATGATTTGTATCATTAGGCCATTTGATAGATTTTCTTGGATCATCATCAACTTCATCATCAGAATCAGAATCACATGAACATGCTTTGTCTTTTTTACTTTGCACTTTTTTCATGTTCCTCAATAATTGATTCAATTTGCTCTCAGCATGCATGAAGTCCTTTTCATAAGCCAAAATCTCTGCCTTCTTCCCAATTGTGTTTTGGATTGTGTAAGGATCTGCAAACCCTGAAACTAATACCAACCCACTTTTTGTGTCTATGTTGATATAGTATACTCCTGAACAGCAAAAAAAAAAAAAATTAAATGCTTGATTAAAATAAAAACATAAAATACTAAAACACTTTATTAGAATAACTGTACCATTGATTTTCTGCAACCTATCCTTCACTTTCAATGCACAACTTGAGCACCAAGAACGGTTCATTTTCAAAACACAAGCCTACACAAAGATATAATACAGAAAAATTGAATAAATAAAATTGAGCCTATATTGGAAATTATTTGATTGATCAGATAAGGATCATTAGGCTCTTACCGGAATAGCTACACGTTTCTCTGCCATAGAAAATCTTGAAATAGCACCATAAAACACAACATTGAATTGAAGTATCAGCTTGCGAATGGTTGCTGTAGAATTTGATTTGTATCTAAGATTGCATCTTTGTAATCTTAGATTTAATTGGCATTAAAATGGTAATGTGGTTTCTCCTCCTATGAATTTGGAAATTAGCCTAAAAAGATTATATTTCCATATTCACAAAAATATCAATAATTAAAAGGGTCTAGATTTGGAGAGAAATAAAGGATCAAAAGTTATTTCCATAAAAAATATTAATAACTAATAATTGTAATCTTTCCTTTCAATGATTACTTTTCAAAATTTTTGTTTGGCAAAACACATTAATTGATTCATGTACTTGAGTAGTTTTTTTTATTTAGCTCTCATACTTTAATTTTGACCTATTAAGTCTTTGTACTCGTTTATTTTATTTCAATAAATTTTTTTTAATAAATTTTTTTAGCAACTAAATTTACATAACACTGTTAAATATATTAATATTTTATTAGTTAATAGAATTTTATTAATAGTAAAAATTCAGAAATAAAAAAAATAACTCTAATGAACGCACGAAGAAAACTCATATAATATGGAGATTGTGAAATTCGAAAATAAATTTTTAAAAGAGGAGAATGATGTAATATTCTATTCCAAAGCACAAACGATTTAATAATAACCGATTTAATAATAACCAATCGATAAAGTAGAAAAATTAGAAAATAAGATATTTAAAAGAAAAATCTTAAATTAAGATAGAAATTAATTTTTATAATAACTAAAGGAAATTAATGGAATATAAACAATAAATATATGCATGCATGTAAATTTATAGATTTGACTTGATAATTAAATGAACAAGTTGATTTTTATGCACGTGATCGTCACTGGTCTTTGTTCTTGCACGAATAAATTTATGTAGAGGTAGTATTGATGACATGTTCTATCAATAAATTTTGGAAAAATATCCTAAAAATATTTATTTGTTCTTGTATTAATTTACAATAGACCATGCTTTTCTTAAACAACCATTTTTGAACATTTATATCCTCCAAAATAAAAAAACTTTCAGCAAATACAGGAGTTAAAATTTTATTTTATTATTTTTGAATGCATTTATTAAGAGTGAAAAGTTTATTTTAGAGTTATTTTATTCGTTAATTAATAAAATATTAATATATTTAACGATGTTAAATTAATTTAAGTATCAAAAAAAATCTATTAAAAAATAACTAATTAAAAAAAAACAAATAAAAATTAGGGCGTGATAGATCAAAATTAAAGTATAAGGATAGAATAGACAAAATCACTAAAGTACGTGGACCACTTAATACATTTTGCCTTTTTTTTTTAATGAGAGAGATGTTAATGTGCATAGATCATTAATATTAAACTTTGATTGTTAAACATTTTATCATATAAAATTTTGTTATAATTTACTCTATAAATAATTTATTTAGCTTAACAGTGTATTTTCACCTTTTATACATATTATAACACAACAATTTTATAATGTTTTTAGTTACACTATTTTTTAAAAAAAAGTTCACTAAATAATTTATGCTGATCAATAATACCATATTTATTGGTAAAATAAAATATTATACCTATTAAATTTTACCAATCAATTGGTAAAATATTTTATGTAAGAATGGTTAAAGAAAAAAAATTTACTAGAAAAAAGAATTAATGAATTTCATATCAAAAGATAATTCTACCACAAACTTAATTATCCAATTACACACATGATATAAATTAATACTGATAATTTATATATTGTTCAAACTTTTTCAGTAAAATTAAATTCTAACCAAACAAATTAATATTTTTTTTCAATACACTTTTCTAATATTTTGTTATATTTTTTAAACATAATAATATAATATTTCTCAGTAAATATAATTCCAACAATATACATCTGTAAAATATATTTTATTGTAAATTATCAAATACTTTATTATTATTGTATTTTTATGAAATTTTATTATTGTATTTATATTCAAGATAATAATAATTAAAAAATAAATAAGTAAATTTAAAAATATCAAAAAAATAAAAAAGGGGAAAAAACGCTCAACAGTTATTGTCTTCCTAATTAAGAACTCCTAATCATATGACTTTGACTCTTAATGTCATCAGCAAAATTAATAGCATTCTGATTCAAAGTTCAAACCCCGGTTCCTAAAATCATAAGCACGCATTTCAGTTTTGGATGATGGAATAATTAGTTTTTAAGAACTCTTAAGTCCCATTTAATGGAGTCCATCAATTTTTATGATTCTCAATATTCGTTGCAGCCAGATATCCTCATCACAAATAACCATAGCCAACGCCAAATCTTCCCTGAAAAAGCCAAATCTTCACTGGTGGTATTCTCATCCGCCGGAGGAATCAAGAATGGAACCTATTTCTGGTCATATTTAACCATCTCCATGAGCATGTGTGACAGATTAATAATTAGGCATACAGAGAGAGAAAGAGGTTAGTCACTTACCCAAAGATGCAACAAAATCACAAGATTCATCGACGGCCATAAACATTTGCAAGAGCTTACTTCCACATATGAAGCATATCACTTCTTCAATAGCAATCAAATTCTCAATACACAACCCGGTGCAAATTCTCAATAAACATTTGCAAGAACGAACTTCCACATATGAAGAATGTCAAGACAGCTTTGTTTGATCTACAATTACATTAGATGTTCATACAAAAAAGAGCAGCAATTTAACTAAAATCTCAGCCACCCCGAGCTTCTCTTCTTGTTGCATCATGAAGCAGATCAATGTCAACACCCTCCGGAGGTAATTGAACATATCTAACCACAGATCCCCTGATGAAACAATTCCTGACTGAAAGCTGCCAATGAACACAAAATCATAAGATTCAACTAGCAAAATCATGCAGAAAAAAGCAAGGCTGTCAAATGAAAGAGGTGACCCAACATGAACAACTATAACAAGTTACAGGTGTGCATGTAGTTTCAGAGAAAGGATAGTTGGGTGGATCAACAACACAAGTAAATGATGACACAAAGCAAATCAATCAAATAACAATATCTCAAAAGTTATCCCAATAAACCAAAGAGTTAAGTATCAAGTTATTCCTGAAAGATGGGTACACATACACGCATCAGTGAGCACATCAATAAGTTTATGTCCTAGCATTTAGACAACAAACACTTAACATGTTATTAGAAATTATGGATCAATAAATGATTTACATGTACATGCTCAACCAAACTGACAGAACTCCCAATAGATAGAAACTGAGGGAAAGGGGAACTTGATAAAAAATTATAAGACATAAGAATATAAGATATAAGATAAGATATAACATTTAAGTTAAGATAAGATCATGATATATTTATATTATTTTATCCATTTATTGTATTATATTTTATTATAATTATTTATTTTATTTTATTATATTTTATTAGAAGATATAAGCAAACTAAGGTATTTTTCTCATGATTTTTCCATACAAGCTTAAGAACACGCCAGGAAACAGACAAAAAAAGATAGTATATCGTTGCCTATCATCATTCCTTAAATGTCCAAACAAAAAAGTTCCAACAGAGATCTAGTTTCCACCTAAAAAATTGAATGTGGAGATCTATTTGCACACTGAAGCACATTCATATGATCTGAAATCAGATATAAAGGGGACAAAATCCATTAAAGCATCTTGATTCTTGTATAAGCCACATCTATTATGACAATAAAAAGCAAAGCCAATTTGATTCCTTTGTGTTCACTATTCCTACTAGTGTTCTTATGTATAAGAGTGAACCTTCACTTCACGTAAAGCTTACATAAGATGATCAGGTTCAGAACCAAATTTTTGGCAAAGTTGGACTATTTCTTTTAAACAGTAAAAGTAAACAAGACCAGTGTAGTAAGTGCCAACACTGGCATGAGACCAAAGGACATAATTTCATAAATCCCCTCAGAGGGCTCACAAAAGAAGGATCCATCTTACAAGCAAGCTAAGCCAAATGCTGGAGAAAGTTTATATTTTGGGCACCTATACTGAAACTTGAAAACAGCCAAAGTCAATGTTAACAGCAAAATGCAAACATCATCTGATAAAGACATAAGCAAGACTAAGACTTTCTAAAAAATCTCAAGCAAATGGACAATAAATTCCCTTTTGCATGAGAAATACCAATGCATTTGAAATGAAAAAATTTCCCCAGAAAAGAACATACCAGTGGACAGAGATTTATCGGCAACAAAAAAAAAACAAAAGAAAATGCAAGAAGCTGGAATAAAAACTCTATAAGAGAAGCTGAGATTAATAGAAAGGAAAACAAATGAAGCAATGGGGGGTTACTTTCCCAGATGTTTATTTTAAATACCAGAAAAAAGATTTGCACATTGCACCAGTGTTTACCACTAACAGTCCACAAATATGTTGCTACTGAATACTAATAGATACCAAATTCCTGGTGATTTGATCTAAGAAACAATGAAACTAAGAACCAGAATTGAATATTTAAGTAATAAATAAGTTCCCAGCTAAAGGGAAAAACCTGAAGTAATTTCCTACTGACAATCAACAGTAGTTCAATAAGAAATTACATGATACCAAAAAAATAAAAATAAAAAAAAGTTTGACCATAACAAATCCTAAACCCTAAAGTTCCACATTATTGTGGCTGCCCATAATAACTCAAACCTTCAACCCTAGGAAAACCCTAAATAAATTATAATTCTCCGCATTTTCCAATAAGAACCCATAACAAAAGGACAATTTTAGAAAGGAAAAAAAAAGGCAGCTCCAGAAAGTGAAAGAGGAGAGGATACCATGTGAGGATACTTGTCTTAATCCACAACCCGAGTGCCCTTGAGTTTGATATTGAGGTATTGATCGACAGAGTGGAGTGTTCCTCTAATTGCCAAATCGTTCTTCAGCTCCACCGTCACTTCTCTACCCACCAAGTCCTTGAAGTACGAAAAGAACAACTGCAATCCAATAAACCGGCGAAAGGAAATTAGGATAAAATTGTGTTGAAAAAAAGAAACATCAAGATTTAGGAGTTTTCAATTATAGTTCAAAAAAAAAAGACAAAAACCCACAAATTTATAAACAGAAACTTGTAAAAAGACAATCACCATATTTCCCGGATTGAATTGAGAAAGAAGATGCAACACAAACAGTCCTTGCTTCGACTCTTCGTCCCTGGAAGTTCACCACAGGTAACAAAGTTTCTTCCAGCAGAGCCAATAAGTGGGAGTTGTTTAACGTTTGAAATACCTAATTTTAACTGAATTTACCAATATAGCCTTCGGTTATGATACGCCTTAAACGACCACACATATGTAAATATGAAGTCGTTTCAGATAAAACATCAAACAGCCAGGAAAATCATTTTTTTTTTAAAGGAAGAGCATACCATCCTACCGCCATTGATGATTTTGGTAAACCAAAATAAAATTCAGTGAGAAAGGACTAGATGATGAAATTAATTTATTATTAAAATATCTTACAATAAATGTGAAAATGGGAGTACATATAAATGGGAAGATTACATAAGTAATCTAAAAACATATAATTTTATTAAATATACGATAGTTTAAAAAAATCAATTTTATGTAAAAAATTTAAAATTCTTCAAAAATACCATGCCTTTTTTCTGTAAAATTTCCGTTACTTCAACTAATTACATATATTATATATTATGACATTTGTAAGTACATATATGATGTCTAAAAATATTTTTAAAATATCCCAATAATATTTCTAAAATATTCAAACATATTAACTATATCCCTAAAATATCAACAAAAGCTAAATATATTATTTATAATTTTATTTTTTTATTAATATTTCTCAATTAAGAGCGACAACAGATAAAATATTCATAAAAATCACTCGATTCAAATTTAAATTCATTTAAATTTAAATTATCCAAATCCAACTCGATTATAATTATGATTTTATTACTCGTACCTATTTCAAACCTATTTAATACTAAATATTTTTTATCTGTATCAATTTAAATATAAAAATTTAAAAATATTATAAAATTAAAAATATAAATTATAATTATTTTTAATAAATAATTATAAATAAAAATTTAATACTAATACAATATTTTAAAATAAAATAATTTCATATTTTATTAATATATATAATTAATATATATATGTATTTGAATAATAAATACTCAAAACTGTATATCAAAACCCAGCCTCAGCCCATTCCAAATATTAAAAACACTTCCTAATCCTCCAAATTCATTTACAAACTATTCAAATCCTATATAAATAAATCAAAATAGATCAAATACTTAAAAATATCTGACCCGTGATGACCATGAGCCATAATATAAGCAGTCGATTTCAGAATTTCAATGTTCTTGAATGTAATGCAGAAATAAAAAACAAGAGCAGATCATTCATCCAATAAACATGTAAAAAAAGTGACATTAAAAAAATTAAGAGAGAGAAAACTAAAAAGGCAAGGAAAACCTTTACATAGCAAGCCAACCATGGACACCGAATGAACAATTAAGTTTACATTGCATACAAACTAAGTGGAAAATCTTTTCTACTACAACTTTTAAAATTTTTTTGCTACAAAGATGTGCACGGAGAAAGTAGTTTTTCCCCTACAACCTTTGCTTCACCCGTCTCCCGTTCAGGTCACTGCCATCCAGGATACCTTCATTCCCGTGTCTACACACAATAACAGTGTGTTCATTCACTCTAGCCACATATTCCAAGAGTTCTGTAAGGACGGAAGGGCAGCTTTCCTTCAAATATTCAAAGCCATCCGTTTGCATCACAGCTGAAAAACAACAATTTTACAAGAGTAAGCCATACTTCCAGAAAGATATCATTTTACTTCAGGATTGCCTCCTGACTATCAAATACCTTTTCTAACTACTGATGAATTTCAAGTGATGTAGGCTGAATAATGTAGCTCATCCTATGAAGGAACATAAACACATCAAGGAAAGGCAGAAGCATTCCAGTGAGGGTTCAGAGATTTTAAGCAAAAGATGAATAGATATGCACCACAAGATTGGGGCTGCAATGAAATGAGCAGCTCAGGTGATGCTTGGAGCTTAGCCTGATTAAAGCTTATTCAAACTTGATTCATTTACTAAATGAAACTCGTTTAATAAACGTGTGAGCTTGAGCTAAATGAAACCGGTTCATTTAAGCTTATAAGCTAGCATTTTTATAAGATTTTAAATATGACAACTCTTCATTTCAATATAATAGCATGTTATCTTTCTAACTGTAAATCATTTGCATAAAATAAAGTTTTCAATTACACATATTCTGCTTTTATATATTTAATAAAAAGCTGGTTATGAACCAATTTAGATTTTTAAAATTCATAATGCTAATCATAATATAATAAAAAATTAATTAAAAGTTTCTAGTTTATTTTATTGTCTTTACAATGTCAGTTAATATAAAAAGGAAGAAGAAGATGTGTAAGTTAGAGGTGAAATCCACATCAAACTTGGATATTGAGTATTAGATTCAATAGACATCAGATGGGCACCATGTGGAGTCCACATTGTTTATTCTCATGAAAGAATTTCTTGTCAATCCTTCTAAAATAGTTTGCAATTATAACTAGTACAGGTTTATATGCAATTATAGTTTTCTGAAGCTAAGCTCATAATCAATATGGGCAGAGCCATGTTCAAGTTGAACTCATTTACAGCCCTACATGAGATGCTGGTTGTGGGTTTCCACCATATTTCATAATCCAAAGACAGGTGACTCGAACACTTGAAAATAAAATAAAAAATTAAAAAAAAAAGTTCCCTCAACTTCAAATCAATTTCAAAAGTATATGAATAATAGACACAGTGATGTCTTTAAAGAGAGATTAGAAATAAAGCCCTTCTAGGAATAAATTCATATTTTATTTTACAGGTACGAAAGGAGAGTTCCAAAAGAAATTCAACTCAAAAAGACTAGGCCAAAACAAATCCAGCTCAAACCTCAAAGTGAATACCAGAAGTTAAAAAAATTTTAAGCACTCTTTGGTTAGCAAGTCAATAACAACTTTTTTTTTTGCTTTTTTTTTTTCCATTTTTGCTCGTGAAAGAAAAAAAGGAAAAATTAAAGGGCACCAAGTAGTTATATTTCTTGTATAAAAAACATAAAATACAAAAAAATAAAAATAAAAATAAAGAGGAGGAAAGAAGAATCACATGCTCACAAAATTGGTTCTTTCTTTATTTATTTCTTTTACTATGATTACCATTCAAAAATAACAAAAGTAAGTTTAAATGCTAAAGGCATAGCATACACAATTTAATAGGTAAAACAATTAGGCAAAAATTCATATTGGCAGTCTTATGCAATACTAAAGCATTGAGTATTTTGAAGAAACTGCTAACCTCTAAGGTTTTCGGGCATCGCAACAAACTTGAGACACACAGCCTTCAGCTGGAAACAATGGTGCTGTTCTGCCAAAGCTAGTGTAGTTGCTACTGTGTTTATAGCAACATCCTCGCATAGATTAGCCTCACAAAGAAATCTGAGTCTGTCCAGGCCATACCTATCAGCTGCTGCAAGTAGATGCTGACACATCAAAGTTGAGACCCATTTCGAGTTCAATCCAGTAAGCTCTTCTAGGTCAGGTAATGAATCCCAATATATAAAATAAAGCAAAGCCTGCAAGATGAAAAAACCAAAGAATTACATGACTAGACCTATGGTTTATCATGTATTGTTGCAAAGTTGCATTAACTAGAGCATTCAGTAATGCTAAATTTTGGGGGGAGAGTCAAGTCTGCTGATTGCAAGGAATAAGAGAAGTGAAATGATACTTCAAATATGTCAACTAAATGCAGTAACAGAGAAATACAATAACAAAGCTTTGCTCAAGTGACCATCCAAAATTTCAGTGCAAGACACCACATTTTATTTGTTAAATGAAAACTTTATCAACATTTGGTTTTTTGCACAAAACAAGTAAGCAGAAAAAATTAAAGATAGCCAAACATCAGGAGGATATAATAGGGAATCAACGGCAAAAGAGAAACAATGGCTTTAAGTTAGAACCTTAAAAACTGGAGCCTCAATGTCTTCAACTTTTATTAACTGCGTATTTTGCTCCTTCATTGGACCAAAAAGTTGAGCTCTGAATACAGGTGACCGAGCGGCAAAAACCAATTTGTGAGCAGCAAAAACCTCTCCATCAACTTCGAAATTTACATCAGTTCCCTTTCCACTTTCCAAAAGTTGTCCAAAGTGCTGGCCAATGTTGGATGGTGGTATTGCGATAGAGTAAGTCTTAGGGCCCTCCGTACGCGACTTAACAACACCTACACTGCAGTGAACTTGAAGGCAATCATCTTTGAGATAGTCTGATGACTCCAGAAGAGTTCTCTTGAAAAACCTTTTGTATCCCCTGCAGCATATAATACTTAACTGTATTACATTTTGCTCCAAAGATAAAAAAATGCAACCAGCTTATTCAAAGACCATGGGAACTTGGATGCATTTTAACATGCTGCATCTAACAACACAGAATTGCATATAACAATGATAATTTTGTAACCATTTGAGCACCTACTTAGGGTACAAATGCAAAAATCCTTAGCAAATCAATATTCAAGGTCCAACATTAGGTCATACGCAACCATAAATTCAACTGGTTATAAGAGGCACTCCCAACAAACATGTAAACACTTTCTCATTTAAAAAAAAAAGCTTATAAACAAAAATCCCACATAAATGTAAACATTCTGATGAGTCTGATGGAGGGGAAGACAATGCAATATCTTATAATTCAAACGAGACAATAATCTTAGCACTGTATAAATTTTTCAGACGGCAAGCAACCAGAACTATTACCCACTACATCAAAAAAATTTCCATTAATGAAGGATGTAAATCAATTGGAAAATAAACTCGTTGGAGGAAGGATTATAACGTTCTGAAAGAAATTGGTAACTTATTAATGACATTATAAACTAAATTGTCACTTATTAAGCTTCCAGAAGCTCCTGAGATACAGAGCAAAACCCATAACCTCTAACTTGCACCCATCTAAACTCTATTTATCCTGCACCAGCTACTCGATTATCATGCAGACATTGAGAAATCATTGAATCAAACCAGACAAAACGAAAATCAACCCCAAGAAATATTTCAGTCGGCAACTAAAACTCATAAATAAACGATCTATTTCACCATCCCAACCTCTCTAGGGAAGATACTTTAAAATTAAAAATTAAATAAAAGATACTTCAAAAATTAAAAATAAAATAAAAATTAACTCTCTAATTTTGCAGTCATCTAAAAAATCTCACACAAATCATATGCTAACCAAGGCAATGAACTCCATTAACTCGCCAAATCAAATAACCCCATACCAACTTCACCAACAAAATTAGATAAAGAAATAGGAAAAAAAGCCAGAGAAACACAATATCTCACCACATACTACCGCGATATTTGAGCGTGTAAGGTCCACTCTCAAGCGTCCTCCCGAAATGGCTATGAACCTTATGCCTCTCCTTCCCACTCTGATCTAAAAGCGTCAACTCAAAAAGCGCCTTTACATCTGTGCCTTCACTAGCCAACGCTATAAACAACGATACATAGGTCGAATTATCTTCAACACTCTTCCCATCTGGATAGAAATAAATCGCCCACGAATAACCCCCTACATTAAAAGTATCCGAAGCAATATATTTGCCGATCCCCAATCCTTTCGACAACGAATACCCAGTGATCTTAAACTGATGAGACCCATTCACCGTCTCCGTAATCGACGTTGACGTCGTCGTCGAATATGAAGCCGACGATGAGGAAGATGATGAAGGCTTGGTAGTTTCTCTCACAATCCTTCCCATACCCCCCTAAAATACCGGGGAAAAAATTTCCCGCAATTAAGCTAAGATTTATAAGATTCTTTCTCGGGAAAGTGATAGAAAAACTAGGGATTTTGCGAACGGATGAAATTAAAATTTTCTATATAAAGATTTAAAAAAAAAATTCTAGGGTTACGAGGAGGAGAGAAAATGAGAGAAAATAATGGAAAGTGATGATAGAAAATGATGAGGTAAGAATGATATAATAATAATAATAATAAAACTAATAATTACTCGTACTAATATATATATAGAGAGAGAGAGAGAGAAAAAAAAAGGCGAATTATTGGTACTTGATAAACGCATGTGGTTATAACAACCTCGCGTGCTGCAGAGGACAACTGTCAAGGACGATAAGGTTGTTTTGGTAAATTTGTCTAATGAGTTTTTACCAATGTTTCCGGTCCATGGATAATAATGTTGGTCAAAGCAACTTCCATTCATTTTCTAAGCCCATTTACTTCGCAACTTCAAAGAAGTTGTGTTGGTCTTTTAATTGTGTCAATTATGCCATTTATCCATACACAAGTTACTACTTAAATATATCATCAGCTGGTCAACCTCCATAGCGGCGAAATAAGAATTTAGGTATAATGAAAAAAAAAATTTCTAAGTTAAAAAAAATATATTGCAGAATTTATATTTTATTTTATTTTATATTAAAAAATTAATATAAATAACTAATATTAATATTTATATTTAATTTAATATTTATATTAAATATTAAAATTTATATATTTTTATTTTTATACCTATTTATTATTTTAAAAAATTATATAATATATTTTATTTTTAAATAATATTTATATATTTAATATAATTTTTAAAAAGTATTTAAATTTATTATTTTTTAATAAATTTATATAATATAATATTTTTATAAAATAATTAATATGATTACAAAATATCATACTTTCAATTCATATCATAATCAAATTTCAAGGTAATTAACCTAATCATTAAAATTTTAAATCTCAATTTATAATTAAATTTTAAAATAATTAATCATATTATCAAAATTTATAAATTAAATTTTACATTAAACAATAATTATAAATAATTATAATATTCAATAATATTATTAAAATAATAAATTTAAAATTTTTAAACTAATTAATTTTAATATATATAACAAGGCAATGAACCCCATGACCCTCCTGATTTCGCCCCTATCCCTCAATGCCACTAAAATTTTTACCTCTCAATCATGTATAAATATTAAAATAATTATTATATTCTCTTAATTTTATAAAAAAATATATAATATGAATAAATTAAAATACCTAGAGATATAAGTTTGGTCGTTTCAACAGTTATTCAAATTGACCACCAACGATTCAATTAGAGAATTCATTATCTAAAATTAACAACTTAAAAAAGAGAAAAATTTATAGAACTAACCACATCGATCAAAATCAGTCGATTTATCAGAATCAATATTTTTTGACTTATAAAATATATAAGTCAAAACTAAAATGATAATATTATTTTGTCATGATTTCAAACTAAAATTGATAAATTCAGTCACTTTAAATCTATATGGTCAATCAAGTTGATCAAAATAATTATTGAATTAGTCAAAATGATTATCGGGGTGGGTTGATTCGACCATTTGCTCATTCCTAAAAATTCTCTTCATTAATTTATTAATATTAAAATTACTATATTTTCACATCATTAATAATAAATATATAGTTAAAATTTTTTAATTTTTTATTTCATAAAATAATAATTTCAGTGAAACATAAATAGAATTTGTTTAAAATTAATGAACATATTTTTCTATGTATTTTAAATTATAATTTAATTAAAATATTCAGTTTTTACTATATTCATATTTAATATTATTTATTACAATACTTAGTGAGTATATTTCACAAAGAAAAAATATAATAAAAAATACTTATAAATTTATATTTTTAATTAAAATAATTACTTTTTTAATTTTTATAAAATATAAAATATGTCTCAATTTGAAACACATGAATTTTTTTGACGAGTTTAATTAATCAATCATATTAAATATTAAATTGAGTATCAATTATATTGAATATTAAATTAATTATCTTTTTTTATTATATTTTACTTGTTTTCAGGTAGATTATTATAATGCTTTATATTAAATTTTTAACCAATAAAAAGTTAATTTTTTAAAAATTTATAAATTATACTCTTTATATTAAATTTTGAACCAATTACGTTCTTTATCAGCTAAATTGTTTACAATCTATGGCCTATCCTGTTAACCTGGTGGTACCTCCAATCACTTGAAGAGGTGACATAATCAGCATCCTGGCACATATTTTATTTATTAGTTACTCAATCATTGACAAGTTGTACTTTAAAATATAGTTACAATTTCAAATAAATTTTTTATAATTACTTACTTTAATACGTTCTTCATTAGTATGTTCACCTCTCACTTTCTTTTTATGAATGGGAATGTCATCACTAAAGAACACCCCAAATCTTAGCTTCTTTGCCTTACCAGTCACACCTGATTGACAAGGCAATCTTCTTTTTATCCTCCAGCCCTTAGAAAAAGTTAACGACATTACTCCTAGACTTGAATGGAGTGTAATTGGCTTGTCCCCACCACATAAGGGAGATTGATCACTTTGAGAAGATGGGCTAGTATGAGAACCTATTGACATTTTTTCCTATAATTTTTTTACTACAAAGTCAAAATCAAAATAGCTCAAGACATACTCAAATCATACAAAGTCATACTAAAACAGCTCAATAATACAAATTAATTTCAAACTCATTTCAACTTATATCATACTCATATCACATTCATATCACACTCATTTTATACTCATACCACGTCATACCAGTAAAAACAAGCTCATACCAACTCATACTAGTATAAATATGGTAATAACAAGCTCATAACAATCCATACCAGTAAAAATATGCTCATACAAAGTCATACCAGTAAAAATATACTCATACCAAGCTTATATCAAATCATACCAGTAAAAATATAGTTATACCATGCTCATACTAAAATATACTCATATCAAACTCATACCAAGTCATGCCAATAAATATGCCCATAACAAGCTCATATTAGGATATACCAGTAAAAATACGCTCATTATAAGCTCATATCAACTCATACAAGTAAAAATATGCTCATACCAATCTCATACCAAGTCAAACCAGTAAAAATTTACTCATACCAAGCTCATACCAACTCATACCAGTAAAAATATACTTATACGAAGCTCATACCAAGTCATACTAGTAAAAATATGATCATAACAAACTCATACCAAGTCATACCAGTAAAAATATATTCATAAAAAGCTCATAACAAATCATACCAATAAAAATATGCTCATACCAAACTCATATCAAGTCATACCAGTAAAAATATGCTCATACCAAGCTCATACCAGTAAAAATATACTCATACCAAGCTTATATCAAGTCATACCAGTAAAAATATACTCATATCAAACTTATATCAAGTCATATCAGTAAAAATATACTTATACCACGTTATGCTAATAAAAATATACTCATACTAAGTCATACCAGTAAAATATGCTCGTAACAAGCTCATATCAAGTCATACCAGTAAAAATATGCTCATGCTAAATCATACCAGTAAAAGCATACTCATACCAAGCTCATACCAAGTTATATCAGTAAAAATATGCTCATACCAAGTTACACCAGTAAAAATATGCTCATACCAAGCTCATACTAAGTCATACCAGTAAAAATATAGTCTTAACAAGTCCTATCAGTAAAAATATACTCATATCAAACTGATATCAGTATAAATATGCTCATAACAAGCCATGCTAGTAAAAATATGGTCATAACAAGCTCATACCAGTAAAATCATAAATTTTAGCAATAATCAAACAAAAATTCCAAAAGAGAGATTTACACAAATACATATGTATTTTCGCGGTCAAATCAAACATAATGATTTATAAGAGAGAGATTGAGAGAGAGAAGACAAATACCTTCAGATAAACATGATAAACGGTAAAAAAAATAGAAACTACGAGAGAACAATGGAGAAGACAGCAGTAGAGAGAACAAATAGTCGAAAATGATTGACGGCGACTGACGAGGATTTTTTGCTTCAACGGGAAACACGAAGGAGAAGATGAAAGTCGTAAATGGAGAGAGAAGAAAACTGCTTCTAAAGATATGAGCGGACTTTTAAAATTCAGAGGATATTTTTATCTATAAAGATCTAATTAAAAATACTAGGGTCTATAATATACTAGTATTTTAGTCAATGATATATATCTGACTAATTTCTAAATTTTTGAGACATTTGTTAGTAGTCTTTATGAACGAAAATATAATCTATGTTAATTTTTTTTTTGATTAGTCTAAAAAATAAAACTTGAAAAATATAAAAAAAAAAACTCATAAATGATTTTTTTTACTTTTTATATATGATTTCAGTATTTTTTATAATTAATAATTAAATAATTCATTAATATTTTAAATTATTATTAATAAATTTCTAGATAATTTTATTTTTTTCATAAAAATTACATGATATAAATAAAAAATAGATTTGATGTAAACAAAAAAAATCAAAGATCAGAAAGAAATATATGATAAATATAATAGGTTTTGCACCTTGTGTATTAAATAATATTTTATATTTTTCCCGTTCCCTCTTTAATTTTCGCTTACACAACGTGCAAAAAGGGCGAAAAGGGAAGAAAAGAGATGGAAACACGGGAAAAGGGTATTACTATTAACCAAGCACACCGCGTGACTATGCTGAGGATTGGGAAATTGAGCATTTGCAAATAACACATGACCAAATTAATCATTGATAAATAACTTTTTTTTATAATTTTTCCCTTTGTCATTTATTGAAAGTTCATAATAATTAACTAAAATACATAATAATTCATTATTGCTTTTAGAAGAAAAATTAACTAAAATACGTAATAATTTTTAATTACTATTAATTTTATTATTCTTGTAAGTTGTAATATCACATTTTAAAAAAGGAAAATGATTAAAATATATAATGCTATGGTTAAAATTAAATTATATCATTAAATGTCAACTTGTCATTTTACATCCCAGTAACATTTGTTTAGTTACCAGTCATCAACTATTAATTTTTAATATATAACAATTAAATCAAACAAATTTTTAATTATTTAAAATTAATATTTTAAAATATCTTAAGTTAAATTATTAGTATACAAATAATATTTAACTTTTGTTTATCTACTGGCATTTAATATATGTAATATATTGCTATGGTAACATAACTATTTTACTTTTATAAAGATTTTGTTAGAAGAGTAAAATAAATATTTTATTCATTTTTAATTGATGGACATGTTTTATTTTTTTAATTTATTTAAAAGTACAATCCATTTTACTATTTCAATAAACAAATTAATATATTAAATTTCTATTATATTAATATTTAATACTAATTATTAAAAATATTCAATAAATACATCTCATATTATAATAAAAATATAATAAGGAAATCATATATAAAAATTTATATTTTTAATAAAAATAATTAATTTTAAAATAAAAAATATATTTACTAATTCAGGATTAATAAATTTATAGCATTCGTCCTTGTGTTTACAAGCATGTTGATGTTGCGATTTAATTAATCTTCATCAGAAAGAAATTTGTAACTCAATTATCAGTAGCTTTCTTAAATATTTTTTGTGATAGCATCATGTTTTTCAGTTACATTATTAATGAATCCTCTTTGCCTTCATCAATTTTTTGTACAATTAAAGCATAATGCATCTACAGTCATTTATATTTATTTATTTTAATTATTACTTTTATATATTTATACACTTATCATTTTATTATTTATATTTCTTCATTTCATATTAACATATACTTATATATAGATAGATATTGATCATTTTATTTTTTATTTTTATTTATTTTATATTCAGTAGACATTTACATAAAAATAGTGATATATATAAATATTTATTTAATAAAAAATAAATATAAATAATATAATAATTAATTTATAATTATATAAATATAAATTAAAATAAAATAGATAAATATATAAATAATTTAATAAATATATAAATATTAAAAATGAAGTTGTCAAAACGAATAAATACATGTCGTTATAAATATTTTGTGCCTATAATTAATTATGCATTGAATGGATTTTGATTGATTTTTTTTCCAATGACATTCAAGTCAAAAGTTTGAAAGAGCAACAAATACTATTTTTATTGCAATAATTATTACCCGACCCGCCGATGTTATTGCTGATTGCTGATTGCTGAATTTCTTGGCCTCAGGCTCGGCCTGCTGACATTGAGGACTCAGTTGGAATATTTGCCTCTTATTAATTACTAGTATTATAAAAAGCGAATTTTTTAATATTTATAAATTAAATTAACGAGTGATGCAATATTTTAGTTAATATATATTTCATATAATAAGAATTATATTTATATATTATTTTTTTATTTTATATGATCATAAAAATACTATTCATGAATAGAGTTAAAAGAGATCCTTGGATGCCAAATTTTTTTGGTAATTTCTACGTGGATAGAGAGTTAAAAGGCACAGTGAATGATACGGAATAATTATATGCTACAACCGTTGTAGCAATAAATGCCTACAATGGACCAATGAGATTCTTACATGTAGATTAAATGATTCATTTTATTGGTCCGTTGTAGGCATTTAATCTACGTGTACGAATCCAATTGGTCCGTTGTAGGCATTTATTACTACAACGGTTGTAGCATATAATTATTCGAATGATACGAGAGTTAAGGAGTTATTACTAGGGAATGAGAAAAGTTGTGATATAGATAAGTTGTTGCAACTTTTTAGTAATGAGGATATAAGGGTTATTCTATCAATCCCTCTAGGTAGAAGGCCGAGGTTGGATAGACTGATATGGGAGCATGAGAATAATGAAATTTACTTGGTTAAATTAGGGTATTATACTTGTTTGCTATTTATGAATAGAATGGGATGGGATGTGGAAGGAAATTATTGGGCAAGATTATGGAGAGTGAATATTCTGCCTAATACGATGGAGTTTATGTGGCGTGCTCTGTGGTATATCTTGCCTACAAATAGGGATGAACCTAGGGGGCTTATGGGGGAGGCAAACGATCTCCCTCGCCAAAGTTCATGGTGGATTTGTTGTGTTTATAGACAAAAAAAGGGAAAAGCTCGCCGACGTTCACGGTGGGCTTGCTGCATTTGTAGGCAAGAGAAGGGGGAAAAAGACAGAGGAGAGGGGAGAGAGGAGAGGAGACCAGTGACTGACGATCAAATTTTATCCCTGGTTGATGTGCTGTGTCCATCACTGCCTACAAAGAAAGTCTTAATTTGCAGAGGCATTGACGTGAATGGAGGGTGTGCTTTGTGTGAAAAATTGGAGAATTTAGATCATGCTTTATTGTATTGCCATGGAGTGAGGGGTGTGTGGGAGTCTTGGGACAGAGAGATCTTACATTATAATTTATCTTTCATGAATTACTTGTGCAAGTTCTCAATTGTGGACAAAGGCAGAAAATAGAGGAGTTTTGTGCATTATCTTGGAAGATATGACAAGCTAGAAATAGCTTTCTTTGGAATAGACCATTAGTAGATTCTCTTGATGTCAAAAGAGCAGCATTCTCTATATTGTGTGAGTGGCAACTAGCTAATTTGTCTATTGTGTCATCCTTGCATGGACAAAGTTTCCATTTCATAGAATATTGGCAAGACAATACAATTTTGGAAGAGAGCTGGATCTGTTTTGTGGATGGGACGATTTTTGAAGATTTGTATATGTATGGCTTCGATGTAATATTCGAAGATGGAGAAGGCAATTTTATCCAAGCAAATTCCTATCATGTGGATGGTTTTTGTGTTCCAAACTAAAGTAGTAGCAGTACATGAGGCTCTTGTGTGGGCTACTATTCATTTTAATAGTCCATGTTGCATATATTGAGATGCTCTGTGTGGTTCAGGAAATAAACAATTGCAAGAATAATTTGATTGAGATAGAAGTTATTATATCTTACTGTAGGGATTTATTGTGTTATAGGCCTAATATCAAGATTAAATGGGTTAGGAGGTTAGCGGCTCATAATTTAGCTAGGCCTCACATTTTTATGCTAGTTTATGTTGGTGGGATAGTCCCCCTATGTATTTTTCTAGTGATTAATTTAATAAAGTCTTAATATTTATTCTTTAAAAAATACTATTCATTGATAGATATAGTTTTTTTTTTCTTTATTTATCTTAAACAATATTTTATTTATTATTTTAATAAGTGTAACGAGGGATATTTTTTTTTTCAATTTTAATTTAGTTTTAAGATACATTATATAAGGGTGGGTATCCGTCGATTCGGTTAATTAACCGATCAAATGATATGTTAACCAAACTGATTTTATTAAAATTTTTTAATTAAACCGATTAAATTTTTATTTTAGTCGGTTTAATTAATTAATCAAATTAAATTAGTCAGTTTGATTAATTAACCGAACCGACCGATTTTTTTAATTTTATAATAAAAAATTTATTTAGAATAAAAAATTAATATAATTAAATAACTAAATAAAATTTATTAAAAAAATAAAAAATAACTTTATTTTGTAATAAAAAAGTTTATATTTATAGTAAAAAAATTAATACACTTAAAGAATTAAATAAAAAATAATAGCTAAATATTTTTTTTAAAATAATTTAATTAACGATTAATTAATCAAACTAACTTATTTAACCATTAACTTTACTAAAAATTAAATTTATATAATTTTTTTAATTTAACAGATTAAATTATTTTAGATCAATTAATCAAATTGAATTTTGAATGATTAATTTAACATTATAGGGAGATAAAAAGAAAAGGACAACCTTTCTTATCTGCATATCTGCATCAGTTTGGTGGGACGGTTTTTAAATAGGAGTTCTACAAAATTGACGATCACAATCAATTTTGATTATTCTGCGAGACACCGCTTTTGCCTTTAGATTAAGGTTTAAATCTACAGACTGTGCTAATATTTGATTAATTCAATTATTATTTTTGTTTTCTTGAATGAAATACTTCTGTTCATTAAAAAAAATAAAATATTAGATATTGACGTATCCATGCATAAGACAAAAATATTAAATATTTTTATTTTCAACAAAGATAAAAATATTAAATCTAATCTATCTAAAAAATACAATAATGATATGGAATTAATTTATTTAATAAATGTAATTATTAGAAATATGTATAATATACTATACTACTTTTATATAAAAAAACGCTTTACTAACACTAAATAAAAAACTAATTAATGTAAATATATAGATATTTAATTGTTACGAATATGATATTCCGTTTCTAAGTGCATTGAGTTTTTCGATTCGATTTGAGTTAAATTATATATAAATATATATCATAATTTAAATGTCTATCTCTTTTTGGCAAATGTAGTCTGTGTTTGTTTTCCTGCAAGAATCGAACAATCCAAATAATTAAGAAAATAAATTGTTAAATTTTTTATATTATATATATTTTTTACTGTAGATTTGCTAATGCTGATCCTAAAAGCTATCTTATAAAGTTGAAAATTTTATTTTTATATTAATCAAGTTATATTTTTATATTTTTTTATATGTGTGATTATCCATATTTTACCATTTTATACGGTAATTCAACACTCTTCTCGAGTGTTAATTACTCAGTTGACACTTCATAAATGCATGGTAGTTATTATTTGGATCATCTAAAAATAAAAACTTATATTACAATGGTTATTGTTCATACCATTTAAGTAAGCATACCAATTCTGGTACTTTGTTAAATTTTTCGTATTATATATATATATATATATTTTAATATATATTTGAGAGTATCAAATCTAAAAATTAATTTGTAAAATTAAATAATTTATTTTTATATTAACTAAATCATATTTTTATATTTTTTAGAGGAGAAATTACCCATGTTTTACTATATTATATGATAGTTGGATATAGATCATGAATGAAATTATAAAAGTTGCCCAAGTTTGTCTACTTTATTTTCGGTATTTTAAAGTGCTCTTGATCATACTCATTTTTTGTTTAGATCGAATTTAGTAAAAGAGATAAAGATACCCATTTTCTCATAGTACCTATTAATCTACAAGCTGAATATCCTATTTTCCATGATATTAATTAATTAATTTTAATAGTTATATATGAATTAAAGAATACGATTAAATGATATAGAAATAATCTATATTTTAGAAATATGTAAATCTGACGATAAACAATGACAAAATTGTGACATTGCGTTGTGGTGGAGATGCCACCCTCCCGTAGATGACAATCTTATTGAACTTAAATAAATATATATATATATATATATATTGACACTTGAATACTTTATGTAATGTTATTTGATGCACAAGATCTTAATACTTGGAAAAAAAAATTTCCTGGCACTCAAATTAGGTTCAATGTCTATCCCCTTCTTAGAGGCTGTGATGTTATTTCATCTTTCTTTGTTGAATGAAATGCTTCTCTTCCAACAAAAGAAAAAGAAAAAGATAATAATCAAATTTTCACATGTCCATAATATCCATCTTCTTTATATATAATCCGTGATATGGAGTTAATTTATCTAATAATAACATTAATAAAAATATTGGTATTACAATATAGTATTTTCATATATATATATATATACACATATGTACGCACATACATTTATGAATATTTGATATAAATCTGATATTATTTATTTTGTTTAATTTATAAATAATAATTTTTTTTATCTTTTTTATCCATTGGATAATTTTTTTTATAAATTTTGAAAGAAAAATTTCAATTGGATAGGATTAAATTAACAAATAAATATATAAATAATATATATATATATGTATTACCACTACAAGTGAAAGAAATTAATGTCTCCATATATATAGCTATATTATATATGTGTGAATCATAATTTTAATTCGTTAAATAATAATTATAAAATTGCCTTCTTTAAAGTAATACTATTAATTTTAAAATATAATTAATTTTAAGGTAATAAGCAAAGAAGTTGATCAAAAGAAAAAAAATAGAGAAATTGATATTTTGCTCTAAAATAATAACGATGAAACACAACTTTTTAAAATTAAAATTATTATTTTTACGTGTAATTAATTTGTAAAGTTTGTTTTTTTTTTTAATAGAACAAAAATTTTATATTTTGTGGCAAAGACAATTTTAACTGGTGAAATGAAATGATCTGGGCCACTCATCAACATGAAAAACAAAACTCTGTACAGAAAAGTCAATAAACAAGTGGCTGGTGGGCCTGCCTAGATTTTTATCTTAATTAGGTAAGCAATCGATACCATTCCCTAGGTTTTCTCTCACCGAATCATGTCTCAATTAATCGACACCGTACAACTACAAACGTTATTCACGTATCAATATCAACGGCTGATAAAATTAAAACAAAATGAAAGAACAAATTTTTAAATTGAGCGAGAAACATAGAATGTAAACTCGGATTCCCAGAAAGTCCAAAAACAAAAAACAAGTAGACAATTTATATCTTATTTGTTTCAGGGTCCCTTTCTGGATTCTCAAGGCAGAGCCTCTGCAACAGATCCTGATTTGGGAAAAATTCTCAATCAAACAATTGGGTCACATAAATCAGAATATTTTTTATCATGGGTACCACTCAAAAATTTTGATAATTTGCGAAAATCTTTGGATTTTCAGGTCTAATGGATGGATAAGTTTATGGTACTGTGTGAAAAAGGCCGAGGGTATAAGATAAAGGAGAGATTTTGGCATCAGAAATTTTGGTTTTTGAACCGGGTTTTTCTCTCCAGTGATTATGGTCAAGCTTTGCTTGATAGCTTCTCATGGATACCCTCCTGGTTCTGCGTCAGTCTTTTACCGAGATCGGACTGGAGTCATCAAGGTAATATATGAATTTATTATTTTTATTGCTGTTAATTTGAATTTGTTTAGGTACGCTGTGATTTTGTTTGGGTTTTGCGAGGCTTATCTGTTGGTGGTGATTTGGGTTTTCTCGTTTCTATTTGTATTTTATTCTGAATGTTGTTGGATTTCCATGGTTATAGCTTCATAGTTTTGGTAAGTTAGTTTGTTTCATTTATATAGTGGCAACTCTAACCCTTTATGATGACGTTCCTAACTGGGAGTTATGACTATAAGCTGCAACTAACCATTTATGAATTATGATTTATGACACTTCTCCAAACTATGCAATCTGCCTGTGATTAGTAGATGATTTTCTTGTTGTCAAGTGCACTGGTAAGGGTCTTGGGCCTTCAGCCAAGAACTTACAGGAGTGTCTCGACTTCGGTTCCATGACCCACTTTGGCAGGACCATATATGGGTAATTGATCTTTCCGATTTACAGTTAATTTGGAGTAGTTCTGACATTGGAGTAGTAATGTTTTGATTATTGACTCATCAGATATGTAGTTGCTAAATTCGTACTTAACTTGTCCCCTAAAATAAAATATAGCAAAGCTTAATTAGATTTTTTTGTGATTTTAGGAAATATTCTGATTTATGCCTAGTTAATTTGATATTAAAATGGTTCCGACTTGTAACTCCCTTTTTTTTCGCATCTCATTGTGAACCATGGCTCTTCATAAGTAAATGATTGTCAAATATTTTGTTGATTCAGGACTTCCAGCCCTTTTTTCCAAGTCAGAGGGCAAGACAGGAGTTAAAAAGACTGAATTCCCCTAGTCTCAGGCAACATCAGCATGGGGAATCATGGAGATCCATAAGCGATTTATGTGAGCACAATCAATTTGGGAAGATTGATTCAACAGTTGGAAGGCCTGTACTCATTGATGTGCAAGGTTTGTGACTTACTGTGCTGTTTGGGTCTGTTGTTCTGTTTGATGGTTATGTTGGACTGTGACTCTGTAATTTTATATGTTTATACTTCTGATGATATGGTATATTGATGGGGAATCACAAAGACTATTTTGTGGGATAGGCTACTGGGATGCTAATAGATGTGTAAGGGCACAAAATAATGCTTGATTCATCCATGGGATGATTAATAGCAGTTAAATATAAATTCCAACTAAATATTAGGTAACCCTGGTGGGTAGTGAAAAGTTCAGTCAATGGAATGCTATCAATTGCTATTGCTCTGGAATGCTCCCCGGACCCCTCATTTCTTCTTATTCTTTTTTTTTAATTCCTTTTTGAATATTTCATGAATCATATTTTTCTAGTACAATATATTACATGATGCCTGTGTATAGAAACTGGTATACTTGTTTTGCCAGCAGACACTTGCCCAGACTCAGTTCTTTTCAGCTGTGGGATAGCTGAAAAATGCGCAAAGCATGAGAAAATATTGAAGTTTCTTGCATCTGGATCAAGTGAACTAGAGAAAGGTGGATTAGATTTATCTTTACTGTCTGACTCGATGGGTCTCCATGCATTGACATTGGATGTTCACGAGCAGTTGTGTGCTCCACTCATTTATCAGAGTGACAAATGTGATGCCTCAAAACCTTTAGTGGACTTTGTGGGCGACATGGCCCGAAGTTCTAAAATTACAGTTCAGTCGGATGGTCGAGTATTGCTCACTGCAAGTGGGACAGAAATAAAGGATATCCTCTCTGTTGTTGCTGAGTTTTACTTGTCAAAGGACTCAACCAAGTTGCAAAAATTGTCAATGCTTGTCCCCCATTTTAGCTGGTATGGATACTTAGCTCTCGTTGATTTAAATGAGAGGCATATGCAGCTTGCAAATACTGGCTTATATAGCATTTAAATATTTTAAGGTTCAACTTGAGTAAATTGCCTGTCTGTGTTTGTGTTTGTGTTTTTTTTTTGAAGTATTTTGAGCTGTACAACGGATTTGATGAATATTTTTCATTAAGAATATGACCTTGGCTCATGAATTTGATCTGTAAAAATTGCTAATTGCTTCTAAATTTTAGGTTACTCCAACTAAAAATACATTTCTTACATATAATTCTAACAAAAAATAGTTCTCTCCTTTTCCAATAAATATTTTCACACTTTCAACTAAAATACATTTCTGGTTTGCTGTCTGTTGTTCTTGGAGATGGATAAGAATTAGTGTGTTACCCTGAATGTCATCTTAATTTCTGCTGACATTAATCTCCCATTGTTTTCACATTTTATATATATGTCGATAATATGAGGTTTTGGAGTCGTAATTATTTTGATTTTTTGCTGTTAAGAGTTGCTGGCATTGAGCAGACATCTTTTAAAATTTAAGAGTCCCCGTTGGCTATATTTTCTAGTAGTTTGGATATTGATATTTGTCTTCGTGTTGTCAAAGCGATGAGCAAAACACCTCACCCTTTAATCCTCTGATTGAACAGGCCGGACATAAGTGAAGCACGGGCTAATATTCCCAGGTCTTCTTTGACAGTCAAAGACGTAACAGCTGCACCTTCGAAACGGTATTTGATTCTATCTGCTCCTGAAGTACTTTATTTTCTTCACATTTATTGTTTATCAGTTTCTTGATCTTGCTATGACTAGCTTGCTTACTCGGAGTGAGAATATCCAAGATGAGGCAATTCGGTTATCTTTTTTTTTTTTTTTTTTGCAATATCAAATTATGTAGCCTCATTTCTTTTGAGCTGGTGATCCTAAAATTTGAAGGTTGGAATTGCTAGATTTAATTTAAGATGATGACCCTAAAATGAGAAAAACATAGAGGCCAAGAATGACTAATAAGAGATTCATGTTATAACATTAATATTCCCTTACTTGAAGTGTAGCAATGGAATTACATAGATTCTAAGCATGAAAATTGATGAGTGTATGCATAGAACAATGAGGAAATGCATTTTGGAGTAAGGAATTAATAGAAATTCAAAATCTTATGTTGAGTTTAAGATTTTGAGTACAGCATAAAATAATGTGAAATGAGTTTATGCATGGAAAATATTTTCTTGAACTAGATGCATGATTTTGTGTTTTTTATGCATGGATTTCATTGGTGTTTCTTTGACCTCACAACAGATAGGAATTATAGTTATGCTGACAGGCCTAATCTTCGTGGATATCTTATTCAAGTTGCATTTCCTTTGTTTACTTGCTGCTGCTTTTTATGTTCCAGAAAAAAATTTAATGTCTAATGTTTTTTATCCCTTGGCAGTTCTGAGAAAATTAAGCACAAGCCATCACTAAAGAAGAAGGATACCAGGAAAGGTAGTATGGAGAGGGACTTGTACAAAAGGAACTATTTCCATGCATGTGAGAGCCTTCTATCCTTGATGATGGACAAGAAGCAGCGTGGCAAAACAGCAATCCTGTCATTGAAGAAATCTGGCCCCGAACTTCCAGCACTGTTGACCCATTTCTCTGCTGTTATTGCTGGGACTGGCCTTGCTGTTCTTTTCTCTGTCGTCTGTAAAGTAGCTTGTGGGAGGGTACCCTTCTGTGCATCAAAACTTTTCAGCACTGGTTTTGGATTTGGGCTGGTCTGGCTTTCTTGGGCGGTGAATAGACTAAGCGACACAATTGCCTATGTCAGCAAGAATGCAAGCAAGTTAGGTATAAAGGATGAGGAAATGATGATGATTGTGGATAAAAGTTTTAAAGACATGTACATCAGAGCTGCAACATTGATGATCGTAGCAGTTCTGAAGCTTGCATGAGCACGCAGAGGTTTGAACATAATGTCATGAAAATGGCAATGGTTTAAATAACATGACTGGGTAATGGCTGTAACTGTAAATGCTATAGCTAGTAGCGATACCAAGAGATGATTAGCTGGCCGGAGCTTGTTCCATATGCAAGGATGTCTCAGATTGGCATGCTCTAGTTATATTGGGTAAGAGATGATGGGCTTTCGCTTAAAATGGTCTGTAGGATTCTGAAGGCACTCAGGTGTTGAATATGACCTTGAGCTCGTGTGAGATTGAGCTTTTGTGTGGCCCCATTGTTGGTTAGCTTTCTTCAGCTGTTTAATTTTTGTTGCACATGTTTGTAATTGCAAGTGAAATAGAGGTGGTAAAATGGACAAATAGTATGTCAACATAGAAATACAATTTTTGAGCGGAAACCATCCTTTTTTCTTTTTTGGCCAAGAGTTGTAATATTATGGTAGACGTTAACTATCAAGTGTCAAATACAACCGACAAACATTGTAAAATTCAATTGGGATAAAGGTCACAAAATGATCAAATAGCAAACATATGTGAACATCAAACCTGAGAGGCCGAGACCTTAGCTTCAGGCCATGTTCCTGGCCAGTAGGGCTATCCCTGCGGGGATGCAAACTATCAGTGTTGCAAAATCCTTTTAGGCAAGAGCCTCGTCTCATCGCGGCCAAAGTATTCTCATTATTTTTTCCTCCAAGGATAAAACAGAAGTGATAGCTCTTCGTCTTCCCATGATTATATATTTTCATTTTTAAGTATTTATATTATTAATGTAATAGTAAATATCTTTTTGTATTCATCATCATGCATGACAAAATTTTACTACCTGAACCAAATCGGCCAATATGCAACCTCAGCCTCAGGTATGATCAGCGAGCTTCCACGGCTTGAAAAATATTCTGAGAGGGCAAAAATGTAGGAAACCGACATACATGAAGGAATCACCAGAGCACTATGGCACTACGTAATTCCAAACCGATTTTATAAATGCTCATGTTTATGATAAAAACACCAAATCCACAGGCGCAAGCATAACTATCTCCAAGGTCCTTTGAATTGACTACAAGGCAACACCACCTCTTGGAAATTTTCATCTCTGGCTGCTTTTAAATTGCAACAACACTGCTGAGGCAGCTATAAGAGTATAACTAATTTAGAAACAAAGCTATTGAATCAAATTGCACAATCGCCATAACATCTCATCTGTCGTCATTTTTGCAAATCCTGACAAGTAAAAAAACAAATAAATGAAATTGAATTTCTTTCGAATTTGAACGTCATGAACATCACTTGGCTTTGATACATTACATCAGCCAGTCTTTTGAATTCGTCACTGCCAAAATTCCAACTATGAAAAACTACGCAAGGAAAAATCTTCAAATAAAAATGATTAGTGGCATATAGTCCAACATTAATACAGTTCAGATTTTGGAAGAAATTTTATTTAAATACCACAGGAACCTGGTAAGTTAAGCGAAAAAAAAAGCATTTGATCAATCGTACAATATGGAACAGGTACTGAAAGAAAACCATTCTTTTAAATTAACTCAATTTGTGATCACTAACAATCTCTTCAATAATGCCTAGAACCAACATTGCATCAAATGCTCTGTAAGATATTATCACATGCCTTTTCTTTTTCCCACTACGAAACAATAAGGTGGTCCTACCTAGACCGCTTTTAGCCAAAAAGGAAACAAAAGCATAAAGGATCCAGTATCAGAACAACTCAGCTAATTACTTTTGAGACCACACCTGCTCCAACTGTTCTACCTCCCTCTCTCAAGGCAAATCTTTGTCCTGTTATGCCAAGAACAGATGACAATATTAAAACAGAGTCACAGATCACTGAGGTTACAGGCTTTGTCTAACAGACGCAATGAAAAAATATCACATGTTTATCAAGTTAAAATTCTGGTATAAGAGTAAGCAAGACATAACTAGAAACAATTGTTCAGTTTGCAAGAGCATAAATTCTGGTACACCATATCTATGATCTTAGGAAGAAATAGCAACAATCATCCAATTCTTTGACCAGTAGAATTGAAGTGGAAAATATGAAATGGCATAGAACAAACTACTGTATGCAAGAAGTATTATATCAAAAAATGCAGAGAAAACCCTTCTGCAGAGAACAAATGGAATTAAGAAATTCAAGCACCTATGGTTGCATGAGTAAAATACTGGGAATATGGGATAGGCATAGAATCAAAAAACAAAATCACATTTTTTGGGATGGTTCTTTATAGACAGAAACAACCCAGTGTCTTCATTAAATCAACACCGACATTTTAAATTTTTTATTTGCCACCAAAAGTTTATATGCGAAAAAATGACGATGATCAAAAGAATATCATATTTTTCTAGGATTCAAGGGAGAAAATATTTTAGTTGAACAAACCTGCTTCAAGGGGAACAGGGGAGATCAGATCAAAAGTTGCAGTGACATTGTCCCCGGGCATAACCATTTTAACATTTTCTGGCAACTCCACTTTTCCAGTTATATCTGCAGTTCTCATGTAAAACTGTGGCCTATAGTTGGAAAAGAAGGCAGTATGACGTCCACCTTCATCCTTTGTGAGGACATATATTTCTGCCTCAAACTTCTTGTATGTTTTCACAGTTCCAGGCTTGGCAATCACCTAAACAATTGAAAGAATAAAATAACAAACTAGAATTCTTTCATCAATATTTCATTTAAAATACCTAGGCGGAATAATAGTTAAGAATTTAAGTTTTAACATCTACTATGAGGTACGCACTTAGCATTAGGCTGTTCGCAGATATGCAAGCCTAAACACAGTTTTTGTTTCTTCATATTCAAAACATAATTTGTCATAATTTTAAGATCATGGTAGTACACCATTGGTCAAAATTATGCTCAAAGAAAGATAATTTACTTATTTTTAAATTTTTACCATCAAATTAAGCACTTTCCACAGAAAAATGACTCATTTACAAGTAAAAACTGAAAGCACAATCAAACGGTTTATTTTTTACCAGCACTGGAAAAATCATACAGGTCCCAGAAACCTGCACTTCATAATTTTGATAAAAGCATATATCCCAAAAGATCCACCGGTAATTTGGTATGCCAACTGTTTTTCACTTACCTGTCCTCTTTGAATATCTTCTCGCTTCAGACCACGTAGGAGAAGACCCACATTATCACCAGCCTAGTAAAATACACAAAACATTAACAAACCAGTAGTACACATAATTGCATTAAATAGCCTCAACAACCAACAGAGTGCGTAAAACTGTTGACTTACTTGTCCTTGGTCCAAGATTTTCTTGAACATCTCAACACCGGTTACAGTGGATTTTAGAGGAGCACCCTACAGAAGATAGCTTGGAGTTAGGAGTACAAAAATATCAAGAGACCTCTCATTCTGACTACAAGAAGAAGAAGAAACAACCTGCATTAATCCTAAAACCTCAACTTCTTCACCAACTTTGATTGTCCCTTGTTCAACACGTCCAGTTGCAACAGTTCCACGTCCCTTGAAAAAAGAAAAAACATATCAAAGTTGACATTAATGTCTGAAGAACCTACATCTTCCTCTGTACAATTAAAATAATTTTTTTAGTAACAGTTTGCAACTAGTAACATCAACAAAGAAAAAGAGTATCTGAAGACAGATTTTAAATTATACATACATGCTAAGAGTTCTATGAACGGAAAAAAGAAAGGAATATTAATGTAGGAGTAACTCAAGCTTAAGAAGCTTAATAACCCAAAATAGTAAATATATATATACTAAGAATGAGGAAACTAAAAGATCCTGCTAGCAGCACAGCAGTTATTTCCTTCGAATCAACCATCAGTATGCTAAATGTATCTTGTTACCTGAATTGAGAAAACATCTTCAATTGGCATCAAAAAAGGTTTGTCAAGCTGGCGAACAGGGTCAGGAATGTACTCATCAACAGCATTCATTAATTTTAAGATGGCCTTTTTCCCTATTTCTTCATTTGTGCCCTGCAGAGCAGACAATGCTGACCCTCGGATGATAGGAATTTCATCTCCCGGAAACTTATAGAAATTAAGCAGTTCTGCCATAAATTATTTGAATGAAGAATTTAAGGCAAACAAAAATAACATGGATACATCAAATAGCAGTCAGCAAAGTGATCTCAGAAGACCACCTACCACGCAGTTCCATTTCCACTAGCTCTAATAACTCTGGATCGTCAACAACATCAACTTTATTCAAGAAACAAACAAGCGATGGCACACCAACCTGTATAATTCACTTATTTGGATTACAAAATCAGACACCTGGAAACTGCAAAAGGAATCAGATAAAAATTCTACAAAAATCACGAGCCTGATGAGCCTCTTACATTATGATACACACCTGACGAGCCAGTAGAATATGTTCCTTTGTCTGTGGCATAGGTCCATCAGGAGCAGATACAACTAGAATTCCACCATCCATCTGTGCAGCTCCAGTAATCATGTTCTGCATATCAATTAAAATTATTATACAACTGAATGCATTCACAACAAAAGAAGTTAAAACAAAAATAAACATGATTGAATAAGTATCGTGAGGAACCACGAACCAGACCACAAAAACAGGACCCATAGTGTAACAGTTTACTGTTTTCAACAACATTCAAATGCATAACTAAATTTCAGGCTAGCTGGCCAGGTGCAATCACATGCATACAAATAAAAGCCAAACCTTGCTATACAATCCTAGAACCGCAGACTTTACAATGGCCAAATTTTGGCGTGACATATTATATTGCCAACAACTACACAATAAATATCCTTGGTCTCATGATGGTGTGAAATTCACAACTTACTTTCACATAATCTGCATGTCCAGGACAGTCAACATGGGCATAGTGACATTTAACAGTTTCATACTCCACATGAGCCTGCAAAAAATTCATGCCAACTAAATCAATTTAATGGGGAAAAAGAAAAGGTAATGGAAGAGAGCAATCACTTACTCCTGACATTGCTAAATTATAAGCAGGGAGGGAATGACACACTAACCGTTGCAATTGTAATTCCTCTCTTTTTCTCTTCAGGTGCCTTATCAATTTCGTCAAATGCCACAGCTTTAGCCTTACCTTCCTCTGCTAGAACCTACAAAATATTTAAGGTCGTTGACAAGTGAATGTTCCGTCATACCAAACCCACTTTATCAAAGTAATCAGAAACATATATTTCCAAAAAGTTAAGGGAAATGAAATATATACTGATGGAATAAAAAAGTGAAAAGGCAAAAACCTTCGTAATTGCTGCAGTGAGGGTAGTCTTCCCATGATCAACATGTCCAATTGTTCCCACATTCACATGAGGTTTACTGCAAGGATATGACATTGAAAAAAATCTATTTTAATTCATTATTCATCTATAGCAATTATATCCAGTTCCATTTAAAATAATCCACCAGTAATATCAATTTCTACTAGTAAGATAAGTATAAAATCAATAATGGTAGTGAAATATATTTACTTTCCGTGAGGTTGATAAATATATTCACATGAGGTTGATAAATATATCATCAACAACGAAAGTCCATAATCACTTGAAAAAATAAATGCAATAAAATGAAGAAAACGGGATTGGAACTTACGTTCGAGTAAAGGTAGCCATGGATCTCCACCAATGAGCAGCGGAAACAGAGGCTCTGTCATTTGTTGAGAGAGAATCGACGATTGAGTAATGAGTGGCCGCCGATCCTCGACAGCAGGAGTAGATTTGGGAAGAGAATGGGAAAAGGCGTTTAGAATTAGGATTTCTAATAGCTGCTGAAGCCATTAAGTCTTGAAGAGAAGTGAAGAACGTCCGGAGATAGAGGCGGAGATCAGAGAGATTCACTGGGGTTTTAGCGGCTCTCGCCGTCGAGGGCTTTAGAGAGACTGGGTTTTTGTCCAACGATAAAGTACCCGTTCAGTGTTTTTTGGGCCGAGATGGTCTCAGGACAACAACTTATACATTATTGTATTTTATTATTCTTTTTAGAGGTAAAATTTATTTATATTCTCCGATATTTTTTTTCAAATACAATTGAACCTAGCTCAATTGTCACTTACTAAATATGAATGATAATCTATTTTTTTTTTATTTTTAGGTCTATCACAAATTACCTAGACCTATTTTCACTGAGATCCTAAATTAACAACGGAGTTCAGGATCATCTGGCGGTTAGTTCATTACCTGGTTAACTCTGATATCATGTAGAAATTACACAAGCTCTGTGAATGTTGGGCCAAATATACAGTGACCATATAAATGAGTTTTGGAACCTCATTTCAACACAAAAACCAATTGGCTTATGTTAAGGTTCAATCTACACTATCTTATATGTCATTGTATTTTATTATAATTTTTAGATTTGAGATTTATTTATATTCTCTAACATAATGTACATAATAATTTATAATAAATTTTATATAAATTATATATAGCCGATAATTTTATAAATTGATAAAAAAAAACTGGTATTATTTTTATGAATTGATAAATTGATAATATTGTATTTATTTCTCTCAGTTTTGTAAAAAAAAATGATAAAATAATCATGCGCGGGACCAAGCCCCTACACTTCAAAAGTTTGGGGTGGGGGGTGTGTGGGGGTAAATCTGACTTTTCGCAGTGTATATTTTTTGTTTTACTACTTTTTGGCATGTTGTTGTCGTTTTATTCATAATGAAACAACTAATCATGTGAGGAAAAATTTTTATAGAACAAATCGACTGCGTACGATTTGAAATCGCCTCCACTCCAAAATTTTTGGTTGTTTTGATATTAGTTCGTTTGATTTTTTGGTAGCTCCCTGTCCTCTCACTAAGGAGAAAATCTTAGCAAACTTACCCCATGAAAGAGCTTGGAGGGTTTACATGTCGAGCGGAGCTGGATTTTAGTCTTGCCCACAACTTAGCTTGAGAATGACTTGGGCATGTATTTCTGGCTCAAGCCAAATCTTAGCCCAAGTAATTCGAGTAACTCAGGTCGTTTGGATTCATGAATCGAGTTTCGCGCATAATTTATGTTAAGTTTGTCAAAAATTGCACTATATTGAACAAATAAAAATTGGCAACATTACCACTAAATGCAAAATAAGTTAGCGAAGATATCGAATTTTTAGTCTCTGGGTATGGAGTTATTTAAAGACTCGACAGAAAAAATTTATTATCTGTGAGATACTATTTAATTTGACTCTAAAAAGATAATTTATACTAAAAAAAATAATAACATTGTGATAATTTATCTTTTCTTTTATTTTTTTAAAATAGCTCTTTTGTCTAATTGACTGAGTTCAAAACAAATTCTCTTTAACCGGAGAGAAAGCGATTCAATATTTTTATATCTTTGATTTTTAATTTCAAATTTGATCTAATATTTCAAAATTTAATTCAACTCGACTTGAAATGCTAGGTTGAACGAATTGGGTTGAGTTTTTAGGTAAGTGAAAACGCCTAAAGAATTGTAAACTAAATTTATTATTACGATGAAATGAGATGTGTTGACTGATGGTAAATATTCTCTAGTTAACTATTTTTTTTATTTGTCACACAATTAATTTAATTTATTTTTTAATTTAAATATCAATATTATAAGAAAGTCTTTTTATTGTCTTTATTAGTCATATAGATGAACTGTATAGTCAACTAGGAAAAAACTCGTGCAATATTGCAGATATATTTTTTAAATACTTATATATTATATTTTTTATCTAATAAATATTAATTTTAATTAAATATCGAAAACTAATTTAAAAAAATCCAAAAAAATCCATTCAAGTATAACATAAACTAATCATGAAATATACTGAAAAAAAAAGTATTTGAAAATTAGTTTTTAAGTAAATTTTAATTTCAAAACTTATTCAAAAATTAGAAATATTAATAATAATATTTTTTAATTGAACTCAATGGCATTTATTATTGGTAAGGGATGATTTATTTCAAAAATAAAGTAATATCAAATAAAATAAATTATGAAATATTTAATTACATATTTTATTACAGTATATAAATGTTTATATATATATTTATGTCATTTTTTCTTCACATAATACACATACATGAAAAATATAAAAGTAGATTTTAAAAAAGGATTTCTTTAAAAGCACCCTAAAAAACAAAAATATTTTCAAAACATTCAATTCTTTTCTTTCAAAATTATTTATTTTTTAGTTTTTAATTTCAAAATAATCCACTTTCAAATTATATATTTATAGTGTGTTTGATAAATTACAAAAAAAATAATTACTAAAAATATATTTTATATATGTATGTTAATGAGATTATATTTTACTGAAAAATATTATATTACTTTGTTTGAAATATGTAATAAAATATTAAAAATATTAATTAAAAAATATTAATTTATTTAATTATAATTCAATATTACTAAAAAGAATTTAAATAATATATAAATTACTCTTATAATTTTTTTTTTCTATTTAGAACATATTATATTTGGCATATGTATCACGATCAGATTATACAAGGAGCATATTTTTATTCTATTACATCATGGAACATGTTACGTTTGCTGGAAAATTTTAAGCTTGGAAGTCAACACTTGGGCTTCTATCCTTGGACCTTGGTGGGGTGGTGGAGCATTTCATTTGATTATATCATGGAGCATATCACATCACAGTACAGTAGAGTAGCCTTGCATATCTGATGTGTTTAAGAAATGAAATGATAAAGTAGTGCACACAGTACAATCAAATACATATTTATCCATAATTCGTATATATTGTTAATTGTTAATTTTTATAATATATTTTAACTATAATTTTCGTTGCAAATGATTAAAAAATAAAGAGATACTGTATTTATTGTTTCAACAAAATTTTGATTAAAAGCTATAGAAATATAATGATATTTTATCTAATTTTAATGAAATCCACCAAAGTTGCACACAATTTAGATATAAAATCCACCAAAGTCTGAAACTTGATAACAAGCAAAACCACCATAGGTAAGTACATAAACTAATATACTAACCTATCAAAGTGCACACAACAGTTGCACAAAACCACCTGCAACTTTAATTGTTAGGAATAAGGAGAGAGTAAACATATGTTTTTTTCAAATCTGCTGACAGGGAGAAAAAGTATTCAAGTTCCCCCGGACCCACCAACTTTTGCAACTTCCTCAGATACCTTACTTTTCATCATTTGGATATTTGAATCAACCATGAAGCACTGAGTTAACTTGTTCAACTGCATATTTGAGTCCTCAAACAACCTTTCAAACTTTTGCAAATGAGTATTTATGCAAGAAAACATTGGGTCTTCTATGCTTTGCCTTTTTGACCTTGTAGAAGAACCTCCATGTTGTGAAACTCTATCATCTATAAATGGGGGGTGTGAAGTCCATCGGCTCCTCCTTCATTTTCATTTCCATTTGCATTTTCGTTTCCATTGAAGTTGTGGTTGGAAATTCCCTCTTGATCTTCAACGTTAATGTTCTCCATTGCATCACCAACATCCTCAGCTCCTTCTCTGCTAGCGAAGTCCTTCCCATATATAATTGCAAAGGAGTCATAAAAGGGAAATGGTTTGCGATTCCAACCTTTTGCTTGAGGATAGACTCTACAGCATGAATGCAAATACATCAACCATTAAAAGTTGCTATTGAAGTATAAAGTATACAAAGTTGCTAGCAAAAAATAATTACCTTAACCCACTCGTCAAAGGCCTTCGTATCAGCCCATATACACTTAATTTCACCATTCCACCCAAATCCACTGTTGCTTTTACCTCTTACTTGAGCAATTACTCGATATGCATTTTTCATCCCTTTCAAATGATTCTCAATGTGAGGCCTTGCCATTAAACCACAACTAGGGATTTTTCTTCCATGTACTTCTCCAACTGGTTCAAGTAGCCGCTTTAAAAAGTTCCATTATCTGCTTTCCAACCACCTGAATACACTAGCTCTAACATCCCATTCACTAACACCTGCTCCTCATTTTACTCCAAGTTCTATTTTGTCTAGCAAATGTTGTGCTGTTTTGTCTTGACTTAGAACTATCACCAATCATCTCCTTACCTTTCCTCTTTGGTTGTTCCATCACTATATAAAAAGACAAATACTATATATAAGTAAAAGTTCAAATACATCAACCAATCATTTCAAATACATCCACCAAACACACAAAAGTCTAAAAGTTCAAATACAAAAACTCAACATACATAAGTTTAAGTTCAAATACATTGACCAAACATAAGTCTATGTATTAATTTATTAACCAAATATACATAAGTCTTAAGTTCAAATATATTAACCAAACACACATAAGTCTAAGTTCAAATACATCAATTATTAAGTTGTCGAGGTCTGTATTATTGCCATATGTCGGATGCCAATTTGTTTCTCCAATCGGTCCATTGAGGAGTAGACTCTACAACTGATAAAATGTCATCCTCTGATGTTGATAACCCATCATCGCTAAGAGAAACATCCATGGGTCAATACTCATTTCTCTCCTAATGAAGTTATGCAAAAGACAACAAGCAATAATGATCCTACAATGAATTTTAATAGGGTACAAAGTAGGACTCCTAAGAATGGCCCATCGCATCTTAAGTAGACCAAATGCCCTTTCAATCACATTTCTAGCTTCTGAATGCCTATAGTTAAATAACTCATCAGCAATTTCTAGTTGTTGCCCTTGTTTCCAATCACTCTGATGGTACCTCTGACCCCTAAATGGAGTTAGAAATCCTTCCCCATTTGTGTATCTAGCATCACAAAAATAGAAATAACCTATTACCACAGTTAAAAAATTGGTTAAAGCTGCAAATGTGTATATATATTCAATTCGTTATACATTGATAAAACTTAGTATCTTCTTTTCAACCTGAGTGATTTTTTTTTACCTTGTGGCACCTTTAGACCATTTCTCCTATAAACTGCATCTCGACGGACCTTATCATCATGAACTGATCCTTCCCATTCAGGCAACACATAAATGAATTGAAAATCTTGCGAGCAAACACCCAAAACATTTATGGTGATTTGACTCTTCCAATTGCGGTATCTACATTTATCGATCCCGGGGACACGGACAAGGACATGTGTTCCATCTAATGCTCCAAGACAATTCTATAGAATAATAAATAAAGTGCACATACAATAATTATAAATCAACATAATGTACACCTTGTCTAATATCAACTCAACATAATTGTTGAACACCCACCTTAAACCATTTCCACTTATCATATGTTGAATTCTCAAAAATAGGCTCTGGCTTTTTCAAAAGTATTGGATGAAGAGCCAAAAGAGCGTGAAGCACTTCCTTGAAGTTCCTACTAATTGTTTCACCAAATCTACGATATGTGGTACTAATGGTTCTATTTTTCGTATGATGTGCGAGAATGTTTAAAAAAATTGCAACTTTTGCTTGAATGCTACAGTGTTTGATGGTGGACACTCTACCGGTTCTATCTATTGTTGTATCAAAGGATTGTGGATCCATCCTTAATTCACTAATGCAAATAATATCAGATTGCCCAATTATTCATCTAATATTGTTAACTCTATTAGTCATTCTCTCAGCAGGACTTTCTACATAATCATCATTATCATTCTCATCACTATGATACCTATTTTGATCTACTCTTAACTTAATGACAATCATTAACATAATGAGCATGTACGCGTACATATACAATTTAATAATATGAACACGTAAAGTCATTATCGTTAAAGTAATCTTTTTCCTCCTATTTCTATCCAAAGGTAATCCAGTTATATTTGCGCTATCAAAAAAGAAAAAAATTATACAATAATTATTCCTTTATAACATCAATTCAAGCTACAAACACTGAAACTCTAGCATTAGGTATAACATTGATCAATATCCTTAACAAGCATAATATGCCAATCTCATTCATCTACATGACAAATATAATGTTATAAAAATATTTGAACTGAGCTTTTGTATAGTAATTAGAATCATGATTCCATTTTTTAATCTTACAATTCTATAAATTAGCAGTCTCAAAACTTCAACATGTCTTTGGGCTAAAATTCATTGCTATAATAATAAAAAATATTTTTTATCCATCTACATTTATTTAATGTAATAATTTAATTTTAGCTTTTTCTTCCAGGTCGACGTTTTCTTATTATGCATCTTACTATGAACAAAATCTCAGCATCATGCCTACATATAGTTCATGATGTGAAATGCAATCAATTTTTTTACTTCTATAAACAATGAACTATATATATATATTTTTTTTTCTACACCAAAATCAAGCAAACTACGAAATGCATAAAAAAGCAATAAACTACGAAATGCATAAAAAAAACAATACAGAAATCAAGCAAACTATGAATTGCATAAAAAACAAAGCAGTATCAATGATGAAAAAGCAAAATAATTATATATATATATATATATATTCTTATATATATATTATTTCTACACAGAAATCATGCAGACTATTAATTGCATAAAAAACAAAGTACTATCAGTGATGAAAAAGCAAAATAATTGTATTGATGTGATACTCCAGATTAGGTGATTTGTACACATTGTGAATAATCTTACAACAGCAAGGTTCATGGAAAGACGTAACTGAAAGATGTTCTAGTTCACATGCTTATAATTATCTTTGCGAAAAGGTATTTTTATGAAAACAAAAGAACTTATTAAGCTGCACGTGAGCCATACAGTTCATTGATAATACCTTGTGAAGATTTGATGGAGATATCGTGCTGAGAGAGATGAAACGTTCATTATTGTTTATGCTAGGGTTTAAGTTTATTTGAATGAGTTGTAGAATTGGATAATTAAGTTAAGAATATAAATATCTTTTGATATAGAATTCATTAATCTCTTTTTTTATTATTTTTTTTATTTTTTTTTAAGTAAAATATTTTAACAATCGATTTGTAAAATTTGATAGGGTCATTATTTTATTTTACCTATATTATTTATAAATAAACACAACATTATTAGTCAACATGAATTATTTAGTTAACTTTTTTAAAAAAATAATACAACTAAAAGCATTATTAATATACTAAAAATATCTCTCATTTTTTAAAATATACATTTAGTATATTAAAAATATATAAAAATTATAAGATATTTAAAAAACTAACATATAATATAATTTTCTCATTTTAAAAATACACATAAAATATATTAAATTACTATATAAATTTAATAGTTAATTATTTATTTTTATATTAAAAAATTAAAAATTGAAACTCTATAGCTCTACTCCATTTGAAGATTTTCAATGAACTGAAATATATATAATTTATATTCGTAACCATTTCAAACTACTACACATAATATAATTATGACAACAATTAAACTAATATAAATTAAGAATAGAATAACTAAAATATTTCTTTCATGATATGAAACTCCTTATTTTATATTCTATAAAAATTCTATACTGAATAAATATAAATAATTTTAATATATTTCTAAACGAATTAATTTTAATAATAATTTTGATTGTTTAAAATAAATTAATCTTATTAATATCATTAATAATTTATAGTGATGACTATCACTTCCTCATAGCGTCATCATCACCTTAAATCATGTTTATCCATTAAAAAAATTGTATAATTACTTAACCATTTCATAAATATCAAAAATTGATTAAGCGTCATTAACCCATTTGTCCATCGCTATTCAAGATTTTCGGACTATATTGGGAACATGATGATTATCATTTTTAAATAATTAAGTTGCTACTCTCAAGATTTGAGTCCATTGCTATTCAAGATTTTCATAATAGATTGTGAATATAATAATGATTGTCATTTTTAAACAATTAAGCTACCACTCTCGAAATTTGCTTATCAAATTAAAGCAATTAGATTTTTTCCTCATTTTTAAATCTCTTTTAACTTCAGCGTGGATAATCTAATTTTAGTTGAATTAGATAAATAAAATTTAATATAATATATAAAAATTAACTTATAATATTATTTTATTATTAGAAAGATAAATGAAAAATATATTAAATCTAAAACTATAATCAAGCCGAGCCGGGCCAAAATTTAAAAAGCTCAAACTCAACTCATTATAAAATAGTCGAGTTCGAACTCGAATTCGAATCAAGCCAGAATTGAGTCCAAACTTATATCAAGCCAGCTCATATATTATGTATTTCGAGATTGATTTAAATAAACTTAATGAATTCAATAAACTTATTTCAGTTTTTATTTTTTATTTATCTTTTCTATATTTTCATAAAAGATATATTAAAAGTATTTTTTTATGAAAGATAAATAATATAATTATATTAATAAAAATAAAATATTATACTATTATAATGTTATATTTTATTATAAATTACTAATTTATTTTATATTTTATATTATTTAATTTATTTATTATATATATCATATATTAATAAATTATATAAATTAAATTAGTCAAAAAATTAATATATTCACATACATAATTTAATATATATAAATTAAATTATATATTTTTTTAATTAGATAAACTAAACAAACTAGCTTATGAGTTTAACTTATAAACTTAATTCACTAGCTTTTTAAATGAGCTAGCTCATGAGCTAACAAGCTGAGTATTCCTTAGCTTGAACTTGACTCATTTGTCGAATGAGTAGTTTGACCTCGAGTCTGAACGAGCTTTTATTGAGTCGAGACTCAAACTGAATTTGAGTAACTTAGCTCATTTACAACCCTAATTAAATCATTTCAATTTTATCATTCTCCCTATAAATTAAATTCTTAATTATATTTATTTATTTAATAATAACTAATAATATTAAAACTTTAAATTTAAGAAATATATATTAGTGCAACTTAACTACATATTAAGTTTTAATTTATTTTTTTACAAACGTCAAAATCAATTAAATGTTATTATTGGTACCAAATAAACATTATAATTGTAATTTTAAAATATTCATCAACATAAAAAATACTCAATTGTATATTTAATTTGCTAACAAAAGTATGTATTTAATTTGGCAAATTAATCGATTTTGTAAATTAAAAAGTGTAATAAAATTTATTAGTTAATTAAATTTAAAAATTAATTTTTAATTTGAATTTGAAATATATTTTTAAATTATGACACATCTGACTGCAAATAATACTAGCTAATTATGGTTAATTTTAAATAATAAATAGAACACGAAGAAAAGATCAATCTGGCAAAGAGGATATTACATGTAAATGTGAGAAAAAAGAAAGGACTATTTTGGTAACGAAACAAACTAAATTAAACTGATCCTCTTTCTCTCTCTCTCTCTCTATCTGCTTCCAAAACACGGATTTGGCAAGTTCACTCTAAAAAATCTAATTTTTATTTTATTTTATTTTATTTTGCAAAGACCACATCTTTATATAGATTCCATTAAAGAATAGCTAAAAGAAGCAGAAGAAGAAGAAGAAGAGTACGTTTTTTTAAAAATTTTTTGCTAATTTTTTTGGGTTTGCTTTGTTCTTTGTTTTTGTTTGAAAATGAAGTGTACAACGTGTAGTAGGAAAAAATTTTTGGTGTTGCAGAGATCTTTTAAAAAAAAAACAAAAAAAAAAAAGAAAGAAGAGAGAGGTATGCGCAACTTCAAAATCTCTGTAATTTAATATGAATTTTGGACTCTTTTCTTCGAAAATTCAACCCTCAGCAGTCAGTTTTCTAATGCTTCAGCGGGTATATTTTCATCTCTAAGGTCCGTCTCTGAAAGCGTTCTCGGTGCTGGTTGATTTAACTGATGTCACCATTATACAGATTTTGGCATACAATCACTGATAATGTATCAAAACATTAATAAAAATTAAAATTTTTATCAAGATCTGCTAGAGGTGAGAATACTTGATGGAGATAGAGAGCGCATTATAGGGAAAGAATTTTTTTTTTTTTTTTTTTTGAGAAACAGAGAAAGATAGAGAGACAATTGAATCATTTATTAGTTGCATTTGAACGGTGGGTGGGTTGAGAAGGGAAAGAAGGCATGTAGGGAACATGAAATGTGTTATGAACTGAGCTCAAGAAGACCTTCAAAACGACGTCGTTTTTCTTTTGTGATCTCAGAAAAGAAAGACTCATGACAATAATTTCAATTCAGGGCCCACTTATCTGTAAAAAGACTAAAAAGCCCTACAAAGAATAACTACTAAATAACTGAATTCAGGGGCAAGACCGGTATTTGAAAAAGTCAAAATCCATCGAAATTTACTGTTTATAAGAAGAAGCGCTATATTGTTTAGTTGATGATGAGTATATATATTATAAAAAGCACATAAAATTAATGTGCTATTATTAATAAGTAAATGAATTTCAGGTCCATTATCAGCCAATCTTTTAATATGTATGTAAAAACAAATAGATAAGATGACTAAAATAATATATATATCATATTATTTCTTTAATGACATTTCTTATTCTGGCTAGAGGATTAGTCAGACTTGATCTTTCTGAAAATTTCTCTCCCTAACCATACTAGTTCTTACATATTCTTGGCTTTGGATATATATATATATAGGCAGAGATTTCTGAGTTTAGTAAAATATGAACTTTTCCGGGAAGTTAACTAACTTAACTCTAAATCGTACGTAAGGTAAGTATCATTAGTCATCACAACTTATAAGTGAAAGCTGAAAACAAAAATTACAGGTTTGGTTCATTTAGTGATACCTTCTTGAAATTAAAATTACAGTTTTGGATCTTTCTGTTTGCACTTAATATTAAACAAGCATCTTCTGATATTAAAATTCTTATTAAACTACATAATCACATCTTTTAATTGAAGCAGCAGCCAATATATCAGTCATCATCCACATCTTTAACTTGTCGTTTCTTTAATTCAACTTGCAAGGCAAAAAGCACTCATATCTGTTACGATAACTTTGTATTTGCTTTAAATTCACTTCAAGAAAATTTTGATCACAGACATATGCTCATTTTCTAGACTTAATTAGTCTTACTTAACCATGCTTTTGAAGATACTCTACAAATGCTAGTCTTAATTTTCTCATTTGTGCCTGTGCTTGTTAGCCCCTCCAGTTTTAGCTATCCTGCAGTTTTCAACCTCTGCGATTCAAATTCAGACACTGGTGGTCTAGTTGCCAAAGTTGCATTTCCGGTAGGACCTCTTAATGGACAAACCTATTTCTTTTAGCCATCTGGTCGATTTTGTGACAGTCGATTGATTATTGATTTTCTAAGTAATAATATATATATATATATATATATATTTCTTAACTTCTTATAACTTGTTTAAATATTTTATATAATAATTTTCCTTTTTATTCATATTTTTAATTTTATGTTTGTCGCTGTGGATTCGATGGGACATCCATTTCTGAATCCATATTTGGATTCTATAGGAGCTCCTAATTTCCAAATGGGGTGTAATTTTGCAACTGGGGGATCTACTATACTTCCAGCAAATATTGCAGCTTCCAAAAGTCCATTTTCATTTAAAATTCAAGTTTCTCAATTTATTAGATTCAAGGCTCGAGTTCTTGAATTACTAGCTAAAGTTATCATCAACTACATCCGATTCGATCTGATTCAACTAATGATTAATGTTTCATATAGTAAAATTTTAATCACATCATATTTGGTTAGTTTTAGATAGGAAATTTCAGAAGTATCTCCCCGTAGAAAATTATTTCAAGCAAGACCTTTATATGCTTGATATGGGTCAAAATGATCGTGATGATACATTGTATTCGAAATCGGAAAATCAAGTACTAGCTTTTATTCCAAAAATCTTATCAGAACTGGAACATTTTCTTTTGAAGCTCAATATTTGGAAAATATTGCTTAATTAGTAGAATAGCTTAATATCACTCAAAAAGTTTCTTTTTCTTACTTTTTTCCTGACAATGTCCGGAGATTATACAACCAGGGAGCCAGGAATTTCTGGATTCATAACACAGGAACACTTGGTTGCTTACCCAGAATAATTTCAACATTTGGGAAAAACACATCAAAGCTCGACCAGTTTGGCTGTGTTGGATCACACAATAGAGCGGCATATGTTTTCAACAAACAATTGCATAACCTTTGCACACAATTTCGAGCAAATTTTCCTGATGCTAATTTAACTTATGTTGATATTTTCTCAATAAAGTTGAACCTCATTTCATATTTTTCTAAATACGGTAAGTTATTAACATTAATTAGAAATGTTCAAACATTATTTATATGTGTTCATTTTTGTTGCAAAAATTTGAAAGGTTATGGATTTTTCAGGTTTCAAACAGCCTTTGGCAGCTAGCTGTGGATACGGTGGACCTCCATTAAATTTTGACAACCGAATTACCTGTGGTGTAATATTTAAAATTTTAAACAGTAATTTTCTAACTAGTATTGATAATTAATTGTGTATAGTGATGAGAGTAATTTGAAAACTTGAAATAAGTAAGAAAATAGGAGTTGAAATAGAATTATAAAGTGATTAAAAATTTATGAAAATGCCCTTATGATGTTAAAACTAAATTTTATTGAATTATAATATGACATATGAATAATGAGACTTTAAATTAGTTAGAAAAATTATTTTCATGACTTTACGGTACTAAAAATTGAATTAGAATAAAAAAATCAAGAGAGGGTACATAATAGTTACGGTGGATACCCTTACCTAATTTAACTTAAGATATTATATAAATAGGCAACTAGAAGCTTTTTCCATCTTACTCCATCATCATCTTTCATGCCAACTCTCAAACTCAACACCATCTTCCATTTTTCTTCTTTTTTTCATCAAATTGAGCAAAAATCAAGAGAGATTCACCTTTAGTGGAAAATTTCTAATAGAATTAGTTAGAGAAAATAAGATTAATAACTAAGAATTAAAGGAAAAGAAAGAAAAGAGGAAGATGATAACTCTTTAAGGAGGTATGTGCTTGTGTATTAATAGTTTGCAAATATTTGATTTTCCTTGAATTTTGATGTTTGAATAGGTTAATTGAGTCATTTTAAATGAGCTATTTGTTAAAGTATTGAACAAGTAAGTGTTGTATAAAAAGTTTGTTGAGAAACCCTTTATAAGAATGTTTGGTCTTTTCTTCTATTTTGTAAAAGTTAAGTATATTGATATGGGTTTTTAGCCAAGAGTGATGGTTAGAAAGTTTTACTAACCAATTTAATTATTAAAGGTTGAGTGTTTGAGTAAAGTATTGAGTATGGATTCTTTTAGTTTAAAATTTAAGTTTTTGGTTCATTTTTACTATATTTATTAAATGTGTTTTTGATGTTTGAGCTTAAATTGCAAGTTAGAACAACTTTGGCTCACAAAAAGATGTATTTTGGAGTTTGAAAGATGTTGGTAAAAACACATGAGCGTGTGGATTATTCCACATGGCCGTGTGAATTTTTCAGTATCTGTAACTTTTGTTTTAGCATGGTTTTGAGATATATTGGTATGTGTGGATTTTCATATGGGCGTGTAAATTTTTTGCAAATGTACTTCCAGCAATGTTTTAAAACATATGGGCGTGATGATTCATTGAACACATTCGTGTTTACTCCGTAACCATAATTTTCTTCTTTTTCAACCCTAAAATACTTTGTTTCTTTCTTCAACATCTATTTTCTTTTTAATTAACATTTGCAATAAAAGTTGCTCTCAAAAGAGTGTAAGATTGGAATGAAGCAACATCGGAAATGTTGAATATTGATTTTGATGATGTCTACTAAAATGAAGCGTATTTAAATACTTAATTGTGAATGATGAAATGCCCGAATCATACTGAGATTAAACCTATTTTTGAATTGAATGACTAGCCAGAGAATGGATATCCATGGTGACAATGGATACATCATGTCATCAGTGACAGTCGATATATGTGCCAAAAGTGTATACATTGTATTTATAGTGGACTATTGGTCATATTCTTAACAGTGAGCATTAATTTGCCATCAGTAGCTCATTATCTGACTATGATATTTAAATTCAGTGTGTGCAGGCAAAAGTCAAAAAGCTACTAAGACAAGAAACTTGTGTTGAATGTTTAAAGTTACCTTGATACCTATAACCTTATATTTTTCAATTGTGTGATTGATTGATTTATAAACATGTTAAATTTCATATTGTGATAAGATTTTATAGCATTATTTCATTTTCTTTTTGAATAACTACTCAACGAATATTTCTCTTTTGATATATTCTTTATAAATTGTGAATACACAGATACCACTAAATTTTACTTAGCGTGTTAGATTATTTCTGATGCACATATTAAGAGAGATGAGAAGAGTGCTTAGTGAGATCAACTGTATCATAAGAGGGTCTTTTGAAAAGTATTTTATATATTGAATTTTGAATAGCCCATACATCAAAGTTACCTTATTTTGTATGACAATTGTGTACATTTATGGGGAGTGAGATGTGTATTTAAATTATATAATTTTGGATAGGTAAGACATTTTTGTATAATATATATATATATATATATATATCAAGTTTGTCTTTAGTTGAGAATATTGATTAAGCTTTGTATTGTTTAGGATGATTGTCGAATGAATTTGAAGATTGAATGATGAGAGTTGTTAATATGAGATTTTCTTTGGAATGCAGTGACAACATGTAACACATGAGCGTGTCAATCTTGTTCGATCAAGGCATGTTCAGGTTTTTTTTTTTTTTTAAATTCTATCGAGTCGAGTGTTTTGTAGCATCTCTTCATATACAAGTATACAGGCTTTGGGAAGGTGCTATACGTGGACTAACCAAGAATTTGTATGGCAGCACAGTCACTGCAAACCCTTGTGAGAATACCACTGAATATGTGAATTGGGATGGAAACCATTATACGAAAGCAACAAATCGATATTTGCGGGGCAAATTTTAGTAGGAAATTACTCTGACCCGCCTCTAGAAGTAAATGGGCCATTTAATACTTCTAAATCAAATTTCATTAACAACAACACGGTGTATTAGTATCTGATATTAAAAAAATGTCTACTTTATGTGGATATTGTCATATTATTAATAAAAGAAAATAATTTTTATTATTTACGTATTCGCTTGTTTGACATACATATGAAAAAAGTAGATAATGTAGAATTTAGAATCAATTATTAAAAAATTTTCCATAATGTGATGTTATGCTTTAGAAACAATTTGTTTTTCTATCAATGCAATTTAATATTGAGATAATAATACCCAAACTCTACTCAATTTTAATTCCAAATTAATTGGATAAGTAAATGAATTTTTGGTTAATACGAGTTATATTTTTAGAAAGATATTTTCTTATCCCTTCCCGCGGCGTCTATGCTAACCTAGCGGCCACCCAACACCTTCATTGTATATTAGCATATTATCAATAAAAATTTACAATAATATCATTCTATACATAAGAAAATATTATATAATATTAGTATTTATTGAATTGGACTGGATTTGTTGGAGTAATATAAAATTATAATAGCTATAAATAACTAATATATAATAGAAATTATATATTTTTTTTAATATGAAACTAGTGGCAGTTTATAGGATGGGAACATGGATGATAATGGATATAGTACCTATAAAAATTATTCTACACGAATTTGGACCCATTTAATTTTTATACTACTCGAACACATTTAAATCTGATTATAATTATATTTATATCTATCCTAAACCCATTTAATATTATCCGTTTACAATTCGAATTCGTTCAATTATCCGTTTAAATATAAAAATATTATAAAATTATAATTATCTCAATTCAATAATTTAAAATAAATATTTAATATTAACGTAATTTTATTAAAATAATTTCATGTTATATAATGTTATAATTAAAATAAAATATAATAAATATATAATTAAAATATATAATCTAATTCGGATAACGGATATCCAATGATAAATATTCGAACCCATTATAAATAGTAAAAATACTATCTGTATCCATTTAAACCTATTTATAAATTACTCATACTCCATATAAACGGATTAAGACTAATCGAATACTTGAAAATACTCAATCTATTATCATCTATAGATGAAAATGATATCATCCCTAGATGAAAATAAGAACAAAAATCTCTCATATCTCATTTAGTCCCATCAACATTCCTAGACATGATATATCATACTTCAAATAAAAATATTATTAGATATTAAATTTTTCTTTCTTGTAATTAAATTATCTCAATTTTTTTATTTCAATATCGAGGCAATAATAATAATTAAAAAAAATTAACTATTATTTTAGAAATTAAAGATTAAAATGGTGAATTATTCATTGTTAAGAAAAATTATATTTTTATTATTGATAATTGAATTTAAATGCTTTGGTGCAGTTTTACACAATGCCAAGTTTTTTAGTTAAATTCCACGCGGAGCACTGAGAGCGCCCCTAATAGGATTGTTTTTTTGAGTATCGGTCCTTTTATGGGATGGTGCAAGTCGCACTTTGGGAAAAACTTGGGACGTCCCTCCTTGGTCAATTCATATACGGACTACTGACGGGTGAATTACATTGACGTAAGAGGTTATGGGTTAAACTGCCGCGAGCCCAAGCCAACGAGACCCACAGAACAGAGAGTTGGTCGATGTCGATCCCTCCGTTGCGGATAAACAAAAAAGAAAAGGCTGATAACTTAACCTCTCTTCCTTCTTCTTTTCCTTCACTTCTCGCATCTGATTCTGTTCTCTTCTCCCTAACTTCACAATCGCTTTCCTCTATTTCTTTTCCCTCCATTTTTCATTTGCTTCGCCCCTCTTGCTTTTTCTCGCCTTCGATTTCCTCAACTGATTGGATTTTTTTTATTGCGTTTATTGTTATGATATTGCAGACATCATGATACTTAAGTTATCCAAATTCATAGAATTCGACGCCAATTAGGGTTCTGTTGGTTTTTGTAAAGCTGATTCTGGAAGATGCTTCCATGGGGTGGAATCAGTTGTTGCTTGAGTGCTGCTGCGCTTTATTTGCTTGGAAGGAGCAGTGGCAGGTCTCTTTTATGCTTTATTTTAACTATTAAACCAATCGCTATTGTTAAGTTACTGATGCCTTTTGTTATGTTGTTGTTTATTTATTTGTGTTGTCTGATGGTGTAGGGATGCAGAGGTTCTGAAGTCGGTAACAAGAGTTGATCAGCTGAAGGAATTAGGTATGCCACTATGTATCTTCTTTAGATACTGAGTACTTGTTTCTTGATTTGAGGACTCCTATTTGAGTTTTATCGGTAGTATCTGTGCCTTTATTGATTCTGTATAAATAATGGAATGATGCTATTGCTATCAATTGTTAATGGGCTTTTGTGACTGTGCAACATGTGACAGATGGTTTGTTCTGGAATCGGTTCAATTAGTGCCTTATAATTTGGAAGTGTAACAATAGGGACATTGTAATTTTAATAATCTTTCCTTGTTATGCTCATAATTTGATCAACTCTGTAAGACACTGATAGTTCCTTGGATCATTCTCTCATCTATTTTCAGTGGATTGTGACATATGGTGCTTGCATATAATCTTATTTGCTCTGCTATTTTGCTTTTTTTGCAATGTGGATGGAAACCAAATTGATATCAGATTATGTTTCCTAAATGATGTCTTTTCATTATCTTTCACATTTCAGCAAAATTACTTGATATTGAAAGTAAAGTCTTACCTCTGGTTGTTGCTATCTCTGGAAGAGTTGGCTCAGAAACTCCAATCAATTGCGAATATAGTGGCTTGAGAGGTGTTATTGTAGAGGAGACGGTAAAATCGTATTATTATTGTTGATGTATATTATTTGAAACAGCATAACTGCATAGGTGATTGTCTTTTTTTTTTTCCTTCATTTGGCATGTAAACGTTCATATTTGAATATGCCACAGGCTGAACAACACTTTCTTAAGCACAATGATACAGGATCTTGGATTCAAGATTCAGCCTTAATGCTATCAATGAGTAAAGAGGTCCCATGGTACCTGGTGAGATAAAGCTCCTCTCAATATTTCATAATTTCATATGTGATGTGTGCTCCTCTGGACTGGTAGGATCATTACATATTGGTCAAGTCAAACATCATTGCCTAAACTTTAAATATATTGCATGTGAAGTATGGTTGATTAGGAAATCCATTCTTGGTGTTTTGGGGTACTGTGTCAGGCTGATGGGACTGATCGGGTATATGTTGTGGGGGCCCGAGCTGCCTCAGGTTTTGTGTTAACTGTTGGAAGTGAAGTTTTTGAAGAGTCAGGACGATCTCTAGTGCATGGAACCCTAGACTATCTACAGGGCCTCAAGGTTTGTATTATTCTGTATCTTTTTCATCGATGCAACAGTGCTTGCGCTGTTGATTCCCAAGGTTTGATGATTGTTTAATTTCAGATGCTTGGTGTGAAGCGAATTGAGAGGGTGCTTCCAACTGGTACTTCATTGACTGCTGTTGGCGAGGTATGTTTGAAGTATTCACAATTGTGTCTTTATTGTACATATCTGGTGTGGAGGGTTCCAATTCCATTTTGATGAATGATGAGATTATTTCTATATGTTATTGTGGATCATGATAACCATATAATCTGCCTTTAAGTTTGCAAATATAAAACAATATCATGAGGTATGAACATAGCAAATGATGTACATGTGCCATCAAACTGTGTTGATATTGTTCAACTATGTTCTGTTAATATTGACATCATAAGTAATAATAAAGGATGAAGGGAAGTGGGGGGTGTTAGGCTCTGAAATCTATTAACTTTATCATATATATTTGGATTTATCATATTTATTTGTTTGATCTCACCAATCTGGGTTTCTTCAATTTGTAAGCAGGCTGTCAAAGATGATGTTGGAACAGTTAGGATTCAGCGTCCCCATAAAGGGCCATTTTATGTATCTCCCAAATCTATTGATGAACTCATTGGAAATTTGGGGAAGTGGGCAAGGTTCAAAATAATACTCCTTCCTTTTATTTTAACTAACAAAGATGAAACTGTTAAATCATAATAGTGTTTGTGTATCAGGTGGTATAGATATGCCTCATTTGGCTTGACGGTTTTTGGTGCTTTTCTAATTGCCAAGCATGCTATACAGTACATCATGGAGAGGAGGCGTCATTGGGAATTGCAGAGCAGGTATGTTTCATTCTAGTTAATCATTGCGAAGTATCAGGGCTGATGACAGATTTGTGAACTTAAAGTTCAAATGTGATATTTATTTTTTAATAACAAGTGGCTTGGTAGATAGCTGCATGTATTACTCGTGAAATTCATTTTGGACCATAATGAATAGCTGATACAAAATATGAATGCTTCTTATGTACTAGAAGTCTTAACAAATGGTTACCAAGAAACCAGTGGATATCGGAACTCATAATGCCTGTATGGTTACTATTTTACTTAGCAGAAATTGTCTCATATCCCAAGAATGAACAAGTTCTGAGAGAAATGCATGAAAAATTGTCTTTAACAACTGGTTGTTCGGAGTGAAGCCTGTACTGCCTCTAACAATATGAAGGGAACTCTTCACATTAGGTCTCCTATGGAGGTGCCTGCTGTTTTTTAACTGTTTGTACACGCCATTCTGTTGGAAGTTTAAACCTTGCCCAGTTCCTCTTTGGTGAAAAGTTGATGATTTAGGCAGGATTTCATTATGTTGTACTGCAAATCATTTTTGTTATAAATTAGTCTGCCAGCTAACACTCTTCTTGCCACTTCTCTTATTATCCAAATGATTAATGGAGAAATTGCAGGGTTCTTGCTGCTGCTGCTAAAAGACAAGGTCAAGATTCTGAAGGTAAATTTACTGAATAATGGTAATTTTTTAAGGACATTGTTTGTAATGTGACAATAGATTCTTGCCATAATTTCTCAGGTTTAAATGGAAAAGCTGACAATGGATCAGATAGTGGGAAGAGGGAACGTCCAATTCCAGATATCTGTGTAATATGCCTTGAGCAGGAGTATAATGCTGTTTTTCTCCCGTAAGCTCTGTAGCATCTTATACATAAATATTTGTGTTCACATAAAGTGGTAATTATTATTGTCTTAAGATTTATAATTTGCATGTTTCTATCTTTTTCTTCTGCCAAGGAAATATATTCATGCAACTGTCTAGAAGACATCAACTAGATGCCTCTCAAGAGAAATAGCGTCTAGGAGCTTGTCATTGGACTTTAGATATATGACTTCATAGCAGCCATTGTCCCATGCTATTCCCTTGGTCATGTCCTTCCATCAGCATACAGGTGCAGCGAGTAGCACGTGCATCCAGTCAATTAGCTGTGGAGCATCTCTCCTCTATATGTTTATTGTCAAAGATTGGCTGATTCTTCTATCTATCTAGTGGCCAGTGATGACACCTGTGTGCCTTTGTTTATCTTAACCTGATTGCATGTAGCTGCAAAAGAATTTTTTGGAACACTTCTTTTTGTTTAGTGAGTGGCTTTTTCTGAATTCAAATTGATCAGATTGATTGCTTCATATAATCCACAGGTGTGGTCACATGTGCTGCTGTACAACATGCTCTTCACATCTGACAATTTGTCCTCTTTGTCGGAGACGGATAGAGCAGGTAGTGAAGACTTACCGGCATTGAAAATTTACTTCTGAGATTTAGCAAGTGCCCCTGGGAAAGACAATTGTCACAGAGACCTGATTTCTTTGTGCACATGAGATTTTGGTGCAACTTTATAATATTTGTAGATTACTTCCCGATCAAGGTTCTGCTATCATTGCCCTTTTTTCGCCGATAAATTTCTCGATCCTTGTAAACACTGCCACAATTCTCTTTCACAATCTTTTGAAATTATAGATGCTTTATTTTCAGGTATCTGTGTAATCTGATACAGCTTTTGAGGGATAAACATTTATATTCGCCATCTTAAATTGTTGAAGATAAAATGAAATTTTCATACTACCACAGTTCTCATTGTTGTTGCCGCCTTTTATTCCAGTATGCAATTCATCATATAGAAATTGCAGAAATTCATGATTATTTTAGACCTCGTGAGATAATATTGTTTGGGTCTATTTGATATTGCTACTTGAGTAAAATACTTTACTAGCAGATGTTGAGAAAAATATTTTATTGAAAACATTGAAGTTTGTTTTTTAGATGAATTTTACATGTTTTAATTATAAAAGTTTAGAACTTCTAAAATGGCTACATATCTTGAAACTGCTTTTGTTAACCTCTTTTTTTTTTTTTTGGTTAAAATTGGTGCTTTTGGGAAGTAGTTGCAATTTCAATGCCAAATAGAGCAAGAGTAAATAGGTACACAAAGTATAGAGACTTTTGTGCTTGAAGAATGGGATGGAAGTAAGAATATCCTTTTTTTTGACAGCTTTTAGGACATGGGAGTCATTGTGGTGAGACAAACTGGTGTTGGAATCGGATAGATGACTGTTCTAAAATGAATCTGAATTTTGATTTGAATTTGAATTTTCAGATATAAAATTATTAAAAAATCAGTACTTACCAAAATTTTACTAGCTGTTCAAATCAATCTCAATAATTGCTAACAAGAAAGATGATTTGTGTGGAGAAGCTGTGTAACCAAGTTTTATGCCAAAAGATGGCGCAAGGCATATGGGGTTCCTAAAGTTTGATTGCAAGTATGGCCTTCCCTCGACTTCTTATAGAAAAGCACATTCTCATATTCTTGAAAAATCATTAGACGGATCTCTCTCGTAAGCAATGATTGTGGCAATGAAGGATCATGGATGCTCATACATATTACAATTTCATATTCCTGTAACTGAGGTTTCTTCATGCCAATTTCGGACACTGGTGCTGAATCTGATGCTTTCTTGATGCTAGTTGTGAATGTCAAAGTGAGCAAAATAAGGAGATTAATATTCAATCAAATCAAATCACATCAAATGAGTCAATATCTCCTTACATTCAGAAACTTTGATTGTATTTCCTTTTAGCTAAACTTACCTTGTATAGCTGTAATTTATGTATATAAATAGGCTTGTAATCTGCAGAATAAGATATTGAAAAATATTGTTTATTTTATTGATTATCATGGTATCAGAGCAGGTATAATTTTTTTTTTCGCTCATCTTTGCTAAAATTCTTTTGAGAATTTTTTTTTCCTTTATTTGTCCAATTGGTTTTCAAACCAATTTCATAACATGGAGGGACATAAGTCTGAAACCATTTCTGTTAAATTCAATGGGACGAATTTTGCTCTTTGGGAATTTCAATTCCAAATCTTTGTTGAAGGTAAAGGATACTCTGGTATTCTTGATGGATCTCAAAAGGAAGATGGTACTGCAGAAGCCAAGCTACAATGGAAAACAAAAAATGCTCAGGTTATCTCTTGGATTCTAAATTCTGTGGAACCTGAAATTGCACTCAGTCTCCGATCATTCAAAACTGCAGCAACAATGTGGAAACATCTTCAGGGAATATATTCTCAAGTGGATCAATCAAGGCAATTTCAACTTGAATATGAAATTGCCAACATCAACCAAGAAGATAGAGATATTCGTGGCTTTTATATTGAAATTTTAAAGTTATGGACAGAACAAGATATGATATCTTCTCGTGTTATTTCTGATACTGCATATTCAGAAATTAAGGCGGAACGTGATCGTGCAAGAGTGATGCAATTCCTCATGAAACTTCAACCAGAATTTGAGAATGTTAGGGCTACACTAATTAATCGAGGTAATTTGAGTGTGGAATCTGCTCTTGGAGACCTCGTTCGTGAAGAAACAAGGCTGCATACTCAGATTCAGCTAGCCACCAAAACCAACTCAGTAGATGCAGTTTTTATGGCTTCACGTGGTAAGTTTTACTCGAAACTAAAGACTAATGGGAAAGCAGGTGCTCAATGCCGATATTGTGGTGAACTGGGACATGTGCAATCTCATTGTCGAAAGCGCAATATATGCAACTATTGCAAAAAGCCAGGACACATTATCTTGGATTGTCGCATATTGAAAAATAAGCAAGGTCATTCAGCATTTATTACAATGAGTAATGATGAAGAAAAAGCCAATAGTAAAGAAATTTCTTTTTCATCAGACACAATTCAAAAGATGATTCAAGATTCAGTGCAAGCAGCTCTTCCAGGTGCTCTTTCTTCTGCCTTCTCTGTTGCTGGGTTATCAGGTAAAGGAATTAACTCTATGTCTTGGTTCTTTGACTCTGCTGCCTTTAATCATATGTCTGGACAAAAACATATTTTTTCTAAACTCAAACCTTGTTCTTCGAATGATTCAATTACCACAGCCAATGGACTAAAATTACCCATAAAAGGAATTGGCACTGTTTGTTTGTCTACTGAGTCTAAGAAATCCATTTGTTTACCCAATACTCTTTATGTCCCACGTTCAATAGCCAACCTCATTTCTATTGGACAATTAACTGATCAAAATTGTGTGGTCAAATTCTCCTCTGTTGGTTGTGACGTGCAGGACCTTCAAACGGGACAAATGATCATGAAGGGGCATAAATGTGGACGTTTATTTCATCTTGCTTCAGATAGTACACAACATAATCCTCTATGTCTTTCAGCCTTGTCTTCTACATCTCCTAATAACACTTGGGACTTGTGGCATCGTCGCCTTGGTCATCCGCATACTACCATATTAGAATTTATGTTTCGATCCAATTTTCTTCCAGAAAAATTGCATGTTAAATCTGATATTTCTCAGAATTGTTAAAGTTGCGCACTTGGAAAATCTGCTAAATTACCCTTTCTTTCTAGTACTACAAAAGTTGATACACCCTTTCATCTAATACACTGTGATCTATGGGGTCCTTCCCCTGTTCTGTCTAGACTTGGTTATAAATATTTTGTTTTGTTCATTGATCACTTTACTTGATTTACTTGGGTGTATTTTTTACTCTCTAAATCTGATCTAGCAAATATAGCCAAGACTTTTGTTACTATGATTGAGACACAATTTGGTAAAATAATCAAAATAATTCGATCAGATTCTGGTGGAGAATTTTGTGCTTCGAACCTTACAAATTTTTTTCAAGAGAAAGGCATTTTAACTCAATATTCTTGTCCTCGAACACCAGAGCAAAATGGTGTTGTAGAACGAAAGAATCGGCATGGTTAGGAAATTGCTAGAACACTTTTACTTGAATCATCCATTCCACCTAAATTTTGGGTTGAAGCTATACATACAGCTGTCTATCTCATAAATCGGCAACCTTCTCCCATAATTGGTAATCAATCTCCATATTATACTCTTTACAATAAATTACCTAATTATACCCATCTTCGTGTTTTTGGTTGTATTTGTTTTGTTTTGCTTCCTCCTCATGAAAGAAATAAGCTATCTGCTAAAGCTGCTAAATGTGTGTTTATTGGTTATAGTGATAAACAAAAGGGCTATATTTGTTATGATCCACATAGTCATCGCATACGTGTGTCTCGTCATGTTACTTTCTTTGAAAATGTCTATTTTTATTCTTTATCTCATCATCCAGAAGTTACTCATTCTTCCATTTCCTTTTTACATGATTTTGTTAATTCTTCTGATAATCTTACTGTTAATGTTGATGAGACAACGTCCACTTTGCCATCAAATGATCATGTTCTTGAAGGTCCTACCTCACACTCTTCCATTGTTGATTCCGCAACACCTCCTCCATCTTTGAGAAGATCCAATCGTGCCAATTTTGGAAGACCATCTACAAGGTATACACCATTCTACTCTTTCTTTACCAATTTAAATTCTATTCAGATTCCTTCTACTTATAACCAGGCTATAACACAAGAATGTTGGAGGAAAGCAATGGAAGAAGAACTTAGGGCCCTTGAGGAGAATCATACTTGGGACTTAGTTCCTCATTCATCTGATATGTCTGTGATTGGGAGTAAATGGGTGTATACTATTAAAGTGAAATCAGATGGAACTCTTAATCGATACAAAGCCCGATTAGTGGCTCAAGGATATAAACAAGAATATGGGATTGACTATGATGAAACTTTTGCTCCTGTGGCAAAAATGACCTCTATTCGCACTATTCTTGCTATAGCATCCACCAAGCATTGGCACCTTCATCAATTGGATGTAAAAAATGCATTTCTTCATGGCAATTTGCAAGAAACGGTTTATATGAAGTGTCCTCCTGGATATGATTATGCAGGTTCCAATATGGTTTGCAAACTTCGTAAATCTCTATATGGGCTTAAACAAGCATCTCGTGCATGGTTTGAGAAATTTAGATCTATTGTTTGTTCTGCTGGTTTTCTACAGAGCTCTAATGATCACTCTCTTTTTACTCGTCAGTCTAATGGTGGAATTATTATTTTACTTCTATATGTAGATGATATGGTCATTACTGGTAGTGATTCCCAAGGCATTACAGAGTTCAAACAATTTCTCATGCGTTCCTTTTCTATGAAAGATCTTGGAACTCTTACCTACTTTCTTGGCTTAGAAGTTTCATATACATCTAATGGAATTTTTCTAACTCAAAGAAAATATATTGAAGACCTTCTCCAGCTGGCCCATCTCACGGATCAAAAGATTTGTTCTACTCCAATGGAACAAAATTTAAAATTAAAAAGTGATGAAGGCGCATCTCTATCTGATCCTACCTTGTATCGGCGTTTAGTAGGGAGTCTTATTTATCTTACTACTACGCGTCCAGACATTTCCTTTGCTGTGCAAGTTGTCAGTCGGTTTGTCTCTCAACCAAGAAAGCCTCATCTTTCAGCTCTTCATCGCATTTTGCGATATTTAAAAGGAACTTGTGGTCGTGGACTATTCTTTCCTTCTCAGTCCTCTCTCACACTTATGGCATATGCTGATGCAGATTATGCGGGTTGTGTTGATACCCGACGCTCAACCTTGGGATGGTGTGTGTTCTTGGGTAATTCTCCTATCTCTTGGAAATGTAAAAAGCAAGAACGTGTCTCCAAATCTTCTACTGAGGCGGAGTATCGATCTATGTCCTCTGTTAGTTCTGAAATTGTATGGCTTCAACGGCTTCTCAAAGGTTTCGGAATAACTTGCACTCTACCTATCACTCTTTTTGGAGATAACACAAGTGCAATAAGCATTGCTACAAATCCAGTACACCATGAGCGAACTAAACATATTGAAGTTGATTGTCATTACATCCGTGATTTGGTTCGTGACAAGTTCCTTCATCTCACACATGTATCTTCTCATAACCAACTTGCTGATTTATTTACTAAACCCATGTTATCTACACGACATTCCTATTTGGTGAGCAAATTGATACTTGCTGATAATCACCATCAATTTGAGGGGGGCTGTCAAAGTGAGCAAAATAAGGAGATTAATATTCAATCAAATCAAATCACATCAAATGAGTCAATATCTCCTTACATTCAGAAACTTTGATTGTATTTCCTTTTAGCTAAACTTACCTTGTATAGCTGTAATTCATGTATATAAATAGGCTTGTAATCTGCAGAATAAGATATTGAAAAACATTGTTTATTTCATTGATTATCAGTGAAGTCCATAAAGTGCACAGTTATTTTCTTGACTCTCATTTTTTGTGGAGAACAACCATACTCTCAACTCTCCAATCAAATGGCATAGCTTGAAATTTAAGCTGTTCTGTCAGATACTAGCATTCAAGAAAAAAAAACGGAGATAGAATATTTTCCTGATCCATCACATCATTTTGAAAAGTTCACATGGTTCATTTTGTGGGTCCAGTCCAGACAGGAATTTGAACTTGCTATCTTATAGTCATGGCGACTGGGTGTCACTGAACTCAAAATTTATTCCATTTATGAAATATAAAAATTGCGTTTTCATTGCAACTTCTGTGCATCTTCCAAACAGAACGTTCTCTTCTTAACTTCCCAAACAGAACAGCAATAGCCTTGACAATGGATGCATATGAAAAGATCAACAAGGCAATTATTGTCTGTTCTGCTATCCAAACAATTCGTGGCATTTCACATCATCCACGAGCCAACCAAGCTTTAAATTCAACCCCACCAATTCCTGCAAAAAACACTGATATTCACTGCAAACCAGATTCTTCAGAACATTTCAAATCAGTAGAGGGCACTCGCCCCAAGGAAGGGAGGCAGTTGATGAAGTTGCCATCAACTTCGATTTTTCAAGCCAACCTCGACCAACTGAGAAGCCTAAGTTAGCTACTCCAACCCAGTCTAGTCGAAAAAACACTCGACCAGCCAAAGTTGCTCCCAAGATGGAACCTGAAGTAGGCAAGGCCAATCCCATGGTGGGATCCATTGCGTTCAGCTCAGAAGAAGGTAAGAAAATGGAAATGCACATTGAAGATAGTTTCACTGAGTATATCAATCGCGCAAGGATTATGATGAGGAAGACTTTATCAAATGTTGGTGATACGCCAATGCCAAGTATTTTCAATGTCTCAAACGTCAGTGATGGAAAAAATTCTTCAGGAAAAGATGAGTTCTCAGAATACATTGATCGTGCCGGAATTAAGATCAGAACTACATCAAGTATTGGCGGTGGAAATTCTCGAATGTTTTAAGTGAAAGAGCAAAAGACTAGAACTACATAATATCTCAATCTTTATATTGGGAAGTTTTTGATGAATAATGATGGGGTTGGTAGTATTGAGAGTAGCATTTTCTTTTATGAATGTCTGGTTTAAGCTTTAGGCTGTAAGTTTTTGTCTTGTTTGCTTTATTCTTTTCATGGTGCAAGAAGATCAGCAATGAATAAAATAATTAACTAGCTATTGCCCAATTTGCTCCGTTTTCTTCCTGGAGTGTTTTGTACTGGTGTTTTCCTGTTTTGAATCTTAACAACACTTTTTATGTCTACAACAAATAAAGAACAGTTTAGCTTATCACCCTCCTCTTGCATTCAAATGAAAATTAATCGAACTCATATATATGAATTTAAAAGAAAGAAACAGCATGGACTATATGCTGAAATACTTTTTCTGATGGCCGATCAGTGGTCTCTTTATTCAGTCCCTTGAGTCAGTGTGAAACACTTTGGGTCTAATGTGTTGGTACATTGCCAGGATAATTAATTATAGATATAAATATGGTAGAACAAGACCTTGGAAACTCTCTTGAGGCTAATAGTGTTGATATCTAAATGTTTCTGCAAAGCCTGTAGAAAAATCCTGAAATGCAACTTAATCTTCTCATCTTAGGAACTTTGGGGACGTAACATAGAATCAGATGATGCTTCATTGTAAATAGGTCCAATGAGACCCTGAGAAAATGTAGTAATTAATAGGCATAACAATTTCTATCGGTGCATTTTGTAAGAGAGAAAGACAAGTAGAAAGATTCCGGTGGGCTAAACTAGTTCTTGATTAGAAGTGTAAGTGCTAACCAAAAGTTAAAAATAGAAAGCAAAAAAAAGAGGTCTGAAAGGAACCAGAAAGTTGTGATACACATTGTAATTCAAATATATATCTAAAAAAGCATAGATTCTGAAATTTTTTTAGTGGCCATCCTTGACTTTTGGAGTTGGAGTAGCTTGGAAGCATTGGGTGATGAGTTAATACAAAATGATTGGATTTTTCTCTCATTTCTTCCATTGGTAATTCAATAAAACTAGTTAAGCCCAAGGAGTATGAACTAACTTCAGAATCTGCCACAGTAAAATTGTTGTTTGTCACTTGAAACAAGGAGCTCCTTTTAGAAGTTTCTCACTTGTTTAACTTCAAATTGTTCGATAATCATGCTGAATCTGATGCCTTCTCTATGGTTATTATGAGAAGGTAGTCAAACTGAGTTGTTTTTCTCTGAACTGTCACCGAGTTTGCGTAAAACAGCTATATAGAGTCTGAAATATTTACTTCACTTGAGTTTCAAGTTTCAAGCTGTACTTATTAGATTCTGGAGGAAAATTAGCACCAAAGTAAGGAATATGAATATGATCCCAAAGCATTCAATCTTTAATTTCTAAAACATGTATAAGGAATCTGAGCTGAAATGTCTCCTTAAAATTTCTGCTAATCACAACTCATTTTCGCACAAGAATCTCAAGAAACATTATCGATTTCTATTATTATTTTATTCAGTATAAAATCTCCAAATCCTTCTAGCTCTTGCAAGCTGCAGTAGGCTTTTTGTTTGCCTTTGAAAACTCTTGATTTCTTATTTTCCAAACCTGATAATCCCTCAGATTTCAAGTTTACATTTAAAGAATGAAAAAGAAACGCAATACCAATAGCTGCCCTAGAGAAGCTTGTGCAAAAATCTACAGAGCAGTAACAATCTCTCCTGCTTTCCAAGCCATTCGTCGAATCCCATATCGTCTTAATTCTAGGTCTGCTAGCCCTGCTCCCGTGAACACTATTGGTGTTCAATCCAAAACAAAGTATTCAAAACGGAATAAATACAAGGAAGAAGCTGAAGCAGCTGCCATTGCTGTCAATTTTGATTACTCAAGCCTGCCTCCACCAAAGGAGAAACCAAGCTCAGGTACTCATCCTGAGCTCATTCAGAAGAACACCCACGTAGCGAAAGCTGCTTCCAGGATTAAACCTGAAGCTACATCAGGAAACAACATTGCTGGCCAAGGTATTAAGACTAATCCTGAAGTAGCCAAATCAGGTGATGTTAAGTTGGAAAAAGGTCAGAAATCAGGAGTGCACATCGAAGATAGATTCACTGACTATATTAAACGCGCAAAAATCAAGAATGGAATTATTTCACACACTGGTGCAGAAATCAATTCTTCAGGCAAAGATAAGTTATCAGATAATGCATCTGGAAAAGATAAGTTTTCTGATTTCATTGATCGTACAAAGCATAAGCTTAGAACAACATTAAGCATTGGTGCTACTGGAAAGAGCAACTCTTTCAATTTCAAATGAACTATTAACAAGTTCTGGTTAAAAGGGCGTTAATTTGATCAAATAAAGAATGTTCCAATTTCATTTTTCAATATTTGTGAGAAAGTACCGGTATTATTATGAATCAAAAATAAAAATTGTCAAGATATGTTATTTTTGTGCTGTATTCATTAATTTGATGGTTTTTTGTATACCTTAATTATAATGTGTCTTAATGGATTTGATATTGTGCTTGAAACAAATGAATATGTAAAGGAATTTTTATTTTAAATATACATAAGTTTACTAATTTATAGCACTTCAAATTTATTGATTTTATTTATTAAGTTATACTCTTATTTTGTTTAGATTATTTATTATTATTATTATTATTATTATTATTATTATTATTATTATTAAATTCTATCAATCCTTATAGAATTTAATTTAAATATGTAATAAATTAAAAAATTAAGATTTCAAATGAATTTCACTTAAATCAAATATTTCAAAAAATTTAAAAAAAATGACATCCCCACCCTAGTTTTTAAAATTTTTAATTTTTTATTAAAAGTATTTTAGTCATTTTATTATAAATTTAAACTCATTGTAAACTATGTAAAATTTATAAAATCATAATAAATTCATTATAAACTCATTATAAACTAATAAAAATCTAGTATTTTAATAAATATTTTATAAATTTTGGTATTTTAGTAAATAATTTATAAATATGAATTTTTTAAATTTTTTTTGTCAAAAGCCCAAAAAAATTCTGAAGGCCCCGTACTTTTTTTGGGTTTCAGAAGAACCATGCACTTACCCTAGCCTCCTGGACCCAATTGATTTAGCGCATATTTGGGTATCTTGAAGTTAGCCCACCACATCTAAGTTCGTATTCACCCATGACCAACAGAGGCAGAAACAAAAATCCCAGCTTAACATTTAAAAAAAAAACTCTTCAAAAAATAATAATATTTTTATGATTAGTCTTTTTAAAAAAATAATACTTTTCTTTGTTTTAAATATTCACTTTTCTTTCAATTTTAAAAATATCTCACTTTTAAATGTACAATTACATATAGTTTAGAAAAATTTAAAAAAAAAAGAAGTGATATTTACTATAATTTTCTTTTAAAAAAAGTAAAATATAACTATTACCAAATTTTCAAAATCCACAATATCTGTGATCAGCCTAAGCTAATTAACAAATATTATATTGTTCTAACATAAAAAATGTACTGTTTATTCCTTTGCATTAATTAAATAGCTTTCGGAAAATTGTTTTTGGAATTATTAGAATTTAGCAATGATAGTTTTCAAAGGCTATATTTTAAAAATAAATAAATAAACTATGGTCTATTAAAAAGAATTTATTTTTATTTTTATTTTATTTTCATATAAAAAATAAAAATGTAGTTAATTTTCAGATATGGTTTATTATATTAAGGCCAAACCCTTTTTGCCTTGCTAGCAAAAGCTCCAGAAGAATCAATTATTCAATGCTAGCTTTCAAGATTTAATCTTGAAATGTCCTTCCTTTTCAACAACAATAATTGTTACTTTATATATGAACCCTAAAATATTTTTATTGTTTTCATGTATATATATATATATATATATTATAATGACAACATATATAAAACCTATAAATCATATATCTGGACGGTGCAAATTAGGCAATTGAATTGTCATTCTTTAATTTAATCACTTTGCCTCTCTTCTGTCTAACACGTATTTTCTTGCCTGGCAAATTCTTGGCCCCATTTGGAAAATTTTTATTTTTCTTCACTAAAATATCCTTTATTATTATTTAAATTTTTTTGTTAAGCATTTGGGTTTGTACGTGTGATGAAGCTGGGCAACAACTTTGCAAATAAATTAAGAGAGGAAACAGCAAAGAAATTGTAGCAATTTTGGCATTCTAATTTATAAATGGCAACGACAAAAACTCTTAATAAGTTTATTATTAATGATTATATTTTGTTAGTACATTTTCTTTTCGCAAATCTGAAAAACACCATTTATGTACCACATAATATACTATAGCTAACCACCACGGATTATAAAAGTTTGTAAGACTCATGGTTGTGTGCAAAAAGATTGTAAGTTTGAATTTCAAATTTAAGCAGCACTTTACAAGCATAATATACTGCATGCATTATGAGAGGAGCCACTTCAGCGAGGCCCATATTTAAGTGGGAGGTCCTGGCGATGAATTATTGAATTAATTTTTTTAAAATTTACTCGATTTAACTATTGATATTTATTTCAAAAGAACGTGGTTGATATCCGGACAAATAAAGGTTCATGGTTATAAAATAAATAAATAAACAAATAAAATACTATAGCTACACACCATGTGATCCAGCTATATATAATGATTATTTAGGTCATCATACGATTAACTATTTTTAATTTATATTATGTGTATAAAAGTTGTCCTTTTTTGACAATAAGATTATATTATGGATTAATAATTTTTATACATTGATTAAATTCATCTTTCAATCTTCATTATTTAAAAGAGTTTGACCTTTATAAAGATTTAAAAAGTACATTTTGCTAATATGTATGTATGTATGTATGTATAATGGAAAGATATATATAGCAATGGAAAGCTTTTGGGTGTTCTCAAATAACAAAGGTAATTTGTTGGCATTTGGCTTTCTATATTTGTTGATTTTGCCCTTAATATTGTAAAAATGGCATACTGACTTGCAAAATGCACATCTCAACTCTACATGTGTATGTGTATATATATAATATTCTTAATCTGACTTTTTTTTTTTATTTAATTATAACTTGGCTTGATATAAACTTCAAAAGTTTAAGAGTAATAACTTAATTTCAGCTGATTGCCAAAATTAAGCAAAGATTTTTAATGAAAATTTTATGAACTTTACTAAGATTTATATAATTATAATAATTTTTTTACTTTTTTTGGTAATTTTTTCAAATTTTGATAATTGTTTTAAATAATAAAAAAACTAAAGAGAGATTGTTTAAAGTGGTGATTAATGGTTAAGGTAATAAAAAAACCATTTTGTCAATTCAGGAAGTGTCTCTTCCACAATTAAAACATTATATATACTTGTTTTTAACATTTTGGTTTATTTAATACCCGAAGTTTAATATTACCTGAAATTGACCTTTTGTAATTTTAAATTAATCATATGTAAATATATATCCTATGCGCTAAACAATTAATAATTCTTCATGTTAAAATACTACGTCTTATTGTGTCGCTTTCTCTGTTTTTTTTTTTTTATTTGGTTAGTTTTATTTTTTTTGGTTGTCCATCAGGTATTCGGAGCTTCATCCAAACTAACTCCGACCCGATCCAGATCGCGTACCTGGTTAGTTTCATTTTTCTCCTGCATGGACTCTCTCTCTCTCTCTCTCTATTTGTGTGCCAATGCCAAACAGATGCTTTGAAAAAAAAAAAAAAAATCGTGTTAGAGTTCCTGAAAAATAAAAGACTTTTTCTCAGTCCGAATACTATTTCTGCAAATTAATAATCATAGATTCATAATAATGAATAACAAATGATGATAATATATATATTCTCAAGTTTCAACTAAGCATGCTTCATATAAATTCTTTAATTGAATCTTTCAAAGCAACAATATTTTCTTAATCTAAATGGTTTTGATTAATTTATAATTAGTGAACGCAAAACTCTTCGCATTAGTTATTAATTAGAGCTACAAACATATATATATCATAATTAAAAAAATAATTCATTTGAAAGCTAATAATTTATTTTTTTATTACACTAAAAAAAGATAGACTTATTAATTAATGATGCAAACATAGTTTTGTATTTTTTTTTTCTATTTTTCACAGGTCCAATATATATATATGTTACATTTTTAATTAATAATTAACTACAAGGAGAAATTGCTCTACAGTTAAAAAAACAAAAAAAAAATACTCTTGATTATATTATTATTAAGAGCAAATTAATATATTTTTTTATTTATTTTTAAGCCGAAGGTCAAGCAACTTTCGAGTTTCAAAAACAATGATCATTGATCAAGTACTAGCAAGTCTGCCCATGTTGGCTTTGCTGTTAACAAAATTATTTAAAAAGTTTGCTTATAATTATTCAAATTGAAATAAGGCTCTTTTTATAAATTAATATTTCCTGAATTGCATGTGGTCGGTTCGTTAATATATAATGGAATATTGGAGTAATATTATAAAACATTTAAGTATTTCACTTGAGTTAATTGCATGCACGCTCTGATTATATCTTAATTAATTACTGAATTTGAAAGCTTTCGTCTTGGCCTAAATTCAATAAACTCCATATCATCATCAAAATTAAATTAGTTTTACGGATCTTATAATTTATTTTAGTGTCTCTTTTGGAGTTGAAATTGACTTTATATTAGCTGATTTCATGCCCTAGTATCTTTTTTTTTATCTTCTACTGTTATTATTCTAATCACTTGATTAATTAAGTTATATATGCATTCTGTTCTTATTGAGTATGCATAATGACTTAACCATGAAATCAGTAAAACTTTATTTTATATCAAAAAATTTTAGGTTTTATATAATATTTTATTATTATAATGATAATTTAAATAAGAAAAAAAATTATATTTAAATTTGATTTTAGACCATGAACTTACATACTTTATACAATTTCTTCACAGAAATAGCAAGTGCATTTAAGTTGCTTTTTCACTTGATTTTGACTTGTATGGTGTATACAAATTGCTTACTCTACTAAACTTATGTTTATTTTTTTTATTAGAAAAGAAGGCAATACTAACAGCCCTAAATTCTGGTTTGTCTCGGGTAGTCAAACTTATGTTTAATTTGATAGAGGGAAAGAGGATTTAATTTGAGTACTTGATCACATAATTAATTATGTCCATATTCAACTATTCAAATTAAAATATATATATGTATATATTATTCAAATCCAAATTAATTGTTATAAGTTAATAAAGGTAAAAACAAAATTAAAAAATGGTATTTATTAGTTATTGAAATTGAATCAATATTTTTAATTACCAAGATAAATTGAGATGAATTAATTCACTTGAAAGCTTATTATTATAAAACAAAACAACATCAGAAAGACAAATTTTAGCCACCCAATGGCTTGAATGCCGTAACTTTTAGTTAGGTCGTCAAAGAAGCTATTATTAGTACTGTTTAGTACCAAAATAATATAACTAAAACCTTTTATGAATAATTAATTTTCTGTTTATTTTTTGTATAATTTTGAAAATATTAAATCAAAATTTAATCTTTTTTTTTTTTTGTTCTTTAATGATTGTTATGTGAATGAAACTGTTTTTTTTTCTTTTTTTAACTTTTTCCTGAATTGGATAGTGAAAAGGAGATATGTTCCTCACAAAAATCGTAACATAGAAATAGAGTTGAGGATTGAAAATTGAAAGGGCAGTATCGATCGGTGTAAGCTAATTCTCGTGCTTCACATCACATTATCAAATTTAAAAAATAAAAAAATAAAAAGCCAACTATTTTATTATTTAAATTAATTGAACACACACACGACTTTTGCCTTCTTTTCTGCCCACAAGACTTAACTTTCTCGTTAGCCTGAATAAGATTCATTTTAATTATATAATTCATGTAATAGCCACCAAACCACCCCCACCACCCCAATAGTCCATCAAATGTTTCATGTATGCTTGCATCATCCCACGTATGTTTAATTCTTTATCATAATTCAGCCCTTAGTGATAATTTATTTTTTATTTTAATTAATTGACAAATTAAACTAAATTCTTAAAATTAATATATTTAAGAAATAATTTTATAATATACATATATATTTAATCTAAAATTCATTCAATTTAATCTCTGCATCAATATATGAATTAATTTTAAAATACTTATAGTTAATGGGATCCAAGAAAAAAAAACTTGCCGCCTCACATTAAATGATGTCACATAAAGTTTATTCACTGCTTGCTATGCTATTATCAATTTATAATTTGTAAACCTTTTTATAATTTAATAAAAACAAGTTAAGAATGAATAAATTTACAAGTAAAAATATTGCATCCTTAAAATTTATAAAGTGGAAAGAAATTTTTGGGATGTGCACTTTTCTTTATATGAGAAAATTTTTCTATTTTATGTGATCATTTCCTAAGATTAATTTGCGATAATAGAATTATATAAACAAATTGACTTGATAATTTTGATTCTCGAACATATTTATTCCTTATGATATAAACCTACGTGCCAACTCAAATGCGTTGTAGCTATCTTAAAAGGAATCAAAACAAGTTTTTTTTACTCCTTTACGATACTATATGGTCAGGATGAAGCCACGTGGCATATTAACGTTGATTATATATAAAGATGCTTTCTATTTATTTGAATGGTCCACAATAAATATGCGACTTGTAATTCACAAAAAAGCTACCAAGAAAATCACATTATCACAAGTGTTTGAGATTAAAAAGAGACGGACTATCTTTTAATGGCATTGAAGTTTGGTAAATAATCTTCTAGATCTAACCATTCTTTATAATTTAATTTTAAAAAAAATACTTAAATTAATGGTATTAAAAAAATAAGAAGAAATTTTAAAAAATTATAAAAATTTAATATGTTAATTAATTTAACACGTTGTAAATCAAGACGTTCGTGTATAATGGTAAGAGCTTCTGATTCTTTGTTTGAATATTTTATTTGGATGAACAACCATCTTTTTTTTTCTTTTGGATGTTCTTATTTTTTTTATTTATAGTGATATTATATTTATGTTCAGGTTAAAAGAAATATATTAATTAGCTTATTTAAATGATAAAATATAATGATCTAAAATAAATAGGTTTATTTAATTTGAAATGAAATTTTATTATGACTAATCAATAATAGAGAGGAAGAATAAATCGTCGCAAAATAGAATAAGCAACCTATGTATAATACAAATGTGGAATTCTAATTGGCCAAAGAATTGGAATTTTAGGAAGGAATAAAAGAGGAGTTGTTTGAATTGGAATTGACTTTGTATAGGGTAAATTTATTGGTATGTGTGGGTGAGAGTAATGGGACAGTCTTAATCGAAATGGGACAATTTTAAGGGCGCTTTTTGAGTAGAGCACACTTGACTTTTACCTTAAAATGGCAACGGAGTCAGGCCCTTTTGTTGAGTGGGTGCTGCATTTTTTTTTAGGTCAGCTTGGCTTATTTTCAAAATTTAGCCCTTTATTTGTTATTTATGTTTTTGTCGAGAAAAGAACAACAAAATTTTCTTGGTTGCCTAATAAAGTTTAGACTAATTAGTTTGTACCTCAAACTACTGTTGTACATGGTAAATATAAACTACTAGTTTTTTGAGATTAACCCTTTGTTTTTATTTTATAATTTCCCATAATTTCATAATATATAATGATTTAATTTTTTATTTATGATATAATTTTTTATTATAATTTCATACTTTAAAAACTATAAAATTTTAAATTACCAATTTGACTTTTTTATAATTTTAAAATTTAATTTTTTAAAAATATTCTCATTAATTTTTTTTAAATATCAAATATATATATTTATAAATCATTTTTCATTCTCATAACATATTAAAATCTTACAAAATATTATTAAATTAAATAAAACAATACTTACAATATCATACTATAAAATTTTGGCAATTTATTATTGTTGTTCTTTTTTTTTATTAAGAATATATATTTATATAGAGTATATTTATATAGAGAATATATTAATTAGCATGCTATAATAAAATTATCATTTTTTTATTCTAAAATATGTCTAATTATAATTTTTTATATGTGTATGTTCTTGTGTTATTTCTTTTTTAAATAAGTAATGAAATATTTGAAAATATTATCTATAATTGAAATATTTAAGTGCGTTTTCTAATAATTTAAGAAATATATTTTTTTATGTGTTCTTTGATAATTGATTTTAAATAAAATATAAACTTTAATCCCATGCACTACTAAAAGGGATCCTAAAGTTTAACCAAAGAGAGAAAGTAGCCTCCAACTTACATGGGAATTGAGATGCCTTTGCAAAAAATTAAAATTTTCTTACTTTACAAAAAACGTAAAGGAAAGCGACACATAATGAATTACATGTACAACTTTTAAAATGTTGAGGGATTCTTTGATGCCTTCTCTTTTCTTTTTGTAATAATTAAAAAATTTTGTGTTTTTTTTTAAATTACAGTTAGGGCGTATACGGATGGAGTTCAATTAGGTTGGAATAATTTTTTAATTCGATTAAAGAGTAAAAATTTAATATCTATTCCTCTTGAATTTTTTAAAATTTCAACTAAACCTGATTAATTTTGGATTCGATCGAATTGGGTTCAAGCGGATTTCTATTTACTATTATAGCTTTATATCTGAATTTAATTTAATATTTTAAAGTCAAGTCGAATTTGATGGGATTGAGTGATAAAGTAAAATAAAAATAAATATATTTATCTATAAATATATAATAGTTGGCTGGATTCAGATTAAAATGAAAAAAAAAAAACTTCAACTAGATCGACTATAAAATTTTTTAAAAATATAAATCTGATTTCGCGCATATATATATATATATATATATATTATAAACCGATTAAATCTGACTAAAATATATTATATTAGATCAAGTTAGAAAAATTTATAGGCTCCTCATTATAGTTGTAAATTGTTATGCCTTGCGTGTCCTTACTAAAAGTCAATATAATGAAAATTTTTGGTATTAATAATTTTTTTAGGAGTCAAATTGCATAGGATTATAATTCTATTGCAGGATAAAGTTTTTTTTATCGAGTTAAAAATTTAATATATATATATATATATTTTTTGATACGATTAAAAGGCAAATTATACTTTTATTTATAATTATATATATATTTTAAATTAAAATGACTATAATTAAATTTTGACTTACCAGTGAGAAATATTGTTACTCTTATTTAGATTTAGATTCAAATTTTAAATATTCCTACTCTGACTATAATTAAAAAAAAAAGCCAGAATTATAGTTATAATTAGGAATAATATTCAATGGAAAATTATACTACAACTAGAAGATCCATGAAATAAATGACGAAAAGTAACGTGCTGTATTATTTTAAAGAGGCGATTATTTTTATTTTTATTTTTATTTTTTTAATTTCTTCCACATCAATTATTAAATTTCAGTAAAATATCCTTAGTCTATTTAAATTAAGTGAAAAGACTCAACTTTCATTTTCTTATAATTTATTATCGTTATTATAATACATATAAATATTATTGTACAAATTTTTTTATTTTTTGAAAATACGACACTGAAAACTATGTTTGATGAATATATAATTTATTTACCTGAGCAAATATCATTTTTTTTTCATTTGCATATTTTAAAAAACTATATTTTTTTTTATTTTTGTATCCTAATTTTTATTTTTAAAAGCTAATTTTTTATTGTTAAGAAAGTTAATTAACCAAAAATAAAAAAAAAGATTTCAATACTTCTCAATATTCTTTGAAAATAATGTAAGGGCATATTTATATTATATGTAATTGAAAAATTTTCAATCAGCATCAATTCAAAAGTTTTTTTTTTTAAATAAAGTGTTAATAGGATTATAATTTAAAATTTAATTTGATAAATTACTCTTCTGTTAAAATTTTTATAAAAATTGCTAAAAAAAAAATAGAATCAAAATATAAAAAATAAATGATATGAATTAATTTATAGTTTATGGAAATATAAATCTTATTTTACTTTTTATAAAAACTCTATATTTATTAAAAAATATATATATAATAATGTATATAAATATAATTTTTACACAATAAGAAAATAAATCTAAACAAAATAATAAGAATATTATATGATAAAAGAGATGGTGAGGTCACAAAATAAAAAAAATTAAAAAGAAAATGTTAATATCCTTCCCTTAGTTTGTTGTATTAAAAGGTCAAAAACAAAATGATTAAAAAAAAAATACGAGCATCCACTTTTGCGAGGAACAAGACGGCCAACATCTTTGAAAAAAAAAACAACATAAAATTAAAAGGAAACTTTAATGAAACTTTTAATTATCAAATAAAAGCCTAATTAAGGAATTTTGACGTTTAATTTAAATGGTCGGTATATTATTATTTCTACCGTCTCAAAATAAATGAATTTTTTTATCTATTATAAAAATTATTTTATTTAAATTATAATTATATTATAAATTACTCATTATATCTCTATTTAAATATTTTATAACTAATAATATTTTATTTAATTATTTATATTTTTTAAATTATAATTTTTTTATCCAATTAATTGCTATTTTAATTTTTATAATTATCAATGACTATTTAGTATAAATAGAGAATAAAATAAATAGATTATAAAAAAAATTTATTCATTAAATAAATATTTTAATTTTTTTAATATGTCTAAAATGAGAAATATTTCTGTAATTTTGGGGGAGAGAACTATTATTTTTATTATTATTGATACATATCACTAGTCCGGCATCAAGGCTCGTGTACGAATTATCCACTTTGATTGCATCCTTATGAGCCTGGACCGAGCTTTTTGGATTACACAAAAGTCAAATCAAGTAATTATTGAAGATTGGAGAAGTGCAAATTAAACTCTTTATATCTGAGAGATAAATATCTGACAAAATTATTGTAGGACTCTAACACTTTCGTAAATTATATCGTTGTCACTTACAGATTATATCTCCCTGCCTTAGCCTGTTAATAGAGATCAAATCTCACAGATAAATTTTTTTTTTTTCTAAATCTCTCTTACCTCATTTATTTGTGAATAAATCGGACGTTGATTTTGACATCACAATTTCTCAATTGAAGTTCTAGCTTTTTTCTTATTTACATATAGCAGAGTGAGTAGTTGACCCAAATTCTAGATACCTAGTCCTTTAAAATTCACCTCTTTATCAATTATTATTTAAGGGTTGTTTTTAATAAAAGAGCATAATTAAATTGATCAAATTAACATATAAAGATTGGATTATAAAATTAGTTTATTTTTAATTTTTAAAAAAAAAGCGAATAAAAAGGGTGAAAGGATGGCTAAGGCTAGGCTCGGCTAAAGGAACACCGTAGGGATCGTCTGATGTGCTGGTGGCGTTGGTGAGGGTATCGTGCCCATGTGCACAATAAGCCACAATGAATACAAGCGGAGATCTCTCTCTCTCACTCTCTCTTTCTCTTTCTATGCAGTGGTGTTGGTGGCTCCCCACCCACCTTCCTTTGGTTCCATCCATCCATGCGATGCGGTATAAGCCAACAATAGAGGCGCTTTCGATGGACCCCTCCAATCTCCCATTTTTTGAAAATTGTTAAGACGAACCGTGCCCTGCCCTGCCCTTTCTTCCCTCTTTCTTAATGGCTTTTGGGTCCCATTCCACATACCCAAATTCTAGGGTCGTAACTGAATTTCAGTTGCCTCTCTCTCTCTCTCTCTCTCTCTCTCTCTCTCTCTCTCTCTCTCTCTCTCTCTATTTGAAAAAAAAATGATGTTTCAATTTTATACTCAAAATCTCAACGAATTAACTACATGGATGATTCATAACCTTTTCTTTTTATCTTATTAAAATTTATAAACTTCATTTTATAAAAATAAAATTACCAAATTTTTTATATTGCCTCAATAAAGTTTTTAAATCTATTTTTTATAATTAAAATAGAACATGATAGTCTGATGAAAAAAAATTATTTTATTTCATATATAAAGAATTAAGGTATAACATGTGATTTTAATTTTTTTAAAAATATAATTCTAGATTTACTAAAAAAATATATGTAAAGAATAAGAAATAATTAAATTTATTTTTTTTAGTAAAGAATAAGAAATAATTAAATTTTTTTTTCATATAGTAATATATTATATTTTAGTTAAAAAATAATTTCAAGGATTTTATATGAACAAAATTAAAAGTTTAAAAATTTTATCTTCGCAAAATGTAATTTATAAATTTTAATAGAATAAAATAAAAATTTAAGGATGATTATTATAATTAAGTTAATTCGAAATTAAAATCTTTTTCATATACAAACGACTTCATTTCCATTTAACCAAAACTACTTGATTAGGACTCATTTTCTTTTATTCATGTTAACTGCCTTTTCTTTTATAGTTTTATATTATATTATATTATAAAATTAATTCACTGATATTAAAATTAAATTTGTATGAATTGAAATGAGTTTAAATTGGAGTTCAAATTGATAAATTATTTTTGAATATTAAGAAATATATAAAATATGTTCGATGTTATATAAAAATTAAATATATATTATATTAAGTCTTTAAGCTATTTGAATTGAGTATTGTTATGATACTCTAACTTGTTTAATTTAATATTCGAATTGGAATTATTAAATCAATCACTACTTAAAGACAGGTAAATAAAATTATTCATTATTTTTATGATAAAGTTCGTATAGCTAGGTTACAATGAAGTTATATATCTATTCTATAATTTAAAAGTGAATCAATAAATATTATTTATATTACAGTGAAATATTAAATATATCATTTATATTTTTAGTTCTGCTATAATAAAATATCAAATATATATTTTATATTTTTATTTTTTAAATACTATTCATGCTACAGTAAAATATCAAATAAATATTTCGTACTTTTTTTTTGATAAAGTAAAAGATTAAATATACCTTTCATATTTTTTATTTTTAAAAATTAGTATAAAATTTTATTTGACTTATTTGTTGCATAAAGAGTTTGTTTTTGCATGAGGAGTTTGTTTACTTTCGGTTATTTTTTGTAATATTACAAGAATATAACTTTATCTTTTTTAAGTCTATTATAATTTAACTAAATTTTATTTGAATTAAATATGATTATTAAAATAAAAATATATATAATATGATAAAATCACAAATGTTAATTTTATAAATAGAAAGTAAAAAACTAAAAAATAATAAAAAGATTTGCATTGAGTTAATTGTTGAAACTAAATATAAATAATATAAATATAAATATCTCGAAGCAACGCGAAATTTTTTTTAGTATAAATTAAATATACAATTAAATTAACTGAGACATAATATCATAAAAATTATTAAAATATTTATATTTTTATAAAATAAAAATAATAAGCAGGTGTAACACTGTCCAAAATTAATTTACTGTAGATCAAACTATTAAAGTACTAGCTAAATAATTTAAGAATAATGCTACATGATCGGATTAAAAACTCTTTATATATTAAATGCATTAGAGAAATGACTATTCAAATCTTATATTTATAAATATAAAATTTAAATAGTCATTTCTCTAATGCATTTAATGCATGAAATTTTTTTGATTTAGATCAAATTGATTCATGTAGCATTTTTATTAATTTAAAAAGAAACATCAATTACAACATCCCATATCAAGAAATCAATATTAAGATGAACAATTAAATGTAAATATTGTGACCTAAAAACAATGGTAGTATTTATTAATGAAATTAAGTTATATATTTGAGGTTTGTACTTTGGATTGACAAATCACAATTGTGCATACATTAATTGAAGTCAATATTATAATAGTAAGTCCTATTGAGCACGATCGACACATGCAGTACTTTGGCAAATGTAATTAAGCAAATAAGCAAATCTCAATTTATACACAAAATTACAAAAACTACCATCTTAAGCATTACTGCTAAAATTTTTTGGCAGAGAACTTAATTTATGAATTACTTACAATGCATGATAGGTGTTATTGTTTGACTACTAGCTGTACACAAAATTTAATTAATTAATAAACATAAGGTTTTAGGTGCGTGGCTGCCCTACCCAGCCTCCGCACCTCATGGCACTCAAGAGCTTGGAACGTCCTAACTTGTTGGGCGGGGCACAAAGCGTAAGTTATTGGTCCTCCGGTGCTCATCGAGGAGCACAAGGCTTTTTCATTTTTTTTTTACATATAAATTTAATTTAATTTTAATAAAATTCGAATGGAAAAAAGCTTATGATTTTAATATTTGGTACTATATCCCAAAGACTAGACTCTCCATATCAGTAGCCGGACTCTCTACATCGAGCAATACGCATAGCTTACTTTTCATAACAAATTTTCAGCTGCGATAAGATAAATTTTTTATACAATTGCTGTATGATGTTAATACATCCCTAATTTTCGTTAATCATATCAAAGTTGCTTATTTCTCTATGTTTTTATAAATAGGATAATCCCTACATATGAATGATCATATATTTAAATCTTCCAATTTTATAAGCATATCATATTTTAACTTAAGTATCAGAATTTTCTCACTAAAATATGAGTAATTTTCTATTTATTTTGTAGGTGACCACTTCCAAACCTGAGCTATAAAGAATAAATCTGAAATTCACTTGTTATCAATATCATTATAATTTTTTTACGCATTGTTCAATGAGTAATAAGAAGTAAATATTATATAAGGATATATTTATAATTTATGTATATTATATATTATTTATTTTATATATAAATGACAATAAAGATTAACATAATCGTTATTAATTTAACATCATTTAGTATATATTACAAAATTTAATATTTTTATTTTGAATTAATAAATAAATTTTTTTTTACTAATTAGTTAACTTTTATTAAAAATATATATATATATATATATTTAGCGTGATTATTAAATATTATTAATAAATAATATTAAATATAAATATAATAGAATTCGACACATTAACTAATAGGGGTGTTTCACGGGTTGGGTTGGGCCGGATTTTCCCCAGCCAGAAGCCAGGCCCGAAAAATATTTGGGCTGCAAATTGCAGCCCGTGGCCCGACTATAAACCCGATCGGGCCAGGCCACTTCGGGCCTAGCAGGGGCTAGGGTCGGGTCGGGCCGGCCCATTTTTAAAATTAAAAAATTGAAATGATAATTAAAAAATATGGACTTTGTAACATCTCAATGCCCATGTCTAATTAAATTCTATTTTTTAATTCAATCCATAATTTTAAAAATTGAAAAACATCGAAATAAAATATATGAAGAAATAATTTACTCGATATTGCTTCCAGAAGTATATATTTACAGTATACATTATCAAGTGCAGAAAAATAAACCCAAACAAGCTGAAATACATAATTATAGCATAGTTCATCAAAACTTTATCAACAACAATATACTGTCAAAACAAAAAAATAATCTCAGATCTAAAAAATATAATTAATAAATATTGAATATTTGAAACAATTCAAAGAATATCGAATTACCAAATCTAAAAACAATAAAAAAATTGAAAGCAAATATAAAATAATATAAAATCTAAACACAATATAACAGATTTGAATCAAACTCATACCGACCAAATATGAAAATAACAAAAAAATCATATTTTCAGATCTAAAAACACATCATAAATCCGAATCAAACTCCATGGCAACAAAAAAAAAATCTATAATATAAATATACAATCAGCAAAACAAAAACTATAAAACAAATATATAATCAATAAACTATAATAAAAATACAAAAATCAAAATCAAACAATGCAAAAATCGAATGGTGACCAAAGAGGTAGAGAGATGAATAGTTATTGAAGGATCAAGAGATCGAAAAATTATTGTTCTTGATTAAGTAGGAACGACATAAATCCATCTTTAATTTTTTTGCTCCGATCTTATTGAAAATGATAAAGAAAAAGAGGAATTGTGATGAAGAAATTAAATGTTAGGATGTTAGAGGGATGGCAGCAAGAGAAGGAAGAAAAGAGAGTTTGAGAGAAATGAAAAAGTGAGTGATGGTGACTGTGCAAGGAAAATGAGGAACTAGGGTTAAAATAAATTGTATTTATATATATTCTCGGATTGGGCCGGACTAGTTCGATAATTTTTTATAAAACCCGAAGCCCGACCAGAGTTTCATTCGGGCCTAACTATAAAATTCGAAATCCGAATTTATCGGGCTACGGGCTTTATGAACAGCTCTATTAACTAACTCGCAAAAATGGTGCATGAATTATAATTTGCCACAAATAAAAAAATATTTATCAGTCTGGGAGAGAGAAAATAATTAATAATGAATATATATTTTTGTAATAATAAATTGATAATATTATTAAATTTTAATATATATTATATTTATATTAATAGTGCTATAAATGTTTATATTAGATTAGATTTATATTAATAGTGCTATAAAATATTTATATTAGTATCATAAAAAATTTAATTACCGAAAAGATAATTTTTTTATTTATATATACTTTTTTACTTTTTAGAAGTATGTGATCCACATGGCGTAATAAAAATTATTTGCAATTATGGTATTATAAATATAAGATTCGTAATAATAATATATTTGTTGATTAGATTTTTCTACATGTTATTTATTTATAACTATAATTTTATGCATAAGCTCTCTCTACCGCATTTGTAATTTCAAATTTCTAGCGCAATAAAAATAATACAGCAATAATACGTGCTAAGAGCTAAAAATCCAGAAGGCGTTCTCGAAGAAAAATTCTCAAATATAACATAAGGTTAATTATATGTCAAATCAATGAAAACATCTGAACTTTTTTTTTTGTTTTCATAATTAGACAAATCAATTATACTAGTTTAATATTAACATTTGAAAATTAAAATCAAAATATTTAATACTTTAAATTTTATATTATTTAGTAAATATTATTTATATGGATGACTTAAAAACTGAAATTAAATTGACATTCCTTTAAAATGTTAAAAATTATTTAACTTAAAAATTGTACTTAATATTAGAATTAATTGTAAAGCTATATATGTAAATTATTTTATAAATTAAAAAACTTTAACACTTCAATTAATTAATATCATTAAACACCCACCATCTAAATAAAATCAAGATATACAATTATTTTAATTAATAATTTTACATTAAATTTGACTATCAAATCGAATGATTTGAGTGCTTTAAAATGAAGATATATATTTATATTGGTAATAAATGGATAGAAAAACTTCGGTTAATTGCAACTTGCATGGACATAGTGGCCAAAGACGAAATTGCACGTGCCACGTACGTAAATGTTGCGCCACTGCCAGTGCCTATTTTAGTAAGTTCGCTCTCACCTTCCCTTCTAATTCGCAAACCCGTTTTAGTTTAGCTTTAACATATGGACCTAACCGTATCAATTTTCCGGCCAACCAAACCTTCATACATGCCACGTCACAGCCTCTCCTCTCCTATATTGCCATGTCATTGCATGGGCCCCATCTATTGCACGGTAATTCCATAAGCTCTCTCACAAATATATAATCCTCCCTCCATTAACCCAAGTGTGACCCAAACCCTTTTCTTTCACCGGCCTCTATTTCTCTCTCTCTCTCTCTCTCTCTCTCTCTCTCTCTCTCTCTCTCTCTTTTTTTGTGTATTTCGACTCCGATATTCTCAACAGATATATCCGCCGGCGAGTAACAGTCCCTGCTTTAAAAATTACCGATAATTCGGAGGCTCTAAACACACGATCAGAGGTGTGGCATTATATCTGTTTATACCAAAAGTATACATTAGTTACTGCCAGTGATGCCGATGGCGGCTGGGCCAGCATCCCCGAATGATCGAGCTGCTCATCCAGTGGGATCCACAATGGTTTCCTTACCAACGCTGCCGATGATGATGGCAGAGGACGCGTTCGCTATGGACGCAACTCTCGCCTGGTTTCGCGGAGAATTCGCAGCAGCTAACGCTATAATCGATGAGCTCTGCAGCCACCTGGCACAGCTCAGCGGAGGAACAGGATCGGAGTACGAGCCGGTATTTACTGCCTTACATCGGAGAAGGCTGAACTGGATCCCGGTGCTTCAGATGCAGAAATACCACTCGATTGCTGATGTGGCGGTGGAGCTAAGAGGGGTTGCTGAGAGGAAATTGGATGAAAAGAAAAGTCATGAGGTGGTTATAAAGGAGGTCTGTTTGGACGAGAAAGAGAAAGTTGACAAGAAAGTGACGGAAAGTCTGGGAAATGGTGTCGATGGCGGCGAGGTTGTTGAAGAGGAGGATTCTACAGACAGTGATATTACTGATTCAGGTAAGTATAATTTTTCTTCAAAGTCATGACTTTTTTTTTCCTCCAAAAAGGAGATTTGCCTTTTGTCCACTCAAAAATTTAGTTAGTTAACAATTTGAATGTAAATTTTGATCAGTAGGCTTTTAACGATCTTAAGGTTTGTTCTTGGAAATTGTGACCGGCGAGCTCCGGAACTGATTTTACTTCAGTATTTCTTCTAAAATAGTAGTATAACTGAATTCTCTTTCTTTTTTTTTTAATTTTTTTTAAAATAATCTCTTTAATTTTAATTATTTTCGTCGCTCAAAAACGTAGAATACTTTCAAAATTATAATTAATTTAACTTTTCCTTTTTATCTTTCTTCATGTATTTATAGAAAGAAAAGGAGAAAATATTTATATTTAAATTAATTTATGATTTTTGCCAGTTCAGAAAGTAAAAATCTCGAGTAATATATATAATATGATATTCGATTTACTTTATAATAAAATATATAAAAAAAGAGCTAATTGATTTCCTCCATTCTCCCAGGAAAAAATCAGAAACATGTTTTTCTCCATCGGATCCGAGATTCGAACTCCAATTTGAAATTTTCTCTGACTTTGAATTCAACGTTCCGTTTTTGAATGGGTTTTATTTATTTTTATGAGGGATCTCTAGAAACCCAAGCATTTCGGTATTTTCTATATAAATTAGTATTTTTTAAAATCAAATTTCGACAATTTCGTAAAATAAAAATTTCATTTTTTTAAAGGAAAAAAGAAAAGAAAAGAAATAAAAGAAAAGAAAAAATGTAATAGTAGTTATATGCGAGGTAGTTGATATTTTAACAAGTTTTGAGTATTACGAGGCGGTGAAGTGGTTGTCTGCATCCGGTGTTACAGTTAGTTTCGAGAGTGGCGAATACCCATGCGTTTTGATTCAACTTCTTGGAGATGTGTGCAATGATTTTATTACAGGCGGCGTCTGATGATAACCGTCGATCTTAACTTTGTCGTCATGGCTTCTCTGTGAAGGTTCCACGTGGTCACGTTGCAAATTTTTTCAAGTTTTGTTAAACCTTATAGTTTTTTAAATATAGAAATTTAAAAAATATGTAGTATATAAATATAGAAAAATGTAGATTAGAACTCGGACTCGGTTGACTGGGCCGAGTTTCCGGGTGCACTCAATGGGTGGTTGTCGCAAAAATAGTGTTTGGGTAGACAGGTAAACTGATTCAAGATTCGAATCTAGGGTAGCGGTGATGGTACAAATTGGACCGTGACAACTTTGTTTGCCACAAAATGCGACAAATATTTTCCCAGCGCTAGGGAAGAAAAGAAAGGGCTGCTGCTGCGTGCTGACTGATTGGAACCGTGACCCCATAGACGAAAATGTAAAATAAGACAATTATTAATAAATTAAATAATAACATTAATACGTGTGCTACTGTCTAAGAATTAAAAATAAAATAAATTTAATAAATAATAAAAATAAATATTTTATATATAAAAATAAAAAAATATAATTATATGTATTTATCTTTATTATTTATTAAATTTATTTAATAAAAAATATTAAGTTTATTTTAACAAATAATTATATTAAATTTATTAAGTTTATTTTTATTATTTATTAAGTTTATTTAATAAAAAATATTAAATTTATATTTGAAATAAAAAATATAATTATATATTTTTATCTTTATTATTTATTTATTTTATTTTATTTTTAATTTTATTTTATATATATCGTCTGTAAAATAATAAAAGAAATTATTAATAGTATTTGAAATTATTTTTTAGTAATATCTATAAAATTAAAATAAATGATATATATGAATTATCTATAAAATAATAAAAAATATTATTCATATTATTTAAAATTATTTTTAAATAATATTTATAAAATTAAAATAAATTACGTATAAGAAATATAAATAAAATTAAAAATAAGTATGACTTAATAAATAATAAAGAAAGAAATATATAAATGAATGACAAATAAATTATTTTATAACATAAAAAAAGTTGACTAATATTTTTAACAGAATGACTAAACAATTTAATATTTAAAAATAAAGGAATACAAAAATTAGCTGTTAAAAATACATAGACTGATTAGTATAATATATAAAATATCATGAACTTTATAATTATTTAGCCTAAATTAAATAATAACATTAATACGTGTGCTATTGTCTAAGAATTATTAGTAGTATGTTATTTATATTTTTTTATGAGCTAATTTTTTTTTATTTTAGTATAACATGAAACAGTAAATATATATTTCTCAAATGTCAATTCTAAATTTAATTGTAAATTTATATTAATACGTGTTGATTCTAAAAAATTATGATCCTAAATCTAAATGCTTATTACTTCGACTGTAGCTAGGAAAGGACTGTAGCTAGGAAAGAGTAGCATGTTATTTAGCAACGAAAATATAAATAAATAGTATGTTATGTAGGTATGCAAGATATATAAATGTGTGATATAAATAATGGTATTTAATTTGTTATTTATATTTGGAAAACAGGATCTCAAGAAGTGCAGAGCGTTGAGATATGTTCAAATCATGATGATTGCAGTGGGCGTCCTGCCCAAATCAAATTGACAAAAGGTTTCGCAGCCAAAGAACAAGTGAAAGGGCACACGGCGAGTTCTTTAATTCAAAAAAAAAAAAAAAAAACTTTAAAAAAAACACCTTGTTTGTTAGAGAAGATGGAAATTCATGCACAGAGTAGATATCCCTAAATAGTATATGCTGTTAAGCCAGCTGTTACTGATTGAGAGATATTACCACCTGGCAGGTGAATGTTGTGAAAGGTTTGAAGTTATATGAGGACTTTCTCACTGATTCTGAGCTCTCTAAGTTGACTCACTTCGTTAATGAACTCCGAGTTGCTGGCCAGAATGGAGAACTTGCAGGTGACCTTAACACCCTCTTTTAAAATCACAATCAATCTGAACAAACCTGTGCTTGCTGACAGTCACAAATTTTATCCATTAATAGGAAGTAATTTGTTTATGAATAACTAAATGGATTTTCTTGAATGATTGTTGCAGGAGACACTTACATTTTATTCAACAAGCAGGTGAAGGGAAACAAGAGAGAACTCATCCAGCTTGGCGTTCCCATTTTTGGCAATATAAAAGATGAGGCTACAAGAATCAACCAAACGAGTAAGTATTAGTAAAATGTTATTATACATATGCTCTATAACTGTCAACTCCAATTAATGATGAAATTTTTTTTGTCAGGTAATATAGAGCCAATTCCAGCTCTTCTTGGAAGTCTGATTGATCACCTGGTTCAGTGGCAACTAATACCAGAATATAAAAAACCAAATGGTTGCATCATTCATTTCTTTGATGAGGTATTCTATATATGTTTTGCTAAATATTCTTCATCATAAATATTCTTCATCATGTTTTGTCTATATTGTAAATTGGAGAGAGCATTTATAGGAAAGGTACATCATCATACCTTTGGATTTATGATACGAGCTTTTTTTGCGTCCCCAATTTATTGTTGAGTAAATAAGAGAGGTATTAATAACAGATGTGATATGTGCTTTTGGATGCAGGAAGAACATTCACAGCCTTTTCAGAAGCCACCGCATTTGGACCAACCATTCTCTACCCTTCTCCTGTCTGAATCAACAATGGCTTTTGGGCGTACTCTTGTGAGTGACAACGAGGGGAATTATAGAGGCCCACTCATGCTTTCATTGAAAGAAGGGTACACACTGAATGTTTCTTTAACTTGTATTTACACATTATTTTCTTTCTGTACTGTATAATTTTTGCTTTCAAGTTCATAATACTGGAGTAAATAGAAAAATATATATAGAAATTGTTGATGAACAAATGATAAAGTAGATATACATAAATTTCCCATAAAAAAATTTATCGTGAAAGAATCATCTAAGACAGCAACAATATGCATAATTTTACTGTTGCTACAGGCATTTTGTGTTAACATCTTCCATTACTGAATTTGAATGCACTGCATCTGCTTTATTCTTTGCAACTTGATAACCTTCTTGCCTTCTTCAAAGCTGTTTGGCTGGAATTCTGGACTTTTAACTCATTTAAAAGTGGGTCTCTACCACTGCAAAATTACGAGAACAATCAGTCTAAGAAGAAATTACCTGATGAAATCCTGTAACTAGGTTCTATATAGAGTTTAGGAGGCTGTAGAAATTTAAATTGTTGCAAAATCTAATTGCATATCTCCTTGCAATTGGAGGCTTTCTGAGGTCTTATCCTTTATTGTACTCATTATGTGACAACATAAATGGTAAACACTGTATTTTGCTGCGCCCATAATATAGCTCGTGTTCTCGAAAGTAGATCTCACTGAAATTTCCTTAAAAACGTTTCTCAATTACCAATAGTTTATTTCCTCATGTAATTTCTGGTAAATTTTTTGTGGTTTATTGCTTGACTTTGAAATCTTTCACAGGTCTCTATTAGTAATGAGGGGAAACAGTGCTGACACGGCAAGGCATGTTATGTGCCCATCTCCAAACAACAGGGTCAGCATAACATTCTTCAGAGTGCGCCCGCAAGCTAACCAAGGCCAGTCACCGCCAACTAGTCCGGCTGGCACATGGCAACCCGGCATGCCAGGCCCATATGTAAGGCCTAATGGAACTCTTGGAGGGTTCGAGGCAATGGAAACAGTGCCGAAGTGGGGAGTCATGCGTGCCCCAGTTGTTATGCTAGCTCCAATGCGCCCTATGGTGTTGAGTCCAAAAAAGATGCCTCACGGTGGTACAGGGGTTTTCTTGCCCTGGGCTGTAGGATCAAGAAAGCCTGCAAAGCATCTTCCACCCCGTGCCCAAAAAGGGCGCCTTCTCGCATTGCCTTCCATTGAAACACATGTAAAAGATTCTGCTTCTCAAATATGCGTCAGTGTTGATGGAAAAACGGCCTGATGTTAGCCCGAGGCAGCTCCGAGGCCAAAGCAATAGGTACCGATCCTGCACTTCTTGCTCTGAAGTAACTGCTCTCATTGTAGAAATGAGGCCTGAATGCTGCCTTACGTGTTCGTTATTTCAATTCATTTTCTCTTCTTCTTTTTTCTTCTTTAGTAATATTAGGTTCTAGTGTTGGTCAGTACACATTTCTCTGATGCCAATCATGTAAGGCTTTAGGGGTAGCTGAGCTTTAAGTCCGCAGAGTGTGAATTAGCTCTTGTAAAAGGCAGATTTTGTATTAAAAATATATTTATCTTTTTCATAGACATGACTTGTGCTCTCTTTAGTTCCCTTTTTTCTATGAGAATATGTGAGTATACTGAATTCGTAACAATAGCAAATTCAGCTAGTTCCCACTGTTATCAGGAGTTCAGGACTACTTGCCGCAATATGACCACTAAACCTCTTGTCTTGCCTAAGATTGCTATAGTTTGTGTTGCCTATGTAACAATCGCTCCACGATGTAAAATGGAAAATGCTATTTACCACTCTTTCAAAACATTCTGTTAGGCCTTGGCCCTGAAGTCTGACAGACCTAACTTCATCGTTTATTTGCTTAAGAGTAGAGAATCAGAGGAGAAACCTGAGGGGCTAATTTAATCCGTAGTCTTTCCCTCTAAATAAGCATCACAATTTCTTTTCTTTAATCTGTAAGACTAATATCATTAGCCCTTACTAACATCATCCTTGTGCCCATACTTGTAGAGAGAAAAAAAATGAATGTGATGAATGAATCATAGAAATAGTCGAAATTTTTATTCAATGTAGAGTTTCTTTCATTTTCATTTTTTTTAAAAAAAAAGATTTAATATACAATCTGATCCGATTTTTCGATTGGATATTAGTTTCGCAAATAAAAAAAAATAAGGGATTTGATGTTATAAAGGTTAACGGTAACAGTGTTATAAATTATAAAAAGGGTCTGATATTATTAGCCTATTAGGCATGAAGGTGAACATTAACCGCTGAAATTGGGCCGAAATAAATATTTTAAAAAAAGCAAGGAAGAAGCAAAGAAAGTGTAATGAAAGAGGTATTCAAAAAAAAGATTATAGAAAGAGATGCTAGTATTTTCTCTGTGCAATAATTAAGCTTCGATCAGTTCTTTAATTCTGCAAATGCATAGCCAACACAATTCCCTACTTTTATATTCCTCTTCTCCAATTTGTGGGAATTCTCAAATAACTAAACAAGAGGAGCAACCTGATTAGGTATTAAAATTGAACTATTCACCTTCACTACCTTAATAATTATGATGATATAATCTTCCACGGAAAGCACACCTCCCTTACATGGAAACAATTATCATAACAGGAACGACGAGAAATTGTAAGAACATTAAGGCAACTGATACATGTAAAGTGTACAATAAGTAGTCCACTACCATTGCAATAGGCTGAAGCACTATACACATGAACCATTTACCTGATTTTGGTAGATCTTTTCGTCAGCATAAATATAAGCCATCCATTGAAACATGCTACATTGTCCTCGCCATTGAGCTGCTACACATTAGGTTGTAGAAACTTTATGCCATCAGGCGTAACTGTCTCTTAAATGTGAATCCACTAGCTGAATCGTTTGCCACAAACATACAACTGCAAGTTGCAACTCCTGCATCACAAATGCTGCATTTCCTGACATTGCATTCTGAAGGCAAGCCAAATTGCAGTAAGTGCATGTTGCAAAAGCCAGATTATCATCATTCATGCTAATTGCAATTGCAAATCTAACGCAGAAAATAATCAACCATACTATTCATATACACTTTGAAATAGGATGAAATAATAAAAGGTGTTATTATAAACACAGTTGATTCAGCTTCAAGTAATACGATGGCAGACCATGTTTTCACTTCCAAATGAACCCAAAAAAAAAAACTCCATATGCACAAATATGGTGGTATATCAGACAATGCAATAAAAATTTCAAGTTATAAACATAAGAATTACTTCAAGCTTTAATTGGCTCATCATTATCTTCAATATCCCAACTCAAATCCTCCTCTTCTTCTGCAGCACTCAACCGCTTCCTCAAATCAACCTTGTTTGGACTTCCAGTGTGACTCGCTTTCTTCTCATCAATGCTACTAAGATCCTCAATTTCATCCCTCCCAAGATCTTACTCCTCTGGCATTGATGGGTGGCTAGATATAACTGAAACATCACTATCTTTTGAAGATTCTCCATTATCACCCTTCCCTTCTGATCCTTCTTTCTCATCGGATTTTGATACAAACTCCTCCTTACTCTTTTCCAATTCCACTTTCTGACTAGCTACATTATCATCATTTGATGCCTTTTCTCCTTTTGATTCCTGCACAGAGAGTTGCTCCTCTTTTACATTCACAGTATGTTCTGACTCTTTAATGGTGGCCGCCTTACTAATTTCATCAGCATTAGCAATTCGCTCACTCTTTATGACCCAAATCCTTCTCCTCTTTTTCCTTCAAATCATTGGCTTCGGACTTCGCATTCCTCTGACTTCGTTTTCCTCTTCCTCGTCATCATCAACATCCCAACTCAAATCTTCCTCTTCCCTCGAAATTGCTCTCTTCACAAGATTAGCTCTCACATCTTCAGCTTGCTTGAGCTTATAAAGTTTATAATAATATCTAGACCAAAATGTCTCTTCATCAACATTATTTGGAACAACCTTTTTATATATATTCTCCATAGCACTATTCTCCTCAAGAAAGCTTTCAACTTCCTCTCTCTTCTCATCCAAAACAAACCCTAGCTTCCATTTCTTATAGTCATCCAAATCTTCCGGCTCCTCACAGTACGTGCTAGCATCGCCCTGAATCGCCTGTATCTGAGCATCAAAGCGACTATACGGTTTCGACTTCAAGCTCTGCTGACTAGCAATGCTCCTCTCATTATTATCAGATGAATCGGATTCGTGATCAGCGGCGAGAATTGCCTCCTTGCCTTGAGAGATGATCTGAGCTGTACCTTTCAGCACGTGCTACCAATCTCGTCAATGCCGTGGCCCACGGTCTCTAGCGATCAATGGGCCACCTCGATCTCCTTCCTCAGGCCCGACCCGAATTCCTTAAGATCTCGTCGGTTGATATCAATGACGGATTCCGATTTGGTTGTTAGGGTTTTCATCAGACCCCACCATCCACCGCCACCGCCAGTACCAGCACTAGTGCTACCATCGCTGGAGCTAGGGTTAGAGTTAGGTTTAAGATTTTGCTGGTTAGGCGGCGAGTTTGGATCTGAGACCGGTTGTGATTGATTATTGGAGGATTTGGATTCGGGTTCAGGTTTTGGAGAATCGGGTTCGTCTGAGAATACTAATTTAAAGAAATCCATCAGAGTTTGGTGAGATTGGGAATCTCGAAATATTGCTGAAGGAAGTCAGCTCTGCGTTTGCTCAGCACCAATCTTATCACATACATTTACCTCTAAATTCTATTACTATAATTTATATAATTAACAAAAGTAAGCCTTTACGTGCATATTACTGACGCTTCTTAAAAAAAAAAAGCTGAACGTATACATTTGTAAGTGTAATTATATTTTATAACAATTTAAAAAAAAAAAAAATATATATATATATATATAAATTTTACCCTTATACAGAAGAAATTTAGTATTTATTTAAGACAAAAATTAATTCTACAATATTTTTAATTGTCTGACTGAAAAATTAGAATCAGAAATAGAATCAAAAGAATATAATAATTTTTTTTCAGATTAAAAAATGAATATTAAGATTTATAATTTCATTTTAGCTTTCTATCAATAAATAATACCCCTTTTGGTCGCTGGGTAGAATCCTAACTGCATTTGTATTGCTTATATTTTAATTGGACATATTTCTCAATTTCTAAGTATCCGTAACAGAAATTATGGTTGTTTGTTCAACGTTTTTGTTAATTGCATAGGGAGTAGCAATTAGGATGTGTTGCAATTGTGTTTTGAATGGCGATTCCCGTAGGGCTAGTATTTAATTATTTCAGGTATTGTATGATCATACTTGCTGAAAAGGTTTCAAGGCAAGAGGGTCGTATTTCTGAAGCAGCTTTCCTCCGAGGAGAGTGAAATAAAAAAGCAGATTCTTTTGAAGTACCAAATATCTAGGTTGTCCTAGTCTAGAACGCCACAGAGAAGAAGCATTATCTTTATTAAAGGTATTTACAAAACTACGAGATCGCTGACTTCTACAATTTTGTACATCTTGTGTCTTATTTGCAGCAATGGATTTACAAATGTTGCCTGCAGTAATAATTTCGTTCAATGTTATAGATGAAAAAAGAATGAGCATCCAAAATGTGAAGTCCTCCAAGAAGTTATTCTTTTGGTCTTGCAGTGTACAATAGTCAGCAAGAAATAAAAATGATAGAGATGTCTAATGACATAGCTTCTGGACAAATAACAAATTGTAGTTGAAGGATGGTAAGTAAAGCACATCCTCAAGTATCAAATCACCACTCAATACTACTTGACCTACATGAGTTACTGACTCTGTTGTACCCTCTGGCAAAAATACTGATCCTGCTCTTAATAATTTTTGAAAAGTTGTGAAAAGTTTTGAGTTGGCATACACATGATTTGATGCACCTGCATCAACTATCCAATAATCAGATATAGAAATCTGAGTAGTCCAAAGAGTTGCCACACCTGTAAAACTCTGTCATATGAGCAAAATTGACATAGTGATCAGCTAATAAGTCCTTCCCTTCCATAATCTTGGTCATTTTCTGTTTAACAAAATCCATCATCTAGGATTATTGCCGTTCATCTAGCTTGATTTCACCTTCTGAAGTTGTTGTCATATTGACTTGCATTCTTCCAAAATTCTTTTCTTTCTTTGCATGTAAATCTTTATACCATTCAGGATATCCCACCAATTTGAAACAACATTCTTTCTCATGTCCAGTAGCTTTGCAATAATCACAAGATTCCTCTTCCTTTTTGTCTGGATAAACATTCGGTTTAAAGCAAACTTCCTTCGTATGCCTTGAATTCTTGCAATAAGTACATAATCTATCTTATGTTCTCTGATTCTATCTTCTTCCTGTTGTACTTTTATATCTTTCATTCCCATTAACAATCACCACATTTATTTCAACTGATTCATCAAAGCTCTTTTGTACCAACCTATATGACAGTTGTTTGAACAACGGAAAAATTTTTATTGATAGTAGGCAAAGGTTCAAGCATTAATATCTGATTCTTAACTACACCATAAGTCTTATTAAGTCCCATCAAAAATCAGATTAGTTTATTTGAGGTCTTTAAGTTTATCATTTTCTTGTTAACTCCACAAGTGCATTTACCACAGCTACAATAGGGCAAGGGTTTCAATATACTCATATCATCCCAAAGCTTTGACAACTTATTGAAATAAGAAATCAATTTAGTATTCCCTTGCTCCATTGCATTAATTTTCCTTTGAGCATGAAAAACCCTAAGACCATTACATACTCCGAATCTCTCCCCTAATTGATCCCATAAATCATTAGTTGTAGGACAATATAAGAAATTTTCTGCTAAATCTTTAGACAAAGAACTAAGAATCCAAGAACGTATCATATAATCAACCTTTCTCCATTTCTGAAACTCAATGCTATCCTCATTAGGTTTTGTTAGCAAGCCATTAACATAACCTAGCTTATCCTTTGCTTCTAGTGAGATTTGAATAGTTATGCTTCAAGTCAAGTAATTGTTACTCGTTAATGGAGCAGTTACCAGAGAAAAACCGGGATTATCCACCTTTTGAACAATAATAATTTGTTTAGTTGCAATTGGAGCTGATCACGCACCTTCTATGTTGATTTCTCCCATTAAAATCTCTAGATTAAATCTTTAAATTGAATTTGCAAATCAAAAACTCAAGTAGTGTTTAAAGAAGAAAAGAAAACAAGCATGGAAATCATCACAATTTTAGGTTTCCATGATCAGTGCTCTGATACCATGAAGAATAAAAAGAAACATAGAAAGAAGAAGAAACAAAGTAAAATATCTTGCAAAGAAGAAGATAATTCCAGAGGACACATGTATTGATACTAGATAGAACTACTACACATATACAAGTTGCTACATCTGTTTGTGTTGACTTCAGTAACTAACAACTCATCTAACTAACTAACTACAACCATACAAACTTGTTGGGATTAAAAAAGCAGAAGTAAAATATTTATTTGGACAAAATACGACAAATAAAATAGAGAAATAAATAAGAGTACACAAATTTACGTGGTTAGATGTTGGCCTATATCTACGGGCGAATGAGAGAAGCAAATCCACTAATAATCAAAAAGTGATACAAATTTTAGAGAGAAAATACCTATAAATGAGATAAATAAAAAAATAGTGATAAGTATTTTTTAAATATCTAAATAATAAAATCTCACTATTTTATTATTCAGAAAATATTATCTTATACAATTTTTTTCTCTCAAAATGGGCTAAATATATTATCCACGCACTAATGTCTCTAATATATATATATATATATATATATATTTCTTTTCTAAAATGTTATATTGAAACTGAAGGGAGGAAGACCTATTTATAAGCCTTTCTCTACTTTGTATAAGGCGTACACCACTTTGCAAATGCATTTGCAATTATTTGCAATATTGTGGCAGTACAAGTTGTCCCCCTCTATTTTTTTTTTAATTAAAAGGTTGTGGATCTCACCACTTAAGTGAGACCCCCAACAAATATCTATATCACAGTTAAGTGGTTGAGACTTTAACACTAGCAATCTTTCTATAAGTAATAAGCTAAGGCAATATATTTTGCAACTTTAATGGCCAATAAATTGCTTACAGATCCACCTTGACTTAAATTTATTGTAACAAATTAGAGAACTTTTCTCCACCTTCTTTAAATAGTCCCTTATGACAAAATCAACGATTAGCAGAGCTAATTAAGTTCAAGCAATGCTTAGACTTGCTTAATATTACCAAACTCTTCTCACTTTTGTATCCAAACTTCGTATAACACATCTTGGTCACATTTAAAATTGACATAGGAGAAGAGACTGCAGTAAACTCATGACAGTAGATCCTTGCAATTTATATAATATATCAATTTGGTTAATTTTCATCACAACAAGAGTATTTTTTAGAACATTAAAAACTCCACCTCCACTAGAAAATCTACAACCAATATAATCTAAAGCAAATAAGGTGATAATATTCTTTTTTAAATTAAGAACATATCAAACTTAGTCAACTTTCGAATCACGCCATCATGCATTCTAATTTTGATAGTGTCAATATTGACAATCTTACAAATATGATTATTGTCAATGAACATAACTCTTATACGTACAAGTTCATAAGAGAAAATTAAATCTCTATGGATACATATATGAAATGAACAAATAGAATCCAAAATTTATCCTTGTTTGGATTTGACATTAATTTCAGTTGCACCATCCTCCTGAACAATAGTGGCCTCGTCGAATTTCTCTTTCTGATTCTTTTCTTTATTCTGAAGCTTAAAACACCCCGCTTTAATATGTCATTTCTTCTTATAATAATTACAAGCCAGATGGTTATTATTTGATTAAGAAGATCTTTTGTAATAATCAAAACTTTTGAATCGTTAAAATGACTACTGAAAAGTTCTTTATCTAAAAGCTCTTTAGAATATAAAAATAATTTCACATCTTCTAACTTTAAAGACTTATTACTATGAATCAATATCTTGCTAAAGTTTTTATATAATCAGGGATGGAACCAATGGGGCATGGGGGTTACTATAAAAATATTTATACATACATAAAATTAATAATACTTATATTTATCTAATATAAAACTAATTTATAATATAAAATATATTTATTTAATATATACTATTTATATATATTTTTGTGTGTGTTTGCACATTTATTTTTTATTTAAAATTAATTTTTAAATATTAATCATTTTAAAATTTAAAATTAGTTTTTAATTTATTGCTTTGATAATGTTATTGAGTATTATAATTTTTTATAATTATTATTTAATTTATAAATTTTAATTTATTATTTTGATTATTAGGTTAATTATTTTAAAATTTGATTATGAATTTGAATTTAAATTTTGATGATTAGACTAATTATTTTGCAATTTGATTATAAATTGGGTTTAAAATTTTGTGATTAGGTTAATTGCTTTGTAAAAAATATTCTATCATATAAATTTATTAAAAAAATTAGTTTAAATACTTTTGTTAAAATATCTCAAAAAATATATAAATATTATTTAAAATAATATATATAATGTACTTTTTTCAAGTAAAATTTAAATATTAAAATAAAAATAATAAAAATTTTAATATTTAATTATTTAATATGAAAATAAAATTGAATATAAATATTAATATCAAATATTTGTATTAGTTTTTTAATATGAAAATAAAATTAAAAATAAATTCATCCGTAATTTTTTTTACTTAAAAATTTTACCCCCTTCGTCTTAATCCTGATTTCGTCACTGTATATAATCGAGGTAACGAACGTAGCAGCATAAGAGTCAAATCTTCATCTTCATACTTAATCTCTATATTTGTCAAGTTTAAGAAAATAGAAGAAAATTCATCAATATGAAACTTAATTGATGCACCTTCAACCATAGAAAGAGTGTATAAATGATGTTTGACAATTAACTTGGTAGTGAGACTATTTGTGGCATACAAAGACTCCAACTTATCCTATAATTTTTAGTTGTCTTTTAATCAAAGACTTCACGTAAAACTTCATTAGACAATCATAGTTGAATTGTTGATAGACCCTTTTCATTAATTTCTATTCTTTTATTTTCATCCATCGTAGCGGGCATATGATCCTTATCCAATAGCTCTTTATACAAATAATTTTGTGTCAAAATTATTTTTATCTTGACTTGCTACATAACAAAACTTATATTGCGCTCAAATTTCTTAATATCAAATTTTATTGTCACCATAATTAACTCCAAATAAATATTAGCAAAGCTCAGATACTACTTATTGGAATTAAAAAAATGAAAGCAAAATATTTATTTGGATAAAATGGGACAAACAAAATAAATAAATAAAAGCACACAAATTTACTTGGTTCAGAGTTGGTCTACGTTCATGGGCAAATGAGAGAAAAAAATCTACTAATAATAAAAAAGTGATATAAATTTTAGAGAAAATATATCCATAAATGAGATAAACTAAAAAATAGTGATAAGTGTTTCCTAAACACCCAAATAACAAAATTTTACTATTTTATTACTCACAAAATATTATCTCACACAATTTTTTTTTTCAAAATGAGCTAAATATATTATCCACACACTAATCTCTCTAAAACATATATATATATATATATATATATATTTCTTTTTCTAAAATGTTAAATTAAAACTGAAATAGGCCTTCCTATACGCGTGTATAACGCGTACACTACTTTGCAAATTGCAAATGCAATTTGCAATATTGTGGCGGTGTGACAACTTGTAAAAAGTTATCTCCCTCCATTCTTTATTTTTTAAAAAAAATAAAAGGTTATGGGTCCCACCAATTAAGTAGGACCCTCAACAAAACTGATTACATTTTGACTAACTATATGTTATTTTTTAGTTATTTCCTCTATCTCACATCTATAGGGAGGTGGGTTTTTTAGCTTATAAAAGGGACCTCCCCCCTTTTGTTATAATCATCCTAAAATAAGCTCATTTATCTATATGTTGTATTTCTTTTTTGAAATTAATAATATTATTTTAGTGGTATCTGAGAACGTAGGTAAAATTGGTCAAACATTGTTAAATTTTGGTGTTCTATGTATTGTTTATTGAATATCTATTTTTAAGTATAGTTGTGGTGATATTTTGTGCTATTAATTATATGTCTAGAAAAATTTTATCTATAAAAAGACTTGGTATTTAAGAGTGTCTATTGTGACCCATCTCTCTTTTCTGATATAATTAATTGGTGTAATTGTTCACACATTATACATATTATTGGTAAAAAATTAATATAATTTTTACCACAATTGGTATCAGAGCCAAGATTTTCTGAGTATGCTTTGTGATTGCAGTCTAGCCTGATCTTCCACATCATAAAAGATTTTCTTGGATTATTTGTATTCTGTATTTGTTAGCTATTAAATAATTTTTTAAAGCAGAGATAGTAGATGACTCAGGCAAATCATCCACTTTAAAGAAGACAGCATCCACTTCGTCAATTTGATCAAGGACTACTGTGTCAAATACTAGATTTACAGTGGAGTTTTTCGATGGTACATGCCATTTTGACATGTCACAAAGTAAGGTTCTAGACGTTCTCTTTCAGCAAGGTCTAGACATTACCTTTGAAGAAGAGAAATCAAAAGACATTGATTAAAAAATTAGAAAGTCATCAATCATGTAGCTTGTGGTACGATTCGATCGTGCCTTTCTAAAGAATAAAAATATATTTTATTTAAGAAAGTTTCTACAAGTAAATTGTGGAAGGCATTGAAGAAATTTTTTTTGAAAAAAAACAGTCAGAACAAGCTTCACATGAAGAAGAGATTATTTTGTTTCACTTATATTCCTAGTACCATAATGAATGAACACATCAACAATTTTAATCAGCTGATTTGATGAATTTGGATGTGACTTTCAAAGATGAAGATTTAGCTCTGATGTTGTTGGGGTCCCTTCAAGAGGAGTTTGAGTTTCTTGAAATAACTCTACTCTATGAAAAGGATTAAGTAACTTTCTCTGAAGTAACTGTTGTATTATATGGTTACGAATTACGAAAGAAAGATAAGAAAGAGAGTTCAAGTGGAGCAGCAGAAGCATTAATTGTGAGAGGTCGCTCTTAAAGCACAAAGAGAGAAAAGAAGGGGAGATCAAAATCCAGACCAACTAAAAATAAATGTGTCTTTTATCGGGAGAAAGGGCATTAGAAGATAAATTATTTCAAGCCGAGTAATAAAAATAAATTTGATAAAGAAAAAGCTATCGTGAATTTAAATGTAGCTGAGTGTGATGATGAAGACTCAGACCTTTCATTAGCTGTTGTATCATCAACATGCTCTTCTAGTATATGGCCACTTGATTCTGGTTGTAGCCATCATATGTATCCCAATCGGGATTGGTTCTTTGACTTTAGAGAACTATAAGGGGTAACTATTTACACAGCAAATGACAGTCCATGTATGATTAAAGGGATTGGTTTAATCCAATTAAGGAATCATGATGGATCAATCAGGACTTTGACAAATGTCCGATATGTACCAAGTTTGAAGAAAAATCTCATATTTATAGGAGTCCTAGAATCAAACGGCTTCATATTAAATACAATAGATGGAGTAATAAAAGTCATCTCTGGTGCACTGGTGATAATGAAAGAATTACAGAAGGCCAATAACTTATATTACTATTAGGGTAATACAATTATTGGGATAGCAACAATAGCTTTCAGTAATGATTAAGAGTTGGAAGCAACCAGATTATGGCATATGCCCTTTTGACATGCTGGCGATAAATTCTTGAAACTGTTGTCAGATCAAGAATTATTGAAAGGAATGAAACCCCAAAAATTAGATTTTTGTGAGCATTGTGTCAAAAACAAGCAGACTAGAGTAGAGTTTGGTACTGCAATCCATAATACCAAGGGTATTTTGGGCTATGTTCACTCTGATGTGCGGGGTCCTTCCAAGACAGCTTCAATGGAAAGCACTACTTTATAACATTTATTGATGACTTCTCTCGAAGAGTATGGGTGTATAATATGAAGATAAATGATGAAGTGTTGAGAGTTTTTCTTATATGAAAAAAGATGGTGGAAACTCAGATAGGCAAAAAAGTCAAATGTCTCCGCACATATAATGGTGGAGAGTATAAAAGTGATACATTTTTAAAATTCTGTCAAGATGAAGGCATTGTTAGACACTTCGCAGTTAGAGATACACCACAACAGAATGAGATGACAGAACGTATAAACCGAACATTAGTAAAGAAAGTTTGATATATGTTGTCCAATGCTGGATTGGGCAGACAATATTAGGCTGAGGCTGTGACTTATGCTTGCTATCTCGTTAATTACTTACCATCAACTACTATTGGTAGTAAAACACCTTTGGAGATGTGGTTTAGAAAATCTGGTACTGATTATGATTTTTTATGTGTGTTTGGTTCCACTGTATATTATCATGTTAAGAAATCAAAGTTAAATCCGAGGGCAAAAAAAATACTCTTTATAGGAATCACCAATGGTGTGAAGGGACTTCACCTTTGGTGTCTAGAAACAAAGAAGATAGTCTTTAGTAGAGATGTTACCTTTGATGAGTTTACCATGTTTAAAAAGGTAATAAATAAAATTATTCAGTAGACATATGGCACTTCGCAGCAAGTGGAGTTTGAAAGAAGAATTATTAACCCAGTTATAAATAAAACATATGAAGACACTCCTATGGTAGAGGTGGGACATATGAAGAAGAGGTTCTAGCCTAAGAACCTCCACGGCAATAAAAATTTATTGCAACAAATAGGTCACGATGAGAGATTTGCAAACCTACTCGATTTAATGATATGGTGGCTTATGCATCCCTAATTGCAAATGATGACATTTCTAACACTTATAGTAAAGTTATTCAAAGTTTAAAAAAAGAAAAAGTGGAGGAAAGTCATGGATGATGAAATATAGTCCCTTAGAAAGAATCAGACATAGAAGCTAGCTAATATACCAAAGAGGAAGAAGGCAATTGGATGCAAATGAGTATATATGAAGAAAGTAGGATTTCCTGACAAGAACAATGTACGCTATAAGGTAAGGTTGGTAGCTAAAGGCTATGCTCATATGAAGAAAATTGATTATAATGAATTATTTTCTTCAGTTGTAAAATATTCCTCCATTAGAATATTATTGGCCTTGGTAGCATAATTGGATTTGAAACTCATTCAATTTGATGTAAAACTATATTTCTATCTGGAAACTTAGAAGAAAAAATCTATATGACTCAGCCACAAGGGTTCAAGGTTGTTGGAGAAGAAAATTGGGTATGCAAATTAGAAAAATTGTTATACGGATTGAAATAATCTCCGAGGCAGTGGTATAAATGATTTGATAATTTTATGATGAGACAGAAGTACACAATGAGCAAATATAATTATTGTATGTATTTGTACAAGCTACAATATGGATATTTCATATATCTTCTCATGTATATTGATGATATACTGATATCTTCAAAAATCAAGGAGAAATTGAGAAGTTGAAGGCTCAGTTAAATCAAGAGTTTGAAATGAAAGACTTGGGTGAAGTGATGAAAATTTTAGGTAGAGATATGCAGAGATAGGAAGAGAGGAAAGTTTTGTTTGAATCAGAAATAATATCTGAAGAAAGTACTATAACGTTTCGACTTGAATGAAAGTCAAAACCTGTGAGTACGCTCTTACACCTCATATGAAACTCAGCGCATCTTCATCTCCTAAAAATGAAGCGGAACTAGAGAACATGTCAAATATTCTATATGCAAATGTTGTTGGTAGCTTAATATATGCTATGGTGTGTACAAGGCCGGTTATTTCACAAACAGTTGGAGTTGTGAGCATGTACATGCATGATTCTGGTAAGGAGCATTGACACGCTTTGAAATAGATTCTACGGTATATTCTGAATGTCGCAAATGTTGGATTAATATTTGAGCAGGATGAGAAAGATGATCAATGCTTAGTTGGATATTGTGATTCCGACTATGCTGGTGATTTGAATAAACGTCAATCAACTACTGATTATGTGCTTACACTTGCTAAGGGGTTGATTAGTTGAAAGCTTATTTTACAGTCAACAGTTGTCTTTTCCACTACGAAAGCAAAATACATAGCAGTATTGGAGGCTGTTAAAGAAGTAATTTAGTTTCAAGGATTGCTTAGTGAAATGAGAATTAGACAAAAGTACATCAAAGTGCACTGTGATAGTTAAAGCGCTATTCATTTAACAAAGAACCAAGTTTATCTTGCAAGGACGAACCACATCAATATTTAGTATCACTTTGTACGTAAGTTTCTAGAGAAAAGTAAAATATTACTTCAGAAAATTCAGACCACTGACAATTCCGCAGATATGTTGACAAAAGTGGTGACAACTATCAAGTTCAACTATTGTTTGGACTTGATCAATGTTTTAAGAAATTGAAGATGAGTGTTTCACAGTACAATCGAAGACACTACTAAAAATAGTATCTTTTGAGAGAATATGTAGGATAGGGATGTGAGTTTTTTAGCTTATAAAAAGGACCTCCCCCTTTGATATAATCATCCTAAAATAAAATCCAATTGTCTATAAGGCTTATTTTATTTTCTCTCTCTTTTGTATTTTTTTAAATTAGTAATATTATTTTGGTAGTATCCGAAAATGTAGATAAAATTGATCAAACCTCGTTAAATTTTGGTATTCTATTTATTATTTATTTAATAGCTATTTTTAGATATAATTATATTGGTATTTTGTGCTATTAATTATATATTTAGAAAAATTCTATTTAAGAAAAGACTTGGTATTTAAAAATGTCTATTGTGACTCACCTCTCTTTTCTGAAAATTTTTTTGTTATAATTAATTGGTGCAATTATTTACACACTATACATATTATTGATTACATATTATTGATGAAAAATTAATCAAATTTTCACAATACTAAATATCTCCTACATATACCTCTAGGGTTAATGTTGACAAATTTGATAATAGATACTATGCCAAGCAAGTTAAGAAGAAGAAAAAGAAGGGAGAAGGTAGAGAAAGAGGTTGCCTTTGCTTAAAGTCTCTCACATGGTTAGATTTTATTTTAGTTTTGGTCTGTCTTAATATTTATTTGTTCTTTTTCCAATTCCATTTATACGATAATGATAAACCTATTATACAATAATGATACACTGTGCAAGGGATTTGTTCTTTTTCGAATTTCATTCTGTGTCTGATAAAGTAGATATAATCTAATTTATATATTAAATGATTCGTTCTTTGCATTTGATTTCTTTCTATATTATTGGAATTGTTTTGTTTTGATAGCTTGTTTATTGTATTCTTTCCTACCATAAATAGGGCAAATATTAAGTTAAGCTGGGGAATTCCTTGATGGCATGCTTAAAGAAGTGACTGAAAGCAGGATTAGGGCTGGCTTTTGCAGGATTCTCTCGAGGTTTGCTTTTTGTTAGGGTCAATGTTATGGGGGGCAATGCAAAAATTATTCCACTCGAATCTAAATTCGTTTAATTTTTAAATTATTTAAATATATTTAAGTCTGATTATAGTTATACATTTACCCATTTAATGCTATTCGTTTACTAGCCGAATCTGTTTAAGTATAAAAATTTAAAAATATTATAAAATTTAAATTATAAAATTGTACTTATTTTAATTAAATAATTATAAATAAATATTTAATATTAACATAATTTTATTAAAATAATTTTATACTACATAATGCCATAATTAAAATAAAATATAATTAATATATAATTAAAATTTAATAAATCTAATTAAAATATATATCTAGATTCGGATAATGGGTATTTAAGGATAAATATTTAAATCTGTCATGGATAATAAAATACTATTTATACTCGATAAACTCATTTATAAATTATACATATTCTAAATAAATGAATTGAAACAAATTGAATATCTGAAAATACCCGACTCATCGCCATCCAACATGATACCTACATGTTTTTAGTAAGCATTATAACATCCTTATTTTAATTAGCATTTTAGTTCCTATTATTTGAAAATTAGTATTTTTACTGACTAAAATTTAAATGAAAAATATACAGTTTTGAGATTAATAAAATAAAATGTGTAAGATTAAGAAATTAAACTGTAAGATTAAGAAATCTGTTTATTAATAAGTGTTAGGCACTAAAAATATCAATTTTCAAATAGCAAGGCTGTAATAATAATTTACTCAATTTCGGTCATTCCTTAATAAATAGGCAAAACATGCTTCAAACTTGCTGTTGCTTTGCCAGTGATAATTTTGGCCAATGTCTGCGGGGATTTGGCCATTATCACTTTGCAATTCACTTTTCAATCGATTAATTATAGATGTTTTCTTATGTCATATTGATCTTACATCGCTACTCTATTAAGTCATTGAGTTGCAATGCTGCCAAACATTATATAATATAGATGAAAATACGAGTTTGGTTCCCTTGTGAATCACTTGCCTTCTTTTTTTTTTAATTTGGGAATATAGAAATTTCAAACTTCCAAGCAAGGTATGATTGATTCCACTTCCTTTTGCCTATGCATGTTATTATCTAGTGGATATATAGAGAGACATGTCACTGATATTCTTCATACTTTTCTTTTCTTGTCCAGAGTTTGTGATTGATATTCTTGCTCTTTCAGGAAAAAAAAAAAAAAAAAAACAAAGAAAAAGGAATATCACATTTTGGATTAAAAGGAAAAAGAAGGCTTCCATCAAAATCACATTCTTTCTTTCCCTTTTCTTTATCCAATTTCCCAAGTATTGAATAACATACTTCCATTAACACCTCTCCTGTTTATTCCACTAGTGTTTTTCAATTACTTAAAAACATGCAGAAAAGGGATGATCGTCTTGGAGTTTGCCGGAGGGTCTTTGTTTTCATTAGCAGACTCATGTTTCCTGCAGGTCTTAAGGGCATAACTCTGCACCATGCAGTTTCTAAAAGCGGTGCTTCAAAGCCTGGTAATGGAGGAGAAATAGTCATGAACCATCATAAGCCTCAACAAGGATCAACAGACGATGATCACCCCGGATCTGCAATTGAGATTCATTTCAAGCAAACTGAAGAAGATTTGGAGCATTGGACTCCAATTAACAAGCTTGGTTCTTCAGTTCATGGGAATCATGCTCAACCCCTTTCAACAAAGGTAACAATTTTTCAATCTATTCATCAACAGCTGCTCCGGCCAAAGGCCATGCAATCGCATGACAAGGTTAATGGAAAGAGAAGCAAAGTCATTGAGCCGCTGCTCCCGAATAAGGATCTCCCCAAAGTTCAAGTGAATGGCGAGTCCCAACATCAACGAACAAGTCAAGGTAAAGGCTCAGAACAAGAGAACAGAGCAAGTGAAAAGTTGACAGTACCAACGCAGTCTACGGAGCCAAAACTTAGGTATCGACCACGTCTTTTAAGTGTTTCTCCTAATATTAACGAAAAATCAGATGCATTTATCAAGAGCAGGAAGGAAGCTATGAGAGGAAACCTTGACATAGAGCAAGAAGAATCTTGATGTTGATCATCTGTGAATCATGTACTTTAGATTATGCATCAATGAGTAGAATTTAGCTTTCATTTCATGCATATGCAACCATATTTATTATATAATAGAATATATATTGGTTTATCTTTGTTTCCTTGTTATAAAAAAATAATGCAGGAACTATGTATATATAAAATAAAGATATATAAAATAACCCACTACATGTAAATTACTCTCAACCCTAACTTTCCTTTTCGTCAATTTCTTCACCACGGAAGCTCGACCACCGCCGGCGCCGGCCTTGGCCGGCTCGGAAATCCGTTCTTTTGCTGATGTTCTGTTTGGACGAACCAACGCTTCGATCGATCGCTCTTTTGAATCGGTAAAGTCGCTCTCTCTTGTTAATAAGAAACCATCTCGTTTCAAGGGTGTTCCTTCGATCTCTTTCACCCCTGATGAGATTGATACTCTGATTGATGATTTCAAATATGCTCTCATTGGATATTTTGATTCTGGGCGGCCTAATATGAAAACCTTGCAGAAATGTTTTGAATCCATTGGTTTTTCTGGTTCTTTCAAGTTGGGTCTCCTTGACTCTAAACACATCCTTATTCACTTTGATTTGGAGGATGATTATCATCGTTGTTGGCTTCGACAAAATTGGTTTTTTCTAGGATTTTCTATGCGGGTGTCTAAATGGACTCCTAATTTTCGCTCTTCTGTGGATTGTCCAATAATTCCCATTTGGATCACACTCAAGGGACTTCCGATACATTTCTTCAAAAAGGAATCTTTATTTCCGATTACTAATTTGATTGGGAAGCCACTAAAAGTGGATGCGACTACGTCAACATTAAGCAGACCCTCGGCAGCCAGAATATGTGTTGAGCTTGATTTGTCGAAAGAATTAGAATCCCGAATTTGGATTGATGACTGTTATGGAGGATTTTTCCAACCCATATTATATGAGAACCTCCCTGATTATAACAGTCTCAGCTCTCTCTAGTCCATCATCGTCAACAATCTCTGCTATTGAAGAAACCAAACACCTGCTTCTCACTAACTCCACTGTGGTTCTTCACATTTTTAGAGAAGGGAACAAAGCTGCCCACTACTTAGCTCTCTTGGGTAGATTGTCCAAAATGTTTAATTTTTTCCCTTCTTTTAATTCTTTACCTCATTTGTTAAAAGGTATATTGATCTCAGATTGTATGGGTACTCCTTACATCCGTTATAAATAAAATATCTTTTTCTGCTTAAAAAATAATAATAAAATAAAGATATATATGTGTATAGATATAAAGTTTATGAGAATTAATATGTAGAAAAGTTGTTCAGAGGGACGTTTAAAATTATTATTTAACAATTTGTCACCATCATTACAAAAAAAAAAATCTTTCCTTCATGCTCCTTACAATGGAATCCATAAAAAAAAAGGACCTTCAAATTAATTTCTCTTTTTCATTTCAATTCTTCTCAATGATGAATGAGAATATTTACAGAGTTCCAAAATTCTCCTCTCAAAAAAAGAAAAAAAATCTTTTTCTTTTTGAGTTTCTTACCTATTATCAACTCATTCCATCTCCTAACCTAGCCAAATCCCTTCCCTTGAACATTTCATCAATTCTCTCCTCTTTAATTATCATTCCAAAGAATTCATCGAAGATTGATAGAGATCATAAGGAGCCCAAAGATTATCCACAGAACAGGGTTTTCTTGAATCAAGCCTTAACCATGGTTTTCCTTTCCCACTCCAGTGAAGCAAACTAATGGGTCCAGGATGCAAATTCCTGCACTTTCCTTCAATATAATCACCCCCTAAACCATGTTGGTTCCATCTATGATCAACTCCTTTTATTTCCCCTGCCAAAACCAGTAAAAATGGTGGCAATGACCCTAAATTATATATCCTTTTATTTTTTTGAACTTCCAACCATTTCTCAACTTTCTGTGTATACTCTCCTTTTCTCCATTTTTCCACATCCACAACCATTACCCCTGTGTTAAAGTAAAATGGTTTTTTCCCATCAAATGCCTTGGCCCAATATGGACGTGACCAGAAAAGGTCTGTAAAATATTTGGTAAAATTTGCATGGCAATACTCTGGCGCTGCTAATACTCTATTTTCTAAATCAACCCCCCATAATTTTGCAATATCATCAACAACTACAAGATCAGAATGTAGATAAATTATTCTTTTAACATTTGATGGGATTATATCAGCAAGGTAAATTCTTGCATAATTTAATGGCTGATCAAGTGCTAAACGGATTGACTTAGAAATCTTTCCACGAACTCTGTGTGCATCAAATCTTTACATTTTGAAATTAAGGTAAGGGAATGTGGATTTGACGTTGGAGAATACTTCTGACACGAATCTTTCCTAGAGAAAGTGAAACTCAAAGTTTTCTGGGCAAGTTGAATGTAATAATGCAACATACACTTTCTTTTTCCAAGATTCTTTTACTTCTTAGATCAATGACAAAACACCTTCTTCAAGACCTAATTCAAAAATAATAACATACACTTGCTTAGGGATACACATGAGATAATCAAATTAAGAGTTAACTAGGGCAAACCCTAAACATGACACGCTCAACTACACGGGCGTGTCCCTGACCGTGCCCTAACTCCACAACACAGAAGCTTTTACACGCTCGGAACCACGGGCGTGTCACTGGGCGTGTAATACATTCTGCCTCTCTGAAACATATCAACACGTCCAACAACGTGAGCGTGCTCATGGCCGTGTAAACTCTCCAATCTCACAGTAGCTATGACACGCTCACTAACACGGGCGTGTTAATGGTCGTGTTAAACCTACTGCCTCCAACACAATTTACACGCCTAAAACTCTGGACGTGCTCCCGGGCGTGTCTGTGAACCTCGGTTTTCGGCCCGAAAAGGATCCGGGCGAAAGTTCACACGTTGTCAGGAGTCGCCACTCAGTTTATTTTGTTCGAAGGGAAAAACTAAGAAAACCCTTGTTTGACTCCAATAACTTGTCCAATGTAAAGGTTTCTAGTCTGCGAACCCAAGAAGGATTCGGGGACTATGTCATGTATTTGACTAACTCGACGATAAAAAAAAAAAAGAAATGAATGTAAAAGGGATGAAGAAAACATAATAAAGAGATTGTTATTAAAATGTGGACTTGCTATCTGGGGTGAATCCCAAATATGCCTACATACTCCCGTTTGAATGGGAGATCAAAGCCCATGTAGTTCGGAAAAGCCTATTTAAAGGCGATGAAATTTATGCTTATGCATGTGTGTGTGTATACTTCGTGCATTTGTCGGGCCTTTTGCCAAATTTGTGAGATTTAGCACTTAGTGCAAAAATTGTATAATTTCGGGTACTTAGTACCAAAAGAGTTTGATTTAGGCTTCATGCCAAAAATTCATTTTAATAGTGTCGTTTAGGTACTTAGTACCAAAGAGATGCAATTTAGGCTCCGTGCCAAAAAAAAGAGTTGATTTTATTTACGGCTTAATGCCGAAAGGGTGATTGATTAGTCCATTAGGCCCTCAGACCTAAAAAGATTAGGTCTTTGACCGAGAAGAAATTAAGAAGAAGATTAGAATGCTTATGATATGCTCGAATTGACCAAAGATGAATTATGATATTACCTTGATTAGAATTTTTCCACTTCTAAGTTCCAGATCTTATTTCCTTGCACTTTTGTATGATTCTCGCTTTCTACAACACAATATTAGAAATTCTTAAGCATAAAAATTTCGTCAGCATCTGGGCGTAGGAAGTCCCAAAATCCTCTTTTTTTTGAAAATCTGGAGCCTATTTATAGGCAAAATCGGGCAGGACTCGCGCTATTTCTGCTAAAACTGAATTTCCGGGAGCCACGGGCCTCCAAAAATTATTCCGATACCATATCCGTGATCCTCACGTCGTCCCGGACATTTCAAGTACCATATTGATATATTTTCGGTGGACTTTTACCGTTGTCCCCCGGTCTGGCTTGGTCTGAGGAAATTGGCTTTCCGAGCCTCAAAATTAAAGTGTTCGGCGTGTCAGACCACAAACTCAGATTCCGGCCAAAACAACAAAACACTTCTCTTCACCAACATCCACTTCAAACAAACTTAACAAAACATACCCAAAAACCATCTTAACTTACAAAAACACCAAAACAACTCCACATCTATAACAAACACAAATCACAAATATCATCACAAAACCCTAAACACAAATACAACACCATCTCTTCCAACCAACTTACTCTTTTCTTCAATCCATCCTTATAATCCATAATCAATCTAATCAAACACTCTTAAACATATCACAATCAAACAACACACCCTTAAATAATCTATCAAACTCAAACACAACTTCAAATAAGCAAAGATATCAAAAGAGGACTTACCAAAGTTATAAAACTTCTTGAATCACCAACTTGATCACTTAGATCTTCCTTCAATTTGAGCTTAGAACATCAAAATCCTCTCTTGTTCACTTGCTTTCCCTTGTCTTTTGAATGAGCCGGCCACCATGGAAAAGAAGAAAAGAAAAATACCAAGAAACAAAGTCAAACTTCTCTTTAAATCTCCACCAAGTAAATCAATATGAGCAATTACCTAAATACCCTCTTACAATTTGTTTTGGCTTCCTTTAAAACACTTGTCCTTTTTAGTAATTTCACAAATCACAAATTAAAATATCTTCTTCTCTTGACCACCCATTTGACTTGAATATATGTTATATATATTGACATATATACAACATATACATTTCCTCTAAGCAATCTTTTCCTTTCCACTAACACAAATACATTTGATACAAATCAAACAACAATTATATTCAAACTTCTAGGGCACACTTTGGGATATTACAATTCTCCCCCTCTAAAAAGAAATTTCGTCCTCGAAATTACCTGATATCAAGCCGGAAACAGTTGAGGATATTGATCTCGCACTGCTTGCTCACTCTCCCAAGTTGCTTCTTCTCTTCCATGATTCTTCCACAAAATTTTCACAAGTGGCACTTTCTTATATCTCAATTCTTTCACTTCACGTGCCAAAACGGCAATTGGTTCTTCTTCAAATGTCAGATCTGAACTCACTTCGATAGATTTAATTGGCAATACATGAGATGGATCCGACCTGTACCTCCTCAACATAGAAACATGGAATACATTATGGATCCTATCCAACTCAGGTGGCAAAGCAAGCCGATAAGCAACTGGCCCAACTCTTTCCAAAACTTCATACGGTCCAATGAAACGAGGACTCAGCTTTCCTCTTCGACCAAATCTCAAAATCTTTTTCCAAGGAGACACTTTCAAAAATACTTTATCTCCTACATTAAACTCAATATCTCTCCTCTTCAAATCTGAATAAGACTTCTGTCGGTCTGAAGCTGCTTTCAACCTATCTCGAATCAACTTTACTTTCTCTTCAATTTCTTTAACCAAATTAGGACCAATTAACTTACCTTCTCCAAGTTCATTCCAACATAGAGGTGTCCTACACCGTCTACCATACAATGCTTTGAATGGTGCCATACCAATGCTGGATTGATGACTGTTATTGTAAGCAAATTCCACAAGTGACAAAAACTTATCCCAACTTCCAGAGAAATCAATGACACAGCTTCTCAACATGTCCTCAATAATCTGTATCACTCTCTCTGACTGCCCATCTGTCTGCGGATGGAAAGCAGTACTAAAGTGCAGTCGAGAACCCAAAGCACCCTGTAAACTCTTCCAAAACCTTGAAGTAAACCGGGGATCTCGATCAGACACTAAAGAAATTGGGACACCATGCAACTTCACAATCTCATGGATATACAGCTTAGCTAACCTCTCCAAAGAGTAATCCATCCGAACCGGAAGAAAATGAGCTGTCTTAGTCAATCTATCAACAATCACCCAAATAGCATCATGCTTCCTTTGGGTCAATGGTAAACCAGACACAAAATCCATGGTCACTCTTTCCCATTTCCATTCAGGCACTGACAAAGGTTGAAGTAATCTTGTTGGAACTTGATGCTAAGCTTTTACCCTTTGACAGGTAAGACATTTGGATACAAACTCCGTTATGTCTCTCTTCATACCAGACCACCAGTAACACTGCTTCAAATTATGATACATCTTTGTATTGCCCGGATGCATAGCAAATACTGATTGATGTGCTTCTTCTAAAATAATCCTTCTCAAATTAGCATCATCAGGTACACACAATATGTTCTTAAACCAAAGACTCCCATCACTTCTCACAATAAAACCTCGACTCTTTCCACTCTGGCAATCTGAAACAATCTTTTGAATCTTCTCATAAACCCATTGAACCTCTTTAATCTGATCCAACAAAACTGGTTTCAAGTGCAACTGTGCCATCAATGCACCATCATCACAAGATACCAAATTAGCATGCAACGCTCTCAACTCAATAAGCAATGAGAGCGAATAAACAGTCAAACCTGCTAAAGACTTCTGACTTAAAGCATCAGCAACAATATTTGCCTTACCAGGATGATAATCAATCAAACAGTCGTAGTCTTTAATCAACTCCAATCATCTCCTCTGTCGAAGATTAAGCTCTCTTTGGATACCCAAATATTTTAAACTTTTATGGTCTGTATAGATAAAACACTTCTCCCCAAATAAATAGTGCCGCCAAATCTTCAATGCAAACACAATGGCTGCTAAATCCAAATCATGGGTCGGATAATTGAGCTCATGCGGTTTCAACTGTCGAGATGCATAAGCTATAACTTTACCTTCTTGCATTAGAACACAACCCAAACCACTATGTGAAGCATCACTGTAAATCACATATGGTTTATCTTCCACAGGTAAAGTAAAAACAGGTGTTTGAGTCAACATTTCTTTCAACTGCTCAAAGCTAGCTTGACACTGATTCGTCCACACAAATCTAACTCCTTTCCGAAGCAATCTGGTGAGTGGAGTAGCTATCAAAGAAAATCCTTTCACAAACCGTCGGTAATAGCCTGCCAAACCCAGAAAACTTCTAATTTCAGTCACAGACTTTGGTGGACTCCAATTTAGAATAGCTTCAACTTTACTCGGATCAACTCTAATACCCTCTGCTGAAACTATATGACCGATAAAAGTTACTTGGTCAAGTCAAAACTCACACTTCGACAGTTTAGCAAACAATTGCTTCTCTCTTAAAATTTGCAGCACAATTCGCAAATGCCTGTCATGCTCTTCCTTATTACGCGAATACACCAAAATATCATCAATAAAAACTACCACAAACTGATCCAGATAGGGCCTAAACACTCTATTCATCAAGTCCATAAAAGCTGCAGGTGCATTCGTCAAACCAAAAGGCATAACTAGAAACTCGTAATGCCCATACCTGGTACGAAAGGCTGTTTTAGGAACATCTTCAGCTCTGACCCTTAACTGATGGTACCCTGATCTCAAATCAATCTTGGAAAATACTGCTGCACCTTTCAATTGATCAAAAAGATCATCAATTCTAGGCAAAGGATATTTATTTTTAATAGTCACCTTGTTCAATTGCCTATAATCGATACACAATCTCATAGTACCATCCTTCTTTTTTACAAACAGAACAGGAGCTCCCCACGGTGAAACACTAGGGCGAACAAACCCTTTCTCCAACAACTCCTGCAACTGCACATTCAATTCTCTCAGTTCAGCATGTGCCATTCTATAAGGAGTAATAGAGATAGGAGTGGTACCAGACAATAATTCAATACCAAACTCCACCTCTCTCTCAGGAGGCAACCCTGGCAACTCCTCTGGAAACACATCTGGAAACTCTGCAACTGTGGGAATACTATCAATTTGAGAACTCACTACTCTAGTATCCAGAATATGAGCAAGATAAGCATCACACCCCTTTCTAATCAACCTCCTAGCTGCAACAGCTGAAACAAATAAGGATGCTAGCTGTCCTTGCTCACTAGATACTATCACCTCTCTACTAACTCCGGTTCTCAAAGTAACAAGTTTCTTTTGACAGTCTACCACAGCTCCATGTCTAGATAACCAATCCATGCCTAGGATCAAATCATATTCCTTAAAAGGCATTTCAATCAAATCTCCAAGAAATTCCTCACCTTGCACCATTACTGCACTATCCCGGTGCACTTTGCTAACAATCACACTATGCCCTAAAGGATTTGTCACCAATACATCAAATCCTAGGGATTCAGCATGCAATTCAGATACAGGCAAAACAGATGCACTAATATATGAATGAGTAGATCCGGGATCAATCAAAGCAAGTACTGAAATACCAAATAAAGAAAAAGTACCAGCTATGACTGCCGAAGCATCTTGCTGCCTCTGCATCACATATATCCTCTGAGAAGATCCAGCCTCCTCTGGTCTACTCTCCCTGGATGAAGAACCTCCTCTAGAACTGAACCCAGATCTACCTCCTCTACTGACATTTCTGCCTCCTCGACCTCCCCTCACACTCGGTCGAGAAGCTGCAGAATCTACTAACATCTGCTCCTGCCTCTCAGGACAATCTCTAACAAAATGACCAGGCGATCCACATCTGAAACATACCTCTGCTACACCAGTCTTCCAACAAGTACCACCATGTGGCCTACCACAATGAATACATATGGGTAGAGTGGATCTCTGAATCACTGGGGTTGGAGCACTCGCCACTGAAACTGTAGGTCTCGATCTCTGCCTCTGAAACTGTACTGACCTACCAGCTGGCCTCTGACTCCTACTAACCCGAGGAATAAAACTTTCTTTACCTCTCTTCGCAGATGAAGATCCTGCCTCAAACTGGGGTCTTCTAACCCTGATCTCTTCCTCAGAAGCAACCGCAATACCCTGAGCTCTCTCCACACTCCGAGCTGCTGCAACTAACTGGAAAAAATCATGATATCTAGATCCAGCTACCAGGCACATGATAGAGGGCCTCAATCCCTCCTCAAATCTCCTGCATCTATCTATCTCATCAGATATAATACCTCCAGCATACTGGCTCAACCGGATAAACTCTAGTTCATACTCTGTCACAGTCTGGTGATCTTGCTTCAAGCTTAGAAACTCCATTTTCTTCACATCTTTATACTCCCTTGGAGTATACTTTAATTCAAACTCTCTTAGAAAATCAGCATAGGACAATGTAGGTGGATCATCCATGGCATGGGGCACTGTCTTCCACCAGTCATATGTGTCCTTCTGCAACAATGATCTTGCATAATCAAATTTTTCTTCTGGAGTGGCTTGCAATTGAATGAATATTCTTTGTACTTTATCTAGCCACTGCTCAGCTACAGCTGGGTCAATAGTACCTAGAAAATCTTCTGCTCTATACTTTCTTAATTTATCGTACTGTCTCACTGATACCAAAGGCTGTGGGGGTGGTGGCGGTGGTTGCACTGGTACTTGCCTCAATATCTCTACCACCTGCCTAAGCCAAACTGGCAGAACCTCCTCACCAGCTGGTCTCCCTGACACAGAAGCAGGTACCTCCTCAGCACTATCCACTCTAGCTCCATCTCTAACCTCATCAGGAGCTATACTCTCAGCACTACCCTCGACTGACTGACGTAAGTGAAAATCCATCACAACCTATATCTGCAAACACAGTAGAATACATCTCATTAAAGATCAGAGACTGCCAATACCAAACATGTATACTATTCAAAAACTAACTTTTAAAGTCAAAATATTCTTTTTCTTACATTTTACCTAGGTTGAGAATCTCAAACCTAGGCTCTGATACCAAAATAATTGTAACACCCCTATATCCCGTATACGTACCAAGCATGCTTATACGATCGTAAAATACGTATACTGAATATAGAAAATGCCACAGTTTTAAAAATACAACATATGTCTTTATAAATAAGTGAAACCAATCTCAAACGTTTAAAAGAAATCCAAAAGATATCATATATAAAAATGTTTATTAATCCGCAGCGAAAGTTGTTACAAATATTTACAAATACAAATACCTATAAATCAAAGTTTACAAAACATAGAATATATACATGATTGGCAGTTCTTCTATGATCTTTAAGTTCCAAAAATAAATTCTTCAATGTCTAGTCTCACTTGGTCTGAGGAGATCTCGGGTTCAACTCTGTCACCTGCGCGATCAAACACTATCGCGCTAAGCCAACGGCTTAGTAGTACAAAGTATACTAACATATGCTTTCATTTAATGTAATGTCACACAGTTTAATAACAATGACAACATCATAGTTGAAAAACCAATGTTACACCTTTATATTTCATAAACCATTCACATATAAACATGTCACATTTCAAAGTCCTTCCACAAATCTCATTATTCAATTATTTTACCATTAATAAATCACATTTAAACAAAGACAAGCATGGGCCCAAAAGACACTAATATGCCATTCAATTTTCAGAGTTAATGTATTGGTTCAATATCACATTCATCATTATCATAATCCCAACTAGGCTTTAAGGATTAGGTTCAATCAAGCTTCAAGGGGAACAAAGCATGCTATGTATCAACCCAACTTGACTTCAAGAACCAACCCAACCTAGCTTCAAGGGTTGTAACATCTCAATTAGGCTTCAAGGACTAGACCCAACCAAGCTTCAAGGGGAGTAAAACATGTTAAACTTCAACCCAAGTTGGCTTCAAGGATCAAGCCCAACCTAACTTCAAGAGATTGTTATAATTAGGCATGCCACCAATCAACAAAACTCTGAAAATGAATAACATATTAGACACACAATTCATTTATTATTTCATTATCAATTCACATTATCATCTAGGCAAACATGCCCCAATTGAACCATCATAGCCAATCACAATGGCTTTACATCTCATTTGAATCATCATAGCCAATCACAATGGCTTTATATTTCATCAAATCTCAATCTACATTATAGCAATTCATCTTTCAAATACACAATCATTTGCATCATCATATCCTTCACATTATGCATATATCATCATTGATATAAACAAAACAAAGTACATTACTCATATAAGTTAACAATGTAATAATGCAACATTTGTACTTACCTCAATAACAATTCACACAACTCTAAACACTTTCTTTTCCAAGATTCTTTTACTTCTTAGATCAATAACAAAACACCTTCTTCAAGACCTAATCCAAAAATAATAACATACACTTGCTTAGGGATACACATGAGATAATCAAATTAAGAGTTAACTAGGGCAAACCCTAAACATGACACGCTCAACTACACGGGAGTGTCCCTGACCGTGCCCTAACTCCACAACACAGAAGCTTTTACACGCTCGGAACCACGGGCGTGTCACTGGGCGTGTAATACATTCTGCCTCTCTGAAACATATCAACACGTCCAACAACGTGAGCGTGCTCATGGCCGTGTAAACTCTCCAATCTCACAGTAGCTATGACACGCTCACTAACACGGGCGTGTTAATGGTCGTGTCAAACCTACTGCCTCCAACACAATTTACACGCCTAAAACTCTGGACGTGCTCCCGGGCGTGTCAGACCACAAACTCAGATTCCGGCCAAAACAACAAAACACTTCTCTTCACCAACATCCACTTCAAACAAACTTAACAAAACATACCCAAAAACCATCTTAACTTACAAAAACACCAAAACAACTCCACATCTATAACAAACACAAATCACAAATATCATCACAAAACCCTAAACACAAATACAACACCATCTCTTCCAACCAACTTACTCTTTTCTTCAATCCATCCTTATAATCCATAATCAATCTAATCAAACACTCTTAAACATATCACAATCAAACAACACACCCTTAAATAATCTATCAAACTCAAACACAACTTCAAATAAGCAAAGATATCAAAAGAGGACTTACCAAAGTTATAAAACTTCTTGAATCACCAACTTGATCACTTAGATCTTCCTTCAATTTGAGCTTAGAACATCAAAATCCTCTCTTGTTCACTTGCTTTCCCTTGTCTTTTGAATGAGCCGGCCACCATGGAAAAGAAGAAAAGAAAAATACCAAGAAATAAAGTCAAACTTCTCTTTAAATCTCCACCAAGTAAATCAATATGAGCAATTACCTAAATACCCTCTTACAATTTGTTTTGGCTTCCTTTAAAACACTTGTCCTTTTTAGTAATTTCACAAATCACAAATTAAAATATCTTCTTCTCTTGACCACCCATTTGACTTGAATATATGTTATATATATTGACATATATACAACATATACATTTCCTCTAAGCAATCTTTTCCTTTCCACTAACACAAATACATTTGATACAAATCAAACAATAATTATATTTAAACTTCTAGGGCACACTTTGGGATATTACAATCCCAATTGCAAAACCCCAGGTATTTTATTTTAATAATCAAAGTAAATATCAAATTATAATGTTCTTGAAGAAGTTACAAACGAGCATTACCTTTCATGCATACATTCCAAGGAAGGCTATGCTATCTGCAGACCATACAATAGCAAAGGACTTCCAAAAGAAGGGGATTATAACATTGAGCAAAGGGATGAGGAGAAATAGATAGTTAAGAGCTTCTTTCTCGTTCTTGGAACAGTCTCTAGCACGTAGTGATGTGATTGCTGCAAATAACAAGCATTTCAGATTCTTATTAGTAACGAAGAAGCATTATCTACGTAAATTTTTTAGAGCATTGGTTATTCACACAGTGAAACAACATAATTATAATGATTACAGACAACAGATTGGCTGAAAACTTAGTGGCCAAGTACCTCCCTCGTCCTGGCAGAATATGGAGGGGCAAATTTCAACATTCCATTTCACATCCTTCTAACTTAAAGAATCACCACAATGGCACAATCCATAATAGTACATAGAAGAGGTCAACAGGGACTAAGGATCGTTAGTTAATGCAAGAAGTCAGAAATTCAAATATTGGCAATTCATTCCATTTTCAAAATGTATAAGAAAAAAGAAAATCCAAAATCCCCATAATTCCAGGGATAGAGGGAAGCAAGACTTATTGGACATTCAAATAGATCACATCCCCATTAACCTCAAGATGTCAGGCTCGTTTGATGGAAATATGAAATTGAAGGAAAGTGCTCCACCTATAAACATTGAGACATACCCTTGAACCTCAAAAACTGTATATAAAACAGTCCCTGGCACTGCAGGGTTTTTAGTAACTGTAGAAGCTCTTGGTGCAAAGGTAGCTGCAGTCTTCTGAACAGCCTGTTTGTGCAGAGAAATTATAATTAGGTGTTTGTTAATTTAACAATTACTACTAATTATAATCCTAATAAACATATCTAAAACCAATCTTTTTGAGGTCTTTGTCAATTGCAGGAGTAGAGATTTTGGGTTTTTCATTTGAGTCTTCTCCTTTTTCTACTACCATTTTGAGCTTTTTTTCAGTTTCCTCCACTATCTGTGTATCAACTTCATTTGTATTAGCACTAATTTTCAATTTCTTGCTGGGAAATTGGGTTTTGCCAAAACTATATTTATATCTAAATCTGAGCTTGGTGCGTGTCAATGGTAGTTTTGAAATGTCGAAGTTGCAGAGAGACGATGAGATTAGTGAATTCATTTTCCCACAACTGTGAGAGGCGAGAGGGGGATAACCGAGGATCTGTTTTGAGGATAATGAATGTATGGCTAACTTGAAAATCTGATGCGGCGTCGATTGAGTGAAAGACAAGTCGTATTTATGCTAACTAAATGTCGTTTGACCATCATCCTTCACAAGTCTGGCCTTGCATTGTCGCTTCCTCCGTCTAGTACCCCTATTATTTCTATAAAATGAAACGATTGAATAAACAATGAAAATTCAATCTTTTCCCTTTTTTTTTAATATTAAGGAAAGGAAGCAATCAAATCTTGATATTGTGCAGGGCACACAGTAAAAATTCACAATTTACAGTTCGTATTATGCATTATATTTTTTTAAAAAAAAAGAATGTTTATAGAATAATTTATTATTTTTTATTAAAGATTTATTATTTTCATTTATATCATTGGAGTTTTTATTAATTGAATTTCAATATAATAAAAAATTAATTTTTGCAAATAGAGAATTCTTCAAAAATATAAAATAATAGAGGCATGACAAGAAGAGTGTAGCAGATAAATTTAAATTTATTATTATCTAATCAAGTAAGGCGAGACACATCAAAACCATCAAATGTTAGTCATGCTATCTGTATTAATTTTTATTACCTTATTAAGGACCACATTATTATCGAGAAATTTCTCTCTCTGTCTCTCTCTCTCTCTATATATTTTTTGGTTAAAGTCTTTACAAATATATGTACAGGCTTTTAAAGTTTTTTTTTATAATTTATTTATATATTTAAATTTTAAAAAATTAATAAATTAACTCCTCCTTAAACAGAGAGCTTATTATCATTAATTATTTAGCTAGTAAAAAAAATACGAATATACCTCTTAGTTTGTGCAAATATATAAATTAATATTAAATTATTTTTATTTTTACTCAATTATATATTAAAATATTTATTTATTTATTTATAAATGGATGAAATTTATTTAAGAACATGTTATACTAAATAATATTTTAATTAAAATTATTATTTAATATTTTTTTAATAAACTTTTAAAATTATTAATTCACAATATATATATATATATACATATTAAATCATATGTGTCATGTCATTTAAAATTATATATTTAAGAGATTTTCTTAAAAATATCATAAAAAATATATTTTTTAAATTATTTTTAATTTTCAATTTTAAAATTAAAAATTGATATTTTTAAAATAAAAAATAAATTCCAATTGATATTTTTAAAATAAAAAATAAATTCCAATTGATTAATTATAAGATATTCCCTAAATTGGCAGTCCCTCTCGTTCAGTGAGTGATCGTTAGAAGGCAAATTTTAATTTGAATATTATTCCATTAGTAAAAAGAAGAAAAGATGTTGTTTAAAAAGAATATTTCACTTCATATGGATAGGGTTTGTTTGTGTGAAGTTCAATGATAGGTATATTCTAGGAGTCGTTCCGGGGGGAAGGCAAGAACGAAGGGTTTTAAGTTAATACACGAGGAGTGAGGGAACGACCTCAAGGGATGCCCTCCCAGAGCACCAAAAGCGTAGGGAGGGCAGCCCATTTAGAGAGTGAGTGAACAACTCCTAGAATATACCTTTAACATCAATTATCACTCAACATTGATAACTTCGTGCTCCTCAACGGGGGCAAAGCAAGTCAGGAAATAAGGAAGGACTGAGTGACTTTCGAGGGAAGGCATGAATGAGAGCTCTCCCCTGAGGGGAGACGAGCGAAGCGAAGAGGGGGAAGAAGGTCCTTAATCGAGCTATAAGCCACTTAAATCAAGCTATAAGCCTTTTAAATCTAGTTATAAGCCTCTTATATGAGTTATAAAACGCATCTTTCTGCCTGCTATAATACCTACCATTAGACGTATTCTATATCTCGTTTTTATCCTATGAAAATCTTTATACAAGTAAGATTTTCTTTCTAAATCTTTAATATGAAGATGGACCTATAGGGACCTTTAGTCAAGGAAGGCTGCCTCTCCTCTACTTCACCTCCCCTAGGGTATTAAGAGACCCTTTATTTAGCAATCTAGCGTTAGCCGAGCATTGCTATTTATTGGTCTCAAGTTTTTAGGGTATGGAGCTAGCGTCGTCAAGTATAACCGTGTTAGTACCTCAGGGTCTCTTTTCTAGAGGTCACAACTCCTCCTCCTAAAGCACTAACACGTCCAACTAACCAGTAGTTTTTCTACTCATCCTTTCGCACTCATGAATAGTTGAACAATCTGAGTCGTCTTGTCTCAATAGTCGTGGTTGCTCAAAGGATTCAAGAATTGAATTCAGTTAGAGCAACTGGGGACGCTATGAGGTTCACAAATCACTATACGACATTTCAATTCCCCTTGACTGCAAGCGTAGGTCGGCGAGTGCAGAGAGAAAGAGAATATAGAGTCCGGAAGCGAGGATTGAGTGACTTTCGGGGGAAGGCACGAATGGAGAGTTTTAAGTTAATACAATATGAGTGAGGGAACGACCTCAAGGGATGCCCTCTTAGAGCACCAAAAGCGTAGGGAGGGCAGCCCATTTAGAGAGTGAGTGAACGACCCCTAGAATATACCTTTAACATCAATTATCACTCAACATTGATGACTTCGTGCTCCTCGGGGAGGAGCACGAGGGAACAGGGGCAAAGCAAGTCAGGAAACAAGGAAGGAGTGAGTGACTTCCAAGGGAAGGCACGAACGAGAGCTCTCCTTTGAGGGGAGACAAGCAAAGCGAAGAGGGGGAAGAAGGTCCTTAATCGAACTATAAGCCTCTTAAATCAAGCTATAAGCCTTTTAAATAGAGCTATAAACCTCTTATATGAGCTATAAAATGCATCTTTCTGCCTGCTATAATACCTACCATTAGACGTATTCTATCTCTCGTTTTTGTCCTATGAAAATCTCCATACAAATAGGATTCTCTTTCTAAATCTTTAATATGAAGAGGGACCTATAGGGACCTTTAGTCAATGAGGGTTGTCTCTCCTCTACTTCACCTCCCTTAGGGTATTAAGAGACCATTTATTTAGCAATCTAGCGTTAGCCGAGCATTGCTATTTATTGGTCTCAAGTTCATAGGGTATGGAGCCAGCGTTGTTAAGTATAGCAGTGTTAGTACCTTAGGGTCTCTTTTCTAGAGCTCACCACTCCTCCTCCTAAAGCACTAACACATCCAACTAACCAGTAGTTTTTCTACCCATCCTTTCAAACTCACGAATAGTTGAACAATCTAAGCCATCTTGTCTCAATAGTCGTGGTTGCTCAAAGGATTCAAGAATCGAATTCAGTTAGAGCAACTGGGGACGCTATGAGGTTCACAGATCACTATACGACATTTCAATTCCCCTTGACTGAAAGCGTAGGTCGGCGGGTGCAGAGAGAAAGAGAATATAGAGTCCGAAAGTGAGGATTGAGTGACTTTCGGGGGAAGGCACGAACAGAGAATTTTAAGTTAATGCACGAGGAGTGAGGGAACGACCTCAAGGGATGCCCTCCCAGAGCACCAAAAGCGTAGGGAGGGCAACCCATTTAGAGAGTGAGTGAACGACTCCTAGAATATACCTTTAACATCAATTATCACTCAACATTGGTGACTGAGTGCTCTTTGGGGAGGAGCACGAGGGAACGAGGGCAATGCAAGTCAGGAAACAAGGAAGGAGTGAGTGACTTTCGAGGGAAGGCACGAATGAGAGCTCTCCCCTGAGGGGAGACGAGCGAAGCGAAGGATAATACTTTTAAAGCTAATTAAAATTTAATGTTATCAAAATTAATTTCAATTTAAAATAATTTTAATAAAAAGTAATTTCAAATGTTTATTAGAAAAAGTATTAAATAATAATTATATTTAAAATATTATTTAGTATAAAATGCTCTTAAATTTATTTGATTCATTTATAAATATATAAAAATATTATTTTAATATATAATTAAGTAAAAAAAATATAATTAATCTATATTTTTATGCAAACTTAATAGATATATTTGCATATTTTTTCACTAACTAATTAAACTGTCATGATTCGATCTCAAGGACACGTGACCTAAATCAAGGGGTGAAAAACTTGAGACACCATACCTCACAGTCAGCCTGACGTAATTTAATCATATAAATATCAAAACCGTCACATCATTTATTAAATTACAAAATCAAATATAATATTTCAACACTTAAAATTTACGGAGTCTCTAAAATAGAAATACATATTAATATAAAATAAACAAAATGTTTAATTAGTTCATACATAAAATTCACTGTTGAAGAAGGAAAACAGTGGCTCTGAACAATATCACAAATACTCACCCTATGAATATAAAAAAAATAGTGAGACAAGAGTGAGAGTCTCGACTCAATAAATGATATCGTCCAATATACCAACCTGGTGTCCTGCTCTAGTTCTATGCTAACATCATAAATAAATATGCCAATGTATAATGTCAATCATACAACAAATCATATAATCACCCAAGAATAAAATATAGTCCACAAAAATCACTCTTAACCTTAAATTTGGAGAGTCGATCCCCTCTAACTAGCTCTCTTTATTCAAACATGGTATTTTAATTTCAACTTATATGAGTTCCATCGTCACAACTTAAGCCAAACAGCGCTACATGACTGACAAGCAGCACTGAGCATTAAAATGTCTCCCATCACACCACTCTTAAACTTAGTACAATATCATAACTTATTCATTATCATAATCTAATCATGCCCTCTGTGGTTTTCATATCATCTCAATTCCATCCGGCAATTACATTTCAACAGCAACATATAAATGCACAAACTACAAAATTGATGTCGAAAATCTAAACTCTAATTAATGCATAATATTGATAATATATATATTCACATACATTAAATGTTGATGCATGAAATCTAAGAAAATATATTTGAAAGTATCATTCACAATTCAGAATAAAAGACTCAACCAATTGCTAGATCCGGAAGTGTCAAAATCTAAAACTAAACGGTCTACATAATAAAATATTTAAAATAATTACAATGATACAATTTAAGACTCTAAAATTATATATTTTTATAAAATAAAACTGACTGAATAATTAATAAATTTGCTCCAAATTTGGTCTCTAAAATACTGGTAATTTATGTAATTAATGGTTATTAATTAATTTAACAATTTAAATTTAATTTTCAGAATTTATTTATCAATCTAGTAAATCTTTATAATTTAATGCTTGATAAATTAATTAATTAACTCGCGATAATTTTCTGTTGAAAAATAATACTCATCGGCCTCTTGTCAAAAAAATTTCGACGGAAGAATCCAATAGCAAAATTGGTACCCACTCGTTTACCTCGATGAGAAGATTTCAAAATATACACTACTCTTCATCATTCGCCGAAATTTTGTCGAAAAATACGTTGAAAGTTACTGTCGTCGCCGGATTCCAACTAAAAATAAAGTTGGTCCAAAATTAACATATGGTACACCAAATGAAGCTCAGGAGGAGATGGGTCACCGTGAAAGGAAGCTGAATCACCGTGAAAGGAGGTCAAAAAATGGACAAAAACTCCGAACGAAGCTGTCACCCCGCAGCTTGATCAGACGACTAATGCTTCGTTGTCCGGTGGCCGTTGGCGGAGAGTATGGTAGTGTGGAAGCTTCGTCGAACGACGGTTTTCTCTGGTTTAGAGCATGTCAATATCAGAGCACCGAACAATGATAAATCAAAGGTTTTATCTGATTGTTTCCTTTCCCTCTCTCTTCTCTGCCCTCTCTCTCTTATTTATTTATTTTCTTTTTCTTTCTATCTTCCCTTTCCTCTCTTTTCGTTCATCTTTATTATTATTATCATTTATTAATTTTAATTTTAAATTTTTGGGTATTATAAAAACAGTTAATAATATTTAGCTTCACGTTAAATGATGGGTTAATTTATCTTTTTTTTTTAAATTTAAATGTATAAATGAGACAAAAAAAAAAGAATCAATCCACCCCTTTTACACAAATTTTAGAGATTTTTTTTTCTTTGCCGCAACATACTTCAATATCTTTAAATTCAGAGTGTTATCTCTATTGAGTTTATAAAATTTCAATTTTTTATATCTAATCTTTAAAATTTGTTATTATATAAAGGACTTTTTTAATGAAAAAAATTGTAATACTTATTTTTAAAAAATTACATTAATTTTTTGTAGTAAAAATCATTGAAAGAATGTTTCTAAACTTTTCAAATTTTATATTCAACAATGTAATTTTTGTAATTAACATTACATTTTAACGATTATACATAATTATAATATAATTTCTTAAAAAATTTTCTTTTTATCAAATAAAAATTTCTCAATATTTTAAAAAATAAAAATTATAAGAAACATAAAATTTTTAAAAATTAAATATAATAAATATGATAAGTTTAAAAGTCTAAGAATAAATTTATCCTTCTTAAAATACTAAGTCTACGTTTGGGTCTCTAAAGATGCAATGAAAAGGAAAAGAAATAAAGAGAAATAAAAAGAAATGAAGGGAAAATAATTTTTATTTATTTTCTTTTGTTTGGTTATTAAATTAACATAAAAAATAAAGAAAATTTTATAAAGTTATTTTTATAATTACATTTTTATCATTTTAAGCTGATGAATAATAAATTAATAATTTTATCATTTATATCTCTTATTTTTTTATTTCTCTCATTTTCTCTTTAAATTAATGAAAAAATATTTTAATAAATTTGAAAAAAATTGAATAAATTAATTTCTATTATTTTTTATTATTTTCTTTCTCTCATTTTTATTCAAATAAAGAAAATAAGAGAAATATAATTTTCATTATTTTTTTCATCCATTTCTCTCTATGCAAAGAAAAGCTAAAATTATTAAGCTTTCAAGGAAACATAATGTAAAATAAAATAAAGAATAAAGTTATTAAAAGCAAAAGTATATTATTATTGGATCAAATTGTAGAAAAAAATAAAAAATTTGGATCAATGAGTTGAACTTCATTTAATTTTTATTTTAAGGGAAGCAAAAAAAAAAAAGCTAAGTTATATAAAGTGCAACCTGTACAACAGTGATGGAATAATTAAAATTTTTAATGATTTATTATATTAAGAAAAAAAAACTCTCTCAACATAACAATGATTAAATGGGGTCAAATTTTTTTTTAAAAAATATAAAAATCCACATTTTCAAAATTTTATATTTATTTAAAAGAATTTTTTAATTCATTTAAAAGAAGTTATTTGTGGGAATTTAAGTTAATTTATTTAATAAAATAAAATGCTAAATGTAACTTTTTCTTATAAAATAAATAACTTATTTAAAGAAATGCTTTTTTTCCCCCAAATAAGAAGAACAAAATTTTAATTGGCCAAAAAAAAAAGAAAAAAAGAACACATTTTTATGAAGAAATTTTGATATGAGAAAATTATTGATCGTATTCACCGTAATTGCTTTTCGAAGCAATAGCAAGACAAAAAAACGAAGCAACCGTTGTGTTCACCGGTTTCCTCTTCAAATCCAACGAGAAAATCTGGATTTTCCGGGAAAAATGAGATTATCATGCTTGCTATTTTGATGCGATTCAGAAGTCCATTTGACGGAATTGTGAAATTTCATTAAGTGATGAGTCTGAGGTCTTAGCAACTGGCTGCCTTTTCTCATGGGGAATTTACTTATCGGATTTGTTTTACCATTGCTTCTCTTATCAGGTATACGCTTTAGCAAAAGTTTCAGCTGACTTTTTGACTTGCAGCTTACCTGTTACTGTTCTGATGTGTTTTGAATCTTTTGATAACCCTAATCAAAATCTCTAACGAATCCAATTTTTGTAATTGGGTTGATCAATATACGGCAATGCATTAGTAATTAGGTCATTCTAGGTACTAGCCACAATTTATTTAAGGCTTTATTTAGTTTAGTTGAACTATTTGGCATCAGAGCAGGAAATGCGAGTATCATGCTCTCTACTTTTTTTATGATAATTGGAATTTGATCGAAATTTCTTTAGACAGATCGTACATGTGTTTTTGCTGGGTTTGCCAGAGTCACCACCTAAGCAATTATTGATTTTACATGTTTTTCCTCTTTCTTGCAGCTGCATTGATTGATTGGAGTTTGATTTCTCTTGTTGACTTAATAGCTTTCCTTATCATTCAGTATGCTGCACCAAAAGTAGGTGAGTAGCTTTATTTATTACTTTTATCAGTTTCACTGCTTTCCAATCATTCTGTTATTGCATTTTTGTATAACGTTTGTCCTTTGAAAATCGGTATTTTGGCTGAGTTAAGGACGGTAGTGACTGAAATGAGAGATTCAGGGGAAAATAACTGGACAGATATGATATATCATTGTTTATTGTTGTGTTTATTCTTAAAGGGATTTAGAGTAGCAAGCATATCAAGTATTGAAGACTTTTTTCAAAGAATGTACATCAGACAGTTGTCACTCATGATATTTTATTGTTAGGTCTTCAGTTTTAGTGCAGATGTTGTGGTGAAATGAATTACATATAGTGACTAGTTACAATCTCTTGATAAGGTTTTGCTTTTTATTGCTTTTTAAGTGATCACATTATTGTGCACAACTGAGAGATCATGAAGTTCCTCCATGTGGTCATTTGTGGCATAAAGTGGTGATATGGTTCAAGTCGTTTTCCCATTTTCTGTTTGTTTTTGACATGATAACATAGGGAATGTTTCTCTTAGTTGTAATTCATTGGCACTGATGGCTTTAATTTCTACTCTATTAACATAGCTTCTTTTTTTTTCAATTATTTGTAGGTTTTCGTTTCCGGAGACGATTTTTGTTATTGTGGCCCATTATTTTGTTCTCCCTTCTTGTCATTCTTTCTCAACTGGTATATCTTATTGTTTGGGCCATTAAGGGAAACAAATGGAGTGGAGCAAATGCTTGGTGGGCACATCTAATTGGCTTTATGGTGTAAGAATCTTTTTTCCATTTTGTATCTTGTTTGTTTATTTTTCACTGGTTCTGCACTTAGTGACACTATCCTGTGGTATTCTGTTACAGAGTTAACTTGTGGAAATCACTACATGTGATATATTTTTTGGTTGCACAACTATTAGCAGTTTTTATTGCTTTAGTTGATATATATGGGAACAGGTTTGGTCTATCTCCATGGCAAGATTCCTGCTGGGCCCATTTCTTAACTTTTCTTGAACAGATAGGTCAGTAAGTGGTTCATGACAGCTCTGATTTCTCTTCTTTAATATGATTGTATCATCCATGCATGCATCTGCGTACAAATTTAACATTTGCTTCTGAAACCTTGGTTAGATTTGCATACAGCAATTTTGTTTTTCCACTTAATGTAAGCTGTCGTAGAATAGGAATGCAGAGTTATCGTTTTGGACATCATGCTTGATGCAGATGCACAAGTTCATTTGATGGGGTTCGATCTTCATTGTGATCCTAGGGGAGATATGTGTTATACCTAGAGTTCCTTGTTTTAATAGTTTTACTAAACTTGGAGTAATAGTTCACATAACTAAAAGAGATATACTGGAGGTGGATATGGTGTGCAAGTGATCTGAAAATTCATTGTGATCCTTGGACAAGATCTCCTCGCTGATACTTTTACTTTTATTATCACAGTTGTCCTCAAAAGATATTCTTCACTTACAAATAAAACTATATGATGTTAGGACATGTTGAGAATATAAAAAATATGGAAGAATTAAATATGCTAGTCTATATTTGCCTCCTCACTTCTCCACAAATTGGTAAAATGCTTAGGTCATATGCTACATGCTTATGAAGAAACGATAAAGCATGAGCCTGCTAGTAAGCTGTTTTGAAAAGTATGTCTTTGAAACTGTTTTTCCATGTACAGCTTCCTATATGTAGTCCTTCTTAGTCTATTTTCCATGTAGGTTAAGTTATAAGCAACTTCTTTTTTTTCCAAAAAAAAAAAATCTATCCTATTTCTATGAATGGAGTTTAGTCATTTGTGTTATTCTATATTTATCAAATTAATGCATACTTTCGATGAAATTTGAAATTCTTTTTTTTTTGTTTGTTTATATGTATTCCTGATTTAAAAAAGAAAAAAAGAACATGGATATTGATTTAATGCTATTTCTCTGTTTTGCTACATGAAAGGCTCTAATCTTAGGGTTACTTCCTGCTTGTTGCTGCTTGCCATTCAGCTGGGTGTGGGCATTAGCCATCATTCATGGCTCTCTCTTCCTTTTTTCATTGGTAGCTGTGCGGGTCTTGTGGATTGGTCTTCGACAAACAATTTTCTTGGACTTTTCAGGTGATTTCTTTGTAATATACACACCTCCACAATTCCATCCACATGATAAATTTGTTTAACCTATTAAATTTTTTAGTGGCTTATGCTTGTTTATACTCTTGAAGGTGGTGGAGGCCTCTTCAGCTGTATGCAAGCATTAAAATTATCCTTCTATATGTCTATCAGCTTCCTATAGACGTCCCCAGTCTGTTTCATTGGATAGCTGATTTTATTGGGCTATTCAAAATATCTGGAAAAATAGAGTGGCCTGAAATTTGTTCTGGTCTTTCTCTTGTACTTTTTTACATCACGGTATGTATTTCTAAAGATTTAGCAGAACTTTGTTCATACTTGTCTACTTTATTGCTAGAAATAAAATAATAGGATTCCACTTCTTTAAGTTTAGTGCTATAAATCCAATGCAGTTTTTTTATAATTCATCTATATTTATATCATAAAAAATCTTCTAATTGTAACCTTTCAAGATTCTATAACTCAACTCAACTCAACAAAGTCTTAATCCGAAGTCAATTGGGTCGGCTATATGAATTCTTCTTTTCCACTCAATACGATTTAAGGTTATCTTTTCTGATAGATGCAAAATCATAAGATCATTTTGGACTACCTTTGACAAACTCAGTTTAGGCCTACCTCTGCCTCTCTTAGTTATATCTACTCTAATGTGTTCGGTTTTTCTAACTAGCACATCGCTAGGTCTTCATTTCACATGGCCAAACCATCTCAATCTATGCTCTCTTATCTTATCCTCAATAGGTGCTACCCTCACTTTTTCTCTAATGCACTTATTGCGGATTCTATCTATCCTAGTATGACCACACATCCATCTTATCATTTTCATTTTTGCAATATGCATTTTACTCATGTGTTGTCCTTTTACTACCCAACACTCACTATCATACATCATTGCAGGCCGTATTGCAGTGCTGTAAAACTTTCCTTTTAATTTAATTGGCATCTTTCGATCACATAAAACTCCTGTAGCACCTTTCCACTTCATCCAACCAGCTTTAATCCTATGATTTACATCTTCTTCACAACCTCCATTTTCTTGAAAAATAGAGCCAAGGTATTTAAAATAAGTACTATGAGGTAATGCTATTCCGTCTAAAACAATTTTGCCTAATTCTCAATTCTCGCTATTAAATCTATAATGCATATACCCAATTTTAGTCCTACTTAGCTTAAAATCCTTAGATTCTAAAGTGTTTCTCCATAACTCCAACTTTTGACTTACCTTTGCTTGAGTCTCATCTATTAATGCAATATCATCTGCAAACATCATACACCAAGGGATGTCATCCTGTATATTTCTTGTTAGCTCATCCATGACCAAGGCGAAAAGGTAAGGGCTCAAAGCTGAACCTTGGTGTAATCCAATAGAAATGGAAGAATCCTTAGTATCCCCTCCCACAGTGCAGACACTGGTAATAGCATAAAGATGCAATTCAAATCTCTAACTCTTATTCTTACTTAAAAAGAAGCAAATGGTAATAGCATAAAGATGTAACATAATCAAGGATATGCTTACCAATGAGAGTTCTTCATTATGTGAAATGCCTTTCCATCAAGACTCAAGAGGCAAATAGGGTGCTTTGAAATACTTTTTAACTTTTGTTAATGTTGTATGAAATCAAGTATGGTTTACTCATCTTTCTCTCTTTCTCTCTCAAATCCTTTATAACGTAGAAAGTTATGTAAAATTTGAAAATAAAATGGTTTAAAAATGTGGGAAGATACATATTCAAGTTGAATAAGGCAATGGTATTAGTTGATTAAGATAGTTGGAGTTTCATTAGAAATTAACATGACACATTTGTAGATGCATTTTTGTATAGTTATTGTTTGGTGGTAGCTTTTTAACTTAAAGAGGACTTTCAAATGGCAAACTAATTATCTCTCGCCAGCGGTATTTTTTTACTTGATGAATTTATTCCTCATAAAATGAGTGCTTTCAAATAGCAATTGGAGGCTTGCTCTTGACTTCCCTTCTCTCTGTGATATTGGATTCTAAAATTTAGTTGGAGCAGCTGGTTGGTGAGAATGTAGATGATTTGGTGAATATTTTCCAGTTTATTTTCTTTAGTCTAGGCAAATCAAATGGTTACCTAACAGTCTATTTATCCTTAATTATTTACAGAAGACAACAGATCTGCAATTTGGAATATAATGTTTTAAGTGATCTTTGTAGAAAATGTTCCTTATCCATATCATGCATGTTCTCCGAACTGCTCAACTTTTTGCATTGGTTTGTCATGGTTATCTACATTGTATCTGCTTTAAACCTTTTTCTGCCTGCTAATGTAATGCAGCTGTCCTTTATTAAGTGTGATTTGGAGGAAATGGATTTCATTATGTCGAGGAAAGAAAGTAATTTGACAGAGCATCTTCTCCCCTTAAGGCATTCGTTTTTCATTCGTCAATCTAGGTAAGACTTGGAACATCCTTTGGTCTGGTTATCTTTCTTGTCTCTTTTCAATGTTCTTGTCATTCATCATGCTGTGCCATTGGTAGATAAAGGCAATAAAAGAATGGCTAGTGAATTTAAAGCCCAACCAAAAGTCAAATGATAACTTTTGACTTTTCATTCTGGAACATTATGGTTGGTTATTTATGAGCTCGACAATTATAGGTGACAGGTCAATCAAAAGAAAAGAACTGTCATCCAAAACTAGCCCCTCCTGTGCATCCATAGATATTGGAACATTATGGTTTTTAGCTTGGAATTAATTGCAATAAACTCTGAAGTTATTGTTTTACCAGTGTGATCTTCATGCTTCAGTGATTTATTAGTCTTGAGTTTAAGAATTGATCCAATGACTTTTTCTTTTTGTGTTTTTGAAGAATTTTCCGATGGAAAGTTGCTCATATATATTGGTTTTATGTATTTGGCAAAAGATTTTCTGTCTGCTGTATGCTTGAGCATGCAACAAAGTTGTTTTAGGTTTTATGTATTGTTGTACAGTTTGTACCATCCAAAAGTTTCTCCATCGCCCCATCTCTGTTATCACAGGACTTGGGGAACTCTGTGTATGAATCAAATAAAAACCAGATTTTGTATTCACAATTTTGCTTCCATGCAGACTCATGTTTGAAACTGATTAATAACCATTTAAGACGCAAGGGATTGAGTATTTGGCTAGATGTAAAGAATTTCTCTTTTGTTTTTTTTCTTTTTGCTCGCTAGACAACTGAAAAACAAAATAATTTGCAGATCTGGAGTCAGGCATGCCAACGTTTTATTGCGGGGAGCAGTTTTTCGGACTTTTAGCATCAACTTTTTCACTTATGGTTTCCCGGTACTTATTCATCAACTACAGTTATCAGCTTTTTCCTGGACTAGACCAACTTATGTTATGATATAATTATCAAATTGAAGAAAATTTTATGAACCACCTTAAGAGGTGTCCCCCTGAAACCATCGGATTTGAATCATGCAAAATTTCATTCAATATGACAAAAATACATTACATTACTGAATTTTGAATTTGATTTTTGGTTGGTTTCTATAAATGGGTTTTAAATCATTGGAGAAAACTTTACTTGGAAACAGTTGAACCATTTTGTTGCAGCTAATTCTAGTAGAAATATAAACCCGTCTTTCTTTTCTTTCTGTTTGTTTTTCAATTTTGAAATAGTATTGTCTAATAAATGTGCTGCGAAGTTTTGGATATGATTGCAATGAGTTTTATGTATATTCCCATTTGAATCTATTCATATTTCATCGTTTGACTTGCTGTATTCTATTTGCTAGGTCTCCTTGTTCGCACTTTCCTTCTAGAGTTTTCATTTCGCGAGTATATGTGCATTCGGGTTACTTGCATATGTTGGCTTCATTGTTTATGCCTTCCCTTCTGTTTTCCGTATGCACTGGCTAAATGGGTTGCTTCTTGTCTTCATTCTCTTTTGGGCTGTCAGCACATATATCTTCAATGTGGCTTATCCGCTCCTGAATAGGAAACTTGGGAAGGTAGTTCTTTATTAAGCATAAGTAATTTTATTTGAAATGAAATGTGAGAGTTTTCTCTGGCATATGCATGCAGGACATGAAAATTTGGGAGATGGTTGGCTTGTGGCATTATCCCATTCCTGGATTCTTTCTTCTTGCACAATTTTGTCTTGGAATTTTGGTTGCTTTGGGTAACCTTGTGAACAACACTGTTTTCCTCTACTTGTCTGATGAGGGTAATCGATCTTCGAATGAAAACTCTGCTACAGAAGGTTATGAAAGAAATTCTTTTAAACAGTAATCAACTTATTATAATACTTGGGTACCAATTAATTTGTCCTGCATATACCTAGAATATGTGTTGTTTATTTTTATTTTGTTATTCTCTTCTTTCTAGCCTTATTTATATGTTTATTCTGGAAGGGATGTGCAACACTGTTTCTTCAACTGTTCTTCTAAAGCTAAACGAATAATAGGGATGCCATAAAGGTTTTCTAAACCATTACCGTACCATAGTGTTATAGTTCCAGTCCACATGTTTCTTTAATTGAACTGCATTGCTTTATGCTCCAACCTTTTAGTTTCTTATATCTACTTCATAGATGTACATTTTTAGGGTTCTACTTGCGCCCAAGACCAAAAACTTGCACCATGAAATGACAATTGGCACATCAATTGCCTCTTTTTAATGTTCTTACTTATAAATAACTCTTATCCATATTCATTCTTGAAGCTCACGTCTTGATATTTAAGGTCTGTCTTATGCACGGGCAAAAGTTTTCTAGGTGTTGATATATTTTTGAAATATGCATTTTTTTTGCCTCCTCTTTGAGCTCAAACGAAACTATGAAAGGAGTTCCATGTTGTTAGTTGATTATCATGACACTGAATTCAGATCTCTCTGTTGTTTGGAATATTCATGTTCCCATTATTGATTTTTTATTCTTTTTGTGTTTGATCTCTAAAATCACTAATAAAACAACCAATTTCCTCTCATTCTTTTTCTCAAACTGCAATTCATTCTATGTTTTTCTGTCAACTTGTTCCTTAATTACAGTTGTGGAAGATACTAAGGTATTGATTGTGGCGACAATTGCTTGGGGACTACGAAAATGCTTTCGGGCTATTATGCTGGCACTTATTTTCCTCATCGCTATGAAACCTGGTTTCATCCATGCTGTATATAGTGAGTTCTATTTTATTGGGGAAATAAAGAAAACCTACTTTTTTGTAAATTTGTGTTAGCATGAGACCTTTTGTTCACCTATCAAATATTCATGTGAGCAAATAGCAATTTGTGACATAAGCATAAGTTACTTTGAGTTTGCTAATTGGTTTTCTGCTCTGACTTATTCTTCAGTGATATTTTTCTTGGTATATCTTTTGAGCCATGACATCAGCAGAAAGATGCGTCTGTCCCTGATTCTTCCATGTGAAGCTCACTTTGCATTGTTGTACATTCTTCGGATAGATTTGATCTCTCATGCATTGGACCAAACGGGCTCTTTTAACTAAGAATGTTTTGCTGCAGTTAGGTAGGCATTTATAATAAAGCACTTCAACCTGAACTGCTATCTTCTCTATTCGCATTTGCATGGGTATTAATTTTTTTTGTAGCAGGTTCTATTATATGTTTTTTTTGTTAGTTTTGAAAGTCTTGCAAGAAAAGAAACAATTGTAAGTGAAATTATTGTCTGAGTTGGTGCAGCTCTTCTTGAACATGATAATTCCTGGGATTTCTTGGAAATAGCCCTGCTTGCTTGCTTCTGTGCAATCCATAACCATGGTTCTGAGATGTTATTTTCATTCTCAGCAATCGTGCAACACACTACTACCCCTCCTGTTGGATTTAGCATCTTGAAAGCAGGCCTGAACAAATCAGTCCTTTTGTCAGTGTATGCCTCCCCGACTGTCAAACACAACCATGATAATCATTCTTATGGTATATATTCATCCATTGCTAATTAGATTTTTGAAAATTTGGTTTCCAAAGTGTATACTCATTATAGAGGAATCTCTATCTGACACCACCTTTAAAGATAAAGAGTTGATGATACTTGTATGGGACTACCTATTCCCTTTTATGACGAACTTTTAACATCTTTCATGTTAGAGGAGTGTGGATATAGATTCTCCAAAGGTTGTTTGCTTCCCATTGGTCTTATTTAATGAATTTACCTGTGAGAATATATACTTAACAATTTGCGAGCTTTGTTATGGTGTTGCCTTCTGTTATGTGTATATTGTACAGTGTTTTAAATATTGGCCATTTCGTAACGGAACGGCAGATATTTATCGGATTTGGAGGGTGCCAGTACGAGTTTTGCCGTTATAGTTATGAAATTTTCCAAATACTAAAAATCACAATGAATCGCCTCACAAAATCGTTGAATCGACGATTTAAACGATACCCATTTGTTGAATCGACGATAGAGATTATTGCAACTGTGAAATTAAAAGAAGAAGAAGAAGAAGAAGAAGAAGAAGCAGAAGAAGTAGAAGAAGGAGAAGTAAAGGATGGTTATAGTTTTGCAGCTAAAGAAGAAGAAGATGAAGAAGAGGAAGTGAAGAACTGGGTAATCACTGCGTGATTATTACTATTATTTTCACCTGTTAAAGAAAAAAGGAGAAGAAAAAGTAATAAAAAAATAATAAATGTATTAGAAAATAATAAAAATAATTTAAAAAAGTAAGAGAAAGAAGGAAGAAAGGGCAAAAAAAAAAGTTAAAAACAAAATTATGGATCGAACCCGATACGGATTGAAGAAATTAACATGATTTTATCGTTAGGCCTAATACTTTTCCTTGATATTAAAACACATGTAACATAATATGTATGATAAATGTTTATAGAACCTTATATAATAATGCCTTTCTCTTATAAAACCTTATAAATCCTTCCAGACATTCTTTTTGGTGATAAATTAGTTTGTTTAATTTAATTTTAAGTGGATACTAATAATTGTTATATAGCATATATTTTCGAATTGGATTATTTTTTCTTTATTTTTAATCATTGAGTAAATAATTATTATGATTATTATTATTATTGTTATTTCTAATTTAGTAATTTTTTTAATGCAATTTAGCAATGTTATTATTTAAAAAATTATAACATGTGTTTAATTATTGTTAAAAACTATTTATTTATTGTTATATTGTTATTTTTAATTAAGTTTTGATAATAATTTGATTTTTATTATTATTATGGATTAATTTTAACATATATTATTAATTTATACATTGTAAAAGATATTTATTTTTTATTTTATTACGGTCTGATTCATTCCTTTTCACCGATTCCGTTACTCGATTCGTCCGATTCCGCGATTACAACTGCATTCACGATAGCGGTAGTCGATTCAAGCCGTTTCATATTGATTCAGTCCGATTCCGTTTCACCGCTACCAATTCCGATTCCGTGACTGATTTCGCGATTTAAAACCCTGATACTATATGATCTATCATATTTATAGATTATTACAGGACTGGTTCTCAGCGTGTCATTTATCCTCCTTTAGATATCAAAAGTACTTATCACATCCCATCTCAATGATAATAATAACAATAATCACAATGTTTCTCTAGCCTTCTATCAAGAAGTTCTAGAAGAGAGCAGTGTCTGAACTTACTTTGATTAGTGTTGATACTATTACTACTTTTGAGCTTATTTAAAAGTTTAAATTTAGTGAACTGTTTTCCTTTTTGTTTCCAGAGAGTAGGATCACATCCTTCCTTGGTGCAGTTGGGCAGAAGTTTCTATCCATATATCGATCATGTGGAATTTACATTGCTTTTCTGACTATTCTTTTCACAGTATACCTGGTATATATCATTTGGGTATATTTTCCTGCTCCTTGTTTGGATAATTGGAAGACAACTTGTTGAGAAAACAAAAAGGCGTCTGTGGTTTCCTTAAAAGCATATGCAATTATGGTTTCTGTCTCCATCTATAGCTTGAGTAGTTTCCCCCGCTCTGAGATGTGGCTGTCCAGGTTCATAGATCTATATTTTTATTTTGGCTACAACTTAGAGGCTTCATTGTTGCAAAATATTTGGGAATCTCTGGCAGTCTTAATAGTGATGCAACTTTATAGCTATGAGAGGAGACCGAGCAAGTATAACAAGTCAGATGATCTGGATCTATTGGATTCTGGAGTATTTGGGTTCATTAAGCGGTTTCTGACTTGGCACAGTCAGAAGATCCTGCTTATTGCATTATTCTATGCTTCTTTATCTCCAATCAGTGCTTCTGGTTTTATATACTTACTTGGCCTAATAGTCTGTTCTTCTTTACCTAAAACTTCTCGAATACCTTCCAAATCATTGCTGTTGTATACAGGATTTCTAGTGACATCTGAGTATCTATTTCAGATGTGGGGTAGACAAGCTGGAATGTTTCCTGGGCAAAAGCACTCTGATTTTTCCCTTTTGTTGGGTTTTCGAGTGTATGAGCCAGGTTTTTGGGGGCTAGAGTCAGGATTGAGAGGAAAAGTGCTGGTAATTGCTGCTTGCACCCTTCAGTACAATGTCTTTCGTTGGCTAGAGAAGATGCCAAATACTATCCCAGATAGAGAAAAATGGGAAGAGCCTTGTCCATTGTTTGTCTCAGATGAAAATGACTATATGAGTGGCTCAGTGTCCAATGATGAAAATAAGCCACCTTTGGACGATGGTGTGCCATCTGTACAAAGAGAGGGAGTTACAACTACAAGCACATTTCTTTCACCTCTTGTTTTACTGGAGCACCTAATGTTCTATCTAATAAAACGGGTATTTCTGAGGGCAGTGGCAGCAGAAAATTTTCATTTGGATACATTTGGGGAAGCACCAAGGAGAGTCATAAGTGGAATAAGAAGAGGGTTCTTGCTTTGAGAAAGGAAAGATTTGAAACACAGAAGGCCATCATGAAAATATACCTGAAGTTCTGGATGGAGAACATGTTTAACCTCTTTGGCCTCGAAATAAACATGATTGCATTGCTTCTGGCCAGCTTTATCTTGTTGAATGCCATCTCAATGCTATATATTGCATTACTTGCTGCTTGTATTCTTGTAAATCGGCCCATCATATGGAATTGTGGCCCATATTTGTTTTCTTGTTTGCCTCCATTCTCATTCTGGAGTATTTCGCCATCTGGAAGAGCATCTTTCCTGTAAATCAACATAGACCAAGTGAGAGTGATGTACATTGTCATGACTGCTGGGAAAAATCGGCTCTTTATTTCCAGTATTGCAGGAACTGTTGGCTGGGTACTCACTTTCATATCCTAGTCATGTTAAACTTGTTCCTTAATAAACCATACAATAATCTTAGATAGGTCTCTTGTAAAGACAAATTGTTCAGTGACTTGGCTGAGTTTGAGGGGAATTTTCTACAAACCCCTTCCACCACCAACCCACCCACAAAAAAAAAATGTTGGTCTGATTTTTGTACCATACAGTTCTCATATAACAGGTATTTCTCTCATGTTCTCTCCTATCTTCATCACAATGCTAATTTTAAGTGCTGCATTTGTTGCAGGACTTTTGTGAATGACTCTCGCATGCTTGCCAGCTATTTTATGGTTTTCATGCTTGCTAGTTTCAAACTTTGCTCTGATCGTTTGTCCAGTTTCTCAGGCTCATCAACTTATAGTGAAATGATGTCTCAACGTAAAAATATATTTGTTTGGAAGGATCTTTCTTTTGAAACTAAAAGCATGTTGACTTTTCTTGAGACTTTACTGCTATTGCCATCTGTTGGATCTTGTTCTGTGCTTGATCTTGATTACTGGGACCCTTGAGTATGACATTCTGCACCTTGGTTATCTTGCATTTGCTCTGGTTTTCTTTCGGATGAGACTTGTAATACTGAAGAAGAAGAACAAGATATTTAGATTACAACTTTTCTCTTATTGTTCTGTCTCTTGCCTATCAATCTCCTTTTGTTGGTGTGTTTAGTTCTGGGAAGTGTGAGACAATAGATTATATATATGAGATGATTGAGTTTTATAAATATGACTACGGGTTTCGAATTACTGCAAGATCTGCACTTGTTGAGATTATAATATTTGTACTGGTTTCACTTCAGTCATATATGTTCTCCTCCAGCGAATTTGATCATGTGTCACGTTATCTTGAAGCAGAACAAATTGGTGCCATAATGCATGAGCAAGAGAAGAAAGCTGCATGGAAAATTGCACAGTTACAACATATTCGTGAATCTGAGGAGAAGAAACACCAACGTAATTTGCAAGTGGAGAAAATGAAGTCTGAGATTCTCAACTTGCAAATTGAGCTTCACGGTGTTAACTCAATTACAAATCATGGCAGCACTTCACCTGACAGGGAAGGTCTAAGAAAAAGGGGGAGCATTTCTCTTGCTTCTAAAAGGGATTCTTGTCCTGAGAAAGGCGAAGAAACCCTCAGGAAACTAGAGCACAGTGCTAGAGAGAATTTAGTATTTCCTTTTGAAAGGACAGAATCCCCATTTTGTTTGGATACAGAAGGTCTTCAAACAGAAATGTCTCCGAAGTATTCCTCAGAACATCCAATTTATGAAATTTCTGAGTTCAGACTGGAATCAGCTGATTGTTTGTTTTTGATTCTGGCAAAAAACAGAAGGGCCAATCAAAAGAAAATCCTTTGAGATCTGCTGTGCAGCTGATAGGTGATGGTGTTTCCTAGGTGCAGTCTACTGGAAATCGGGCAGTTAACAATCTGGTGAGCTTCTTGAACATTGAACCAGAAGATTCTGATATAAATGAGTATTTCTGTTTTGAGAATGGAGCACATGATGAGATGGAGGTCCAGAAGAATAAACAAGTTAATATGGACCGTTCATCATCTCTGCAGTCTGATATGAGTTCGGATGCTACAAGTCTGCAGATAGGAAGGATCTTCTGATATATATGGTCACAGATGCGGTCCAATAATGATATTTTGTGCTATTGTTGTTTCATTCTTATTTTTCTATGGAACTTTAGTCTGCTTTCTATGGTGTATCTTGGGACTCTCTTCTTATATACTTTATGTGTAAACACTGGCCCAACTTATGTCTTCTGGGTTATCATGCTGATTTATACTGAAGCTTATATTTTACTCGAGTATCTGTACCAAATTATCATCCAACACTGTGGGTTGACTAACGATTCATGCATACTTCGCGAATTAGGATTTCCTGCACATAAAATCAACTCGTCATTTGTCATCAGTTCATTGCCTCTTTTCCTTGTCTATTTATTTACCCTCATACAGAGCTCTATAACTGCAAAAGATGGTGAATGGACGCCTTCCATGGACAGTAAGTTCTATAGAAAAAGTTCTCTGCATAGAGAGGAGGTTTTTCTGAGTTATAGCTGGACTGAGAAGGCACAGGAACTGCTACATGTAATGACAAGTGTGGTAAAATTGATAATCAGAAGTGCTTTTAGGTAATGGGAATCACTGACACAAGGAGCAGAGTCTCCTCCATATTTTGTCCAGATGTCTATGGATGTCCACTTGTGGCCAGAGGATGGAATCCAGCCAGAGAGAATTGAATCTGGAATAAACCAATTGTTAAATTGTTCATGATGAGAGATGCACTGAAAACAGCCCAATTATTTGCCCTTTCGCTAGTAGGATTCATGTCCAGAGCATTGAAAGAAGTGAAGAAAACCCAAACATAGCCTTGGTTGTTTTTGAAGTGGTATATGCCTCTCCTTTGACAAGTTGTTCATCAGCAGAATGTACAAGTCACTAACTCCAGCAGCTGATGTTGCAAAAGAGATCCTTAAAGAAAAATGTGATGGGTTTGTTGAAGAAATTGGATTTCCATACTCTATTATATCTGTTGTTGGGGGAAGCAAAAGAGAGATTGATCTTTATGCATATATATTTGGTGCAGATTTAGGTGTGTTCTTCTTGGTGGCAATGTTCTACCAGTCAATCATAAAAAATAAAAATGAATTCCTAGATGTTTATCAGCTTGAAGATCAGTTTCCAATTGAATTTGCTTTTGTCTTGATGGTTAGTCTCCTTAAATTTCTTTACTAGTATTATTTTCGTACTGTTTAACATAATTTATAAACCAAATCAAGTTCAAGATAATGATAAAATGCAGAAGACAACAGAGACAAGACTGAGTCAATGTTTGTCGATCACCAAAAATTTGCCTCTCTAGAGCCCATGTCTTTAATTAATGATGGATGGCAACTTTAACATTTCAAAATTTTCCCTTGAAAAACTTTCTCATATTTTGGCAACTGTAATATTACAACAGTGCTTATGAAAAATATTCTCATGCTGCTTCTCTCGAGAAACTTCAAATCAGATTTTTTGCTAGCTTCCATGTTTAAAGGTGACATGTCATTTTTCCATGCAATGTCGCATTTGATACAAGTGCTTTGATTCACTTAAGCGCTGAGAAAGCAAATAAGTAATTCTGATTATTTTTGAAGCTGTCTTTTTCCTGGTTTACTCGGCTGGCAATGTGCGGTAGTGAATTCTTGTTCTTTTAGGTTCATGTGGCTGTCTGATTTTTTTTTGGTTTCTAACTGTTTTGCTGCTTTATATATGCAGATTATCTTTTTCCTGATCGTCCTTGATCGCATCATTTATCTCTGTTCGTTCGCCACTGGTAAAGTGATCTATTACATTTTCAACCTCATCCTGTTCACATATTCAGTCACAGTGTATGCTTGGCTCGTAGAATCTTCCCAAGAACATGCTGCAGGGTTAGCACTCCGTGCTATATTTCTTGCAAAAGCAGTCTCTCTAGCACTGCAGGCCATACAAATCCGGCATGGGGTTCCTCATAAAAGCACCTTGTATAGACAGTTTTTGACTAGCCAAATCTCTCAAATTAATTATTTAGGCTATAGACTTTATCGTGCTCTGCCATTTCTATATGAATTACGATGCGTGCTGGACTGGTCATGTACAACCACATCTTTGACCATGTATGCTTGGCTGAAGGTAATTTGAGAAAGTTTCATCTAGCATTACACTACCATTGATAGTTCTTTATTGACTTTTAACCCTTTCATGAATGGTCAGTAGCACAACCATTATCATTGCTTAGCATCACGTTGATTTTTGTCTATGAATTATCACTGCTGTCATTGCTCTCTCTATTCCTGTTTGGAGTTTAACCTTTTACCATTTTGAGAAAATATATTAATTGCAAAACAAATCTTTCTACCTCTCCTGTTGTTGGATCTCATGTTAATACGCTTGCCACTTGAAATGTGTGCTTCTATGAACTGCTTATAATGGATTGCTATTTGAATTCGATTAACTAGATAGTGTTTCTCCTTTTCTTGATAGAGAAGTTTTTATTCACTGTTATTCTAAATTGTCATTTGATTTCAGTTTTCTTTGTAATTTTTTGTTTGATCAAGTATCAATTGATCATTATCTTGTTTGGGATGTTATTCTTATTAGCATTTTGATTGGGCAATTGCAAGCTGATTCTGGGACTGGTAAGTATCTTTTCTCTTTAGCTGGAGGACATAAATGCAAGTCTATACCTTGTTAAATGTGATGCTGTCTTGATTAGAGCTACACATAAACATGGAGAGAGGCAAACGAAATGGACCAAGTGTTGTAATGGGATATGCCTTTTCTTTATATTAATCTGTGTTATTTGGGCTCCCATGCTGGTAAGAAATTTCTAATACACAACTGGTTTTTCAGTTTGGTCTCATGCCCAAATGAATTAGTATTAGGTTACACCGTTAAAGCAAATTCTTTTTTCGGAAGTTCTGATAAAGGTTATGCACAAAAATCTATACTAGAGAAATGAACTCGACTTTGCTGCTTATGGTTGCTGAGGCCATCTTGTTGTTATTCTAGAAAGGGCTTTACACACACGCATATACATATAGGCCTATTGCATAAATTAGCACATGAACCTTTTCGAAAAAGTCTGTTGGCCCCATATCCTGTCATTTAGATCCATCGAACCCCCTGTTCTTATAATTTTGTTAGCCGTGGATCCTTGTTGCTAGTGTCAACACAATGCATCCCCACATGCGTGAACAAAGCAAGTAAAACATTGAGAAAAAAAATTCACCTTGGCATGTTTTTGTTAGAGAAAAATGTAAGTGTCAGAAGAAACCTGCATTTTGTCTTCTAAACTAAGTTCGACAGCAAAGCTTATGCATTTATGTCAAGCAGCTGAGCAACCTGTGCTAATCCACATCCTTCTTCTCCATCCCAGACCAAATGCTGCAAGAAGCCTGTCAGGAGTCTTCACATTCTCAATCTAACCATGCTCTTTAAAGACTTCTCTTCCAAGTCCTGACAATTTCCTTGGGCCACTCCTTCATGCATTGCTCCTTTTCCCTCTCTTATCCACTGCCTTCATCTATCTTAGCAAAGATTATCAAAGTTGAGGTTCTCAAGGTAGGTTCTTGTGGTACTTGAGATGGCTTCCCCGTGTTACCTAATGCACTTGAGTGCTGCCCTCATTAGTGACTCCAAGCCTCTTCAAGGAGGCGAATGAGCCATTGGTTTCATGATCTAGGGTCTAGAATTTGTGCTTTGAAGCTTCAAATTTCTTTTTGAGGTTTTGTTTGAGTGGTGAAGTTGCAAGGATGATCTGTCCTGAGAAGAGTGCAGTTGTTCATCAGTGAAGTCTGGTGTTCGATGGAAGCTGGATCGTCATAGTGGATTTTTGTTAGCAATTTAACTCGTAGACTTGTTTTGTTATAATGAATTTTCTTTTGCAATTTAACTTCTAGGCTTCTTGTTAAATTAGGATTATTTTTGCCCTCTTTCTCTCTTTTTGGATGAAGATAGCGGTAGAAGGGAGAAATAGAGTAACAGTTTAAAACTAAGTCCAGGTAAGGTAAAAAGGAACAACTTCTTATGCCACATCAACACATGATTGAATACAAATGCAAACTGTGCAACAAGGGTCTATTGCTTAAAAAAATAAAAATAACTCGGGGTTTCTACATTTAAATAAAAGGATATGGTGCTAATGGACTTCTCTCAAAATGTTTAGGGCAAATATATATATTTGGCTGCACTTGTGCACAATGCATACACACACATTTAAATTGCTCTTGAATCTTATTTTATTATGTAGTAAGAAAGTATGCAAGCTAGCTCAAGGAGTTAGAGAGCTCTAAGCTTATTTAAACCTCACATGGAAATCTCATACTTCCTATAGGCTTTGATACAATTTGATATGCACTTCGCGAGAACTACAGTCCAAAAGCTAATGTGGGGTCGGAGAGCCCAAAGCTTATTATTCCACATTGAGATCTCATAGTTTCAATGTGGGATCCAAGACCCATCCTTTGTACTAGGATCATAACAAAACTGTTCTATTTTTCCTCACAGATATACAGCAGCGGCAACCCAACAAATGTTGCAAACCCCATTAAAGATGCAAGTGTTCAGCTTGATATCAAGACAGTGGGTGGAAGGTTAACATTGTATCTAACCACTCTGTGTGAAAAACTCCAATGGGATGATATCAACTGTGATGTTGATCTAGATCCCCATGGTTATTTGGATACATATAACAAGAATGACATTCAGCTGATATGCTGCCAAGCGGATGCAAGTACATTGTGGCTTGTCCCTGATGTGGTTCAGAGGAGATTTATCCAGTCCCTTGATTGGGATTTGGATATGGATACTCTTTTCATTTGGATATTTTCCAGGGAGAGGCCAAAGGGAAAGGAAGTAGTGAAATATGATAAACCTGTTGATTCTGTGAATCTTCCTAAACAATCAGACATCCAGAAAGTTCTTAATGGTTCTACAAACAGCTTCAGGATACAAAATCTTTACCCTAGATACTTGCGTGTTACTGGTTCTGGTGATGTCAGAGCTTTGGAACAAGAGGTATCCTACTTTTTATGTCCTAATTACTTTTCTTCTTTCACTCAGATGTTGGGCTCCTCGTTTTGACTCTCTTTTTCTGTGTGTGTGCATGGTAGTCTGTATATTAATTATATTTCATTATGCATTGGTTCCCATTCCTTTGTTTTTCGACAATAAAAAAAATTATGGTTAGATACATTCATTGTTGCTGGCAATTGTTGTTGAAGCCTTTAAACACATAATTATGTCATTTCTTTAACAAATCATCATATCCATTTTGAGCTATTAGTTTTCAAGAATTGGTATGTGAAGTTCGATATTTTGTTGGTACATAATGGATGGTCCAGCTAGCGTACAAGGCTTCTTGTATTGCTGGCTGTAGAGAGGGTTAATGAAGCCTTTTTTTTTTATATACTTTTTAAGGCTTTTCTGTGCTTTAAATGTGGACCTCCATGGCACAATAGTAACTTTCCGCTGAACCGATGGCCATTCTAAGATAAATAGTGGTTCTTAGACATGCTCTTTTCACTATTATTCAAGAAAGCATGACTGAACATCAGTATTGGCAGGAAGCTGCGGTCAGTGTGGATATCATTATAAATCGTGGTGATGTTAGCTGGTGGTCGTTTAATGATATTAATTCATCAGATGTACGTGGCTGCAGAGGTTTAACAGGACCCAGTGCCATCATAATTTCTGAGGAAACTCCACGTAAGTCTAAAATGCATTTCTGTCAAAATGACAATATGGTGGGACAATTTTCTTTTTTTTTCCTCAAATGATGATACCATTGCTGGAATACTGCTGCAGAGGATATTATTGGTGAGACTATCAGCAAGTTCAGCATTTGGGGTCTCTACATAACTTTTGTTCTTGCTGTGGGCCATTTTCTCAGACTTCAATGCTCTGACCTAAGAATGAGAATACCATATGAAAATCTACCTTCCTGTGACAGGTAACAAGACTATTTTGGGCCCTCTTTTTTATCGGATGATTTTCCAGATCACTTCCTTAAAATGTCCTTTTGAATTATGTGACCAGTACCCCCATGAACAATTTGGACTAGTTTCTAGATTTCATGTCTTTATTTACCTGTACTTCTGATTGTACTAATGTACAAGTCCAATCTTAAATAAAACAAAACTAACCCCTAAATTTAATTTTTCAACTTGCTTTAGTTTCGGCTAAAATTTTTGAGCTTAATTTTCAAAAATAACTAAAATAATCCTAAAAATTGAATCCACTTGCCTTTTTTATGCCATCAGTAACATCCCCAATATAAATTTTCTTATGTTGTTTACAAATGATTTCACTGGATGCTTCTTTAGATTTATATGTTCAAATAGACACTCCATGGTATTTGAATTGGAAAAAGATTAATCTTATTATGATTTCAAAAAGTGAAAAATGTTGAGAGCAATTATGATAAATATCATAAAATTGATCTTTCAACTTTTTTTTCTCTTAGCATCTAAAAGTTGTTTTATAGGGTAAAGCACCATAAATAAAGGAACAAAATTGGACGGGAAAAATCCCAAACAAATTTGGCTGGACTTTCAGTTTTTTAATTTTCATGGAAAAGGTTGCCAACTTTTCTTGATGTAGCTTTGTTTGGGAACCATGAATGCTGGGTCTAATTAGTTCATTCTTGGATACAAAAATATCAAAGGAAATACATCACTAGCATGCCAGTAATGTGTTGCCAGAGTGGAAAAGTGAATTCGTCTTTTCTTTTTCATTTAAAACCATGTACTTTAGTCTGCCCTCCATGTCGAGCAAATACTATAAGTACTTAAATATTTTAACATTTTCTTGTTAAAAATTATTGCATGATATGTATAGGTTGATAGCCATCTGCGAGGATATATATGCTGCAAGAGCAGAAGGGGAGCTTGGAGTTGAAGAAGTCCTTTACTGGACGCTTGTAAAGATTTATAGATCACCACATATGCTTCTTGGGTACACAAAAATGAGACTAGCTTGTAAGGCCCAGCATTAAGTTCGACCAAGAGCAAGCAAAATGTACATGTGTATATATATATTATATCAACAGCAATTCTTCTTTTCGCAGTCCTGAGAAACTCCAGGCGCTTCAATCACATGGTTTCTGCAGAAGATCCTGGATTTTTTGTATTGATAAATTCTGCATTCAGAATTTGCCTTTTATTTATTATTAGTTGCTGGACATCCAGGAATTTCATTTCACCAGTGGAGGCATGATGGCTTACAACTTGAAGACTATTACGATTGGAACAGTGACTATACCTTTCTTTCTGTGTGTTGTATATGCACTTTTTCGTATATAATTAAGTTTGTAAAAAACACATTTTTTCATAACAGAGCAATGTATGTATCTATATAGTCAATGGAAGCAGATAATCTCTTACAAAAATGAACTTGAAATTTAAATTGTCTGTACGGTTGCCGGTACTGAATTGCCAGTTCCAGATTCTTATGAACCCAGATCGAAAGGCAGGAATTTTATGCCAATTATTTTGGACCTAGTTTGATGTTCCATTTTATGGCAATTTTGCTGCAAGCAAAATTAATTTTATTCTTATTCAAAATTGGGTGTTTTGGTTAGTTTATTCAATTTCGCTTATTTACAAGCTAGTATGAGTTTATAATCATTTAAAATTTTAAAAAGTTACATATTTTTATAATGAGTTTGTAAGCTTTTAAAATTTTAAAAAGTTATATTTATTTTGAATATTTTAAATGGTTGATAAAATATTAAATATATTTGATAAAATATAATTTATAAATACGTTCATTATTAAATTATTAAAAATATTTATTAAAATAAATAAAAATAATATAATAAATAAAAATAATATAATAAATTACTTAATCAAATTAATTTATAAATTAAATATTTATAAATATTAAAATAAAGTACTTTCATCTTCTTTCAGTTTATAATTTTTTAGTTTATAAATTAAATATTTAATAAATTTAATTATTAAATTTAAAACTTATAAACTAATTTTAACCAGTTTTATAAGCTAGGCCAAATACCTTCTAAATATAATAATATTGAAAATCAGGAGTTTAACAGCCCCAATCATCCCATTCTTAATTAAAAGAAATCGATAATTACAGTTTTTTTCCCTCTAAAGAAACAATGAAGAAATTTAGCATTTTCCAATCTCTGATATATGGGGGAAAAAGAGACATCGTGGACAACTAACAAAAGAAAACTGGAATTCTTTAGGAAATGCTGTCCAATACCGACAACTCTGGATAAACATCCTATTCGACCAATGCAGAAGGGCAATGTAACTGTAAAATTATATTATTCTTACAAAACAACCAGCATCTGCAAAATGTATTGCACTAACAAAATCCTAGCACGAAGTGAAAATGAGCACAAAATCCTCCTATGATCAGCCGCATAAAATACAACACCTGATAAACAGCTTTTGAACAGTATATTGATATACCAGTTTTGGCTCAAGCTGCATCCTTCGACACCTTTACTCTTTTGTTACTACCACCACCACCGGCATTAACCTTCCTCGCATCTTCAGGTATAGTGTCTTCCATTACTTTGGGAGATGTAAAATTGAAGTCCTCAATAGATGCATCTTTGTATTTTGGATTCGCTTCTAAAAATGCTGCAATTTCATTTCTTGTTCTTAGTTTCTTTCCAGTTGGAGTGATATAGTATGCATCCATTTTGGAGAAATCTCTTCTAAGCACTAAGCTCCTCTTAAAACCACCTGGTGTTTTTGGGAGGCCAGGCTTGTCAATGACCCAGGTTCGAGTTGAGTTGTACTCTATGTCAGCAGGATCATCACAAGACACACCAGGTTTTCTGCCACAAACAAAGGGACTCTCTAGGATTTTGCTTCTGATCTCCTCGTACTCTTCTTGTGATTCAATCACCCTCCATTTTAAGCATGTTTCACACTGTGCAGCATATGTATCAACTGATCGCACAGTCCCCCGTGAATTCTGTCATCGCAATTACAAAAGGGTAACTTATCTTCTGTTTTTAGATTTCCTAACAATATTAAAAACAACAATGGGAAGGCAACAACTTAATAACAAATATTGAAACAAAAGCACCGGCTGCTACTTATGCAAGTTCAAATGTCTAGAATAACATCTAATATTGGATTTATATAAAAACAATGTATCAATACAATACTGTTCACAACATTACTAATATGCTTGATACATATGATGGAATTATTGAAGTGATGGCAACACTCTACAGATGTAGATTTTCAGGTTTCAAGTTCTCTAGCACCCGCAAGAAAGTGAAAATACATTCAGGACCCTGGAATACTTGCCACAATTCAAATGTCACATTGAATCCAAAACATTTGTGAAATTAATCTTAAATTATTATATATAAAATGTCATTTGTAAAACCCAAGAATATACCTTGAATCATACTAGGAGATTCTAAAGTCATTAACTTTATCCATGAAATGAATTAGCAAATATAGGAATCTTTATGACATTATATATTATTTAACGATAATTGCACCAATTGAATCGGTATACATTACCAGTTTACTAAACCTAAACCTAAACCCTCAACACATTCACTCAAACCGAGCTATTAGCATATAAAAGATGTTTGTTCGGCAAGAAAATTGAAGAACGAAAAATAAATCAACATAAATTTGGATTAATCACCAATTCTTTTCCTTTTTTCCCACATCTTCTCAGGAAACAAACGAAATTTTCTAGCAAGCTTGATAATAATTAATTAATATAAAATCAAAGAAAACAAGGGAAAATAAAGGAAAAACAACTCGGAATTAAAATTAAAAAATAAAAATAGCAGATCGTACCTTAGAGTTCGACAACGTTTTAGGGCTATTGTCCTCTTTCGTAGCCATTTTCTTCTCTTTCTTTCTCTATTTGGAGAAATTATAATTCTTGTTTTGACTCCAGACTTTGGACCAGCACCATTTTAAAGCTAAAAACCTGGGTAATGCTAAAGTCACTCTTTATTGCAAACTTGTATGTCACTGGATAGTGAACGATTGACACGTGGAAGTTCTCTTATCCTCCATGTCGGTCCCACGCGGCTGCTAGGTCTCCGCATGCTCCTTACGTGTCAGTATTTTTTTTTTGGCAAACGCAAATAATTCTAAACGGTTGGATCAATGGGACCCATTATTTAAAATTATCGGATCAAATTCAAAACGGAAGGATGGGACCCGCAGATTCTTGTTTTAGCTGAATTTGAATGAATTCGGATTTTATGACCATTTAACAATAAACAATAAAAATTGAAATGAATTGAATTGAATTGAATGCCATTAACTTTTACCGTTTTGATAATTTTAAGAAATTGTAAATCAGGTCTCTTAATTGTTTATTTTTTCTTCAAACACCCTCCAAAGGCCTGAGCTATATATCTTTATGATAAAAATAACTATATTCATTTTTTTTAATACATATATGAAATTTTCTTTTTTAAAAAAATAATTAAGATTCATTATTAATAACCAAACATTATACCACTTAATTATAGTAAATTATATCTGTTTTTTTTAAATCACAATGATTTGTATACTAATATGCATGTTTAAATCTTTTCCTTTATAGTCATAATTTTGAGAACATATGCAACTCTCACTATTTATAAGAGCTTTAATTAATGTGGTGAATGCTCCAAAATTAATTCATCCAAACCCATTGTTCTTCTAATAAAATGGGTTATATATATATATACTCACTTGATATGTAATCTTAAACTTTTTGTCTGTTTTGAGGAAAATAGATGAAAAAAAAATGAATAGAAATGTGATTTTTCTCATTTTCTTAAAAAAAAATAGAAAAAAAAAAGAATAAAATAAGCTCTTTCTAATTATTTTCAATCATTAAAATATTTTTTCTATCGATTTGGAAAAAAATAAAGTAAATAAAAAACTACAAACTATAACATTATTAATTTTTTTCATCAATTAAAATGATAAGAATATAATTACAAAAATAAAATTTATAAATTTACTTCCTTTTTATGTTAATTAAATAACCAAATAAATATAAATAAATATAAAATTATTTTCTCTTCATTTATTTTTTTCCCTCTATATTTCTTTTTTTTATTGCAATTTTCACGAAGCAAATATAGGCTAAAAGTTAAAATTGAAGCCAAATGTGTTAATTCAATCTTAATTAAGTTAGTGTATTTAATTAAGTCTTGTATGAGAATTCAAATAAGAAAAAATAATTATTCGAAAGTTTAATAAATTAATAGTAATAATAATAAAAATTAACATCTAATTAAAATTTTCATTTTTCTTCGCAATTAAGAATATTTAAGAGTTATTTTTCTTTAAAAATAATAATAATGTCTTAATGAAATTGTTTTAACTTTTACCTTGTATATTAATATAAGGTCTGGAAAAAATGCATATATTATAAACTAATCACAACATATAATTAAATGAAACAAATTACAGTGTATGTATACATATAAATGGTAACATATCTCCTCAACAGTAACTTTAAAAAAACCAACAAAATATAGAGTATCCATATACGCTAAACCTGCAAAAACAATTCACAAAATCTATCCCTTCTAAAAATAACATATATATGTATATATATAGAAAGAATATGTATATTTCTTATTTTACACTTTGCATTTATTTGCTGATTTTTTAGTCTTACCAAATATTATTTCTTTCTAAAGATAACAAATATGAATTATTAACACATGAAGATGAAATATTTTCTTCTCTCTATATGTATAAATTTGTGAAAAGAGTAAATTATAAGATGTAGTTATTATTAATTATTTTTTCCTATCAATATTATTCACTTTTTTCCTTTATTATTGTGGCAAAATTAGTATTTAAAATCTTTAATTCATTAGCATTAATGTTATTATTAAAATTGAAAATTTTTGAATTTAAACTCCTGTGGAAAAGTCATTTCAAAAAAAACTCCTGTGGAAATTAATATTTTTTTAAAAAAATAATATTGAAATTTTTATTTAATTAATATTAATATTATTATCTGGATTGAAAATTTTAAATTTAAATTCCTGTGGAAATTAAATTTAAGAAAAAATAATACTAATAAACTTAAATAATAACGTATTAAATTTTTTACATTTCAAATCATATAAAATTGATAATTCTTTACCATAATTAAGTGTAATTTGATTTTGAAGTATTATCTAGTCTAGGTTGTAAAAGCATTTATTGTGACCTCAAAAGGTCAATACAAAAAAATGGATTTTTAATTTTTAACCATGGTTGAGCCAAACTCAAAATAAAGCCTGCACCAGGCAAAGACAAAATGGTTATATGGACCATGGTTGGTGAGTCCCCTATATAAATAAGTACCCATCTTCACACTAGAAAGTACTAATAGCACACTTACCTCTCAGCAGTGTCGTAGCAGCTCAAAATTTCTCTAGAGACTGAGAGAGAGAGAGAGAGGAGACCGCTGCTCAGAACTTTCCTTAACCGCCATTGTCATTTTTCTTATACATGGATTGAAAGAAGCCAACCCATTTTCTCTTTTGGACCAATCCTTTTAGGTATAAGAAATCTCTCACTATTTTTCCCCCTTTGGGTTCTCTTTTATTGCTGTTTTCATTTCAATTTTGGTGCTTAATGACGTAGTTGTTTTTTTTCTTTTGGAGTATTTATTATGGTTTATTGTTGTTCCATGTGCTATTTGAGAAATGGGTTTCTGAGTGTACATATATAGGGGGTCTTTGTGTTATGTTAATAGCGGTGTTTGTTGCTTTAGCCTTGCTAGTTGCGGGTAATGTGCTTATTGTTTTGTTTTTAGTTGTTGGCAAATATTTTATTTTCCCCTTTTGATCAATATAAGTTTTCTGATACTGTGTAAATGATTACCCCTTCATTCTCGTTCTCTTCTGCATGTAGATACGGGGTTTTCCCCTATTTTGAGTATTGTCCTCCCTCATCGTAGAATGGCATTTTCTGTTTTACATTGAGTTTTGAGTGAATTATATGGACATTTGTAGCCCACTGCAACATATATTACTAACCCTATTTGATATCTGCTGATTGACAAATTAGTTAAATGATTTTTTTGCTAATAATTGTTTCTCATGTTGATTTGTTTGGTTCATAGGGTTAACTGACAAAGACTTTACTGGTCTTGAAAAGCTTTTCTTGTTATTGATAAAAGAATGTGGATGAAATGACTAATGGTGGTGGTGGCAATAGCAACTTAGGTTCTTCATCTGTGTCTCAAGATAAAGGAAGTAAGAACAAGAGAAAATTAGTTGATTCTTCTCCACAGAATCCAATTAACCCATCTTCAACCCTTGCTGAATTTCCTCGATATGAGTCATCTTCGGATAAGTCTCAAAACCCACAAAGTGAACTTGGGCATTTGGAGGTGGGATCCACTCAGCTTACTTACTGGGATGATCCTGTTGAATTCCAACTTCAAGAACTATTGCTGTGTAATATACAGACAATTTTCCAGACAGCAATTAAGCGGCTGGTTGAAAGTGGGTATAGTGAGGATATTGCTGAAAAGACTATTTCATGGCTGGGCATTTACCGTGAGGGTGAAGACCTTGTGGAGAACATTGTGAATGATGCTGTGACCTTACTGAAGAATGGGAAGGATATTGTTAGTGTAAGAGATGTGTTTGACAATTTGCAACAGATGGTGGAGTACACAATGCTGGAGATGGTTAATGTGCTTCGGGAAGTTAAGCCCTCATTATCCACTGGGGAAGCAATGTGGTGGTTATTAATATGTGATTTGAACATTTCACAGGCATGTGCAGTGGAAGGAGATATACTGAGTGAATTTAGTGGCAAAGAAATCTCAAGAGAAAGCACTTCTGATTCTACAGTTTCCCGAACAAGTACAAAGGGCCAAAGCTCTGAATCCACTCCTTCGAATACCAATGAGCCTAATATATCAAATTCCTCTTTATTTGATGCTCAAAATTATCTGCATGAAACAGTACAATTTTGCAATTTACCAAAGGTGTCTAACCTCAAAAATTCCTTTGGTCTTGATGGGCTAACAGCAGAAAAGGAGAGTTTTCTTTCTATGCCAGGAAGTTTTGAGAAATCCCCGAGTATGTCTACGTCCCAGATAGCACCTTCTGAAGGAAAATTGAAGACAGGACGCAGGTCACTCACCAAGAAAGAACTTGCAGCTTGGCAGAAAGCCTTAAGTACGGAGAGGGTTCTCAGAAATCATGGTAAATCAACTTCCCAATCTGAAAAAGTTACTGGGCTTGGTAGTTTTATTTTGGAAAAGCGAATGAAGTCTCAATCTGACTCAAAAGGTTCTGCTTCAGATGTGAAAACCAAAGTGCAGATAAAAGGAAGTCGTCATGATACTAACAATACTCCATCTACCAATGCTCCATCTGTTGTTTCTGCATCAGATGGTTCTTTGAAAATAAATATGAAGGGGACAATGTCTGCCTCAGCTATAGCAAATGCTGAGCTTAAAGCTTCTGGAAAGAAGCCTACATTGAAGCCTGAGGCTAGCATCATTGCTTTTCCAAAGATTTCCGATTACTACGCTGGAATTCCCTATGATGAATCTCTGGGGGAGTATGTCCCCCAAGATGAGAAAGATGGATTTATTCTAAAGTTAGCTGCTCGGGTGCAGAAACTACAGAATAATCTACAGAGTTGGAGTGAGTGGGCCAATCAGAAAGTTATGCAGGCTACTTGTAGGCTCAGCAAAGACAAGCCGGAGCTTAAAGCATTAAAACTGGAGAAGCAAGAGGCAGAGCAATTTAAAAAGGAGAAGAAAATCTTAGAGGAGAATACCATGAAAAGGTTATCAGGGGTGGAGTTTGCTTTGGTAAATGCTACAGGCCAGGTTGAGACATCTAACTCTACTATACGGAAGCTTGAGGCAGAACATTCTCAGCTGAAGAAGGAGATGGAGGCTGCAAAATTACAAGCTATAACGTCAGCTGTGAGTTGTCGGGAAGCATTGGAGAGAGAGCAGAAGGTCCTGAAGGATGCTGAATCATGGAAGGGACAGAAGAGCTTGTTGCAGGAGCAGCTAGAGACTCAGAAACAGAAGGTGGTTGAACTGCAACTGGCGATAGGCAAGGCAGAAAAGATCCAGAACCAAATTGAGGTATACATTTTGAGAAAGAAATACTAGCCACTTGATTAAATGGGTATTGCATCTCTATTAGTTTAAGGAGAAGAAATTCTTTCTGTCCCATCTTCTTTGTTGAAGAATTTTATTTTCATGCTCACATTTTGCCTTGTGAGTGGCACTAAGTTACACTTCCGAATTTTGACTAGATAGACCAGGAAGTTTACAGGATTAGTGCATTCGAAATGTATGGAAGAGACTCTTTCTCCCTCTCTCTTTCTTTGTATTACTTCTTGACCTATCGGAAAGAAATCAGGCAAAGGGATTGCCTAATTCTGCTTGAAATGCTATTAGAGTAATGCCTGCTCTGACTTTGTTATTTGGTACTTTCTCACTGGAGCATAACAAAATGTGCAGGCCAGGTGGAAACAGGAGAGAATGCTGAAGGAAAAATGGTTTGCACAGGCTTCCTCCATAACACTTGAACGTGAACAACTGGATACCGCAACAAAAATAGAGGAGGATACGATCAGGCAAAATGCAGAAAATGATGTGAAGAAATATATGGAAGAAGTAAAAAAGCTTGAGAAAGAAATATCTGATCTGAAATTGAAGTCTGATGCCTCAACAATAGCTGCTCTTAAGAGGGGCATTGATGGAAACTATGGCGTGACAGGCAGCCAGGTTGCTGACATCGATGTGAAAGGAAGCAGAGACTCTAATGTCTTTAAAGAGCTAGTGCATTTGCAGGAAGCTTTTGAAAGTAGAGGTCTGAGACGGGAGAGCGAATGTGTCATGTGCTTATCAGAAGAGAAGTCGGTGGTTTTTATCCCTTGTGCACATCAGGTTCTGTGTATAAAATGCAATGAACTCCATGAAAAAGAGGGGATGAAGGACTGCCCTTCTTGTAGGACTCTTATCCAAGGGCGGATTCCGGCTCTCCTTGCTCATCCAAGACCATGAGACCTTTGTATCTCTTTTTTTACAGGAATAGAAACTGGCTTTGGGAAAAGTTATGTTTTGGATGAATCATTGGAGAGAGAAGTAATGATGAACTTGGATAAGAACATCCTGTTCTCAAAGGCATTTTGTTTTGGTTTTGGGTTATAAATAGGTCATATATGGCTAGCAAAGAAAGTAAAAAAGAAGGAAAAAAAAAAAAAAGAAAAATGGACAAAAAGAAGCATATGTAGAGTTTGAAACTGACCTTGTAAATACTTGAAAGCTTTACCCAACATTTCTATATATGAAAAAGGGGTTGTTTTTTTTTTTTTGCCCCATGTATTTGTTCTCATCTGATATTTCTCACTTTGGAAATGTTAGATCTTCATTACTTCAAATAACACCACCTCTTATAGTAGGTTGATAGTTGTTTTTTCTTTTTCCCAGAGATATTATATATTATGCAAATATCTTTGAACACTTTAATTCTTAGTCTTTAATCTTTATCACTATTACTATATCAAAACTTCATCGGTGATGTTGATACTATGTAAATCACGTGCACCAAGTGAACCTCATTTAGATTTCTATGTTGTGCAGAGTAGACAAATATTATTTCTTTATTTAGATAAATATAAAAGAAACGACATGGCAATGTCGATATGTCCGAGTGGTTAAGGAGACAGACTTGAAATCTGTTGGGCTTCGCCCGCGCAGGTTCGAACCCTGCTGTCGACGTTTGACTTTTAAATTGCATTTTTCTTGCTTTGCAATTGCATGGTTAGGCCCATTCTTGATATATGGGCGGGCGTATAGGATATCCATATGTGGGGTCTTTTTTATTCGGATCAGAAAGAAATTTGGCAGTATTTATATTTGCTAGTAATAATCAGAAAATATTATAACACTTTACACACCAGTGAAATTTGATTCCGTTGCAGTAGAATCAGAATTCTAATAAAGCGCTAATTTATTAAAAAAAATTAATTACAAATGTTTCAAATCTATCAAATTTATCACAAATATATTTGATATAAGTACGTAATAAATGTAATAAAATTGAAGTTACAGCTTTACTGCAATATAATACCTCAATTTTTTTGGAGAACGGGCAATCTCCATCATTTTAAATTTAATATTATAAATTACAGTACTTGATCTAAAAGATAGCTTTTAATTATAGTTTTGAAAATTAAAAGTTATAAATTATTATAAGAATAACTAATTAATGATTTAGTTAGTCATATCAAATATTTTATATAATTAGTGTCCAACAAATCAAATGACCATTTAGTCTGTACGTATGCTGAACTGTTGCCCGTAGTTAGACTGTGGTTTTCATTTCCCATTAACACTAAATTATTAATTAATAATCATGAAATGATGTTTTGATCTAATTTTCTTCTTATATGATAAACCATTTAATGGAGCCATTTTGATATCATGTCAAGTCTCAATCTCTTAATGCCCTAACTGTATGTACTCAAAAAAAATTAAAATAATAATAATAATAATATATTTTCCGGGAAAATCCAACAGCCACAAGCATTGCAAGTGTGAAGTGTGGGCAAGGAAAATTAAAATTCAAAAAACATGCAATTGATACAGCAAAGCTAGCTAGACCCACGTATATTTAATTGAATGTTATAAACAATTAATTAAATATAATTAACTTACCTAACTCTTTAATTAAATCTGCTTTATTTTTTTAATTAATTATATATCATTACAGCTACATGTATTTTGGATACACTTTGTCAACCTTTTTGTTTGCATACGCTCTTAATTAGCTACTACTTTTTATTATTATTATTATTATTATTATTATTATTTATAATTTTATTTATAATTTAATTGTTTTATGGAAGGGAAAATTAAATAATGTTTTTATATGGTCCTCTGATTTTGATTTTGATTATTTTTGGTCACTCTCAACCCATTGACAATCTGTTTGGGGCCTTTGGGCCCTTGAAAAATCTTATTATTATATAATTACATCATTTGACAAAAAATAAAATAAAATAAAATAAGAAAAAGCTTATGTATTGTATTGAAATTGAATTGAATTGAATAAAAAAATAAAATTTGTTACACGATCACAAGAGTAGGAAAAGAAAAGAAGTAGAGCCCACAACAACGCACTCACTTTGAGCCAATCAGAATTTCTCTGCAAGCGAATTATCCGGTCCCACTTGACGCATCGGAGTTTCCCACGCCGTATTTCAGGTGACGTGGCGTTCCAAATAAGAATCCTACTTGCATGGACTGCAAGATTTCTTATTTCTTAGACTCTCTTTGTTTTTTTTCAATATTATTAATTATTATTATTATTATCTTAAAATTAAATAAATATATTTTTTAAATTAATAGATATATTATTTTAAATTATAATTTATTTAATAAATATACTGAAGATCTATTATACTTATATTTAATATTATTTATTAAAAATATTTAATAAATATATTTTATATTAAAATAAAAATATAGTATAAAAAATTATATAATTTTTTTTATTTTGAAATAAAAAATATGCCTATTAAAATGGAAAGAGAGTATTTACTATATGAATGATATTTAGTAAAATCATAACTTATATAAATGTTATAATTTTTAAAGTGGTTGGAATGAAAAAAAAATTATTAAGAAAATTAATTTTAAATATTAAATTTTATTATTAAAAAATAAATAATTTTATTGATTGAATAATTAAAAAATTAAATAATAAAGTATTATAAAAAATAATTTTTACTGTTAAGATTTTTATTATATTTAAAAAAATAATCTAATTAAATTAAAATAATATCTGAAAACCGACATTAGCTTGCTGTTCACAACACATACAAAGAGCATTTAGCATATTGGCTTTTATATTTTGTTAAAATCTAATCCTAATGAAGCTTTACTTGCTGCCAAGTGTCACCAAACCCATTTCTCTCCCTCCCCAAACGAACCTGATTATTACTCAAACAAACCCATAAATCATTTTCCATGTCAAAAACCTCCTCTGTTTCATGTTACCCTTCAACCACTGCAACACCACTCTCTCTCTCTTTTTTTCTTCCATACCCAAACCTCTGCAAATGCTCAAAATCCTCAACAAACGGCTACGACGTTTCTGTTCCCGTCTCCGGTGGCCGATTCATAGGAGGCCTAAATCCATAATTCTTATTAGAAAATTTGAGAAATCAAATCTCAAGCCTCAAAATGACATTAAAAGTGAATCTGGCATAAATGGGTCTGTTGCTGTCCATCCAAATAGCCAGTTGGATTCTTTGAAAAACGAAGAGAAGCCTATAAAGATTGCAACTTTTAATGCTGCTCTGTTCTCAATGGCTCCTGCTGTGCCTAAACCATTAAATTCTTCAAGTTTTAACGACGATAATGAAGATTTTGAAAATCATATAAGGTCCACGGATGTTAATTTTCGGACCAAATCTGCAAATGGTGGGCCAAAGAGCATACTGAAACAGTCTCCCTTGCATCCCAACTCCATGAATCGTATTGAAAATCTCTCAAAGCAGCAAAAATTTGCCAAATCAAAATTAAGGGTATCAATTAATTTGCCAGATAATGAGATTTCGTTACTGCGAAATAGGCAATTGGGCTTTATGGAAGAGGAAAAGGAAAAGGAGACTACTTCAGGCAGCAATCTAACAAGAATTCTGAGAGGTAAGGCTCCAATGAGATCACAGAGTGCAAATTCTACAAGAAATATAGGAAATGGTGGAGCAGACGGAGAGAGCTATAGGAGTTCAAGAACATTGCTTGAAGTGTTGAAAGAGTTGGATGCTGATATATTGGCTTTGCAAGATGTCAAAGCAGAGGAGGAGAAAGCTATGAAGCCTCTTTCTGATTTGGCTTCTGCTTTGGGAATGAATTATGTATTTGCTGAGAGCTGGGCTCCTGACTATGGCAATGCTATCTTGTCCAAATGGCCGATCAAGAGATGGAAAGTGCAGAAGATCTTTGATGATACTGATTTCAGGTGATTGATTCTAATTTCTTTGTCAAACTTTCTGTTGCTCTGCTTTTTCTCTTTTTTCGCTCTGTTTTTATTACATTTCGCCTTTTCTCCGTTATAGAAAAGAAAAAAAAAATAGTGTGGTGGAATCTTTAATCAAACTGTTTTTATATAGACAACATTATTCATTATCTGACCAAAGCATTGAAAGACAAAATTTAAATATTATCAATTTGAAAAAGTTTGCAATTATGGACTGCTTTTTTTACAGGGTAATTTGGTATCTTTAACCATAACTTTACTTAATCCTAATAGCTGAAACTCTGTAACAGCTCAGTTTAGTGAAGCAGGACAAAAAGAAATTTGCAGTAATTGCTTTGATTTCTTTTAAACACTGTTAAATGAGCTTGATTAGGGACTTTTTCTGAATTTGGTAATCAAATTTTTGTAGTTTTTTCTAGTTCTGACTTTGGAATTGATAATTCACATTAACACAATTTCCTAATCCTAATTACTAAAACATCAAATATAACCTTTATAATCACTAATTGTTGTCTTATCAAAATTAGGATTTATTGGCTGGTGCATGTGTTCTGTTTTAGAGTTAGGTGAGAAGTGCATTGATATAATTGCAATTTAATTAAGATGTTTTACTAAATTAATAACAATATTAACATATCACTAAAAGTTAATGCTAATAATTACAAAGGATTATTGAGTACTATCAATCTTTTATTTAATGCAAAAATCAAAATCATGATAATTAAGTCTAGACTAGCTGTATGTTTGAGCTGAAATTTTGGTATAATAAGAGCTAATATTCAATCATTGAAATGAATTAAAGAGGCTATACATGTAGACCTTTTTCTTGCAAAAAGAATCACAAAATTAGTGAAAGTTAAAAAACAAAAAGAAATGGACAAATTGATGAATGTTTATAAAATATCATTCCAACATCCACAACTAATCCCATTATACTAAAGAAAAAAATAATTTATAAAAAAAAATTATGGGTTATGATATAGGAATGTGCTTAAGGCCACAATTGAAGTGCCCCAGAAAGGAGAGGTCAACTTCTACTGTACACATCTTGATCATCTTGATGAGAATTGGAGGATGAAGCAAATAAATGCCATAATACAATCTAATGATGGTCCCCATATTTTAGCTGGAGGTCTCAATTCCCTTGATGGATCTGATTACTCTCCACAGAGATGGACTGATATTGTCAAGGTTACATAAATTTTTTGGTACATTTTTATATAATTTTTTTCTTCTGAAAAATTATTCAAATTAAGTTTATGGAATGAACTAATTGTTTGTTTTTTTTTTAGTACTATGAGGAGATGGGGAAGCCAACACCAAAGGCAGAGGTGATGAGATTTTTGAAGAGTAAACACTACTGTGATGCTAAAGAATTTGCAGGAGAATGTGAATCAGTTGTCATGATAGCTAAAGGCCAAAGTATATATTCAACTCAACTCGATTCAATTAAATTTATTTTCAATTTAGCTAGAGTTTGCTCTTGAACGATTATGAGCTGTATTTTTTGAGAGATACAAAACTATAAGATAATTTTGAATCACGTTGAGATTTGATTTATATTATCTCAATCTTGTTAATATGTTGACTAATTAAATTTTGCAGACGTGCAAGGGACATGCAAGTATGGGACCAGAGTAGATTACATATTGGCATCATCAAATTCACCATACAAGTTTGTTGCAGGGTCTTATTCAGTGCTTTCTTCGAAAGGAACTTCTGATCATCACATTGTCAAAGTTGATATGGTAAAAATGGCTTGTAATATTGATCGAGAAAATGTCATTTCTAATAGAAAGAGACGCCAACCTAAACAAAAAGTTGTAAAGATAACAAATTCTTCTCCAACACGAGGCATATGGAAAGCACATACATAGCGCTCATCTCCTTTGCTTTGTGAACCTTTGACTTTGTAGGTTAGAAAAAACCAGAAAAAAAAATGGAATTTGGTATGGCGCTTATTTTATTTGTAATTTTGTATAGCTTTTTAGTTGAAAACTTGGAAATAATGGAAAAAGTAGTAATGCTAGCAAATCTGCTTCATTTTCTTGTTACTTGTCTTTTACTTTATGTTTTCTTATTAATAGTTGACTTTTGAAATCAGATTATAAAAAATAATTGCATAATTTATAAAATAATTAATTAAACTAATATTTTTAATTTAAACTATTTTATTATATAATAAAAAAATATAATTTTAATATATATATATATATATCAAAAAAAATTTAAATATAGCTTACTGCAATAATAAATTTTAGCACAAACACAATTAAAATATAAAATATATATTTTAAATATAAATATAATTATATTAAAATAATTTAATATATAATTTATAAAATATATTTTTTAATATATAATTTATAAAATATATTTTTACTTATTATATAAAAACTATTCAATTCGATTAACTGAATGAAATTATTTTTGTTAATGAAAATTGAAATCAAACACTAAAAATTAAAAAAATTAAAAAAAGTTTAAATCTAAATTAGAGGTTTAGTTAATTATAATTTTCAGTTTAGTTTGATCACTTTTAATAATTTAATTTTTTTATTTAATCAACTTTTTTATTTATCCACCTTATAATTTGAAATATTTTATCATAAAATTGAATTAAATAAAATAATTCATGAATAAATAAATATAAAATAAATTTTTACTAATTATTATAAGTAATAGGAATTGTTATTAAAATTAATTCTTATAAAAATAAATGTTAAAATTATATATATTTATTTTCTATGAAATTCTTATAGAGTAACGAGTTTTTATTTAGAAAAAAAATATTTTAATTATTTTATTTTAATCAATGTTAGTTTAATTGCTATCGTAATTATACTATGCCTAGTAGTAGTTTGAAATTGGTATTATAAAAATTCTATATATTTTTTTTAGTTCATTAATTTTTTTAATATAGAGTTTCAAGTCTTAACTTTTATGTAATATGAAAAAAATAAATAACCAACTATCAAACTTATATAAAAATTTAGCATATTTTGTTGTGCATGCTTTAAAATAAAAAAATTATATTATATATTATTTTTTAAATATCTTATAATTTTTATATATTTTCAATATATTAAATGTGCCTGAATATTTGAAAATGAGATATATTTTTAGTATATTAAATACATATTTCAAGAGTAAGTTATTTTTTAAATTAAAAGTTAAAAACTGAATATTTGAAAAAAGAATGATATTTCTATTTTAGTTATTTTCAAATAAATCCATTTTAAATTATATTTTTGTATTTTTTTATATATGTGTGCATGTGAAGAAAAATAATACGAATGCATATTAAAACATTTATATTATAATGAAACATGTAATTAAATATTTCATATTTTATTTTATTTGATATATAACTTTATTTTTTAAATAAATAATCCCTTACTAATAATAAATACTATTTTCAGTTAAAAATATTGTTATTATTAATATTTTTAATTTTAAATAAAATTTAAAAATTGAATTAACTTACAAAAAAACTATTTTTTTCAAAAAGGTTATCTCTTTCTATTTTAAAAGGAACTCTTGAATTGAATATTAATCAATTAATTAAACTATTAATTATTTTTAACAAAATTGCTTCAACGATTTATTTTATTAAGAAATAAAATATTAATTAAAGACTTCTATATTCTCAATTTAATTTTGATCATCAAAATGATAAAAGTATCAAATTAGATGTAAATATAAAATCTTTTTTTATCATATATTTGTTTTTAATTTTAAATATATTTGTATGAATTTGTTTTATGATAGTTTAAGATTATTTTTTACTCAAATGAATTTATTTGAATGTATTTTTTTGTTTAAATTTTTTGGTGATGTTCAATTGAAACTAATATTTACTTGACAAAAAAAAATGTAATGTATAAGTGGTTTGTTTGTAGAATCTATATATTATCATACTAAATCAATAATTAATAATATATTTTTTTATTATGTGTCTCACTTTCATATTATGACGTATCCCAATTTCTTAAACTAATTTAAAATATTCATATTAAATTCAAATTAAATTTGTTAGGTTGGTCTATTTGATCGTTAATGTTAATCTTTTAATTTTTGATATAAATATATTTTTTTACTGTTGGTAATATTTATGCATTTAATTTAATATATAAATTTTGTCATTTATATAAGGCTAAATAATTATAAAATTGTTAAGGTTTTGTATATTACATTAGTCAGTATTTATATTTTAACATCTAATTTTTACATCCTCTAATTTTTAAAAATTAAACTGTTTAATATTTCTGTTAATATTTTTATCCTAAAAATATTAGTCAATTACTTTGATATTATAAAATTATTTATTTATTTTTTCTTTATATATATTTTTCTTTATTATTTGTTAAGTCATACTTATTTTTAATTTTATTTATATTTCTTACACATAATTTATTTTAATTTTATAAATATTTTAAAAAGTTAGTTTAATTTATATATATTTTTATAAAAATAAATATATTATTAATTTATATATATTCTTACAAAAATAAATATATTATAAAATAACTTATTTGCTCTTCATTTATATATATTTATCTTTATTATTTATTAAATTTATTTTATTTTTAATTTTATTTTATATATAGATCGTCTGCAAAATATTAAAAGATATTATTTATATTATTTAAATTTTTTTAGTAATATCTATAAAATTAAAATAAAAGATAATATATATAAATTATCTGCAAAATAATAAAAGATATTATTTAAAATTATTTAAAATTATTTTTTAATAATATTTATAAAATTAAAATAAATTATGTGTAAGAAATATAAATAAAATTAAAAATAAGTATGATTTAATAAATAACAAAAATATATATATAAAGAAAAAATAAATAAATTATTTTATAATATCAAAGTAATTGACTAATATTTTTAGGATGAAAATATTAACAGAAAAACTAAACAGTTTAATTTTTAAAAACTGAAAAATGTAAAAATTAAATGTTAAAAATTCAAGAACCGACTAGTATAATATGTATAATCTTAGAGACTTTATAATTATTTAGCCTTTATATAAATTATTATAATAATATTAGAGTTAAAAATATCTCTATATTTTATAATTTGATATTTATATATTATTTATTTAGATTTATTAATATATTTATTAATTTTATTTATATATATATAATTATGGATAAATAATTATTTATGAAAATTATTATAATATTAAAAAAATAAGGCTATTCGCAGCATAACACGAGGTTTATCATAATATATTATAAAGAAATTGAACTAGCACTAAGAAATACTTTTTTTAGTTTAATTATATTTTTTTATTTTTATTTATTTAACAATTTAAGTGTAAGATTAATTATATTTAAAATATAAGTTTAAAATTAAAATTTTTAAATTTTTTTTAAAATAATATTTAATAGGATTCAAATTCTCATCTCTACACACTCACTAAATTATGCTTATTCAACGGAGCTAATAAATGCCTTTGTTAAATAAAAAAAAAATCAAAATGTCAAAGCTTAATTTTTTTTGAATAAAAAATGTCAAAGCTTATTAAATAATGAATCAATGGATGGCAATGTTTTTAGAATCGCACCGGAGATCGGACCGACACTTCGACTGGGTCACTAATTTTATTGGTTGAACCAGTTTAATCGGATTTTTGACTTTTTTAGAACCGGCACTATTACGCATAAAAATACTAAAAATTCTAAAAGAAAGACCAATTTATATAATATAAAATTAAGGATGAACTAAATTATATTATAAAACTATCTAATGATAACATATAAATTATATAATTAAGTAAAGAAACTAAATACTTAACGTCTTAAATATTAATATTAAGATCAATATCATCTAAATTAACACCGAAATTTCCATCTTGCTCAATGTCATCATCTTTTTCTTTTTCAACTTGAATTGGATTCTCCTCTTGATCTAAAAATTAGTTCAATCAATTAAATAATGCATACTAATATATGTTTTACACAAATTAATTTTTAACTATTAGTATTAGTATGTATTAATTTGTGTAAAACATATATTAGTATGCATTATTTAATTGATTGCACAAACTTTTGGGAAACAGAAGAGTCTTCTCTGGGTATTAAAAATTTAAAACAAACCTAATTAATTTTAAAATAAAAATTCAAACCGGTCCGGTCCGGTTCACCGGTTTTATCCGATTTCACGGTCCAACCCGGTTTTCATCCTATATCCGAGTTAATTTATAAATCGGACTGGACAAGCAGCCAGTTTCCGATTTTTCTGGTCCGACCGGCCGGTCCGGTCCGGTCCAGTTTTAACAACACTGATGGATGGGTAAAAGTCAAAACCAGACAAACGGTCAAACCACTGCACTGAAAATTGATTGTTCGTCCCCGACAGTCTAATTTCCGATTCCTCTCCCGGGGTAGTAGCTCTGCAAATATACACTCTTTGGAATCGCCACCGTATCACACACATACACGCGCGCGCGCGCAAAGAGACGACGGACTAAAAGCTTCTGCAAAAACTGGAGGAGTTGACGAAAGACGCTGCGCGTCGCCAGCTTCAAACTCTCCACTCAATCCTCCAACACCAAGCTGGCGTACGTTATCTTCGGCCTTACCTCTTAGACTATCATGAGCCAATCGACGCCACAACTTTTCGCCACCAAGTGCCGTTGTCTTGCTATGATGATTATGCTGATCACGTCAATCGAATGTTCAATGGCGAGCCCGATCACGATTCTCCGATCCTCTCTGTTGATCCTCTCGTTTGTTTCTTCTACAGGTGAAAATTTCGCCTTTACTTCTTTGAATTCATTTTTCTCCCTCCATGACAAATTGTATATATTTAAATAACTTTTTTATTTGTAGCTGTGGGACTAGTACAATGAAGCCCAAATTGATACCATACTTTGATTCAGCTTTATCAAGAGCTGCCTCCCACATAGCTCACCAAGGCAGCAGCGCAGTTTTACGAAGGTAATTAGTTAATTAGTAGAATCAATCTGTTGCTTTTAGTCATTAATTAGTTACTTCAACTCTAAACTGGGATTTGGATTTTGTTCATTAGGCTCTTTCCACCAAGGTCTGAAGTGAATAAAATCATTTGGTTTCTATATATTGATGATGCTATAACTTCAAGAGGCGGGTTCAAGGCTGTGGCTGCATCTTCTTACCCTTTACTGAGAATGGGTAAAGCGACTTGGTCTCAAGCTCTGTCCAGCATTAGTCCTCCAGAGATCCTTTATGGTGTAGATATTGAGAACCAAATGTATTGCCATCTTCTTTGTGCACTTAGAAATTCTGATTTGATATATGGAATTCGTGCTCCATATGCTATAGGTTTAGTTAGAGCATTTACTATGCTAGAGTCTAAATGGGAACAACGATGTGATGATCTTGAAAATGGATTCGTGAATATGCAAGTTACTGATCCTGCAATGAGAGAATCTGTTCTAAGGTTCTTGGTGAGCCTCAAACTGATTTGTCAAAAAGATTTCGGTTGATTTTTGAAGAAAAGAATTGGGGTGGGATCGTTTCTAAATTGTGGTCTAATGCTCGTTATATTAAATGTGTTACAACTGGAAGCATGAAGCAGTATTATTCCAAACTCAAGTACTATGCAGGGAATGTAATGATTTTAGGTGGAGATTACTTTGCATCAGTGTACTATCGGTATTAATTTGGATATTAAGCAACCTCCAGAGACAACATGATTCGTCATGCTTCCAACTGCTGCCTATTTTGAGTTTCTTCTGTTTGATATGAACAAGGGCTGTGTCATTGGCAATGAAACTGTGGTTTTTTCAGATGTTGAAGTAGGGAAGACGTATGAGGTGGTTGTGACTACTTATAGAGGATGATATCGATACCGATTGGGCGATATTGTGAGAGTCGTTGGTTTTCATAACTCATCTCCAGAAGTGGAGTTTATTATGAGAGCTCCTAAAACTGCTGCATATGAGATAATAACAGAGGGTGATTTGATGTCTGCTATGGAGAATTTTCAGCTTGTGATGAGAAATGCTATGGCAGCAGAGATTATGGAGTATGCAAGTTTCTTGGATTTGGAATCAAGTCTAAAGCAATTGAAGGTTTTTATATAAGTTAGAGAGGGATGTATGCTTTTGCAGGAGGAGAAATTGCAAGAATCAGCTGAAGCTTTAAGGAGATGCTGTTCTCCTCTTGAGGATGCTTTTGGAGGTATATACAAAGTTCAGAGAGACACGGGTGAAATAGGCCCTCTGTTGTTATATATAGTTAAACCTGGTAGCTTTGACAGGATATTGCAAGTGGCTGTGGAGAATGGAATACCAGCTAGTCAATATAAACCACCAAAGATTATTAGAAACCGCAAAATTGTTGATATTATGGAATCGTCTTCTCTTATGGCTGTATGCCTAAACTCGTTGAAGGATTAAATCCCAAGTACTTGACAGAAGACTTGCAAAAAGTGTGTCCTTCAAGCATGTTCTGGTAATTCCAACTTGCCAAAGTGTTCTAACTGATCAAAATACCAAATTAGAATGGAATTGTTAAGTGAAACCAATAATCGTTTGATGTCAATACAGCTGCTTATGCATTTCCAATAAAGATTGTATAATTCAAAGCAGGTGAGCAAATAAAGAATTGAATTTTTGTTTTTAGTTAAAGAAAAACATATTGCCCAAACATAATCTGGTTAATAATATGGTCAACACAACAGTGCTACGTTTGTAACAAAAATAAACCTTTTCCCAAAAGTATTTAAAGATTATGGGGCCTAAAATCCTCAGAAATCAGCTATGAGTTTTTCCCACTTCTAGACAGCAAGGAAGATGTTTCAAATCCTTGTCTAGCCAATAATTAGCCTTATTTACATGCTTTTTGAAGCCACCGATAAGTTGATTCCATGATGAATTAAAAGCATATAAATAATAATTTTCTAGCAATGAGATTAATTGATAAGCAATTATTCTAATTTAGTAAGAAGTATTAGAAAATATGTAACAGTATTAAAACTTGGTGGGAAGAATTTTACCACCTTTGTGAATCTACTCAAATGGCCTTCAAAAAAATAATTTAAACAATATATATGTATATATACATGACAAATTTAAGAAGGTCGTTTTTAACGAGAGCTGTCGTTTTCAGAATAGGACTCAAGTATTCCAAGTCTTTTAGGAACGACGGGAACTTTTCCCTGTCATTCACTTTTCCTCTGGTCGTTTCAATAAGGATATAAAAATTTTCCGGTTGTTTGAACTGAATATTGATCGCGATTACCAATCAATTGTTTCTGTTCGATTCTCTTGTGATTGTCCCTCCTCTTTTTTTGATTTTTTGAATGGTTTTGACATGCATATATTATTATTTTACCAGTAGATTTGTTTAGCTCTAAATTGATTAGCTGTTCTGAATCTTCGCTATCAATTATCGAGAAATTCTTCACATCACTAATTATGTATGTTGGGGTGTCAATCCAAAGTCCCACATTGAAAAAGCCAAGAGACAATTGAGTAGTATATAAGCATCCATACCCACTCCATAGTATGAGGCCTTTTGGGGAGTAATCCAAGAATAAAATCGTGCGGGCTTAGCCCAAAGCGAACAATATCATACTATGTGGAGTGGATGGTGGGGGCTTGGGGGTCCAATATTTGGTATCAGAGCCCGGTAATGGAGCCCGCAGGTGATCCGTCTTCGGTGTGCCTTGTGTCGAAAATCTTCCTGATATTGTGGTGGTCAGGTGGCGTGTCCCGTGGATGAATAACGGCGGTACAAGATGATTAAGACGGATTGGTGTATGGATTATCGCAGGAGAGGTCATGTGATGTGTTATCCGTGATGTGTGGTCATTCATACCCTCTCTATAGTACGAGACCTTTTGAGGAATAACCCAAAAATAAAATCGTGCGGGCTTGGCCCAAAGCGAACAATATCATACTATGTGGAATGGATGATGCGGGCTTGTCCAACAATGTAAACATCAAAATTAGAGTTCCGTTTGGTTTTTACTTATATATAGCTATATTCATTTCTATTTTGCTGATAATCCTTTCTCTATTATAGTCAATAATTACGGGATTTAAGAAATAAGATGATCTGACCACAAACTAATATAACTATGAACACCATCAGATAATCTTGCTGATAGAAAGCAATTTTTGTAATTTTTCCTGTGATCATTAGAAATAATGGCGCAATGTTATCTCCATGATTCCATCCTTTCCAAAAGCCATTTTGGCTGGATCATAACTAAGGTAATAGCATTTATTTCTAAGATGAAAATGTTGGATTCATTTCTCTGTCTTTATATGCATTAATGGCTGCTTCAATTTGTTCCAGGGTTTTTCCTTTGGTTTCTGGGACTAGCTTTACCACGAACAGGATACCCAGGGCATTGATTGCAGCATAAAGAAGAAAGGTGCCTGAAAACCATAATTAAACAACCTTTTTTTAGTGTTTGATGCACAGTTCATCAGAATTCCTCATTTTTTTTTTCTATTTCTTTTACTAACTGCATGCTTAGGTTGTTTTATGCTAATATCAGTGAAGATCAGCTTGTTTTTATGTAATAATTATTTTTTTCTATTACCATAGGGGCTCCAGCTCATAAGAAAGTTGTAGGTGTAGGAAATTGTCCATGCTCCAAACCAGTTCACCAGTGTTGCTAAGCTTCCAGCTACTCCTTTAATATTTATAGGAAATATCTGCAATAAAAGGAATTTTTTTTTTTAAATTGGTGGTATCATAATCTGCAATTAGAATTTTCATGTTGCTAAGTAGATTACCTCTGACATCACAACCCAAGGAACTGCACCCATTCCTGCTGAAAATGATCCTATATATAGCTGTCCCCAGAGATAAATTATAAGAGAGAAAAAGGAAAGAAAAAAGGAAATGGTATAAAGTTTTTTTGTTTTTTGAGAGATCAATCTGGGCGAATAGCTTATCTGAAAATGCTAGGAAGATTACCAGTATGCCTATAACGGCGAGTATGGGCACAACTTTGAGTACAAATTCATTATCCTGATTCATAGGAAGTTACTCTACTTGTTAATATTTGAGAAAGACAAAAGAGTTAGAAATTCTTAGGCTGGTAGTTTGGGGATAACCTTGAGATAGAATGAAAGCCCAGTTATCAAGCAGGCAATGACTAATCCTGATCCAGAAACCTAATATGCGAAGAAAATAGAATTTAACTTTTGACATCTGTGAAAGGTAATATTTCCTACTCAATTTTCCACGTTAACTGAGACTTGAACGAAATGTTACCAATAAGAGAGGCTTTCTTCCACCTCTGTCTATAATGGTTGTGTTGAGGCCAGTAACTACAACCTGCAATATAAATTCGTTTCATCAAGTTCCTTCTAGATGGATATATGTTAGTCTCCTTTGAAGTTGATAAAGTTTGCTAGACTAAGAAACCTGAATAATTGCATAGGTTATGGTCCCAACAGTGGCAGAAATTCCTGAAATATTGCAAATAACATAACTAGAATGTCAGCAATGGAGCTAAATGCCTGAAATCTCGAGATATTGGTCACAATTAAGTTATTTGATTTTCTTATGCATGTCAAAGGAATTTATAGGAGCTAAAGAGAATGGTTAAGAAAATTGTTATAATGTTATCATATTAACCAAAAAGCTTGATGTTTTCTTTCCCTCGTTGCTCTAAAGGGCTTGCACTAGGTTTTTCATTAATCTTTTTAAGATCTCTTCACCTGCTGACTCAAAAATGTCGCTGACATATAAGCAAACTCCATTGATTCCTCCTAATTGCTGACACACCATCAATCCAACTCCTATCTGGTCAGACAAGTAAAAGGTTAGAAGAACATGTTGATAGTTGAATTATCAGAGTTTGTGAAGGATATTTCTTTCCAGATGAGATCAATTGAAAATAAAAGAAAAATATGATTTGAGAGAGAAATAATTACAATAACCGAGCGCAAGTATCGTCTTTGAAACAAATCTAGCATTTTGGCTTTTGGGAGCCGCTCAAGACTTTCTATATAATCCTGCAGGGAAAACGTACTCCTCTTTCTCATACTTTCTTTTGAATTGAATTGCAAAAAAATTGTCAACAAGGGCTGGAGTGCTATAGCCAAATTTGAGGATTAAGAGGGTGTTTCTCAAAACTGAAGCTTTTCAGCTTATTGTGAATAAGTGATTTTTAGATTATAATCAGATTAAAAATAAGCAATTAAACGTTTCTGTAAACTAGTTAATAATCAGCTGATAATCAGTTTATAATCAGTTAAGTGTTTCTGTAAAATCAACTTATAATCAGTTTTTAATTGCAGAAACTGTTAAAATGACCAAACTATCCCTGAGTTTATTTATTGTATAAAAATAATTTTTTAAATGTCAATTCAAAATTTATTTTGCAATAATAATAATAATAATAATAATAATAATAAAATTTATTTAATAATAATAATAATAATAGTGTTATTAATAAATTATACAAATAAAAAACTAAAGTGTATAGAGTGGGCAAATTTGAAATATTGAAGATTAGGTAGGGATAGTATGGTCTTTTACTTGGTCAAAACTGCTTAAAAAATAAGTGCTTAAAAAAAAGTAGCAAAACCCAACTTTTAAAAAACTGATTAAAATCAGATTATAATCTACTATTTAAGTTTTCAGAAACACTTAAATAAACAACTTATAATCTAAAAACTGCTTATAATCAGTTTTGACCAGCTTTTAAGTTTTGAGAAACACCCTCTAAGAACCTTAATCTCAGCTGCCTCCTGAGATATATCACTGTCCTTGCCTCGAAGTTTCTTTAGTGCAGTCTCAAACTGCTTTTCACGCCCAATCTTTGCCTGCATTTGCATTCATAATATGTATTTTATGCAATTTCAATATTATCAATTGATATGTGTGTAGAGAGAGATATATAGTATTGCTGTAGTGTCATCATTTATCAGCCATCTTGGGGACTCCGGAATGAAAAATAGGCCAAAAAGCAGAATAGCACATGGGACGAGTCCTGCAAGCAGTTCACAATTAAGTCTCCTGTTCTAGTTTATCTGCTCTGAAAAATATGCCTGGCACTACTCTTTTCATGATTGTCAGTTGAAAACAGTAAATTAAGAAATTTTACTGCATAATGCCTGTGCCCTCCATGATAATACTGTCCCTATTATGTAGAAAACAGACACTCCACTGCATATCATAAGCTGTAGAATAATGTGAAATGATTATCTTGATCCTTGAATAAGGTGTTTCTCTTTTTGTTGAGTATATCTTTACCTGATTTAGAGTTGTTAGAGCCCCACGAAGATTTTTGGGTACAATTTCAGCTATGAACACAGGTACCTTACCATCAAATTCAAAAATGGAATCAAAGTTATTAGCTACAAGTGTTCTAGCAATTAGTTTGTATAAAAACATGTATTCAGAAGTGAATTCTGGAGAAGAAAAGAAAGTGTACCACATAGGAAAAGACTCCCATCCCATATCCTGTTGCCAGTCTTCCAACGTCTAATGCCAAAGCCCCCTTTTAATTTGAGTACAAAAAGGCATCACATCTCTGGGAAGTGGAAAATCATTTTGGTTTTCATTCAAGCTGAATCAATGATTTGACACAAACCCTAGCAAAGTAAATGGCAAGCCACCCAGCAACACAGACAGCAATAGACACTCTCATTGCCTGCATACATTCCACATGTCCTCGATTTTATATGGTGGATATCTGATAGTCAAATGTTCAAGGATTGAATCCCATCCGATAGTACTCAATCCCAAATGATACATCAAAACATCCCTTTCTTACCCCTTTTCGACCAATAAGGTCAGCAATTGGCCCACTTGTGATTGCACCAATCATTGCACCAAATGTCAATATGTAACCAAACACAGAATACTGCATACAGCACAGTATCACATAAGTTTGGAAATATTGTCAAACATCAGAAATATTGCCGTTGTTCTGAATCATATATGAACTTTTCACAAAAAGGCAATAACAATGCTTCATTCCATATGCTGCTGTCATTCAAAATGATTTGATTATTCATAAACATCATATATCTTTGCCAATTTTCTATTAATGATATAAGCCATTATTCTAGAATGCTATGCCTCTTCTTCTCGTGCATATTATTTTCTATTACGTGTTCTTCCAAACTGTTGCCAATGTATTATGCGAACTTGTTATTATGAACACCGAACTGTTGCAATTTTCCAAAATAATCCTGGAAATTGAAAATAACAGATTCTTGCATCACTGCATTTAGAGGTGGCTCGCCAATATCTGGAAAAACAAATAAAATAGGCCTCTAGCCCTCTCAATGTTCCCCTGTCAAAATGCATTCAGTGTTCACTGTGGACTTCAGTTGAGGTGGCTAATGCCATGGGACTAAAATTCGGTTAGCAAAGGCATTTTCTTATCTTCTGCTACATAATATGTTATTTAATGGAACCCCACAAAAATTTTCTTATGCTTGAGAAAGTTCTTTCTTTATCAGGATAGGTACTTAACAGACAAAGGGGCATGCCATTAACTTAGCTCAGCTAGAGATAGAGAGAGATCTTCTGTTATAGCATCTTGAGTAGGTAAGGAATAGCCTGCCTGGAATCAAACAGTTAATTACAGCTAAATAAACTTTTTCTTCTCAAAAATTAGTAACAGAAGCAAATTTAAACTTCATAAGCTGAAATTTAAGATTCATAAGCTGGTGTCTGACTTGAAACCCTACAAAAAAAATTACTTACACATCATCCAAATTCGGAAGAACCACACACCGCAATGGATGTGCTTAGATAAACCATCCAGACACTTTCTTCGCTGCTATTCTGTTCTCTTGATCCATTTTCCTCGTCTGCTAAACTCTTCCTCATGAGTGGCTCTCTCACTTCTTCTTCCAGACCATTTTTACCATTATCACTTTCTATATCCTCTTTGATGGCCATTTCTAGTCTATTTAATTCTTCCAATCTTTTCTGTATCTATTGTAAAGGAAATGGAACAAGTACGAAGAAATCCTTTTGAGCTTACAAAATATGATGCAAAAATGGAAGGAAGAGAAACTTTTGTAAAAGGAATATAAGGTGAGAAAATTTATCAACCCAACAACTTGAAGGTGCACTTTCTGTTGTTGTCATGACTTGCTGGTTCTGATTTTTATTACAGCTAGCTCGAACTTTTGTTTTTTTCTAGTTTAGAAAATGTATAAAATTATTTGCATTTAGTTAAATGTTTTGTCGTTTGCCTTTTAATTGGAAAATTTGAGATGTTCACGAACTTTCACATGGACACAGACACATGGCAGAGTAAAATAATTAAGCCATGATAGCTATCTATTTCCACCTTTTGATGCAGAGATTTTTTTCTTTTTTTTTTTTCTCAAAGAAAAGCTAAAACTTTCTTTTACCCTCTTTCAATTGCAGGAAATATTTTGTAAAAATAACATTTTAATAAAAATCTAGTTCTTTTGAATCTGATATTATATTAATTGGAGTAAAAACAATAAAAAAAAGTGAATATTTAAATGAATTATTCTTCTTCACCCTGAAATAACCCTCCTTTTGACATTGATGGTTTGGATTCTTAATTTTCTAAATTCCATATTGTAGTCTCATCGACTTCTCTTATTCTCTTGGTGATTGATGGGCTCGGCAACTTGCTAGTTGTCGATTGTGACTGTCAAAATTTTTTAAAACTTTTTTTTTGAGAAATGACTCATATTCTTTTTCCATTTTTATAAATAGTATTTTATTCATTTCTCAAACAGCGTCGTATGTCAATTTTCTTATTTTAATATCTATTTCAAGACTGAAGGAAATCCTATATATATCCCTTATGATCTTATTCTAAAGTTCAAATTTAGTCAATAAAATAGAAAAAAAAATGCATTGTTTTATGATATAAAATAATATATAAAAATATGAGTTTTGATAAAAAAATATTTTTCATTTTATCTAACATAGAAATAAATACTAAAAGACAACCTAATTCCATTCTCATTTCTTATATATATATATATATTTACGAATTGGATTTAAATTATCGAATAGTGATTGATTTCGTTAACTTTCTTTTTTCAATGGATGGAGGTGATTTTCACTGATTTAAACCGAATTCGATCCTTTTGTTTTTTAATGGGAGATTCAGCTTCCATTCCTAACTAAGCTACTTGACCATTACAAATTTGATTGGCAGATCATGAAATTAATGAGCTTCCTTTCTAAATCTGAAGAAACAGATAAAATTATAAAAAAGATTTATGTTGAGAGACCTTCTAAGCATAGTAGAGTACAAAATTCATAATTTTTGAATATTTCCAAATTTATTTACATTGCAGATAATTTTTTAAAGATTTTTTTTTTGCCAATATAAGAGAAATATCATTTAAGAAATACACTACAGAAAAAGATTCATCGAAACCTTTACTGGACAAAAGATCACTCATCTTACAAGAAAAGTTCATACACACTATATTACAATAGAAACCAGAAATACCGAAAAAAGAAAAAAAAACCATAATTATATAAATATTGATATTTAAGAGAGCCCAAACAAAGCAACATTCAACATGCAATAAACAGCAACTAGCCCCATAGGGTCTCCATCTGAACAGACAAGGTTGCATTCAAATGGATTAGCACCCAGAACAAACACTCGAGGAGAGTCGCACTGATACCGATAGATAGATAGAACATGAAAATGTCAATAACGTCCTTCACGCAAGGGAGAGATACGAGTCTCTAACTTTGGGAAGAAATCTTCTCACAAAAATAAGTCTCTATCTTGATAGTAGGTGAACTTCAAACAGTAATGAGAGCACTTTCTAAGATGAGTGAGCAACAAACTAAGAGAAATAGATTGAACTCCTTTTAGAATTAGCCAATCCACATTGAAGGGTAGCATGAGAGTAGAAACATTAAATCCTTCACAAATTCCACCATAAAGATGGAGGACAAAAAAGCCTTCTAAAGACCAGATCTAAAAAAAAATAAGTAGAAGCATAAAAATTAAAGAAATTAAAATGAGAATTCAAGAACGGTGGCTAAGGGTAGTCGCCGGCCAAGAGGCCAATGGCAGTCCTAGACCAAAGAGAGAAAGAAGAGAAGAGTCATAGAGAGAGTGAGAGAAAACTTCCATAGGAAGAGAAAACATTTTTCAAAATCGTGTCCCTTGGTAATGTTTTTAAGATTGATTTTCAATTAATTATGACAAGTGATGGGTGCAACTTCAGCTTTTTATTAATGAGAATAATGGAAATTTTTTTTGGCCAATGAAAGAAATGATTATATTAAATTAAAGAAGAATTACATAATCCCCTATTGGGGAGATAACAAACCCAATACCAAATTAGTCCAAAAGCTCTGCAATTTAAAAACCTTACAACACATAACCAATAGGAGTAACAGAGTCGCGGGGCAAATCTCATGTCATGGAAAGAAAGCCTAGAAGCATATAATGAGGGAGTTTCAACGAAGTTCCTTGCGGCAAACTCCTTATAAGAACCAAGTTTTGAATTGCTTGGGCTAGACTTCCAAACTGGATTGCCACACTGATGTGAGCAGTGAACGTGTGACTTTAGACACCAGGAAGGCCAGCAGGATAGATAATGAATTGATGGATGAGAAAAAAACTTGATAAAATTAGCCTGACACAGTTCAGGCACCAAACCTTGATCGCGTGGTATATTCATGGAAACAGAGAGAATACCATACTGCTCAATGTTCCTTGCACTAAAGCTTACAAATATAATAATCAAAATAGAAACCATACTTTTAGAATGGGGAGCTTTTGGTGGTACCCCAACATAGCATTCAACAGTCCAAAAAAAGAAAAAGTTATTCTCATAAAAGATATGATTTGAAGCTTTCCCAAAACAAAAGAAGGATGAAAAAATGATCAATCCAGGCACAACAAAATTTAGAAGGCAAACTCTTTTCCTTTTGTTTTCACCAGTCATAGAGTTGAGACAGCGAATCCCATAAACGGAAGGCCAACACACAGGGGCATGGCTAATAACAGTAGCTAGATGCAATCAAAGGCTTGCCAACAAACCTAAGTTAGACAAGCGAAAGTGGAGAAACATAATAGCATCTAAACCCCTAACTTCCTCGGATGTAAAAGCGATTGAGGGAAATAAAGGATTTTTCATCCTTAAAGGGGGAAATAAGAGACATTAAAGTTGAGTTGTATTAAAGAGGCTACAAGAATCACTAGGTAGCCAACATCCTCAGAGAAAAATCGACAATCAAGAGAACCGGGGCTTAAGGCTCTAACTGTCTCAGAATGAAAATAGAGGAAAAAGAAATCACCTCCTATGGGGAAAGGTTTAACCATGACGCACCAAGGATTCTTATGAGAAGCTTCTACAACAACCATGAAATTTCTTAGCAAGAAATTTCATGCCACGCCAGCAACCAGACATCAAGAAAAGGAACCGTTAAGATGGTCTCTTGCCCACCGAGCCTTAGTGAAGCTCGATCTAAGCCAAGACCAAAACTCGAGAGGGAGTACATTTCAGATCTGTCAAAAAGAGGTCAAGAAAAGGACTATAGAGATATGAAAGGAGCCTGTTCAAACTTTGTAATGGAGGAGATGGACGAGAAGAGGAAGGATTGAAGCTAAAGAGGGAGGAAGAAAATGGCCCCTGAGGGCGTCGGCTCTTCCAAGAAGAGAGAAAACCTAGCTCTTACAAATCAGTAACATTAGTAATATTTTCATTCACAAACTGACGAATAGAGATTAATCTGACTCTATTCAGGATATCTCGTGGTTCATCCAAAAAAAACAACAATAAAAGTTCACATTATTTATTGAGGAAGAAGCATAATTACCCATAAATTTATATAGAAAATACTACCATGGATTCAATATATATACACTCTGATAAATAAAAAATAAATAAAATTAATATTTTTTTACTCAAACTCTTTTATTTAATTTTCATTAACTCAATAATATATACATTCACTACGTATAAAAATTTATCAATTTATACAGTGATACTTGTTTGTCATGAAATCCATGAAATTGAAATCTCTCATTTCAAAAGATTACCTGTTTTGTTTTGTAAGGTATGGCTGATGGGTCATATTTTAATGGGGGGTTGTGGTCGTTTTACTTTTAAGTTTGTGGTACGATGGGACATAGATAGTTGCAAGTTGCAACTCAACTTGGAATTGATAGACTGGATATTTTTCCAAATTAATTTAATGATTAAAATTTATTTTTTTTATATAGAAATATGTATATTATTAATGCAAAGAGACAAAAGAAACCAAGTTAAAGATCCAAAAAAAATTAAGATCTTTGAACCGTGGATTCTTGATACAGAAGAACAAAAATAAACGGAGGAGGAATTCTCTAAATATGATGACTATCATAACAATAAGCTGCCTTAGCAATAAAATGATTAACTTTGTTGGATTGTCTTTCAACTCACCGACAAGAGACACCTTATAAATGATTCAAAATAAGCAAATAATCTTGAATAATGTAGCCAAACTCTGAATGATCATTAGTATGTGAAGAAAGAGTATAAACAACTTTTTGATTATCGAGTTCAACATCAATATCATGCCAAGCTTCTGTGCATATCCAACTAAGTATTTCTCGAAGGCACACTACCTTAGCATGGTCGGCAAAAGAAACACTATAAAAACCTACGACAACATACAGATACAAATTGCCCATGATGATCACGAATTATTGCTCCAATACCAGATCGTTGCTATGCTACAAATATAAAGACATCAACATTGCACTTCCATCGTCCCCCTAAAGGTGGAGACCAGTTCATATTATTACTATTATTATTCACATGTCCAACAGGAACTGATTATGCATCCTTAGAGTTTATCCAGTCCTGACAGATTGAACATGCATGGCCTACAATTTGAAAAGGATTTGCATCTCTCTGATTCCAAATCAATCGATTACGATGATACCAAATACACCAAGCTAGAGTGCAACAATTCAAAATAACCTGCTCATCAACAGAGTTGAAATAGTTAGAAAAGAATTGGTCGACATTAAGCTTCTGCACATTAGCATTAAAATTATGCCAACAAATCATAGCTCGAGAACAATGGAGAATAGTTGATCAATTGTTTCATTGCTTCCACAAACTGGACAATGAGAAGTTAAATTGACCCCTTTATTAACTAATCTCTCCTTGGTAGGTAACACCTTCTGAATAACTCTCCAAATAAAAGACTTAATTTTTGGAGGTAAGTCACCTTGCCATAGTTTACTCCAGTTTCTAGGTACAATATATTCACCAATAACTAAAAGAAAAGTTGTGGCTATATGATAATTGATCTTGACATCACAAATCCCCCTCTTCAAGAAGTGCCAAATAATAGAATCGGTAAAAGAACTACTTATGGGATATTTGCAAACCATGAGGAAGTAGAAATTGCAATTTTTGGATATCCCATTCAGTTCTACTCTCTTTAATTAAATCCTTAACACAATAATTCTCATACCCCTCCTTTATTGGAGAGAAAACATAAAAATTTTCATCATCAATAATCGATGGCTCCCTCCAAATATTAACATTAGACTCAGTCTCAATTCTCCAACGCAAACCTTTCTTTAAAATACTTGGGCTCGTATCAAACTCCTCCAAATAAAACTAGGGTTATTAACCTCCTCGGCTTTTAGAAAGTTGCCTCTCAAAAAATATTTGGCTTTGAATAATTTGTTAGTGAGGGAGTTTGACTGAGATAAAAATCTCCAACCCTGCTTAACAAGCATTGTTAAGTTAAAGCAATGCAGATTATGAAAACCAAGACCATCATTTTTCTTTGAAACACAAAGCATGTCCCAAGAGAGCCAATATATCTTTTTTCTCCCATCATTTTTCATACCTCACCAAAAAAAGTTCATCATTTTCTGGAGATCATGACAAATAGAATGAGGAAGCAAAAAAACTCCCATGTAATATGTAGGGATTGCATATGCCACTGATTTAATCAAAATCTCTAAAATCTCCTTGCCAATAGAAGATAAAAATTTATTTCTCCAACTACTAAAATTGATCCTCAACAGGTCCTGCAAGAAAGAAAAAATTTGCCACTTGCTTTTGCCAATGAGAGATGGTAATCCCAAATACTTGTTATGATTCAAAGGAGTGTAGACACCCAAAATACCCTGAATTTCCTCCTTAGTATCGACATGAACATTGGAACTAAAAGAGAATCCAGATTTATGAAAATTAACTGCCTGACCAGAAGCAATTTCATAAGTGTTCAGGACATGTTTGATTGCATGACATTCTCTGGCATTAGCTTTAAGAAAAAAAAATTGTCATTAGCAAATAATAAGTGAGAAATATTAGGTGCCCCTCTACTAATTATACAGTCATGAATATCTCTCCAGCTCTCCACTCTTTGAAACAATGAAGAGAGACCCTCCACACATAAAATAAAAAGATAAGGTGATAATGGATCACCTTGCCTAATGTCTCTTTTAGGATAAAATAGACCAACCTCGTGACCATTAAAAGAAATAGAATATCGAACAGTAGAGACACACAACATAACAAGCTTAACAAATCTTTCATCAAACCTAACCTTAAGCATAATTGGTCGAAGATACTCCCAATCAATTCTGTCATAGGCCTTAGATATATCAATCTTAAAGGCAACCTCTCCCTTTTTACTTGTTCTCTCTTTTAAGATAATGAATAATCTCATAAGCAATCAAGATATTGTCTGTGACTAATCTACATGGGACAAAGGAATATTGAGATAGTGAAATAATAGAGGGAAAAACAACATTGAGCCTATTAGCAATAACCTTAGCCACAATTTTAAAAACTGTGTTACATAATGCAATAGGCCTAAAGTCCTTCACAGTCTCAGGATTATTTACTTTCAGAATCAACACAATAACAGTATCATTCAAAGATTCCAGTAACGTACGTTGACAAAGCCATTACTGACAATTTGAAACAACATCACTCCCAATAATATGCTAGAATTTTTGAAAGAAAGCTGGGTTTATTTCTTCCGGTCTAAGGGCTTGTTAGGATGCATTTGGGAGATAGCAGTCTTGAACTCCAAAGGATGAAAAGGAGCCATTAGTTTCATATTATCTTCCTCACCAACTTTTTGCTGCACACATAAAAGAACTTGCTCGTAGTCTCCATTGCACTCCCCAAATAGGTTAGTAAAATAGTTTGTAATAAGAGAGCCCATGCCCATCATATCATGCACCCAAAATCCATTATCATCTCTAAGTGTTTTAATAGTATTCCTCTTGCGTCTATCCGAGACTTATTTATGAAAATAAGAAGCATTAGCATCACCATTTTAAAGTCAAAACAACTTAGTCCTTTGTTTTCAAAACATATCTTCTTGTAACAAAACAGAATTCAGCTCTTGTTTAAGATCATTCACCAAACTATATTGCTTCAACATACGAGCTCTTAGCAAATAGTTTTAAATCTTTTTTTTCTTATCCTTAAAATTTCCATATGATGTTTGACTCCGATTGGATAGAGCAGCGCCACAGTGAGAAATTTTTTCAAGGATAGAATTGCTAGAAGAATGCCAAGAATTCTCCATTATGTCCTCAATATTCTGTTCAGTAAGCCAATAGTTCTCAAACTTAAATTTTTTCGACCTAGCAGCCATGACATCACCGTGAACAACAAGTTTCAATGGGCTGTAGTTAGAAGTAACATCAACCAAATTATAAAAAGAGTGATTGGGGAACAAGTTTAGCCAAATGTTAGACGCAAAAGCCATATCGAGTCTCTCTTGAACCATAGTATCCATACCCATGCTCTTTGCCCAAGTAAATTCATAACCCATCATTTGAATATTGAATAAGTTACATCTTTTAATAGTCTCATTAAACCCATGAATAAGATGAAAAAGATGAGGAGCTCTGCCCAGTTTGTCTTCAACAGACAAAATATCATTGAACAGTAAGTCTCCAAAGAACAGTAAGTCTCCATGATCTTCTTATTCGATCAACACTAAAACAACCATTAAAACCTAATTGTAACTTCAGAAATTCTATTCAGCTAAAAAAATAACATTTGGCTTATTAGAAATAATCAGCTCCTTAAGAGCTCAAACTGCACGGGTGTTGCCAAGTCCTCGGCAGTTCCAACTTAAGACAATCATGGCGATCGATTGGCCTGAAGCTCAGGTCCTGCCACTGGAGAAGAAAATGAAGAACTGTTATAGAGATGAGTAGAGATAACCTCATTACGTTGTCATTTCTTAGTTTCCTCAAGCTCCATAATATGATCCTCAGTCTATTGATGTGGCCCATTAGAAGAATCCAAATTTTTAATAGCCATGTTGTCATGCACTTGAGGGTCAACTGCAATATTAATTTCATGCATTTCAATATCAACATGATTCTTTCCATATAAGTCTACCTGCAAATTAGCTACAGAGTTTCTATCATATAAGGAATGTGCTGATTGAGATAAACTTACTCCTTTATTCTTGGTTATAATCTCGGAAATAGATATTCCATTCAAATTTTGAATCTAAGGATCGTCGAACCTGACCACCGGTTTCCATGGAGGTGTCCTAATGGTGATATCCCAACCATTGTTAACCTCTTCATCAGGATTGACAAAAGAAATCTCACAAGACTAATCTGAATGGCCCAATGATCCACAAACAAAGCAAAATGTGGGTAGTTTTTCATACTTAAATTCCAAAGACACCACACGATTATCCTTGACTCTGATTTTTTGCCCCTTTTCAATGGCATTCTAACATCCAGGGAGACCCTGACGCGAATAAAAGGGCGTACTCCTAATGCGGAGACACCCGAATTGTAATCCATGAACTGGCCAATGAAATTACCAAGTTGTGTTACTAACTGAGAAGTAGCTTAACCTGGCGGTATTTTATGTACTTGTACCCAAAAATCAATATGGGAGAAAACAGTTTGATGTATATCCTCCCTCTTCTCCATTCGTTTGAGAATCAATAAATTTATGTTAAAAGACCATGGACCCTCATAATAAATTCTCTTAAGATCTCTTAAGTGAAAAAATTGAAAAATATACATCTTATTTCCCATATCCTTCACATATAACCCTCTACTTGACGCCAGACCTTTGAAAGAGTATCTTCCATGACACCAAAATTAACATTCTTATCAGTCAATATTTTTCTAGCCAAACATATCTCGTAGACGAAGCTAAGTTTAGATTGCTCTTCTGGCTCAGCGGGTAATTCTTCAAGTTCATCATCTTTTAATGTTAGATCATTGAAAACTGCTTCCATAATCACAAGAAAAATAATAGAAATCAATTAGGATTTAGAACTTGCACAGGAAGGCAAGAGAGAGAAGTTGCACATGAATAAGAAGTATTTTGTCTATATGCACACGATATAATTCAAGTGAAAAATGTGAAATTTCTTATGAGTGATTTTTTTTTAAATATTGAAGAGGGGATTCGAACTTAAATTTTTTACTGAGGTGGGTGTTAGGACAGAGAGAAACATCACAACTGAGATTAAGAAGGTTGCTAAAGAGACAACATCCATGGCCATGGCTGTGAATATCAAAATTAAAAAACAAAACCTTCTTCAGGCACAGTGTAGGCAACAACCAATTAAAACAAAGACACTGTGGAGATGTTGCGCATTCTTTAGTTGATCATCTGCATGATTAATACTGAATATATGTGTGTGTGTGTGTGTGTGTGTGTGTGTGTGTATCTTTTCGGCAGTTCTTTTTGAAGCTAAATCATCGATCCATGGAAAGAACAAGTTTGGAACTGTTCTAGAGGTTCTTCAAGCAAGAACGGAGCCATCAAACAAACTAGGAGACAATGCTAAACTGTAGCAATGCCCTAAAAAAACAATCCTAAAGGGCGTTAAGCTGGGTTATGTACTTAATTTAGGGCGCAGTCCATAATTAAGTCCATTTGTTACAATGAGAGTTCATACATAAATTAATTGAAAAATATATGAATTTTACGAAAAAAAATATAAGAAAAATTAAACATAATTCTGAATTTACTATATTTATAAATTATTTATTAAAATATTAAAATTTATAAAATATTTATCAAAATATCAAATTTATATTAATTTATAATAAAATTATAGTGAGTTTATCATAAATTTATTATGAGTTTATAAATCTTTTATAATTTCTAAAAAATACTTTTGATAAAAAATAAAAATAAAAAAAATTACAGTAAAAGGTGTTATTATCCTAAAATATATCAAAGCTAGGCCCATATTGATGTCTATTGGTTACATTTCAGATTTCAGAGTTAACATAAGAATCTAATAACTATGTCTCGAGAAAAGAAATCATCTTAAATACTTAAATATTCAATTGAAGGTTTATTAAGCAAAATAAATAAATAACAGTTGACTTATGGTCTCATACAAAAACGATTTGACCCCCATCTGACCCAATGTGTGATTAGTGACTCCCCGATTCAGCTCGACATTTTTAGTGGCAACCAAACACAAAACAAGGGTCAGCTACCACTTTGCTTTCCTAATATGCTCTTCTTTTTGCAGTCAGAGATTCTTCTACTTCTTTAAAGTATGATTCCTTCTTATTAATGAAATTTTCAGTTTAACAGGAAACAGACTGCTCTTATCCTTCCTTCAATTTAATTTAATGGTGTAAATAAGTGAATTTTCTTTTAAGTCATTCCAGTTTATTTAGTGAAATACTCAAAATTGCAAGTTTGAGTTGAACAAGAAAAACAAAATAAAATAAAATAAAATAATTGCAGTATCAGTTTATGAATGCTTATGCGTTTGTTAGTCTTTTTTATGGCAATGCACACTTGCAAGTCATCACACCTTATTAAATATAAAATAGTATAAGTATTAGATATAAAATAGCATAACTCAAAAAGAGAACATCTCAAGGAAAAACAAAAAATATATATATAATGGTGCCTACATCTTTTAAAGAATCAGGTTCCATTTTACATCTATTTTTACAACAGATGTGTGACTCCAAAATCAATCACCTTTGCATCTAAATCAACAAATAAATCATGTATAAAACATCCCAATTAGTGGAAGTACTACAGGAGAGCACAAAAGATGCTCTCTGGCATATCTACACAATTTACAACAATTCTAATGGTCTAGAGTCAGAACTAGACCCTTCTTCCTTGTGGCTAGAAGGGTGATCATTCTCAACTGTAAATGGCTGGTAGCCACCAGGACTACAGAGCTTACCTGAGAAACTGTTGCTTACTGATCTCTCAATATCATCCATCTCAGATACCAGAGGAATTGGCCTATCAGGGATAGTAGGAATTGACTGCTCTGTTTCCAACATTTTCACAACCTGATCCATAGTTGGCCTAGCATATAATTGAGGATGAGAACAAAGAACTGCAATCAATACATACTTCTCCAAGATTTCTGTTGGCCCTAATTCTGGCATACCATCTTCAATAACATCGAAAGTTCTTCCTTTCCTCACTAATGACCATGCCCAATCAGTGACAAGGGCAGGTTGGCCCTCATCACTCATAGTGAGTGCCTTCTTTCCACTCAAAAGCTCAAGAAGCACAACTCCAAAGCTATACACATCACTTCTCTCTGTCAACTGCCCATATAAAGCATACTCAGGAGCAACATATCCCATTGTACCAGCTACCCTAGTGCTTAAATGCGTCGCTCCCTCCGGGGTAAACTTTGCCAGCCCGAAATCAGCCACCTTCGCCTCAAACTTTTCATCTAAAAGTATATTGTTTGCCTTAATATCCCTATGAATGATTGCTGGTTGAGATCCATAATGCAAATAAGCCAATCCCCTTGCAGTCCCCAGAGCAATCTTTTGTCGAATAGGCCAACTAAGTTTTTCCCTTGCAGAACCAAATAAATGGTCATATAAACTCCCATTCTTCATCAAGTCACACACAATTATCCTCTGGTGACCCTCAAATGGAGTAGTAGCAGTGCAATATCCTATCAAAGCAACAAGATTTACATGCCTCACACTGGCAATAACCTCAAGTTCATGAATAAAACTAGCATCACCAGCAGCTGACAAATTCTTGAACCTTTTCAAAGCTACATAAGTCCCATCAGGCAATTCACCTTTATAAACATTTCCATAGCCTCCTCTTCCAATAATGAAATCCCTGGAAAAATTTCTAGTTGCCTTTTTTAGTTCATCAAGTTTGTATTCAACTAAAGTAGTACTTTCTTTAATTGAATCCAATCCAGAACTCAAACCCATCTCAGCTCCTCCACCAATTCTATCCCTTCTCTTTCTCCTACTCAAACCCCTATATCTTCGCCTCAAAAACCAACACCCACCAATTATGATCAACAATCCAACACCCAAAATGGGAAAAGCCAAAACCAAAGTTTTCTTCTTTTTGCGACCTGAATTTTTTGGAACAAAATCCAGCAAAAACAAACACCTAGCAGTACCTCTATCAGTGGGTCCATACCTATTAGCGAACGCCGCTGCATAAATCGATGGATACGCTCCACAATCCGTCAAGTTTCCTACAGAAGGACCCGTCAAGTACAAGGCCTGTTGCCTGGACAAGGTAGGAGTACAAGCTGCGCAAGGGGAATTATTCTCAAGGGATTGATTACAAGCTGAAGCGACTTCATTTCGCGAGGATTTGGGAACCAAAGACTCGAATTGCGATCTGGTGGAGATATTCATACAGGCTTGGGAGATCCAGCTAGTATTAAAGCCACAAGAAGATCGAATATCATAATTCGGGATAAAATCATTAACGAAATCCTGAAAATCGTGCCAACACGACTCCGCCGAGTCAAGTGGGGGCAAGAAGTTATTACTTCGCTGGAGATAATGCGATAGAACCAATCGGAGGCCAAGCCTGATGTACTGGCATTCCTGGGAAGGAGGAAGAGTGACGGGTTTAGAGTCGGTGATGAGCTGGCGGAAAACACCGAAATCGAGCGGGCATGAAGCGTTACCGTTTTGGGCAAAACATGGGTTAAAGAAGAGAGATAGAAATGTAAAGAAGAAGAAGAAAAGTAGATGATAATGGTGGGAAAGGGACATTTGGAAGCTAATTAGGGGTGTTGTTGATTCATGGAGGAATCCGAGAAAGAGAAAGGGCTGTAGTTGCAGTAGTTAGAGAGGAGATGGGCATAATTTGACTATAGAGCAGCAACTGATTTCATTTCTTTACTAATTTCTATGTTTTGGCAGCAGCCAAAGCAACCCCAGTCGGACAGTTGCAGATTCCTGGAAAGTTTACGGCTGATGATATGTCCATTAAAAGAAATTCTTTGCTTTATTAATTTAATCACCTGTGTTTTCAATTGTTTTGAGTTTCTAGATGTCCCCATTCCTCTCCATATTATCAAAATTTTATGATTTTTATTTTCGTGTTATTAAAATAATTTATTTTTAGACAAACAAATGGTCCATAATCTTTTTATGGTTATTAAAATAATTTACTCTTATTAAATTATATTATTAACTTTTAATATTAACATAAAAAAATACTTAAATTTTACGTCTTTTTTCATATATATCATAAAAATTTTCAAAAAAATTAATTTGTAAACTTTATTTCTTTTTCATTTTTATTATTTTCACTGGTTGAAAATACGTTACTGTATAATTCAATAATATTTCAGTATAAAATTATTTTTTTAATTTAATTATTAACGAGTCGATATTTGAGTTGCAAAAAAAAAATATGTTTAAATATAATAAATATTACTTTTATATAACTTGATAGTGATGCCCATTATTTTTTTTTAAGTAAACGGTATATAATCAAACCCTATAAATGAAATTTATTATTTTTCATTTTCCTTTTTTTGTTAAATAAATGACATAACATGAGTGTATTTGATATATTATTTAATGATGAATTTGCATGTCCAAGCAAATAGAATGCCTCCCCTGCTTAGAGAGATCTCACAATGAAGGAAAGTTATGGAGCATATTTATGTAAATCAACACATTTGACAAGTGTTGCAATACGTGTATTTCATAAATTCTTGACTTATTTATTTTTGCGAAAGGAGATAGTAATGAAAATGTCAGCAAATAAGAGCTTTATGCACTGCATCAAATATACAAAGGAGAACCGTTTAATTATGCAAAGGCTTTTGCATAATCTTTTAGAAATAATTCTTTGAAAGACAAAGAAAAATTAGTTTTGGGGATTTATGTGACTTCCTATAGCTTCACATTTCACATGACTCATTGAAAGTGATCTTTAATATGAGATAAAACTTTTAGAAATAGAGATTATAGGGTATAAAAAAGAATGGAGAAGGGCTAAACCAGCTGAAATTAGAAATGGTAAAGCAGCTCTGCATATAGATGAAGATACAGAAGAAGATGATGATGATGAAGAGGAAGGAAGATAAGAAGGGTCTATAAATGAAAATGATGATGCATACTAGGGGAGCAAAGAACTTTTATGTAGGCAAAAACTTCCAAGAATTCAAGCTGGGGAAAGCATTTCAAAAATACCACCTTCATTTATTATTAGCAATAACATTGTTCAATCATTGATTTTTATTTTTGAGTCAAAGCTCTCATCTTTTAAGACAAAGATAATTTTTGAAGTTTAAGCTCAAATAATAGAATTATCTCAAAAAATAAATAATGTACAATCAAGTCAACAAGTAATAAGAAATATAGTATTTGCAATGCAAAAGGATAAAACGTGCAAAAGGATATAACATGTATTATCTCTATGAAATACACTCATATTGGGTAATGCATTCAACAAAAAAGAAAAAATAATGGATTTCATTTTTAGGGATTATTTATATATCATTTACTAAAAAAAATAACGGGCATTACTGTCGAGTCATATAATAGTAACGCCCGTTATATTTAAACTTATTTTTTTTCAACTCAAATATTATTAGACGTTAATTTTTTATTGATAAAATTAACGTTCGTTGATAATAAAATTTAAAAAAAAAATTGAAACCGACACATCATCTAATCACTTAGCTACATATTCCATAAAAATGAGAAAAGTAAAAAAATATAAATAAAATTTATGGACTATTTTAAAAAAAGTTTATGGTAAATGTAAAAAAAAAAAATGTAAAGTTTAAGTATGTGCTTGTATTTTTATCCAATATAAATAATTTATTTTTAATCCAAACAAACGATTTCCACTTTTTGAAAATATGTAACAAAGAGATAAATTTTATACAATAACAAAAATCTATAATAATACCTTACTGAATGGCAATAAAACTTTATCCATTTCAATCATTGACATTATGGGTTTCAACAATTTAAACCATAACAACTATTTAAATTTTAGTTTACGTTCCAAAAAAAAATATTAATAATTTTAATTTTTCCTATTTTAATTTTATAGTTTTTTTACTGTGTGAGAAAATAAAAAATATATATAGAAGAAGTAATTAAAAAATAAAATTAATGTTCTAGATAATAGTATATTAAAGGTAAAATTTATTAGATCTATTTTAAATTTTAAATAATTAATAATTTAATATTTTTTATATTAATTCTTTATAGTAAGAAGTTTCGACTCTGGAGTACATAAAGAGGTCATTGGACATGCTTTGAGCCTTGAATCTTCTAATTTATAATGGTCGGGTTTTCAAGGCATTTAACGTTTTTTATCAGTATATTGCAAAGGCTAATAGCAGATATAGTCTTTTAATTTTGGGGGACAATACACACATAATATTATTATATATGTGTATACATACATGATATATATATATATATATATAGTTAGGTTAAAACTTGATAAAAAAAGTTTTACTGTTTTTATAGTTCTATTTAATTTGACTCTAAAAAAATTTAATAAAGAGAGTTTTACCGTTTTTATAATTTTATCTAATTCGATTCCAAAAAATGATTTACGCTATATATATATATATATATATATATCATGGGCAAATCCAGCCCTAGAATAAGCCCACATAGCCAATTGCTTAGGGCAACTCATCCTAGAAAGCAACACTAAAATACATATATTTATGTTAATAGGTTGTGTTTTTATCATTAATTATGGGCCATTATAAATTGCATGGGGAAACAAAATTATGCAGGACGTATTTTTAAAATTTCAATCAAAATAAATATAATAACATACACCAAAATATATAGAATGAGCTGTGTTTTTATCATTTTTTATGGGCCACTGTATATTGTCTGGGACAATAAAATTGTAAGGGAGCTTACTTTTATTAAATTTTTATTTTTTATAACTCTTGTAAAATACTTTTTTATTCTAAAATATTAAATTTAACACTTACTAATATATTTTAGTTTGCCCTATAATGCAATTAGATTATGAATAATTTATAATTAGTCAACTAAATGGCATTTTGTTAGTTTCTTAGTTGTAATTAGTTACAAATAATAGCTTGTAATACAATCCATCAAAGACTTGTATATAAACACAGTAACGGTACACGTGATATGCATCCTGAGTTTACTCTTCATTTCTTCTTATCTTCTATTATTTTCCTTTCTTCGATCATGGTATCAGAGCCAAGTTGATTGTTTTTTCTGTCTAGAACTAATTCTAGAAGGCTGTTGATGTTGGGTAATCAATGGTTGTTCTACTTGAGTAAGTGATTATGTTGATGACATTATTGATTGAATGTGTTGAGAGTCTAATTGTGCATTTCTATGAATGGGTAGTGATGTGCCTTGAATTTGTTGAAAGTCTGGTTGATTAGGTTGAGTAGGCAGATATGTGATTTGACTTGGTTGAAAAATTGGATGATTAAGTTGTGTTAGTGATGTGGTAGAAACTGATTGAAGGTCTGTTTGAGCAGGTTGTAAATGAGATGGAGTAAGTTGTATAGGAGAGTCAAAACGTATAGGTACTTAAGGCAAGAATGAGTCTGACTGTGTGGAGATATTCCCAGAATATGGGAATATTGCTTCATGAAACAAAACATCTCAAGAGATCAAAATCTCTTGATTATCTAAGTCATACACCTTGTACCCTTTCTGAAGAGGAACATAACCTAAAAACAAATATTTAGCAGCTATTGGCAAGAATTTATCCTTGAAGGGCTTAGTAATAGTAGAGTAACAAAGACGTCCAAAAGTCTTGATGTTACTTATATATGGTTTACGTTGAAAAAGAACCTCATAAGGACTCTGCCACTTGAGAATAGTTATAGGTAACCTATTGATTAGATAAGTGGCATGAAGAATTGCTTCTACCTAAAAATCAATAGGAGGAGAAGCTTGTAATAATAGTGCCCTGACCACTTGAACCAAATATTTGTGCTTGCATTCAACTCTCACATTCTACTGAGGAGAATAAACATAAGACCTTTGATGTTGACCCCAGAGTCCCGCAAAAGAGTATGCCAAGATTGACCAAAAAACCCCTTACCATTGTCAGTTCTGATATTCCTAACAAAAGTACCAAATTGAGTTTGAACCATTTTCAACAAAGTAGCCAACAAATTGGTAACTTGAGCCTTTGATTGCATTAAAAAGGTCCATATAGAGCTACTTTTGCCATCCACAACAGTTAGAAAATTCCTAGCTCCACTGAGACTTTCCTTTTGATAGGGCCTCAGTATGTCAACATGTAATAGTTCTAAAAGTATGGAACTATTATTGTCATTAGGATGAAAAGGAAGCCTAATTTGCTTTGCTTTGACTTTGCACGCACATCACAAGGAGTAGCACAAGAGCTATCTTTATTCTGCAAATCCATTTTGGTAAGTACAAGAGGTGAGAGATACCCAAGCCTTTGTTGTCATGCCTCAGAGGGAGTAGAATCTAATAAGTTATTTATAGAATTAATAGTATAAAGGACATCAGGTAATAAGCATTGCTGAATTTTATTTGGATCAAAAGAATTTGTATATAGAATATAAGCGTTTCCATCTACATGTCCAACAGCAACAAGTTTGCTGGTCTTGGAGTCCTGTGAGATGCAAAATGAGCTGTAAAAGGTAAAGATAAAATCACTTTGTATGGTCAACCTACTGACTGAAAATAGGTTATAATGAAACCTAGGCACATGAAGAATATCCTCTAATGTCACATCGTTGCTTAGAATCACAGACCCTTCATCTCTACTTGAATCACTTCTCCATTAGGGAGATGAACAGTATAATTATGATTAACCTTGTACAATGTATCAAACAAACTCTTGTTTGCACAAATAAGGTTACTAGCCCTAGAATCTACAATCCAATACATATTAGGAGTATCAGAACTAGAGTTAAAGTTAGATATGGTACCCACAAAGTCTTGCACAAGACCAGCAAAAGAAGGCTCTTATATCATCTTGCCTTCTATAAGTCTTGTAAGTTGTAAAACATCTTTCATGGAAGCATCTAAAGTGTATACTTGTACTAACTCGTACTGTGGATCATCATCCAAAGGTGTTTCAGCCATGTTGATCTTGGCTTTAACAGGTCCAGACTCTTCTTTCTTCTTCTTGAGATCCTTACACTAGTCAAGATATCCATATAATTTGAAACATAAATCTCGGGCATAACCTCTTTTGTTACAATAAGTGCAGACCATATCTTCATTCTGTACATTATCCTTCTTTCTATAACTAGCTCGATCCATAAAACTCTTTTACGAATTAGAACTAGCAAGCAAAGCAGTAATAACATCTATCCCTTCCATGATATTAGAAGAAACTAACCTCTATTGCTCCACATTTAAAACCATGGAATAAACTCTATCAAGGTTAGGTAAAGGATCAAACATAAAGATATAGTTCTCTACTGAATCAAAGGTCTCATTTAGACCCATAAGAAATTGTATAATTCGAGACTTGTCATTCAATTTCCCTAATTGATCAGCAAGATCACATTCACACTTGCTACAACTATAATGAGGAACAGTTATAATACTTGCTAATTCATCCCATTAACTTGCTCATTTTAGTAAAATACATAGATAAGGACATGTTACCTTGAACTATTGAAGCAATATCTCTTCAAATTTGATATTCTTGAGGACCACTAGTTTCTCCAAAATGTTTCTCTAATTTCTCTCACAATTCTTTTTCAGATTGAACATAAAAGAAGGAATCATGCAAATCTTTTGTCAGGGAATTCAAGATCTAAGAAACTACCATTGCATTATGTGTAATGTCTCAAATTTTTAAAAAATTTTAATTTTTAGAAATTAAATAAAATAAATTATAATTTAATTAGATACATTAAATAAATAATTTTAAATAAAAAATGAAGAAATTTTAAATGAAAAAGTGAAATATATATGTGATATATATGGAAAATATATATAACATATACAAAGTCAAATTTTTAAAAGTCAAAATCAAAATCTAATCGCATTTTTGTAAATAAATTTTAAAAATTTAAAATTATTCAAAAATAATTTATTTTAAATGGAAGATGAATTTTTGGGTTTTTAATTAATTAAATAAATAAATAATTATTAAATTATTAAATAATATACATATATGGCTTAAAATGAAAGTGGAAAGAAAGAGAAAAATATTTTGTTCTTCATCATTTTCTTCTTCTTCTCTAGACCGAACCATCATAGAAGTTTGGCTAAGAATTTTGTTTCTTTCATACTTCACAAATTGAAAGATTTCAAGTATTTAAAGTGAATTTTTGGTGATTTCCACCAAAATTAGTAAGTTTCTAACTTTTTTTTTGGATTTCAAGAAAGTTTAAATTTGGGATGTGAAGTAATATAATTTAATTATAGGAATTGGTATGTATGAATTTATTTTAAGTGATTAATAATGATTTTAAGGTTGGATTAAAGAAATAGTTGAGTTTTGATAAAGATTGGTCAAGAGAGAGAATGTAAGGTTATGGACTTTTAGGGTTCGAGAAACCATGGGTTTTAATTATGCAAATTAATTCTAAATAAGTTATTTTGATACATAAACAAGTATTTTTAAGTCAATTATTGGATTTATTTGAATTTGATTGGAGTTTGAGAAGGAAAGTGGTGATTTAAGGTTTTGAAAAAGTGATTTTTCAAAGTTGTTGAATTGTGTGCTTTTATTGTTTAAAGCATATTGTTTAATAATAAAAGTAATGAATATGAGCTTGAAATGATAAATGGATTGAGTTAGAATAGAAAATCTTCAATGAAGGAAGGTCATGTCATTTTAGAATTTTGATTATAAGTGTGTATTTTTATAGTGTAATTATTTTAAACATGTTAAAATATATTTTTAATGATATAAATAAACTTAAAATACTAAATTAAATGGCCTAGTATGGTATTCTAAAGTTAAAATGAGATTAGCATTAACTTTGAGATATTTATTTGAATGATGTTTAATTATGATTTAAGATTGAAAATGTTTTAAAATATGATACTAAATGATTATTTATGATCACATTTGATATAGACATTGAGAAGAATTGATTTGTCCAATCTAAGTGTTGAATAACAAATTGAAAGAGAAGGTTAAAGGTGGTGTTTGAGCTTGTTATTAGTTATTTTTAGAAATAAGTACAAACTTTAGATGAATTGGATATGTATGCATTATATTGGGCTAAACACATTTTGAAATGAAAAATGTGTTAAGCTACTTGATATTTTGATTATTTATGAATAATGTACTATGATGTGCGTAATATTATGTATGTATTAAATGTATTATGAAAAGTCATTGTTAATAGCTAAATTGTATAAAATGTGAAATATGTGTATTATGTAAAAATGACCCAAAGTGTTTGGGTAATAACATTTGTTGTGTATGCATTAAGGGAATTGTTAAGAATCCATTATTAATGGCTAAAATGCATAAAACATGATTCATATGTGAAATATTCAAAATAATTGGATAATGTATTATAAATGTAAAATGTGGTATATTATGATTATATATTGATATATGATGATATGAAGTGAGATACATTGAAATAAATGAGAAAAAGAGGCAATGTGCGTAATGAATTATGAGAAAATGAGAAAAATATTGATAATAATAAATATGAAATAATTGTGTATCTAGTATGTTATTCAATTTCTCAAGTTCTATATTTGGCGGCATGTTTATGAGGTTATCCTCATTATTTACCTTCAAGGCTAGCTTTTGAGCAATTATTTAATTTGCTTTCGGGCTAGACGTTGTGCGTCATTTGTTTTCGGGCTAGACACTGGGTGTCAATATGGACCAAAACAGTAATTCTAAGATTTGAATAATATATTAGATTATTTGAGCTCATGTTTGTGTTTGTTTTATGTGAAATGTAAAATAACTAAAAAAAGATGTTTAAAATGAAATGATATGATATATGGTGTCATGATATACATAAGCATTATACATTGGCACTATTTTACAGTTTTATTTCTATCAAAATTTGTACCGTTAGGCTTTTGACTTAGCGCGATTATAATTCATCACGCATGTGACAGAGGAGATTCGGTAGAGCCGGAGAGTTCGTCTAAACCAGGTCAGGCCTAGATTTGAGGTTTTCAGTGTAGAGTTAATTTTTGGACGTCAAAATCAGAAATACTGCCATCATGTATATATTTTTATTACATTTTGATATTTCATATATTATATTATGTTTTTGATGTAAATATATTGTAAATTATAAAGAATGTGTTGAAAAATTTTATAATGTGAGTTGATATGTGTTTTGAAAAATATATATATGTACAAGTATAAATGTGCTGTGAAATTTGGAGAAATTGAGGAGTACGAGTGAAATGGTTATTTGATATTATTTGGGAGTATTATCTTATATAGGTTGTGATTTTGTTGAATTTGAAAATATTTAAATTATAGATAAAAGTCTAGCGAAATTTTTTTTAGAAATTTTTATGAAAAATACTTATTTTAGTACCTTTAATTTATGATAATATTTTATTTATTATTTAAAGATATATTTTAAAGTATTTAAGATTTTAAATTTGAAAAGTAAAATTTTTTATTAAATCTGACTGTGATATTTTTATATCATATATGTGTATTTTATATATACTGAATATATATATTATATTTATATAAAATATAAGGGTGTTGTGTTATGACAAAACCATGTATCATATTCAGTTAAATCTTTTTTTTGCACCTACCATCAATATAACCTAATTTATGTTTGGCAGCCAAAGCAATTTTTATTGATTTCCTCCAAATTATATAATTGTTGCCATTGAAAAGAGTAGAAACAAGCATTAAACTTGGATTATCACCAATGTTATGAACTATCATCGTCTCTTCAGTTGTCGAACGAGAATCAGAAGCCATGATCAATGATCAAAACAAGTATGGAATCAACTGAAGAAACTCAAGAAAATAAAATCTGACGTAAAACGATAATATGGTAAATCAAGGAAGAAGAAAAGGCAAAAAAAAATAATAAATTGAAATTTTAAAATTCTTTTTATCTCAATACCATTAATGTAATTATATTTCTACATATAATTTTTTAGGTGCATCAGTATGTTTGCCATACATATATATTTAATAAATATAAAAATAATAAATTAAATGAAATAAAAATGTATAGAATTTGAAATAAAAAGTAAAAAAATAAAATTGAAGAACTTATATAAATAGATTTTTTATATCTATTTAAAACCACACATAAAAAGAAAAAGATAAAAAAAAAAGATAAAATTGACTAAAAAATTATTGAAAAAGAGAGAATAATTTTTTAAAAAATAAATTATATATATTAATAAAACTATTAGACAGTTTCTTCAAAAAAATAAATTAATTAAACTATTAGACCGTGATAGTTTTAAGCTATTAAGCTATCAAAGCAAGCTATAAATAAGTCCGGAATAACTTTATTGCTTTAAGTTGTTAAGCTATCAAAGCAATAGCTTTAGCTAAGTTCTTTGACACACATATGTATATATGAGAAGATCCCACAGTCGCTCCATCGTAGAATCGCCTCTGTATATACGAGAGGTGAAAGTAATTTTTTTACAAAAATTTTTAGCAACTTTCAATGAAGTTTTTTTAATTTTGAAAGGGTGATTCTAAAACTAACAAATTTACCACTTAATACCACCTATTATCGACCAACACCATCACCTTCGCGCCAGCAAAACTATCACCACAAAGCAGATATTGGAGGCCTGGACTTAAACTTTGAGTTGTCCTAAGCAACTTATGATGACCTATAAATAATAAAAGAACACAATTTATTTATTGATTTTTTTAAAACATTTATATAACTGCCCTAAAAACTAAATTTTATTTTAAAAATACTATAAAAGTTAAAAATATTTAAATTTTTATAAAAAAATTGATACAAAATTTTAAAAATACCTCAATACTCACTAAAATAAAAAAAAATTTTTAATATATTTTTTCTCACTACAATTAATATTTTACTTTAAATTTTATTTTTTTTCAAAGTTCACTATTAAATAAAAATATTTTAATAAAATAATAATAAATATTTTAAATTATTTTTATCATATAAAAATTATATTTTTTCAAAAAAATAATTTTTAATTATAAAAAATAAATAACACTCAAAAAATATAAAAAAAAAAGTAAAATATATAAAAATATATTAATAAAAATTATTAAATTTATTTTTAGATAAATTTTATATATTATACATATAAAAAGTTACGCAATTGCATTATGTAGATGTGTTATAGATGTATTATAAATGTGTTATAGATATTATGTGTACGTTATATTTTTGTTATTTAGTTGTATATATTTTATATAAATATTATTAAATATTATGTGGATATAAAATTAAAAAAAATTAAATTAAATAAATATTAAAAATATTATGTAGATGTGTTGTGAATATATTATAAATATTGTAGATGTAATTTATATTATTGAGTGTATATTATATATTGTATATATACTATATATATTGTATATATATTTATTTTTTATATATATATTAAAAATATGATATTAAAAAATTTAAATAAAAAATATAAATAAAATAAAATCACAAAAAAATTATAAAAATTACAAAAAAAAATAAATGCACCAAGGCTAATTTTTAAAACTGAAGCTTTTGGTGGGGTAAAGAGTATAATATATATATATATATATATATTGCCCCGTTGGATGAATTGCCCTGGACGATAGTTACTCGGACTTATCCTAAAGCCAGGCTTGCCGGAGACACCCAATTCCGATAAAAGCACAATACTAAGTCAAATGCCATAATTATTATGCCTTCAAGACAATTATAATTATGTCGATCTTATGAACTTCATTTATATTATAGGTTTTAAAAGTTGAGATTTCTTTTTTGTTTTTCAAAAAATCTGAAATATTTTTTCAAATAGATTCTCAATAGAAATTAAAATTATATAAAAAAAATGATACAATTACAAAGTTAAACCTTGAAGAATGTTATATTCCTCATGTAATTTATACTATATTTAATTTATATTCTAAATAGCATTACCAGACAAAAACCATTATTTAATTGTCTAGTACATATGCCCAACAAATCCTTAATTGGACCTTTTTTTTCTTAATTTTATTTTGGATAAAATATTCATAAAAATAATACTTTTAACATAAAATAATTACCATATTTATTTTATTACTACCATTATAATATTCTATAATTAACAAACAGAAGGTATTAGGCACGTGTTTACATAAGAAAAATCATACCTGATTTTGATTGCTTGTGCAAAGAAAATTATTTGATTAAGGATTTTCTTGACCAATTCAACTTTTGACTGCTAAACGAAATAATAAATAATTGTCAAATATATATTACATGTAAACAAAATATAGGTCCAAAACAGCATGAAAATTAATTAAAAATGAAAAGGAAAAAAAATAGGACACCACAGACATGGAGTCAACATTATTGTAATAATCATCTTATAAATGGCTGCCTTAATCACAACACAACTTTAGTGTTGTTAGTTATGACCCAGTCAAGCTTTGGAGTTCAGAGTCGCATGGGTTTGTAGGGTGGGCACAAAAGGCCCAGCTATGAAAAAAGTTGGAAAAAATAAAATAAAATAAAATATTACTATGCTCATTTTTTTTATTTTCTTTTAAAATGATCAACTTTTCAACTTTTAATTTTAAAAATATTTTAATTTAATTTATATATATATTTAGTACAATAAAAAATATACTGTACATATACATACAATAATACTTTTGATATAAAAAATGTATGATATTTAAATAAAATAAAATAACAAAAATACCATGTAGCCTAATTTTCTAAAAAGAAAATTGATGAAGTAGAATCAAATTATGCCAATTTATTCTCTCTTGTTATTACTAAATTGTTCATGTCTAATTATGAGTTTGAATAATTTCAAAAATATCTCATTTTCATATTTACACATCTAATATAATAGAAATATAATATATATATATATACATAATATATATTTAGCATGGCAAAAATATAAGAAAAAATAAAACAAGAAGTTGTATATAATGTAATTTTTTTAAAAAATATAGTAGTATATTCAGATTATGCCAGTTGATTATCTGTTACTATTATTGGCATATTCATGTCTAATCATCAGTCTGGAAAATATTAAACATTTTTCAAAAATTCAATATATCCAATTTATTTTTTAAATATTGAATATTTGTAGGTTTTTTTCATAAAAATATATCTATATTATATATATATATATGTTAAGAAAAAAAAAGATTATTATGAGGTTGTGACATCATCAAATTTTTACAAAATGCTAATTCACATTTTTTCTTTTTAATTAATTTTTATTTAATTTTAATAATTTATATAAAATTTAATAATTAATAAATTATATTTGTAACTTTTAATCTTCTATAAATTAATTACATATTAATATTATTTAATAATATTGATTGATTTATATATTTTTTTTTTAAAAATTAAAAGATTAAAAAATGTATAACTCTTAATCTTCATAATAAACTAATTATAAATTAAATAATTTATTTATAATAATAATTAATATATTTTAAAATTTTAAAAATTAAATAATAAAATATATAAATATTTTTGGAGAAAATAATAATTTTAATTAATGAATAGTAATTTAATTGCAAATAAAGTATCATGTTTTTGTTTATTAGGATAATTAAACGAAACATTCCTCATATAATATTTTAAAAACACATTCTTCATAATGAATTAATGATAAATGTATAATTTTTTTTGAGAAAATACAAAAGTACGTAGAAAATTCCAACGTGCAATCGGAGCAACCTACTTTTCACAGGCACTGCTGAGCTACGATAGTTCCGCACAAATAGCTTAAAGAGTTTTTATCTCTTCAATAGAAATATCTTAAACAGGAAAAAGGTGAAATTACCCTTATTGTATAGCATGACAATATTTAAAGCACTTATAAACCCTCAACGTGTATATATATACATATATCTATATATATGTATAGAGAGAGAATATTAATATTAATAATAATTCTAATATAAATATATAATTATAAATTCTTACACTCATATTTTTTCCTTAAAAAATTACTTTAATTTTTATTTTTTTTATAAAATTCATAATTTTTTATAATAAAAATATATATAAATTTTATTCTTAATTAGTGAAAGTGTCAAGTTAAGTCTGTTCATTCGTATTATTTCGATAAAATTATCATAAAAATTAATATAAATATATTTTTTATAATAAAATTAGTATTAATTTATGTATAAATTATTTTTATATTTATTTATTATTAATTATATTACTGCATAATGCGCAGATAAAAATCTAATGTCTACTTATTATTAAGTAACTGTGAAGCAGAGATATGATCTAAAAATATATTGAAAATGTTTCGTTTTTTATTTATTAGAAGTCAAATAAATTGAAATAATATATCATATTGCATATTAAGCTAGTTCTTTTCTTTAATAATTTTTATTAAATTGATGTTAATTTTCATAATTTAAGAGATTGATTAGATTTTGAATTTGTATTCTTTTTGCCATTCTCCGCACTCTTAAAATAAAATGAAATATTAATCAAATCACACTTAACTGGAAAGATGAAAATATTATTTAACTAAGCTAATAATTATTTTTTAAAAAAATTTATTAAGCTAAATGTGTTCAAATATCTATCAAGTGGGCATAAAAGTTGATGACGGCGTCTAGCTTAGTCAGCAGTTGCGACGACTACTTACTGCAAGCAGAAGCAGACCGGTAAACTAAAGCTGCAGGTTCTACGAAAGTCCTTAAGCTTGATTATTGGGTTACTTATTAACATAATTTCATATGGTTGTCAAGTTGATTTTTTATTTAATAAAAAAAATAGAGGAATAGCTTGAAGTTGGGTGAAGACTTGCTTTCAATAGCAGAAATTCGTTGTCAGAAAATTGTAATGTTTCTGGCAGATTTATACAATTTTTATTATGTTATTTATAAAAATTCAGAAGATTCTGTTTTATTTATTTGGGAAAGTGGGTATTACAATTATGGTGCTACAAGGACTGATTGATTAATTAATTAAATGATCTAGTGGAATCCAACTTGGCCATTAGGATTTTGTAAATTTTTTGAACCAGATTGAATCCAATCTAACACAAATGATTTGCGTTGAGTTTGATAGATTTGTAATGAAACATTGGTTGAAATTGATTTCAGTTCTCAAAATATCTTTTAAGTATTATCAATCAGTGGATTATAATTTATTTTTTATTTAAATTTAAATTTGATTAATAAAATTATATATATAATATAAAATGACATTATTGTCTTTAAAATATTTCACTCATTTTGGTATGACTAAATTTGATTTAATAAAAAAAATATATGAATTAAAATATATATAATTTTTATCAAAATTAATTTAATATTTTTAGTATATATCGGAGTTGAATTAAATATGTCTTAAGTTCAATCCAAGCACAACCCTATACGTCATATTTAACATGACTAGATAGGGTTTAAATTTCTAATTGGCCTACTGACGAACAAAAAGGCAGGCCTGTCTGTGTATCTCTCAGCGAGGCCATGAAGCTTGGAGTTGGGCCAGTTACTAACCATAACTTGCAATCAGTCCCATGAAGAAAACTTCCAACCTCTAAGTACATTGCTCTAACATCCACTCATCCCTCTCATTGTAAAATGAAAAAATTATATTACATATCACCTTTTTTAAAGAAAAATGAAATTTTGATATTTTTTTTAAAAAGAAAAAAGGGCTGTTTTTAGAAATGTTTTTTTATTTTTGAGTACTTTGTGAAGAAATCCCTTTTAAAAAACATAAACCACAGAGATTTTGATTTAAAATATTCTTTCAACCTCTATTTTTGCAAAAGTTTTTCATTCATTTAATTTATAAAATGTTAACTATAAATCTATGATGGAAATTTTCATCATTTTAACTATAACCTGTGCTGTGCATGAGCCATGGAGAATTGGTCCAGTCATGCACAATTCAAATTTTTTTAAATAAAAAAAGAATATATAAGTTTATAAAGTTCGTATAAATGTACATGCATCTCCCCACATCGTTTAAAATGAGATTTTGGAGACCATATAGCGACAATTAATATATGTCAACTCATGCACGGGTTTCATGTGTTCATTAATTAAGAAAAACGACATGCAGCCATCACATGCTTAATTTACTAGTCAATGCTAGCTATATAGTTGTCTTATGTTGAATAATTAGTTATAAATTTTAATTTAGATTAATATTATTGTTATTCTAATTTTGTTATTTGATCTGTTAAAATTTATGAGATGAATGCTTGAGGATGCACGAGAGGCATAAAACAAACGTATATCATATTATTTAAGGCATTAATTGAGTTTCTATAGTATACTTGAAACACTAATTAATTAATTTATATTTATTTAAAAATTTAAAATATTATTCTTTTATAAAAGAAACATAAAGAGTGATAAGCTTTATATATATATATATATATATATATATATATATATTAAGGTTTCTAGCCACATGAAAGCTTACTCGAAATGAAAGCTACACAAGAAAATCATTTTTCCGTGTGAAATATTTAATTTGAAAAGAAAGCATATACAGATAGCTATAGTTAGCCTTTGCATGAATACGGATAGCATATATCACGAAATAAATTGAATTATTTATACATTTGATTTTAATATAAATTTTGAAATTGAAACATTTAAATAGAATCAAGTTATTTTCTTCGGGTAATTTATAACTTTTGTTCTAATGTAGAATTTTTTTTTATTGTTACATCATATAAAATAAAAATATACAAATGGACATGAAAATAAATCTAACATCTTATAATTACAAGAAATATAATTAGTTTATAATAAATAAAAAACAACCCAATCAAAATAATTTAGATTATGTTTGTTATAAATTTTAATTTATTATAAGCATAATATATTTTATTTTTATTTAACCTTCTAAAGTCCAGAAATGGAGACCACTGGGCTATTGCTATTATTTTCATATATTTTCCCTATAATATTAATTATTTAATGATATAAGGAAAATAAATATAAGAAAAAGTAGTTAACGTTGGAGCAAATCAATCTTACCAAAAATGAGCTAGATTTAACGTAAGACATAAACAACTAACAAGCCACCAAACCCACACAAAACAAATTAATGTTGATACTACTTTTATACGAATCAAGCTAGTAAAAGTGACTTCCAATTTATATTTATTAATTCTACTGCTTCCCTCTTTTTTTTAATTAATTATTAAGTTTAAAAGACAAGCAGACAAAATTTTTAGATGGACGTTACTGTATATATATATATATATATATATATATAACAAATGAATTACAAAAATGTATTTAAGTATTTAATTATTTGATATGATTATTACTTATAATCAATCTCTTAATTTAATTAAGGGGTTAAAGAAAGCCCATATATATATGTATACAATCATTTACATAATCTCAATTCCTTGCTGAGTAGGGTTGATGATCAACTTTTGAAATATTGCCATTAAATTCACAGTTATTATACTAATTACTTTTCACATGATTGTTAAGCAAGTATGTATTATTAATAGTTAAGTAGATGAATAATAAGTTATTTATATTTCCTGATTATTGATCAAATTTATTAGTATAATAATTTTTATTTACAGAGATTTGTGGACACGACACAATTGATTGTGAACCTACTTGAATTATTATTTCAATCTTGCTATGAAAAAAAGAGTGGTAACCTCTAGATAGACAATTGTTTTAAGAATAAAAATAATAACAACAATAATAAAATAAATAATATATATATATTTAGAACCGCAAGTTATTATGGATTAGTGCATATTTATATAAATATAGAAGAGTAGTTATATGGTAATTAAATTAATGACATTGAAATGATTATGAAGCAAAGCACAGCCATAGCTTGGCATAGTATAGAAAGAGTATTGATAGACACTCAAAGTGTCGGCAATTACAGCACAGCAGAAGCATTTATTTTAATGATAGCTATTGGTGCCTACTTTTTTGGCTTATAAGTTATTTCATATTTATATCTCTGTCTCTCTGTGGTTAAGCTTCACTTGTTAAAATATCCTTAATTTAAGAAACAGTTATGAATTTGATTAAATTTTAAATTTACATCAAATATAAATTATATTAAAATTAATTTAATTTTATATTTACTATTTTATTATTATAAAATATAAAAATTTATTCAGATTAATTAATTTTTTTAATGAATCATATGTTTTAAGTTCATTTATGGCTGAGAAGAGTACTAAAAAAGTTCATTTAATGCATTGCTTTACATTATTCTTAAGATGAATAAGACATCGAATTCATTACAAAAAAAAAAGTAATTAGACAAAGGTTAATTGTCAATAACAAATTGCAGCCTAAATATAAATTAAAATAAAAATATTATATAAATTAAATTAATTCAAATAAAAAATATTTATGTATTAATTGTATTAGAAAATGATTATTTTAATTTTATATTTATTATAATAATAAATATAAAATTAGAATAATTATTTTTCTAATATAATTATATAAAATATATTTAATTTAAATTAATTTAATTTATTTAGTATTGCTCAAATTAAAAAATATATAAATTAAAAAAAATATGTGCACGAATAAATCGGATAATACGTTACGGAATATACCAATAGAGACCAAAAAGAGCCAGCTCTGACCACCGACCAATGGAGCTCAGTTGCCCAGTCTGTACGGATAAGAACCTAAGAATCTTTTAGCACTTCACAACAATCTACAGTTTTTTTTTTTTAAATTATTAACTTAAAATAATAACAAAAAAAGCTACGTGGCTAGAATACAGCCAGATAAAAAAATATATTAGGACATTTATTGAAGAGCAATTTTATTTTAAAAATAAAAAATAAAAATATTATTAATTATTGAGCTTATTAAATAAAAAAATAAAAATAATTCTCTTAATCTAGTTAAATTCTAGTCAAATAGCATTGTCTAAATAATAATATTTAAACCAAATTACAGTTTTAACTAATAAAATTATTAAAAATGGTAAAAAAAAATCTCTGACCACGTATGATAGGAGCAGTGAATTGTTGGAGTAACTGCGAATTTATGTCCGCCTCTGCCTTCTTCTGTCCCTCTGCTTCTCTGCTACGTTCTCTATCTCAGAAAAGATTTACATTCTCTGTCCTGGTTTGTCCAAAGACCCTTTTCTCTTTTTCCATCTTCTTCTTTCATTTTCAATTTTTTTTTATGTTTATATATGAGATTTTTGAGGAAACGTTATTGTCTCTGGCTCTCTGCGTCTCTGTTTTTTGGATTACCATTTGCTAGTGTGTTGTTTGGATATGGTTCCCTGATTTTTTCTCTGTATTCTTTTCAAATGTTTCAGAAATTAACCCCTCTTTATTATCCGGTTTAAGTTAAATTTTTTTGTCTGTTTCTTTAAATTTGTTATGGTGCCACCTTGCATTAATTTCTTGTTTTATATATTCCATTATTCTGTGCAATAATATCGGTCTTACCTTACTCTAACCTGTGTTTTGGATTCTTTTACCTTCTTACATGTCCTTTCATGCTTCTTTTTATAATTTCTCTATTTTCTTACAATTTTTCCTGCCAATCGATATGTGAAATGAAGTTTTGTTTCTTCTTTTGTGGCAGAGAAAAACCAACAGAGTAATCTTAGTAAATTCGACTATTAATACTCGAGGACAAGAAAAAACCCAATACTCTGTTCTGTGTCTCTGTCCTTGTTCCATGTGGAATTTCAATTGAATTTCATTTCTTACCTCTCAATTCTTTATTAATAGCTTCAACATAATTAAAATTATGCTGAACTAGTAGGTTGTCATATTTTAAAATTTTAATTATGGAGAAGAAGGTGGATACAAACTCTCCTGTTGGGGTTCTTGAAGACTACTTCAGAAGCGAAGAATCTGAAAGCTATTCTTCAAAAGAACCCACCTCAGATTTCGAAGCACAAAGAAATTCAAAAACCACTTCCCGTTGGCATGGATTTTTCCAATTGCTGAGAAGAAGATCAAAGGAACCTTTAGCTACATTGCATCCTCTCAGTGTCCTAAAGCTGTCATTGAGAAGGAGCTCTAGTATGAGAGAGATGGTACCATATCTTTTTGCAAACTCCGATTCTTGCAATTTAAATTCCTCAAGAATGAACTTTACTCTCGCTGAGCTTCAAGCTGCAACTAACAATTTTTGCCAAGGTTTGCTTTTTCTCTTTTATGTATGTAAAAATTTTCCATTTTGGGATGAACTTGTAAATAATTAAACTTTGCTCTTGTCTTTTGTAGAAAATCTGATTGGAAAGGGAGGCTATGCCGAAGTTTACAAAGGGCGTTTGAAAAATGGGAAATTGGTAGCAATTAAGCGACTAACAAGTGGAACACTTGATGAGATGATAGGAGACTTCCTATCTGAGATGGGAATTATGGCCCATGTAAACCATCCCAATACAGCCAAGTTAATTGGCTATGGGATTGAAGGAGGAATGCATCTTGTTCTTGAATTGTCTCCACATGGGAGCTTAGCTTCACTTCTTCATGGTTAGTTTAATTCACATTTTCTAGTTTCTCTGTTTTCAATTTTCAAATGCCCAATTAGGCCATTCCTGTGAAATGAATCCTAAAATTCCATTTTTGATAATTTTCCATTTTGATAGGCTCAAAAGACACATTGACATGGAACATCATATATAAAATTGCTCTAGGAACAGCAGAGGGCTTACTCTATCTTCACGAGCGTTGCCAGAGAAGAATAATACATAGAGATATTAAGGCTGCTAACATTTTGCTTACAGAAGACTTTGAGCCTCAGGTATCTTCCAAACCTATTAAATTGGATTAATTTTCTCCCCTTTCTTTCAATTTCCTCTCTAGATGTATAAATTTTATTTGTCATATGATACAGTTGGGTTGAGTTTAGAAAAACAAATAAGATGCTTTAATACGCAAATGATTCGGAGAAAAATATGCACATGGTGATGATGAGAACTTGCATGTCCTTTCCATATTGATTCCCTTTATAATGTCATTATCCTGTGACAGATAAATAATGGTTCTTTCTTCCGCTTGAAAATTTAATTTCAGATTTGTGATTTTGGGCTTGCAAAGTGGCTACCAGAGCATTGGACTCACCACATTGTATCCAAATTTGAAGGCACATTTGGGTCAGTAAAGATAAAGACAATACATTAAAAATTTTGAATTCTCTGCTGTTTTCCTATTAAAGATTTCAATTAACTAAATATATCAGTAATTTTCCAATGTGACAGCTATCTTGCTCCAGAGTACTTAATGCATGGAATAGTAGATGAAAAAACTGATGTTTTTTCCTTTGGTGTACTGCTCTTGGAATTAGTTACTGGTCGACGAGCGCTGGATTACTCTCAGCAAAGCCTTGTCTTATGGGTATATTTTGCTGCATTATATTCACAATTAATGCACTTATAAAGACTAGATCAATATATTTATGGAATTGTTTTTTTTTTCTTTTTTTTTTAATCTTTTCAGGCAAAACCTTTGCTTAAGAAGAATGAAATTAGGGAGCTAGTTGATCCTGCTCTTACCGATGATTATAATGCACGACAACTGAATCTCATGCTCGTGGCGGCTGCTTTATGCATACACCAGTCTTCAATAAGGAGGCCTCAAATGGCTCAGGTATGCACCCTTCTTAGAATGTAATTGATTTTAAAATTTACATCATATTGAATTATTATATAAATTGATATGCATTTGGACATGAACTGCAGGTTGTGCAGATTCTGAATGGTAATCTAAGCTGCTTGAAACTGATGAAAAAATCCCGAGTAGCATTCTTTCGAAAAGCTTTTCATGAGGAGCTATTCAAAGCAGAGGAGTGTAATAAATCACCTAAGAATTAGACCATCTCGCTTGGGTATAACATGTTGACTTCAGCTTCAAAAGAAAATGGCTTTAAAGCAAATATCTTGAGCAATTTGGCCTCCGTTTTTGTTCTACCCATGAAAAAATGATTTGGAGCAGGGGAAGGATTGAGAATGCTTTTCAACTTGTGTACATAAAAGAAACACAAAAAAAGGAATGAGAATCATGGGATTGGAATCTGAGTTCATGTACAGCAGAGAATCCTTCCAAATTACTATTCACCTGTGAGAATCGAGAATGTCATATCTTTGTCAGCTTATATGTAAATGAAAAAATCCTAGGAAAGAGAACAGTGCCATACAAAAGCAAATAAGAGAAGGTGCACGCTTGTGTCCCTTATCAAGGGACACTTAAAGCTTGAGTTGAAACTACATTATCTCTGTAAATTTCTTATAATTGGGACAAATTAGGAGGCGCCCATGGTGGCAATTTCGCTGAAGAGGGTGTTTGAGCTTAGAGTCCTTGCCTAGACCACTCTTTTGCAGGTAAAATTTTCCATGTTTTTACAATTGTATTAAAAGAAAATTTTGATTCATATGTATATATATATATATATATTGTTGGTGGAGTAAGGTTTCTCTTAAATTGAATGATCTTAATATCTTCTATACCAGTTATGTAATGACTTTTTCATCTCATCTCATATGAAAGAAATAATCATTTATTAATTTATTTAATCAAATGTATGTCTTTTACATTATATTTGGTTTAAATGAATTATTAGTGAATATTCGGAAAATAAATTAGCCATGTAAATTATTATACGACCTAATAATTTGGTGATATATGCGTTTACTCGTATATTTAATTTAAACTGAATTTTTTTTTCTCTGTGTGATGTTGAAATTTTAACTTTAATGATATATTATTATTCTGGTTACAAGATTAAAATAAAAATTAGAATCTCAAAATAATAATTAAGTCCAATTGATAAAATCGAGCTATATTGAAGATATGAATACTATTTGATAATTTGTTGGTGATTTATATTTTGTTTAGAGACAATTTATGTTTAATTTGATTGAATTATATTATATATATTTGAGTTGTACTTATCCATAATTTAATTAAATTTTATTTATAAATATCAGTAAATAGTGAATTTTATCTCCCATTAATATTTAAAAAAAAAAACTTTGCACTCTTTGCTCTATGTTTAAATGGGGTGCAAATTAATTAAATAAAATAGTGTAAGATAAAATAAAGTAGGGTAAAGTAATGTAAAATAGAATATTTATTTTTTTGTATTTCGAAAAAAGGTTAAATAAAATAAAGTTATATTATATTGTTTGGGTTAAAAGTAAAAGCATGTAATGTTTAATTAATTAAAATATATGATAAAATAGAAAATAAAATTTTTAATACCTCTTAACATTTCAAATTGAGGTGTTAAAAATTCTCTAAAAGAAATTAGGATTTTTTAACCCTCCATAACTTTATAAAATCCTCTATTTTAATTTACTCTCCTCCCAAACATTAAAACTAACCATCTCTCCCCCTTCTTTTACCCAACTCACCCTTCTTTCACCTCTACCCAAACAAACTGTTAGAATAATATCTTTAGTTTTAATTCCTATCAGTGGCGGAGCCAGCCCGGACGTGAGAGGGGGGCTGAAGAGAAGAAGGCCGGACGTGAGAGGGGGCTGAAGAGGAGAAGGGGGGCTGAGGCGCTGAGCTTCCACCTTCGTTGCTCCGGCCGGCAGAAAGCCCTCCTTACAAATACAAGTCTGGCAGCCGGCAGGGGGGGTCGTCAGCCCCCACACGATCCCATTTGCCTCCGCCCCTGATTCCTATAGTTGATGATCTAAAATTAGACGATATGTATGGTAATTAATACACTTCAAAAACCTTTTCTTTTTGAGATAAAAAACCATTATCTTTAAAATCGAAGAAAAAGATCTGTGATGTAACTTAAATATAATCGCAGTCTTTTTTTTTTGAATGAAATATAAATTATATAAGTGCAGTCTTTTTTTTTATATTATAATATGGGAATGGAATTCAAGCCTGGATTTCTCGAAGAAAAGTACGATTACAGCTGTGTGCAAAATATAATTGCAGTCTTAATTGCAAATAGCCTGATCCAATGGCGAAATAAGATGAAATCTGGTGGGATTGTATCATTCCTCCTTACTGACCGATCGACCGAAAATAAATATAAAAAGAGCTTAGAGTTTCTTTGACTGCTGATTATACAGCCGCTGTAATAAAATTCTCTTCCAGCAACGACGATTGAATTTTTATCCCTCTTAATCCGTCACTAATTCCGTCGCTAATCTGAGTAATTAGGCAATTTTATAGAGGGTGGGAGCGCTGTCATTAAAATAACCTAGCCCCACTCGGACACGCAACTCTCTGCCCAGCTGCGTAATCCACCCAAATAGAAGTGCTAATTTTAAATTACATTACATTAATAAAATGAAAATAAAAAAAATTTATATCCTTATATAAATCTATAAACCTAGAAAACGAAAAGTAAAATTACACTCTATAATACTTTTTTTTCAAAAATATCCTTTTTTTTAAGAGAATTTTAAAAATATTTATTTATAATTTAAATAAAAATATATTATATGTGTATTTATAATATATCTCTAGTGTATTACTGAATATATGTATCAAACAAACGAGTATTTAAAAAAAATCGTATTTTTAAAAATATTTTTATTTTTTTATATAAAATAAAAAACTTAAGGCCCAAAATTAGTGTCATCACCTAAACACATATACAGACGCCTAGACTAAGGCCCGGAGGACCTAACCCAAGTCAAATAAAAACCTGAAACAGGAATATATAAATTTTTATCATTTATTAAATTTATTTTATTAGTTTAAAATTTAATTATTAAATTATTATTTAGTATTTAATCAACTTTACCACATATTATTGTCATTTAGTTTTTGCAGAATATGAATAAATTTTTTTATTGTATATTTTACTTTATGGATGATTTATGTATACACAATTTTACTATTTTATTTTATTTTTTTTAAGACAATATAAATAAATAAAAAACGATTTGAAGACAAATTAATAATTTTATAACCGTGAATGACGCCACAATTCAATGGTATAAAATTAAAATTGAAAGGCATGATATGACTTTAATGACATCCACACACAAGCGCGAGTTTCATATTGTAATACTAAAAATGCAGAAATAAACAATACTTTATTATAAAATTATTCTAAGTGGAAATATAATTAACGATTTATTTGAAAATATCAGCCAAATTGTTTTGAGATGACTTTTGTGGGTTTTCAAGTGCATTTGACTTGCTCAACCTTGGAGTTCAAATCAAGTTTTTTTATTTTTATTTTTTGGGTTAATTTTATCAAAGATATTGTGATTAAATCCCATTTCAAGATAATTGTTGGTTAGACCCTTCTTTACAAAAAATAAGAGAATGTTGGTAAACCTTTGAATTTATGGGCAGAAGTTTAATAATTGTTACAATTTTCTATTTTTGAATTACCATTTTAATTCATCATGAGCTCATATCTACCTTTCAAATTACACATCTTTAAATTGAAGTTTATCTTATAAAAGTTTCAATCACATCATCTTATTGTACCTTACATTAAATGAAGAAGTAAACCTCATTAATCTTATCAAAATATTATTATAAAAAAATATAAAATAATCAAATAATTGTATAATAATATCAAAAATTCAAAAAGTGTCATTTTCTTTTTTTTTTCTTTCTTTCAGAATTACTCAAAAACCTAAATTTTTTAATTTCAAATATTTAATATTAATTTATAATAGTTAATATATCAAATATATATATAATATACTAGTTTATAATCTACGCGTTGTCGCGAGATTTATTTATTTTTTAAATATTTTTATTTTAAAATATTATATTATTTTTTATATTAAAATTTATTAAACCAACGATATAAATTTAGGTATAGACATAAAATATATATCTTAAAACTGTAATAATATTGAAGAATATCACATATTATATATTAATATTGTAGATTTTTTTACCTATACATGATATTTTATCTTTTTCTAAACTATTTATTTTTTATAATAGTGATAAATATTATTGCATAAGAAACTTATATTCTTATATTATTTTAAGCATAATAATTTTTAAATATAATTTATTTGAAATATTCATAATACATATTGTTAAAACTATATAAAGCATAAAAAATATTAAAAAGTCTTTAAAATAAAATGTTTAAAATATAAATAAAAAATACATGATCAAATTATTATATATGAAATTATAAATATTATAAATATATAATAGTTTAATTTTGACTTTAGCAATTTAAATTAATTTTAATTCATAAAAATTGTAAACATTTATAATTGCAAGCTTTTAATAATTTTGATTCATAATATTTATATTCATTGTAAAAATACCTTTTTTTTAGAAAAGTGAGTTTCGTAAAAGATTTAAAAATATCCCAAACCATTATTAGAAATTATTATTGCTACTAAATCAAAAGCTCTATACTATTTTATAATAGATTTTTTTATATATTTTTTATTCACTATCAATATATCAACAAACTAATAAAATATTATATTGTATATTTATTCAGTAATATATAAAAATTTCATAAAATGAAAAATGTACATATTTATTTGAATTTATAATTTAACTTAATTTAATAGTATAGGTGATCCCTTAACTACATAATATTTGTTTAGTATATTCTTGAACAATCAGAAATATTTTTAAAATTATAACTAAATTAATTTTTTAAAAACTTGTTCAGTAATCTATATTTAAAAAAATAAAAACTATTAATTAGCTAGTTACTTTGTTCATTTTAATACTACCAAAAATTCTTCTAATAAATAGAATTTAATATTATAACAAAATATTGTTGAGATATTTAGATAAGCGAAAGCCTCATATTTAAAAACGAAATCAATAATTTTATTATTCTTGTTAATAAGATGATTATGAATTGTAAGGATATATTATTATGAAGCAAATATATAGACTGGTGAGCTAAAATTTTTTAACTACACATTGAAATTACGAAAAAATTAAAGTGAAACTCATAAAAAGAAATAATAAGAGTAAGTGTAAAATAAAAAATAGGTAAATATTGATCAAAGTTTCAAGAAATACAGATAAAGAATGAGACTTTATTTTCTTTTATATAATTATTTTTCTATCAAAATGTCAAATTAAGAGTCTTTTAAATATGACTTTTTTTTTCTACATAAATCTCTAGATCTTTTAAGCGATGTTCTTAAATAGATATATTATATTTATGGTTTTTATCTTTTAAAAAATCAAATTATAATCTCTTTGTAATCACCAAACCCGCTAAATAAAATTCAATTTAAAAAAAATAATCAACTCACATGAGGGCAAATATGAGAGATTCTTAACCTTTTTTTCTCTTCATCCACTTACAACATAGAGAGAGAATAAATTTTAGATATTTTTAAAAAATTAAAATTTATAAGAAAAAACTAACTCTTATTAAAATTTCCAATTTTATTTTTCTCTCAAACGGTTTTCTCTCTACCAAAACATCGCTCAAAAATAGATCTATAGAAATTAAACTTTCAAATTTAACATGCAACAAAAAAATGAAGAATGTAAAAAATTCACAATCTAATAATAAAATGAAATTGAATAAAAATGAGACATAAAAAAAGAGATAAAAAAATTAGTGAATCTTAGAAAACAAAAATGAAAGAAATTTGTTATGAAAAATAATATTTTTAATTCAAATAACTTAATTTTTAATTTATTATCTAAACTAAATTCAAATTTCAAAAAGAAAAATAAAAATTTATGGGTATTTATTTATTCCCTTGATAACATGATACACCACCAAAAAAAATATCAACAAATTAATAAAAAAAACACATTTTCATCTTAATTTATTAGACATTTTAAATTTCAAAATTATCTTCTTATAAATAATTAATATTTTCAAGATTCAATAGTCCAAAATTATAATTATATTATAAATACCAATAATATAGAAAGACTAAAAGGCCCTCAAGCAAAATATAAAAGGGCATCTTTTTTATGGGTTCTTAAAAAATAAATATCCATTTTAGTAATTTTAATTTTATCCATTATCAGCAGGGCCCATTGAAAAATATAAAGATTAAAATGTCCTTTTAACTTAAAGATTAAAATGCCCTTAAACAAAATATGAAACGATGTCATTTTCTTTATGAATTCTTAAAAAAGAAATACCTATTTTAGTAATTTTAATTTTACTCACTATCAGTGAGGCCCATTAAATAATATAAATACTAAAATATCCTTTAAAAAGTATAAAAATAAAAATATATTTTTGTAATTTTTTTTACCAATTAACTGTAGGTCATATTTAATAATATAAAGACTAAAATATCATTTAAGAAATAACCGATTCATCTTATAAAACAAAAATGAAAAGAATTTATTATGAAAAATAATATTTTTAATTCAAATAACTTAATTTTTAATTTATTATCTAAACCAAATTCAATTTAAAAAAAATTCATAAGTATTTATTTATTCCTTTGACAACATGATACACCACTAAATAATATCAACAAAATGATAAAAAAAAAACACATATGTTCATCTTAATTTGATAGACATTTTAAATTTCAAAATTACCTTATTATAAATAATTAATATTTTAAGACTCCATAGTCCAAAATTAAAATGATACAAGGAATACTAATAATATATAAAAGCTAAAATACCCTTAAGCAAAATATGAAACGACGTCTTTTCTTTATAAATTATTGAAAAAAAAATATTCATTTTAGTAATTTTAATTTCATCCACTATCACTAAGGCCCATTGAATAATACGAAGATTAAAATGTTCTTTAAACATAAAGTCTAAAATGTTCTTAAATAAAACATGAACCGATATCGTTTTCTTTATAGATTCTTAAAAAAGAAATATCTATTTTAATAATTTTAATTTCATACTATCAGTGTGGTTAGCTGAATAATATAAATACTAAAATATCATTTTAAAAAATATAAAAATAAAGATACATTTATATAGTTTTAATTTTATCAATTAATTATGAATCTTATTCAATAGTATAAAGACTAAAATATTATTTAAGAAATAACAACTTCATCTTAAAATTAACAACTCAAAAAATAAGACCGTAATTTTATAAAAATTAAAATTAATTTTATTTATATTATTCCTAACACAAAAGGCTTTTTATTCTTATATTATGATAACTGCATAATCAATAACAAAATAATATAGCCCTTATTGTTAAAAACAATAAAATCCAATTGATTTTAACTTCAATGAAATATCAATCTCATTCCAAACTTTTGATGCAAAGTGATTATATTTAAAAGACTTTTTAGTATTTATATTGATAAGTGGGATTGACAGATGAGTTTATTTTTTCCAAATTCATAGCAAAAATAATACCATATTTTGGATAATTAAAGCTTTTAAAAGATTATTATTCTCTTTTAATTAATGCTTTTTTCGATATACATATTTACCCTGCATACTTCTTTTTCCTCTATCTCCGCCAATTTAAATATTAATTACAAATAAATCACCGATCATTTAATAAAAAAATAAATAAAAAAGAAAAACTCAGGCGCAGGACAGCTAGGACAAAGTAGAGAGAGAAAGCGATAGAAAGGGAGAGGGAAAAAAGCAAGTACAGAGAAACTACAAACAGATATTGTATAGATATATACCGAAAAAGAAAAGCTGGAAAAAAAATTAAAAAAAGTGAAGTAGAGAACTTGCTCTAATCTGTATTGCCTTTTCCCAGGCGCTTCAAGTCAAAGACATAGCGATCCGAGAATCGGATGATATATCCGGTCGTCGGTGGCGATCGGCGATGCTCGTCGGTGACGGTGGCGGTGGTTGAGGAAGATGGTGGTGGCGGCGGTGGTGGCGGCGGCGGCGGCGGCGGCAGTGGAGTAGTAGAGGAGTTGTTTAGTGAGTTCGTGGTGGTGGTAGTAGTTGAGTTGAGGGAAGAAGTTTAGAAGGTGGAGGATGAAGAAAGGAAAGAGTAAAAACAATGGCCTGTTGCCTAATTCCTTGAGGATCATTTCTTCATGCCTTAAAACTGTTTCTACTAATGCTAGTACCGTTGCTTCTACTGTTCGCTCTGCTGGCGCTTCGGTTGCTGCTTCGATTTCAACTTCTACTGAGGATCACAAAGATCAGGTCGGCTGCTGAAAACTTTTCACCTAATTTTTTTTTTTACAATTTTCTTTTTCAAGTTTAGTTTAAATTTTTTTTAGTAGATGTTGATCCGAATTTTGACCGATTAGTGTATGAAAAACGTTAGTTGTTTCTTAGTTTTGCTAGCGTTACTCTGTGGAAGCATGTTTAGTGTGTTTAGTAATTTGAGAAAATTTTTCACATATACAATTGCTAGAAATATGTGACCTTGCTATTGCTATAAAAACATGTCAGACTAAAAAGTAGATTGCTTAATTTAACATATTGTTTCAACTATCGGTTGCCTGTTGAATCTCTTACTAACTTCTAGCCTCAAGTCCTGTGCTAAATCTCAGTGCCAATTTGGTTGGCTACATGCATGATTTTCCTCTATTTTGTTTCGTTTAGGGTCAAACTCTTGCAGTTGCAGATTAGTTGTGACATTAAGTTTATTTTTTGGCTGTTACAATCTTGGACCTTTGTTAGTTCCTGTAACCTATTACTTGATTGTTCGGACTGTTCTGCAAAAGTGTCAGGTATAGTTAAACAATCACTCAACGTTCTGAACATTCTACCTTAACTTATTTTTGTCATTTATTGTTTTTGAGGTATTGGGCCTCCTTTCAGTTCTAGTTAATTATGTGGGCTGATTAATGCTCTGCACAATGACATATAGAACATCTTACTCTTAATATTAAATTTAAATAACTGTTTTTTCTGGGACTTATTCCAGTTTACAGGAACTTTATTGAATGTATTGAATAGTTTTTTGACTAAAGCATGATATTGAGCCAGTTTGAAATGGACTGAAGGATGGTATTTGTTAAGCTTTTAGTCATAGGTTATGAAAGATAGGAATTCATAAGCTATAATGTTGCACTTGATTCTTTGGAATTAGTTATTGGTGGATATTGATTTTTGATAATCTTACAAGGATTTATCTTTTTCTCTTTTCTTTTCTTTATAGCTTTTGGTTTTATATGATATTCTTGTGATGTGATCCTGATGCACAACCCCATCACTTATCATATGGACTGTTAGAGCGTTAACTTATTTTTGTCATTTATTGTTTTTGAGGTATTGGGCCTCCTTTCAGTTCTAGTTAATTATGTGGGCTGATTAATACTCTGCACAATGACATATAGAACATCTTACTCTTAATATTAAATTTAAATAACTGTTTTTTCTAGGACTTATTCCAGTTTACAGGAACTTTATTGAATGTATTGAATAATTTTTTGACTAAAGCATGATATTGAGCCAGTTGAAATGGACTGAAGGATGGTATTTGTTAAGCTTAGTCATAGGTTGTGAAAGATAGGAATTCATAAGCTATAATGTTGCACTTGATTCTTTGGAATTAGTTATTGGTGGATATTGATTTTTGATAATCTTACATGGATTTATCTTTTTCTCTTTTCTTTTCTTTATAGCTTTTGGTTTTTATATGATATTCTTTTGATGTGATCCTGATGCACAACCCCATCACTTATCATATGGACTGTCAGAGCCTAGCCTAGTTAACTGCAAGTGTACAGGTCGTAATCAAGTAATAAAGTAGTAAATAAAGTATCGTTCCCACAAAGAAGGGTAATTTGACTAAGCAAAATTCAAGTTGACTATTATCTGAAAACTAATTATTAATTTTATCTTTTAAAAATTAAATACTTAATCATTAATTTAAAACTCAAAAATTAAATTCGAATTCAAAATGAAATTAAGCTAAGATAATTTTCTATTAACTCAAACTTAAAATTAAAATTCAAATTTCTAAATTCAAACAATTGAGATAAACAATAGGATTATGTTTCATTAGAATTATTTCAAATGGATAAAAATAACTTTTTAAACTAATTCAAATTTTTCTTGAATCAAAGTTACCAATTCCTTAAATTTTAATCTTTCTCTTTTTCAAGCAAGAAAATTAATGATTGAAGTAATTTATTAATTCTATTTTCATGAACAATAAATTAAATCAATTTATCAAACTCAAAGAAACTAAGTTGGTCTTAAGATTATTCTTTTATCTCTAAACAGAATTTTCTTAAGTTGTTGATTCCTTAATCTAAAACCATATCTAGCTTTCACTTAACATGCGATTTCAATTAATTATGCAAACGGTGGCCAATCAATCACAAGCATTAATATCAAAATCAATAAAATTTCAATTTCAAGAAATAAAAAAAGGCAGCCCGGTGAAGGGTCGGATCCATTAGGTCTTTGTATGCGGGGTCCGGAGAAGAGTCGGACCCATTAGGTCTTTGTACGTGGCCTTCCCTTGCAATTGTAAGAGGCCGTTTTCACGACTCGAACCCGTGACCTCAGGTCATATGACAACATCGCTTACCGTTGAACTAAGATTCCCCTTCAATTTCAAGAAATTAGATAAAAACATAAAAAATTCACACAACTAAATTAACACAAACTCCAACAAGATAGCAACACAAATTACAAAAGCAAATAGAACTACACAAATTACAAAGCAAATAGAACTAACTTCCCTTCCACACTTCATCTTTTCATTGTCTCCAATGAAAAATAATCTACCAAACAATATCACACATAAATAACAAGAGAAAGAAAATATAATAAGAAAAAAAAAGGATGAAAGCTTTCCTCTTTTATGGCAAAATAGTTCTTAAATATAGAGAGAGAAATCTCTTACATTCTTTTTCATTATAAATGGAAAAATAAGTATTAAATTGTGACGACAAATCTACCTCATCCCTTGAAGAGCTTGAGACATTTTTCTTACTTTTGATGATTTCCTTGCAACACTCTTTGTTTTTGAAGCTATTATTGAGTGATTTGAGGAATGAGTAAAGTGGATTTGGTGAAGATTTGTTGGATTAAGAAAGAAATTTAATGGATTTTGGAAGGATTTGTGTGGATTTATGAAGTTTATTGGGAATTTTAATGTTAGAGATTTGGGAGAGAGTTTAGGGGTTGAGAGAGAAGAAGAAGAAGAAGAAAAGAAAAGTGAGGAGAGAGAAGGGGCTAATAGGGTTTATTAGATTTAAAAAAAAAACTAATTTTTTTTTCGTGGGCCTTCGTTGCAGTTGAGGCGTCTATTGTGGTTGCGACAAAAGTGCCTTTTTCCAGCAGTGCGATCGCGCTGAATTTTTTTTTTCGGAGGCTGTTGTGATCGCGACAGTAGCTCGGATCAAAAATTTTTTTTTTCATTTATTTTTTTTGATTTTATAATTATATAATAAAAACATAATTTAAACTCACCTCTTCATGCCTTTTCTTCTCCATTTTTGCTATTTACTTAACAAACAAAAATAAAACATTAAGGAACATAATAAAATTAAAATTTTAAAACACTAAAAATTGTGCAAAATTAAATATTTTGTTATCACTTAAAATTCTTTTAATTGTGCAAAGTTAAATATTTTGTTATCACTTAAAATTCTTTTATTTGTCCTAACGTGCAAAACACCAATAAACTCAATTAATAACAACTAGTAAAACTTCAAATTAACTAAATGAAATAAAATAAAATTACCAAAAACACAAAGTTAAAATGAAAATGAAGAAATAGAAAATTGTATTGCCTCCCAAAAACGCTTGTTTAAAGTCATCAGCTTGACTTTCCCTTGGAGGTTAAGGTGGAAAATCACAATGTACTTCCTTTCCCATCATTTTTCTTGTTGTTGACTTAGAAGTATGCTTCCTAAGTTCTTTATACCTTCAATTTTTATTTGTGAACTTGTATCTATGGGCGAAGTGAAATGGATTGCTTTTATAGTTTTCTTCCTTTGGCTTGGAATTTGGTATTGAGCAAACTTTGAGCGAATCTTTTTTAATGAAATCTTTTTGAAGAGATTTATCATTTACCTCCTCTTGGGAACTTTTGGAAGTGGAATTCTTTGGATATTCAATCATGTTAAACTCCACCTGATCATCCCTAATTTTTAAGGTGAGCTGGCCACTCTTTACATCGATTACAGCTCCAACAGTAGTTAGGAAGGGCCTCCTAAGAATTAGTGAAACATCTACATCTTCATTCAAATTCATAACTACAAAATCATCAAGGATATAGAATTATTTCACTTTTACAAGTACATTTTCTACTAGTCCTTCAGGGTACTTGACTGATCCATCTACAAGTTGTAAGGCTATATTGGTCGACGTCATCTTTGTGAGTTTTAATTCTTGTAAATAGACAAAGGCATTAGATTAATACTAGCATCTGAGTCGCATAACGAATTTTGAAAATTAAATCTACCAATTTGACAGGGAATAGAAAAGCTCCCTGGATCCTTAAGCTTAGAGGAAATTTTGTTTTGTAATAATGTATTGCACTCTTCAGTAAGTACAACTGAGGCTATTTCTTCCATCTTTCCCTTCTTAGACATGAGTTCCTTTAAGAACTTCGCATATGTTGGCATCTGAAAAAGAGTTTTTATGAAAGGTAAATTAATACGAAGTTGCTTAAAAATTTCAAGGAACTTGCTGTATTGTTCATTCCACTTATGTTGTATCAGCCGCTGAGAAAAGTGAATGGGTGACACATAAGATTTTATCTCTTGTTCAACAGGTGCCTCTTCTTTTTCAGCTTCATTCTCTTTAGTTGTTAATTTAGAAAAAGAAATCTGTAGAGCTGGGGTCTTCTGTGTTGAGTCTTCAAGCTGTATGCTATTTATGAAAATATCATTGCAATGTGCTGTAGAATTAATTTCAGTTTGACTTGGAAGTGTTCCTTGTGGGCGATTGTTAAGAAAATTTGTTATTTGACCAACTTGAATTTTCAAATTCTTATTTTGAATTGCAATATGTTCTATTCTTGATTCCAATTTGTGAAACCTTTCAGAAACGACTCTAGTAAATTTCTCCAAAGATAATTCATAAGATGGTTTACTTGTGGTTTTAATTGGTTTTGAATTTGGTTTCTCAAGAATGGAGCTTGATAAGGTGTCATTTGGTTACCTTGATTACCACCCCAATATAAGTTTGAATGGTTTTGCCAGCTAGGATTGTAGGTATTTGCAAAGGGAGCTAGTGGTGCACAATTTTAATTTCCTTCAAACCGAATCTGCTCTTGAACTCGACACTCCATAGTCCAGTGGCTTCCTCCACAATTTTCACAAGTCACAACAGAAGCAAGATTCACATGATCAAGTCTTCTAGTTAGAGCATCTACCTTAGTTGTTAAGAGAGATATCACATCTACTTCATGAACTCTGGCTACCTTCTTAGGCAAAAACCTCTCACTAAACCAATGATAATTATTTGTTGCCATGGACACAAGCAATTCTAATGCTTTAGCTGTATTTTTGTTTATAAGGGCACCTCCAGTAGCTGTATCAATTGTACTCCTCAATGGTTCTGTTATCCCATTATAAAAAGTTTGAACAATTAACCAATTTGGAATTTCATGGTAAGGACATTTTCTTTGAATGTCTTTAAATCTATCTCGTGCTTCATAAAGTGATTCATCGTCAAACTGCATAAAACTGGTTATATCATTTCTAAATTTCGCAGTTTTTCCAGGAGAAAAATATTTTGCTAAAAATCCCTTAGAAAGTTCATCCCAAGTGGTGAAAGTTCCAACAGCTTGACCTTGCAGCCAAGCTTTTGTCATGTCCTTTAATGAGAAAGGAAAAAGGCGTAGTCTAATTGCATCATCACTGACTTCATTCATCTTAATCGCATCACAAATTTTCAGGAAATTTGCCAAGCTGCAATAATATCTTCCTGGTTCAAGCCATAGAAAAGTTGTTGTTGAGCCATGTTGATGAGAGCTGGTTTAAGTTCAAAGTTATTAGCATTCACTGCAGGTCGAGTGATGCTTGACCCAATCTGAGCATTAGGCATGGTGTGTTCCCTCAAAGTGAGATTTCTTGGTTGAAGTTGTTTTTGTGGATCGCCATGTTAACTTCTTTATCACTAGCTTCTTCAAGCTCAACTCCACTATCTGTTTCTAGAGACTCTTGTGCTCGAATTTGTTCTTTTTCTTTTCTTTCTAACCGAAGTCTCTCTTTTCTTGCTCCGTTATTTTCTCTGCATTGCTTTTCAATTTCAGAATTAAATTCTTCTAAAACTGCTTATCTATATCTGCACATAAAACTCATACAGAAAGCAAATGAAAACAATTAAAATAAATTTCAAATCAATAGTTTTTTTTTGAACTTACTGTTATCAAATTAATTTCTCATTCCCGGCAACAGTGCCAAAAATTTGTTAAGGTCTAGCCTAGCTAATTGCAAGTATACATGTCGTAATCAAGTAATAGAGTAGTGAATAAGACTAACCGAAATTCAAGTTGGCTATTATCTGAAAACTAATTAATTAATTTTATCTTTTAAAAATTAAATACTTAATCATTAATTTAAAACTCAAAAATTAAATTCGAATTCAAAAAGAAATTAAGCTAAGATAATTTTTTATTAACTCAAACTTAAAATTCAAATTCAAATTTCTAAATTCAAACAATTGAGAAAAACAACATGATTGAGTTTCATTAGAATTATTTCAAATGGGTAAAAACAACTTTTCAAACTAATTCAAACTTTTCTTGAATCAAAGTTACCAATTCCTTAAATTTTAATCTACCTATTTTTCAAGCAAAAAAATTAATGATTGAAGTAATTTATTAATTTTATTTTCATGAACAATAAATTAAGTCAACCTATCAAGCTCAAAGGAATTAAGTTGGTCTTAAGATTATTCTTTTATCTCTAAACAGAATTTTCTTAAGTTGTTGATTCCTTAATATAAAATCATACTTAGTTTTTACTCAACATACGATTTCAATTAATCATGCAAATGGTGGTCAATCAATCACAAACATTAAGATCAAAATCAACAAAACTTCAATTTCAAGAAATAAAGAAGTAATCAAATTAATCAATACCCATTATTCACAATCGTAAATCCACCTAATCCCACCTAGGAAATTAGCTGCAAATAACTAAATTAAACATAATAAACATAGAAATTAAGAAACAAAATACGAAATTCATTATTCTAATATTCAAAACCAGAAAAGAACAAAACATTAAATAAAATGCAAACTTGAAAATTTGAACCAAAAAGAGAATTCAAACTAGACGGATGAAGAGTTTTGTAGAGACGATGAAGTCCTCCTCAAGCCCAGTCTTCTTTCTCCTTTGATCTCCAATGATGGAAAAACTAAAACTACTCTAGAAAAAATATGAAAAAGTGTAGGAAAAAACCCTAAAATAGCTGCCCTCTGTTACTGTTCACGTTCTCCCTCTTTATCCAAATTTTCTATCAGATAACGATATTATCTCTCTTTGACTTCTTTATCAAAGTTGTAGCCCCAGAAGAGTAGATGATGTTAGGTTTTTGAATCACCTCATTCGGACTTCAAACGCTCAAGTTATGGCCTAATTACCCTTAGTGGCTCAGACTGGATTTCTGCTTTTAAAATTAAAGCCCAATTTTGACTTTTCAGCTGGAGACCCAAACGAACTCGGAATTTGACGAATCAAACCTCTTTGAAAAGTTTAAGATGTCCTCTATCAATTTCATGAAGACCACTTTTTCAATCTTGCACTTTATAACCACTGAAATTGTACTCGAAGCTTTTAAGGTTCCAATTTTTCCTAAAATATCAGTTTTGCTCAAACAAGCAAGAAATTAATTCAACTAATCTTAATTCAAGAATAATGAAAGAAAAACACATAAGATTAATTCAAATCAATTACATGCTAAATTTGATAGAAAATATAAGGTCAATTTGCATTTATCATGGACCTAGTAATATTTCCATTAAACTGTTAGCTTCCTGATATTGTTTCTTTATTTTCATGTGCACTTCTCTGTAAACCATTTTTACCTGGAGCTACTTTGGATGTTTGTTGGTGATCAGGTAACCTGGGCTGGCTTTGACAGATTGGAGCTAGGTCCATCTGTTTTCAAGCATGTTCTCTTACTTGGTTATCAGAATGGCTTTCAAGTCCTTGATGTGGAGGATGCTTCTAATTTTAGTGAACTGGTTTCAAAGCGTGGTGGTTCAGTTTCATTTTTGCAGATGCAGCCCTTCCCTGCAAAGTCTGGTGGCCCTGATGGATTTAAGTCATCACATCCTTTACTGTTGGTTGTTGCAGGGGATGATTCTAACAGTTCAAATGCAGGCCAAAGTCACGGTCATCTAGGTGGGTTAGGAAGAGAGAGTAATATTGACTCTCAGCCAGGAAACTATATCAATTCTCCAACATCTGTTCAGTTTTACTCCCTTCGTTCTCACAGTGTTGTGCATGTTCTGAGATTTCGCTCAGCTGTTTGTATGGTTCGATGTAGTCCTCGGATTGTAGCCATTGGTCTTGCAACTCAAGTAAGTGCACTTTTGTCTAAGATATATATTTTTTAACTATTATTAATGTTAGATTTAGCTGCAGAGCAGTTAGATGTTTAGTTCTGCTGAAAATGCACTATTGATGCAGATTGGCATTATTAACTTTAATTTTGGCATTGAGTAACACTGAATTAAGATTTTTTAAAGTTATATCAATTACTAAATTATAATTTTTTAAGTCGTTTTGCATTGTTTATTTATTTGTATGTTTTTTCACCTTTATGAAAGTTATTCTCGCCTTTTCAGTATCAAGCAATTTCTTGCCTTTTCAGTATGAATGTTGTATCATGATATGTATCTAAATGAATGAAGGCTTTGACTTTAATGAATTGGATGATTATGTAATGTCAGTTACCGATACTTATATTACTTATATTCTTGACATTTGGTGGCAGATATATTGTGTTGATGCTCTCACTCTTGAGAGTAAATTCAGTGTTCTTACCTATCCTGTTCCCCAGTTGGCTGGACAAGCAACATTTGGAGTTAATGTAGGTTACGGTCCAATGGCTGTGAGTCCTAGGTGGTTAGCTTATGCTTCAAACAATCCACTGGTGTCAAACACTACACGCTTAAGTCCACAGAATCTTTCTCCATCTCCAGGTGTTAGTCCATCAACATCACCAGGCGGTAGCAGTTTGATGGCTCGTTATGCAATGGAATCTAGTAAACAACTGGCTGCTGGAATAATCAACCTGGGGGACATGGGATACAAAACACTGTCTAAATACTGTCAAGAACTGCTTCCTGATGGGTCTAACTCTCCAGTATCATCAAGTTCTGGCTGGAAAGTTGGTAGGCTGGCAGGATCAGACACAGATAATGCAGGGATGGTAAGTTTTCCAGTGTATCCAGTGTATATGTGTGTATATATATATATATTCACATTTGTTCTATAATTTGAGTATTTGAGAATGCTTTCAATAATTCTTGAAATTTACAAGTGTATTTCTGTAGGTGGCATTTGCTAGTAATCGCTGCAGCTGATTGCTATCACAATTCCTGTGTGATAATGCTGATTGCAGATGATTTAATTACCATTTTAAAGTTCATTAAAATGTTGGGACGATAAAGCCCTACCCGCATTGCTCTTGAAATTAGCTTATCTCTTGTAGCATGAGAAATTTTGTTAACAGACTCTTGAAAATAACTTATCTTTCAAACATTATCTATTTATTTATTTTTTAATTTTTTATGTCAATTTGCAAAAATTTGTCTGATTTATTCACAACATGACAGTAATAGTGTTTGAAGCCAGAACCCATGTCTTAGGCTGTCTTTTCATGTTCTGCTATTCACATCCAAGAAAATGGTCTTACCATTTCATTTGGCTGATGTAAGGAATACCCTTGACAGTCAAAAAGAAATGACACAGTGTTGGTTGATGTGAGAAGCACTATGTAAATTAGTTCTTTCACGAACGCATGTAGCAGAGTTTTTGGGCAATTTGAATGTATCAGTTTAGTTCATTGATTAAAATGGCTCTTGCAGGTTGTTGTCAAGGATTTTGTTTCCCGAGCTGTCATATCACAATTCAAAGCTCATACCAGTCCTATATCTGCACTAGGTTTTGACCCTAGTGGGACCTTGCTGGTTACTGCTTCAGTTTATGGGAATAACATAAATATTTTTCGAATTATGCCATCCTCTTCACGGAGTGGATCAGGTGTTCAAACATATGACTGGAGCTCTTCTCATGTTCATCTTTACCAGCTACATCGTGGAATTACATCAGCTGTTAGTACATGTTGTTGATCTCTTTTATCTTCTTTTTTTTCTCTCTTTCTTGTGTATGTATGTTCATGTATATACATTTTGTGCATGTGCATTCAGATCATCCAGGATATATGCTTTAGTCACTATAGTCAGTGGATTGCAATTGTTTCATCTAAGGGGACCTGCCATGTCTTCACTTTATCTCCTTTTGGCGGTGATTCTGGGTTTCAATCTCTTAATGCTGTGGGTGAAGAATCCTCTGTATTTCCAGTTTCGCCTCTACCTTGGTGGTCTACTTCATCCTGCATGATCAATCAACATTCTTCTCCACCTCCACCACCTGTCTTGCTTTCTGTGGTGAGCAGAATAAAATACAGTAGTTTTGGATGGCTTAATACTGTTGGTGGTACCACGGGCTCCACAGCAGGAAAGGTTTTTGTGCCATCTGGTGCAGTTGCTGCTGTTTTCCATAATTCTATATTTCCAAATATTCAGCATGTGAACTTGAGTGCCAATTCCTTGGAGAATTTGTTAGTTTACACTCCATCAGGTCATGTAGTCCAGCATGAACTTCTTCCTTCTATCGGCGTAGAATCAGATGAAAGTGGTTCAAGAACCCGACGAGCTTCATTTGTACATATACAAGAGGATGATTTGAAGGTGAAGGTTGAACCTGTTCAATGGTGGGATGTATGTCGAAGATCAGATTGGTCAGAAAGAGAGGAATTTATTTTTGGGGATGGCAGTGGACAAGATGCTAGTGAAATTATTCAAAGAATACAAGGTTCGGAGGGTAATTTTCGCATGGATTTTCTGGACATCAACAATGATGGTGGTGCAAGGAAAACAGAGAAAATGTGTCCTGGAAAACCTCATGATAGATCCCACTGGTACCTTTCTAATGCAGAAGTGCATATAAGCTCTTTGAGGTTGCCAATATGGCAAAAATCTAAGGTATATCTTAAACTGAAGTTATGATTCCCTATTTATTGGTTTTATATCTTGGATGTGAGATTTATTCTGTTCATCATTTTAGATTTGCTTCTATGTGATGGATTCTCTAAGAGTTAATAGTTATGGTGGTGGAGAGTTAGAAATTGAAAAGGTTCCCATCCATGAAGTTGAATTAAAGCGAAAGGAGTTACTTCCAGTATTTGATAATTTTCATAGCATTAAATCAGGGTGGAATGACAGGTAATGACCATTTTTACCCAATGGTACTTGTTGGTTCTTTTCTGTATAATAAGAAGCTGATTTGTTCTTTTCACAACTTGATATTATTATCTTGCCAAGAGTTTCTCTTTTGAGATTGATTGGATATTGCAAAGTGTTGTTAGATAGTAGCTGGTGTGTTAGTCAAAAAGAGCTGACCTATCAGTAGTTCCCCTGCTCCCTTGGGAGGGGAGAGGGAGGGGAGCACTAGTAGATGGAGAGATGGTGTATGGGGAGGAGTTAGTGCAAGCATTTTTTTTCTTTGTTGTTGCAAAATGGTGTGATTGTCACTAGCTTTAATTACTTATAAATCATTTTGGTTGCTGTAGATTCATTTATTCTATGGTTGAGATGTGCTGGTGTGCATGCGCGCTTGATCTTTATTTAGAGGCATTGGCAATGGAAATCCTCATCCTTTGTCCTTTGAGTAAATCTTGCTTAATTTATACCTTCATCTGTTTGCTTCATTTTTTCATTTAGGGGGCTAACTATGGCGAGATATTCACATTCGCCATCGCCAGAGCCTCATCAAATTGAAGGCAAAAACGCACAGGAGATTGTTATTTGTCACTCAAAGCCAGCATCACTAAGCTCAACTGAAAGTTCAGAATGTGGTAAGATAATAGTTTCATAAATTATTGCCTTCCATCTGTTGGAAATGTGTACCTCTTTATTTGATATTTCAAACAAGGAAAGTTTGGTAGTGAGAGAACCTCTCTATCATGTCAGTGTACCTCTCACATAGCCAGGGCAAATATATTTATGCACATAAGGGGTTTCAATCAAAACTTCAGTTTCAGCCCTATTTTTATTTGTTTTAAGTGGCAATGGGAGCCTGGCAGTCTGCTACTTAATAGTTCTTTATGTGGATATTTGCTTCTTTTGGCCTTTGGTATTTGTGAAAATCTGTGAACTTCTGAATAATTTTCATCAGGTTCATCGAGAAGAATCGAGCATCTGCTAGAGTTGGATCAAATAAATTATGAGAAATTGTACATACCCACCTGCCAGTATATGAATGACAACTACCTGGAAAGAAAAGGAGGTGCCGCTGTCGAGTCTGGTGCATTGAATAAGAACTTAACCATTGCATCTCTTCGACCTGAGCACCCAAAAAATGTAAATGGTTGTGTGAACAGTTGTATGGAAAATGAGTTATTCTCATCAGCAAACTACTCACCTGCTGCTGGGAGAAGGTTTGCCGGAGAAGCTCCAAAATTAAGCAACAATACGAGTAGTGATTTTTCAGTGTTAACTGCAGACAGCTATGAGTCACACATGAATGTGCTTTTAGGAGAGCGCACTCTTCCAACACCAGAGAATCCTTTAGATTTTGGTCTGTCTTTCCAGGAGGGGCACTGTAAAGCATTGATCAATGATGGATGCCAAAGGTCAACTGAGGTTGTAACTGATGATGTGGACAGCAGCAGCAGCCACTGTGAGAAGGAAAAGCCTGAAGAGGATGGGGAGAATGATGAATTTCTTGGTGGCATGTTTGCTTTTGCTGAAGAAGGTATTAAACTTTGTGCTATTCCTGCAGCGAGTCCTGACTGATTGAAACAGTTTCCAGAATACATTGATTTTAAATTTTCTCTTAATCTACAAAGTTGTGTTGGTTTATACCATTCAATTTAGCAATGTTTAATTTTTCTTTGTTGTCAGGTTGATCAACTCTTTTGTACTCAAAATGAAAGGCGGGTGACTTGGTGGCATTAAGTAGTGGCCACAATCAAAATATTATTATCTTTTGACAATCAAACTGCAGTGGTGGTGTGAATAAGAGAGGTGGCAAATCGAACCACAATGTTGCCAATGTATTCAATCTTCTCTCTTTCTCCTCCCCCTGTTCTGTCTGACGTATATTCTGTAGATGAAAAAATTCTTAAATTCGTGGAGGGTGCTACTTGTGAGGTAACAGGTGAAATATAAACCTTTGGATTAAATTTGGGTTTGTATTCCAACCTGGAACCTTTTGTTAACCCTCTCCGTACAGATGAACTCGTTGTGAACAAGTTCTCTCCAAGCTGTTTTAACTGTATAATTTTTTTTTTCTGATAAAAGAGAGAAATTTGAAAAAAAAAATCAGGGGAATGGAAACTGGAAAGGAAAAGACAAATTTATGTTTTGATTGCAAATGATTTTGCTTCTCCCTTGTTCCCTGCTCTTAAGGTGCATAATACTGCAAGGTTTGATGAAAATTGAGGCATCTTACATCTCCCAAGTTTATCATTTGGTGATATGGGCGAGTATATTAAAACTGCTTGCCTTATTTCCGTTTTATTGATATTGTTAAATGGCAGGCTTGCTTGACTTGATAGTCGCAATTTATTATTATTATTATTATTATTTGCCTTGTTGAAAGAATTGAAATCGAGTAGTAGCATAGAAGATGACAATAAGCGACCGATCTCGTTCTATTAGATATCTACTTGTGCAGATTAGGATTTTCTTGATTGGTTATGTATCAGATTTTACTTGATGACTATATGGAAGCTGCATTGTGATAGTAAGTTATTGTGATTAATATGGAAATATAGGTTAAGTAATTAGTTTTTTCTATAAATATTGGGTGGAAAATTTAAGATTGGCGAGTTACCAAACAGAGTTGATTATATCTAGATTCTTTTTTAGTGCAAATGATTTTTTTTGTTGAGGGAAAATAAAAATATGATTAATTTTAATTGATTCTTGGCGCCTCTATGCTGATCGATTCTTTTGTGAATGACTCGTCAACCAAAGTTACTGGCAAGGCCATCATTAGTGAACTGTTCCTCTTTATTGTTCGTAATTGTCAACGATATTGAATGATTTGTAGGGGCAATGGTATTTCTGTTTTTATCATCGGCCGAACCATATTAAAAAAAATTGTTGATAATATGATATAATAATTTTTAAATTCTTATAATTTATGGTCCAGTCAATTTATTTTTAACTAAAATTAGGTTTGACTTATAATGGTGATATATATATGTTTTTTTTCTTTATATATTAGGGGGGAAAATGTAATAAAATTTTATATATCTCGTAATTATAAATTCGATAAAATAAAAAAATTATGTTTGACATAATTATATGCATATAATGTTTTCTTAATTAAAATTTTTAAATATTTTTTTTTGAAAAATGAAATCGACCAAAAGTGATTGGTTCAAAGAAAGAAAGTAAAGATTTTAATTAAATTAGTCGTATAAATATAAATTTATGCTCAAAATTTTTATAAAAATAGAGCATAACATATTGAAAGTACAATATCATCGTTGCCTATTATCCACTAAGCATATTAACTGTGGGACTTCATACTATATTTTTCTTTTAAATTCTCAAAATTTTTTAATTGAAAATTTGAAATATCAAATTTTAAAACACCGAGGTCCAAGAAAATATTGCAGGAAAAAAATATGAAAGCAAAAAAGTAATGCATTTTAAATAAATAAAAATGGAGTCAAAACAGTAAAAAAATTTGGAGTTAGTAGAAAATCCATTTTGGTTAAGTAATTAGTGGGTTTCCTTGAATATGGTCATCAATGTTTCCAAAATCAAAATCCAAACAAATTGGTCTGTTATAATTATAGAGTACCTTTAGCCACTTGTTTTTCTTCTTCCATTTCTTGTTTTCCCGAGTGATAAAGACACTTCCATGGACGTCACGGTTCAGTTGCAGAGACAGTTCGCCGATTTCACGACATCTCTCTATCGAGAGGTTGGTTTATATTCATATTATATGTGTATAGCTTTTCTCAAATTTCACTAATTATTATCGACTATGTTTGTTTCTATGGAAAGTGTCCCAAATAATATCTTTTTGTTTCTGAATAACTAGTATTTTGGATAAAAATTATATCTTTTGGACAAAGATATAATTTTTAATACGATATGGGTGTTTCTAAAATTGAATGAATCTCCAAGAGAATTGATATACCAGACGGGTGCTTATTAGGGTTTTTCTGGTGATGGGTTTTTGTTGATTTTAAGAAGGGATATGTAGACGAACAGTTTACTCAGCTTCAGAAGTTGCAAGATGAGAGCAGTCCTGATTTTGTGATGGAGGTTGCTTCTCTCTTCTTTGAAGATTGTGAGAAGCTTGTTTACAATATGGCTCGAGCTCTGTGAGTTCTATTTTTCCTTACCCTTCACTTTATTGGAGTTGATTGAGGGGAAAGGGGAGTTCTTTTTTTCTAAGGAAGAAACAAGTTTGTTTGTAAGAGAAATTGCTTAATTGGGTCGTTTCTTATATATTCAGAGAACCACGGACTGTGGATTTCAAACAGGTGGATTCTCATGTTCATCAATTGAAGGGTAGTAGTTCCAGGTACTTTGGTGTATATCATACTTCCTTTGATGTAATTTTAGTTACGTCATTTGACTCTCATTTGTGTTTTAATCTATCTCTAGCAGTTCCAGGTATTTGCCCACATCATCATTGTTGATTTAGTAGTTCTATTTGATTCCTTTATTTGTGCTTAATTAATCTTACACATGGTTAGGGAATAGATAATTTCTGAAACAACACTACTGAGAAAACGTTCATAGATTTTAATCATGGTCGCGAGTGAGAGAAATGGTGCTGTTCTGACTTTAATGATGGTCATGGCCTTCTACCGTTACAATTTTTTTAGTAAAATTGCAAAATGCAGCAGAATAGATGTTTGAGAGGTTGACCAAAATTATGAAATGCAACTAACTAATAACCCAAATGGACTCATCTCTTTGAAAAAAAAAGTGTGGAATAGCCTAAATATACTATCATTTGAAACTGTTATGATATTTGATTTATTTTTTGCATGCTTGTTTGTTTTCTGTGTGTGGCAGCATGGGAGCAGCAAGAATTAAAAATGCATGCATTGCATTCAGAAATTATTGTGAGGCTCAAGACCGTGAAGGGTAAACTTAGTGCTTTTTCTTTTCTTCTGTCTCCTTAATGCAATGTCAAATTCATATAATTTATTCAGGTGGTACTTGAAAAATTTTTAGATCACAAAACATTCATTGTGTTTTCATTTATGAAAAATCATGACCAATATGATGTCTGAAATCCAAATATACTATGAGCACAGCAGTAGCCAATTTCATGACAGCACATTCTCAAATTAATGTTTGAAGGTCCTAAATGTGGCCCAACCCAATTGTTTCAATGCATTGGTCTTGACTCCTGAATGGAAGATAAATTTTAAATTTCTAGCAAGTAATTGGTTTAGGCGAATAATGCAATTAGTTTAAGCCTGTGTTTCAAGATTGAGCTGTTTATTTGCCAAAATTTATCATAAAAAAAGAGAGTTCCCTGTGAATTCTGTCACCATTCCAATATGTAATTGAAAAAGAGAGTCCTGTGAAACTTGCTGGATATCATCATTCTAGCCTTGGCTTTATAGTTTATGACTTCAATGGTTGTGCAGGTGTTTAAGATGCCTTCAACAAGTGAATCACGAGTATGCTCAATTGAAGATCAAGCTTCAAACTTTGTTCCAGGTAAGTTGAAAGAAAGTATATTAAAGCTACTGGCAATTCTAGGGGGATATGATCATTCAGGGAAGAATCCTCCTTTATTAGTTATATCTTCAGAAAATTGAAACTACTCCTCTCTCTGTCTGCAGTGGCATTTTTAGACCTCATTTGATTAAAGTTACAAGATCCTGTACCCCAAAATAAAAAATTTTGGAGAATTCTCTTCACAAATTTCCATGTTTTCGAATGATGAAAAACTTCTTGAATAGCTGCTTTGGTTGATCCATGGATGTGTTATATTAGTCTGTCATTTTCCATCTCCTACTATGTTTTTCATTTTTCTTTACTTTTCTTTTTTTCCCTTTCGGTTTGGCTATCACAGCTGGAGCAACGGATTGTGGCAGCTGGTGGATCAATTCCTGTGATTCAATAATTGATGTTGATGTCGCCCCTATCAACGGCTGACAGAAAAATTAAAGGATTATTATTAGATACTCTTTTTGTAACTTAATATAATTGCAATTCAGGTTTGGGCTACTTCAGTGTCCTTGAAGCTTGTGTGTCAGGGAACAACAATGTGAATAAACATTTCTACTTCAGCTTCTGAGGAATGTATAATTTTGTTTGCTTTTCAGCAATAGAAATTTTGATGCACCCGATCAGAAAACCTGCTTTCCCCCTATTGTCTTCAGGTACATTACCCTTTAATACAATACATAATGTGACAAAAAAATGTGCATATTCTCTCATTCAAAGATCATAGTATCTATGTTGCAATGATCATGAATTACTATTAGTTGTTGCATCAGTATTAAGAACAGATGATAGCTGATTTGGAAATCATCACGCTTTTGTATGATTTAAGTAGCTGATTTGGAAATAATCACGCTTTTACATGATTTATGTCGCGGCTGAAATGAATGATACCTGTCTGGTAGCAGTATTCACGAGTATGTGGATTCTCAGATAAACTGTCAATATATGAAGTTTCTGCTATATTAATTGCCTTATGGAACGAGGATAACTAGATAAGCTTTCAGTCAGCTTCCTGGAAGTTAATTCTGAAAGGGTGATGGTAGGCTGCCAGCCTGCCAATGTCTAAGTCGTCATACAATGGTCGTACAAGTTTTGGAAATAGCAATTGTGGTCCTCAAATGATTGAAGCAATTGCAGCCTTACTTTGATATTGAAGGAGGGTCCCAAGTACATTCATGGCGGATGCTTGTCAGGAAATTGCATGTTCGTAGTGGTACGGCGGGCAGCTACTAGAATTTGGAACTAGTAGTTTTAAGGTTGAAAATGGGCTGTCAAGAACTTAAAAAAGTCTGCTTATTAAGTTCTGATTTTCACGGTTAGATAAACACTGGTTAAAATTCCATCCTTTTATTGAGGAGAGAGTATTAGATGTGTTGGGAATTTAGAAGTGCAGTATTTGGCAATGGCAAGTAACTAATAATGGGAATAAATTTTCACCAAAGATTGTATTAAAAGGTTATGTTTTTGTTTTTTGTTCTTTTTTCAATTCATTGGAAGGTTATACCAGAAAAGTAAAACGAATTTAAGCTCCTCCTAAGCCATATTTTGCCATTCCAATGATAGAAAAATACAGGAGTTAGATCTCTGAGTCCAAGCTTGCATAATTAAGCCCTGAATTGAGCTAGCTACTTGTGCTTAGTGTGTTTATAAAAGGGACTTACTTTGAAAATATTCTGAAAAATAAATATAATTTTAGGTTTTTTTTTAAATATTTGTTTTCAATTTTTTAATTTTAATTTTCAAAAGTATATACTAATTCTAATAAAAGTATATATTTAATATATCCTATAATATATATAAAAAATAGAATATTTTTGAAAAAGAAAAAAATAATATAATTTTCTTTTCATGATCATAAAGTAAGTAACCTAACCCAAATATATATATCCTTTAGCTACAAAGCATAATTAATTATAATATATATATATATATATGAGGAGAATACCAAAAATAAACCTTTATAAATATATATATGACCTAAAAGAAAAAAAATAACTCAATAACCTCATTTCTATGCAACTCATGACTTGCAAAATTAACTTGTCAATCTTAATTATATTTATTAGGAAATTATTACACAGATGAACTCATAATGTACGATTATTCTTATAAAAATTAAGATATAAAATTATTTACTATACTGATTCATAAAGAAAATGAAAATATAAATGGATTATAGATTAGGAGAGAATGAAAAAAAAAAAAAGAAATAAACACTAAATAAATGATAAAAATGGATGTGGGGATTGAGAATAGTTTGGTGGAATGCAATTAAATTAAATATATTGTATACATTAATTTGCCAGCTCTATACTTACACTTATCTCATTGGTGCAAGCAATTTACCATTCTTGCACATGACTCTCTCTCTCTATCCCCATATGGTTTGATTTAATCTCTGCCTCCAAACATAACAAAATTAAAATACAAAAAAAAAAAATACAATTCAATTGATCGGAACACATAAATTATCACCAACCAATTTATTTATTTGTACATCTTATTGTATGAACCCGACAATTCTCCTTAATTTTTTGTGTATTTATATGATACTGGGACATTCTATTTGTTCTGTCTTTGCAATAAAATGGACTACTGTCTTTCAATAATAATCATTATTATTATTGTTATTATTAAGACAAAATTATATTGCAGATTATTTGTATAGCAAATCCTAATTATTGAGTATTTGAAATTCGTCAATGATTTTCTATTCGAATAGGGAGAATTTTTTTTATCTATAAATTGAGATGATACTGTGTAAATTATATAACTTTTTAAACAATTTAAAATGAACTAAAACGGTTAATTTTTAATTTATTAATTATTCATTTTCTTCTAAATGATTTTTTGAGAAAACATTTTAACGAGAAAAAAATAAATGTTTTCTTAGTAAAAAAAATAAATTAAATAAATTAGGAAAAAAAGAGACTCATAAAAGATTATATATAAAACTAAGATGTATATCGGTTACCCAGTAATGATTAATGCAGGTCCTTAATAACAACCATAATTTACTCTATTTTTAGATAATTTTTAATGCTCTAAGCGACACAAAATAATTTTATTATTATTTTTTTGAGTTCAAACATATTATTAAGAAATCCAACAAACATCAACTGAAAAAAGAAACAAGTCAAGGTTAGCTATACCTATATCCCAACCAAACATATATTATTAACGAGCCGTTAACTAATTATAAAATATAATTTATGGAGATATATTATTGGTGGAATGAGCAATCTATAAATTATTTTATAATAATTTTTTTATTTTATTATATTCTAAAATAAAAATATAATTATCTTTTAACATGAAATCTCACAATTTTATTTTTCAATAAATAATATAAAATCTCATAATTTTATTTTACAATAAATAATTTTATCTATTTTTTTTAGATAAAATATATTATCAATTGATTAGTATAGTATAGTAGACTCACCATTTTATTTTATATAAATTATTTATAAATAAATATAATATTCTTAATCAAAGAAAATTATTGTATCAACTTTTTTGAGATTAGTATACAATCAAACGCTTTATAAAAATAATTTTTAATTAATTATTAAAATAAATCATTTTTTTCATATGAATATTGTATACATGAAAGTTTTTTTTAACAGTTAAGACATACATTAATTAATTTTTTAAAACATATATTAGTATTTGATTAGCAAAAAAGTTATAAAAAAATAATTAATTTGGACAAGCTGGATGATAAAGAAAGAACACAAAAGGACACATAAATATGGATTCCAAATTTCTGAAAAAATAGAAGGAAATTAAAATTGTACACTGTCAATCCGAAAGGCAGAGGCAAATAGCTCTTAATAATTTACTTGGCTTACATATAAATTTTGGTTGTTGGGTTTGGTGGAATCACGCACATGGAGAAGAACTTAAATGACAATAGTAAATTAATTATTTTTCTTCTTTTAAATTTTATGGACCCTATCAAGCCTAATTAGGTCGACAAAAGTAATAGAATTATATATATATAAGAAGATTTTACAATATAATATAATATAAGCAACTTACTTTGATTGGTTTTTTTAATATTATTATTAAGTCAATCATATTATAATATGTATTTTTCATGAAACATTAATAAAATTTATTTAATTAAAAATATATTTTTATAAAAAATAGCATTAGTTATTATTATTTCAAACAAAAATTATCAGAAAGTAAAAAAATAAAAATAAACCTTTTGCTAATTTTTCTTCTCCAATTAATTTTGATTTCAATATAAATTTTCTGATTACTATCTTAATTTTAATCAAAATGAAATTTACTCGGACAAAAGAAAAAAGGAATAATGAGAATGCTCTAGAGAGACCAAATAAGATAAGAATGGGATGCGCTTTTATTTAATTTTTCTTTTTTTTAATGGTACAACATATGCTGATATACAACATAAATATATTAATTTATTTACATTTATTAAATTTAATAATATATTATAAATGCAGTGTATATATATATATACGTATGTATAAAATTTGAGTAATATACTCGACTTAAATTCTTTTTTATTTAATGTTAAAAGAAAACTGTTATCAGAAATTTATAAAATATGCAAGAAATATTGTAGAACAAAGCATTTATCACATAAAAGAATATATATATATATATATATATATGTGTGTGTGTGAATAAAATTTAGTTTATTATAGTTTACGAATAAATTGATTAAAAAAATTTTGTTTGAATAAAAAAATATTTTAGAATATATTTACTTGAAATTGTTATTGAATAAACGATGATGCTTCCTAAAAATGTACAAATTTAAAACCAGAAAGATATATCTTCTCGAATTTTGAATGCAACAAAAAAAAAACACAATTTCTTAAGAAACTTCTCAAAATTAAAATTATTTGTTAGAAAATAAATACGTTTGAAGGAAAAAAAAAAGCCACAATAATAAATAAAAATAATATAAAGAGTAAACCAAATATATTGAATTCACTGTCCTATAATATAATCTGGTCGGATTTTGCTACTCATTATACACATCAATTCATTAATTAGACCAATTTAAGTTATCAAAAATTCCTATTTTGTCATTAGAAAATTTCCAAAAATTAAAATAACTACAAATTTATTCATTAATTGGCCAAGTATTCTGTGAGAAATAATTAAAAAAAAAACTAACAAATAAAGCAAAAAATTGAAAACAACGTGAAAATAGAATTGATGCCACAGTTAAGAAGGAAGTATATATTGGATTTTTATTTCACAACTGGCACTGCTTCTCTGTCGAAACACGAAATTAGCTCTTTCTTACTTTAACGTGTCAACCTCTCCTTGTCCGTGACATTTATTGCCATACCTCCTTTGTTCACTCTATCCTAATTACTTTATAAAGAGAGATCAATCAACCTCTCTGTCACGTGACCCCTGCACGAACCACCGCCTCCCCCAGTTCGCCACGTAGGCTCGGACAACCGTTGTCTCCGAACCTAACTGCAATAAACAACAAAGAAAACATTAGTAAAAAATAATAAACAATTAATAAAATATTAAAATATTAACGGATGGCACACACTCTCTCTCTCCTTGTAGTTGCAGCAGACACACTATACAGTATACAGAGAAAGGAGAGAGAGAGAGAGAGATAATAATCTTTCTTCTTCTTCTTCTTCTTCTGTGAGAAGCCAAAATAATGAAAAAGCAGAGTGTCATTAGACAGAGAAAGATTCACAAAGAAGATTCAAATAAATAGTCTTTAGTCTTTCTTTTGTTGCTTCTCTTCAAAGCCACTCTCTAAATTTGTAATCTTTTGATGCTGATAGTTTCGCTTTCGCTATTAAAGCTTTCACGATATTTCCCACGAGAAATTGCTTCTCTTCTCTCACGGAAAAGCTTTTTTTTTTCTTGCATCAAATGTTTACTCTGTTGTTCTTCTTCTTCTATATATAACGCTTCACTTTCCAATTTCTTCTTCAATTCTTTCCAAATGTCAAACCACAAGAAGCTTATTAGAGCTACAGTGTCTAACATTTTGTGGTTTTTCTTTCTTCTTCAATGTAAATTCTTTGCCAATGCAATTCTGGACCCAATTGATTTCTTGGCTCTGCAATCTATTAGAAAGGCATTAGATGATATGCCAGGCTCTAATTTCTTTTCTTCTTGGGATTTCACTTCTGATCCTTGTAATTTCGCCGGTGTTTATTGTGAGGCTGATAAGGTTATCGCTCTTAATCTCGGTGACCCAAGAGCCGGTTCTCCGGGTCTAACTGGCCGGCTTGATCCTGCTATTGGTAAACTCTCTGCTTTAGCAGAGTTATCTGTTGTACCCGGTCGAATCATTGGCTCTTTGCCATCGTCTCTCTCCCAATTAAAAGACCTCCGATTTCTTGCCATCAACCGAAACTTTCTCTCAGGAGAGATTCCAGCCGCTTTAGGCCAGTTACGCAATGTTAAAACTCTTGATCTCAGTTATAATCAACTCACCGGTGCTGTTCCTTTCTCTATCGGTGCTATACCAGAACTATCCAATGTCATTCTCTGCCACAACCGACTTTCCGGTTCGGTCCCTCCGTTTCTATCCCAATCTCTAACTCGGCTCGATTTGAAACACAACGATTTCACCGGTTCTCTTGCGCCAACTTCTCTGCCTCCTTCGATTCAATACCTTTCTCTTTCCTGGAACCGGCTCAGTGGTCCTGTGGACCGGTTACTCACCCGGTTAGACCAGCTAAACTACTTGGACCTAAGTATGAACCAGTTTAGTGGCGGCATTCCGGGTAAGATCTTCGCATTTCCAATAACCAACCTTCAGTTGCAACGAAATCAATTTTGGGGTCCAGTTCAACCGGCTAATCAGGTGACAATCGGGACCGTTGATCTTAGCTACAACAGATTGTCGGGTCAAATATCACCCATGTTCTCGACTGTACAGAATCTATACCTGAATAACAACCGGTTTACGGGTCAAGTCCCTGGAAGTTTCGTAGATGGTTTATTGGCCGCGAGCATACAAATATTGTATTTGCAGCACAATTATCTAACAGGGATTTCGATTAATCCAACGGCTGAGATTCCATTGAGCAGCTCATTGTGTTTGCAGTATAATTGTATGGTTCCGCCCGTACAAACGCCCTGCCCGTTGAAGGCCGGCAAGCAGAAAACTAGGCCTACTGCACAATGCAACGAGTGGAAAGGGTGAAATTGGAATTTTGGAATATAATTGAAGGCAGGATGGGAAGAATGATACAAAAATATATTTATATTTTTGCTTCTAGAAGAGAAATTATTTTGTGAGTGATTTTCGTAATTCATTATTTTAATATTTTTTAAGTGAAATTTTTAGGTAAATGATAAATAAGGAAAATTTTGTGGATATTGATGAGAAATTGTAGTTATTTGTGGGATATGGGATTTCAATTATACTAGTAATTAATTAATAAATTTAGGATTTTTTAAGCAAGAAGAATGTTCTGTTTTTGCAATATTTAGTAGCATTTTGGTAATGTAAATACCTATTTTACATATCTTATTTATGTCTATATGTTGGAGATATGTGGATGAGCGTGTTTTTTGGCCTTTCCTTTTTATTGTCCTACGATGAATACAATGTGCCTCTCCTGAAGTGGATGAAAAAGGATGTTTGAGATCGCTTCTCTTCTAATTAAAGATCTCAAAATTAAAATATAGATATGAAACATTTTTTAAAATTTAAGAGATCTCTTGTATTCTCCAATTTTAAATTTTAGGACAATAGATTAAAAAATAACAATCAAAATAAATATTAGGCGAAAAGAAAAGAAATGAGTGTGTGTTAAAATAAAATTATATATACGTTCTTATTACAATAATAAATAAATAAATAATCAATCAAGTTTCGATTTTATAATATATAAAAATTAAAAATTTAAATTATAATACGTTAAAATACACCACCTCTTAAAATTAAACTGCAAACATTGAATATGTTTTACATTGAAGTAGCAAGAACAAATTCAAGCATTTCATGATTACTGGCGTTTATATTGCTTCACTGCAATGATAATGAATCCGCCAATCAGTGCTTCAACAAGTTTGGCTAACCAATAATAATGAATTTTACTTGGTATTAACTTATAATTTTGTATGGTCATCACCCTCAACCCGTCTCTTTTTTTCTTTAGTCTCTAAATTGCATTGTTTTGTGTGATCTTTGGCCTGGGTCTAGGGCGGTTTATCGGCCATTTTGGACGGCAAATAGCCCTAGACCTCTCTTTTTCTTTCAATTTTTCAGTTTTTTTTTAATAGTTTCTATGGATTTTGCCTGTTTATTTGTTAGATCTAGCCTTATATAGCTTTTTGTGTTTTTCTTCTTCATGGAGGTTTGGCATAATTTTGTAGAGCTCTATACTCTGGAGTTTATGGGTCTTTCCAGAGGTGGATTTGCTACTTCCGTCTTTGTGAAGAGAATGAAGTGCCATAGAGTATTTTGGTTTTTAGTGGGAAGACTGAAGAACGCAGAAGCAGCTCCTTTTCCACTCAATCTGAGTCATGGTTTTTCAGAATCACGGATAGCAGAGATTTTGCAATTTTGAAAGCTCATCTCTATTGTTTGATCTGAGCTTTTTTCTCAAAAATTCTTAAAGGGGATGGTAAGCCCCTCTTTTCCCTCAATTATATTTGTGATAAAACCTGATGTTATTTGAGATTTGTGGATTGATGTGATTTCTCTATTCAATCCTATTTTTATACCTTTAATAGAGAATCCTTTTAAGGATTTTATATTCTTTCATTGTAGGCCTATATTTTATTCTTGTTTGGCCGATTGGTGTATGGGATACATTAATCTTTGTTGTATGCTTCAGTTGAACCGAGTATTCGTGGGCATGCCTTTGATCTTCACTGTGCTCATCTCGTGTAAAGACCCTATGTAATCTAATTGTTCTTAATGATATTTTCTTTTTACTGATAAAAATAAATGGTTTGGCTAACCCGTATTAATAATAACTCATATTTCCCCTTATTTTTCTCCTTCACTCTCAACATATGTTTGTTTATAATTTTCATGACCACGTGAATTAGGTTTCTTTTTTTTATATGAACACATTAAATAAAAATATAATTTTGTAAAGCATATCTAATATCATACTTAAAATTTAACATGGGATATTAATTACTTGTTCTTTTAGAATTTCTCAAAAAAAAAAAACTCCCTTGTTCTTTTTGAAATAATTACAACCTTGTTATTATTAAACTAATTAAAGGGTAAAAATAAATAAATGAATCTGGTTGATTTTCTAAAATAAAAAATAAAAAGGAAAAGTGAAGAGGAGATGAGATGAGATGAGAGGCTCAAATGATGAAGATGGTCCAATGCTTTAATCATCAGCTTTTTAAATGCACGAGTCTGTGAATGTAAAATAAAATCTTGGGGACAGCTAGATTTCTGAACTAACATTCATCATTCACTTTGAGCATTCCCTTTAATTTTCATCTACTCTCATTTACTCCATAAATAATTGGGCCTAATCATATATTATATATCACATTATTATTATTCATATTATGCAATTAAAAAAGAGAATCGAGCACCAAAATAACTTATAAATAAAGTAAAAATAAATATCTCTTTACTTAATTATAATTAAATTATTTTTAAAACTATTAATATCTGAATTTTGCGTTCGAGTTTTAATTTAAGTTAAAATAAAAAAAATATATATATATATATATTATGTGTATTTTTAAATCCACACAAATATGATATGATACCATGTAGCATGTGGTCATGGAATAAATTGCAGATAGCTTTAGCTTATAGTAAATATTTCATCTACCCACCCAGCTGGAACTAGTTGTTGTTGAAGACAAAAAGGTTATGTTAAGCTAAGTTAAAAAAGAAAGTGAGATTAGGTGGGGTTGGCTATAAGATTTAATAAACTTTTGGGCGTTGGATGGGGCAGACCACCAAAGTTCTGTATAGCCCTTGAACCAGACCCCAAGGATCAATCATCTCTACTTAATATTCTATTCTAATTTTCTTTTTATCTGAGCTGTTTTCTGGGTTTAGTTGAGGGGAAGTTCCAGTCTCTGTATGCAATCTGTCAAAAAGTTAAAAAAAAAAAAAATACCCACTTCCCCTTGTGAGTTATAAGCTTTTTCAATATATATATATATATATATATATATAATTTTTTGGTCAAACACTTCTTCTTTTTTTTCTTGTTCTGCTTTTGGTTTATTTCTTTTTTATTAAACTAATGTGTTTCTGTTGTTTTGTGCGTTTGTTTCCAATTCTTAGTCCTAAAGAGGTTCGTAAGAAAAACCAGCTATTAAGACAATTACATTACATGCATGAAGATTAAAATATAATAAAACTATTCCTAATAGAAAATTCAGGATTTGCTATGTTAATGCGAATAAATTAGTATAAAAAAATAAATAAGTAAATGAACTTTTTTAGAGTTAATATATATATATATATATATTAAATTAACCTTTTTATTTATTTACATTCAAAATTACAGAGCATATATAAACTTATTCATTATTCGGAATAATTAACGATATATCCAATTTAGATTAAAAAAAACAATATATGCAATTTTATTTTCCAACATCCTCTTACTTTTTCGTTATATAGCAACAAAACTAAAGATATCTATTTAAATAAAATGAAATCTTATTTTTATAATAATTTTTCTAACTCAAAAGTAAATACAGAATCACCCACTTCGATTCCTTCTCTGCATTTTTTCTTATACATATATAACTTCTAAGCCTGCCTTGTGCTTTTACACTAATTAAACTTGGAACTCCATTAATAATGCAAGAATAAATTCATTAGTCATCTAAAATAAATATAGGGTAATTACAAAAAGTAGAAGTTAAATATATTTTAATAAAAGCTATATATAACCAAATGAATTAAAGTGGAAACAAATGAAGGGCTCAAGTTAGATTTTGCTACCACTTTCCCCAGTAATAAGCAGGCAAAAAAAATCAGTGTAAAACTTTATTAATTATATATATATATATATATATTTGCTCAAAAAAAAAACTTTATTATTATATATAATATAATGTAAGTCAAATATTTCAGGGAATAAGTAGGGGCCCTCAAATCTCGTATCTTTTTTTTTTAATGCAATATTGCAGCCTATAATTTCTTTGAAAAGGTCCATTGATTAAGTAATAATTCCAAAATTTCAATACAAGTTTGCTGATTATGGGTCCTCATAATGCCATTGCCATGGCCCTCCTCATGTATCATTTCCTATTGCTTTCATGTCCCACCCATTAAAATCCAATAACTTTTCTACATTACGCGACAACACTCAACTACTTGCTCTCCAAATTATAAGAGTCTGTTTCATATTATTTTAAAATAATTATAAATATTTTTGTATTTAAATTTAATATTTTGTATTATCAATTTTTTTTGTCAAAATCAATTTATATCCATAAAAAAATAAATAAGTAATGATAAATGGTTCTTGTTTTATTTATTAAAGCTATTATTTAGCATATAAAATTACAAGATTATTCTTAAAACATAAATAGTCTAATATATTTTGAATGTGTATATTAAAAAAAAAGGGACCCTCTTTTGTGTGAGAGAGTTAAAACAATTCATCTTAAAGTAGACACAATGATTAATGTATTGCTTCATTTTCATTTTAGAAATCATTTTGTTTCTTTCCCAGGAAAATAAAAAAGAAAAAAAATCATTTCTTTTCTTTTCTTTTCTTCCTTTTATTACAATCTAATTTTAAATAACGAAGTGAGGTTAAAATATTCTATTATAAATTTACTGTTCTAAAACAGTGGAAGTGATTTTAATAGAAATTTTCAGTTGAAATATCATAAAATTCTATTGCTTTTATCTATAAGGCGATCTTATAATATAAGAATTTAAAAACTTAAATATCTATATTTCATTAATACTTTATGTGTTTGTTTCAAAGAGAAATTTTGAAGAAAATAAATAAATAAATAAGAAAAAGAACAATCAACAAGAGTTTGCCAATGGCCATGCAGTTTGCTATCATTAAATAATATCTATTATTATTTAAATCATTTTTAATTCTAATTTAGCTGAAATCATATTTAAAAAAATCATTACTAATATTGTTTATTATTTAAAAAAAGAAAAAGAAAAAAAATGTTGCTTACCTTAAGTTGTGGGCAGAGTACTTAATAGATTATTTTGGTTTCGTCTTTCTTTGTTTTTTTATTTTTCAATAAAAAAAAAACTTGTGACATTATACATGAAAATAGGAAAAAAATGGCCGAAAAAAAATCATTGCGTTAGCTGTCTTGCAAAGAAAAAAGAAATAGAATGAATTTTAAAAAATAAAAATTAAAAAACAAAAGGGAAAAATGGCTGTTAAATTGCCGAAAGTATTTTAGACTGTGCAGATTAAGAAATACAATGGAATTTCCAAAAATATGAAAAGGATCCCAATTATTGTTCACGTGCAATCATTTCTGTAAGGATGAATTTCAATAAAAAAAAAATTTAAAACTCGAAATATTTTTGAATTTTATTCTTTAATTTGAATGCGTCTTAGTTACTGCTGTATGCGAATTTTTTATGCTTTATTTCATTTAATTTATGTTTTAATAATATTTTTAATATAAATATTTTTTATTTTTTATTTTTTAAATTATATACAAATATTACATGTTAATAGTTTTTTTAATTATAATACAAAAATGTATTTAAATCAAATTTATTATATATATTAATAGAAAAATATTAATAAAATATATATTTTTTTAAATATCGATTTGAAAATGTCAATTTTAAAAAATAGGTGTTAAGTTTAAAATTCTTATTTTTATATTAATTATTTTATGTGTAGCCTCCTCGAATAACAACCGAGTTAAAATATTTTTTATAAATTTAATTAATACTTATAAATTTATGATACATTATATGTCAAGAAAACTTTTAAGAGAAATTAAATTACATGTACTATTTTTTTTAAGTTTTGTTTTAAAAAATATAGATTTTTTTTCACTTTTAACCTTCTTCAATTTTATTTTTCATTTTTACATTTTCTCTATTTTTTTTTTCAAATGTACGATTTTTTAAGGCGGCACAGTTCCAACGTTTGTTCTTCTTCTTCTCATTTCCAAGTTTGTTTGTTCATTTATTATTCTTCTTCTTCTTTTTTTTCTTTGCTTTTTTTAACCAATAATCTCATATTTCACGTCTTCTTCTTGTTATTATTTTTTCTATTTCTTTTGTTGTTGTTTTGTTCCATGGATATTATGAATGTATTGTTCGTTAGAGATTGTTCTGATATTTGTGTAATACTTGGTCTTAAAATGGATGACTCTTGAGCACTGGAAGGACAGAAAGGGGCGAGCATGATTGGACAAATAATATGAGAAATATATGAATATGCAGTTCGTTGGTTATTGATTCTTCTTTTTTTTTTTACTAGTTCTTCAACTGTAGTGTTATTATTATTTTTTCATTCTTCGACTATAATTCTTTTTATATATTAGATAAAATATTTCAAATAATTTTTTTTAGTAAATTTTGTTATTATTCTTATTAATTTGTAAATTTGAATTGATATATATCTTTTTTTATTTATTTGTTTTGTTTTATTTTAATTTGTATTTGTATTATTTGTTTGTATATAAAGACTAAAATATAATATATCTAAGATATACATACAATATATTTGTAATTCATACACTTCAATTAACTAATATATAAAGGCTAAAAGATAATATATTATAACATATTTTCAATATAAATATAACATAAACACTGAAATATAACATATATATATATAATATATACATAATATATATAACATATTTATAATATATTTATAACATATAAAATGATGTTATAATTTGATATGATAAATGTTCTTTTTTTTGGAAATTTTTATAAAATGAAGTTGTTTTCTTTTAAAATTATTATTTTATAAAATATTATTTGAAATAAACTCAATTTTTATATTTTTTTTACATAATATATCTATAATATATACACAATATATACATACTACAATAATATATGATATTACCGATAAAAATTTATATACAAAAAAATTTATGTTAGTGATATAGATAGAATACCGAGAGAAAAAATTGATAAAATAAATTAAAAAATATATCGAAAGTTTACCGACCGACTCCCGAAAAAAACATTTACTGAGAGAATAAATGTTGGTAATATTGGCGCCAGAGAATGCAGCCAAAATTTTTCGACTGAATTTACTAACAAAAAAATATTAATTGATAATTTATAGCGCCGACTATAAGTACCATCAGAATTTGCCGACAAATAGTATATGTCGGTGAATGAAATAATAATAGAAAAAATAGTTGTTTGTTCTATTTTTTCTATTTACTGATAGAAAATTAGCTCTTTCGGTAAACAAAAAAAAAACAGCAATTATTTCGTATTTTTATATTTCATTTACTGAGAGAAAAAAAATTCTCTCGATATTACCAAAAAAATTTTTTTTTTTGATAATTTAGCGAGAAGCATTTATTTCTCTTGGTAAATATAACTAAAAATAAAAATTTCGCCATATATTTCATTTACCAAGAGAAATTTATCTCTCTCGGTAAATAAAAAATAAACGGCAATTATTCCGTATTTTTATATTTCATTTACCAAGACAATAGATTTCTCTCAGTAAATTTAATAAGAAAATTTTTTTTCTTTCAGTAAACATAATTAAGAACAAAAATTTCGCTCTATGTTTCATTTACATAGAAAAATAAATCTCTCTGGATAAATAAAAATTAATATTTCATTTACTGAGATAAATATTTTTTTCTCAGTAAATATTTTTATTTACCGATAAAATGAATTTATCTTGGTAAATTGAATGAGACATTTTATTTTTTTCAGTAAACATAACCAAGAATGAAAATTTCACCATATATTTTATTTACTTAAAGATATATATCTCTCTCGATATTACCGAGAGACAAAAATTTTCTCTCAATAAAAAAAATTAAGCTGCAATTATTTTGCCTTTTTATTTTTTATTTATTGAGAGAAAAGTTTTTTCTCTCGGTAAATGAAATTTATTTACCGACAAATGTAATTTCGCTTGATAAATTTACCGAGAGACACTTATTTATTTCGGTAAATATACCTTAAATATAACAGCAGATTCTTCTTTTTTCCTTCCTCCTCACCTTGCCGCCTCTATCTCTGCCTATGTCATTGTCTCTGTTTCTCGATCTGTCTTTGTTTTTATGTCTTTCTATTTCTCTAGTGGTCTCTCCCTCTCTTGTCTAGCAAGCTTTTTAACAGCGGCGGGGATAGCTTTTTAAGGTATTTTTTAATTTTCTTTTTCATTAATATTTTTTTCTATTTTTTTAATATTTTATAATTTTTTTTTATTTTTCAGTTCATGTTTTGGGGAAAATTCAGAGTGTTTGACATTTGTTCTCTTCCTATTAATATTTATTAATTTTTAATGTATTTTTTTTATTTTTTGTTGATAATTTTTGTGTAATTGGAATTTTTTTGTATAGTTGTAATTTTTTTTATTCTGTTTGTGCATATATTTAGTAATTTTTTACTGTAATTTTACATGTAGCATAATTATTTTATTTTTTTAATTATGCTGTGATGTGAAAAAAAAGTATAATATTAATAATTTTGGTGAATAAATTATGATATAATTTTCTATTTATAATATATAAAAATATTTTGTTAAAAAATGAATAGTAATTTTTTTTAGAGGTTTAGGCAAATTTATAAATTTATGATTTTAGAGTTTTTGTAAGAAATCTTATTTTTGTGATATAATTATAAATTTTATAGGAAAATCATAAATCTAAAATTTTATATATTATAATTATATAAATTATAAAAACTTACAGATTAGAAAATATAGAAAAAATTTGTGATAAAATAATAATTTTTGTGTATTTAGGGGATGTGTGAAAATGGAAAATGATAATTTTTAATATAAAATCATAATTTATAGAATTTTTTATTTTTTTAATGAAAAAAAATAATGAAATGTGAAAAAATTATAATTTTTGTGATTGATATCAAAATTATTGTGAAAGAATTAAATTTTTTTGGGATTTATATGTTTTAGGAATGTTATGTTTTATTTTTAAAAAATAATTTTTTTTTGTGATTTTATGGATTTTTAGTTAATTTGTATTAAAAATTAAAAAATTAAGGTATTTTATTAATTTATTGGAAATTAGTGGTTATAATTAATTTTTTTTGAGTAATTATAGGGATTTTTAGGTTTACACTTAAAAATGCATACATTTAGTTTTTTTAAGAATTTTAGGGTTTAATTTTAAAAAAATTATATTTTTTGTGATTTTATGGATTTTTTGTTAATTAGTGTTAGAAAATAAAATTTTTATGGTTTTAGGAATCTTTAGGTGTTTAGTGTTAAAAATATAATTTTTTTTTTTATTTTATGAAATTTTAGGAAACTAGTAATAAAAATTAAAATTTTATAGTACTTTAGTAATTTACAGGTATTTAGAGTTTAAAATCATTTTTTTAATAAATTTTTACAATTTTTGGTTTTAGTTAAAGAAAATAACATATTTGTTATTTTATGAATTGTTAGGGATTTAGTTAATTTTTTGCAATATAATGAGAATTTATCCTTTATTTTATTTTTTATGAAATTTTTTGTTACTATTTTTAATGGTCTCGTATGTAAATTTTTATTTGAGTAATAACTTAAATTATAGTTTATTTTATTTTATTGTGTTGTCATTTGAATTATATTTTATTTTCTTTTTGTCTAAATCAAGGTACTTATAAAAAATATTGTTAATAAGAAAATAAAATAATACTTTTTATATAAGATCGTTATATTGTATCTCAGAAAGATGACACCCAGTCTGATAAGCCCATTGATGAGGATAGTTTATTTAGAACTTTTGTGGGTGGAGAGAAGAAGAAAAAAAAACTATATGGACTTGGCTCTCAGTATTTCAGCATAGTTTTTTTATTCGTCTTCTAGTTCATCTGTTTTAAAGAATGAAATCAAGCATTTGAAGGAACACCTAGCAGAGCGTGATTGGACTAATCAGGAGCAAATACAAGAGGAGGTGCAAGCTAGGGTCCAGAAGCATATGCAGACGGAGGTGCAGAAGTTGATCCAGCAACAACTGCAGAAATTATCACTAACTTCATGTGAGAGACTTTTGATCCATTAAGATAGCATTCTCTGGGTAGTCCTGATCATCCACCTTCATCTCCATCTTCGCTTTCTGCTTCTATCTAATTTTAGACTTTTTTTCTTTTATTGCATTTATGTATTTTCTATATTTTATTATATTTTTAAGTATATTTTATTGTATTAACATATATTTATTTTATACTTTTTAATTTATTATATTTAATTTTCATTTACATGTAAATTTTTATTTTTTTATTTTAATTTCTTTGATAAAATTTATATAAAAAATTATAAAAAATAATAAAAATAACAAAATTAAATTAAATAAAAAAATTAATATTTTTATAAAAAATAAAAATATATTTAATATTTAAATTTACCATCAAATTTATTGCTTACAGAATTTTTGTCGGAAAAAAATTTATAATTTTATTATTTATTATAATATAAATTTTAAATTTGAAAAAATCAAATATTGACAGATTTACTGACAGAAAAATTAATTTTCAGCGGCTCTTAGAATTACCGAGAAACACATATTCTGTTGGCACTAATGATAAAAATTTACCGAAATTTTTTTTTTTTGTCGGCAATATCATGTGCCAAACAACTTTCTGTTAAAAATATTTACCGACTAAATTTATGTCGATAATATCAATAAAAAAAAATTTCTCAGTAATTTACCTATAGAATATATTTTTTATCACTATTTTCATTATTAGCATTATATTTATCTATTAAAATTTTATATTTTTAATTTATCGATAAATAATAATTAATTATCGACTAATTTTTTCGTCGGTAATATGCGATATTTTTGTAGTAAAATCAAAAGACCACCTAGCTTTTTATGAAATGATGCAATCCCATACTTTTGTAATTCTCAAATTTTTGAGGTATTTTTTAAATTTTTTCATTTGTCATTAAGAAATGTGATGAATCAACATTTAATGTCTTGACTAATCAATTAAAGAAAGATTACAAAGAAGTTTAGAAGAACAACTGATTATAAGAACTAGAGAGAGAATGAAAAAGAGAGAATGAAAAATAGAAAAATTCTCTGTAAAGATAACTTCTTCGTCTTTCTTCTTCCAGCTTAAATATACACCATCTGTTATTCTGTTTTGATCAGGTGGTGGTGTTTTATTCTTCTGTTACAATCAAACGGTGGAGATTATCCAAGTTGGCTTTGCTCCACGTGATTACTAACAGCCTCACATGCTTCAACCTAAAACACTGCATTCACTCATCAAACGGTGGAGATCATTCAGCTTGACACACTCTGCACGTGTGCTTCTTCTTCTTCTTTAAATTGTTTGTAACGACTATTTGCAGATTTCAATTTCTTATTCTTCAAACTCAGAGTATCTTGTATTAGCCCCCCTCAAACTGGGCCATGGATGTCACAAAGGCCGAGTTTGTCCATTAAAAACTTGAAGCGAGCAGGGGAACGAGATTTTGTGTATAAATCTGCAAGTTGAAACTCAGTCTTGATGGGTATGAGCTGTACCAGTTCAGAAGTGATTTTTTCTCTTATAAAGTGACAGTCAATTTCTACATGTTTCGACCATTCATGAAAAGTCGGATTTGCAGATAAGTAGATAGCAGATCTATTATCACAGTATAGACTGACTGGTGAAGTAAGAGGATATCCAAGATCTTGTAGCAAATACCCTACCCATTGGATCTCACAGGCTGTGACTGCTAAAGCTCTGTATTCAGCTTCAGTGGAGGAGCGAGAAACGGTTGGCTGCTTTTTGGAGCGCCAGCTGATTAAAGAATCTCCAAGGTAAAGAGCATACCCTGTTATAGATTTTCTTGAATCTGGGCACCCTGCCCAATTTGAATCACTGAAAGCTTTAGGTGTAGATTCAGAATTGGAAGAGTAAAATAATCCTGTTCCTGGATTATTTTTGAGATATCTGAGTATGCGAAATAATGCTTGTTGATGTACAGTAGTTGGAGCAGCTAGAAATTGACTTAAGGTGTTAACAGCATATGTTATATCAGGCCTTGTTGTTGTTAAGTACAACAATTGGCCAACAAGCTTTCTATATGCTGATATGTCTGACAAGGGATCACCATTTTCTTTTGTAAGTTTGATATTAGAATCAATGGGTGTGGAGACCGGCTTTGCTTCAAGTAACCCATTTTCAGCTAAGAGCTCCAAAGTGTACTTCCTCTGAGAAATATGAAGACCAGTAGAAGATCTTGCTATTTCAAGTCCCAGGAAGAATTTGAGATTCCCCAAATCCTTAATTTTAAATTTGTTATCAAGAGCCTGCTTGACTGCTTCAATTTCACCCATATTATCTCCTGCAAGAATGACATCATCGACATATACCAAGAGTGCAGTGAATGAAGTTTCTGATTTCTTTGTGAACAAAGAAAAATCAGATTGGGACTGAGTATAACCAAGAGAGACTAAGAAAATGGTAAGCTTTTGAAACCATTGTCTGCTGGCTTGTTTTAATCCATATAGACTCTTCTGTAATTTGCATACCGTTCCTGCAGGGACATCCAAGCCTGGAGGTAGCTCCATGTAAACTTCTTCTGGTAAATCACCATGAAGAAATGCATTATTGACATCTAGCTGTTGGAGATGCCATTTCTTTGTAGCAGCAAGAGCTAATAACAACCTGATTGTTGTCAATTTTGCCACTGGAGAAAAGGTATCAAACTAATCATGTCCTTCTACTTGAGTGTACCCTTTTGCAACCAGTCTGGCTTTGTGCCTTTCAATAGTCCCATCAGCTTTTAGTTTAGTTTTGTAGACCCATTTACAGCCAATTGGTGTCTTACCAGGTGGTAAAGACACTAGGATCCAAGTGTCATTGATCTTTAAGGCTTCAAGTTCCTTATCCATTCCTTATCCAGCAATGGCAAGTGTCATTTCCAGGCAGTTAAACATCTTATCTGGAGAGCAAAAAAAAATCATCAGAAAACAAAGAATCAACCAAGATCTAGACAAGAAAGTATATCTTTGTGAAGAAACAGGTATTATAGCAAAGCATCGAATAATCTTGCACAAAATGAACGGTACTTAGCTGGAAATTTCAACACAACGATCGATCTTCATAAGATTGTTGTATCAATAAAGCTCTGATACCATAAGAAATGAGATGAATCAACATTTAATGTCTTGACTAATTAATTAAAGAAAGATTACAAAGAAGTTTAGAAGAACAACTGATTATAAGAACTAGAGAGAGAATGAAAATTAGAAAAATTCTCTGTAAAGATAACTTCTTCGTCTTTCTTCTTCCAGCTTAAATATACACCATCTGTTATTCTGTTTTGATCAGGAGGTGGTGTTTTATTCTTCTGTTACAATCAAACGGTGGAGATTATCCAAGTTGGCTTTGCTCCACGTGATTACTAACAGCCTCACATGCTTCAACTTAAAACACTGCATTCACTCATCAAACGGTGGAGATCATTCAGCTTGACACACTCTGCACGTGTGCTTCTTCTTCTTCTTTAAATTGTTTGTAACGACTATTTGCAGATTTCAATTTCTTATTCTTCAAACTCAGAGTATCTTGTATTAGTCATATTTTTGAAAAAAATTTACATTTTATAGTAGTTTTATAAAATTTTTAAAGTTTAAAGGATACTCTGTATCAGATGAAAAATATTTGAAAACCATCATATAATGAAAGAAACTTACCATTAAACAATAGTTGGAAGTAATTGTAATCTAATATCATTAAATTTTTTAATATAAATTTGAAACTGCCAACCTCAAAAATTAATTATTAAAATTAAAAAACTCATTTTTATATTAATCAATTTATATTTATTTAATAGATGTGAGACATCTTTTCACATTATATCCTTAACAAAAAGACACCATATAGTAATTTATTTAATTTTTTTACTGAAACCCAAAAAGTACAATGATATGAAAAAAAAATTATCATGACTTTACGTAACTTTTCTTGACATAATTAACATTCATCAAAATTAATAAAAAATTGATTTTCTTGAAATTTACAAATACTAGAAAAAAGTGCATTTCCTAAAAAGCAAACACTCACACGGGCTAAAAATATAAGTGTTCGTTACTGATTCAGAAAATTCAAACAATGCTTCAGTATGTATAAATCTCCACACGGTGGTTATTTATGTACGAGTCAAATCTTGTAGATGTAAAAATCAATGATTCATATTATATGCTAATTACATATTACTTGGGTGTGGAGAAAAATGAAATTACTACTTCAACAACATATATTTACTACATAATCCCAAGGACATTTTCTTTTAAAAAAATTGCCGTCCACGAACTCTTTTCTTGGTTGTAGGGATTGGAGCTTCTCCATTTCCAGGAAATTCCCATTTGACAATATCCCCATCCCAAGAAGAGCTAACCAGCATCGGATAATAGGGGTGCCAACTACAATCCCTTACAGGCGATTTATGGTGTTTGAGTACTGCAACTTGGTCTCCCGTAACCTGGGTAGAAATCAAGTTACAACTTATACAATAGTGGACTCGGAAATGATAAGAATTGAGTACACAAGCCTCATAATTGGGATTCACATAACAATATCAGAAAACTAATTTGGTAGATAAACGAATATTATAATTTCACTTTATGATCATTTGCAGAGAATACATCCTTTATGATCATTTGCAGAGAATACATCATGCATGGACAGTATCTTCATCCGAATGAACCACCTATTTTTTTATCATGTCCTCATTATAATTGAAGAGTTTCATATTTCTATTAGTATGAATGCCATTCATAATTCACAGAGACTGGTGATTTCTACATTCTTTCATGCCAGAAATAAATAGCTCATCATTGTTGAAAGCTAGAATGATTCACCACCAAATGAACCCACCATAAAGTAAAATCTTCAATTTGCAATCAAAAATAGAGATTAAAGCACACATACCAAGCAAAAGCAGCAGCAGCAGCAGATTTGATTACTTACCAAGTCATATACGTAAACACAAGAATCATGAGAACCAGTGTATACATACTTTTGGCCAGTGCTGCAGAAATATTAACGAGATTGTGATCAGATGAGATTCTATGTTAACTAATAAAGTCTAGCTCAAGATGAATTTGGACTGGGTTAGAAGTAACCCAGTATGATCCATTTAATATTTAAATGTCCCATATACTGCCACCCACCACCAATTAGGGAAATTTCTGGCTATGATCCAATTAAATTCATCGAAACATTATAATAACACCCCAATCATATTAATTTGAAATTTTACAGTGCTTTGGTCTTATCTCTAGGTGTCCTCCTTCACAAAATCGTACATGTATTTAGTCAAGCATTGTCCTCTCCATTTAGTTTATGAAGCTATCTTGCATGATATACAGGGCTAGACACCAGAATAGAAGTGATATATGAAAAGTATCATAGTAGGGTATCAAGGATGGTAGGTTGGCCGTAAGGGTACCATATCGAACCCTTATCCATCTACATACGGATTGATTGTGTTTATGACCCATTTAGTACCCATATTCTTTTATTAAAAGGTAGGTAAATGGTTTTAGCTGCATTTTACATCCCTATGTCTAGCAACTAGCATTGCCATACTGGCTTTAGATTTTATTGCTTGATGAGAAGAATATAGGAAAATGTCATGAGTCCGATAAAATTATTGCAGGCTCAGGTGGAAAAAGCCATATTGGTCTTGGATTAGAATTGGCCAAACAGCTTCTGATCTTCCAAATGAGTAAATGACAATAACTGAACTACTAGGACAAAAGAGGGGAAAAAAGGTCAATACTCACCTATATGTGGGGGAAAAGTAGCAGCGAATAAGAGTACGCAAGACTGAATGACCTTTATATGTAGACACTGACTGATCACCAGGGTGTTTCATATCTCTTGCCTGTGGAGGATAGTCCATCCATCTGTAGTCCCATTCATAATTCCTGAGCGCTGAATTGCTGTAATAAGGGAAGAAAAATTACCTGCTTAATGAGGGTCTGAACGTTTTTCTGTCTGAACATTATTTTAAGCTTTTTCAGTAATTCAATTTAACCTAACAATCTCATCCACATGCTCAGAAATTGGTGTTAATTAACAGTTCACAACATGATGCAAATATCAAGGATGCATAAACGACAACGCATCTTAAAATCTGGTTACACTTTCAAAAGTAAAAGACATATTTTGAGGCACCATATAAGATAAAGTAGCATACCAAGTAGCATTAGAAGCCATTTTTCGGATATCCCATAGCTTGATAGCCTGATCTTTACCATTAGAGATAAAATAACGACCATCTCCACGGCTGTCAAGAAATGTAATGCCTTCAAGGTGACCCACTAGGACTCCTGCTGGCTTTCCTCTTGCAATAAAGCAACGCCTATCCCACACCTATAGAATATTAAAAGTTATCCAATATCCATTTTAAGGATCCAGGATCCACTTCCTAGTAATTGATATCACAAAATAAAACATACCAATCCTCCAACTACCTTTTTTTTTTTTTGCAAATTCACATCAATTTGTTATGGGGATGGAATGGTCCTGTGACCTATATTGGACTATTAGTCAATTTGGTATTCAACTGATGTACAGAACTACCTTGGAAGTCCTTAAAACAACTGTGTCAAAGTTCTACGGCAAAAGGAACTTAGAAGTTAGCAAACAATAGTCACCTGTGTTGAACTATGAGTCTATGACAATCATGCTACAACCAGTATCTCCACCACCAATATCATCAGAAGGGTCGTATTCCTTTTGATATTCCTCATTCAATATCCTTTTTTTTTAAATTAATTATATAAGGGGAGGGAAAACGCTTAAGAGACTCAAACCTAAAATATAGGCGGAAGCAATACATACTCCTGGCCACCAAGCTACACCTTGGTGATTTCATTCAATATCTTTTAAGTAGCACTGCATCATGTTTTCAAGGGGGTAGATACTAATCTCCATACAGCCAAAACTACTGACAGAATAATCATATTAGCAGTGCTACCAAACTGCAAAGCCATAGAGACCACGACCAAACATCATGTGTTTTCATGCCAAGAAGGCAAAGTATGTCCTTAACTTCCGATTCAGTCATTATTCTTCCTACATATAGATCAGGAAGGATAATTGTTAAGTGTGTGATTTAATCCATGTCATCAGTCAATAACCTAAGCAATTTTGCTTCTAAGTACAAACCAAAAAAAAAGACAATTTATTTCACTCTAAATAACATATCACGACAAAATAACTAATTATTTCAGCAAACAAGCCTAACAACTAAAAAATTTCAATTCAGAAATGCCTCATCCAAACTACAAACCAACCAAGAAACAAATTTGAAGAACTACGCTTTAATGAGAAAAATAAGTCCTTGCAGATGCAAATTACATATAAATAAAAATATGAATATGCCAAAAAGATAACTTCCTATAACTTTGAACACAAGTGATTAAACTCACCTTACAGAGATTATCATCACTCCCAGAATAGATAAGATGGCCACTTTCATCAGCGAAACATACAGTGTTAACATCTGACTGCATCATTCAGAGCAAAATAAATTTTAAAACCTCTTTAAGTCCACATTCCAACCTTGTGGATAAAAAAAATAATAAATAAATAAAAAAGAAGATCCTGTTGATTTTTTACACGGTATCACAACTTATGTCCTTTCCAGGCTTCTTAGTTACCTAATCTTCCCATAAATTCAAACTTTTTGCTGTTAAAATTATCAGTTTAGTTGGTAAATGAACATTAAAAACATGAATGGCAGTATCACCATCATCTAGTATGATGATGATAGTTCTAAGCAGTACCTTTCAACTTGATGAAACATACTGTACAGAACCAAAGAAAACACCATGAATGTGTGATCACAAATGAAATTTCAGACAGAAAGGAGGTAGAAGTGAGAAGCGTGCAGACAATTTCACGATGAAGAAAGATCCCTGTCAAATTCTTTCCTCAGCACACCATCATGGGCAAAATATCAACTTGACTTTCTCATAAATTTGAAATATTATGTGTGCCAACTTAGGCTCTTTGATTTTGATTTTTCAATTATTTTTTTTCACTAGTTTGCCAATGAGTGTCTGCAAGCCAATAAGTGTCTGCAAGGTCAGAGACTATATGTGATAATTTTTTGCTACTTAAATGGACAAAATTTGCAGGAATAAATGTATGTCAGAATTTCCAGACAGTAAATAATCAAGTGAACATTATCTACACCAAATAGGGAATGATATTCAGATGGCACTTATCGTGAATGTGAACATACAGCATGTGCTGAAATTCGAAGTGACAGCTTGTTTGCTTCAATGTCATAGACATGTATTGAATCATCACTACTTCCTGCAACAAGTTCACGTCCATCAGTGGAGAATTTCACAGAGAAGATTCCAAAAGAATAGCCACCATCGTCATCAGCAGAGAAGTCCAATCCGTCATGAATCTCCTGCAAAGCATGTATTCTTGGATTATGTATCAATAGAGAGGTGTCACTGTTGTTAGGTTTTGACTTGTAATTCAAGTTGGAAATGAATCTATATTGCCTTTGCTCCCCGCTTGAGATGGACAAAATCTCAAGTAACTAACGTTGACAGGAACATGTTCAAGATTTAGGAACAAATAGTTTGCCGGGTAAAAATAATGAGAAGACATCAGACAACTGCGTAATGATCCCATGCAATCTTTATTTGATTAATTTTACATGCATCAAATATAAACAATGACCAACACATACTGTGATGTTTGCGAATGACTCGGTTGTTGCAGACCCAACATCAACAATATGGACAATAGGCGACATGCTGGCATAGACCTGCCACAGAAAACTAATGTTCATTAAGACTGATATGAACAGGTATTGATATATTAGGGCTCCAGCCCATTGAGGAGATATCCAGATATACAAACTCACGAGATAACGCTGATCTGGTGAAAGAGATGTATCAGTAACCGTCCAATGCAAACTTTTAGCAAGAATGTTCTTCTGAACTTTCCACTCTCTCTCTGCATCATATACTCTAATATGGCTTCCCTGAAATGAGTATTTGTCAAAACAAAAAAACAACAATAATAAAATGATCCTGAAAATCACTGCAAGTATTATAAACTTCCCAAATCCAGTCATAATAATACAAAGCAATACCTGAAACCCAGCAACAAAAAGAGAACCATCAGTTGAGAATTGTGAGACATAGGCCCTACTAGTCATCTGATCAATAAGCCAAGGTCCATTGACTGGCAAATATCTTCCAAGAATATGACGACGATCAGCTGCAGAGAACCTCCCCCTTCCTGAATAGTTAGCTTCTCGACCTGCCAACATCTTAACTGTGGAAACAGGCAACACCCTTTTCCCAGGCATCACTTTGGCAAGCCGTTCATGGGGGCTTGAATTCAACTTGGTGAGAGCAGAAATTTCATGATCTAAATTAGTTAATGATTTGTTCCATCTCTGACCATTACCAATTTCATTTATGGCATTGCCTCCATCACAATGTTCAGAATCAATCTCCAGTCTACTCATGGCATAACCCATTTCATCTATGGAAGCCCAACTAGGAATAAAATACATCTTTGTTTAACATAAAACACAATACTTTTGCACTGTAGAATCATTGACAATATCACCAGTCACAAAGCTTTCACACCAAATCAATTTATCAAGTTAATTTAAGTTTCTTGTAATGCAATCCCTGAAAGATAAAAAATTATAATTATTCTTGAATTCCAAAATTCCAGTATGAATAACTCTAATCAGAACCTAATATATCCAATAAAAAGCTAGCACGTGCCAAGACACTTCCTTTTACTCATCCAGCTTCAAACCAACATGGTATCACACATCTTCAACCAGTTTTCAACACGAAATGACGCCGGAAAAAAAAAGAAACTTTCGAGCTATTTCTCAAAATTCATTTACTTACAGCTAAAATTTAATAATTTCTCATACAAGAATGAGCACAGGTACTCGTCTGCACTATCAGATTCAACTTTAACAATCAAGCAAAGGCAAAGCAACCACCAATTTCCACAGCATAAAAAAAAAGCGACAAATAGAAATCCACTTATTACATGAAAACGTCAACCAAAGTATCTAAGCTGTAGATCACTGTAAAGCAAATTAGAACGAAAAAGAAAGAAAAAGAGAGAGAAAAAACTGAACTGAAACAAGATAAAGAAAAAAGAAATTAGAAATAAGAAAATCAAGAAATTGAAATGGAAAAGGAAGAAAAATTTTTCTATATACAGTAAGAACTCACCAAGAATACCAGTTTTGGTTGGTAGATATATGGAATTAGAGATTCGGTGGATATGTATAGAGAGAGAGATGCATTTATTATTTATAGAGAAAAAAAAGATAAATATAATAGATATTTTGTTGTTTGTGTAATTATCTGCTTTGCTTGATGGTTTTCCGGAGTTGTTGGTTGCCGAGTGACCACTCTCTTTATATCTTATTATTTTCTGGACTTCATCACACAGCTGCGCGGCCGATGAGAATTTATCTGATATACCCTATCTCATTTGTAGTCATGTTGCATCCCCTCTTTGACTGTATACAAGCCGCTTTTGATTTCAATTATTATATATATATATATATATATTGGATAGAAACGTTTAGACTCCAATTGATATCTAAACAAAAATAATATATATTTTTATCATTAAATTATATTTCGTTGTTTCAATTATTGAATATTAGATAACTTGTTATATTTTTTTTGCTAATTAAAATTTATAATTTTTTAGAAATAATAGTTATTATTATTAGTGTTAATATAAATTTTTCAACATTATATTTTACGGCAAAAATTACGCTAACAGTTAAATTCTAATTGTGGTTCCTTCAATAGTATATCTAGCGGTTGGACTTGAACTCTTATCATCTTTATTTTTATATAAAATGATTCGACATTTAGAATTTGAAATGTATATTAAAAAAACAAAAGTAAATTTATTTTGGGAAATTATTTTTTTTTATTTACATGTGTGATTTTTCTTTTTTCGTTTTAATCAACAGTTGTAAAATTATTTCTATAGCTTTATTCGAGAAAAAATATCAAAAATTTAAACTTTAATAAATGTATATAAAACAGATATCTATTGTAATTTATCTATATAAAAATTTAAATATTATTCTTCCTTTTCTTTTAAGAAAAATAAATTTATTTTTTAAAAAAAGGTGGCCCATTCCACATTAAATGACCTTAGAAATTGATCATATTTAAATTAATGCATTTTATCAATAAGTCTTTTTTTTTTTTTTTGCCCCTCTGTCGATAAGTCATTTGGACAAACCCTTTTAAAAATTGGAATTGTCAATTTCTGTGTTAAAAAGTTCACATTGTAATTAAAAACTAATAAGCAAGGGTAAAGGCTGACCTATTCTATAACTGGCCCCCCTATTTTTTTTTTTAAGCTTAGGTCAGTTTTTTTTTTAAGTATATATAATATATATCAAGATAGCCCCCTTCCTAAATTTTTATAGCTCTCTTTAATAAAATCCAAACTTTTTAATCTAATTTTTAATTGAAATATTCAATTCAAATACCTAAATTTTGTAATCCAATCTTTTATCTAAATATTTAGTGATTGAATTTTAAAAATTTACAAATATAACTTTAAAAATTTATAAAAATATTATGCAACAAAAAAGTTTTAAAAAAAGTTGTGCATAGATCAAAATTTATAAAATTATAATATATTTTTTTATATATGTTGAATATTTTTGTAGTATATGTTGAGTATATTTTTAATATATGTTGAGTATATATTTTTAATATATGTTGAATATGTTTTTAAATATTTTATTGGATTATTTTTAATTATGACTAATGATTTAGAAAAATATGATCTTACTTTTTTTATTTAATAATATATATGACTATTTAAATTTGACCCATTCTAATATTTATTTGAGAAAATTACACTGTACACTGTATTTTAACTTTAATTTTTAAATTTACTGCACTTATTTCTTCTTTTTTTCAAATTTAAATTAATTTTATCTTCTTCTTTTTTTCAAATATACGGTGTTTCTATCATTTAATATTTTCTCTCTTTTTTTTTCTGCCATTTCCTTCTTCAACGCGAACAACAGGAGCAACAGAATGAGCACCTGATCTAAATTGAAATAACAGGGTATTTGTTGTGCAATAATATAAATCTCCGTATTTGAAATGAATAAAAGAGCAAATGCCAAAAAATATAGTTTTATTTGCTGCGCAAACGCTAGTTAAATACAATATAGCTAATCTGCAAGATTCTTGAAATAAAATGAAATAAAAGAGAGAAAATAAAGAAACAAGAAAAGGGGCCAAAGAAGATGGCCAAAGGCATTGAACTCCTCTCGCTGAGATTTCTTTATCCAGGCCAGGAAGTGAATTTGTAATTCTCAAAAATACTGTTTATAGTGAAAATTTTGTTGGAAATAATAGTAAAATTAGCAATTAGTTATAACCATAAAATCAACATATCATGGTTATAACAATATATATATATATATATATGAAAGTTCACTGTAAATATACATGAGAGAATGTATGGTTATAACAAAATATATATATATATATATATGAAAGTTCACTGCAAATATACATGAGAGAATGTGTTTGAGCATTTGTGTTGGTTTTGATGGGAATAATTTATAATGAAAATGATTTTAATCTTTTATTTTTGTAAATCTTTTTTAATTTTATTTGTTTTAATTATTTTTTAAGTTTCAAATATATTAATTGATGTTTTTTTTTTCTTCTAATATAACATACACCACATGTTTGATAAAATGATTCAAATAAATAATTTTTTTTTTAATTTTTTAGATTTTTCAACAAATTTAATATATTATATGGGTATACTTTATAAATAAATAATTAAAGAATAACAATATGTATGTGAGTGTATGTTAGTATATATTAGGACTGTTCATAAAGCCCGTAGGCCTATAAACCCGGCCCAACCCGAATGGTTCGGGGCGGGATGAGCTGACCCTAAATAATAATAGGGTTGGGATTCGAGTTTTATAGTTAGGCCCGAATAAAACACGGGTCGGGCTTCGAATTTTATAAAAAATTATCGGGCTAGCCCAGGTCGACCCGAGGATATATATAAATACAACTTTTTTAACCCTAGTCCCTCATTTTCCTTGCACAGCCATCCTCACTCACTTTTTCATTTCTCTCAAACTCTCTTTTCATCACAATTCCTCTTTTCTTTATCATTTTCAATAAGATCGGAGAGCAAAAAAAAAATTGAAGATGGATTTATGTCGTTCTTACTAAATCAAGAACAATAATTTTTCGATCTCTTGATCCTTCAACAACTATTCATCTCTCTACCTCTTTGTTCACCATTCATTTTTGCTTTTTTTGATTTTGATTTTTGTATTTTTGTTATACTTTATTGATTATATATTTGCTTTATAGTTTTTGCTTTACTGATTGTATATTTATATTATAGATTTTTTTTTGTTGTCATGGAGTTTGATTCAGATTTATGATGTGTTTTTAGGTCTGAAAATATGATTTTTTTTGTTATTTTCATATTTGGTCGGTATGAGTTTGATTCAAATATGTTATATTGTGTTTAGATTTGATATTATTTTATATTTGCTTTCAATTTTTTTATTGTTTTTTAATTTGGTATTTCGATATTCTTTGAATTATTTCAAATATTTAATATTTATTAATTATATTTTTCAGATATGGGATTATTTTTTTTATTTTGATAGAGCATATTGTTGTTGATAAAAGTTTTGATGAGTTATGCTATAATTATGTATTTCAGCTTGTTTGGTTTCATTTTTCTGCACTTGATAATGTATATTGTAAATATATACTTCTGGAAGCAACATCGAGTGAATTATTTCTTCATATATTTCATTTCCATGTTTTTTAATTTTCAAAATTATGGATTGAATTATAAAATAGAATTTAATTAGACATGGGCATTAAGATGTTACAAAGTCCATATTTTTTAATTATCCTTTCAATTTTTTAATTTAAAAAACGGGCCGGCCCGACCGGATCCGATCCCCTGCCAGGCCCGAAGTGACCTGGCCCGATAGGGTTTAGGGTCGGGCCACGGGCTGCAATTTGCAGTCTGAAAATTTTTCGGACCTGGCTTCTGGCTGGGGTGAAATTCGGCCCAACCCGGCCCGTGAACACCCCTAGTATATATAGATATATGTTATATGTATTTTAACTAAATATATTGGTATATGATAGTATATATATTTTAACTAAAAATTCATTTTTATAAATATATATGGGCATATATTACATATATTTTAACTAAATAATATATATATAGGTACATATTATATTTATTTTAACCGAAAATGATCTATGTAGATATATATTATATATATTTAACTAAAAAATTATACCTGTGAATATATATATATGCGTATGTTATATATATTTTAATTGAAAAATGATATTTTTAGGTATATGTTATATATAATTTAATTGAATAATAATATTTATAAGTATACATGATTATATATTATATATAATTTAATTAAAAAATAGTATGTGTTGATATATGTAAGTATATGCTACATATACTTTAAAAGTATAATAACATTTATAAATATATATAGACATATCCAATTCATACTTTAACAAAAAAATGATATATGTGGATATATATAAGTATATATTGCATATACTTTAACAAAATAATAATATTTTATAGATATATGTGAGTATATGTTACATATAATTTAGCTAAAAAAAGAGTATATTTAGATATATGTAAGTATATATTACATATATTTCAAATAAAAAAATGATATTTGTAAATATATGTAGATATATATTACATATACTTTAACTAAAAAATAATATATATTACATATACTAGTTAAATTTAAAAAAAGAGTATGAAAGTAATATATGTTTAGTTATATGTTAATATATGTTTGATATAATAATATATAGTTTAAATTTTAAAAGAATAAGAATATAAAAATAATGTATGTTTAATTATATATTAATATATGATACACTTAATAATATATATATATATATTAAAAAATAATAATATAAAATTATTATATATTTAGTTATATATTAATATATATTATATGAAAAAATTTACTATGAATATAGTCAACATATTTATTCATGGATCCGGTTAATTATAGTCATCTATTTTATTTCTAAAGCAAAAATTATGATTGGTCAAATTCATAAATAGGGACAATGACCCGGTATATCTTAAATTTTTTTTACTTTATATATATTTGTAAAAATTTAAAAAGAGTAATAGTGTACAAGTGATATAGGTAGATATATTTTAATTATTTATTAGTACATGTGGTTATATATAAAAAGATAGTTAATATAAATATTTTAATTTAATATTTAAAAAAATAAATTTGAAATTTGTTTAAAAAATTAATAAAAATGGTAAAAAAATAAATATACTAAAAAAATAAAAAAAATAAAAATTTCAAAAAATAAATATATAAAAATAAAAAAGTAAAATCACAAAAATAAATATCCAAAAAATCAGAGAAAAAAATCAATGACTTGATGTATTATTGGTGCACAGAATTCAAGATCAAAGATATTCAAATTTAAGAAATATTGGAAAAGCGTTTGTTTGTTTATTATTTTTTATTTTTTAATGATAGATAGGAACAGGGCTATGGGCCTGATGACATCAATGTATCACACTCATAGTATGAAAGTTGTATTTTTTGTAATTAAGAAACACTGAAAGTCGTAAAATTGGAAAAAAAAAATTTAAGCGCAGTATTGTTGAAATTGATCTTCTTTTTATGGTTAGTTTTGTCAAAAACCGTATTTATTTATGCTTCCGCCCTCTGAACAAGGGCCATAGGTTTGCCTAAAAGTGATTTTACCAATTTAAAAAGGGGAAATTTGCAATTTATATAAAATTTATTCCCTAATTTCACTATTGCCGTCGCTTGATCATCCCAGTAGATATTTATATTAAAAAGGTCAAAAAATAGAATTTTATGTGAAATTGCTCAATTAGTTCATAACAAATTTTGAAAAAAAAAATTAAAACTATAAAATTTTGAAAAAAAAATCAAAACTATCTAAAAAATAAAAACATTTTTTAAAATGCAAATTTTTATTTTTTAAAAAATCCTTGCTTGTTAATTTTTTACTTCAAAAATACTTCACTTATATAAATTTACATCTAATATATATCTAGTATATCAAAAATATATTAAATTTCCATACATATATATATCTAAGATATATATTTAATATATAAAAATTATAAAACATTTTTGAAAAAAAAGCATAAAGTGTAATTAAAAAAAGGATATTTTAAACAAATTCTGAAAAATAAAATTAATTTAAAAAATATCAATTCTTCTTTTACTCTTTAAAAATTTTTAATTTTCAACTGTTAATTTCAAAAATATCTCTTTTTAGAAATATATTTTTAATATATATTTAGTATATCAAAGATTCAAAGATATATTTTTTATATATTTAATATATTTAAAAATATATTTTACTTTAAAAATATAAATTTAATATGAATTTAATATATTAAAGATAGAAAAATTATTATCTGAATCGCATCAACGATTTTACCTATGCACCAAGTAAATTATAATTTGCGAAGTAAATTATAATATTTAAAAAATAATTTTTATTTTTAAATTATATATTGTGATTGATTAAGTATATGAGAAGAATCACGGAGCCGATATAAGTAATAATTTTCCATTAAAATATACCAAAAATAGAATATTTTTATTAAAAAAAGTTAAAATACGACGCTATTAATTTCCTATAAAAAAAATTGTAGCAGAACATCACCCAATAGCCTAGAAAAGCCTGTGATCCAAAGCCCAGTCAAAGCCCAGGGCTAGTTCATGCTTTGCAATTGTAGCCCGAGCCCACATGCTGGACCGGTTCGCTACTATCAATTAATTCCGGTTTTCATCATAACCCCAACTCTGCCACTGGCTGATCAATCACATCACATGAGCCGCCGTCGGCCCCTCTTCCTAGTCTCATCAACCTTTTGGATTAACCCTTCCAAAACCCTAAAACCCTAAGATGTTCATTACTGCGCTGTTGACCAGACAATGAAGCGAGTGTTCAAAATTTCGGACGTAGCCCAAGCCGAACTGCTCTGCCTTCATAGATCCTCTGTAAAACCCCAAACCCTAACCCCTTTCATCTTCACCCTCACCAAGTCCCCTATTTACAGACTTTCTCGTGCTAAGAATCACACTTCAAAGCCTGCGAAATTTTTCCCTGATATCATTGGGTTTTTCTCCGACAAATTCGCTCATGCTGACACTAAAAACCGGGAGGATTTGACCAAAAAGGTGTCGGATTTACGGGATGAATTGGTTCAGTATGTTGATGATTTTGATAAAGTTGTCGAGGTTTTGGAGGAGAAGGGTAGCTCGTTGTTTAGGACGTACACTAATGGTTCCGCTTTCATTGAGCTCCTGCAGCAGTTGGCTTCATGGCCCAACTTATGCGTTGAGGTGTTGCTTGCCTATTGCTCTAATTCGCATTTGTAATTGGTTTTAATTTAGTTTCTTTCGTGGAATTTATTTATATTCGTTTGTTTATGTTGCTACTCAATCAGCTCTTTTCATGCGTGTGTTTAAACTGATATGGTCTCAGCAGCTTCTACACTGTTTTGGTTGTTAATTTTTTGTTATATTTTCTGCAAAACTTTCTTGTATTCATATTATAAAAAAGCAAATTGTAAAATTTTAATTTGGTCATATTATAGGTCTTAATGTATTGGACTGATTCATTGGGTTGACGCAAGAATTAGGACTTTTGCAGAATATATTATTTTGTGGACTACTGTCATAGATTCGAACTATATAAGCTGTTAGGGGCTCTCCATGCATGTTTGATTGGAGGATTATTACTACAGTTTCGTTAAAAAAAATATGGACGCATAATTAAAACTTTTTATGTTCAGGTGATTAACTGGAGACGAAAACAAGCAGAGTGGAGCACTCCTCTGACAAGAGAAGAGTATGTCAAGGGCATCACAATTGCTGGAAGGGCTAAGAATGTCGATCTTGCAGTTGAGCTCTTCACTGAGGCTAGTGGCAAGCGTCTTAAGACAACATCGACATATAATGCATTGATGGGTGCTTACATGTACAATGGACAAGCGGATAAATGCAAGTCACTATTTCATGACTTGAAGAAGGAAGCAAATTTTGGTCCTTCAGTTGTAACATATAACATTCTTATATCAGTCTTTGGTCGTTTGATGCTGTTTGATCACATGGAAGCAGCATATGCAGAGTTAAAGGATTTAAATATCTCAACAAACTTGAGCACATACAATAATTTAATTTCTGGTTACATCACTGCTTGGATGTGGGAGGATATGGAAAAAACTTTTCAAATGATGAAGGAAGGTTCAGTTAAGCCCGATCTTAGCACCCACTTGCTAATGCTTAGAGGCTATGCACATTCTGGGAATTTAGAAAAGATGGAAGAGACATATGAATTGGTAAAAGATCATGTAAATGTTAATGGAATGCCATTGATCAGAGCCATGATATGTGCATATTGTAAGAGTTCAATTAATAACAGAGTTGAAAAGATTGAGGCACTATTGAGGCTTATTCCAGAGGAGGAATATAGGCCTTGGTTGAATGTCTTGTTGATTAGGGTTTATGCGCAACAGGATATGTTAGAAAGCATGGAGAACTCTATAGATGAGGCGTTCATGCGTAAAACTACTGTAACAACCGTCCGTGTGATGCGGGCCATTATTGCTACCTATTTTAGGCGCAATGCAGCTGATAGGCTTGCAGACTTTGTAAAACGTGCGCAATATGCAGGATGGAGAATCTGTCGCTCTCTTTATCATTGCAAAATGGTCATGTATGCATCCCAAAAGCGCTTGGAAGAAATGGAAAATGTCCTTGATGAAATGGAGAATTTCAATTTGCATTGCTCAAAGAAGACATTTGTGATATTGTATAAGGCATATTTAATTTGTGGTAAAGAACGCAAGGTTCAGCAAGTATTAGGCTTGATGTATAAACATGGCTATGGGGTTCCTTTGGGTGTATCGCCATCATAAAATGCCTACGACAACAGTTGCGTGCTGTGCATCATAAAGTGCAGAAGGCATTCAGCTGATATTGTGAATGGTTCATCAAAATTTCTCATGGAATTGAGATTTCCAATGACCATAGGTACAAATCAAGTTTCATATTATTTCTTAATTATTCATTCATCTATCCTGTTATGTGATTTATGCTCTTAGAAGTTCAAAATCATTTTCTGTTAGTCAATGTTCTTTTTCACAATGTTCTTTTATAACTAGCATACACTTGCATATTCTCAATTATGAATAATGACAGATCTAGCATGGGGGTAATGGGGGCCATGGGACAATTGCCCCGCAAGCCCATTGAAATCCTTTTTTATATATGTATGTGCACAATATTATTGCCCCCACGAAATGACTAAATAGTTGTAATGCCCATTGAAATCCTTGTATATATGTATGTGGACAATAATATTGGCCCCACTAAATAGTTGTAATTGCATTGTAAATTATTATTTTGATTTGGTTAGAATATTAACGAGTTTAGATAAAAGATAGAATTAATAACTAGATTTAGTATGTTTATTTGGCTTTAACAATAAAAATTTTTAAGCATATAATTATTTTATCAAAATTTTTTATTATTATTAAGCCTATGTTTGGATGGAGGTAGTTTAGAGGTGAAATTGAATTTACTTTAATGAAGGAAAAAAGTGTAATGTAAAAGAAATTTACTTTAACATATTGTTTGTTTTGATGGAATTGGAGCGAAAGGAAAGTAAAAGGAATGATATTTCTTTCAATTTCTATCGTTTTGATGCTTAATTGAGAAGAGAAATATAATTTCTCTAGGAAAATAATTTTCCTCAAATAGCTAAAATAATTTTTCACCTAAATGGTGGGAAAGCAGGAGAAATAGTAAAAAATTTAGCTTACAGGTCAATTTATTTATTTAAATTATGGAGGAGAAATCTTATTTCCCTTATTATTCAATTAAGATTACCAAACATATTAAAAGATTAAATTTATTTTCTACTCATTTCCTTCATTAAAGTAAAATTAATTTCTCTTGTACAAACTGTGTATTTTTTGGTAGTTTGAATAGAAGAGAGTAAATTAAATTTCTCTCTTACTTTTAATGAAGAAAAGAAGGGTTAGAATATCCATTTTACTTGAATAACTAATTACTTCCATTTACTCTCATTTCTCTCCATTTTAGGAGGAAATATTTTAGAAATTAGAGAGAAAATTGGGAAATTAAATTTACTCTACTTTACTGTCTTTTATCCTACTGCTTTTCTTACACCAAACAAGAGAAAGGAAAGGAAAGGAAATTATATTTATTTTCTCCTCCTTTACCTCAATTTACTCTTATCCAAACATAGCCTAAAGTTCTTTATTTATGTTTATTTGTATAATGTATATATATATTGTAGTTTAATTTAACTATCGTGTGTACATGTTTGTGTATATATTCATTGGCCCCACCGACCGAAATTTCTGGACTAACACCGGTTATGAACCTTGCTTATTAAGACTAGATGGTAGGCAAGTTCCTAGTTTCACGATTCAAACTTTAAGGTACCGATGCTGAGAATGATCAATGCATAGAATTTGTTTGTCTCTTAGGCTACCATTTGTAATCATTAATTACAGTAGTTAAAAGGCTACTGCTTCTCATCCATGAGCATCCTGTTTGAAAGAGGTCAATTGAAAGCAGAATAAATTTTAACCCCAATGTCGCCGGCATGACAATAAAGCTTTTGGTTATGATGATATTTTGCCGCGTTGCTGTTAGTTATTAACCACATGTGTAATGCCCATTGTTTTTGTTTGTTCGCATTTATTTTCATGAGATAGATGCCTCATCATTACACTTTCTTTCTTATTCTGCCTTAAAATCTTGTTTTATCCTAAAAATAAAAAAATCGCTTTCTGATATATAATTATTTTTTATTTTATACGCCCCTTTGATTTTCTTTTTCTTCGCCTCTAATTCAGTTCTCAGATTTTGTGATATCCGTTCCATTTTGTTTACCATCAGCTCTCCTCAAAACTGCTTAGCTTCTGTGTTTGTTGAGCGATTTTTCAGTCTGCATGCTTTTTCCAACATTTCTAGTGGTGATATTGCACAAGTAAAATTGTCTCCTCCATGCCATTTTGTTGATCTTCAGCTCTCTTCAAAACTGCTTAGTTCCTGTGTTTACTGAACAATTTCTCATTCGGCATTCTTTTGCCAACTTTTCTAGTGGTCATATTGCACAAATAAAATTGTATCCTTTAGGTGCAAGCTTCAGCAGTTATTGGCAGTTTTTCTTAAATTTCCTCATAATGTCATATGGTCAACCTAGGATGTTTTCGTTGTTGTAGTTCTTTTGTTTGCAGAATATTTTCAGTTAAAGCTTTATAATTTGTCTGCCAACCATTTAAAAAATCAAAAACAAAAATAATAAAACCTGAAATTGTAATGAACAATGATTTTGTCTGATTTTTGTTCACACTAATCTGGTTTTGTCTAATTTTTAAGACCCATTATTCAAATAAGGTTCACAGGCATCCTTTTAGGGCTGATGAAGGAAAGCTAATACATTGGATTGAATAATTGTTTTGAGCATCCTAGCTCTCTCTCTTAGAAACCTGCAGAATTTATCTTTATTTGAAACTAGGAATTTTGATGCATATTTTCTTTTCCTTGTGCCACTATTTTTTCCCCTTCAGACTATGTAAGTGATTGCGCTTGAAACTATATAAGAAATATCGTTCATTTCTTACCTTCTTTTTGGTCTGGCTTGATATTTAATTGACTTGCTATCTATGGCAATGCAGAAAACATTGTAAATTGTGTGATGGACTATAAAAGCAAAGATGCTGAATGCCAACGGAAATTGAGATAAAGATCATAAAGACATACAAGATGGTATGCTTTTTGGGCATAGATTCCACGTAGCCTTGTGTATTCTGACTAAATTGACCAAATTATTTCTTACTAAGGCTTAAAATGGGTAAAATTTTTATCTCTGATTTTGGGAATATAAATTCGGGTTAAAATTGCAAGTGTCGATGTTCTTGCTTATCATCTCTCACAAAGATTCTAGCTTGTGGGGTTGAAGATGTTGCATTGATTTAAATTTGGAAGTCAACTTAATAATCAACAGTTTTAGTTTTTTCAATTCCTGATGCTCTTTTCTAGAATAGTATCTGGTGTTATGGGAACTGATTCTTACGGTATAATTACAGATTCAACAAATTTTATTCAACACATGCAATGTAATTTTTGTCCACAGGGAGGGTAAGTTTGCTATAGTATATACGCTTTAAATTGGAACTGTATCGCTGTAATGTTCTTGAGCATAGAGAAAATAGAACAAATACCCTTAAAGGGCTTATACTCGCAGTTAAAATCCCTTTTTGGATTTGTGGTTTTTTACCATTTGTTGGATTGTGAATGCAGTAGTGTGCATTGTGAAAAGACAAGTCAAAACGATAAACGCGTTATGAAAGAGAATGAGGATTTAAAGATTTCATATTTGTTCACGAAGCTTGTTCAGCGCTGTTAACTTTTATGAGGATGTACTGGAAATTGTCATTTCTGATTTCTGATGACATCTATGTTCACTCGTCCTCTTGATATGGTACCTCTGAATGATTTGTGCATTGGCATTTGTTGAATAAAAAAAGAAAGTGCTGTGACTTGTTTTCCGGCAAACGATTAAACGATGACTTTGCTTCTTGTTATGCTCTTCCTGTAAGTGGACATTTATTTACTCCCGTTTTGCAGACTGCAGAGGTTGATAAATTAAAAATCTGCCTCTACTCTCTAACACTAAGTTTGTTTCAGGATAATTGCTGAACTTAGGCTGATGGCTTGATGATATGGTCAACTTGTAGTTTCTATACTTGTATGACAAAAAAACAACAATGCAGCTTTTCTCTGTCTCTCTCGTCCTTTTTCTTTTTTGTTTTCTATACACTGAGATTTTTAAAAGTGAAAAAGAGCCGATAAGGTTTGAAACTTTAGACGTTTCTGACTGCACAAACCTACAAGACTAGATGAACACTTTCATCACTGGACTAATAATGGAAATGCTCAATGATTAATGTTTTTACTGATGCCTCACGACTTTTTGCTATTCTTGGATTATAGAAAAAGATTTTGGCAATGGTGGAATGGGGGTCGGAGAAGTTTATGGTGAGGAACATGGTTGGCTGAGCCAATGAACAGAAAATAGCAGAGCAGACACCTAACTTTTCCTTGACCGAACCGAGAAAAGAAAAAACAAAGTTTTCCGTTAAGTGAATTTGTCGTTTTATAGGTAGTTGGATTGTTATTTTCTTTCTCCATGCCATCCTTTTTGTTCTAGAGGTTCTAATTTTTCCATGAGAAGTCAAATTATTATTATTATCATTTGTTTATTATGCAAGTATATATATATATATATATATTTGTATTTTTTCCATAAAAAATGATTTGTAAAAATGTGATATAGAAAGGTTACAGATGTGGGCGGCACATTTTGCATTTCATGTTAGACAAGTTATTATGACATTTTGTAGTATTTATATTTTATGTAGCATATGTTAAGTGAATAAAAGATTTCAAGATTAAGATTATTATTGTATTCTTTTGTATTTTTTTTAATTTTTATTTTTATTCTTAAAAAATATGTTAATATATAAAAAAAATATAGATATACTAAGAGAATTATAATTTTATTTTTAAAATTTGAATATCATTGTTTTCCATTTGCAATATAGGCATTAACTAGTTCTTATATGGTTTTTTTCATGTTGTATTATTCTTTTTTTTGTTGTATCTTTTATAAATGTGAAATATCGTAAAATAAAATTTATATATAAAAATAAGAATATTGAGGTTCCATCAAAACACTGTCAGCTGGTAATTGTATTTTCTCTTGTTCTATTGTTGTCCAGTGGCTAATGGATGCACATGAAGCTGTTCCTTCTTTTGGATATTAACAAATAACAATAATATTTTTTTTTTTGTTATTTTTAATTTTTCTTGTGGGATAATCAAACAATCCCTATCATTCAATTTGCATGATAATGGGCCATCATAATAGATTTAGAAGAAAATTACATAGAATATTATTTTTTTTCTTTAAAATATTATTTATATTATTTTGTTTTATAATTTTATAATTTTAAATTTATATTAGCATTATTTTTTTTTACTTTTATGATATATAATTATTTAATATATATTCTTTTTATGGCGTATTTTTATAATTTTTTTTGTATTTTCTGTAAATTTTTATTTGCATATTATTTTAAAATATTTTTCCTTTTTAATTATTTTTGTAAATTTCTTTTTAATTCACAAAGCAAGTCTAATTCATTACATATTTAATATTGTTTTTTAAATTATTTTCAAATTTAATTTATAAAAGTAAAAAAAATTCATATTGTAATAAATTTATTTTCAAGTTAAGCCAAAATATTATTTTAGGTACTTCAGTGACATTTTTTTAAATTTGTTTGGCCAATAGCTGACTAAGAAATAATTTCCAAGGTCCAATTTCTTTTTTTTTAAAAAATTTCTTCTTCTGCATTGGACAATATTTTACTGGAAATGAGAGGAGAATATGGCCGTAGTTAACTAAGAATATTGGACTTTCAAAATTTTACGAGATTATTTTTTTATTATATTATTTTAATTTTTCTTGAAAATTTATACCTGATCATATTGTTTTTTTTATGATTTTTCATAACTAATAGTTCTATAATTTGTGCAATTATATTTAATACCTTTTAGATTATGATTTAATTTTCTAAGTAGTTATACAAATAGATAAATTTATTAATTTAAAATTTTAATTGAAGAAACACACATAAAAGTATCTAAATTGAAGAGAACGATTGATATGGTCAAAAAATAAACTTCTTAAAGTATTAACAATTCCATATGAGATTGGGAAAAATTAAATAAATTTATTTTAGAAAACAGTGAAAATTAATACCTTTAGGTTTATAATAATAAGTTTAGAGTTTATTGATTACTTCCTTTTTTTTTTTCTCATTCTATAATATACTCTTTTTCTTTTTTTTTTACATGAAGTTACAGTTTAAAGAATATCGAATAATTTCCAAGTTATCAGTCTAGTTTAATTAATTAATGTCATTTTTAAACAATTCATAAATATTTAATAATTTTCTATTAATCTAATAAAAATCAATCTTATTGTCAAGTGAATTATATATATTTTTTATTTAGAGAGGGGAATATAAAAATTCTGAAAAAAGAAAAATTAGAGGCGAAAATATTGATTGGTAAATTTTGTTTAATAACATATAATATCGATAGGGATAATTTGGATGACTACCGTTTTTCTAATTCCGTATGTATATAATGCTATAAATTATATTATTGTGGTGGCTGTTGTTATCATTATCATCGTCGTCACCAAGTCGTCATTCTTTCATACTAAAGTACGTATTTTGATTGATATAATATGTATTTTTTTTTTACGAATATATAATAAAAGATAATCAGAATTTTGTGTAAGAATTTCAAAAAGATCATAATAAATTATAAAGATATTATATAATTTAGGATGGTAAAGCATAGTTTGAATAAATAACAAATATTCTTTTTAACTAATATTACCCTTCTCATATATCTCTTGATAAAAATAAATTTATTCAAAACTTAATTATTTAAAAATTGAATGAGTTATTAATTTAATAGAACTAAAATTATATATTGTAAATTCAAAATCTTAATTGAAATAAAAAAAAACTAAAATAAAATTACGAAAGTAATAAAAGTATGCCACCATTTAAAATTTACAATACAAGAAACCAAATACATATATATATATATGTATATAATGGTAATTCTCCCTATTAAGTTAAAAGTGAATTATAAAACTAAATTTTTGGGGAAGAAATGAAATAAAGGTCGAAGAAGAGCTAAATTTGTATTTTTGCGATAATAGTCAATATGACCCAGACCAGGATCTAATGGGAATTTAAAAAAATAAAATAAAATAAAAAACTTTTTAATAATAATAATAAGGGGCAAATGGTGGGAACGCGCAAACCGGCAAGTAAGGACATGATTAATATAGATAGTAATATAGATTATTAAGATTAATTAAAAAAAAGCAAACAGTGAGGTACCGACCAAAACAAATTAAGGATTTTGTCCATAAAATTAAGTATTAATAGTAAATAAAACCCAAAATTAATGACAAATGGCTTTGACGTGTCGTGTTAGAGAATATTTCAAAACATAAACAGCTAATTTACATACGACAAATCATAATAAGACACAACAAAAACCATGTTTTTTTATCTATATATATATTTAAAAAATAAATAAATAAATAAACAAAGTAAGAGTTTGGTTAAATGAATTGACAGATGCAAAACCAAACTAAAGCATATATTCTACAATGGGGGCATAGAAAGTCAATTAAAGACAGGTTTCCATGTCCTTTTCCCAACCTTAGCTGTTTCTACCACTCACTACCCGTTAAATAAGAACCCATTTATATATATATATTTATTTATTTAAAAAAATTAAAAATTTATTTATAAAAAATAATAATAATAATAATTTGTTATGGGGTATTTAGGAGTTTGGATTTTTGTTTGGTGGTGTAAATTTCAAAGTGGTCCCTTGGGAATAGAATACATCCAAAATTCCCAACCACTAGAGGATGAGTTTCCTTTCCCTCCCATCAAAACAAACACCCAATTCCTGCATTTATTTATCATCATCCCTCCTATAGACAAATTGCCTTTTCTTTTTCCCCCATTTTTATTAAGCTGACGGTTTATGGAAGACTTAATTCTTTTCTTTTGTCACTTGGTGTTGCCCTTTTGAAGCCATTTTCAGTTTTAATCCTTAATAAGATACAAAAAGAGTTATTTCACTTCAATTCCTTTGTCTTTTTTCCATTATCAGGGAATTACAAGTCTAATGATATTCAATCTTTTTTACTAGCAAAATGGCATTAAATTCTTCTGACAACACACCCGCCAATTTGGAGTCAGGGCTTTGAATAGGCAAAAAAAAAAACATTAAAACAATATTCAGAAGCCCAAAACCCCTAAATTCTTAAATCATTGCAACAGAAATCGAAAGAGCAATAAAAAAGAACATACAGAGTATAATAACGTCTTTCCCTGCAATGGAGAAGAAACTTGAAAAATTAAGCAAAATCTTTATATATAAATATATGTATATATTCTCTAAAACACATGTATAACATACAAGTTCATGACAAGATTGGATATACTCCAGTTCATGTTTCTGAAATTAGTGCTCGTAAATTAACAAACTTACTAAAAACAAAGTTGATCAACCACCAAACATTACCCTAACACATCTCCTTACCCCATTATTTATGGGCAGAAGTGAATTCCAGGGTAAGATTCTGTATCTGGTGGCTCAGCTGAATACCATTAACAAGTTCTGATCTTCGGTAGCTGCTGAAACTGGCCTTCCCAGCTAAAATACTTTTTTCTTATGCACCCAGAAGACAGAATAACCAGTACTGTCTCCATCATAGACCAAGAACAAGTAGTTCCCAAAGGTACAGAACTCATATCACCACCCCGAGTTGGTGACATGGTAAGAAGTAATATTACACATTTTTTTTATAACCACACACGGTCACTGCAAATCTGGGGGAAATAAAAGATGACCCAAGCGAAGTGTTAAAGCTTCTGTTATGTATTTGGCCGCCTGTAGAGTAAGGTTAACTAGTAATCTATTAACAGTTAGGATTAACAAAGGCTTTAATCTCCTCCATGAGGGAATAGAAATGATCATTATTTGGCAAAAAGTAGAAACCTATTGTAGCCTGTTTTAGATAAAGAAGTTTCACTTCATGGCCAGCTTTTTGGAGTCCTTCAACATAAGCTAATTGCCAATCTTGAACAAGATCCAAACCAGCCACCACAACTAGACTTTTAGGGAATTGAAGTCCTTTAAGGTTTTTTCCTCTAGGACCAAATATATTGCATGCTGGATGATCTCTATCCTCCCCTTCAGGTAGATATGCTCTCCAATACCAATCGCGGTCTTGAATTGTAACAAAATATTTCCCATCCAATCTCTTCTCTGATTCGGTTCTCATTTGCCCACCAAACATTGGATGAAGAAGGATATTACCCAACACCTCTATTTCTGCTTCTGCTGCTCTCACTGTAACATGGTGAGCTATATTACCACCTGAACTATCCCCTGCTAAATATACATAAACCTTTGAATCCTTTCCACTTTGAAGCCAAGTTCTAGACTTTACCCACTTAAGAGCTGCCCAGCCATCATCATATGCACATGGGTACCTATACTCAGGCGACCTGCGATAATTAACTGATACCACAACAGCCATGCAAACACTCACAAGGCGGCGGCAAAAGGTGTCATAGATAGCACTGTTGGCAGAGGAGTGAGTGAAGCTTCCACCATGGAAAAAGATTATTACCGGGACAATTTCAGTAGCGCTTAAAGGCTTTTCGAGCTCCACAATGCCCCGTTGAGCCTCATCTTCAGGGGCAGGTTGATAAACCCGGTTTAGGAGTCCTGTAGCTCTGTCCACATGATCAAAGGAGAAAACTCCATCAACAGGAATAGTATTGGCATTGACTTTCCGTTCAAGGAACTCCGCCAAATCACGATTAAAGGTCCCATCCGGACGGCGAAGGAGATTATATGCTAGCTTGAAATTGGAAATGAGGACCCATGTGTTCAGCGGAACAACCCCCTACAAGAAGGGAAAAAAAAGAAGGAAGATGTAGCAATTAGATGATTTTCGGTTCAATTAAAAGCTAAAAGTTCAAAACACAAATTTTTTATTGATCACAGGCATTCAAGAGCATTAGATAATATACGAAATTTTCTTATAACCAAAATAGGAAAGTGAGAGGGTAAAATAAATCCTGGAAACCCTACAAATCTGTTCTAAATAGTGTAATGAGGAATACAAAATCAAATCAAACAACGCGAAACAATTAGTGTGGGCCTAAAATCAGTCAAATTTCCTTCCAGTTTGAAGTACACCTTTGCAATTTCAGAAACTCCAAAGGCCCAAAAAGAAAATAACCGGGAAAATAAAAAGAACATCAAATAACCCCATGAACCTTAGAATTGAAAGCAATAGAAAGAAGCAGCTTAAAAAAGACAAATTTTTCAAACCAAATCCAAAGAATTAAGTCCATTATTTTGTCAAAATTTTCCGTATTTCAATATACTAGAAGATGAAAACCCAAACCAAAGTGCTAAAAAAAAGGTGGAGATTTAATAGAAATTGATTAAATCCGGCAACTCGTTAACCTTCAAAAAGAAGAAAAACAGAACAAGAAAAACCAGGTGAAGAAAATGAAGAGGCAGCAGGGGAATACCTTAGATTCAGTGAGATTGACTTCATCACTACCAGCCATGAGGAAGATGGCTCTTTAAAACCAAAACCCAAAACCCAAAAAAGTAGTAAAAACTAATATAAACCAGAACCCAGAAGAGAAATTGATCTTCTCAAAGACACGAACTTCTCAATCTCATTCATTCATTTCAATTCGATTGACAAGTCAAACAACTATGAATGACAGGACAAGAAAAAAGATAAATCCAAAATAATAAACTCGCATCTGCTCTTATAATCTCTCTCTGTCTCTCTCTCTCTCTCTGAATATCTGATTCTTCTTCTGTACAACTATATATCCATTTACGCGGTGTCTTATTTGTAACCCTCCCCCCCTTTTTATTTGATTGATTCCTTTTTTTTTTCTTTAGAGTTCTGAACAAAGAAGGAAGAGACACTTGTTTTTCTGATATAAGGGAGCAGAACAGTTGAAAGAGAAAAATTGAATTAGGATATATAATCTTGTTTCTAGAGAGAGAAAGTAGCAACCAAGAAGAAGAGAGAGAAACACTGAGTCAAAGGAGAAAAGGAGCTAAGCGGAGGTCGACGGAGACGAGAGAGACGACAAAGCGGTCGGCCGAATTAAACTGTTCACGTGGGTCCCTTTATCTCTCTCTCTCTCTCTCTAAATATATTAATTGCCCAGTATCATATTCAAATTCAAGCAAATTGATACAGTTGCTACTCAGCTAAATAAAATTCTTCTTTATTTATTTATTTAGATAATTATTTTATTTTTGGGATTTTATTTATATTTCCAATTTGTTTCCTTATCCATTTCAACTTCGTGACATGTGAATTGAAATGGCCATTCACAGAACTTTTGGCTTCTTCTGTTTTTTGCTTAACCGTCAACACAAGTTAGCTGGTGAATTTTTTTTTTCTCTAATAAAACTTTAAATCATACTTTAAATAGATAAAATTATTTTCGTGCTCCAGTCCCAAACAGTAGTTAAAGAAAAAAAAATGTATAAAATCAATTTTTTATTAAATAAATTGAATAGATATTTAAATTTTATACAAAAAAAAATATAATTTTTAAATATCTGAATATGAAAAATCTAATTAATTAAAATATAACATTTTTATCAATAAATTAAAAATTTTAAATTAAGTGGTATTTTATTTTATATATTTAAACTAAGCGGTATTTTATTTTATATATTTTTAAAAAAAATTAAGTTGAAACGTCAAAAGTTATTTCGTAGTTAATCTATAATTATAAATAAAAGGGATTTTCAAATGGCTTTTTTTTCATTTTTTAAAATTTATTTTACAAGAATCACTTAATTCATTAACTTTCTTTCTTTTCTATAGTTGTAATTACTTGCAAGCATTAAATCATAATATCACTAAATGCAAAATTATTATTACTAATCAGAGATTATCACAGTACAACAGCTCTTTACAAGCAGCACGTCTAATTTAAAAAAAAAAAAAACACACAAAGATATGAATTTTCTATTTCCAGAATTAAAATTGTTAATCACAGTTAAATTCGGAGAGAAATTAGATATAAAAAAAAATGGCCCACTGTCTGTACCGAAGAGTCTAATGCCCAAAGAAATAAGCTAAAACGGCTGAGTGTGAAAATGGCCAGATTCTGGGGGGTCGGTGTGGCAATAGGCATTAGCTGTAAATTTAAAATTAAAAAAAAAAAACTAAAAAAATTATTAGAGAAAATTTGCGCTAAAAACAAATGAAAAAAGAAAGCAGACGAAGACTTTCCTGCGTACGTGGCGACAAAGCGTTCCATCTCAACTCTTTTGCCAAACCCCCACTCTTTATTATTTCCCCAAACTACCCCTCTATCATTCCCAAATTCACAAACCTGACCCTCTTTATTCGAGTATGACACGTGTTTTGTCATCTAGTGTAAAGTGCGTGACAACATGTCTTTTGTCAGCACTTGAGCCTTGTGGCAGGGAGGGGAAGACGAAAATTTTTCCCCTTTTTTTTTAAGAATATTTAATTTTTTTAGTTTAAATTGTAATTAAATTAATTTAAATATACGTTTTTCCTTATGTAGGGTCATCCAACGTGGGCTTAGAATTTTGTCGTATTTTGTATACTGTAGAAAAATTATGTAATAAAATAATTATTTCAATAAAATATTTTAATTAACATAATAAATTAATTAGATAATTATATATATTTCTCGCAAAAAAATTATAGATTTTATAGATAATTTTTAAGATATATTATTAAAAAATTAATAAATATAATTATTTAATTAAGTTATTATTTTAATTAAAATATTTAGCGAAATAATTGTTTTATGTATTATTTTTGGAGTATTATATATTATGTCCATCTAAAACTGATGACACGTTTCATACTCAGGACTACGTATATTTTGATAGGTCCCACGGTTTTAAGACATATCTCCCCAAAGTCCTATCCTTAAAACATGGTGATACGATGATCAATGAAACCCCCTTCTCTAGCTGGTGGGACCCCCAATGATGAGTGTCATGGGCTCTCCTTTAGCCACGTATTCCATTCAGCCTTTTTTTCCTTATCATAAATGTAGGTCCCAGAAGTGGATCTCTCGCCGTTGGTTTTGATTGATTAAAAAAATCTAAAGGAATGATTATCGTTAAGAGCGGAAAGTTGGCAAAGGAGAAACAATGGGTGAGAAAAAGTGTTAGGGTACTTTTATTGGAGACACGTTCATATGTACATAAAGTCAATAAGAACCTTTGGATTTTGCTTGTTTGATCAGGAAAGTCTTGTTGATATGGTAATCCTAAGATTCTTTTCGATTTTTTCATTTTTCTTTATCCAATTGGTCACCTTATTCTACCGCTACTCATTTTGTATCATGACCACGGCTACAAACGACTCAAATTATTCTAAGTCAATTTTAAGTTTTTACTCGTAAAAACTCATTCATATTTAAATTTATATGAAAATAAATTCAACTTAAACTCTTCCATTTTTTGAATAAAGCAAATTTAAAATAAAATCAAAAAATATTTAATTTTATTAAACTTATGAACTAATTTACTAAAGAAACTTGTGAGCTTAGTTCGCAAATTAACTCATTAAACTCTTGAACAAACTCATTAATTAATTCATTTGTAGATTTGTCATCTAATTTAATTATATGCTAATGATACGACCCATCTGCAGCCTTATTTATCATATATTACATAATAAACTTGGTTGAATAAATATTGTAAATTTTTAAAAAATATGTCTAAATATGATGTTATTTAGTGACTAATTCAATTTATATATTGGTATCATACACTATATATTCCGAGTAAGTTAAATAATATAAAAATAAGTAATTTATATATCATATAATAATTCAATTAGTAAATTTTATATGAAATTATTTCACAATATAATAATAAATTGAACAATATGAAATAAGGAATTTTGAAAATATGTCTTATAAGTTATATCATATACAACAACAAGATAGCTTTGAATTTTTACCATATAAAAGAAAAATAAAATTTTATATACTTTGCCATATTACCAACTTATTAATGAGTCTGAACTCGAACGCAAGTTTAAAATTACCATTTACCACAAGATGCAAGCTTTATTTGTTGTTAAATTAAGTTTGACATTGAGCTTGACTCATTAAATACATTAATGAGTCAAATATCTAATTGAGTTTAAGCTCGAGTTTGAGCTCAATTATTATTTTTTTAAGTGAAATTTAATTTAATTTTTTTTAATTTGATTCGTTTTAACTCAATTGCAATCATAATCATGCTTGGGTGAGTTTTTTTTCTTTTTTTTTTCATATCTCATTAACTTTCTATATAGTAAAATTTTGATTTTTTTTAAAAAAAAAATTAGGGTGTATTTACTTATGAAAAATTAGAGTAATTTTTCATTAAAATAGAAAAATATAAATTATGTTTACATAATATAATTTTCTAATCTTTTAAAAAATAGAAAATATAAACTTATGTTTACATAATATAATTTTCTTGGATTAGAAAATAGAAAATAAAATTTTAATTTTCTAACTTTAAAAGGATTTTAAAAAACATATTTAAAATATTTTCCAAAAAAATTAGTTTATAGATAAAATCCAATTTCCTAATATAGAAAATATAAAATTTCCATATCAAAGAAAAAAAATCCATTTTTACTAAGTGAACACATTTTATAGATTTTCGGTAGAAAAATAAACACTATAATAAAAAATATAAAATTATTTTATGTCACCGTTAACTTCCAATTATTTCCCAACTCAAAATTAACTGTCTTACATTGGTTCTTGGTGACTCGGTCCATTATATTCCTTGCAATTCAAGAAAATTAAAGTTTTTTAAATTCGGAAAACGTTTCTACCAAATCAAGTCTTGTTTTTTATTTTCTTTATATGTTTTTGTGAAATTTTGTTGGATTCTTATAAATCGGAAACGTGAAATGTCCGTTAGAGATTGAGAGTTTCCTTTTTATTTCAAATTGATTTTTTTAAAATATTCGTATTTTTTTTTATAAATGTATGGACTAATAGAAGCTATATCTCATAACTTTATAAAATACATCTAATGCAATATAAAATTTCTCTTTACATTCTTCTAATTTTTGTATTCTTATGTAATTTCCTACTGTATTTATTTATCTTCATGAAATTTTTAACTATATTCATTTTTCAAATGATTTGATTTGTTCTTCACAGATGGAAAAAAATAAAAATATATGAAAAAAAGCTAAACTCCTAAATATCTTATTACATAAGACATGCATTAAATTCATTGTATAGTTTTCGATGCACTCAAAGAAAAACAACAAATAAATTGATTGATTTAAAGGTAAAAATAGATATTCTACATCCAAAGAACTCCACCTCTTTATTGATACTCTAATGGGACCTCACTCAACCCTTTCAATTGTTGGGCAAAAATTGATGAAACAATAAAATCTTGAGGATTTATGCACACGGTTTAGAAGGATAATTCGTCCATAATCATTAATCAATAAAAATATGAAGTATTTTCTATGATATAATTATAATTTTGAAAAATATATAAAAAAAAAAATAAAAGAAACAAAATAATATTCGTATAATTTTTTTTAGCATTATAATATGGGAAGAATAAAAAGAAATATATTTACTATTAAACTATATACAATATGTATGATATATTTTAGAATAATAAAATCTTATAATATACTGCACATGCAAGGGATAAATATACTTTTCATTTTTTTTTTTTGAAGTAACAAATATCCAATAAGGAATATATAAATATAAAAGAAAAAAGCAAAAAGAGATGGTTTAATAGAAATGGGAATGGAAAGAAATGAAAGCATACACGCAAAGCCGCCCCGGTATACCAAACATAATTGCTTTACACTTGCTTTCTCTTTCCTTTTTGATGGCTACCATATTTTGTTTATTTCTTAATTATATTTTTATTAATAATTATATTTTTATTACATGCGGCCCACACCGAGTTTGTCCTCTTGCGGGTTAGGTCAGTAACTTAAAAAATGCTTTAGGCTTCTTCTGCTGCCCTCTTTCCCTCAATTCGGCCGTAGCTTTTCAACCCTTCAATTTAAATCATTTCCATTTTACTTTAAAATTTCAACGCACAAAATTTATATGTATATTAACAGTTCACTTCCACTCTTTTTATATATATATATATATATATATATCAGAGTTCACTTCCACTTTGCATACAAATGTTTTTTGTAATATTAATTTATAATTGTCATTATATTCTTTTATTTCATGTATTTTGTATTAAATTTACCTTCCAATAATTGAACTAGAAATAGACTATTATTATTGTACTTTGAGGAGAACGAGAAGTATCAAAACAAAAACGAATCGAATTATCATATCTTAATTTCATGTATGGTCATCAGTGTCGGAATTAAAAATTTATTGAGAAAGGTAAAAATTTACCGACCAGTGATCGATAGTAGTGGTGGGTGGCGGTGTGGTGGCTGGCTTGCTGCTGCTGCTGCTGCTGGGTTATTTTAGGGAGGAAACGGGGAGAGGAAAGAAGGAGAAGAAAAGAGAAGAAGGGCTGCGTTAAAATGCAGCCCTTTTTTATTTTTGAATCGGTCCAAATAAAACGGCATCTTTTCGCTTGGGCCGGTTTTTTTTTTTAAATTAACCCCTGGTGAAATGGCGTCGTTTCGCCAGGGACTAATTTAAAAAAAAAATTAGTTCAGGGACTAATTTAAAAAAAAAATTAGTCTATGACGAAACGGTGTCGTTTTGCCATAGACTAATTTATAAAAAAATAAATATTTTTGCAGCAAGAGATTCGTCTTCCCCTTGCTGCAACTCTTTAGAAACTCAGCCCCTTCAATAAGGGTTGAATTTTTCACACCTTCATGCCACCGCCTGAAATTTTTTTCATCTGACTACTGGTGAAGGGGGGTCACGTGACCTCATAGTCGCATGTTCGTTTCGCTACTGATGGCCACTATATTTTAACATAATTACTTAAATCCAATTTATAACAAGTTCAATTTATTATTTTTATTTTATTTGACTAAGTCAAAATTTTAACGTTTATGTAAAATTGGATTTTTTCCCCGTTATCGTTAGATTTTTCTTTTTCCATTATCATGCAAAAAATTCAATGATAAGCTCAATTATTATAAAGCTCAATAATTGTATAATACAAGACTCAATAAGACCAATTCATTCTGAATTTTGTCCATTTCTATAATCACACACACACACACACATATATATATATATATCATTTTTACTCTAATTTGAAAATTTAAATCATATCATTAATCGAAATTACAATAAAAAATTATCAATTGAAAAGACAAAAAAATAAATTGATTCCTAATTTTAGTAGTTCTTAAGTTTTTTAAACTTCTTAAATTTAACCAATTATGTATTAACTAGTTAATTAGTTATTTATTAAATTCATACAAATTAAAAAACTTAATCAATTTCCAATAAAATTTTAAAGGTCCAATTTACTTTTATTTTTATGAAAAATCTTTTGATATATATGAAAATAATAAGAATTTTAATGTCCAAACGCGTAAGCAATTAACCAATTGAGGCAATAATTAAAATAAATCGATTATGATAGATATAAAAGAAATAAAAATAAAAATAAAAATTTTTTAATTTTATTTTATTTTTAACACCACATTAACTTACGCATGTTTTTCACTTATATATGCATATTATTATTATTATTATTATTATTATTATTATTATTATTATTATTATTATATGCATGCGCCAATGATTCTAATAACTTTAAGACAAATGGCTTTTTAATATTGGCACTATCCGTTAAGTGATTTTACAAAGTTTCAATTGGTTAACCAATGATGGATAATACAATGAATATGGGATTAGTTTTTTGAATGTATAATTATTTTATTCCCATTAAGCAAAACAAATTAAAATCATCACCACACTTTTAATTTCTTTTTGTATTTATTTATTTTCAAAATTTTGTTTTTTTATTTTATTATCAATCAAACTTAGTGCGTACAATGTTTGTTGAGCGTGTGAGGTCTTTTTAGTTTGATCAAAGTTTTTCATTTTGACCAATCATTAATCTCATCTATATTTATATAATTTATTTAAATTTATTTTTTTTAATTATTTATATTTTTATTCAAAGCTGTTTATAATGGTTCTGTGGGTGGGCGGGCATCAACTTTGTTTTTGTCATTTTTTTTATATGGCAGGATTATGAAATTTATTGATGTTTGTTAAATAATAATAATAATAATAATAATAATAATAATAATAATAATAATAAGGTCTTTGGTTTGTGCGATATTATAATTAATCAATTCATACAATTGAAATCAACTTGATGCGACTTTCAATCATGCCTCACGCAGTGCTTGGCGATAAGAGGCATGTTTGTTCACATATATCCCTTTTAATTATACCTCCAGAATAATTTAATTACTAATTTTAGACAGTAAAAATATTTTTTTTTATCAATGAAAATAAAAACACATGAGGAAATATATAGTTTTCACATCTAAAAATTTGATCATGATTATTAATTTGTTAAAAATTACAAACCAATTCACGATAACAAAATTCACAATCACAATCATTCTCCATTTAAAAATAAACAAAAAATATCTATAAAAATAAAAATAAAAATGATTTCCTTTCCCAACTAAAAAAGGAAAGTTAATTAGTAAATTTAGCATGTCATTTTTTAGTTTAAGTACAAATTATTTTGTGGAGTTTAAATTATAATTCTAAGCATATTATTAGATTGTTTATATTTATTAATTTTTCTCATATTTACTGCTTTTTATATTTGAACATGCGATATTAAAATGTTCAATATGGAGACTTTAAAAAAATTTATACATTTTGACATAGTGAGTGTTTCAAAAATAAATAAATAAATAAAAATAAATTCTAACAATTATATGAAACTCGTGTGAGTATTCTTTTTAGTAACAATGGTTAGGTTTTACAAAAGTTTCAATTTGAAACTTTTTTAAAATAATTATGACTTGTTTACTTAACAATTCTTACAAACAATTAAATCAAACAAAACCACATAGACCTCGTCAACTTCTCTGCTCCCATGCAAGCTGCAAAACATTAAATTATAAATATTAAATGATTTTAAAAATATAAAAATAAAACAATTAATTTAATCATTTCTTCATCTTAATTTCCATTTCTTACAATTATTGTGGTTAAAGTGCAATAAGTGTGTTTTTTTTTTTTAAATAAAAATAAAAATGGGTAATATAAATAGCAAGTTGCACGGTAGCAATTTGTTGGTTCATGCTCTTAATTAGTGGGACTCTCCCGTGGATGTTATTCAGTGTTGACAGCAATAGTTTTTGTCATAATTTAATTAAATCTTAATTTTACATTAATTTAATTAACTACAGTGGCTATTCTATTTTTCTTAATCAATAATAATAATAATTTGTATAATATATATATATATATATATCGGAGTCAATGCTACATATAATAATATTCATTTAATTTGGTCGGTCAGTACACATTAACACTTTATATAAAAAAATAAATTAATTAATCCTATAGCAAATTGTTAATTAATTAGACCATGTGTTAGTTAACATTAATAGAATAATATAAATTTATTTGAAGTCATTGGCTTACACGAGACCACGGTGTAGAGAATTTATTAATATATTCGCCTTTGGATCTAAACCCTAAATTAAAATTTTTTTTTAAAAAAAAATTTTGGGTGATTCGATATAATAATAATCATTTCTCATATCCATTATTAATTAAGGCAAGAGTGCCCTATAACCCATTAATTAATTATCACAACCCTATCTTCTGAATTTATTTATAACGATCACAAATTCTTTAATACCATTATTATGTTTTTCAAATTAGGGCTTGTTTGGTTCATACTTGAACTGAGTAGTTTGTAATTGGTCACAAGGTTTACTTTTTAAATATTTTAATTATAATTTTAAATTGCTAATCATTGAATTTTGAAATATCACTGTAAATATTAAATTTATCAAACTCTTACATGCTGCAATTAAAAATCCAATTGCTAAACATTATCTTCTAATAGCTTATCTATATTTCCGCTTAATGATGCATGTTCATATTCAATCTCTGATTTTATTTTTATTTTAATTGGATCTATATGTATTTTGATTTTTGTTATTAATAAACATGAATTTAATAAAAATGATTTTAATTGGGAAATGGAAATTGAATTTGATACTTTATAGTCTATAACTGACTATAATTAATACTGTTAAATTAATTAAATTTCATAATATAACCATGGTTTTATTAAACTATATATTTTTTACCATGCAATATGCATAGTCTAGTATGGATAGATAATGGATGTTGAGTCAGAATTGTTGAGGCATGAAGCCCACTTAACTGAGAAATTTATTTGATGAGATTTAATGAGGGAATATATTTATAGGTCTATAGGTATTTTTTAGTTATATAGCCCTCATTAATCCCATCTTTTTTTTATGTGAGATTTATTTCACATTTATAATTTCAACAATCCTCCCTCAAGTGTGAGCTCTCACATCGGACTTGGACTTCTCCTTAAGCGGAAGTCTTTTTGGACCTGAACCTGAGTATACGGCATCCCTTAAAACTCTTTATATTTTTACCGGTCTGGGTCAAACCGGGAGTAACCTTTGTTCTCCATCTCTTTTTGATATGAATTTCTTCTCACACTTGATAATTCCAACAATCCTCCCCTCAAGTGTGAGCTCTCACATCGGGCTTGAATTTCTCCTTAAGCGGAAATCTTTTTGGATATAAACCCGAGTATACGGCATCGCTTAGAGCTCTTTATACTTCTACCAGTCTGGGTCAAACCGGGAGTAACATTTGCTCTTCTTCCATATGGAAGAACATATACAACCATATGATTCGATCACCGTCTCCATATTCATCCTACCGAACTATCGGCTCTGATATCATATATTGAGACTTGTAGTCCACTTAACTGAGAGATTTGCTTAATGGACTTTAATAAATAAATATATTTATGGACTTTACACTATAATTTGACATAAAATTTTAAGACAATAGGTCCATGAGCCTTTTTTACTTGTATATTTTTCATTAATTTTAACTCTTTTTGATGTGAAATTCCTCTTTTACTTAATAATTCTAATACAAATTACATGTCATCTCATATTATAAGTAATATTTTAATGAAAAATTAAGGATAAGTAATTATTTTTAATATTAGATTAATCAAAATATTGAAGTGATAATTGACAGCGAGGACTGGAAATATCAAATATAATATACATATATATATATATATATATATATATTAAAAAAAAAGCGACTACGGGATATCATTAATTGGTTCCCTCTCTTGACAGCAAATTTTATAGCATGTCTTCAACAGCGACTCCATTGATGATGCCAATTTTCTTTAACACCCTTTATTTATTATTTTCCTGTACAAAGTTTTCAAGATACTGTTTTCCATGCGAGAATTCTCCATTCCTGGAAAAGGTATATATGTGCGAGTTTTCACTAGACAGTTTTTTTGCCCCCTTTGTCGTTATGTTTTTAGAACATTCAACATTTGAAAATTTTTAAATAGAAGAGAATGCCAGAAATTATATTCTGATATGAAGCAACTCTTTTAAGCCTTAAGATCAGTAGCTCTTCTTCGTCCCTATTTGTTTTTAAATTTATTCAATTACACTTCTATTAAATATAAAAATAGAATCTAATTAATATGAAAATAGGCTCTTCAAATATAACAATTAGAACTATATTCCTAAGAATGTTACACTGTATTTTTAAGCAATTTGTTAACTTCATATTATTTTTAAGGTCGACACCCTTAAATCTATATCAAAAAGTTTTACAATTCGCATGAAAAAAAGACTTAATTTTGCTAAAAACACAAACTCACAGTCTCACATCTTTAAGCGAATTGAAAAATAAACCAATAAATTATGTTTTGTATGATTACTTTTTTTTTTTAACTCTCTTACCTAAAAAATTAAAGATTAAAATTAAAAAAAGTTTTATCAAAATTATAAAAAATTATTAAATTAAAAAAAGTTTTATCAAAATTATAAAAAATTAAAGGCGCAACATTTAACTGGACAGGTTGGTTCTATATTTAATTTTTTTAAGCTTTACAAAAATACCAAAAAAATAAAAAAAATTTAAATTTATCATATTTTTAAAAATATTTATAAATTTACCAATTTATAATTTTTTTTATAAAAATACCAGATTTAAATTAGTTTATTATGAGTTTATTTTGAATTTATTATGAGTTTATAAATTTAGATATTTTATTATGATTTTATTATGAATTTATCATAAAATTATTAAAATACTACTGATAAAAATATAAAAAAACTATAAAATATGATGGAGAGTGTAATTATTCTTTTTTTTTAATATGTGAAATTTAGGGAGAAAGATTTCATAATAATAGCTGAAAATGTTATCCGTGGAGAAATGAGAGCCCAACGCTAATTCAGCCCAGACAGCCCAGATAAACTGGATAGAAAAAGATGGTCAGGCAACGATAGAGAGCCCAAAATATTCCTAAGGTCCACACGGAAAAGAGAATGACCTATTTGCAGTGATATAAATGAAAAATTACATTCTTCACAATTTTTTTTTTTGAAAAATGACACCCCTCCTCCACTGTATTTTTAAAACTTTTTACTTTTTTATCAAAAATATTTTAATTATTTTATTATAAACTCATAATAAACTTATTATAAACTGTGTAAAATTTATAAACTCATTGTAAACTCTTTGCAAACTAATAAAAATCTGGTATTTGATAAATATTTTATAAATTCTGGTATTTTGATAAATATTTTATAAATATGATAAATTTAAAATTATTTTTAATTTTTTTATATTTTTATCAAAAGCCTTTTTTATAAATTTTTTATTTTATCAAGAGTATTATAATTATTTTATAATAAATTTATAATAAACTAATCATAAACTATATAAATTTAATAAATTAATCATAAATTATTATAAATTTGAACATATTTTAAAATATAATAAATTTAATTTTTTTAATTTTTTTTGACATTTTTATCAAAATTCCGAATATAAAGTCTTTTTAACTTCTTTCTCCTTTTCAATGTAATTAGTTTGGATGAACTATCATCACCTCTTTTTTCTAGTACATTGGAGAATTGAAGAAATTTAATGATAAAAGAGGACTTAGTGGAGATTGCTCCGGTTTGAAATATTGATTTTTTTTTTTGAGTTATAAAGTATTTTTCAAGAGATCACCCATTTTAGTATTATTTGTGCTAAATCACTTTTAACTTCGAAATTTTGATGAGATTAGATGTATTAGTGATGTTATGATTGCAGCTTGAAATCTTGATCTTTTTACATTAGTAGAAAAGCCCTCGATCATCGGCAGCTATCAGGCCTAGCCTAATGCTTATCACATGTTTAGTTGAAACTAAAACTAATGTAATGTCTGTATATGCCTAACTTTGTCCAATTCTATAAATGCATGTGTGATAAATATCCCTAAAAAGATAATCCAGCACCGAAGCCTTTAAATTCCATTAGAAAGTTTACAAGATTTAAATTTCACATTAAGAAGATATAGGAAATTATTATTAAAATGGAATGATCACTCGTCGTAACAATATATGCCTTAATGAATAATATGAACATTATGATTAAAATAAATCATATATTATTCAAGTCTAAAAATTATTAGGTCCCATGATTACTCGCAATATCTCTAATTTTACTGAGACATTGTTGGAAAATAAAAAACTAAAAGTATTATAGACACCAAATAACTCTTAAGGACTTCTTAGTACTGTTTCTGAGATAAGATTACTAACAAAGTCTATCTAGACCAAGACCTAAAGATGTTGCAGGCCAAACCACTCCAGCAAAACTATCAAATTGTAACATTATCCTGAAATTCTCATGTTAGCTCCTTACAATTTATTTTCCCTCGAGTTGCGTTTTGTCATGATGCCTACTCTTTCAATATAGCACATACTCTGCATTTGAATTTTAAAAATAGATTTTGCTATATAACTGCAAATTAATTGTAACCGTCTCAATTAAAGATTTCATGTTTTCTGCAGCTGCAAGTACTGGTAAATAAGAACCTTAAATCCTCATGTCCTAATATAAGTTGACTCTGAACATTCAATGAAAAGAAAAAAAGTCAACAATGAGGAAGTCAATGACTTGAAACATCATGATTAATTAAAATGATTAGTCTTCTCATTTCTGAAAGCCCACAATCCATCTAATTGTAATCTTAAACTAAAAGCTAGCAATGAAACAACTCAACCTTCACCCAGGAGAAGAATGAAGGCAACATCCAACCTATAAAGAAAACATTTATTTTTCTTCGATTTGTTGGAGTCAAGGGTTTCCTCAGACCAACGGTTCTAATCATTATAGTCCTCTTCCTGACGGAGTCTAAAGATGAAAATATCTTATTATGTGAACCAGAATAAGCATATGTTTTGAATTGTTTAAATATTAATATGTTAGCCTCCTTTGAATTGATTTTCATCATTATAAATAAATACAAGTCATTATGAAACACAATTAGACAATTACAAATTGTTTTTATGGCACAATCTCAAGCCGGCAGCAAGTCACTGCTGTTTCCCAGTCAGCTTACACTATTTCTAAGAAAGTAGTGACTAGCGAAGTCTTTACTAGAAATAACTAATCCTTTTTAATCCTTTGACTAACAAAACAACTCTAGTTCTAAATACCATTTTGCGAATTACTAGGCTTTTTAGTGTTATCTGTATTATATCAGGCCTGGTTTTAGAATTAGCAAATTAATTCATGGTTACAGTAAATGATATAAAACATGATAAACTAACAGATAATAAGCACGTTTTGCCCTTCAAAAATCTCAAGCCAACTATTTTATGCAGATACCATTGCTCACCTGGTCAGTCAGCTTAGATTTCTTATGACTTGTTTATAGACAAACCTGGTGAAGTATTCTTGCATATTCGCAGGCTTGCTTCATCCAACTAAACAATCTGACCTTTCAACCAACACCTATCAATACAAAAAAGATAAAAAAGGATGGTCAATTGTAAGCCAACCAAAAATCATGTTCCTCACTGTCAAATGAATGATGTAACTACGAAAGGCTAATAGACAAATGAACACTTTTTTATCCTACATGGAATCAAGCCGATGTTATTAGGAGAGAGGTATTTTAATTTTTAAGTAGATGCCATCACTCAATTTGTCAGCTTAATTAGGTTTCTTTCAAGAAGGCTGATGAAATTTTTTGTGCATTTTCAGAGGGTATAATCAATCTACAGACACTGACCCTTTAACTAATCATATATATACTATATAAAACAAATCATTGTATCAATTAGCATTCCACTAATTATTTATTCTATAGCCAGGGGAGAGAACACTCAACCCTTGATTAAAAACCAGAAGTCTTATTAGATTTGCGGTTGCCATTAGGAATCTTCTGAATTTAATTAAGGTTATGTTCTTATTCAAATGCTCTTGTAAATTTATATTTGTGATTATACATGAATAATATAATAGTGATGGAAGACAAAAAAAAACACTTTTAACCAGTTCTCTCACTTTTTTTTACAGATTTGGAACTGCGTCTGGTTGGTAAATGGCAAAGTTAAAAAGAAAAATGTAGAACGATGTATTTGGCTATAAGCAGAGGTTAAACAGGCAAGATCTTCTCTGAAGTATGAAGAGGCAAAAGTAAATAACACTTATAAACAGCAATTTTAATCACTGTACACCCTTGATTGAAAATTAAGTTTAAAATTGAAAATAAACATTAATTGGTTCTCCATTAACATACTTGCAGAGGTAACTAAAATCCAAACTATAGTTCTGCCCCTTCTGGGCTCGCATCTATTAAAAAAAAACAAGAAAGAATAACAGTGGGGACATACAGAAATGTTAACAGGGTTAAACAATCTGACACAAGCATGATAATGCTTGCCTTCTATGTTAGTGGGAGAGTGTTCAAAGTTCGATTAATAAATGAAACGGATTGTCCTATATGGCTACAAGCATCCAGTAAATAATTTTATTAGTCCTTTAGATCTTTCTTTATATAAGGACTCACAACCAGTCAACCACACCCATAATTATCAGTCCAATTTAACTAGTAAATGTTATATGTCTCTACCCAACCTTATATTAATGATTTTTTAGACTATGTACTAAGGAAACTTCATAAAAATCAGAACCTACCAAAACGACCAGTGTAAGAATCTTAATAAACCAGTTCATAGTTTCTCCTAGGATTCAGTTAACAAATCTCGCGTTGACATTCCAATTTAACAATTTTTATAAGAGAGAACTTACCATCAGATATAAAAGATTTTTTCAAGTGGTCGCTAACTACCATCAATCCATGGAGCACTCAGTCTAATTATGGATCAATACTTTAATTAGAGACCTAAAATGGCTACCCTATCCATTGAAGCACTATCAATTTGGAGATTGAAATGAGAAATATATATGCATCCTCAAGAAATTAGTTGAATGTTGTCATGTTTATGCATCTACTGTATATCAGCTTCTGAATATCCTATAGTTCAATGCTTCAATCAATGAAAATGCTGGAATTTTTTCAAGGACCGTCCCTAGAAGAGCAGGTGGCAATGAAGTTGAAGTTGTTGATCTTTCATCAATCAAAGTAGTACCTTAGTTGATTGCTCTTGTCTCTCTCATAGGGATTTGCTCTAGTCTCTCTTAGCGGAGCAACTTGCTTTAGTTCTGATCTAAGGCTGTCGTCGACTACTAGACCCATCAGCTTTTGGGCTCTTGTTTCCTTTCCTCACTTAGTTTTGTGGTTTTAATTTGCTGTTTAATTAGATTTAGTCTTCGTGGTTTTTTGCTTCTTCATCCATGGGTGACTTTCGTAGTCCATTTGTTATTTCCAGGTGGTAAAGCATCTTCGGAAGTTCCTGCCATCGACGGAAGTCACGGAACCAACGTTGGAACTTTGTAGAAAACTAGAGGATGAGAAGAATTCTTCTGAAACCAAAATAATTTTTAGAGAAAAATGATTATTTTTCTCTAATTTTTTGGCTTTATCTTACCTCTCACAATCAAAAAGTAAGGGATGTAATGTTGGTTAATTTAAATGTTCTCTCTATTTTTGAGATAAAAAAAGGGCAGTACCTCAATTGTCCTGGCTTCTGCACATTCAAATACTGCTTCCTGTCATGGTCAAAGTCCCCGCCTCCTCCTTCACACCAATAACCTAAACCAACAAGCAAACAATAAATTAATCCACTAATTCCATCATTTTACCAATAATTTAACACAGTAATCAATGAATTAACAATAATAATTAAGAACCAAGAAACCAACACAAGAAGGCAAAAAGAGCGTTCAACCACTTCTTTTTCCTTCTTTGTCTGCTACCTCTTTCCTCTAAACAAATCCCATTTTCAATTTTCCTGAGGAAGGAAAAGAAAAAAACAGAGTTGTTACAGTTGCCATGGACAGACTGGTGAAGCCAGACGTGAAAGAAGTGGAGATAACCTTCAGGAGGGGCCAACAGTGCAGCACAACTTTTAGGTTAACAAATCTTATGCATACCATGTCTGTTGCGGTTTCTTTAACCACCACAAATCCTTCTGTTTTCTCTTTCAGGAATTCTTTTTCTATAATGCCACCTCTTTCTTCCTCATCTTACACTTTAGTCCTTTCTCAGTGGCCCAATGAACCCCGTCTCCGCACTCCATCTGACATCATTGCCGTTAAATCCGCCATGCTCCCTACTGGAAAAGCTCATATGGAAGATCTTCGCCGGCTGTTTTCCAGACCTGGACCCCATATTTTTACAGACACTACCATACCCATCTCGCTTGTGGGGTCTCATGTTGCTGAATATCTCATCGCCCATCACGCCGAAATCGCTGATGTCTCTTCCTATTTTAACAGGGCTATATCTGGATGTACAGGATCAGAGCTCACAGCTCTGCTAAAATCTGCTGTTTTATCCGGTAATGCCAATTTGGTGGCTAAATTGATAGATGTCGGCGGCGATGTGAATTGTAAATATTCAGAGGGACGGTCCATGATTACCCGGGCTATTAAAGCAGGAAGTTTCGAATTAGTAAAGGTTCTAATGGCATCTGGTTGTGCAATTGATAACTCAGTAGATGAGGTATTGCACGAGGCAGCTGCGGTAAACAGAGTGGATATAATGGAGGTTTTGTGTGGGAATTTGAAAGAAATTGATGCGAATTCGATTGATTTACACGGTAGAACTCCGATTCATGTTGCGTCAAGTTTTGGGCATGTTCAAGTGATACGGTTTTGTTATTCGATTGGTGGAAAAGTTGATTCTGTGGATTGTAATGGCTGCACTCCACTTCATTTAGCTGCGGAGAAAGGACATTTAGAAGCTGCGGAGTGCTTATTAGATTGCTCTGGTCATTATATAAAATATGCAGTGAACAAAGAAGGAAAAACAGCATTTGGTGTTGCAGTTGATAATGGAAATTCACATTTATATAGTCTGTTACAACTAGGAGATATATTGCATAGAGCAGCCAGATTAGGCGATGTTAATGTAATCAAGAGGTGTGTTGCAGAGGGAGCGAATGTGAACGAGAGAGATCAAAATGGATGGACTCCATTGCATAGAGCTGCGTTTAAAGGAGAAATCGAGTGTGTAAAAGCGTTGATTAATCATGGAGGTCGAGTTGATTTAGCTGATGATTCTGGGTGTACCCCGCTTCATTGTGCAGTTGAAGCAGGGCATGTGCAGGCTGCTCTGTTTTTTATTGCGAATGGAGCTAAGGCCAATTTGAGAAGTCTAAACATTGCCATGCCTAATAAGTATAATAAGAATCATCATCCTTCAATTTTTAACAAGTCTTTATGTGATCAGAATCGGAAAGAGCGAGCTTTTAATGAAGAAGGATTGTCTGTTGTTGAATTTGAATTTCCTTCTTCTTGTGGTTTGTAAATTGTAAATGATTTGGCTGCTAGAAGAGATTGATTTGAGAGCCAGAGAACTGTACTGTGGGTTCCGCTTCCTTTCTCATCCAGCTATGTATATCTCCATTTTTAATCTTTCATTGTTTATTTTTGAGGATCAAATTTATGAGTAAATGAGATTAAGCTTTCTCATCCCCTGCTTCCATTTGTTCATTGTTCTTATCCTGCGTGTTGTTAGAGCTGCCCATGAGTTGGACGACCCAATATCCCTAGCGAAATTTTTTAAAATTTTTATACTTTTTACTATAAATTTTTTTATAATTTTATAAAAATATATAATAAAATCATAATAAATGCATAAATATTATCATATATTCAATAAACTCATAAAAATTATCATATATATATATATACGCCAAAAACTTTGAATATACTATGTGAAAATGGTAAATTTATAAATTAATAAAAAAATGTAATAAATTTGAAAATATTTTAGAAATTAAGTAAATTTTATAATTTTTTTATATTTTTTATAACAATTAAAAAAAAAAACCTAAGTTATTAACATTGGTTATGGGTTAGATTGGGAAGAGCAAATACTTGACCTCCTCAAATTCCGTCTTTGAAAAATCCGATGCCGCCACCTAATATACAAATAAAAAAGTAAACTGGCATTTATGTGTTGCCTTCCATCTGTATAAATATATAAACTTATTCGTATAAGTATAGTCAAGTCTGCTTGTTATTTAACTACAGCTTCGTGGCTTTGAAAATTTTGGATACGTTCTCGTGTATTACACAACTAATGATGGATCATTGACAAGGACGACTTCACCGCTGCATCAACATTGCTTTTCAAATTCCAAAATCAAGTCCTCGCTCCAGCACCCTGCATACCATGGTTCCATTCCATGAACAACAATCTGAAGCTAGTCACTATAAAATTGCTAAACTCCCCGTAAATTATTTGTTATTTTTAAAGCATTCCAGCTAAACATATCACGTAAAAATTAATCTTTTAAAATATAATTTTGTTAATTATATTTTTTCTTTTGTGAAGCAAATATGATACAAGTGATCTAATAAAAATATGATATTAACTATTAACAAATAAAAAAATAAACTACAAAATAAAGTTTTTCAACATAGTTATTAATTTTTCTAGTACAGGGAGGAAAAAGAAAACTTTTAGCTAGTCTTTAGAGCAAAAAACTATTAACTCCTAAACCAATCACCACTTAATATAATATGTCTAATTCGTTTAATGAAATAAAAAAAATATTAAGATTCCTCGAAGTATTAAGAGTTTCAAAATATTTCTTTTGTTTCAAAACTTTTTGGGCAAAATACAAATTTTTTTTCCAAAATTAATAGTAAATTAATACAAAAGTTATCTTATATAATAGACTCATGTGGGGTAAAAAGAATTTAATAAGTTAATAATATTTTTTTCAGAATGTTAAATATAAAATATTTTGGATTTTTTTGATAAGTCTGTAAGACACCAAATATTAACTCAAACTAAACTGTTGGTTGTGCTTAATATATATATATATATATACATATATCATTCGGCACTTGATGTTTGCTCTATCTCCTATGAGGTTTTGCTTTATTTCTATGTCTAGTTCTTAATTATTGGCATTAGATATATGACTGTCATTGATGTTCTGATTATCATCTTTTCAGTTTTTTTTTTTCTAATTTTATGGCTTTTGTTAATTTTCTCTTTAAATCCAACATTTCATGCCCTCTTTTATCAAGAAGATTAATGTCAAAGCTCTTCAAGGATATCAACGATAAAATAGAAACAATCCATTATACCTCTAGAGGCTCGTTAAGGAGTTTTTTTCCCTAGTTCGAAATTTTTGTCAAAATTTAAGGAAGGTGTATATCTAATGATACATACAGCAATGGTGAGCTTGTTCAAGATCTGCAATGGTCATAACCTTTTTCTTATTTTGCCCTTGCTTTGGATACTCAATCCACATTTCCTCTCGACTAATTTAACGTACGAGATTGCTTAGGTTGTCACAATAGATTATGGAATTTATTCTTTTATTTGTCGAGATTCGTGCTTTAGCATCATGCTGACTTTGCTCATAGTCTCGGATTTCAGCAATTACCTTGTGTTTTTTTATCCTTGTTTTAGAGGAAAACTCTTCTTCTTCTTTGGGTTTGTATTAATGGGGAAGATTTTTGATCTTCTACCATCTTTTGTTTTTTTATAAATATTATTATACTGTATCTTTTGGTTTATTTAATGAATTTATATTTATTGTGTTAAAAAACTTAAAAAAAGCCAATTTTTAAAAAATATTATGCTTTTAAAAAAAGTCAAATATGCTCTAAATTTTTTTTTTCCATTTATAAAAATATCTCGCCTCTCATTATAAATAATATTTATTATTTTAAAAATTATACTATTAAATAAATATATTTCAATAAAAATAATAAAAATTAATATTTTAAATTATATTTTCAACATATAATATGTACTATATTAATTTTGGAGAAAAAAATTAATTTTGATTTTGAATAAAAAATAAAACTCACAAAATTTATATAATCAATCAAATATATAAAAAATATAAACATATTTTAATAAAGTTTATTAAATATATTTTAAAATAAAATTTACATATTATCAACATAAAAAAATTAAATTTATTTTTTATATGATGTGCATATGTTTATATTTATTGAATATATATATTATGAAAATATTAAATTTTAATTGATAAAATATATATTTTTTATATATTATTTAATTATAGTATATTATGTATATATTTTATTTATTAAGTGTATATATTGCTTAAATTCTTCATTTATAGAAGAGTTAAGAGCCCGCAACTAGCCCGCAACTAGCACTTGTTCTTTACAAGCAGGAAAATCGACGTCGTGGGAGGTCAAGAAAGTATAAAAAGCAGCGAATTTAATTGCCCGCTCAATCTTAAAATTAAATTTCAAAAATCAATTACCACGTTGGCAATCCTCTCACAGCTTAAACCAACCAATAGACGCTTCCTTATTTTATTCCACATCTGAAAAGAAAAAGAAACTTTTCCCGCTCAACTCCAGAGTCTCCTATCCATAAAGTCATCTTGCCTCGCTGGCGATCTTCGTTCAAAGCAAATCTTCCAATCAAAACGCATCTCCATTTCGTTTTTAAACTCAAACGATTAAACCCCCTTTCTCGCATATTCAAATACAAAATCCCAAGTTTTCCATCTTGTGTTTAAAAATTCTTCTTGATTTCCCGAAATTAAATCCAAAACAGACACAATGAGCTCTGCCACAGTTCCTGCTGCTGGTGCTACTACAACAAAGGGTGGCCGAGGCAAGTCCAAAGCCAAATCTGTCTCCAGATCTCATAAGGCTGGTCTCCAGTTCCCTGTTGGTCGTGTCGCCCGGTTCCTCAAGAAAGGTAGATATGCGCAGCGAGTTGGGTCTGGTTCCCCTGTTTACCTCTCTGCCGTTCTCGAGTATCTTGCTGCTGAGGTTCGTTCATTTCAAAATCTGTTTCTTCTCGCTCTACTTTGTTTTAAATTTTTGGGGTTCTGTGATTTGATTGTTTAATGTTATATGCTTAGGTTTTGGAGCTTGCTGGAAATGCTGCTAGAGATAATAAAAAGAATAGAATTATCCCTAGACACATTCAGCTTGCAGTGAGAAACGATGAGGAATTGAGCAAACTGTTGGGGTCTGTGACCATTGCTAATGGAGGTGTTTTGCCCAAAATTCACCAGAATTTGTTACCAAAAAAGGCTGCAAAAGGGAAGGGTGAAACTGGGTCTGTTTCTCAAGAGTTTTAGGCTTTTTAATGCTTGTTAGATATTTTGTGAAGTTAGGGGGTTTCATAGTTTGTTAGATCTTCAATGCGATAGTGTTGATAGTATGCAATGAAGTTGTTCTTTGATTTTGTAAACCTCATTGTGGATAATGAAATGGGAAATTGGAATTTTGCTTCTATTATCTCTTTTTCTTTATTTTGCTGGATTTCCCCCTTCTATTTTTATCTAATTCATATGGCGAGTTCAATTAATATGATCTGTGTCTTTCTTGGTTTACCGCTACCGAAAAAACTTCTGCAAATGAATGTTTCAGTTGAGATAATTAAGCAGGCAAAATTGAACCATTGATTGGTTAATTTTGTTGAGAAAGAATAAAGAGGCAAGTTTTCTTCATAGAAAGATGACGCAAGTCAGGGCCTCATTGTTCAAGTCATCTTGGGCTTCACATTCTTGTTAAAAGAAGCCCATCCGATCAAAGAGATGCTGAACTCGATGTATTTATAAACTTTCGCTTTACAGCCGTCAAATCTTCCACGTTGGCGATCCTTTTTATTCCCTCTAGGTATATGTGTCCATTTCTTTTTGTGATGAAACCCTAAAAGCGACTATCATTCCTCCAATTTTTCTTATTTACAGAGTCAGGTTCAAATTGTTAAACAGCTATGAGTTCCGGTGGATCAACCAAAGGAGGCAGAGGGAAGCCCAAATCTGCAAAATCTATCTCTAGATCTCAAAAGGCTGGTCTTCAGTTCCCCGTTGGTCGTATCGCCCGTTTTCTCAAAGCTGGAAAGTACGCCGATCGTGTTGGTGCCGGCGCTCCTGTCTATCTGTCCGCTGTCCTTGAGTACCTAGCTGCTGAGGTTGGTTCTTCTTTGTTTTTTTATTTGATCTGCTCTGCATTGTTTGAGCGAAAATGAACAGATTTCTGGGTTTTATTTCTTATGGGGTGTTATATATGAGAGATCTTCTAGTTTTTATAGCTGATGGTTTGTTATTTTCAATTGAATCCATTTGCAATATAATGCAAATACAAAAGGTTTCTGGAATGTGGGTCGAATTGTATAAAATTATTCACTCGAGTGAGAAAAGTGATTGTCTTGTATCATTTGATTTCAAATGATTTCGATTTGACTCCCATTTCTCGCAGGTTCTTGAACTGGCTGGCAATGCTGCTAGGGACAATAAGAAGAATCGTATCGTTCCAAGGCACATTCAGCTTGCTGTTAGGAATGATGAAGAGCTCAGCAAGCTTCTGGGAACTGTTACCATTGCAAATGGTGGTGTTCTGCCAAACATCCATCAGATTCTGTTGCCAAAGAAAATGGGGAAAGGGAAGGATGGCATTGGTTCTGCCTCGCAGGAGTTTTAATAGTGTCACTACTATTTGGTATTTGAGATTTATGTTTTCAAGCTTCATGATTTAGCTACGAATGGAATTAGAGCCGTGCCATGGCTTTGATCTTTTCTACTCCATGTAAACATTAAATTTTCAGGAGGTTTTATGGTTGAATACTGGAAAGACAACAATTTTGTTATAACCCATCTCTATATGTGGTGGTTGTGAGATTTTTGTTTATATTATCAATTAAGGCACATGTTTTAATTAAACAGTGGATTTTGTTAGCGATGTGAATTAATCAATTGCCTCTTTATATGAAGAGCAACTGCAAGATGGGTGGTTAAACAGTCATCTTCTGTGGTCACAAATCAAATATTCAAGTATACCTCTGGAAGTTGAAGTTTTGTTTGACATTCTGCTGGGAATTTTTCCAAGCATCCCTGCTGTTTGGAATTAAATCCTCGTGATTTCTGAGTTCTGATCATGCACATTAATTGCATTTTTTCTTATGTCAATGGACAATGCTGTGTCATTCTGAACCTGAATGCTGATGGACGAATGATTTTTTATTAGGTGGTGTGCATATTAAGGGTTTTGTTAAGAACAACCTCAATCTTAAGTCCTCTTCTATTCTAACCAGAACTAAACTTTTTGAATTGCCAAACTTCTACAATTGAAAGGAAAGTTGAGCAGATGAAATTGCTTCAATGTTATTCAAATCTATCTTTGATAGGCGAGTTTATTCTAGTTCATTATTTTTTCGTTTTTCAGACGATGAGCTGTGGTTTCAATATCAATGAAAGTGATGCGAGTCGCGTATGATGAAATGTCTAAATGCAGAAAACTAAAAAGAACCTAAAAAATGGAAATGCAGAAGACTAAAAATAACCTAAAAATGGAGATGCAGGGGATCGAACCTTGTGCCTCTCGCATGCAAAGCGAGCGCTCTACCATTTGAGCTACATCCCCTTACTTTATAGTCTTATGGTTTTGTTCTTTAGATCTTTATTTTGGGCTTTTATCGTACCACTACAGCCTCTAGCTCCGAATATTTCCCATCCGCACTACCAGACCGCTGCGCTCGCAGCAGAACTTAAAAGAGTTGAAATGGCAGTTCCTCTCTTCAATCTTGCTCCTAATTTGGCAGTTTCAAGGCTCTGCTTAGGTTTGAACTCCTCCTCCCTCTCTTCTTCTTACAGATATATATGTGGAACTCTAAACCTCGGTCACGTGTCAGGAACCATGACATTCGGTGAGCAGAACTCGTTGTCTCAATCCTTTCGCCTTCTCGATGAAGCCTTCCATTCCGGAATCAATTTTTTCGATTCAGCAGAAATGTATTCTTCTCTTCTCTATCCTTTTCTGGGTTTTGATTTCCTTTCTGTTCTGCGCAAGTTTATTTTGTTGGATATCATAGGTATCCAGTGCCTCAACGCGCTGAGACTCAGGGGAGGAGCGAGGAATATCTTGGCCGTTGGATTAGAGAAAGAAAGATTCCACGGGATCGTCTTGTGGTAGCAACAAAGGTTTTAACCTTTCAAATCCTACTGTGTATTGACGTGGTTGTGACATTTGCATGTGTAGTTTCTTTTTATTTTTTTATTTTTTTCCAAAGTTTTGATTGTGCCACATTGTTGTTTCTTATCTACTTGCACAGTTAGCTATTACGAATTGCATTTATATTTTTGTATCATTGAATTTCTATTCTAACTTTCTAGTCTGAAATTTTGACATTCGAACTCAATTAGTCTGGATTAGTACAATTTTAAACTGTCCCATCTTTAGCTACTCCCAGTTTGAGTATGATAAACTGGTTTTTTGTACAGGTTGCTGGACCTTCAGGGCAATTGACTTGGATTCGTGGTGGACCTAACTCTTTGGATACCAAGAATATTATTGAGGCCATTGATGATAGGTTAGTTCTCATGTGTGCATTCTAGCTATTATGCAGTCATTTGGAATAGAATAGTGATGCTTTGTTGGTCTAGTTGCAATTGATTTGCGATCTGCTTCACATGCTTGTTGTATTGACTACAAATTTCTGTTTCTCCACTGCCCCACTTTAAATTATCATATCCACATTCCATGGTGATTTCTTGTTTGATTTGAGTTGTGTTTACATGTTCATTTTGATATTGCCATGCTTTGTGTCTGCATCATGTTGTACATAATGCATTAGATGTCCATTTTTACTATATGTTGAACTAGAGTCTTTATGTAGGAAACTTATTCCAATATTTGGTAGGTTTACACTTTTGTTTTCTGGCTTTAACAAGATTCCAGCACCTATTGCCTAGAGGGTAGCGAAAAGCTAATATTATTGTCCATGATTTTGCAATTAAATGTGCCAATCCTGATTCAGCCAGGTTTTATACAGAGGTGCCATCAATCAAACACTTACATTTTTCTTTATTTGTTAACTAAAACAAATGGTGTCTCATTGTGGCTAAGGTCATAGCAATTTATAATAACATTGCTGTTTATAAACATATTATTTATATGGCCAAATACTGTTGTATTGTCCTTCACTTTATGCCTTTGCTATTTTATTATAGTTATATAATTATGATTTTTGTATTGATGCAGCTTAATGCGAATGAAAATGGACTGCATTGATCTCTATCAAATTCACTGGCCTGATCGGTTTGTATGTAGATCTTGCTCCATGTTCTTTTTTCTTTTCCTATTCTTTTTGATGTAGTGGAAGTAGGTCAAGAGTTTTGTAGGAGAAGATATTCACTGAACATAATTGTAGGAGTTTCCACAAATATCCTCTCTGAATTATTACTATACTATTGTTTTCAAATATTTCAACTTTGCTGTTCTTTTGAAGTGAGTTATGTCTGTTTCTGAAGCTATGTTCCAATGTTTGGAGAAACAGCGTACAATCCCAGCCGACAGTTCTGTTCAGTCAGTATAGAGGAACAACTTGATGCACTTGGCCGGGCTATTGATGCTGGCAAAGTAAGTGACAACTTCATGGGCTTACAGTCAGTCATTCACCGCCATGACATCGAAGTAATATGGAGCCTTACTTTTTTCTTGTAGATAAGATATGTTGGAGTTAGCAATGAAACACCCTATGGGATCATGAAGTTCCTTCAGGTTGCTGAAAGGGTTGCTTGGTATCCAAAAATAGTTTCTGTACAGGTTGTATAATTTTTTTTCCTCCTCAGAGTGGTGATGTTTGCTGGTCTTGCGCTTTTTCAATTCCCCTCTTCTCTGTGTATGGTTTCTTCATGCTAAGGCTAATGCACACCTCATCTTCCTGATGATAGAACTCATACAGCTTGCTATGCCGAACTTTTGATTCTGGATTGGCTGAGTGCTGTCATCATGAGGGGTATGTCATGATCCTATGGATATATGCTGAGGTTAGAAGTAAATTAAGGGTTAATACTGATTAAAAATGTTAGGAAAAGTGTCATTATATAGGATTTTGTTTCAATTGCTATGGAGGATTGTAGGACGTTTATCATTGTAAAGCACATTTCTTGTGGTGATCATGATATAAGGGAAATTTTCATTATACTTGATGTTTCCTGTTTCATAGTAATCAGTGTTCTGACTCTTTACAAACAGACGCTAGGAAGCAGAATTATAATTCGAACTTGTCGTGGCACTTAGGGAAAACTCTTTGGTTTTATCACAGATCTTTGGACTGTTATGAGATTAGTTTAGTGTTTAATAGGAAGAAACTTTACCCCAACTTATGTTTTTTTTGAGTATTTTGTTTAAATGTCTAACAAAGGCTATTTTTATTCAGTAGACTTTTTCTGTTATTTTAATCTATGTGATCTAAGTGTGTTGGATTTTGCTATGGAAAATAGTTTTTGTAGATTCCCCTTATGTGTGTTGCATTCTTGAACTTCTTTAGGATCAACTTATTAGCATACAGTCCTCTGGCTATGGGCATACTTTCTGGGAAGTATTTTGCACCTGATGGCGGTCCAGTTGGTGCGCGGTTAAATCTTTTCAAAGGTTGATCACAAAATGTATTAATTTATTGCATATTAAGTACAAAATTCTGCGGGAATCACTCTTTATTTCTCCATTCCATATTCTTGTGATGTAGACTATTTTTTTTATTTCTCCTTTCAGGAAGGTATATGGAAGGCGAATCAAGATACAACCTATCAAATAACTTGATAAAAGCAGCTACTATGGTGAGCAGATCCTTATAGGTTAAAACTTCAATGCTGTTCTCTGATGGGTTTGTTAAATAATTAGAAGCATGAAACTTCTCTCTAAAAGTTGCATAAATTATTTTAAGTCATTCACACAGACAAATGCAAAATAAAATAAAGTCAGCATACTTGGTGAGTGCAATAGGACAAACTGGTGGAGTTTAATGGGTTGAGTTTGATAAACATTTAAAAATACACATTAAGTACTGCAATAGGACAAACTGGTGGAGTTTGAGGGGATTGTAGAACATATTTTTAGTGTGAGGGCCCAAGGGCCAATAGCAACAACGTACAATGATTAGGGGTTTTATTAATGCTTTTTGGGTACAAGTATTTTCTAAAGAAAACCTTTGTGTTTCTTTGATACTTGTGTAATGGTTTTGCATTGAGCTTATATCAAAACGAGAAACACCTTATGGTTAGCATGCAAAGATATCTATACAATGTGCTTGGTTTCTCAACTTAACTTTGTTAACTGCGGACTTCTTTACTTGCTTGCATACCTGGTGAACTTTTTGCATTCTAATTACTGTTTGTTCCAGGGATACCTTGGTATAGCACAAAAATATGGTCTTCATCCTGTGTCTGTTGCAATTGGTATAATATCCTGCTCTCTCTCAGATACTTCTTTTTATATGCTTGTGCATTTGCAGTTGCACGTGCATGATTATTAATTTTGGCCTAATGGATCCATCAGCCTCAAACTATGTGTGCTTTTGCAATTCTACTCCATCTTAAGACTTCTGATCATTAAACCCCAATTTGGAACTTGGTTGCAATATAACCCTACAGGTGAAAATTATAAAAAAATATTAGTACTTTATTATCACTTCAGATAAAAATATTTTTCAAAATTTTTAATTCCTCCAAGGAAGCTTTTCTCTTGTTTCCAATGCTTGACTTTTAAATAGCAATGGCTTCTCTATTACTCTTCATGGTACTGTATTTAGATCCCACTTTTTGTAGCTTTTGCTATTTTTCCCAAAATATATGCTATGAATGTTCTCACAAATTAATGAGGGATCCATAAATTCTGAGATTTAAAAGTTGAGTTATGAATCTTTAAGTGCTGCAGATTCTGGTGCTGAGTCGTTGGGCCATATTCATGATTCATGGACAGTATATGTCTCATTAAGGGAGTGAAACTGCCATGCATACTGATACTGAGTTTACTTTCCAAGATAGGGGCCACTTGTAGAAGGATTATTAGAGAAAGATAACCTTTGGGAACACATTGCAAGGATCTGAGACAAAATGCTTATATAGGGAAATTTATATCAGCATATGATTTTTCGAAAAAAATTGACTGCATCTCGTAACAAGTGCTTGCTTTAATTTGGTTCAATGATATAGGATTGTTTAGAAATGGAACCATTTGAAGTCATTCTGGTTTTCTTTGTCTCAGGCTATAGAAATGATGCACCATTGCCTTGGATTATATCCAGTTTTAATGATAGCTTTCATGTATCAAATAAATATACCAATAACCTCTTAGTTTCATTTTAACTATTCATGAATGAATATCTGAACACTATTTAATCCTTGAATGTTTCCTTGTCCATGGGTGTGAACATGCAATTGGGCCCATGACTTCATGTTCTTAGGAATGGTTGCCAAAATTTCTCTGGAAGACTCTAATAAAATCATTCTGTCTAAATTAGTTTTTCTGGGCTATATATGGGCAAATGAAGAAGAATATATTCCATTCGCTGATTGCATGGATGTTCTGAACTGATGAGTGGTTGAGATTGGAATTCTGGCAATCACATAATAGAATAAACACACGCACTACGTCTCCAATATGAAAGATCTGCTTGCCTTCTTCTATTTAAATTTTTAAATATTACTGATTGATAATATATTTTGCAGCCTTTGTTTTGCATCACCCTCTCATTGCAAGTGCTATTTTTGGAGCTACCGAACCATGGCAACTCCAGGAGATTCTCAATGGTTGCAAAGTCAAGCTGACACCAGAGATTATCAAGGATATTGACGAGGTTCATGTAAGGTTCCCTAATCCATGTCCCTGATAAACTAAAGGGTCCTAGGTGGGTACATTATCGTTTCAAATTTTTATGTATTTGGTCTTGCAAATGATCATGTAATCGAAGTTCTTAATGACATTGAGCCTGATAACGTTCCTAATAATGCAATTGCAAATAATTTCAAGCACACAGGATTTTTCAGGTCTAAACTATAAAATGCCAATAATTTTGAAAGATTCTGGAAATCATGGTCTGCATTTTTATTTTTTATTTTTATTTTACCTTTATCTTATATTCTTTGCTCTATGGGATGTTAATTGTTGAATGAGAACAGACCGATTCTATATTTGATAAGAAAATATCCATCCCAAGCTTACGTAATATGGGTAGTGTATGAAAGGGCATTGGAGGTCAGTGGCTATAATTTCCAAAGCTTGTACGAGGCATGTAATAACTGGCTACATTGTAGAGCTTGCACGCAGACAATTGACTACTAAATTATAACTGGTTCTATTTCCGGGTGAGGGATGCACGTTGACTGACTGAGTCTGTTAATTCTCTAGAACTGAAAAAGCACAACACATGTCAGAATTTAGATTTAGATTTTTTGTTTTTTTCAAACTTGCAGAAATTCTAAAAAGTAGGTATATTTAATCGTCGAGGTACTCAATTCCTAATAGAGGTCCATTGAGCGCGCACTCTGGCGGGATCAACTAATGATGGGACCCAAACATCATTAATTTTCATCAAATTGCCTCTTTTTCTTATTTTCTAATTCCCACTTATACTGCTTGTTTAAGCCATAACAAATGTATTTAACATGTGAATTACGTACAAAATACTTAACCTGACATTTTTTACATTTAATTAATATTTTTTTAAATATAGTAATTATTTTTAATATAATTATATGGGGGAAAAATCAATCTGAATACATTATCCAGAAAAAAATATGCATTTATTTTTAAATCTTGTGTCATATAGTCATTTTTTTAATTTGATTGCTACTTATTTAGATATGAGTAGCAATAAATAAAAATAAAAAATTAACATATTTTTTTAATTCAATTTAATAAAGAAAAAATAATATTTTGAATGATGTAACTTCATTTGAATGAAAGAAAAAGGAATTCAATATTATCAAATAAAGTTACAAGATTTAATGTATTTGTGACTTTTTGTTTTATGACAAACTCAAAATAGATAGATCTTTATGTGAATTCCAAGATAGATATTTAACGGGTGAAATTTATTGTAATTATTATAATTGTTGTTTTTTTTTTTCACGAACTTCGCTACTGTGGCTCCGATCTTAGGGTTCCATTAACAACGATTCTTTAGGTTTTCTTTTTTATCCTGAATCCGGTTGAGATTGTCTTGGCTCTTCAATGGGTTCGAAGCCATGGCTCCACCCGTCTCCAACCTATCGTCCTTTAGAGACTTACTGGGATACTGATGAAGATGCTCCTGGTCCCCGATGCGCCCATACGTTAACTGCTGTTGCTGCCACCAACACTCATGGTCCCCGCCTCATTCTCTTTGGTGGCGCCACCGCGATTGAGGGTGGCGGTTCTTCTTCCGCCCCTGGCATCAGTTGCGATTCATAATTTCTCTTTCTTTTCTCTCTCATACACACATATTGACAGTTGCTAAATCAATTTTCTTATTGGTTTTTGTAGGATTAGCCGGAGTCACCAATTCAGTTCATTCTTATGACGTTCTTACTAGGAAATGGACGAGGTAGGTAGTTTTTTATTTTGGATAGTGGATTGGTGGGAGTGCTAAATGGTGGAGTTGAATTTGATTTTAATCTTGCTTCTTCCCTGATCAGAATACGACCTGCCGGAGAACCACCGTCTCCCAGGGCTGCGCACGCGGCAGCTGCAGTTGGTACTATGGTTGTATTTCAGGTGATTGAACCAAGAATTATGATGGAAAGTTTGAATTTAAGTACATCAATGAATATTCTGTTATCTAACACGGGTTGGTGATCAATGGCTAGGGCGGGATAGGTCCTGCTGGACATTCTACAGATGATCTCTTTGTGCTTGACCTGACTAATGACAAATTCAAGTGGCACCGGTGTGTTTCTGTTATTTCATCACTCAGATTTTCGCTAGCACTTCTATTCTTTACGGGCATCTTTAAATAGTGAATGAATTACCATGTTCTTATGCTTGATGCAAGTGTAGAGTGGTTGTGCAAGGACAGGGGCCTGGTCCTCGCTATGGTCATGTCATGGATTTGGTTGCCCAAAGATTCCTTGTTACTGTCAGTGGCAATGATGGTGAGCATTTATGCTTTTTATATTCATGTTTATGTTTGTGATGCTCTGTTCCCTTGCTTTTATGTAGCATTATGGTGAGGAACAAATTCTATTTATATAAATACTACTGGTGCTGAAACACAAGAAGCTCATGTGGAACTGAATTCATTGTTTAATGAAGGGACATTTGGGTCTATTAATCTGTACTGTAAATGTTCTCAGCTTGAATATTTACCCCCAATTATGCATCTTATTCCATTTCTACTGTGCACCATTTTGATGGGACCAATATTCTCAGACTGATATGTGGATTGCATTTGAATTGGTAATTTCAGAATCTGTGCACATTATTCTAGGGTGACAAAATTTGTATGTTAGTTGAGCTAACAAGACTAGAGACAGAATTTTATCAATATGAAGGCATTATGTTCTAATATTCAATGATATAAAGAAGTTTGATAATTTGCATTAAGATCATTGATGTGGAAAACATTGCCTCATTGGATAATGGTAAGAACTGAAGCCACAAAAATTTTGGCTTGGGAGAGCATGCGAAGATATTCTGCATTCGGGTTGATACTGCCTTCTCTATGTTAAAATTCACCAGAAGAGGCCAGAATGTAGACCAAGAGATTTTCTAACTAATATTGTCTTTTGAGAGCCCTAGATTATGGTTCCTTTGACTGTATCATGGTCAAACAGTATAGCATTTCTGCTATAAGAACTTAGAGCCTGTTTGGATGAATTGGCGTGCAGTCATTTTTTTAAACTAATTATCATGTGTATTTATGTACACGATATCAGTGTATACTTTTTGTTAGGTGTGATTTTGGAATCTGTAAGGAAAAACTGCATGAAAGGACCAGCTAAAGGGAAAGTGTGATTTGTATCAGTTGTTTGCTTTCATATTCATTAGGGTGAAAGCTTTAACGTATTCTAATATTCAGTATATGAAGGACGGTGATGCAAGCAATTATTGGAGTAGTGAATCTATTTAGAGTGCTGAATGCTCATGCAAGGTTTTTACTCTGTGGATGGGAATGAATTTTAGGACAACAATATGTCGTAATAGAAACTCTCTGTTGCATGAAATCTCTCTCCCTCTCTCTCGCCATCTACTTTTACAGTTAATCTTTTGTGATAAAGAGTTATTTTAGGTTAATTTACATGCACTATCACTCCCTTTTGTAGCTTATTTCGTGATGGAGATTTACACTAAATTTGTGTATTTCTCTGTGTATATGTGCATGGGCTGTTGAATATATGTCAATGAGTTGACCTGATGCTCATGTATTTTGATTTGCATCAAAAGAAGTGTAATTGCTTATTTCCTATTATTAATAGGGAAAAGAGTTCTATCTGATGCATGGGCTTTTGATACTGCCCAGAAGCCATATGTATGGCAGCGACTAAATCCTGTAGGTGATAGACCTTCTGCTAGAATGTAAGTGTGATTAGTTTGTCAATAGTTGTAAAATTTTTAGCCTTTGTTTCTTTGAGTAATCTACTTTTCATATTTAACATGGTGTAGCGTTACCTTGTAGGTATGCAACGGCTAGTGCCCGTTCAGATGGCATGTTTTTGCTTTGTGGTGGAAGAGATTTGTCTGGCATGGTATGACCTTTTTTTTTTTTCATTTGGATTGTAAAACAATTGACTACATATTATTTTATACACCAAGACTATAGCAGGATGATGCATTGCATATTGTTTTCCAGTATGCCAACCTAGTATTTGCTTTTTCTTCTTTGGTGTCTATTTTTTGGATTGTTAAAATAAGGTGAGCATATCTAACTGTAGTGTGCACATTTTGATTGTAGTTAGTCAAAGCCAATGAGGAATATGAGCCTCATTTGTGGTACTGTAGCATTTGTCATTTTACAACTTCTTGGTGTAGAACTAAAGACATAAAGATAGTGTAGCACTCAAAAACTCAGTAAACTGTGCAAGGCAACCAGAAGCAGAGGGTTGGGAATATTTGTGGTGTATCCTTGTGAGATCCACACTAGATCTAATCAAATGCCCATCTTACCTCTATGTTCTTGACAGCTATTTTGTCTCAATAGAGTTAGACGGCATTTTGCATATACGCGATTATTTTGTGTATATGAACTATTTCTTTGTTTTCCAATTGACTGCCAATGGAAGGCTTTCTGTGTAAAGTTAATCTATGCAGAGTGAATCAGTACATCAAATGCTGGATATCTTACACACAGACTTGTTGAATTAGTTCAACACATTGCTGTATGAGGGTTTCTGCTCAAACACTTATTACTTGCCTGTTTGGGCAATGAAAGGGTTTCAAATTCCCAAAGCTAAGCCCTTATCCTTTGGATATAAAACCTTGGACCTGTCTTAATTTCAATAAAACATGGAAAATTATATAATTCTTAGTAATATAAGTTAAATGATAAATATAACTTGGAGTTTAGACTTGTAAAAGAAACAGATTTTTTTTCCTTTGCAAATAAAATAGAAGAATTTGAAATCAACCAAAAAGTGGGATATATAATCATGGCTACTTCCTCCTCCGCACTTGAGAAATTGGAGTTTCTGTTCAGTTATGAAATCATTTCCCTACAATTTCCAACAATTATCACTGTCACTTTCCTTTTGCTGTGAGCTTTCTCTTAAATTCATTACAAATTATAGCAGCTCTGATGCTTCAACAATAAATTTTTTTGAAGCTAATTTCTTTTCCTGAATTATAGTTGTTGATTGTTTCCTTCCTTAGATATTCTATTGATATATGATAACAGGCACTTGGAGATGCGTATGGGCTTTTAATGCATAGGAATGGTCAATGGGAGTGGACTCTTGCACCTGGAGTATCTCCTTCACCGAGGTATCAGCATGCTGCGGTGAGTGATCAATAGATACAGAACTTTCTACCTAATAGGTTTGTGTTCCCTAGTCGTCAAAGAAATAGGTTTATAATGTTCTTGAGGCTCAAATATTGATTCAGAGCAGCTAGAAGACTGAGATTTTAGGTCTTTATACTGGTATCTTTTTTATTTCTGTTTGTCTCCTTAATGACATCAGACTTGCAAGTGTCTTGTCATTAATTTTTGAGATTGTTTGCTCTCAGGTTTTTGTTGGCGCACGATTACATGTTTCTGGAGGTGCCCTGAAGGGAGGACGTTCTGTAGAAAGTGAAGCAGCTGCTGCTGGTAAAATTCTGTTTAGGATTTATTATTATAAAAAAATAAGTTAATAAATTACATTTAATTTGACATGCTTTGCTGTTTGTATTTTTAGTGTTGGACACTGCTGCTGGAGTGTGGCTGGACCAAAATGGGCTTGTAACTTCATCGAAAACCAGCAAGGGACACACTGAATATGATCCTTCTTTGGAGCTAATGCGTCGTTGTCGCCATGCAGCTGCTTCTGTTGGTGTTCGCATTTATGCTTATGGTGGTCTAAGAGGAGGTAACAGTCACATTACTGAATTCATGCCTAGAACAGTTCATCAATTAGGTTTTTCTATTTTAGTTGGGACTAGGAGAAGCAGATTCTCTTTGGTTGAGCAATGAAGAAGGAACTACTTTTGATGTTTATTTGCTTGTAGCAACTGCAACCGCTGATTTTTATTCAATTCACCAGACAATGTAGCATTTGCTATACACATGCGCTCTCTCCCACTTTTATCCTTCTTTTTCTCTTGTTTGGTTACCTAATTAACCGCATTAATAATTTGCCAACTACTAGGGAGGTGTTTAGATTGTGGGAATCATCATGGAGGGTAATGGTATTGGCCTAGTTTAAAAATATGATTTTGCATTCTAACGAGTAAAACCTTAGTTTAGAAGTGGTTTTGCAGATCTTTTCTTATTCTCTATGATGAAATTCAATAACGGAGTTGGGTTAGTTCAAAGTTTGACTGCTCTGGCTGTTGTCAATAGTGAGCTTGTGAATAATATTGAATTTGTTTGTAGGGGACCAAGTCTATCATAATCAGACTGGTCATTCTCCTTTTTTCTTGGAGATTTTGTGCCAGCAATTTGGTTTGATGATGCTTGTAATTGAAACATATTGTTACATTTGGAATTGGCTATGTGATTTGTTTAATAATTTGGAAGTCATAACTTTCCTGGATCATATTTTGTACGACTGTGTTATGCAATTTTCTGCTTGAACTATGATTATATTTTGAATGTTGTGGTGCGTTAATGTACTTTTTGAATTAAACGTAATCCCCTGTTGAACCTTTTTGAAATTATTTAAGGATTCCATGAAATTGCATCATGCTCTACAATATGTAAAATTGTAATTCCATTTGATGCTCAATAAAATATATACAATAAGCTCAATAAAATATATACAATAATTAGGCATTGGTAAGAAGCCAAGTTACTAAGGAGCCAAGTTACTAAGGAGCCAAGTTACTAAGAAGCCAAGTTACTAACTCCTATAGTTAGTAACTAATTCTTTCTTTGCTATGCTGCTGTTTTTAAATCCTATGGTTGCACTGAATTAGCAAATAAGTATAATAAGGCACAACTGTATCAAATTTTTGTTTGAAGGTTTTGATTGCTTGAAATAAAAGTTTAAAAATTTGAATTCACCCTGTATTTCTCTGTATGTCGAGTAATCTGGAATAAGGGGATGGTACTGAACCAGAACTGCCTACTTGATTCCTGTGCCCGCATAAGGTCTGGCATTAGAAAATGGAAATGAATATTTGTTGACTATTCCCTTATTCCTAGCAACCAAATTTGATATGGACCTGAATATATGCATGTTTGGGTTTTTCGTAGCTTTATGATCCTTGTAATGCAACTCTGTCATGCAGTTGTGCCATGCTTGTGTGTCTCAGTTCTTGGCCAATCTCTGTCTCTTGATATTACTGAATATGTGCAAGTGAAGTCCTCTTTTTTTTTTTTTTTCTCTTTTGTGGATGTGTTCGGGCTTAGCTGGTTATCCATTGCATATTGGCAATCAAACTTCTCTCCTATCACAGAGAATTAATAGTCAGATTGGCCTTCTCATATGATTGTTTCTTGTGTTCATATCTATTTGTCTGGTTAGTTTTACTTATTTCCTGAACAATCCTTAGTTCTTGTTACATTCAGTTTAAGCGTGTGGGTCCATGATATTTAATTTGTAGTTGAGATGAGATATCCACATTTAATAACCTATTAATTTGCTATTTGTAGATGTGCTGCTGGATGATTTTCTAGTTGCAGAAAATTCACCATTTCAGTCAGACATTAATTCTCCTGTATTAACATCTGAGAGAGCCTCAACTATAACAAGTCCTAGGATAGATCATTTTAGTATAAATCCTTATGAAGCAATTTCAGATGGTGGGCCAGAGGTCCCTTCGTCTGGTGGTATCAGGTTTCAACCATCTTTCTCTCACTTCCACATATGAATAAGTGTGCACAAACATCCATGCTTGTGGGATTATCATAGTTCAGCTTCTCCTATAACATTTCATTGGTTTACATTTTTTTTAGTGTCATGGATAAAAATTCCATGGAGAAACTTCGGGAAGCTTCTGCTGCTGAAGCTGAGGCAGCTAGTGCTGTCTGGCATGCTGCTCAGGCAGCATCAGCGAATGCTGAAGAGACATCTGTATCTGATGACAACTCACAGGCTGCAGAAGCAACTTCAGATGGTAGTGATGCTGAGGTTGATGTTCGCCTTCATCCTAGAGCTGTATGTTCTCTTCATCTGCTTTAGATATGGGTGGTACTCTTCATTCCAGGATGCGAAATCATACTGTTTAGTTGTTACAGGTTGTGGTAGCTAAAGAGGCCGTGGGGAACCTTGGTGGGATGGTGAGGCAGTTGTCACTAGATCAATTTGAAAATGAAAGCAGACGGATGATTCCAATGAATAATGATACTCCCTATGCAGCCAAAAAGTTCACCAGGCAAAAATCTCCTCAGGGCTTGCATAAAAAGGCAAGTTAACAATTTTATTCCCTTTATATGGTGTTAATTTATGAGTGTTGTCAAGTTACTTGAGGGATAGATGATAATTTTTATTATGTTGCAGATTATTTCTACATTGCTCAGGCCTCGGAACTGGAAAGCTCCTGTTAATAGGAGGTTCTTCTTGGATTCCTATGAAGTTGGCGAGCTTTGCTATGCTGCTGAGCAGATCTTTATGCATGAGCCAACAGTGCTTCAATTGAAAGCTCCAGTTAAAGTTTTTGGAGATCTCCATGGTCAGTTTGGTGATTTGATGCGTCTATTTGATGAGTATGGATTTCCTTCCACTGCAGGAGACATCACGTGAGTATGTTATTGGATCTTTTAGAATTTATTTGCTTGGTAACAAAATTGCATGATGCAGGTTGCTGACCAATAGCAGCTTTACTTTTGTATTCCCTCTCTCTCTCTATCCCCCGTGTTTTTTATTTTATTTTTATTTTTTTCACGCTTTGCGGTGGGGATGAGTGGAGAGTGTGTTGCAATGTTCATTAGTTTTATTGAGGAACTAAATGCTCTGTGATTATGGAAGTAAATTGATGGGCCTTCAACTAGAAATAAATAAATCCACTCTAATTTGATATATAGATGCACCCAATTGAGTGTTGGAATGTCTTCCAAACATATTGATTTTGTGAGTAGCTTACCTGAAATTATAGTTTTATGCTAAAGCAAGGGTCAGTGGAAAGCACAAGTTATTGTGAATTGTGGCCATTTTTTCACGTTGTTTTGTTCAATCATGAATGGCGGGCAAAAACTGTCATGCATGGTGGGTAAGGTTCAAAATGATGCATGATAAAGTAGTGGAGGGGGAAGGAGAGCAAACAGCATCTGCTGGATGATTCCTTTTGTTCGACTACTTGCAAAACTAATGAGAAGCTGACAGATTAATTTTTTGGGATCAAGATCCAAAATCCATAAGAACTGATATAGCAACAAGAAATCCAAATTCTTTTCATTGATTGATTCTATGACATTGGATAGTCTGTAATTTTGGACATAGTTGGCCTAAATAGGCCTGTTGGTTCATGAATCACACAATAGGAAGCAACTTACATGTGTAACATCTATCATGCAATGATCGAGTAAATTTACAATTCAAAAAGGATGCCAAAGAATGCATATTGACCTGCAACCTAAAGCCATATAATTTTTGTTTGAAAGAAAGAAATTGTCATTTATAACATTGTAATGCGATGAAAAGCTCTCTGTATTTAATTTGAATCATAATCTGCTCTGATCACGGTCCTCATTATTGAGTTAGTAATGAACCTTGAAAGAAACTGCATGTCATGTGTCGAACATGCGTCTTTGCTGGTTTCTGTTCATTTTCATGGTTGATGCTCATGGCACAATTGAGGGAGGCTTATATGTACTTGTTTGCCTCCCGTGATGAAGTTGAAGGTAATTTATCAGCTCTAGTCTATTTTTCACACTGCTCTAAGATCTGCCCAAATACTAGTTGCTTTATGTGATGCAGGATGGAGATCATGGGAAACTGATTCTGAAAATTGGGTTGAATGTGCATCATATGCCCTTTGATGGTCTTGCCTAATACTTATGACTAAGCTTCGATGCCTCTGGGTTGTTTAACCATCTTGTCCATTTTTATATTGCAGGTACATTGACTATTTATTTTTGGGGGACTACGTTGATCGAGGGCAACACAGTTTAGAGACAATAACTTTTCTTCTTGCTCTTAAGGTAAAATCTGTCGTTTGAGGAAATAGAAAACAATATTTATCTGTTCTTATATTTGACTTCCTTGTGCCTTGTGTTTTTGCAGATTGAATATCCTGAGAATGTTCACCTGATACGTGGAAATCATGAAGCAGCCGACATAAATGCACTTTTTGGGTTTCGCATTGAATGCATCGAGAGAATGGTATGGATGAACATGTGATTTGCAGTTACCCATGTTGTATAATAAAAATCCATTTTCATGTGCTTGAACATTTGAACATTTTGTTTTTAAAATTAGTCTATTGAACCCCTATTCTTCAATTGCGTGTCATTGATCCCATGAACTTTCCAATTTAATTACATTAACAATTTATTTAGTGAACAAGAGCATTTGGAAAGAAAAGGAGGGATATTTAATGGCAGTTATAAGAACACACTAAAAAAAAATTCTTAGCTAGGGAAAAATGTGCATTTTCATAGATATTTCAAACCTATGTCAATGAATTGTTCATTTGTTTTATTTGTGCTGTTAAATAAGTCCTTGATGTTATTAAATGGGCAAGTTCACGTGCTCCTAGCACATAATTGAAGAATATAGGCTCAACAAACAAAACTAAAAAAATTCAGTAACTTGAAAGAATTTGCAGTTTAGTTTATTTTGAAAATTTTATTGGTTCTGATACCCAATAAATTTGTAGGGAGAGAGTGATGGAATATGGGCATGGACACGGTTCAATCAATTGTTCAACTATCTTCCACTTGCTGCACTTATTGACAAGAAAATCATCTGTATGCATGGCGGCATAGGGAGATCTATTCATTCAGTGGAGCAGATAGAGAAAATTGAAAGGCCCATAACGATGGATGCTGGATCTATAATTCTAATGGATCTTTTATGGTATTTTTTCATTTATCTATGCTTTTGCTATCTGTAATTGCTTCTATCGATTTGTCTAACAGTATCTGTTTGTACAGGTCTGATCCAACAGAAAATGATAGCATAGAGGGTTTGAGACCAAATGCTAGAGGCCCTGGTCTTGTCACCTTTGGGGTATATTTGTTATGCTATTTTCACTTTGAATGCATCATAGTACTTCAATTTATGATTATGTGCCAAGTAGATGTTAGACTATCATATCTAGCTTGAAATATAACCAAATCTCTCCAAGGAACTCCATGAATAATTACTTAAATGTTAATTCTGAAATACTAGGCATGAAACTTGAGAATTTTTAACTGTTATACTTTTTCTCTTGCACATATCTGGGTTTAATTGCTTTACAAATATAAAAGTTTCAATGTCATTGTATATCTTACAGCCCTTGTTTCAGTACTCTGCTTTTAAAATCCAATACATTTCAATATCATACAAGTGACCGAGTCTTGTATGGATCTTTTTTCATTGTGTTTGCAGCCTGACCGCGTAACGGACTTTTGTAAGAAAAATAAGTTACAACTGATTATTAGGGCCCATGAATGTGTTATGGATGGTTTTGAACGTTTTGCTCAAGGTCAATTGATTACGCTTTTCTCTGCAACGAACTATTGTGGTAAGCTTAAATAAATCAAGTATTCTCTTTCTGATACATTTTTATATGCATCCTAATTTCCAATGTTGGACATACAGGGACTGCCAACAATGCTGGAGCTATACTAGTGGTTGGCAGGGGTTTGGTAGTAGTTCCAAAATTGATTCATCCCTTGCCACCTCCTCTGCAGTCACCAGAGACATCTCCAGAACGTGTTATGGATGATACATGGATGCAGGTAAGTTTTATTGCATTTGAAACGTTGCAGGTGTCCCTTGGTGTCTCTAGTCTGGAAGAGATTTTTTTATTGATGGGCTTATATCTCTCCTATGATGAGCTGCAGGAGCTTAACATCCAAAGACCGCCAACCCCAACTAGGGGTCGCCCACAACCTGACCTTGACAGGAACTCACTTGCATATATATGATGTTCCCAGACGCATTTTTGTAATTGGTGCCATGCACTGCAATATTACCATGTTTGCCAACAGGCTCGACCTTATTTCGAGCAAATTATTATTTCCCACTTGGTGCAAATTTGGTGCCTGTGTTATACTATAAGATGGACAAGCTGCAAAAGATTAAAAGAAAGCCTTATCTAGTGTACACAGCTCGAAAATGATAGAAGGTTTAGCTGTTAATCAGCGAGTGTAACATATGTACAATTAGTGTGATAAAGGATAGTGTTTGTATTTCTTCTGCTGTTGATAATTTATAGGGAGGGAAGGAAGTTGGGTTAGTTTTTTGTGCATTGTAATACGAACGGTATCAAAGAGGCATTTAGTCTAATATTAAGTTTATTTGATTTTTTTTTTCACGGGTTACAGTGATAATGTGATCACACGAGATTTGTATTGACAATCTTCGCATTGGAATTGTGTTTAAATATCTGAACTCTAAATGAATAAAACCTGAATATCCGTTAATTAATTCAGCTCTGTATTTCCCATTTATATAGTTTTTTAAATAATAGTTTGCAATCAACTTCTTATTTGACCTTTTTTTTTTGTGTGCGGTGATTTTGAACTTTTACCTATAAAAATTTTCATTTCAAATGCACCTTACATTTTTCTTCTTTTCAGAATGAAGTACATCTTTTCAAATGGGCATAATCGAATTGAGTTGCGAATCATAGAATCATATTTTATTCATTCTATTGGAATGGTAACATTGAGGGCAAATTAATTAACTTCTCAAAACAGAGTCACTGCAATTCATTTCTAGGACTACATATTGGCAGTGTCGCATAAAAATTCGTATATATTCCTCGGAATAACACATTCCACACGCATTTTGTTCCAGGGCAAGGGAGGGAAAATACGGGAATGGGTGGAAATAACAGACTCCTGCATATATTTCTTTGGATTATTTGGGTCTGGAACCCAACGAATTTCACTCATATTATGTGTCTCCACAAAAGCCATAGAAAATTCTCCAACTTTTTCTACGGTTCCCCTCTTGCCTGCTCTCAAAACAAGATTATTCCTATTGTAGGAGAAAATCCCATTGGCTAAACTGATGATGTCACCAGCCTCAAAAGTATCACACATCCCCCCATAGCTGGAAGTGAACAGCAGCTGTCTCATCAGCTACCAGAGCCAAGCATGTCTTGTTCTGCCCTTCCATTGCTATTCTGCCTTTATCTACTAGTATAAATTTTGTGTTTATGTGTTTATGTTGGTTTGAGCTGAAAGCACTACATCTTTAAGAGACACCAAGTTTCCTCCTCCCATCATTTGTGAAATTCTTTCAACCTATAAAACATAAAAGATCTCATTTGAGTCAATTTTACAAACACTTATACCACAATTTATTATAGCCATCTACACCAGAAAAAAATATAGAAAGAAAATTCTAAGAACTAGCAAAAATGAATGTTCAAACCATTAGACTGTAGAAATTATAAAAGCAAACCTAACCGGAGTAATTGTTTCAATAACGCCGCTATTTCATTTGCTTTCATCTGGAAACTTTAAATGTCAGAGACTTCAAAAAGAATATATCGGATGGCAAATCGCTGTCCTTCAAACCAGGTAAAAAATAACAAATATTGTGAGACGGTGAACGATCAAAACAGAACGACTGGTCGTTTTCTCTGGTACAGCATAACATTCAAAATGAACGGACAAATTCGGAGAGTCGCTAACCATAGTGGCAACAGTAAATCCTATTCTTTCGACAAGTCCCAGTGTTTGATATTAGTTTTTAAAAAAAATCTAATAAATTGCCCTCATCATTGCTTGGGCCTTGATTTTTGCTATTTCTTTTTTTTTTTTAATTATTTTGGTATATTGCCTGTCTCAGTCATAGGAGTAGAAAACAATACACAATTGTATAAAAAAAAATTCTAATCACATGCTACTCCCCTGAATGCTTTGCGAAGTACATTATATTTTTTTTCCTAGGCCTTAAGCCTGATACTTCTGAAGAAATGTCTCCTAGATATGCTGCAATTAAATGCCAGAAGCAGAGAGATAATTATCTCGCAGTACCATCAGGGAATTTACCCAAATATATGACTTTCCTCCTCCAAAACAACGATGAACAAAAAAAATATTACCAGAAAAGACAAGAAGATATGAAATTAGAATCCAATGAATTAAAAAACTATACTGATTGTGAGAAAATGCTATTGGCATTAACATTCTATCAAGATAATTATTGAGGCCGAAACAAAAATAGTTTGTTTGAATCCCACAACACTCTCATCACCCCAAGCTTTGTTTCAGCCTCACCAAATGTGGTGCCGATGGCTTCAGATGGGTATGGAAGCCTCACCCATCTCTCAATTTTAAGTTCAGTAACATCCACAACACACGTCTCTGATTCTTCCAAGCTCCTTCCGTACCATTTGCCTTGCACCTGATATACTTTTGCCTTGCCAATCTGCTCCCCTTGCTTATCTACAAGCACGACACATTGACCTGGCTTACATTGAACAAATTCTGCAGCACCAATGCCAACAAATTCAACTAAAGAAGTCTCAGCATTTTCCCCACTACCAACTCTTGATGTGCTTGGAACAAGCCTTGCACCTGATGGGACATTATCTTCCCCCTGACTCTCAGATGAGTCGTGCGAATGCCTTGGTGCTGAAACAGCTTGCTTTTCTGGCTGGGTATTGTCAACCTCCATTGGTGCGCGAACATCCTTACCAGCACGTGCTAATCTTGCCTTTCTATTATTAAGCCTGTAATAACATAAAATATAAGCATGAAACAATAATTAATCAACACATTACAGAATTTCTTCCCCCTTATCACTTGAATCATGCCGTGCATAAACTGAATTCTCTAAAAGCATAAAAGACAATATAAAGGAAGAGAATCTCAAACATCAATATGATAGATAAAGAAACTCTAACTACACATATAACATTATCTTTTTCTCTATTCAATTTTTGCAAAGCTCATACACTACGGACCTATATCCCACAGTATATACATTAAATGCATTTAGTGGAAATCTTGAAACTTTTATGGTTTACATCTGTCATGTATAAAAGGTATACCACGAGAAGCTTGGGGTATAAAAACTAAATAGGCTTAAGAAAGAGAAGACGAAAAGTTAAAGTGCATGTATCTCCTACTATGCACCACTCAACTAAAAGAACAAATGGTTCCAGCATACCATGAGTTTTCATATGATCTCTTGAGTTTGTTTAATGGTTATAACGGACACCAACAACTGCTTTTGAGACAGATATATAAATTCCAATTACTCTAGTCAATAACCTCCAATTTGCATATTTCCCTAATGTTACATTTGATTGTAAGCAATCCATAGATCCAACCAAGAATATGTAATTAAGAATAAAGCTTTCTTATCTTTTCTGATGTTATCTTAATTATAAAAAGTTATGAAATATTGAAAACATAAAAATATCCTTAAATAATAGATTGCAAAATGATTTGAGAAAGATGAAGCTTCCTCACCAATTTTTTAGCTGTGAAAATGTAACTTCTGAACCCTGGAAAACAATTTAGAAATTTATTAGGCAAGACAAAGCATGTTATTAGCCAGAAATTAGCAAAAATAAATTACAGTGGATACTTTGAGTTGCATTTTTCATACATGAAGACTTAATTTATCAGCCCATGATTGTACAGAAACTGCATTCCGCTGCATATCAGGTTCATCCACCAGGGCCTTCTCAATCAGAGTCATCTGATAGTCATTCATTATAGTTCGTTTCCGCTTTCTTGGCTGCTTTTCTTCAAAATGAGTAGTTTCAGCTTTTTCATCTTCTTGAATTCCTTGACGGCCATTTTCTTTTACATGTTCACTTGATTTGGAGAAGTCACCATTCCCCATTTTGACAGCAAAATTCTTTCCTCGTGTTGAACTTGTATCTGAACCACTTGTTTCCACATTCTGAAAATCCTTGTCAGTTTCTCTTAAAACAGCAGATGCAGTCCCACCAGATTTATCTTTGTATTCCCTTGCAGCAGAATCACCATGACTCCTGTTCTCATTTCTCAAATTGAGCTGCTCATCTTGGAAAGCAGAATTCTCAGATATCTCCTCTTTCTGGTTACTGCTCATGTTATTAAGATTTGAAGGTTCCTTCTTCAATAAATGTAGGTAACCCCCTGTACTTTGAGCCTCCTGCGGGGAATCCAATTTATTAGGGTTTATAGAAGAATGGCAATATAACCAATAAGAACTCAAGGGACAACTTTAGAACGTATTACATAATCCTTAAAAATTAGAGATCCAATACCTTGACAAATATCACTGTTTGTCATAAGCTGGATTTAGGATGGGCATGAGCCAAACAGCCTGCAGGCTGGCTTGAATTTGAACCTGGAAACTAAGGGGCTTGGGCCTAAATTTAAGGTCAAGCCTGGGCTTAGGGGAGATTCAAGCCCAAGCCTGGCCCAAATATAAAATATAATATTTATGTTTTTAGTTATAGTAAAAATTGTTGTAAATAACATATTGTCCAAGAAATAATTATATAGAATATTTTTATTTTTATACATAAGAAATTAGTTCTAATACTATTTTACATAAAAATAAGGAAATAAAAATTGGGCTCAAGCCCTAAGAAATTTCTACTAGGGCTGGCTTACGCATTTAAACCCAGCCAGGGAGGAATACTCAGTGCCTCTAAGTCTAAGCCAAGCCAATGCCTCCTCAAGCCAGAAATGGATAAAATATGAAATCGGCCAAAAATGTTATATGTTACCATTTGATTGTATTTTGACCGAGCTAGTAGAACTGAGTACTAGCTGCCACTAGGCTCATAGTGGAATGGTCAAATTGAACCAACAAAGAAAAGACTAGAGTTTGGATTCTTGCCAAATTTTCAACCCATCACCTGAATGACCTTCCTACATCCATATAACTACTAGCAACTCTTAAATCATACCGTTCCCTTGATGAGTTTTTATTGCCCAAATAATGCAATCATCAATCAAGAGAAAATTAAACTGAACTTCCAGAATTTACCTGGTGATGCTCGCTGATGCCAAGTTTAGAGAACTTATCCAAAGATATTGATCTTTCAAATTTGATTTCCTGAATTTGCTCCAACAACATAATTTGCAACACTTTTTATTAACAAGGAAAATAGAAAGGAAAATTGATGTGGTAGAAACAGAATTAGACTCAAAAAACAATATCATATTATTATTACTGCAAGAAGGAAAAAATACTGCAAGAAGGAAAAAAGACGTACTCGGTCTTGGTTTTCTTCAAAATCAGCAGGACTAATCAGTGCTTGTAATTGGTTAAAGAACACCCTAGAACAAAATATTAAATCATAAATTAATACACTGTCTAACCAATGTGAATTCAAACAGGATACATTTTAAAGCATTTGTCCACTGCGTGTGCACCACAAATATGGACCAAAGAAACCAAATTCCATTTTAACATTACAGCACCGCAAAAACATTGTAGCCAACATAGAATGATCATCTACAACTGGCTAATGCTTCCTCAGCTTCAGGTTGCTATAATATGAGATTGACTAATCAGTACTGCTATATCATTGTGCCTGCTATTTGAGTTCTCCCTAAGTTGATACATTTCTGGATTATTTCTTGATTTGAAGATATGACAAGTCCCAACTAACAATCTAATTTCAGCTCATCATTATGTAACTAAAATCTGCCAGTATATTGGATCAGAACCTGCCAGTACATTACAGCATGAATGGGGAAATATTCTACAATTGCAGTCACTTGGCAATTCGTTTCTAAGTTTTTTGTGATTCCACATCTAGTCCTATGAAAATGGTCAACCACAGGTTAGCAGAGATGACCAAAACTCAGGGCACTCGACATAACCTTTCCTATATCGATTCTGCATTTAGTTACAAACACATCAAAATGCCTTCAGAATTTCTGAACTGTATTTATATGCCTAAGAGGCTAAGATAAACTATGAACAAAGGTGTTAAAAATATGTGAGAGGAGAAAAAACAAATTATGGGTATATCACCATAAAACACCTGAGGTTTGTCATAATTAACACATTAGTCCCTGTCGTTTTAAAATTAGCACTTTGAGTCCCTGCATTAACTTAAAAAAAAAAGCAGAAGACTTTGAGGGACTTAAGTGTTCTATTATATAATAACTCAAGGACTGAAATACTTATGTTTTAAAGTGTCATATAAGTTGTAATGCTAAGGACTAAAGTCGAGTAAAAAAATTCATAAGTCTATAGACAAGAACTAACGTATTGGGTCCTTAACAAAGCTCTGGAACTAAAAGTGCTAAAGTGTTAATTATGGAAAACCTCAGGGATGTCATAGTAATTTACTAATGATTATCGGCATGGCTTTGTAGCCTTGGTCTGTGTTGGTCAGGCCTGTCTAATATCTGAAACACCTCTACCAAATTAAGAGTACGGTCCTAATTACACATGAGCAATGAAGGCAGTAACTGTTCATAAGTAATTATTGGTCATGATAATCACAATTGAAGGGGCAAAAAAACACTTGTAGAAAGAGAGAAATGTATCTGAAGCTTGAATCACCTTAAGAGCTGCACATCATCTTCATTCAAAAAGTTAGGAATCAGAGATTCTGCATGGCTTAGCAATGAACCTACACATGAAGTTACTTGTAATAAACATGACTTACAAAAGTTCCCATTGAGGAGATCATGGAGAGGTCATGCTTAGTTACTTACGCAGGTTCTTGCAAACAGTGGTCCCTTTATGTGCACCAGAAGTAAAAGAAAATCCAGGCAAAGATTCAGAGGGATCCATCCGCATGCAGTCAAGGAACTTGTGAAGGAAGTGATTCCTTTCCTGCTCTGTGGATAACAACAAAAGACTGATATATGTAATAAAGAAAAAGGAAGCAGATAAAATTTTTTTGTGAAAATTTCAAAAGATCATCCATGTCAACTGACCATCACAAATGTTGGGGACAAAACAATGAAGGTTTGCAATCACTTTGACAAATAATGATGTTCTCTGATGAGCATACGTAGCTTGGGGCATGTTGCTGGGAATTAAAGTAATTTCTAATTTTACAGCATTCGACAAGTTCAATGACAAGAATGTATCCAAAACCCATCCGGCTGCTGTAAATATATCATATTCCAAAGTAGCATCTTCCTCCCTTGGTGGAAGTTCAGAAGAACACCAAATGGATAAGAACTCTCCATGAGGTAGTGAAAATATGGCAGTCAGAACCTTGGTCTAGGAGATGTATTGAAGTGAGAAAAATGGGGAAACAAAAGAAAAGAAAAAGAAAAGAGTCATTAAAATATTCATGATGGATTCTTCGAACCATAAATTCATGATCATGTGTATTCAGAGTATACACATAAAAAATCAGGTAAAACTTTTGCAGTGACTTCATATTATATTCTAAAATATCAATCAGGTTTTCTTCTGAATTATGTAATTTCTCGTGAAATAACAAAGTACCATACACAATATTTGTGAACTTGCAGTAAGTTAACAAAGTACTGCAGCAATTTCCTAGAAGACAACAGAACTAATTATTCAACCAATGAAATCTAAAGATAACTTACAAAGCATGATGTAATGTAAGATCGAAAATTTGAATCGTCGGAGAAAATATCAGCCAGGCGCATTGCATTGAGCCGCAGAAGGCCCATGGGAAATGTTCTTTCAGAACAAGCACTGAGATGTTTGGGATCTTTAGTAAGTGCAGCCTTTAATAATTCAAGAACCTAAAAATAAGAGATGAATTAAAAAGAGAACCTTGATTATAAAAGCTGCTCAAAATATAAGAGCTGATCTAGGAAAAGGCAAATTAGACAAATTTAGTTTGTAGACAATAATCAATAAACCAGCCTCATTTTGTCCAGCACAAAAAACTTCAAGTTAAAAGCTCTTTTTGCAAGGTACTCAAAAAACAGTCCCGTATGAGTTGATACTGAAAAAGTAGATTGGAAACTTGCCCGAATAGGTCTCTAAAAAGCATCCAGTATTTTTGCAGTTGAAAGTCCATTGTCAGAACAATTTCAGTGTAGTGGATACTAGGTGCCATAGAAAAAATACAAAATATGGGATACAGGTCAATATCTGCAGAGACAGTCAACAGGCTGTGGCAGATGATATGAATGGTGGGGTCTTCATAACCATCACAAACTAACCTCTAATGCAACTGACTTGGCCAAATTAAGGCTTCCAGAAGAGCTTGCTACCTCATCAAGGTAAGAAATGCTTTCTGCTTCACATAGATGCAATAGCTGCATGAATAGCATGTTGAACAGATAAGAGAACAATGATGCATTAACATAGGTCAGTAAAGTACGAGCCTATAAAAAATTATAATGCATTGTAAGCATTATTTTACTGGGAGTCTAGGATTTACAATTGATAGAACTTTCGCTTTCAGTCTGGATACAGCAGCAACAACTGTAGAAGACTCTACAAAAGGAGGTGTAATCTTTAACTTCAAAATGGCCTGGGCGAGAAAAAGAACACCGCCCTTTCCACATAGTTCCTGGCATGGTATGAAACCAGACATTTTACTAAGATAATTATGAACATGAATGACATCATGAGAATATTAGACGTGATCAAGCAGATCATCCGTGCAAATACGATTTACACAAAATAAATAATCTTATGCAGTATTCCACAATTGTAATAATTTTGTTGTTTTTCCAGCCCCATCAAAACGTTATCACAGTGATCTCCATGTTTCTCCAGCCAACTCTCCTCCTAGCTTTTCCACCTTGACTGCACAACTTCTCTCCCATCTTATTCAGGTTTACAGAAAACAATATGGCTGAAATCTCCAGACAAATGACTTTAATCCAGACAGATAGAGCAGAGTTTTATCTCAGAAACCTTGTTCCTAAGAAGGCGCTCCCTGAACAATTTTTGCTGACATAATGATTGAAGAAACTGTAAAGAAGCCTCGCATTGTTGGAAAAAATAGTTCACTATTTGCTCAGCTGTTGGGCTTGATCTCGCATGAAAATCAGTATGTTGAGCTGATAGCTTGACCTGAAGAAACCTCATGGCTACATGTACTGCTCCAAAAGCTGCATCCATAAATATGTCAACCTATAACAGAAATTTCGAGATCAGAAAGTGCATAGGTGTCTCAATCTTATGAATTCAAACTTGAAAGTGTCATATGATTTTAAATGATTAAAGACAGTTAACTGATGGAAGAACTAAAATTAAAGAAACAAGGCCTTGTGGAATGATCTCATAATGTTTCCAAACTATTTATCCCAAATAATAGCTGAACAAATCATGTTGTGGAAATTGTACCTTGGGGTGTGCAAGCAACACCTGAACAAGATCTTGCCACTGTGATGATATACAAGCGGTTAATAGATACAGAGTGCATGCTACTAATGCCGAATGCAGGAGGGGAACATAGCTTGAGTTATGATTTTCCTACACCAAGAAAACAAGTTCCGGTAAAAAATAGAATCGCAAGTAAAACCTAGAAGAAAATAATGAAGGATTACCTGTCTAACACCACTAAGAACAATTAATACATAAACCACTAGATCTAACAGTTGTTCTGACACTTTCACATCATCAAGCAAAATCTGTAAAATCAACAAAAAAAAGAAAATGAAAATTATCAGAGGTAAGTTTACTCAGTAATTTCACTCCTTAATCTTTCAGGATATAATGCCCAAAGGCCAAAGGAGCAAGGAAGAACGCATCCATGTTCGAGTAGTCTGTCAAGACCTTAGTGCTAAAGGAAATAAACACAACATAATACACCACAAAAAGCAAAAAGAAACCTTATACAAGTATCACTAAGTGAACCTGCTCAAGTTTAGTATGCCGAGGGGCTAGGTCACACAGGGAATGCAAAAGCCGAATGCCGCATAATAAATATCTCAACAGTGATTCATCTTTTTCAGATGACATAAGCACCGCAATAAGATGCAAAGGAAGAAAGCCAGCCAGCTTTTCCACATCAATCTGAAAAATAGCACGATTTAAGATGCAAGACAGTTGTAAATAGGACAGCATAAGGGTGATTCTCACAATTTTGTTTTCTCACCTTTACATGTGATCCTTTTTCAGTTTGGAAGTGAATTACAAAATTTTCAGAGTCCCTTATTCTTTTATTAAGCTCCTGGGAGCTAAGCCCATGTAACTCTTTCACTGCTGAAATCAGGTCAATGACCTGCTCACATAATTACCCAAGTTAAAGAGGGGAAGAAGAAAGAAATAGAAGCAAAAATAGATCAGTGAAACATAGTTCAATCACTTACTTGTTCAGCAATACCATGCGATTCATCCTTAGTGAGCCTCATCCTAGAGCCAAGACCATAAAGTTAACGAGGAAATATAGAACTGAAGCGAGCCTATTTAAGGTCATAGTTCCAGCTTTTACTAAAAATAATTAAAATGACGGCGACAAAATGTAGAAGCTATTGAATTTTGCCATTTTTATTAACTTGTTAAAGGCAAAAGCAACTGCAAGAGCAAAGCAGGTTCACAGACAGGGCTGTAAATATCTAGCCTATGCTTTCCAACAATGGTGTAATAGTGACCATGTTGAAGTTGGCCACTCAAAATTTATATCTAGATATATAGGCCACTCATTATCCAATCTAAATTTTCCATATTAGGAAAGCAGGTTCACAGGGCATTTTTGAACTTGCTCTTCATATCTAAAAATAAATTAAAACGACATGAAGAAAGGTTCAGAATATATGCCATTAATAACACAATGAGACTTCGCAAATTACAAGTTACAAAAGATATCAGTGAATTGTAATTGTTCTTCACAAAGCTAAAAACCATTAGTCCCCAGATCATTAACTGGACTGAATTAACATCCCCCACAGACAAAACACCAATTAATCACAACGCCTAAAACAAATTACAAATACAAACAGAAGATATACATATATAAATAGAATAAAAAAAAAACTAATATACGGGTTGAACGTGCTTTAAACCCTAGATTTCAAGGGAGTAAAGAAAATTGAACGTTAAAACCCTAAAAATGCAGAAAATGAGAGACAGAGAGAGCTGTAGAAACAAAGAAAAAAGATTGCAAATAAAATAATAATTGAATTTTTTTTATAAAAAAAGAGGCAAGAAAATAAAAAGAAAAGAAGGTAATGTTTTGAAGCATAAAACAGCAAACCTGAAAGATTGAATCGAAGAGATAGCAATAGATGAAAGAGTTAAAGCGCCAAAAAGAGGAAGTGGAGACCCAAAAAAGAGGATATAAATTCGCGGGTTTTTGAGAGTAAAAATGTATACACTGGATTTTTGAGAGTGCGTGTGTGCGGATTTGTATTGTATCTGATTGCAGACTACGTTAAAATACCCTCTTTTTTTATTTTTTTATTTTTGGATTTATTTATTTTGGTCAATGATCTTTTTTGCTGAGTAGTTTTGATTCGTCTCCTTGTAAAGTGTATATGTGACAAATGTATATTATTATTGCATGTAATTTCATACGACACACAAAAAAAATTATAATTTTTAATTTATGTATGTGTATACAATAAAAATTAAATTAAATAATTATTCGAAAAAATTTTATAGTGATAAACTAGGATGATTGATTAATTTTATTTACAAGTAAACATTGATATTTATTGGCAATATGCAAAAGCATAATACCTTATAGGATAAAGACTAAGTTCACTCGGATGTGACGCGTGCAGATTTAGATCTATTTAGATCTTTATCAACATCGTCAATACTTATATAATTATTTTCATGTACATATTTTCAATATCCTGCTTTATTTCTTTCTTTTTTTTCAAATGTTTCTCTCCTCTTTTCCTTTCTGTTATTTTTATTTTTCTACAACTTTGGGCGTTGAGTTCCTTTACGTTATTTTTAATTTTTAAGATTTATCATTTTGTCTTACGTTCTGATGCATTCAGAATGAAAATCATAGAATTTTTATTAATTTACCACAATGCCACAAAAATTAGGATTAGGCTCTATACTAAGAAAGTCATGGAACGACAGCTCGTTCACAGACGGCGGATTTATCATGTAGGTCATGGCATTTGCAGAAATCATTATTCAATTACAAAACAGGTTGTCGTTTTTGACCGTTTGTAGCAGCACAGAGTCCACAGAAAAAATTATCATTAAATAAAAGGCCTGCCGTTCTTCCTAGAAAGCAAACCCCGGCCTTTCCAATATTGCATCAATGAACTACACTAGTTATTTACAACTTGTCTAAGTTTTATCCATAAGAGATACTTATTATAAGCGCATGATTTTTATTTAGCTTTCCATAATAAGTGAATATATTTATATAAAAAATAGTACTAAAAATAGCATATATATGGTGGCGTGGTCACAGTCAAACATATATGTATATTTCCAGTTCAGAAAAAAAAACATATATGAATATATATAAATTGCATAACCTAGCCGAAATCATGGAAAAGACTTCAAAAAATTACGAACATAAGGTAATATCAGAAAACAAAATTACGAGCAAAGGAATTAAAAATCGTATTACCTGCCTCCAACAGTCCCACATAAAAAAACATAGAATATTATCATTATCGACAATTTATCATAACTAATTCCAATCACAAATTTCCCATACAAGCTGCCATAGCTAACTCTCCTTCCTCAAGGTCTATTTATTAGTAATATTGTTCAATTTTGGTTATAGCAAGAGACTTACGTGCCTTAGATCTTGATGCGGATTTGATTAATGACAGACTTGAATGGAGACGTAAAATCCGTGTCTTGAAAGGGGCCTAAGGCTGGAGTATCTTTTTTGGTGTCTTTTGAGCTTATTTTGTTGAAAATCCATACAGCCGACCCCAACTTGTTTGGGATTAAGGCTTAGTTGTTGTTGTTGTTGTTGTTCAATTTTGGTTATGATTGCAACTCGTAATAGAAGTCCAAAATTGCAAACTGTGCCCTCGTTTGATGTTTATTTGATGATTAGCCAAAAAGAAAGATGAATATTATGAAAACCATATGAAATGCCATAGGTTAGCAATCAAACTTCTTAAATTTCATAAAACAAGAATGTGCTCCACATTTTATAACAAAATATTTATTCTTCAAAGACTCAAACCAAGTAGGCTTAACTTGGAGCCAAACAAAATATTAAAGATCAGAACACCATTCGAGCTGTCCATAACATCACCATAGAAGCAGAAAAAAAAAATTATTCCTCTGCAACAACACTGATCTCGCCTTTTTCTAGCAAGTCATAAAACGCTCTCACCTTCCTCTGCTCGTTCCAGTGATGCATCTTCCAAAGACCACCAGCAGCCAAGCCTAGTGCAATACCAATGCAAATCTCTTTTACAACACTTGGTCCTTTCAATGTAGCATGAGCAATCTTACCACCAGCCATTCTGATTCTTTAGTTCAGAGCTAACGAACCTGCAGGAAATATTTTCATTTGTTCTTAAGAGTGCTGAAGATGATTCAAGAAAGTTGTACATATAAGTTTCATAACATAGCAATCACTAAAGAAAAACAATCCTAAGAGCTTGTTTGACATTGCCGTGTAAAGCAATGAGCTGCGAGGTAGAAAATATTAATTACAAATGTTTACAGCTGTTTTTAAGACAAACATTAAGGTCCTTTTTAGTTGTGAAAAACAAATTCTATTTTCCAGAAAATTATTCCAAGAAAATAGAAAACTGGAAGTCGATGTTTAGTTATCAAAATTTTCTAAATAGAAATTTTGAAAATAATTTAATTACACTATACAATGAAGAACTACTATTTAATGTTTTCTGTTCTCCTCTAAAATAAATAGTTATGGAAATAATGTTATATATTTAATACAAAATAAGGAACATTCTAAATGGTAAAGAAGGAATGGAAAAGTCTTAAATGGAAATAAATCTCAACACATTTTATTCTTTTATAATTTTCTATCTGAAAAAATGGATATATAGAAAATTGGAAATGAAAAAGATAACTAGAAAATGAAAATATATATATATATATATATTCCATTGCTAAGTTCTGATCATAAAAGCTTCAGAACAGCTAAACAATACTCAAATATTTTTTCCAGCAACATCTAAAATAGTGATTTCACCAAAACAAACAAAAAATTTCACCCTCAATGCCAAACAAACTCTTAAGACAATAACACATTCGAGCACAGCATGAAGCTAATTTCTTCTGCAAAATATCCATACCAGGTTATTTCAACTTGGTCGTAGAAACAACATAAGAAAAATCATAATGAACAATAAATAAGTTTAAGCAGTTATAGCAAACAACAAAACTCCAGTGACTATTTATTGCAATAATTTGATTACCTTCAGAAAAAAGAAAAATCCTAACGCATCTACAACAATGTTCAGTTTCTTTGATGCATAAAACAGAGAAAGCTAAACAAAACTGAAAATTCAATGATAGTTTAACACATCATCTTGAAGATATTCTATTCTTTGACTCATTCGTAGGGTTCTATTAAATGTTTACTTATTCATTTATCTACTAATAATTGTTATTTGAGGCATCACGCAACAATCAATATCAGGGCTCGTCTTTCACCCAATTTTTAATATTCAATCCCAGATGCTAACCAGGTTATGCGTATAATTAATTAATTGGAATTGAATCCATCATACTAAATCATCGGCGTCATACTGCAACAGAAACAATGAAATCGTTCAAATATATTGTGACTACACCGATGTTTTACTAGAAGTATATTATTCTCGTGAGAAACAAACAACTCAATGGTATAATTTTCATCAGAAGTAAAAGGAAAAGGAAGATGGGAAAAAGAGGTAAAATAAAAATACACAGAAACGAACACAGATTACACAAAGAAGTGCCAGGTTCCAAAATAGATCAAGAGTGGAAATGAACAAAAGAACTTACCACGATCAATCTGAGATAGTGAAAGACTGTATCGCTTGATTCGAGAAAATACTCGATTCGATTGAGAGAGAGAGAGTACGAAAGAAGCGAAGGGAGAATAAACACAAGATAGACTGGGAACGGCTGCGACTTGTGAATGGCTGAGTGGCGCCATTGGGCCTAAGGCCCTAAACGATGACTTTTGACGTTTTTAAGAAGAAACGCTGCCGTTTTAATAGACATCGGAATTGAGAAATGAAGCGCTGAAATGAAGAAAAATAACTTCTACTGTTTTCTTTTGATATAAATATTTGTGACTTTTTTTAAAAAAATATTACTTCCTCTCGCACACTGATACTGTCTAAAAAACTCACAGTATATCACAGTACATCATTATCTTCATCTGAATGTGAAAAATTAGATGAAAATTCTACAAGAATAAGCAAAACAAATGCATACAATTTGAAAATAGAGAACCCAAGAGCGTCAAGCAAATTGGAGAAAATATTTAAAACACAAATCAAGGCTATATGAAGATTAAAGCGCTCTAGTACAAAAAAGATGAGAAAAATCAAACTCTTATACTCTGAGCCAATAAGTCAAGAAGAGACAAGATATTACAAGAGAATCATGAATAAACTGCGGTGAAAGGCTCTGTGATGAAATTTAAAAGATGAAAAGTATACTTTTTTAGTAAGTAAAGTCTCGCTAAATCTGGAGACCAGAACGTCACCAGCATCCATGGTGGCTCCGAAGTGTTCTTGAAGAACAGTGAAAGAGTATGTTGATTAGTATCTACAGTGCTAGAATCTTCAAAAACCAATCTAAGACAACAAAGATCTTGGTAGCAAAATAAAAAGGCTACAGAGAGTTAACATAGAACTAGATTATCAAGAAAGCCGAACCAAACAATAAATTATTAAAGAAAAATTAGAAAATAAACAAAAAGGGACAAAAGCTCCAACGAAAAATCATAGATTGGCAATGAAGGGGAGAGAAAAATTCATTGGCACTCTTTTTTATCTTATTTGATATTGTGTGCTTTAGCTCTTACAAAAATACTTCTGCATATAATTATTTCATTCTCTTAATTTAATAAAAAATATATTTTAAATTAGTTATTAGTATTAAAATTAATATACATTTACTTTATTAATTAACTTGAGTATAAATATAAAAATAATATTTTCAATGAGATAAAAATAGTAAATAATAAAAATAAATTTAATAGCATATACAACTTAGCTCACTAGAGGACACCTGATAGTGTGAGCATTCCGATTAATACAAACATATTGGATTTCACATTTCATTAAAGAGAAGAGCATAAAGCTTTTTGATTAATTATGTATGAAAAATATATATACTCGAACTTAAAATCTAAATAAAAATAATATACACTTTTAATTGATGAAAAAATAACCAGAATAAGTTTTTTTCTTTTTAAATAAATTTATGAGGAGTGATTAAGTAAAATTCAGCAAGCATATATCACAAACTCTACCTCAAAATGGACAAAATCAATCACATATAAATACAAAGATTTTTAACGTAGAAAACTCCTTTAATATGAAAGATAAAAACTATGGAACCTTTCTTGGTCAAGTAAAAGAGTTTTACTATCAAGAATTAATATTTACCGCAACTACAACAACTTTCAAATAAAGTAGCAATATCAAATCAACCAAACAATAAGAAATAAATAAGAGAATAGAGAAAATTATCCAAAATAACTACTGTTTATGCCAATGGATGAGCTCCGATTATACAAATCTGATCTTCACCGTCCAGATTAAAGAACAACATATTTTAAACGTGCTTACCAAATTTTAGCCTAATTCGACCACCAATAATCATCCGATCTCCGGAAAAAAGCAAACTGGTTGCTACTGCAGAAATACGCGTGAACAGTAAACTTTGAGCCACAAATACCAAAAATTCAGCCGTCCAAAATAGATCTTCATCATTTAGAATGAAGAACGATAAATCTTCTAACTGCTATTTAAATTTTAGCCTAATCGGAGCACAGTGACAATTCTCTTTCTTTTCTCTCCCTTTTCTCTCTTTCTTTGATTGCTGACCTTAAAAAAATGTCTCTCACACTCCACTTAGGGTATATTAGTATGTATATATGCTAAAATATTAATAGCCTAATGAGCTAAAGAAAATGGGCTCAAACATGAATTTTTCACATAGAAAAAAAAATCTAAAAATCTAATAATTCTCTCCCTTCTCGACAATGTGGAGGAGTTTGCCAAATCGATAACTTTACAATATGCCTCAAACTTTCCTCTTGGTAAAGTTTTTGTGCACATATCAGAACCATTATCATTAGTATATATCTTCTCAAGTTCAAGCTGCTTTGAATCCAAAATATCACGAATCCAATAATACATCATATCTATGTATTTAGATCTATCGTGAAAAGTAGGATTCTTATCGAAATGAATAGCGCTCTGAATGTCACAAAATAAAATATATTTCTTCTATATAAAGCCAAACTCATTCACAAACTTCTTCACCCAAAGCAATTCTTTACATGCTTCAGTTGCTGCAGTGAATTCAACATTTGTAGTAGACTGTTAGGAAATCAAGGAGATCACTGCAAACCAAAAACACGCAGCGAAAAAATTTTTTGATCTCTGATTTCCTACCAGGATCCATGCTGTTCGTTTAATTCGACGAAAGTGTTCAAAGAATGCTACCGTCTGGAGTGCTAGCTCTCTGCAACGGCGAAGGCTGAAAAATGTTTTCTCTAAAAAGTATTAGGGTTCCTTTGTTTTCGTTCTCTTTCATTTTCTAATATTACCTCTAAGAAGACTTAACGTCTGGAGTGAATATAATCACTCTAGAATCCAATTCGAAATTGGATAAGGTAAGTCAAATTCAGAATCCAAATCTAATAAGGATTCTGAATATATTATCTAATAATATATATATAAATGAAAATAATAATAATAATAATAAATATTAATATCTAATATTAATATTATATCCAGCCCAAAGCGCATTTTTATGTGTGACCCGATAGGCTCATATTAATTGGCAGTCAATTTAATCTCTATTAAACCAACAAGTCGTAATTGGCCTCTAGCAAGGCGTTACAACTACCCAATTAATATAAGGAATGTCCAATTTGCCTAATAATAGTACATGCATTAATCTCTTTGTCACACGATATCTAGCTTGAACATAAGTCATGGTCAACGTCATACTTATATTGTCCAAACTTATGATTACTCGATCTCCAAGTAGACTGATAAAAAAAATAAATGAAATTGATCACACTATCAATTCATTTGAGCACGGCCATGCATTTCACAGTCTCACTTATCGAGGGGCCCAAAAGATATCTCTCTCAAAGAGAGGGACAAATTCTATCTTGATTGTTCATTATCATCTACATAATTTCTATCATATATGATCATAACCTTTATTACTATCCAGTTACGGATAATGTTTGATCATGTCAAAATATAATAGTCCTTATATTGGAAACTATGACAATCTCAAGTCAAAGAATTAATACATAACTATCATGAGATTTACTTATGACACTAACCCATGTAGTAATCTCATGATGGGTCTATCCAATACATTGTTCTCTAACAAGTATCTATGAAATTGATTTGTATCACTATACACATAACCATCTGATGATTATCAAATCAATGTTCATACTGGTTAATAATTATTTTTTTTTATCTCTATAACAATAATAAACCAGGGACAAATATCATAATTGTGTAACATGCAAACAAACAATAATGATAATAAAACCTCATTTATTAATAATGAATATATAACATAAAGATCCAAATAAATGGCCTAGGGCACATACACTAACAATCTCCCACTTGCACTAGGCCTACAAATTTCTAAGACCCATAGATCTAGTGTGCTGATCATGCTTGACCAGTGAGAGAGGCTTTGTTAATGGATATGCTATGTTATCATTTGTGTCAACTTTGCATATCTTGATATCTCCTCTATCGATAATGTCTCGAATGAGGTGAAAAAGCCTAAGTATATACTCAGACCTTTGATGAGATCTAGGCTCTTTTACCTGTGCTATGGCACCATTGTTGTCACAATAAATGTCCACAGGATTTGCAATTCTAGGCACCACTCCTAGCTCAGTGATGAATTTCTTCAACCAGGCTGCTTCCTTAGCTGCATCTGATGCTGCTATATACTCAGCCTCTGTTGTAGAATCAACCACAGTGCTTTGTTTTGAACTCTTCCAACTAACAGCTCCACCATTCAATGTGAATACAAAACCTGACTGCGATCTAAAATCATCTGTGTCAGTTTGGAAACTAGCATTTGTGTAACCATTTACAACTAGCTCATCTTCCAAACCTCCATAAACCAAGAATACATCTTTAGTCCTTCGAAGGTACTTAAGAATATTCTTGACAGCTGTCCAGTGGCCTTCACCAGGATCAGCTTGAAATCTACTAGTTGCGCTTAAAGGATATGAGACATCTGGTCTATTACATAACATGGCATACATAATAGATCCTATAGTAGAAGCATAAGGAATCTTATTCATTCGATCTCGCTCATCATATGTCATAGGACATTGACTCTTGCTGAGATGAATGCCATGAGACATAGGCAAGAATCCCTTTTTGGAATCTTGCATGTTGAACCTCTTCAACACTTTATCTATGTATGTACTTTGACTCAGGCCAATTATCCTTCTAGATCTATCTTTATAGATCTTTATACCAAGGATATAGGCAGCCTCACCTAAGTCTTTCATTGAGAAAGAATTCCCTAACCAAGTCTTAACCTTTTGCAAGGTAGGGATATCATTCCCAATGAGTAATATGTCATCCACATATAAGACTAAAAACACTACTGCACTCCCACTAACCATCTTGTAAACACAAGGTTCATCTTCATTCTTGATGAAACCAAAGTTCCTAACTGTTTCATCAAAACGAAGATTCCATCTTCGAGATGCTTGCTTCAATCCATAAATGAATCTTTGAAGCTTGCAAACCTTTGTAGAATTCTCAGGATTTACAAAACCCTCAGGTTGTGTCATATACACATCCTCAAGCAAGTTTCCATTAAGGAAAGCGGTTTTGACATCCATTTGCCATATCTCATAATCATAGTATGCTGCAATGGCAATGAGAATTCTAACAGACTGAAGCATAGCAACTGGTGAAAAGATTTCATCATAGTCTATACCATGAGTTTGCTTGAAACCTTTTGCAACAAGCCTTGCTTTATAGGTCTGCACATTCCTATCCATATCAGTTTTCTTCTTGAAAACCCATTTGCAACCAATAGTCTTAATACCCTCTGGAGGATCAATTAAAGACCAAACTTGGTTGTCAAACATAGATTGCATCTCAGATTTCATGGCTCCAAGCCATTTGTCTGAATCTGGACCTGACACAGCTTCTTGATAGGTAGTAGGCTCATCTTGATCTATGAGCATTACTTCACCATCATCAGTCACAAGAAATCCATATCTCTCTGGCTGACGATGTGTCCTATCAGACCTGCGAGGGATTTGTGTTACATCTTCAGACTCCACAACTATTTGTGGTTCTGAAGTAGGCTCTATAGACGGCTCAATGATTTCTTGTGGTACTTGAGTTTCCTCAAGTTCTACTATACTCCCACTAGTTCTCTTAGAAAGAAATTCCTTTTCCAATTCCTTTTCCAAAAAGATCCCATTTCGAGCAACAAAATATAGAAATAGTATCATTTAGTTTCCTTAGGATACCCCACAAAATTACATTTGATAGACTTTGGAGCTAACTTATCTGAAACTGGTCTTTTCACATAAGCTTCACAACCCCAAATCTTAAGAAAAGACAAACTAGGTGTCTTACCTATCCATATCTCATATGGTGTTTTTTCAACCGCCTTAGATGGTACACGGTTCAGAATGAATGTAGCTGTCTCTAAGGCATAACCCCAAAAAGATAAAGGAAGATCCACTTGACTCATCATTGATCGAACCATATCTAATAGAGTTCGATTTCTCCTTTCAGAAACTCCATTCCACTGTGGAGTTCCTAGAGGAGTCAGTTGTAAAACAATTCCACAATCCCTTAGATGATCATCAAACTCTTGGCTCAAATATTCACCACCTCGATATGATCGAAGTAGTTTAATTGTTTTACCAAGTTGATTTTGTACTTCATTTTGAAAAGTTCTAAACATTTCAAAAGACTCATGCTTATGTTTCATTAGGTAGACATAGCCATACCTACTGAATCATCAGTAAAAGTAATGAAGTATCGAAATCCTCCTCTGGCACTAATGCTAAAAGGACCACATACATCTGTATGTATCAAGCCCAATAAATCATTAGCCCTTTCACTATGCCCAGTAAAAAGATCATTTGTCATCTTACCAAGCAAACAAGACTCACATGTTTCAAATGATTCAAAATCAAATGAATCTAATAATCCATCTTGATGGAGCTTAGAAATGTGTTTTTCACTTATATGGCTAATGCGACAATGCCATAAATAAGTAGGGTTTAACTCATTTGGCTTAGTTATCTTAGAAGTTATGTTATAGATATCATTACCATTAGAATCATCAAGATTAAGGATATAAAGGCCATTATAAGAATTTGCAATACCATAAAGCAAATCATTTTTATCAAAAATAGTGCATATCTTATTCTTAATGAAAAATGAATAACCTTCATCATCCAAAACAGATACTGAAATAAGATTCCTACTCATAGTAGGAACATAAAAGCAATTGTTCAAAATTAACAAAAACCCATTGGGCATAACAAGTTCATAAGTTCCTACAGCTATAGCAGCAACTCTTGCTCTATTGCCAACACGTAGGTCCATTTCACCCTTCTTCAGCATCCTACTCCTTTTGAGTCCCTGCATATTTGTACAAATATGAGATCCACATCCGGTATCTAATACCCAGGAAGAAGGAATAGATAAATTAATTTCTATAACATAAATACCTGAAGATGTAGTCGCACTACCCTTCAACTTCTTTAACTCATCCAAATAGAGTTGACAATTTCTCTTCCAATGCCCAGGCTTGTTGCAATGGAAACAAGTCCCTTCCTTAGGAACATTATCCTTAGGTTCAGGTTTTGGTTTAGCTTGTCACTTGGACCCTTTAGCACCTTTTGCCTTACCCTTGCCTTTAGTATCTTTGGCTTTCTTTTTCATTTGTTTAATATTGACATTCAATATTTGGGTAGGCTTTTTGATATTCCCCTCAGTAGTTTTGAGCATACCATGTAGCTCAGGAATGGATTTCTCCATGTCATTCATGTTATAGTTTAGGACAAACTGTGAGAAACTGCTAGGCAATGAATGTAGGATTAAATCCGTGGAGAGTTCTAAACTCAGGGGATATCCAAGTCTAGCAAGGTGATCTAGATAGCCTTTCATCTTTAAAACATGAGCACTAACAGATTCACCTTCAAACATTTTACAGTCAAATAATGCAACAGTGGTGTCAAACCTATCTTGCCTAGCCTGTTGTTGGAAAGCTTGTTTGAGATGCACACTCATCTCATAAGCCTCTAAGTGTTCCAGATCCTTCTGAAGTCCTAGACACATAGTAGCCAACATAAGACATCCTATGTCATTGGAATCATCCACATGCTTCTTATGCTTACTCTTAGCAGCATTAGAAGCATCAGCAGGAAGTGAGTCAGGGACAACTTCATCAAGCACGTAGGACTTTTTCTCTTGTTTGAGAACAATTCTCAAGTTCCTAAACCAGTCAACAAAATTAGTCCCACATTTTTTCAGTTTTTCCTTCTCAAGGATAGATCGCAGTGATAAGGTGGAATTGTTATTAGCAGCCATCTACGAAATAAATATGCAAAGTCAAATTTTAATTAATAATGAGGTTAAAATTATTTAAACTCCTACTAAAAATATAACCCTCTAAAGAAATATTTTAGTAGGCTAAGATCCGTATTTTACTTAATTCTAAACTCAGCTTTGGCGTGACGCTTAAAATCAAGTTATTTAGGTAGGTAACATCTTTACCAATTACATCTCATGTAACTCTTAGTAATTATGGAATATTGACATCATATGTCATAGCATGTTGAATTTCATCTAATGCCTTAGGCCCAAAACCATTTTGATAGCCTAATTAAGTCTAACCAATTTTAAAACATATGAGTAGCACTATTACTCATCCTACTTAGCTAGGAATGTTTAAAGCATATTGCTTTGGCAATACCTACTTTAATACAATCTTAGTTTTGATAGGTGTTCAAAATGTGGATGGCATTTAGACTTAAATTATTAATGAGGGTTCAACTAAATTATTATCATGTCTTGCATTACATATCATTATATTTTAGCATCCTATATGCATATATATAATTTATCACATAAGCATCATATACCAAATGACAAAATATGTAAATGTGACATAGTATGGCCAAACTAAATATGATCTTCAAGAGACCAAATGAAGATCATAAAGGCAACCCTAGGTGAAAAACCTATCTATTACAACACTTGCAATATTACATATCTTCAAAACTTGAGCTTGTGCTTCCATCACCATGGAACCATCTTCTCCTTGGTATGAATCTCCATCACAAACATTGTAGCTTGAATTTTCATTTATTACAATAAAAAAAATCTAACTACTAGTAAAATAAATTAGAACAAAATAAACGACATGCAGGCCGTATTTACCCAAAATTAAGATATGAATAAACCAATCACATAGGTCATAAGGCCATGCTATGCACCATGCCAAGACATCAAACAAACATAACATATTCATCACCAACATGTTAAATAGAAACAAATATATTGACATTCTTAATGTCGCGGTAACGAACTATAGGGCGCCAACATACGGCGGTCCCGCTAGCCGGTTAGCGGGCCGGGCTCCCGCTGGCCGGTCAATGGGTGGGTTCCGAAGGGGCAGCGCCCCTCGAAGCCAAACAGAAACGTTAATCTCATTAACATTTTTCTTTGGCGAAACCCTAAAACAGAATCGTTAATCTCATTAACCTTCTTACTGTTTTATTTCGAATATGTATAACCCATTACAGAATCATTACCAAATGTTTATATCACATATAAACTTAATCATTTTCATCATATGAAAATCGTTTTAATCAACCAATCATATATACGTGATCATCTCATGAAAACGAAATTAAAAACACCAATCCTTTCTCATCATATGAAAAACGAATTAGGGTTTTATAATTAACATGCCATATGAAATCAATATATCTCATGTAATCATATCAACATGGCATTTTTGACTTAAACGAAAATAACAAGTGGCTCTGATACCACTGTTAGGAAATCAAGGAGATCACTGCAAAATAAAAACACGCAGCGAAAAATTTTTTTGATCTCTGATTTCCCATCAGGATCCATACTGTTCGTTTAATTCGACGAAAGTGATCAAAGAACTAACCTGTTGATGATTCGAAATCACAGTTTGGAAGAGATGCCTCGATCGCGAAATACTCTCTATCGCGTATCCACACGAATGCTACCGTCTGGAGTGCTAGCTCTCTGCAACGGCGAAAGCTGAAAAACGTTTTCTCTAAAACGTATTAGGGTTCCTTTGTTTTCGTTCTCTTTCATTTTCTAATATTACCTCTAAGAAGACTTAACGTCTGGAGTGACTATAATCACTCCAGAATCCAATTCGAAATTGGATAAGGTAAGTCAAATTTAGAATCCAAATCTAATAAGGATTCTGAATATATTATCTAATAATATATATATATAAACGAAAATAATAATAGTAATAAATATTAATATCTAATATTAATATTATTAATATTATATCCAGCCCAAAGCGCATTCTTGTGTGTGACCCGATAGGCCCATATTAATTGGCAGTCAATTTAATCTCTATTAAACCAACAAGTCGTAATTGGCCTCTAGCAAGGCGTTACAACTACCCAATTAATATAAGAAATGTCCAATTTGCCTAATAATAGTACATGCATTAATCCCTTTGTCACACGATATCTAGCTTGAACATAAGTCATGGTCAACGTCATACTTATATTGTCCAAACTTATGATTACTCGATCTCCAAGTAGACTGATAAAAAAATAAATAAAATTGATCACACTATCAATTCATTTGAGCACGGCCATGCATTTCACAGTCTCACTTATCGAGGGGCCCAGAAGATATCTCTCTCAAAGAGAGGGATAAATTATATCTTGATTGTTCATTATCCTCTACATAATTTCTATCATATATGATCATAACCTTTATTATTATCCAGTTACGGATAATGTTTGATCATGTCAAAATATAATAGTCCTTATATTGGAAACTATGACAATCTTAAGTCAAAGAATTAATACATAACTATCATGAGATTTACTTATGACACTAACCCATGTAGTAATCTCATGATGGGTCTATCCAATACATTGTTCTCTAACAAGTATCTATGAAATTGATTTGTATCACTATACACATAACCATCTGATAATTATCAAATCAATGTTCATACTGGTTAAGAATTATTATTTTTTATCTCTATAACAATAATAAACCAGGGACAAATATCAAAATTGTGTAACATGCAAACAAACAATAATGATAATAAAACCTCATTTATTAATAATAAATGTATAACATAAAGATCCAAATAAATGGCCTATGGCACATACACTAACATAGACAATGTAATATATTTATGCAACTTAGATTGCCATGCCACAACTCTCCCTGTAAAGGTGATCAAATACTCAAAAGTAGACTTTTTTGAATCCGTATCCCTTGCCAAATCATAATCTGTATAACCACTAAGAATAGATTTTTTAATCCCAAAATACAACTTCAAAGTAGCAGTGCTACGGAGATATCTCAAGATCCACTTCATAGCATTCCGATACTTTTTTGCTGGATTAGACAAAAATCTACTAACAGTACCAACTGTATGAGCTATGTCTAGCCTAGTGCAAACCATAACATACATCAAGTTACCTACTGCAAATGCATAAGAAATTTTTTGCATGTATTCTTTCTCTTGCTCACTAGAAGGAGTCTGTTTGACACTCAATTTGAAAGACATTGTAATAAGTGTACTCACAGATTTAGCTTTAGCCATATTAAATTACTGCAATACTTTCTCAATCTACTTTTATTGAGATAACCATAACTTATTGCATTTCTTATCACGAATGATCCTCAAGCCAAGTATCTGCTTTGATGGTCCTAAATCCTTCATTGCAAAAGATTTACCCAACTCTTTCTTCAAGCTATCAATTCTTAAAGCTTCAAGCTATCAATTCTTGAAGAACTAAAACCCACAATGAGCATATCATCAACATATAATAACAGGATGATAAAATTACTATCAGAAATCTCTGCAAAAAAATAATGATCAGAAGTAGTCTTTTTGTAACCTTGTTGAACCATAATTGACTCAAACTTCTTATACCATTGCCTAGGTACTTGTTTCAGCCCATATAAACTTTTTTTCAATTTGCAAACATGATTTTCTTTTCTTTTTACCACAAAACCTTCAGGTTTTTCTGTGTAAATTTTTTCCTCTAAGTCACCATAAAGGAAAGCTGTTTTAACATCTATTTGCTCAACCTCTAAATCAAGAGTAGCAGCTAACCTAAAATAATACGAATTTATGATATCTTGACCATTAGTGAGAAAATCTCCTCAAAGTCAACTCTTTTTTCTGACTGAAACCCTTGACAACTAATTTAGCTTTGTATCATGGAGATGAGGAATTCTCCTCTTACTTTACTTTATAAATCCATTTATTCTTCAAGATTTTTCTATCTTTAGAAAGCTATACCAATTCAAATGTGTGATTATTAGCTAAAGACTGCATTTCATCTTTCATAGCTATAATTTATTCTGCCTTTTGCTCACTCTTAATGGTTTATTCATAGTATTTAGCATCTTCACTGTCTGTCAAGAGTATGCACTCATTAGGTGAATACCTAGTCGAATGCATTCGATCTCTGGTAGACCTTCTAAATGGAACTTCAGGTTCCTCAACATGTGCATCTTGTTAATCATCAACCGCTTCATATTCAGGAGCACCAACTTCATCTGCATTCTAATTATCATTTTGCACATCACCATGATTCTAAACCTCAACTACATCAGGCGTATAAGTTGTAGGAGATAAATTTAAGTCAGCCAAATCATCAGTCTGAGGATTTGATTTCTCCACCTTATTAATATCTTCAATAGTCTGATATTTTACAAATACTACATCATGACTTCTGACAAGTTTCTTATAAATTGGATCATAGTATTTGTAAACAAACTTATCTTGCCCATAGCTAATGAAGATACACTGTCGAGTCTTGGCATCTAACTTGGATCTCTCATCTTTGGGAACATGCATAAACATTTATAACCAAACACTCGTAGATGGTCATAGAAAATATCATTACCAAATCAGAACCTATTTGGAACATCATTTCCCAATATAATAGTGAGAGTTAGATTGATCACATGTGCAACAGTGTACAAAAGCTTCACCCCAAAAAGAGTTAGGCAATTTAACCTCTGAAAACACACATCTGATTCTCTTTATCAATGTTTTATTCATCCTTTATGTCAAACCATTCAGCTGAGGAGTCTTGAAAAGTGTCTTTTAATGTCTGATGTCCTATTCTCTGCAATATATATCAAAAGGTTCACAATACTCACCACCATTATCAGTGCGAATACATTTTAACTTCTTTCCAGTTTCTCTCTCGGCAAAAGCTTGAAATTCTTTAAATGCACCAAGAGCTTGATCTTTGGACTTTAAGATATGAACCCAAAGTCTCATAGAATGATCATCAATGAAGGTCATAAAGTAAAGTGGATCACCGAATGACTTTTCCTTCAAAGGACCATATACATCTGAATTTACCAACTCAAGCAAATCATTTTTCCTAGAAGGAGAATGATGTTTAAAAGAAACTCTCTTTTATTTTACAGCCAAGCAATGAACACATCTGTCTAATCTTGCACCTTTTAATCCTGAAAGTAAATTTCTTTTAGCTAGACAATTAAGTCATTTCTCACTAATATGACTCAGCCTCTTGTGCCATAATTCTGAAGAGCTATCACCTTCAACTGCATTAATAAAATCTGTAGAAATTGAAGCTTGCAACCAATATAAGCCCGAAGTCATCTTTCCTCTATCCACAACCAATGAGCCTTTGCTGATTTTATATTTTTTTTATCATCAAAAATGCTGCAATGACCACCATCATCAAGCTTACTAGTAGAGATCAAATGCAACCTAATGTTTGGTGCATGTCTAACATTCATCAGCTCTAATTTTGTTGCATTTTGGGTTTCCAAACAAACAGTTCTAATACATATCACCGTTGACACTCTGTCATTATCCATTTTTAAAACTTCAAAATTACCCGGAGTATAAGATGTGAAGAACTCATTTCTTGACGCAACATAAAAGCATGCACCACTATCAAAAACCCAAACAGTATCATCATCAGCTACATTGACCATATTCTCTTAATAAATTATAGCCAAATCATCATCTGAAGTAGTAGTGCAACACGATCAGTATTATTGTCATTACCTCTGCTTTCTTGCTTCCATTTGTCTGCCATGTTTTCTTCTTTTGACTTGAAAAAATATTTCTTAATATGTCCTGGTTTACCATAGTAATAACATTCAAAGTTCTTATACCTTGATTTCGATTTACTCTTGTTCTTGCCTCAATTCTGATGTTGACTCATACTTTTACTCCCCCCCCCCCCCCCCATTTTCAGTAATCAAAATTTCTGATTATGAACTAGATGCCCTTTATTTCTTCTTCTCATCTCTTCATTCAAAATATCAGTATTTGTATACAACATGGTTACACCACTTTCAGGAGCAGAATTAGTCAAAGATACACAAAAAAATTTTCATGAGTCAGAAAGTATATTCAACAATCAAAGTCCAATAACCTCTTCATCAAATTTGACACCCATGCCAAATAATTGATCAAAGATATCTTAAAATTCATTCACATGATCAAGTATAAAGTTGTCTTCTCTATATTGCAAGCGTATAGCTTGTTTAAGCAAAAATAACTTATTGTTACCAGTTTGAAGCATACAAAGTTTCAAGCTTTTCCCACAAGGTTTTGGCATTTGTTTCATTAGCAATATGATTCAACACATTATCTTTTATACATTGCCTAATAAAATTACATACTTGTAAATGCTTAAATTTTCAATCTTTATTGGATTTCGACTCAGGTTTTTGAGAAGCAAATATAAGTAAATATAATCTTTTCACAACAAGAATGTCCTTCATTTTTCCTTTCCATTTGTAATAATTTGTGCCATCCAAATAAACCATTTTACTCACATTCACCTCCATCATTCAAACAAGTAAATAACCACAATCAACTAATGAACTAGCTCTGATACTACTTTGATGGAAAATGAACCGGGATAAGTTCTTCTCTACTTGAATGAATCTATGAGGAGTGACTAAGTAAAATTCAGCAAGCATATATCACAAACTTTTGCCCCAAAATGCACAAAATCAATCACATAAGCACAAAAATTTTTAATATGAAAAACTCCTTCAATGTGAAGGATAAAAACCACGAGAGCTCTCTTGGTCCAAGTAAAAGAGCTCCACTATCAAGAATTAATATTTATAGCAATTAGAAGCTACTACAACAACCCTCAAGTAAAATAGCAATACTAAATCAACCAAATAACAAGAAATAAACAAGAGAATGAAGAAAAATCACCCAAAATATCTACTGTTCATGCCAATGGATGAGCTCCGATTGTTTAAATCCGATCTCCATCATCCAGATTAAAGAACAACATATTCTAAACGTGTTCACCAAATTTTAGCTAAATTCGACCATAAATGACTGTCCGATCATCGGAGAAAAGCAAACTAGTCGCTACTGCAAAAATATACGTAAACAGTAAACTTCGAGCCACAAATACCAAAAATTCAATCGTGCAAAATACATCTCCACCGTTCAGAATGAATAACGATGAATCCTCTAACTGCTGTTTAAATTTCAGTCTGATCGGAACACGGATGATCGTCCAATCGTCAAAAAACCGAGACTGATCTGGTTGACTTTTTTGCAGAAAAATAAAACTTTCTATTCTCTCTTTTCTTTCTTCTCTCTTTTTTTGGTGGCTGACACTACACTCCATTTATGGTTATATTAATATGTATATATGCTAAAATATTAATAACCTAATAGACTAAAGAAAATGAAACAAATTTTTTACGTAAAGAAGAACCCAAAAACCTAACACTAATAACATTACCTAGTATAATACTATAATTTTTCATTTGCGGCAATGAAAATGTTTTTTAATGATAGTTGTGCCAAATGAAGTCCCCAATTTTTTTAATTCCTAGCGTGTTGGAGAATCTATTCTGAACTGTGTTGACCTATTTATGACTTTCCTACAAAATTTACCCATCACGCATCCCCTCCATAGTTCTTCAGTACTGGACGTTCAATCGAGGATGTATGACATGCTCAAATCAGTTGATGTCAGTATTGCTAAACGATCTAGAGAGGTAGGTCTCTACTCCAGGATAATGTCGCATGCCAAAATCTCAGCAGCAAGGGGGCAAAAATTAATGGAAAGCAACAATTTGGGACCAGTCAAACAAGCTATTCAATGATGATGAAGAGTCTGATTTTGATACAAGCTTTAATAATTGATGTCGTAGTATCTACTACTCACTATCCACAATGTTTTAAACTCAGCTTTTCCTACCTACAATAGAATTTTGCCCTTGCATCATAAATGCCATTCACCTCTGTTATTTTTTTTCCCGGAAAAATAAATTTGCCTACACATCAATTCCCACTAAAAACGATCACAATGATCTTTGTATAAGCACGTGCTGGGCAGTTACCATTGCATCTATTCTGAGCAATTCTTCCCATTAATTTGGCATGGAGCACTTTGGTTTGACTTATCCAACATGTTCCAGAGTGACAGCTTTCCCTTAAAGTCCAGGCCCTCTGAAAAGTTCAGCAACTATTTGCAATAGTCCCTGGCATATGCAGTGACCAATATAAGTTTTGTAATCTTACATTTATGTTTGTTGAATCAAAGGTATATGCGTCTCTACCACAAGCCTCGAACATATTGAGCAAAAGACTAGAAGATATACAATTTTATATATCAATACACGACCCGTGCCTTAAATATACACCATATGGAAAGCAATGGCAATCCCTAGTCTGATGCCCCTGCAAAATAAACAACGTTGTTATGGGACTAACATTATAAAACATTGAGACAAGTTGTGGCGACCACCACTTGAGGCCAAACATTAGAATCGACTTCAATTACAATTTACAAATAACAACTATATTTCCATAAAGATTATTTAAAAAAAAAAAAGAAAAAAACTTATGGCCAATTCTTTTGCCTGTTTCCTTTGTCATGATTTACAATTATGGCCAACTCTTCTAATTTTTTCCAATTATATACATTATCATTTGTATTGTGTTCAGTTGTAACCAAACTAATAGAATGATATGTTTTTTACTTTTAAAACTTTTAGATATTTACATTTTGAGAGGTACATGAAGAGAAAGGTCGAGAGCAGACGTACTAAACTCGTTATAATATAATTAATATTTTTGTGGGTCTTGCACTCATATATTTTATATCCAAGTTAAAATGAAAAGTTTTCAGAAGAAAATATTATTTTATATTAACAATCAGAGGGCTTTAGCATATATTATTCCAATTTTAGCTACAATTGCTATCAATATGAAAAGTTACCTAAAATTAACAAAAATTATTCAAAAATTATATCGTTGAAAATTTGAGCACAAGTTAGGATTTTTTATTAATCTAAAGTTCAAAATGAAGACGGTCAATCCTAAAGCTGTAATGTTTTCTTACATATTTAGCAGTTGCAGATAATGTTTCCAGAGGTGAAGCCAGAGGCAAAATAAAAATATCATATATATATTAAAAATAATATAAATTTAAAGAGAGGCAATTCAACAACAACAACAACTAAGCCTTAGTCCCAAATAAGTTGGGGTCGGCTGTATGGATCCTCAACAAAATAAGCTCAAAAGACACCAAAAAAGATACTCTAGCTTTAGGCCCCTTCCAAGACACGGATTTTACGTCTCCATTCAAATCTGTTATTAATCAAATCCGCATCAAGATCTAAGGCACGTAAGTCTCTTGCTATCACCTCCTTCCACACAGTTCTAGATCTTCCACGACCTCTAGCCCCCTCAATCAGCAAATTCTCATACTTACGAACCGCAGCATTAGGAGGTTTTCTTAAAACATGCCCATACCATCTAAGTCTTCCTTCCCTCACCTTATCTCCGACATCCGCTACTTGGACTTTTTGTCGAATATGAACATTCTTAATTTTGTCCAGTCTGGTATGTCCACACATCCATCTTAGCATCCTTATTTCTGTCACACTCATCTTATGCAAATGTTGTCCCGTTGGTGCCCAACACTCACTGCCATAGAGCATCGCAGGTCTAACAACCGTCCTATAGAATTTACCTTTCACTTTCAGAGGTATTTTCTTATCACATAGAACCTCAGTCGCACCTTTCCACTTCAAACACCCTATCTGTATTTTGTGAGCCACATCTTCATCTATACGGCCATCATTCTGGAACACCGAACCCAAATATTTGAACTGCTTGGTTTTAGGAACCAAAACTCCATCCAACTTAACCTCATGTTCCTGCTTCTTCCTTAGACTGAACTCACAGTGCATATATTCCGTTTTACTCCTACTTAACTTAAAACCCTTGTCCTCGAGGGTTTTTCTCCACACTTCCAACTTACGGTTTACACCAGCACTAGTCTCATCAATTAAAATAATATCAGCAAACAACATACACCAAGGAACATCGTCTTGTATGCTTCTGGTTAGCTCGTCCATAACCAGGGTAAATAAATATGGACTCATGGCCGAACCTTGATGCAATCCGGTAATAATGGAGAAAGCCTCAGTGTCTCCACCAGGTGTTTTCACACTAGTGGATACATTCTCATACATGTCCTTGATGATGTTGATATATTTGCCGCTGACTCCTTTCCTCTTCAAAACCCACCATAACACTTCTCTTGGTACTCTATCATAGGCTTTCTCCAAGTCAATAAATACCATTTGGAGATCTTTCTTCTTCTCTTGATACAATTTTATTAGTCTTCTTAGAAGTGAAATAGCCTCCATGATAGATTTCCCTGGCATAAACCCAAACTGATTCTCCGAAACTCTTGTAAGTTTCCTAATCTGTGTTCAATAATCCTTTCCCATAATTTCATAGTATGGCTCATAAGTTTGATACCCCGATAATTTGTACAGCATTGAATGTTTCCCTTATTTTTATATATGAGTACCAGGATACTATTCCTCCAGGCATTCGGCATCTTACGTCCTTTCACAATAGCATTAAAGAATTTAGTTAACCAGGCAACTCCTACCTCTCCAAGGTTCTTCCAAACCTCTATAAGAATACCATCCGAGCCACAAGCTTTACCAACTTTCATATACTTCAAGGCTTCTCTTACTTCACTATGCAAGATCCTCCTAGACCAGCTGATATAACTATTTGTTGCATGAAGACCTTGAAAATCTTGTTCATGTTCAGGGTTGAATAACTGCTCAAAATAAGCCTTCCACCTCTCCTTAATCTCAACATCTCCTGTCAACATCCGTTGATCTTCATCCTTTATACATTTAACTTGGCTTAAATCTCTGCTTTTCCTTTCTCTCATCCTTGCAATCTTATAAATGCCCATTTCTCCCTCTTTAGTACCTAACTTTTGAGAAATCCCTTCTAAGGCTCTGCCACGAGCTACACTAACAGCCTTCTTTGCCTCTTTCTTAGCCCTCTTATATTCCTCAAAGGCCTCGCTATTAACCGCATTCGGTAACTTTTTATACCATTCCCTCTTAGCCTTAATAGCCTTTTGAACCTCCTCATCCCACCACCATGCATCGTGCGATCGAGGCCCTGCCCCTTTAGAGATCCCAAGCAATTTACTACCTGCTTTCTTAATGCCACCTTCCATTTTTGTCCACAAGTCCTCTGCACTAGCCTCAAGGTTCCAAATGTCTTCCTTTAGTAACTCCTCCTTAAAGATACCTTGAGCTAGGTCTTTCAATTTCCACCATCTTATCCTTGGTTCCAATACTTTCTTATCATTCCTCCAGCTACTTTTATTCTTAACATCTAAAACCATAATACGATGTTGCGCCGTCAATGCTTCACCCGGAATGACCTTGCAATCCCTACACTTACTTTTGTCCCGTCTTCGAGTAAGTATGAAGTCTATTTGACTTTGGGTTCGTCCACTCTTAAAGGCAATCAAGTGTGACCCCCTCTTTTCAAAGCAGGTATTTACCAGCACTAGATCATAAGCCACCGCAAAATCCAAAATGCTCTTTCCCTCCTCATTCCTGTTGCCAAAACCATAACCCCCATGGATCCTGTCATAACCATTACTGTCATTACCAACATGCCCATTAAGGTCCCCACCAATGAAAATTTGCTGATTATCCGGAATACCTTGCATGATTCCATCCATATCTTCCCAGAACTGAACCTTGGATGCTCCGTCCAAACCTACTTGGGGAGCATAAGCACTAATAACATTAATAGTGTCATCTCCCAAAACAAGCCTCAAAGAGATAATCCTGTCTCCCTTTCTCTTCACTTCCACCACCTTGTCTTTAAGCGTAGGCTCCATAATAATGCCCACACCATTCCTATTGTTATCCAAGCCACAATACCACAGCTTATACCCTGAGTTACCAATCTCTTTTGCTTTATTTCCCTTCCACCTGGTTTCCTGCAAACAAGCAATACTAACCTTCCTTCTTTTCAAAGTATCCACAAGCTCTATAGACTTCCCAGTCAGTGTGCCAATATTCCAACTACCTAATCTTAATCGGCTCCCTTGGACTTGCTTCTTTAGCCGCATTCGTCCATAATGCGGTAGCCCTTTCCTGTCTGACACCACATCCGGGCGCTGATATGGCGGGACTAACTTCTTTACCCATACCCGTCCATGGCATGGGAACCTTTGCTCATACTCCACCACACCCAGGCGTCGATGTGATGGAACCCCTTGCTCATTTAACACACGGTTAGCATCAGGAACAAACATTTCAAAAAGCAAAACATACAGTTTATGCTGACAGCACCATCCTCCCAAGGTATCTAATGTAATTTGTTAGAATAAGCATGCTTACCTCTTTCTCAGACACTCAGAATAGTAATTGAATTTGAATAAAGCAAAAATCCAAAAGCTTATTTTAGTGCCATGCCCAAGAAAACATGGTCTGAACTACGCCATTCAACTGTCATCATAACTAAAAAAGGAAAGAGAATCAAGTTACACCTGGTAGACAGAAATTCATTTCATACCTGAGGTTCTAGAAGCAGAAACTCCTGTCTTTGCCTGGCCTTTACTTTCATCTCTCGAAACCTTCAATGATCTCAACTTGGATGACGACCTAAATGAATGTATTAGAGGAGCCTCTTCATCTTCCTCCTCGTCTTGCTTCTCTTCTCCTTCCTGTACATCTTGATCTGATCCACTAATTGAATCCTCCTCGTCACTTGAACTACGCTCATCAAAGAGTCTTTTTCCTTCTATGTTTTGTCGCTTCTTTGGATGATCCCTGCGCCTAACAGTAGTCCCCTCTTTATCGTCTACGACAACATATTAATAAAATTAACACCGTAGCAAATTCTTAAACCCAAGATCCAATTTCTTTATAGGAAACATGACAAAAGATTCAAAATACAATATGGTAAAAATCTGTAATAAATTTCAGCCTCATAAAATTCCAAGTTGCTTAACAACTATGAAAAAGCCAGCAAACATCTTCATGCCAAACTACTTCTAGTCTTTGGCCATGCAATAAAGACTAATGTCATCATTGTTTATGCTAACCGTAATCAATTTTAACCAAGAAACAACTTTAAGAACTTAAAGGACTCTAAAAAGATTGGACCTCTTGTCCAATTCATTTGGTTCATGGCAACTAAGCTATCATAATTAATGATATTATCAATATTATCAAGGAAAGGATAAGATAGGGTGTTTGATCATACAAGTATAACTATCTTCATCTAGGAAAAGCAGGTGAAGCTTAGGAACAAAAAGAGTGATTGCAAGGGAAACCAAAAGCATCCATATATTAGAGTCAAGATGAAGGTAAAATGTAGGTTTACCTGGCAAAACTTCATTCTTTGAGTACTTTTCTCTTAAGGTGTCCACAAATGTGTAATAGGGACGCCAACCACTAGGATCTTCATCAGTGTTAACATTCTCTGTCCGACTTTGGACATCTTTTAAACTACATGTAAAATGATATGCATGTTAGTGCCAGAATGTTTTCAGAAAATTGTAAAAGTAACTGAGATTCTACTTTATAGCTGTTTGACCACATGAAAGGGATAGTGTGAATGGGAAGAGAGTGCCCTAACCAAAATGAAATTAACAATGCTGCCCAGTATCAAAATTAGAGAAAGTAACCCTTACATTTCCAGGACATCCAAAGTTGAAAGTTTCGATACAAAATGAAGCACTGCTCCTTCCAGAAAAGAGAGCTGTTTTGGAGTATCAGTGAAAGCATATTCAATGCCTTCATTGACAATTTTTAAGATTTCTGCTCTATGCTTATTCCGAGCAGCACCCATGAATGTTGCAGAAAGTCGAGCAGCCAGGTCCTTACAGTCTTGAAAGGATTTTCCTGCAACAGATCCATCATCACTTCTGGAAAGTTCCTCCAAATACCGGAGATGGGCCTAGTAAAAATGGATAAACTAAACATTCATATTTTTCACCAGCACTCTTTCCAAAGAAAAAAAATCAAAAAAGCTTTTTATAGGCTTAACAATCATTATAGTAAGCCTGAAAGAGTCAGTCCTATAAGATGCACGTAGCTGCAGGCACAAAAAACCAAAGTTTCTTCATTTTTCCCACAAAGAACTATACTAATGTGTTCAAGTATAAAATAAGCAAAGTAATCTATGAATGAAGCATGTGATTCCCATTCTTCCAAAGGTACAAACCATACCCTTTTCAATGCTTCTAGAAAAATATTGTGAATATCATCATCCTTTTTCTTTATAACACTGATAAGATGCTTAACAATTTCTGCTACATTTGTTCCATGCATCACAAAATGAGAAATGATCTCAGGAGCAAGAGATTCCTGCATAAAAATAATAGATCCAGTAAGCAAACAACATCACAGAATATAAAATTGTCACATGCTCAACAATGCAATCCAGTCCAAAGCAATAACTTTTAAACCACATAAATTGCATGTCCCAAGATCTGCAACCCCCTCCCTTCGCCTACCAGAAAACAAGCGAGGGCAACAAGAGAGATAACAACGAAAAAGAAGAATACAGATGAGAGAAATATTCAATCTGTTCAGCACAAATTAAATTATCATCATACTCCTCCAACAGCGAAACATATTTATGCTGACCTTGGAAACTGTATCACTAGCAATCAACTTTCCAGCAGCTATCATAACCGCATCTCTATTTGTCTCCTCGATGTACTCTTTGTTAGAGTCTTCATCTTCTGTCTCATCTGTACAGTACATTGATACAAGTATAGAGAAAAATAAAAGATATAACCAAAGTCAGTCAACCAAAAAAATTGCCCATGGATTATGCATTTGAGAATAAATTTGGTCAGATAAGCAATTCAGTCGTGAACGAGTATAATTAAATCCAGATTAAAGCACCAGCAAGAGACAGTAGATAAGAACCATCAATATCATACAAAGTATAAAATCATAACTGGCTTTAATATATTGAACATTTGGCACAACAAAATAAAAAAATGCACCTGAAATATTGAGCCGTTGTTCACAGAGTCTCCAGAATTTCTGAAGAGTAGATTTATCTGGACAGTATCCTAAGCTTTCCAGCTTTGTTGAAGAAAAATTTTTCTGTCTGAACAAACACCATGCCTCTGCAAGTACAATACAAACCTGAATATACAACGCTTATCATCAGACCAAATTAAAGTATTCATAAACATCCAAAGTAATGAATTTTTACAGAAAACTTGTGGTTGAAATCACATTAAAGAAAAAATGCAGAGCTTACTCTGCAAGCTAGCTGATTGAAAAATTTATTCACTCTTTCTTCATCGGAAGAGGTCACAAGAAAATACTCAAGTTCCTCAAACAAGGTATTGCGTTTTGAAAGTAGGGAGGATAACTGTGCTTGAGAAAAAGTTTCACTATTCACAAGAGACTACAGAGACCACACCACATCCAAATACATGTTGAGAAGCAAAAAACTGACAACCTGGATGAACAACAGAAACTAAATTATGGAAAAACCCAAAAGCAAATAAATTATGGCTAAAATGCAAGGAAAACACTTGGATAATCTTATCAAGTCCATTCAACACACCTCATCATCCACATTTCTGAAATTGTGGAGGACTCTAATAATATCATCATATAAACTCTCCACAGGTACAGCCCTTGATAACTGAAGCTCATATAGCCTTTTCAAATTTACAAGAAGAGAATACTCATCACCATCCTACAGATTAAAAGCACGTCACATTTCATGCACTTTGCCAGTATCAATTAGTAAAATGCAAAGATAGAACCATACAACTGCTTCTTTCATTGCAGATTTAAGTTTAGAAATTAGCTCATCTTCAAGATTCTTTAACTTATTACAGGCAAAATCTTTCAGCTCTCCTTGACTTTCAGTGGAACAAAAAGTAATAGCCTTCACACACGACCTTAGTGCCTCCTTCTCACCATGTTTAAAAAAGGCTTCTTTCATGAGCTGAAGAACATTTTTGAAATTCTGAAAGATGAAAAGAAACAAAAATTACTTGCCAAGACTTGAACAGTTTACTAATTTCTATGCAAGTATGCATCAGCATCAAACAAAATAAAATGAATTGCATTAACAATAAATTCTTCCACCTACCTGTTCCTGTCTCTTCAGGGAATAAAGCTCTAGGTTCATGTGCGTGATAATCTCAACCAATGATGGTACTTTTGCTTTATCAGCTGCGAATTTGCGTAAAAGGAGAGGATAGTTCTTCATCATGGCAATTGTTATGTCTCTTCTGTTCTTTTCAAACATTTCCTGACAATCAAAGAATGCATTATATTTTTTGTGAAGGGCAGTGCAACAAATGCTATGATGCTGTGAAGACATCTACCCATAAGAAAGAAAAAAGGATTTTCAAAAAATAACAAACCAGAGTTTGAATGGCTGAAGTTAGATTTTCTAGAACTGGTTCATTCAAACTGAATATAGAATTTCAAAAAAGATTGCATCATAAGCAGTCACTGTCCATACAACTAAATTCATATGAGTGAAAAATCGCTCAATTTGATCTAAAAAGATTTTTCTTAAAAAAAAACACAACGTACAAAACCAAGGAATACTCACTTTTTGAGCTTTATTGTAATATTGCTTTCTATTATCAGAAGCTGGAACTATCCTCTCACCCACAGCCTTACGTATAGATGCAAACAGAAGTCTGACCAAATTAGTTCCATCATCATCAGTAAGCTCAACCAGTGGATTCTCATCCAAGAGCCTAGTAATAATGCATTTCCAATCCTGAAAGCAGAGAAAATATAACCGCATTGTTAAGCAAATAATGTACCACATTACCTTGTCATTGTCAATAATTTAAAGCTCTTTTATCACAAGCATACAAAAATTTGCAACAACTTATCAAGCAGGAAAAACTCCTTCATCAAGAAAGTTATCAGGTAGAGGGTATAACAACAATGCAAAATAGACACAATGAATCATCTACAGTTTGGCCAATAACTAGCCTTTCCACTGGTGAAGGCCTGTAAATTCTACTCCAACCTCTTCTGATTCATCAAACCCAAGTTTCTTCTTATATGTCAGAAAACAATAACAATATACCTTCATTGCTTTCATGTACTCCCAAACATCATCTATAACATAGACACTGAGGATTGGATCTGTTGAAAACTCTCTTAGAATTTGCAACATTCTGCTGAGATGGACCTCAGAGGAAGCACTGTCACTGCCTGGAAAAGGATAGTTATGACTATAGTAAGTGCCCTGGTGCCATACAATTTTGACAAAAGCCATTAACGCAAGATAAAAATAGAGTAAACCTCTAGAGCCAGATAAAGAGCTATTAAACTTTTGAGCAATCAAGTGGTCATAAACCAATTCCCCTATGGCACGCCTGATTTCTGCTGGATCATCAATGAGTAAATCATATAAAGGGCCCAAGTCATCATCAGGTAGAAGCTGATGCCTGCAAAACATCACAAGGCCCATTTTCAGGGGAGACAACTTTTGACCAAACATCCAGAGGTTATAAACATGTATACATACATAAATTTACAAATAACAACCGTAGTAATTGTTTTACGAGTCCAATGGCGCAAACAGCAACAGAAACATCAAGGTCATCAGCAAGCTAAATCATGCGGTTGGAAAATCGTTCAGTGAATAAACCAAGAGTAGGCACATTATCATCCACGTCATAAAGATTTTGCAATGCAAGGATAGATTCCTTTCTTACACCAGCATTCTTCATGCACAATAGGACAGAAATAAGTTACAATTCTGTAGCTCATAATCATAAATTAAATTAAATTATTTAACAAAACTTACTTTATCATTCAAAGTCCATCCAAGGTACTTCAAGTACAAATCCTGCAGGAAAAGTGATGGATATGACAAAATCCACACTCCAAGTGACTCTATGCATGACATTCGAATGTTAGGATCAATATCTCTGTACCGATGTACAAATAACCTTTAAAAAGCAAAAGATAAGATAGTCAAATGGCTAACAAAACCAAAGTCTGTTGATGAAACAGAAAAATTACTTTATCAGATACATTTCCTTTCAATAATAGTAATGGCATGAGAATCATTCCTACCCTGTAAATATTTTGCGCATCATGTCCTCAAGCACAACTATCTTCTCGTGAGTCATAGATAACCTTTTGTTTAGTAATTCTAGACGAGGTCCCTCAGTTTGTTTCTTCTTTCAACATTTAGCTGTCTCTGAGTGGTCTCTCGCTGTGCTCCAAGTGTTTTAGCAACTGTTATGAATGATGTGACCAGCTGAAGGCCCATCAAGGAAGCAATTTGACGGTAAACTCATGGAGGAGTGCTGCTTACCATGAAAATTGAACCAGAATGAGTTAGTTAAAAAATTTAACCACAATTTGGAGACACAAGTATATATATATATATATATATAGAGAGAGAGAGAGAGAGAGGGGGGGGGGGGGGGAGAGAGAGAAAGAAAGAAAGCTGACCATGACAATGCTATTATGTAATCGATGCATTTATCAAACAAAACAGTATCAAAGAAAGGTCCATTCTGGCATTCAACTACCAGACTGTCCCAAAATGAAACAAGGTTTTCTTTGAAGTTCTTGAAATCCTTCCTCTTTGAACTTTGATAATCTTCAACTTCCCCCTAATTATTTGCAGACAGGAGGTAGGAAACACTCTAGGCACAAAACCTGAATGCATGATTTTGATAAATTATTTAGTTGAATTTCCACAAAAGTATCCTAGAAACAATTGAAAATCAGGAAAGTCAACTAAAGAAACGAAATATGTTAAATAAAAGCATAAGATACTTTTCTTGCGAGATTGACAAGAGCAACCACAACATCATCAACATCGGTCTCATCAAGCAACTCTTCCTTGATACAAAATTTAGCTCCACATGCCTGTATAGTTGTAAATGCTATTAGTGCAATATCAGAGAGAGATGCAGAAGTGAGTTGGCAATCCCAAACAAGGTTATTTTCCCCCAACGAACAAGGATTTGAATCTTTAATTATTTCATAAGGTCAATTTCTTAATCCATCATTCAAATCAAATGATTTTCAATCTTCATTTATTTTGTGGTTTCACATTTATATCTCTAATTTTAACGAAAAGAATTTTTGAGCATTCAAAATTACCTCAAACAGCATGGTCAAGAGTTCAACCATTGCAGGTTTTGGATCTGTTTCGTATTGCTCGACCCAAAGCTTCACCACTTGAGGAATTTGCTTCCCATTACCTTTGATAACCTCTGCAGACAGAGGCGGAGATAAAGGGGGTCCCATGGGGCCCTGTTCCCCCCTCAGTTAAAAATAAAAAATTTTTAGGTATATTTGAGAATGAATATTACATTGGTTGAGATGGAACAGCTTGGCCTTACTATGTGAGAGCACGCAACTTCGATCCACGCTCCCAACATTTTTCATCCTTTTTTTTCCAATCTTTAAAACTGGGCCTTTTAATCAAGCCCATTACAAACAAACAAGATTTGTCAATGACTCTGCCCATTACAAACAAACAAGAATAACTTAATTGTGACTCTTTCTCTTCTTTCTCACGTTTCTTCTTCGTTAATTCCTTTTTCTTTCTTTTTTTTTTCATATAACAGTTTCTTCCTTTTTCAATTTCATTCTTTCACCGATTGGCACCAGCAAGGCAGCGGCAACAAGTTAAGAATAGGTACACCACTTACTTTTAATCTCATATTTATTTTGTTGCAATTTTTTTATCTTGCTAAAATGAATTGAAATTTGAAAAATAATGAATTAAGAAATTGGCTTGAATACTTGAGGACATTATAAATTTGAAATGTTTAATTTGATTTTGCAGTATGAAGTTTTTTTTTTTTGAGAAAAGTAGTATGAAGTTAAATTGAAATTATTATTTTTTTGTAGTTTATAATCTGGAATTTTTTTATTTCTTTTATAATTTGATATTTTTAATGTTTAGTATTTAAGTTGAATTGGACCCCCCTTATCTAAAATCCTGGCTACGCCACTGTCTGCAGAGAAGTGGCCAAATCAACAATGCAAAACAGATTATAAAGGGGAAGATTCTTAGCAAAGCACATTTAAAAGGACAAAGTAAACATTTAAAAGGACAAAGTAAAATATGGATTTATATTTCTAAAAAATGATGTAACTAGTGATTTTCAGCCAAAATTTAACAAATATTTAAAACTTGAACAAACTTAAGAGCTAAGTACCAATCAAGCTCTGGTCGGACTTGTGCGCCTCCGGAACTCGGCTGCGTTTAGCGTTAGGACGGACAACATCAGAGTCAGCGGGTGAAGCCTCTCGCTCGTTCTGGTTTGGACCATCATCACTCGCCTCGCTCACCCTCTCTTGGTTCTGAGTTTGAGCCCGATTCCGCTTCTGTTCAAAGAAAAACAGGATACAAAGAGTTCAATTATACGCAAAAAAAATAAAGATACAATTGTAGAAAGAGAGAAACGACAATCACCGGACGGCCACGGGAAGTTTCATGATCTTGAGGTGCGTCTTCCATTATCTAGGGTTTGGGTTTTTGTAAAAGGAAATGAAAAAAATTAACTTAGAATGGAAATTTTTAAGGAGAAGGAAAGTGAGTGAGGTTCAGTTGAAAGAGCGAGAGATTTGCCCTAATTTTACAAGAACAGAAATGAAAATCTCCCGCCAAACGGATGTCAGATTTTGAGCTGTTGCTGTGACGAGCAAGAAGTTAGCACCTTGTGTACGTGCGCTGAATCGTGCCCGTGTGGCCGTGTCCTTGCATAATATGTAATAATTAATAAATTCTAAATAACATAATTTGATGCTTTGCTGCTGCGTTTTTTCTTTAACAGTTAAACATGGGAAAATAATAATTAATAGTAAGGTAGGGAAAAGTAAAATATTTAAAAAGATTCGGACGATTTTTTTTTCCTTTAGTGTATGGTTGTTACTAAATAAATCCCACAGAAATATTTTACATATATATATATATTCTTTAATTTCACATGCATTTTATTGTCATATAAATATATATATGATCATGCTGAACAAATACATTTTATCTGATTATGAATAATTTTACTACTTATGACATAAGGTTTGTAACATGTATGATGCATATCACCCACATATACACAGAAGGTTCTTTATATTTTAAATTTAATTTTAAATTGATATTATCACTCTTGTCTAGATTCACCCTTAGTTTATATATACTTATTAAAAAAATAATTAAATTATCTTAATATTATATAAAATTATTTTGAATTGGCTAAAATTTTTTCTATTATCTCATTAATACTTATAAAAATATTATACTATCGCTTTATTAATTAACTAATTAATAATAAAAACATTATTAAAAAAGACTAATAATGCATTTAGTTGCGCAATAATCTCATAAAATTGACTACGTAATTTTATTTGATCAATAATATTATGTTTGTTTGCAAATAATCTATGAAAAATAAAATATTGAGCCCGCTAAATTTTATCAATCAATTGATAAAATATTTTATTTAGAGAGAGTGGAAAAATATATTTCACTTAAAAAGGGATTGAGAGATCCATGTATTAAAAGATAATTATATCCTTATTTTAAGATATGATAAAATAAAAAAAAAGAAATTTATAATGATAGTTTAAGTATTACTTAAACTTTTTTAGGTAAAATTAAATTGTAACCTAATAAATTAATATTTTTTTCAATTCATCTTTTCAGTATTTTATTACATCTTTCAAGTACGGTAATATAATCATTTACAGTAAAATATAATTCCATTAATATATATTTATAAAATATATTATCAATAATTAATTTTTTCAGTAATTTATCAAATACAATATAATTAATTTTTATTAATTTCATGGATGTAGTATGTTTTCTTTCTTTTTGTTTTTTTTGAGAAATCTGTTATTTTGATGAGTTAAAAAAGTTGGACTAATATTTATTGACTATTAAAATATATTTTTTATATATGATTCTAAATATTATATTTTTTATACTGATTCTAAATATTGATTTCATGGATGTATTTAATTTTTTATTTTATTTTTATAATAATATCATAAAAAAATCAGTATGACAATAGAATATCAGGTGTATATGACAGTTAATAGAATTTGTCGTTATTTTATTATGGTTCATTTTGTAACATGAAAGAAAAATGCCACAGTATAAAACAATACTACTTTGACCTCCGACATAATGCGCAGCAAATACCTAATGCATACATAAAAAATTGATGTTAAAATATATTTGATTAGAGACCATTAAATATATGTTTAAATTAAAATCATTTTTTTAGTATAATAATAAAAATTGCAAAATAATTGAACAATCGAGAGTGTTGCTCCAAAACAACATTTAAAATTATATTTTTAAAGAACAGTTTTAACATAAATCCAAGCAGATTCTAAATACCCTAATGTCTAAATCTAGGATTATCAATTATTTAATTATTATTTGAACAACATCATACCAGATCATTCACATCAGCCATCAGATTTGAAGACACTTGATCTTTTAAATATATAAACTGGAAGTATGTATAGACATTGTGTAATTTAAGTTAATGGGGGGCACAGAGCCCCCTCTTGGCCACCAAGTGGCAACAGAAATCAATACAGATTTGCTCCAGGGCCCAATCGAACAATGCACAGTTCGAATTTTGCAACTGTCACAAGGGACAAGATGCCTGTCCAACAAAAAAAAAAGTATCAAGCAATTCAAGTATTAGCCATGGACTCAATTAGAAGCTGGTAACCTTCTGGTACTGCTATCTGTGCTTGCACACACACTACCAATGCAGGAACATCACTGATATCTAGAAAGTTTGCCAGAAATAACAGCAAGTGAAAATCAGAAATTCTTTTCACAAATGTAAGATTCTTTGTGCGGTCTAGATGAGTCTTCAGCGACCTCATCGTCACATGGTGGTTGCTCCTATTCTCAATAGGAAAAGAAGATGAAAGAGGACCCTGCATTCAGTAAGCCATTAAAAAAGGTTATGTAGAACACACTCCTACAATACGCAAGAACAGTAAAATCAGAGAAGAGAATTCAGATTAGAGGAGAAGTAGGTTAGAGAGAATAGAGGATAAGGGAGAAGGGAGAAGAGAGAAGGAGAGAAAGGATGAGGAGGCCAGAGAAAGAATAATTCTTTCATTTTTCATTCTCACCGCATAACAAACCGTACAATCATATATGCCTCATTCTCACTAACAAACAAAAGACTGATATCACTACCACTACCCCCGTAGCTACTTCTATAATATTCCCTTGTCCTATTCACCACTCAGCATGCTGCCAATTCCCTATCTATTCATTATTTTCTTCTTCTTCCTACGATACATAACAATTCCCCTCCCTTCAAACCATTCTTATCCCCAAGAATGAATGAAATCTGAAAATTGATTCTCAATAAATGTTAAGTCTTCCCAAGTTGTATCAATAATAGGTCAATTGAGCCATTTGATTAAAACTCACTGAATGTGGATGGCCCCCCTTAAAATGACTCAACTCAACAAAGCCTTAATCTCAAGTCAATTAGGGTCGGCAATATAAATTTTTCTTTTTCACTCAATACAATTTAGATGTAATATCATAGGATCATTTTGGACCACCTTTGACCAAGTCAGTTTAGGCCTACCTTTACCTCTATTAGCTATAAATACTCTAACTTGTTCGATTTTTCTAACCGGCGCATTGCTAGGTCTTCGTTTCACATGGTCAAATCATCTCAATCTATGCTCTTATCTTATTCTCAATAGGTGTTACCCTCACTTTTTCTCTAATTCACTCATTGCGGATTCTATTCATCCTAGTGTGACCACATATCCATCTTATCATTTTCATTTCCGCAACATGCATTTTACTCATGTGTTATCCTTTTACTGCTCAACACTCACTATCATACATCATCGCAGGCCGTATTACAATACGGTAAAACTTTTCTTTTAATTTAATTAGTATCTTTCGATCACATTGAACTCCTGTAGCACCCCTCCACTTCATCCAACCAGCTTTAATTCTATAATTTACATCTTCTTCACAACCCCCATCTTCTTGAAGAATAGAGTCAAGGTATTTAAAATAAGTAATATGAGATACCGCTGTTCTGTCTAAAATAATTTCACCTCTTTCTCTATTCTCGCCGTTAAATCTACAATGCATATACTCAGTCTTAATCCTACTTAGCTTAAAACCCTTAGATTCCAAAGTGCTTCTCCATAAATTTAACTTTTGACTTACCCCTGCTTGAGTCTCATATATTAATATAATATCATTTGCATACATCATATACTAAGGGATGTCATCTTGTATATGTCTTGTTAGCTCATCCATGACCAAGGCAAAAAGATAAGGGCTCAAAACTGAACCTTAGTATAATCCAATAGAAACAGAAAAATCCTTAGTATCCCCTCCCACAATACGGACAGTAGTGATAACTCCCTCATACATATCCTTCAAGGCTTGAATATATCGCATAAATATTCCCCTACGCTCTAGGACCCACAATAAAACTTCTCTAGAGACTTTATCATACGCCTTTTCCAAGTCAATAAAAATCATAGGTAAGTTCTTCTTCGTCTCTCTATACTTTTTCATCAAATCTCTTATAAGAAAAATAGTTTTCATAGTTGATCGATCAGGCATAAAGCTAAACTAATTTGAGGAGATACAAGTATCTAACGGCAAATGGTGTTCCACAACTCTCCCACAATTTTATAGTGTGGCTCATAAGCTTTATACCTCTATAATTTGAGTAATTCTGAATATCTCATTTATTTTTAAAAATAGATATCAAATTACTTTATCTCCATTCATTAGGCATTTTCTTTGTACTTAAGATCTTATTGAACAAAGATATCAACCATGCAATTCCTGTATCTCCCAAACATTTTCTAACCTCAATAAGTATCTCATCTGATCCACAGGCTTTACCAACTTTCATCATCTTCAAAGCTTCCTTAACCTTCAAAAACCTAATCCGTCTAGTGTATTTCATATTTTTCTCCGGCCTAACATCTAAACTCTCAATATTACTACTATGGTTACCATTAAGAAGTTTCTCAAAATAGTTTCTCCATCGTTCCTTAATATCCTCTTCTTGAACCAGAATCTTATTCTCTTTATCTTTAATACACTTAACTTGGTTTAAATCACCGCATTTTTTTTCCCTTATCTTAGCCAATTTATAGATACGTTTTTTTTCCTTTTTTTGTTCCAAGTTTCTCATACAAACTCTCTAAAGATTGTGTTCTTACTTGACTACCTTTTTAGCATCTTTTTTCGCTTGTTTGTACTGCTCAAAAACACCATTATTATTACACTTGGGCAAATTCTTATACCATTCCCTTTTTACTTCTCATCGCTTTTTACACTTCCTCATTCCACCACCAAGACTTCTTCGAAGAATGTCCACACCCTTTAAATTCTCCAAGAATCTTTATAGCTACTCCTTTAATTGTTGTAGACATGTCTACCCATATATCATTTGATAACATACTCACATCTTCCTCCCACCATCCAGCTTTAACCAACTCATCCTTGATCAACAATCATTTTCAACATTTTAAAGTTCACCACCTAATATTAGGTATATTGTTCCTCCTTGGCCTACTAGTCAACCTTTTAAACTTGATATTCAAAACCACTAACCTATGCTGAGTGGTCAAAGTCTCACTTAGAATAACCTTACAATCCTTGCATCGAGTTCGATTTGCTTTTCTTATGAGTATGAAGCCAATCTGACTTCTATTTTACCCACTTTTAAACGTCACTAAATGAGATTCCCTTTTTATAAAATATGTGTTTTTCACCATCAAACCATATGTTAAAGCAAAATAAAAGATACTCTTACCTTCTTCATTTCTAATTCCAAAATCATACCCTCTATGTACCTCCTTAAAACTTACTTTGTCTTTTTCTACATGTTCATTTAAGTCTCATCCTATAAAAATATTTTCATCATTTGGAATCTTTCGCATAAGTTTATCCATATCATCTCAAAATTTTCGTTTGCTCTCCCCATCCAATCTAACTTGAGGGATATATGCACTAACTATATTGATGATCTCATTCTGGAGCACAAGTTTAATTAAAACAATCCTATCGCTTACTCTTTTCACCGTTACAACCGTCTCCTTTAGGTTCCGATCCAAAATTATACTTATTTCATTTTTACTTATATTTGTACCTGTATACCACACTTTATACCAAGTATTCTTAACTTCTTTACTTTTTCCTCCAACCCATCTAGTCTCTTGAATATAAGCAATACTAATTTTTTTTCTCTCCATAGTATCAAGAAGTTCTCTCAGTTTAGTTGTAAGAGATCCAATATTTCAAATTTCTATTCTGATTTTACTCTCTACTTGTTCTTTCTTATGATTCTTCCTATAGAATCTTTTACTATTATCTGAACATGTATCTCTCGTATTATTTGTATTTTGGACTAATTTCTTTACCTACATTCATCCATGATGTGAGAACCCTTGTTTATTATGTACCACATTCGAGCGCCAACATGGCGAGTCACATTTAGAGAACACCCTACACCCTTGCTTATTCTTCACTACACCCGTACTCCAATGTAGTGCGTCGCAAGTAGGGAACACCCCAAGAATATTATTATTAGAATCCACATCATGAGATATGACAAAAATTTTACGCTGGCTGTCACCTACCGTAACCCTCCTCCTTTACCCGGTCTTGAGACCAGCACACAAGAAACTCATGTATAGGCAGAGTTAAGAATTTTCTTTGGACCACAGCTGAATTCTTCTTCTTGCATTACTGGAGGGGAAGACATTGGTACCTCTGCATCCCCAATTTTTTTCTTGAGCAAGCTGACATGAAAAACAAGGTGAAGTTTAGCTTCAAGAGGCAGCAGCAACCTGTATGCGACAGCCCCTACTTTTTCAATCACCTCATAGGGCCTGTAATATTTAGCAGCTAATTTGAGATGCTTTTTGAGTGCTAAAGATGTTTGTCTATAGGGCTGGAGCTTGAGATAGACTTTATCTCCCACCTGAAACACCCTTTCGGATCTATGTTTATCAACATATGCCTTCATCCTCTGCTGTGCCTAGGTTAAAAAATCTTTTAGCTGCTCATTCATGGCTTGTTTGGCGTGAATGAACTCCACAGCAGCTACAAAACTGTTTGTGAATGACAAGGTTGGGTTAGGAGGATCAATGCCATATAAGGCTTTGAATGGGGGCATTTTAATAGCTAAATGAGTTGAACTATTGTACCACCACTCCGCTAAACTAAACCAATCTTTCCATTTCTTCGGATTGTGGTGTGTCATGCACCTTAGGTAGTTTTCCAAGGTTCTATTGAGTCTCTCGGTTTGACCATCGGTTTGAGGATGGTAGGCCAAGCTAAGATGTAGTTTAACCCCAAATGCTTTAAATAATTCCTGCCATAAGAGACTGATGAAGAGTTTATCTCCACTGGAGATAATCTTCTATGGCATACCATGCAGCTTCCCAACATGGTCCATGAAGTGCTGGGCTACTGATGACGCAGAATAGGGATGAGATAACGCAATAAAACGCGCTGACTTGGTTAGGTTGTTCACTCCCACCAATAGTGTCATATCCCATAAATTTCGGCAATTTCTCAATAAAATCCATACTAATGGTGCTCCATGCCATAAATGGAATGGGGAGTGGCTGCAAAAGGCCGAGACAAGGGCAATTTTCAGCCTTGCAAAGATTGCACACATCACACCGTTTAACCCACTCCTTCACTGATAGCAGCAACTTAGGCCAATAAAAATGAGCCTTCAACCTTAAATGAGTAGCCTGGACCCCTGAATAGCCTCTTAGAGGAGAGTCATGAAATTGTTGCAATAATTGGGATTGCAACTCATTTGAATTCCCAATGTAAATTCTCCCCTTATATCTCAAAATTCCTTCTTTAAATGAGTAATTGGTGTCAACAAGTGACTGTACAGCAGTGGCAACAATTAAGGTATGTGCTTGTAAGTCTCGCATATAACTCTCTTCAACATCCACCATCCAAGAAGGTATCATTGTAGAAATCAGATAAATGTTGCTGGAATTCTTATCCTCCCTTCTGGATAATGCATCTGCAGCTCGGTTTTCACTCCCCTTTTTATACAAAATCCGATAATCCAAACCTAAGAGCTTGATGATGCCCTTTTGTTGAACATAAGTATGGAGTTTTTGTTCAAGGAGATACTTTATACTCTCATGATCAGTTTTGATAAAGAGCATTCCTTGTTGAAGATAGTGTTTCCATTTTGTGACGGCGAAGATAATTGCTAACAATTCCCGTTCATAGGCAGACAACAATTTGTTCCTTAGGCTTAAGGATTTAGAGAGGTAAGCAATAGGCTTGCCATGTTGCATGAGCACCGCCCAAATTCCCCCTCCACTAGCATCACACTCTAAAATAAATGGCTATAAAAAATCTGGGAGAGCCAAGACTAGAGTTGTCACCATAATCTCTTTTAATCTTTTTAAGGCTTGTTCTGCTTCTTCCCCCCATTTGAAAGCATCCTTCTTTAGTAATTTAGTCAAGGGTTTACTCACCATACCATAACCCTTAATAAACATCCGGTAATAACCAGTTAGTCCCAAAAAATCTCTCAATTGTTTGACAAATATTGGTGTTGGCCAATTTAACATATCCTCTATCTTAGCCTTGTCAATTTCCACCCCCTCTGCTGTTATGACATGCCCAAAATATTCAACAGCTTCTTTCCCAAATTCACACTTCTCCCATTTGGCAAATAAGCTAGCATTTAGTAACACTTCAAAAACAGCTTCCAAATGATTAAGATTCTTGTGATTTACTGAACACTATAATGTCATAAAAAAAATTAACACAAATTTCCGAAGATACTGCTGGAATAGGGAGTTCATGAGGGCTTAGAAAGTAGCCGGAGTATTAGATAAGCCAAAGGGCATTACCTTAAATTCGTAATGTCCTGAATCTGTTTTGAAAGCCGTCTTCGGAATATCTTCTGGCTCCATTTGAATCTGGTGATAGCCAGACCATAAATCAATCTTGGAGAAAATTACAGCCCCATTCAATTCAACTAACAAGTCTTCAATGATAGGAATTGAAAACTTGTCTTTTATGGTAGCATCATTTAGGGCTTTGTAATTAACACAAAATCTCCACTCACCATCCTTCTTTTTAACCAGCAAGGCAGGAGACCCAAAAGGACTTCGACTAGGCTGGATTATTTCAGCTTCCACCATTTCTTGAATCAGCCTCTCAATTTCCCCCTTCTGGTAATGAGGGTATCAATAAGGCCTCAAATTTATAGGGGCAATATTGGGTTTAAGGGGAACGTCGTGATTTATATTTCGGAATGGGGGTAACGTGTTTGGTTTTTGGAAAATGGCTTGGTATTTGTCAAGCATGCCTTGAAGGGAGCTCTTAAAGTTAGAGGTGGTGTTTGGAAGGGTCGGAGGGAGAAGAGTTTGTACCCTTGGCAAAAATTGTGTGAGATGGAATACTCCAGTCACTCTACACCAACTTGCACAATTCTCTTCCACTCATCATTTTTATTGTGGCAGTTGTTGTTTCTGTGACCCCTTTGAGCTCAACCATTTTACCCTCTTTTTGATCTACCTGATTTATATATCAATTTTTAAATCCTCACAGGCAAATACTGAGTACACCTCATGGATTTCATATTGATGTTGGCATAGAAAGAAAATATAACTGCAACAACACAATCAGATGCACAAATAATCAGATGTCCCCGATATCCATATCTTATTCACTAATGCCTATGCACCATACTTATATCTGGTATTCCTAGATATTCTTTTTCACCATGAATTACAATTGAATCAATTGCAGGACATTAGCTGAGCAAACGTCAGCTCCTCATGCCTCAAAAGATCACATTATCCTCCCTCCCTCCTTCACTCTCCGTCCCCTAAGTCTCTCAGCTAATTCTTATGCTCTCATTTGTTTCAAAAGAGGATGACATCCAACTCAGGCCTGAAGCATGCAGCAGTTAACATCAGACGAGGTTCATTCTGCAGCCTTCAACTTCACCCAATTATTTTAAAAAAAATCTTTTTCTTTTTTTCTTTTTCTGTATTTGATAAGTTTTGAAATCTCCTCCTTTGCTACAAATTAATGATATCCTAAATTACTGAAAGTAGAATCTATCCTGTATATTCTAAGCTACAAGACAAAAAGTTCGTAAAAAGCAATGGGGGAACATTTGACCATGGAAAACCAACCAAAAATCATCAAGCACAGAAAAGTCAAGCCAAAAATAGAACTCATAAAAAAATTAATACAAAAAATGACAAGCAAAACGTACCAGGTGATCCAAAATCTTAACCACGACCAAGAAGAAATCATTATCGACCTCTCTAACATCTTTTCCTCCAACAACAACTTCCTTCTTCATTTTGGACAACTTAGGATCCATATCTTCTGTAATCTCTGTTTCGAACCACTTTTCCTTAAACAGTCTGATGGACATATCACTCATTTGAAACGCCTCAAAATGCACATTAGCTACTTCATCTTCATTCACTTTTAGTTTCACTACCGTCGTCACCCACTCCTTCAACTCACTCTCCGCATGAAGTTCTGCTGCCTGCAGAACCTCTCTGTTGGACAAAGTATAATCTGTCTTATCCTGAGTTATTGTCTGAGTAAATATAAACCCAACTCTTCTCATCCCTAATCCCGCAGCAATCGCATCCACCAATTTCTCTTCTTGGGGATCCCGCAAAAGAAACAGATTTTCCTCCGTCCCCTGCTGTGGTGGCTCATATATATAATTGACCTCTACTTTCCCTTCTTCAGACACCGTTCCATACATAAACCCACCCCTTTTGACAGCAAAGGCAAGGGTCTCATTAACGTACTGCTGGAACGCATTGGCAGAGTCTCGATCGAATGAAACCGACTCGCAATGTGGATTTTCTTGTCTAGTAATTCGCATTTGTTTAGCGATTAGGTCGTCCATAGTCATCTTGCGGCCGAACGATCCTGCAGGATGAATGGCAGGTCCAGCGATGGTTCTCTCGCCTTCGTAGGCTAGAAAAACAATGGAACCATGAGCGATGTTGAGGGCGCAGAGCGGGGTATTGGGATCGGACATGTCATTGAATTGAAGGAGATCGGAAGGGGATTTGGCCAAGAGTAGATTTTGGTTAGTAGAGAGGGTTTGGTTGTGGATTGGGATTTGAAGCTGGCTTTGGATTAGGGTTTTGAGTTGAGAGATGGTAATATTGGGGTTGTCGACGGAGACGCGCTCCAGGCCGTCTCTGCTGCGGATTCTGAGCATCATCTTGGAAGCGGCTGTGATCGAGAGATGGGTGGCTACTACGGGGGGATTTTTGAGAGGTTTTTGGGGGGTTTTATAGAGAGAATTGATGCTTGGAGTAAATAGTGAGAGAAAACTCTGTGATGGAGTTTGGCTCCTTGATGTGGAAGATGGTGAAGAGAACACGAAAGATATATTACTTACCCGAGGAGTGTGGGAAAATAAAACGATGCCGCTTCATATCTTTTTACTAGACCTCTACATGACTGCAACCGATGTAAACGCAGACTCTTCTTGGGAAGCCTTTTTAATTAGGCCCAGTATTTGGTTTACTTGGTCATGGGCCAGGCCGAGAATCATAATTAATTACAAAATAAAAAAATATTTCATATGTTAATTTTTATAAATTTTATTATATTTTATAATAATGAAAGTGAATATTTTTAAAAATAATAAAAATTAGGTTAAGAAAATTTGAGTGAGTTTTTAGAGGGAGAAAAGTAGTTTGAAAATATGATATATCTATTCTGTGTTAAATGTACAAATATAAAATCTTAACTGGCCTTACGGCTTAGCTAATTAAATAGCAACACAAAACAGAAAATGCTGGCCATAGCAATAACGCTTGATTAAGTTACATACTCAAAAGCTCAACAAAACAAGTCAAATTGAATACAAACAGAAACTAATTAAATCAGCTTAGGAATTGATAACACTGTACTTGTTCCATATCCAGTGTTAATTAGATCTAAAACTTGTACTAAACCATTTAGTACAATGCTTGTGTTGAAATTAAAGGTTATTTATTATGTTACAGATAATTAAACGTTGATATAATTATTAAATTCAATTAACGAGTGCGATTATTATCAAAATCTAAATTAAGAAAAAAGAAAAACGGAACGTACAATTACAGAAATGCCAAAAAGACAGAAAAAGGCTTAGGCGCAGTGTCAGAGGCAACCAGCGATCAAGTATTCGAAATTCGAATAGTGGGTATTTTTGGAGGGAGATTACTGGCTAGTGAAAAAGGTGGACCCATTCCGTGGGACCAATTTGATATCTTTGCCGGACCGCCGGTTTTATTAGTCTTTGCCTATTGCCACTGTTTTTATTATTTTTTTTATTTTTATATGAACAACAAATTTGATGAAGAAACAGAGATCTATACAGATATTCAATCTGCTCCGCTCCTTCTCGATTTTCATATATCTTGGATCTGGTTTTTCAATTTATCAAATTAAACTCGTCCATCGAATATGTGGTAATTAATAAATTATTAAATTAAAAAAATCATTTTCTAATAATCTATTTAATTGAGTAAGATGGAAATTAGACTAATTTAACACGTTGGAGTAAGTTTTTAATCCAACTTATCACTTTAAGCTTTTGAATTCTCCAACCAACATCAAGAAATTTTATTTCTTAGATGTAGGAAGCCGCTTTGCGTTGCAAAATAATCATAATAATAATAATAATTGGATGATTTGATTTAAATTTTTTGCTTTATTGCGATCTCAAATAATAAAATATAAATTTTAAGAAATTTTCTAATTTTTTTTATTAAATCTAAATTTTAAGAGTTAATAACAATAATAAAAAAGAAATTCACTCGATTAAATCGATTCTTTCTTTTTTCATTTATCCCCTGCGATTTGTCCACTTATATGCTAATAGATTCTATAAAAATGCCTTTTATAAGCTGATCTTGTTCCTTAATAGAATATTTTGACTAAATTTTAAATAGTTTTAGCTCCAACAAATCAATAAATAATTTTAAATAGGTAAGGTAACATTTTAACTAAATTTTCTGTTTTCAACAATTAATTAAGCTAATAAACCATGTATTTATCCTAACATAAACAGTCATAAATTTAAGTTTTCCTTTATCTCAAACCTCTTAATCACTATTGATAAAATGTACTCGTAAAGAAAACTCTTAACTAGCAGTCATCAACGAGAAACAACAGAAAAATTGAATATAATTTAATTATGCACATGGTTGGTATTCCAATATTTATTTGAGTTCAATATTACAAAATACAAATATAGAATATATGTTATTCTATGCATAGATATAATTAAATTAGCATTTTTGTTAATATATAGTTTTTTTTTGCCACCATAAAAGAAAAAAAAAAGTTAGAAATATCACTGAATTACTAATAACGTGCAGGAGCAGAACCAGCTCATTAAAAAAATGAAGATAAATTGAGCCATTGACACGAGCACTCCTCCGGTCAAATGTGAATGAAAAAGGGGAAAAAAAAAAAAAAGCCATACTGATGTTTTTAACTTATTGGTAAAAAAATATCAATTTGTTTATGAATTAATTAATAATTAATTTATATTTATTGGCAAAAAAAAAAAAAGTAGAAGAATGTCGGTTAGTAGCTAATAAAGTGACAATGGAAGTTTACCTATAAGTAACCAAAATATTGTCATCTTGTTGATATTATTTTAAGAGAATCCAATGTCTTAAAATGGACAATTTATACCCGCAAATATTTAATATTGCGTTTATATTAAAAAATCAAGATTTTATAAATGACACAGTAGAAATATTTTTCTAAAATCGTCATTAATATTAAGCATTTAAAAGAAATATGAAATTACAAAAGGTGAAGATATTTTAGATGCAGCAAGCGAAAAATTAGCCCTCACTTGTAATATTTTATATTATTTTAAATAAAAATAATAATTAATATATTACTATAATTAATATATAAAAATAATAGTATATGATATTAAAAATTTTCATATTCATATATCATAAAGTTTTAAATAATAATGGCGATAAATCAATAAGTTAAACATTAAATTAATATATTTAAAACGTGTTCTTTTTATGATTTTTTTAATTACAATTATTTTTTAAAATTTTTCAGATATATTTTATTATTTTTATTTTATTATTTATATTTTTTTAAAAATAGAAAAAAGAAAATAAAATAGGAGCGGAGATAAAATGAAAAGGAAAGAAAATAAATACAGTTACTTTGAAAATTTATTACCACAAGAAATAATATTTATTGAGACATTCTCTCACCGTAATTGATAAACTAATTTTTTATTTCACAAAAGTTAAGAAAAATTAATTATTCTTATTATAAATATAAATTTATATATTTTTTATTATATTTTTATTTTAATATAAAATATATTTAATAAATAATATTAAATAAAAATATTATAAATATTTATCATGTTAATTAATCTGTTCAACGAAAAAAATGATTATATCAATTCGATACAAGGAGAGTATTATATGCAGTGTATGTTAAAAAATTTGTTAGATTCGTTTTTTTTAATATTTATTACAATTAGTTAGCAATGTGTCTAATACCAATGTTTTTGGATTTTGTTGACAATTACCAAAAGATAATTTACATAAATAAGCTTATATAGATTTATCAGAAATAAATTGAATAAAAGAAATAAAAATTTGTTTTATTATTTTTATGAAGGTGACTGAGAATAAAAATTATTTTTTAAATTCTATTTTTTTCTTTAATTGTAAAATAATTTAATTTAATTTTGTCAAACCTTCAATATTTTTTTAACTAATATATCAAGGCACTCGTTTAAAAAAAATCCTTAATTTTTTTAATAATAAATAAACGTGTAATTCTTAAGAAATTGTGGAGAACAGCGTAAGCCTACTTAGAATTCAACAAAAGCAAGACCAAGAGAGAGTCGTTGGTTCCTGTGTTCAAGCCAAAACTCAAAAAGGACCAGAAAATAAGGCAAATTCCATATCCCTTTAACCACGCCAAAGGCCTAAAAAGGACTTAACATTATTGGAAATATCAAACTTGTCCTGATTTATTTCACATATTAACCCAAATCCAACATTTCTCCAACCCCGACAACGGTCTCTTCCTTTCTTCGCAGGTTCGAATTGCCTTTAATTATTATTAGTATTACAAACAACTCCTTAGACACTAGCTGCTGTCGTGAAATGACATTATTATCCATCTAATCACTTTATTAAAACACATGCTTCGTCATCATCTCTTTTTAATTAATTTTATTTATTTTTCAATATTTTTATGAATTAACTTTTATATATTACATTAAATATTTTTTTATATAATTTAATAAAAACCAGACAATATTATTCACATTAAATTTAACATAAATATATAACTCAACTCAAATTTAGTTATATAAATTTTCTTTATATGATATAAATGATTATGAGATACTATATTTTCAGAGTGATATAGTCATTCTAAATTAATTTAATAAATATATAATTTTTTTCATGTTAAAATTAAATATATAATTTTATTATACAAAATTTAAATTGTAAAATAATAAAATATAAACAACCACAAAGTTTATTAACTAGTTGTTTGCATACTGAAAGATCTTAAAGAGGAGAAATTGCTGAATAATGATACTTTTATTAATCACATTGAATGAGGTTTATATAAATCATAAACATTCCAAATAGTTACAACAAATATCCCATAAAACGTGGTCAACTCAGTTACAAAGAAACAAATATTTTAATACATATTAGAAATAATTTGTTACAACAGAAAGCTAAAGAATAACTCTTATAACTAAGCTTCAATACGCCCCCGCAAGATGACAGTTCCATGTGAAATGTCAATCTTGGACAGAAGAAAAACAAACTGACATTTGGAGAGAGGTTTAGTAAGGACATCAGCCTGCTGGGAGTGAGTATTAACGTGAGAAACATTGAGAGAACCATCAGCAACTTTGTCTCTGACAAAATGGTAATTCAACGCGACATGCTTCATTCGACTGTGGAAGAGCGGATTAACACACAAATATGTGACACTTAAATTATCACAATAAATGGTGGGAGATTGTTGAAGGGTGATACCAAGCTCAGAAAGGAGATGAGAAACCCAAGTGACTTCGGCAGCGGTAGAGGCGACAACACTATACTCTGCCTTCGTTGAAGAACGAGCTACCGTCCTCTGTTTCTTTGAACACCAAGAGATTGGATTGCCACCAAGAAAAAGAACAAAAACAGTGGTAGACTTGTAAGAATCAGAGTCGCCAGCCCAGTCGGCATCGGAATAAGCCCGTAGATCAAGTTGTGGAGTGACAGATGAAAAAGCTTGAAGAAGAAGAGATTGCGGTCGTCAAAAAGTAAGACCAAGATGGATGGTATGTTTGAGGTAACGGAGCAACCTCTTAGCAGTAGTCCAGTGAGTTTGAGTTGGGGCATGCATGAATTGGGCGAGTTTGTTTACGGCGAAAGCAATATCGGGACGAGTGAGCTTGAGATATTGAAGTCCACCAATCAAACTCCGAAATTGAGTAGCGTTAACTGGAGGAGAACCATCATGGAGAGATAGACGACCAGTTGAAGACATTAGGGTAGAAGAATCCTTTATGCCTTCCAGATGAAACTTTACCAACAAGTCACGAATATACTTATGTTGAGATAAAAACATGCCATCAGAAGTGGAAATAGCCTCAACACTCAAGAAGTAGCTCAAGGGACCAAGATCCTTTAGTAAAAAACGATGAGCAAGAGCATCAACGAACCTCCGAATGGACTGAGAATAATTTCCTGTTAGAAGTAAATCATCCACATATATTAGAAAATAAATTGTGACAGATTGACATTAATAGATGATTATTGAAGGATCAGACTTGGAATTGATAAACCCAAAGTTGAGAAGAAATGTCTTTAACTCCATGTACCAAGCTCGAGGGGCTTGTTTCAAACCATAAAGAGCCTTTTTCAAGTGACAAACATGAGTAGGATTAGCCTAATCAACATACCCAGGGGGTTGAGCCATGTAAATATCTTCAGTTAAATTTTCATGAAGAAAAGCATTATTAACATCAAGCTGTGAAATAGGCCAGCCGTTACTTAAAGCAATGGATAAAACAACTCGTATGGTGGTTGACTTAACAACGGGGCTAAAAGTGTTATGATAATCGACCCCAGGGAGTTAATGGAACCCTTTGGCAATCAAACTAGCTTTGTACCAAAAAATAAAACCATCTGGATTGCATTTGACACCCCACAATGTTATGGTTGGAAGGAGGAGGTACAAGAACCCATGTACGGTTGCGAGAAAGAGCAACAAGCTCATCATCCATGGCAGCACACCATTTGGGATTTTTAAGAGCTTGAGAGGCGGTGGTAGGCTCAAGGGAGGCAGGAAGTGGATGTTTGAGATCCTTGACAGCAAAGGGAAGAAGGAAAAAACTCAATAGAAGTATTGTTGATTTTACAAAACTTAGAAACAAAAATTAAATTTTGCTTTATAGAAGGAACACTTAACACATTAGACAAACAAAAAGACTTAGAAGTAGTAGGTAGTTTAGAAGAACCAGTGTGAGTAATTTCGAGGCCTAAACCATCACCCAAGAGAATGTCATCAGGACCTTCATAAGGCTGTCGGTGGGAAAGATTAGTGAAATTTCCAGTAACATGATGGGAGGCACCTGAGTCCACATTTCAATTTGAGGACGACGAGTTCCTAAAAGAAGTGTGATGAACCTCTGGCTGTTGTTACAGGAGCCTCTTGGCTGAATAGCATTGTCTAGCAGTATGCCCCTTTTTCTGACAAAATTGACATACAACATTGGATTGAAAATGATTGTTATGATTACCATTGTTGTTGAACTTCCTTCCTTGGTAATTTCTATTAATAAAGGACCTCTTCCCATTATTACTTTGTCCATTGCCATATTGGGGGTGAACGTTGTCAAAATTTGTGCGAGTATTATTCACGGTGATATTTGAACCACCACGTGACTTTTCTCTTTTCAAGAAGGTTTCATATTCTACCAGCTTGTCATGAAGTTCTTCAAAAGAAACATGAGTGTCTCGAGCTCTTATTGCAGCAGAAATCTCTTTGAATCCGCTGCTAAGGCCCTTAAGAGCAAAAATAGTTATATCATCATCACTTAAATGAGTGTCAATGAGAGCTAGCTCATCAGCAATTCCTTTGATGGTTTGAAGATATTCTGCAACATAATGAGTATTGCAAGTGATGTTGGTAAGTTTCTCCTTGAGATTCATGACTCATGATCTAGATTTGTTAGCATAAAGCTTTACCCAAACATTACGAAAAGAAGTAGCAGTAGCAATCAAAGGCACAACGCCTTCCGAAATAGACGCAGGAATTGAGTGAAGGAGCAATTTATCTTGCCTAATCCAAATAACAAAATTTGAATTTGAAGCAGTTGTTCCATCTTTGGCAAGAATTTCCTTGGATGGGCATATTTTATTTCCATCAAGAAATCCCATCAGATCATAACCATATAGTAGGGCGTCAAATTGTGCTTTCCAGGAGGGAAAGTTGTTGTAGTTTAGCTTGATGGGTAGTTACGCAATAGCATTAATGGAGATAATTCCATCAAAGTAAGAAGTGGAAGAAACAAGTGGTACATTGATTATGCTGATTGTGTTTTCGGCCATGATGCAGAATATTTGAAAGAAAGGTTTTTTTTTGGAGCAAGGAAAAAAAAATTCGTTGGAGTCTTTACTGCTCTGATACCATGAAAGATCTTAAGAGGAGAAATTACTGAATAATTGATACTTTTATTAATCACATTGAATGGGGTTTGTATAAATCATAAACATTTCAAACAGTTACAACAAATATTCCACAAAACGTGATCAACTCAGTTATAAAGAAACAAATATTTAAATACATATCAGAAATAATTTGTTACAACATAAAGCTAAAGAATAGCTACTGAGCTTCAATACATACATATTAACATTGTAATCAAAGATGTAACTAAAAATTAATTAATCTGTGAAGCCCCGCTTTGCATGTTCCTCTTATAAAAGGGAAAAAACCGCCATAGCCAAATCTTCATTGGCTACAAAACTTTACAAGAATTAAAAGTTGACTTAGTGACATGAACACGCAAGCTCTTAGTAGTTATCTAATTTTGAGCTGCCTCATGTCATGTGGAGGTTGGAGAGGTTACGGAAACATTGAATGTTTAGTTGTATAAAGCTTTCTCCTCAATTAATAGCCCATACTACATGTACATATGATTTTATTTGTAAATTAACTGTTTTGTATTTCCTCTTATGATCAAAACAAAGTTAAATTAAATTTGAATGTGTATGAAACACATATAGCAGAAGCATCGCATAAAAAGACAACCGAGGAAGGAGAGGGAGGATGAGCTACCACTAGCTCGTTATAAGTTGCTGATGAAAAAAACATATTTTATGTTTTCATACATTTAATGTCATATATATTTTCAAGCTAATATAAAGATTAAATTTAAAGAGAAAACAAGAAAATTGAATAAATTTATTATATATTATCAATCAATTTAATGAGCATAAATTTAACTTGAAAAATATATTATCAATAAATTTATTTTATATTATCAATTCAAAATTTAATAACCGAAAATAAATATTAAGTCTTATAATTTTAAATTATTTATATTATAATACGAAAAATTTGTTATTTTATATATGTATGTATTAAAAACACTATTTATCTCCTAAAGAAAAAGAAATATTTTTTGCATATTAGTTGACAAATAAATAATAGTAATTAAAAAAAGATATTGACAACATGATGATATTTTTTAAAAAAAGGAAATGAAATGATTTGGAGTTTAAACCCAAAACTTCCCATATTTTAGTTTACTAATATAAAATAATTAATGGTAGTTGTTGTGATTTGATATCCGCTACAACAAATAAATTTCATGAAATGAAAGCTTGAACAATTAAGTGAAGGTAAAATAGAATTTAATGCAACAAAAATGGCAATTATCAGTAAAATGAACCAACTACGAGGTCAAAAATGTCAAACAGCAGAGATAAAGTAATAGAACCTTTCAAAAATTTAAATTTAAAACGAGTGGCCGTTTGAAATCCAACTTCAAACTTCAAAACCCTCCCTCTTATCTTCAGACTTCAATGTAACCCTTCTTACAAATCACTTATGTAAACTGAAAAACCAGAGCGAAAGCTTTTTTTTTTATTCAATCATACCCAAATTTCAATTTTTCATATTGAGAGAACGCTTTCTTCTTTTTAGAGAGAGAATTATGACAGGGCTTGTAATGGTGACAAAGGGCAGTGGGTCTGGTGGTGGTCTCAGAGGAACTACTGCAAAAGGTGGAACAAAAGTAAGTGAAGAAGAGCAAAACCAGTTGTCAATGGCCGCTATTCTCTTAGCTGCTATAAGGAAATCTCTTGTTTCTTGTCGTTTTGAAGAGCGAGAAGATGTGATTCCTACTATACATCACATGGAGATCGGTTGGCCTACAAATGTTCAACATATAACCCATGTGACGTTTGATCGATTCAATGGGTTTTTAGGTTTGCCTGTGGAGTTTGAAGTCGAGATCCCTTGTCGAGTCCCAAGTGCTAGGTATAGTTGTTTTGGTATTTGTTTTCCCTTTAATCTTCTCATTCTGCCAGTTGGGTTTTTTGGGTTTCTTAAAATTACGATACTCGGATTGTACTTATTTAGAGAGGGAGTAGATCTGAGAAATATTATGGAGCAAGTTTGTGTTTCTTTCATATTTCTTTAGAAGACAAGAGTCACAAGACAGTTGAGACTTTAGAGAGACAGAATTGAAAGTGATTGAATTTTCAGTTGCATTTTGACTTTTTCTTTTGAAAAAAAAAATTCTAGCTCAGGTGCTGTGTTTTATGGATCGTCAACCCACTTATAGCTACTGAAGAAAGATAGGATTAAGGCTTCTGTAACTAAATATTCTAGGTCTATGGGCTGAAATGAACTTTATTTGTTACTTACCTATAGCAAACTCAAATAATATAATTTTTGGGTTTAATCAGTATGTCAAAGGAAGTTTTCTTTCTTTCCCACAGTGAGACCCTTCTTTTGTTATTTCAAGTTTAAAGGCCATAAAAATTTAGCTCAATGATAGTCATTTTCACAGAATTTCTGTTAGCACCATATCAACTTTGAGATTCTCCCAGCTAGAGAGAACAAACAGATCAGAATTTTCCAAATTCCAGTAAAAAAAACTGCAAGTTGTGTTTTTTGATGTATAATCTCTCATATGTTTGTTCTAGGATTTTTTTTTTGGCTTCCTTCCATTTCACTTGTCCCTGGATTTAATTTATTAATTTCTGCTAGTTTGTTTTTGTATATTTTCTATATGGCTTTAATTTGTATGCATAACACTCTGCAGTGTTAGTGTGTTTGGCGTCTCAGCGGAATCAATGCAGTGCTCTTTTGATGCAAAAGGGAATAGTGTCCCAACTATTCTCTTGCTAATGCAGGAAAGGCTATACTCGCAGGGAGGCCTAAAGGTATTAATTGTTCGTTTCCACTGAGATTATAAGTTTTATGTATACCTTGAATGAATAGCCTCACAATTTCATTTGGTATGGTACTATGGTTTCTAGGCAGAAGGCATATTCCGCATAAACCCAGAGAATGGCCAGGAGGAGCATGTTAGGGACCAGCTGAATAGGGGCATTGTGCCTGATAATATTGATGTCCATTGTTTGGCAGGCCTCATAAAAGCCTGGTTTAGAGAGCTTCCTTCAGGAGTGCTGGATGGGCTTTCCCCTGAACAAGTTCTCCAATGCAACACTGAAGAAGAATCCGTTGAGCTTGTGAAGCAGCTAAAGCCAACAGAAGCTGCATTGCTCAATTGGGCCATTGACCTCATGGCTGATGTTGTTCAGGAAGAAGATTCCAATAAAATGAATGCTAGAAATATTGCAATGGTCTTTGCTCCAAATATGACTCAGGTACAGATGGAATGTCTTTTGCTCCAAACATGAGCTAGTTTTGCTTATGAAAGCAACACATGGCAATAGGTTATTTAAAATATTTTTTTGCTGATTTCCCCTTCCTTTTCCTTTATCAGATGTCTGATCCATTGACTGCACTGATGCATGCCGTACAAGTAATGAACTTACTCAAGACTCTAATCACAAAAACATTGAGAGAACGTGAAGAGACTGCAACTGGAGGATATTCACCCATGTCATCTCATTCATCTGGTCAGCAAAGTGACGAGGATTTTGACAGTCAACAAGAAATGGATACCAGCTGTGAGCTGAGACAGGAACCATCAGACTTTGATGATGATCATGCCCATTACAGTGCTCATAGCGATGAGGATGATGATGATGATGATGAAGTTGAGTCATTGAGTGAGATAGAAAAATGCTTCTTGAGGCAATTGGATGAGAAAAAAAGTTTGAATAATATAATCTTTCAGCAACCGACAGGTGATTTACCCAGAGAATTTGCAAGTCCCACAAATTGTTCAGGGTTTAAAACGGAATCTGGCATGTCATACACTGATAGCAAACATGAAAGTTCAAGTTCAGCTTCAGGTGATGGAGAAGATTCCCCGGCAAGTGTGAGAGCTACAGGACAAGAAATTGATAGAAGAAGCCCATCAAAAGGATGTGAAAACTCTGACGATGTGGAGATGGTTGACAAATCTTCCGAGCCCATCTTGCCCTCACAATCATCTAGCCAATCTGTTTGACTCGGTTTTTTTCCCTGAGATGCTTAGGAAAAATACTTCATCTGTAGGTTTGCTCTCTAGAGTCACGGCTGATTCTGTACATTAACAATTCATTAACTGTGTGGACATTGCTTGAACTGGGCTTCGGTGTATTCTACTGTTGTTGATTGTTAGACAGTCATGGTTCAGCTTTGGGCTGAACTTGTGCTTGTTTATGTGAGTTTCAGCATAAAGCTGATAATTTGCCGTCTGTGTCTCATTAGCGTGGGTTTATAATAACCTTGACATTCTTAGACCAGAACGAGTTATGTACCCAAACCCAACTCTAATTCCAAGTCTGTATCAAAAGGATATGCAGAAGTTTATCATGTTTAATCTCCCATAGCTAGTCATTCAGCTTTATCTAGAAGTCCTGCATTTTTTACATGTTACATGTGTTTGATTTGCAAAAAATTGTGGTCCATGTCTGATTTATTTTGATCAAATTAGCTGACTATCTGTGCATGTCTTGATTGTAGTCCATGTCCATGTCTTGATCATGTCCCTATCAAATGGTTATGCAGAAGTCTCTGTGGAGTTAAACTCCTACACGTTTTTATTCAACTTTTATCATGCTGCATGCTTTTGATTTACACAAGCTAGCAGCAGTATGGTCCATGTTTCATGCATGCTGAAATTCTATAATTAGCTGTGGGCTACCTTAAGGCCTGTCGTGAAATTTGGATTGTCTAATCAATAAAGCTTTTTTTTATAGGACCAAAATTATATTGTGGGTTTCTCTACTTTTATATATAAGTTCTTTTTCTTTAAAAAAAAATGCTATTTAAAAATAACTATTTAATAATCTTTCTTCTATTAATTCAAAAATATTTATTATAATAACTTTTTTAATAAATGAACCTATAATAAATATTTTTTAACCAATATAAAAAATATTGTTGATCAATCACTCTTTAAAATGACTATAATTAATATTTCTCTTTCTTATATTATTATTTTTTTATTGGTCTTTCTTATATTGTTTAATATAATTTCTTTTGCATACCTCTAATTTTTTTTATATTGCCCCTTGCTTTTTTTGAATTTCATTATGGATAATTAACATTCATATCATTTCAAGATTCTAGTAAATCAAGCAAGTGAATTCCCGCTATAGCATTGGACCGCTAATAAGAAAACGTATCATATTCAAAATATTGGTGAAAAATTTTATTAAATTAAATTTTTAACACAGAATTTTCACTTCTTCTTGTCATAAAAATTTTAAAAAAAGTTAAATAATATTTTCAAATTATCTTTTAATACTATTTAAAATTATAGTTTTTGAAAAATAATTTCAATTTTAATGTAAAACATACCGACTGAAAATCTGTTTTTATAATACGTGAGATTAAAATTTCCAAAAACTTGACCTTATTTTGTGAAAATTTTCAATGTAGATAATGAAGTGTTAATTCCTTTTTGGGCGTTAATTATGAACTTTTGAATAGACAATTCCAACAATTATGAGCGTTAATTATGAGCTTTGAGTAGTAAATTATCCTTTGAACTTTTGATGTTTTGGTCCTTTTGTGGGCTATTGAAAAAAAAAACATAAGGCCACATTTGCTACATGTGATACCATCAATTATTAATGTAATATGATAAAATATTCAATCAGAAGTTTAAATGAAATAATTATGTACTAATATAATAATTAAAAACAATTAATTATTTTATAATTATTAGAATTAAATATTGAAATTAATATGGTAAAAAACAAGCATTGGTTACGTTAGTTGAATTTTATTAATTTTTAAGTTAAAGGATTGTACTAATAAAATTATAGGTAAAATTTTGTTGTAAAGAAACAAGAATCATTCAAAATTTTATTGTAAAAAAGGGAAAACACATCTTTCAAAAAATAATTAAAAAGTTTTACGTTCCATTTAGAAAATTAAGAAAATATTATATGCATTTCGAGATACAGCGTACATCTTTTCTAAATAGGTTGAGATTCGATTTTTCATTCTCATATTATAATACTAAAAAAGAAAACAGTTCATATAAATCAATTGTAAAAAAAAAAGGCAATTTTTCCGAATAAAATAAAAATATCATCCAAAACAGTTATTGTAAAAAAATCATCCAAGAAAAAATATTATTTTAAAAAAAAGAAATTACATATGAGAAATAATTTGTCAGTCATCTTTCTAAAGCACTTCCATCCTCATATCATTTTACATGGATTAATATTTTAAATAGAAATCATAAAATATTACTAAATTAATTTAAAATATCATATATTTTATATTAAATATGAACAAAAATATTAATTTTACTTTCCATAAATATAACCTTATGGAATTGAATGTGATTATACCATATTTGTGAATATTCAAAAAGTCCAAAAAATAAATTGCATAAACAGAGAGAAAAAATTAATAACACGAAGAGCGCTACTACACGAGAAATTGAATGATACCAACAAATCTATAAAAATGTAATTTGCAGAGTCACACTTTCATAAATTTTCAGATAATGTTCATATCTACAATTGTTTATATTTGAACCTAATCTTTAACTCTCTTCCCCTGTTTTTCCAAAACAAAAGGAATCTATGAAAATAATAAAACCCAGAAAAAAAGGAGAAGAAGAAGAGAATGAAAAATGAATGAGATTTTTTTTTAAAGAAAAGAAGACTGAAATAGAGTCTGTTCTATTCAGTTCAGGATGCCAAACAAGTTTCCCAGAAGAGTCGATTCTTCTCCATCTCATTCATAGGCTCATTAGTTGATTCAGCGGAAACACAAGATTTCTGATTTACTGATAACCCAATTTGCCCATCCTCCCATTCTTGATAACCATCAACTTCTTCTTTTTCTTGATCTTCTTTCTGCTTTTTCTCTGTTTCTTGATTTTCCTTATTATTATTATTATCAGAATTTACAAAAACAGAGGATTCTTCAACTTCACATCCATTGAAATTACCTATACAAGAATAATAACAGCAATAAGAAACATCACAGCTACAAGATTCTGCATCGTTATCGTCATCATCGCCACCACCAGCTTCAATATCTTTACTGGGTTTGTTGTTGCTGTTGTTGGGATCAAAATCAATTTCAGAGTCACCAGAGGCTTCAACTAAAAAGCAAGAAGACAAATCTACTCCATTCTTTGGTTCTTTAATGCCTTTGGAATAGAAACACCATAAATTTTCCATTAGTTGGATTGTTAATATTTTCCAGAGACTTTGGTGTTGAAAGATTATTTATTCTCTTTTGAAAATGGCATTTGTGTTATTATCATTATTATAATAAATATTAATAATTTAATAAACAAAGCCCCCACAAAAAAAAGGAGTTATGAAAGAGATGGAAATGACAGAAAGAACCATGTGCCTAATCTTCTAGAAGCAAATTAAAAAGATTGATTGAAATGGATCAAAACAAACCAATTCAGACTTCTAGAAACTCAATTAAATCCTTTACTGGTTAAGCATATTTGTCGAGTTTTATTATTTTACGCGTTTCCCATTTTTTTTTTCTTTTAGTGGAAATTAATTTTCCAATTAGAGTCATCGTCAAATGGTTGTAGAATGTAAAATTAAAGCATTTTTTTAAATATCTAAAAATAAAAATATTTGTTTTTTAAAAAATTTTAAAAAAATTCTACTTTCTTGAGAATGTGTTCAAATATATACAATTATAATCTGATAAATATATATATATATAATTAAAATACATGTATGTGTAAGAATTTTTAAATGCAAAAATAAATCTGATGCCCTATTTAATTGAACTCAAAATATTTTAATAAATAATAAATTAATTGACATACTGTTTATTGATGAAGCAGCCATTGAAGAATTGAAGAGCCCCTTTAATTGAAACCTTTAATTCTAAACACTCTTCTTTTCTCTATCTAACTATTATGCACAGAAATTTTAAGAACTGTAATTGATGAAATTCAGAAAACATATATCACAAAGGGTTTTCTGTGCTCCTTTTATAGATGAGAGAAGAGGGCTAGAATTTGTTCAGCAAAAGCTGAACGTGATAACCATTATCTATTAGTATTTAATTTAAAAAGGATTTTTCACTCCATCAAGGAATTATCCTATCTTAATAATAGTTATCTCTATCTTAATAGGTAATTTAGTTGGCTACAACTTTATAAATAGATAAGTTTACATAAAAAATAAAATACTAGGTTAGTGGGTTATCCACTTACTTTACGTGGAATTAACATTCTCCCACTTGGTCCACTAAAACGATTATGAAAACTATATATGTATATTTATTTTACATCAAAATACATTTATTTAATTTCATAAAAGAATTTGACATGTGATCACGAATTTTAATAAGGTAACCAACAAACTCAAAGTGCTTATACTATAATACTGAAATAAGTTTAGATTATAAATGCTAGTCATAGCGGTTATATGATTTCAATATCATATTTCTTTCTATGTACTACACATCAATAACCCTTGCAAACTCAGTTCATCAAGCCAAAACAGCCCTTGTAATTTATCTTGTCAAGACATTTTCTATTGATCAAATAATAAAATGTGCACCCATAATTGAAAAACAGGAAAGAATAGAAACATACTTTAAATGCGCAAAAATGTCAATTACATAACCACAAATATATCCATCGTACATATTATGGATTACTCAAAAGACACATCCTTATAACATGTTCCATATATGTCTTTAGAGGCAATCCCTTAGTCAATGGATCGGCAATCATAAGTGTGGTACTAATATTTTTAATTGACACTTGTTGTTTCTGGACTCTTTCTTTAACAACAAGGTACTTTAAGTCTATGTGTTTTGATCCACTGGAGTATTTGCCATTTTTAGAAAAAAAAATGGCTGCGGTGTTATCACAATAAATTCTCAACGGCCTAGTAATAGAGTCGACAACACCAAGCCCTGAGATAAAATTTCACAACCACAAAGCATGATTTGAAGCTTCAAAACAAGCAACAAATTCAGCTTCCATCGTAGATGAGGCAGTAATTGACTGTTTTACACTCTTTCACGAGATTGCCCCATTAGCTAGCATAAAGACAAAACCTGAAGTTGACTTTAAGCTATCAAGGCAACCGCCATAATTTAAATCTGAGTATCCAATCACTTCTAATTGTTCTGATCTTTTATATGTGAGCATATAATCTTTTGTCCCTTGTAAGTATCTCATAACCTTCTTTGCAGCCTTCCAGTGTTCGAATCCTGGATCACTTTGGTACCTTCCCAACATACCAACAGCATAGCTGGTATCTGTTCTAGTACACATTTGAGCATACATCAAACTCCCTACAGCTGATGCATAAGAAATTTTCTTCATTTGCTCCCTCTCAAAGTTATTCTTTGGACACTGTCGTTTACTTAATTTGTCACCTTTTGAAATAGGTGCAACACCTGCTGAACATGACTGCATATTAAATCTCTCTAAAACTCGATTAATATAACATTTCTGAGACAAACCTAGCAGTCCTCGAGATCGATCCCTGAAAATCTCTATGCCGATAACATAGTTTGCCTCGCCTATATCAACCATCTAAAAGTTTTTAGAGAGATATTCCTTGGTTTCACGTAATAAACCAAAATCACTACTAGCTAGCAAAATATCATCCACATACAGTATTAGAAATATAAACTTGCTCCCACTAACTTTTAGATATATGCACTGATTAACAGTATTTTCTTTAAATCCAAAAGATGTGATGGTATCATTAAACTTAATATATCATTGTCTGGAAGCTTATTTAAGACCGTAAATGGATTTCTTTAATTTGCATACTAGGTGTTCCTTTCCTTTCTTTGCGAACCCTTCAAGTTGTTCCATATAGATATCTTCATCCAAATTCCCATTCAGAAAGGCAGTTTTCACATCCATTTGATGTAACTCTAAATCAAAATGAGTTACAAGGGCCATAATGATTATAAGCGAATCCTTTTTAGAAACTGGAGAGAAAGAATCTCTATAATCTATTCCCTCCTTCTGAGTAAAACCTTTGGCCACTAGTCTAGCTTTAAATCGTTCGATATTGCCTTTGGCATTGCGCTTGGTCTTAAAGACCCATTTACAGCCGACAGATTTATAATTATCAGGCAAATCAACAAGATTCCAAACATCATTATGGTCCATAGATTTTAACTCTTCATTCATGGCTTCTATCCATTTATTAGAATCATCACTTTTCATGGCCTGTGAAAATGAGACCGGATCTTTCCTTATCCCAATATCAAAATCAGATTCTTGTAGATACACCACATAATCATCTGAAATGACAGATTTTCTTTCCCTTTGAGATCTTCTCAAAAGAGCCGGTTGTGGTGGCTCTACAATATTTTCAATGGCAATAGTTTCTTGAGGTAATGAACCATCTCTATTATTTTGCTCATTTTCCTCAACTTGAAGAATAGGTTGAGGAGCAATATTTTCTTGAGAGAAAAAGAGTGGTGGGATATCCACTCTTATTTTCTCAATGTCTATTTTTTTCGGTTCATTACACTCACTAATTTTGCCATTCTCTAAGAATATGACATTACCGGTTTCAACTATTCTCACACTATGGCTAGGACAGTAAAATTTGTATCCTTTTGATTTATCAGGATAACCAACAAAATATCCAGAAACAGTTCTAGAATCTAACTTTTTCTCATGTGGGTTGAAGATTCTTGCCTCTGCTGGGCAACCCCATATATGTATATGCCTAAAACTAGGTTTCCTACCAGTCCATAACTCAAAAGGAGTTTTTGGAACTGCTTTACTAGGAACTCTATTTAGAATATACATTGCGGTTTTTACAGCTTCACCCCATAAGGAAACAGGTACAACAGAGTAACTCATCATACTCTTAACCATTTCCATTATTATGCGATTACGTCTTTCAGCAACACCATTCTGCTGTGGCGTACCTGGCATTGTGTATTGAGCACAAATGCCACGCTTTTCTAGGAATTGGGCAAAAGGACCAGGATTTTATCCTGATTCATCATATCTACCATAGTATTCACCACCCCGATCTGATCTCACAATTTTAATCTTTTTATCTAATTGTCTCTCAACCTTTGTGATGTATATCTCAAAGATGTCAATGGCTTGAAACTTTTCATGCATTAGATATACATATCCATATTGAGACAGATCATCTATAAAGGTGATAAAATATCTCTCTCCTGTAAAACAAGGAATGGAGAGTGGTCCGCAAATATCTATATGAATTATCTCAAGAAGCCCATTACTTCTCTTGGCACATTTCTTTGTATGCTTGGTTTGTTTTCCTTTTATACAATCCACACATACTTGAAAATCAGTGAAAGTCAAGATTTTGTAAAATTCTATCATTCACTAATCTCTTGATTCTTTCTCTAGAGATATGCCCTAGTATTTTATGCCATAAGAATGAAAAATTTTCATTAATTAAGCCACGTTTTGAACCGACATTTGAATGCATGGTAACTAAAGCTTGTGCAAGACAAATTTTATATAAACCATCATATAAAATGCCAGAACTAACTGTTAATGAATTAAACATCAAACTTAGTTTTCCACAACCAAAATAAACTGAATATCCAACAACATCTAATTTGGATAAAGAAATTAAATTTCTAGAAATCGAAGGTACGTAAAAAGTGTTTAAAAGATCCATCTGATGACCAGTCTCTAAAAGCAAGCGATAGGTACCAACAACTACCACTTCTACTTTGAGACGGTTTCCCATATAAAGGAACTTTTCACTTTCCTTTGGTTTCCGGGTTGTAAGGAATCCCTGCATTAAATTAGTAACATGAGTTGTGACTCCAGAATCAATTCACCAAGTATTAGAAGGAACTTCAGTAAGATTTGATTCATAACATACAAAAGAAAGATTTATACCTCTCTTTTCGAACCAATTCTTACGTTTATTGCATTCATTCTTCATGTGTCCCTTCTTACCACAAAAATGGCATTTCACAATGAATTTTCCTTCATGACTTTGGCTACTTTCTCCAGGTCTATTTTTCTTTGGTGGGTTGTGCTTTCCTTTTCTGAATTTGCCTTTATTCTTCATGGCTCCATGAGTTACAGCAAGGGCAAAATTTTGTCCATCTTGTCTTAATCTCACTTTCTCTTGAATACACTTGCTGGTAAGCTCATTCAAGTTCCACTGCTCATTGTTAGTATTATAGTGGATCTTGAATGGAGCAAACTGTGATGGAAGTGAGTTAAGTACAACCTGTACCAAGAAGGACTCATCCATATTCATACCCAGTGCTTTTAGTTTCGCAGCCTTTTCAGTCATGTTCAAAATATGCTGCTGAATATCTTTTTGACCATCATACTTCATGGTAGTCAATTCAGCCATCAATGTGCCTGCGAGGGACTTATCAGCGCGTTTAAAGTGCTCCTCAACAGACTTTAAAAATTTCGAGGCGATCTCGGTTTGAGGGAGGGAGGTCTTGATATTATTGGCAATAGTCATTCTCATAAACATAAGACTGAGTCTATTTGACCTTTTTCAAGCATTTAATTATTCCACATACTCCGAAGTACTACCATCGGTAGCTTCAGATGGTTTTTCAGTTATCAAAGTTAGGTCAAGATCCAATACACTCGGTGAGAATTGAACCCTTTCATACCATTCAGAAAAATTTGACTCGTCAAATGTTATCATTCCAGATGCAATGGAGTATAAAGAAGTAGGAACTGTTCAAAAACAGAATAATGCTAACAATAAGGTCTCAAATACAAATTTAAAACATATAACGATGAACTATTGATATCACTATAGTTTTCCTTTGGGTAAAATTGTAGTATATCTAGTGTTCATTCGAAGGGAGCTTAATATTTTATGTTATTCATGTGTTACCTTTGGGTATCCATATTACATTTCTAAATAACACAAAATAAAACTCTTTTATAATTAGTAGAATGTGACTCTCTTTTGAGCTAGTCTCAATCTCCTAATTATAAATATTATTAAAGATGTTATTTCTTTATAAGTCTCCCTTAATTCTTTTATGCAATTTAATAGATATACGATTCACTAATTTAGATCACTTTGGCAACTATCTAAACTAGTGAACTATATATATCTATAAATTGTCTAACAATATTTTACTCTTTTATGTAGTTTAACTATTATAAGATTCATCAACTTAGGTTACTTTGGTAACAATCTAAGTTAGTAAATCTTAAGTTATAAAACTACTTAACATAATTTGCATAAAAAAAATTCACATATTAATTATACAAACAATAGTCTCATGTTTACATTGCTTATAACATATTAATTACACAAATAAGCAACGTAAACTGTCAAATATATAATATACTATGTAAGGATATAACAAATTGTATACATATATTCGTATACTTTTATGTATTTTAAAAATAAAATAATAACACATTCAAACTTGTAATGATACAATAACATAAATAATAATATAAGTATAGTGTAACAAATATATGTGATATACAGAAATAGATCTATAGTTTTATCATTCATTTTGTCCTTTATTATATTTGCTTTATGATTACCATCAATTTAACAACAAAAGTGATGAATGTATGATGTATGTGAGCACAACATACATACACATTAAATAAGCAACTTTGCATCCACATTGAAACAAATCAATTAATGAAGGCGCGTAAATTCATGTTGTAAAATTGATATAATTATCTATTATTTATTTATTTTTTAATCATTACATAAATTTTATTTTATGCTTTTATTACATAATCAAAAAATTCTTAAATTCAATGAAACATATCAAATTCAATATCCATAAAATTGATTTGCAACACATTAATTATGAGAGTTCGAAAATTAAAATTATAAAAGGTTCAAGAATTCTAAAACAATTGCATAAGATCAATTACGCACAAATATTAATAAAATCAAACAATTAAATTTAACACAATAATAAATATTGTGAAAGACTATAATTCTAAGATATTTGAATTCAATTGGCTCTGATACCAACTGTAAGAATTTTTAAATGCGGAAATAAATCTGATGACCTATTTAATTAAACTCAAAATATCTTAAGAAATAATAAATTAATTGACATACCGTTTATTGATGAAGCAGACATTGAAGAATTGAAGAGCCTCTTTAATTGAAACCTTTTATTCTAAAAATTCTTATTCTCTCTATCTAACTATTATGCACAGAAATTTTAAGAACTGTAATTGATGAAATTCAGAAAACATATATCACAAAGGGTTTTCTGTGCTCCTTTTATAGATGAGAGAAGAGGGCTAGAATTTGTTCAGCAAAAACTAAATGCGATAAACATTATCTATTAGAATTTAATTTAAAAAGGATTTTTCGTTCCATTAAGGAATTATCCTATCTTAATAATAGTTATCTCTATCTTAATAGATAGTTTAGTTGGCTACAACTTGATAAGTGGATAAGTTTGCATAAAAATAAAATACTAGGTTAGTGGGCCATCCACTTAATTAACGTGGAATTAACAGTATGATGTTTAAAAAACTTAAAAAATAATATACTATAATATATTTTTTTTCAAAATTAAAATCTTACTCATACTCATATACCCCATTTTATAAGTGGCGAGTCCATAAATTTTTTATTCAAAATAAATTTATAATTAATATATCATCATATATTTAATTTTTTATATAAATTTAAACAAATTATATAAACATGTAGATAGTAAATTTAACAAAATAATATGTTTAGACATATTTTTACTTGTAACATATAAATAAATAAATAAAATTTAAAAATTGATATAGAATTAAATGCTAAAACATTTTTCATAGTATCGCCATAAGATTACAATTTCCAAATGCAAATTTTTAATTTTCACTATTTAGTGCATTATCTGTAACAGCAAAATAAAGTAATAAATATCACATAAATAATATAAAATTTAGGAAAGTTATATATAGCATATATTTAGTATCAAATATATTAGCTAACAGTAATAAAGAAAACAATTATCTTATCTAAAAAAAAAAAAATGAAGAGGAGTTTGTTAATTTGAATTATGGTTTATTTACTATGGACTTTTACATTGGCTTTTGTTCTATTTCATCAAACCAAATAAATTTTTAATTTCAAATAAATAAATAAATAATAAATAACGCCTAAATCGATGATAATGCTACTGATAGCATAAATATTTCGAGATAAGAGAGCCATGCCCCATCTCAACCAGTGCATGTTGTTATTATGATACAATTTTAAATAATTCTTAAATGGAAAATTGATATTTTCTTTAAATATATATTTTTATTTTTTAACTTATGATATTATTTTATTATAATTATTTTTAAAATCTAATCATTTAATATCATATCACACCATAAAATAAACAAACCTAAAAATAGAAAAATATATAATAATGTTATATTATTTTTATATATTTGACTATTATCTCAGATTTTAATTATCAAAATAATAATTAAATAATGTTATTTTTTAAAATATACAATAATATAGAGATGTGTTCTTTAATTTATTTCAAACGAGAAAAATACTTTTATTTTAAATATTTTAAAATTTCATGAATAAAAAACAAAATTTTTTTCTCTTAATAATAAAAAAACATACAATTGCAACTATAAAATAATTTACCTTTTCAATTTTCATATTCTTTTTCCCTTAACTACACGGTATTTTAGAAAAAAAAATGTTTAATTTTTGACTAATTGCAAAATAGTATGGTGTGATATATATTCCAATAATCCCAAATTTTATTTAATTTTTGTCATCGTTAATTTACTATTTTATCTATTGGCTTGGCACATGTCAGGCACAAGTTACCATATAATAAAATAATAAAATTAAAAGTTTAAATAATGGACGGCTAACACGATTTCTCTTAGTGTAACGATCAGCCGACAGTCAGACGCTGGAGTCTGCAAGTGTCAACGTCTTCTAGAGGAAATGAAAATTTCCAAAACAAAAATCTGATTTTAAAACAAAACAATTCAACATCAGAGACTTGGAATATTAGGTTGTTGAATTTCATTAAATATTTATTACAGTAATGTCATCAATGAAAAAAAAATTATCTGTTTAATATTTTAAAATTTTCTTCTTGCTAGAGCAAGTTGATAATTTATTTTGCTTGAGTTTTTTTTATAAAAAAAATTAAAAATAAGAGAATATTATATATTATTTTTAAAAATGTTTTACAAAATTTTTAAAAAAATAAAAATATATCATTTCAATTTTAAACGTCAATGTTTTTATTTTTTGAAGGTTTTTATTAGGAAATTATATAAAATATTTTTTAAATTTATTTTTACTGTGTTTTATTTTGCTTACAATTTTGTACTTTTAAATTTATAAAAATAAAATTTTTATATTTTATATTTATATATTATTTTTATAATTTTAAATTGACACAGTATATTTATAAGTTTTTTGCCCTTTTTTTACGTTATGTTTATAAATTTCTCTTTTTGTTAAGGAAGTCACAAAAAATAACTACACAGTTGTCATTCTCCTGTTGGTTGGCTTAGCGGCTTAGCCCATAAAAAAAGGCAATAACAAATCAACTTGATAAAAAATACCCATATATTTTAAAAAAATACAATAAAAATAAAAATATAAAAAAATTAAATTAAATTTTTTAAAAATACTTCCCCTTAAAATAATTTTTTTTAAAAAATACCTCATTTCTCACTTCAAATAATATTTTACTTTAAATAAAATTTCATTACTTCAAATAATATTTCACTTCAAATAATATTTTACTTCAAATATATTTTAATAAAATAATAAAAATTAATATTTTAAATATATAAAATATATTAATTTTTTATAAAAAAATATAAATTTTGATTATAAATAATCAAATACTACTCATAAAAAATATAAAAAATATATTAATAAAAATTATAAATTTATTTTACATATTATACACAAAAAAATTTAAAAATATATTTTATAGTGTATTTGTTATATATATATTATATATTTATTGTTTATTATATATATTATGTGCATATTATATATATTATGTAAACATAAAATTACAAAATAAAATTAAAAAATATTAAGTTATATATATATTGTGTGTATATATTTTTTTGATAAATTATATGTTTTGTGTATGTTTGGTGTGTTATATAAATATTATATTTATTTATATATTTTATATGGTTATTTTGAATGTGAGAAAAATAAAATTATTTATAAATAAAAAATAAAAAGAGTACAAAAACATAAAAAAAGAAAATAGAAAAAAATTAATGCCATAAAAAAGAAATAAAAAGCCTAAAATTATATAAATAAATAAATAAATAAAATGCTGTATGTTTGAAAAGCCGAATTCCAAATCCCATAAACAGTGTAAATTTCTTACTAACAAATCCGCAAGATTTGACTCGGCGGTTCCGGCTTTTCCTTGGGACCCATGCCTGTCATTACTATAAAAAAAAATTGCAATTGCGATAATCACATTGATTTCGTTTTAATTAGTTTAACCCTCAAATTACAGCAACTTACCACAATCAAACCACGTGTTAGGTTGATAGACTCGGGTGAAGTGACGGTCCCCTCCTCTTTTGGACAATACGCCAAAAACCCACAATTGGAAATTTGCTTACATCTACTTCCATAAATAAAAAGAGGAAATTAGCTTGGACTGCATACTGCTGTTATATTCCACATTTTCAAACACAATGGCCCGTTATATATATATATACACACATTTTTCAATTCTATAAAAACACGGGCTTTTTTTAACATTTACATTTTTTACTTTAAATTTTTTTTCTTGTTTTATTTATTTTAGTTTTTTTTTCTTATTTATATCATTTTATTTAAATTTTTTATGTTGTATTTCTCAATATACACATAATATATATATATATATATATATATAACATATATAAAATATACACACAACAAAATAAATAACTACTAAATATCTATATGATATTTTTAATAATTATTTAATTTATTTTTTATTATTATAATATTTATATAATATTCATATAACTTCTACATAAAATATATAAAATTTAATAACATATACATAACATATAAATAACATACAAATAATATCTATCGAATATTTATAATATCTACTTAATATATACAAAATATCTATCAACCATCTATGTAACATTTATATAATGAAATTAATATTTTTTTTAAGTTTTATTTATATATATAATATGTAAAATTTATTTAAAAATAAATTTAATAATTTTTATTAATATATTTTTATTTTTTGTGCTTTTATATTTATTATTTATAATCAAAATTAATTTTTTTTTTAAAATTAATAAATTTCTTATACTAAAAATAATTTAAAATATTAATTTTTATTATTTTATTAAAATATTTTTATTTGATAACGGAGTTTTAAAAAATAAAAATTAAAATTAAAGTTAAATATTAATTATAATGAGAGAAAACATTTAAAAAAAAATTAATAGAGTGAAATATTTTTAAAAATTTACTTTAATTTATTCTATAAACATAAATATTTTATTTTTTATAATATTTTAAAAATAAAATTTATTTTTTAAAATAGTTCTGTAAATGTTCCTAATAAAAATGATACAAAACTTGCCCATTTATTTTTTCTACACAGATCTCGCGAGTGGGAAAACCATCAAAGATTAGATGCTTCACCTTTCGTACACCAAAAAATTCAAACGATAATGTTAACAATTTTGATACTCAATTCTATTTCATATATCTAATTATCTCTACTTTAGACTATATGATAAAATTCTATCCGAAAAGATAAAATGATTATGAACTGGTGAAGCAGGGTATGATATTTATCAAGGAATTAGAGTCGTTAAAGCAGCACTCTTTTGACTGATTTGAATTCATTAGGAAGTAGCTTTTGCTAGATGACTACCTTATCCGCCGTCAGGCCTGCATTGTTACCTCTACAATCCAAAGAAAACCACACTCATTCGACCAGCTGAAAGTGCTGTCATTATTATCGCTCTTTCCTCTGTTTGGGAAGAATCAATACCATTATTTAGCCACACCTTCTAGACTGAAAGCGACAAGCAAACCTTCATCCAAATGTAGCCGAAGGTAAATAAATTCTACTTGTAAAGCTTGGATACGCCCACGATAAGAATGACCCCACATGCCGTTTATAGCAGACATTTACTATGAAATCACCAATCATGTTCTCAACGCAAGACGATTTCCTCAGCAAATTTGGCTTTGATTTATGAAGATCATAAGCTAAAAATATCCTGCAATTGCATGTTTTGCCTGTGAAACAAAGGAAATAATCATGGTCCCCTAACACTCGAGACAAAAACTGGAAATAAAAAATTTAAAAAAAAAAAGGAAAAAGACGAGCAACCCTAGAATGAAAAAAGTTCAGTCCTGGTTTTAGGACTCTTGAGGAAGCTAGATTTTAAATTCACCAGTGATATGCCTTCAGATCAAACCTGTGATAAACAATTTTAGGATTCACAAAATGCCCCATTATACCTTACGCAGTATCCATGTTTCATTACTACCAACACATCTAATTTGCACCGCAGAATTACGTCTTTTATTTGATAATCTGCACTATGATGGAGAAATAAAACTGACTGATACATACTTGCATATTGCTGAAACTTCAGCTAGATACTGCAGAAGGATTACCAGCCAAAGAATACATGGAGCCATTCACCAAATCTGCACCAATATACCATCTCCCCCAAGTTGTGTAATCCTCTCAATCTCTAGCTGTTCTATGACTTACAGCCATGGGATGAGTACTGCAAACATCAAGGGAACAAGGATCAAAGCCTAAAATGAGAGGAACATATTAAGTAGGGAGCACTCATACCACGTACATCAATATGCAATAATAAGTCATAAAGCTTTCTTTCGTTGTGCAAACTTAATAAATTGACTACAGCAAAGGGATTGTCCATTTTCATTCTTTGTGTCTGCATATTTACTACCATCTATTAGACGAACTGGGAAGTCAACTCATGAGCATGTCAAACCATCTTTTTATCGCCTGTGAATTCAAAGCTCTAATTTTGAGCAATTTTTCAAGAGTTGAAACAGGTGTTTCAAAGCCATTCAAGATTGAAAACATTGATAATAACAATAAATTTTAAGCAAAATATTTGAACACACGAAATGTTTAGCCTCCTGATAAGCATAATTTAACTTCTTGAAAGAAACTAGATTGTTAACTGATGTTTATTCAAAACCATATCCATTATTAGATCTGAACAACTTTAAATGAAACCAGTCACACCATATATTAGATTCATAAATCATGTATATGGACAGAGCTAGGGAACTAAAGGCGATGGGTATGTGGCTGAGTAGGAGGGATCATGTGGTTTTTGAGCTAGACGCCATAGAACTGGTATCTAAAAGTGATACAAAACGATAAAAAAGGGGCCAGTAAGGAAGCAACTGAGATGAGATCCTAATAATGAAGACATTTTCATTTAGAAAATTTGGCGGCTACAGCAAGTCAGAAAAAGACCCGAGTGTGACAAATCAAATGTGTTCCAACATGTGTGCCTTCACAGTTAGAATTAGGTTCATCATAATGCATACATAGATAGTTATTCAAACAAAAAGCCAATGGCTAAATACCTTTTAGATCCAAAAGTTCAATTGAGTGACCATGTTCCTCCTCATATCTCCCAACATAGATGGAATGACCCTTGTCTATGAAGCAGCAAATGAAACTTGAGATGTAGAATCATTTTGCCCCGTTGGAACTGTTTAGTGTAACAAGAGAAACGTTCATGTAGATAAATACTTGTAAATACAAAATTTAAAGTGAGCAACACTTTTCTAAATCAACAGTACCTTAATAATATGAAACAAACGGTATATCTCCAAACTTTAGAATGCATAACTGAGAAAGAATTAAGACAGATGTCATACAAGTATAGCATCCTTAAACCTTGTGACTTTGCCAGTGAGATTCATCACAATAAAGTTGAACCACGTCTAAAATTATATATGTGTATATTACTAAGCAACTGATGCTGGAAAAAGAATACAAAACCACTGAGAAATTGTAGGACATCAACAAGCAGACAGTTAGCACAGTACCTGAATACTCGCGTGTCTTCAGTAATAAATGACAGAAGAAACAAAAGATTTAATTGAAGAAAAAGAGTCTCTGAACAGCATGAAAGAAAAAATAAATAAATAAACCAAGAGTCATGGAGTTTCCACCATCATATAAACAGAGGAGCTCGAGGGAAAAATCAATAAATTAATAATTGATCTCTAAAAGAACTTCCATGGTACACAAATTACAAATCACATTGGCGCACAATGCACCATGAATTACAAGTTTTGGGAATTTCAATCCCATGAAGCAATTACAAGGATGGAATAGTGCACATAGCCACAGATTATCGATCCATCCTGAAATGCTGATACTGCAGCCACTCCCATATATCCAGGTTGCGTGCAGCTGCATATCACATAGAATTCAGCTTGTTTTCACGACTCACCTTCTAATCAATAAGGTTTACACTGTTTATTGTCTCTCTTAAGCTGAACTTTCAATTTCTTACCACCTAATTGACATCCATTCATCATATTAATAGCAGTTTGTGCTGCTGATAGTGTGTCATAACTAACAAATCCTGCAAATAAATGTCCATTAGAGATATAAGCTCATCATATAAAAATATTAGATTCAAGAGTAACTAGAAAATGTGCATACCAAAACATTTACTAACACCGGTTGCTTTATCAACAAAGACCTTAGCACTCAAGACTTTACCGAATGGCTGAAAAGCATTTGCAAGCTCTTGGTCACCAAATTCTTGAGGTATGTGATATATGAATAAATTAGCACCAGGCGGACCTAATTCAAAGAGAATAGAACAATTAGCATGATACCACCACCACCAAGAATACCAAACAAAATGATGATTCTAGAGTGATTGATACAGAACAAACCTTCTAATTGACCCCCAGAGCTTGAACTGACACCTGAAGACGTTGCAGAATTACTGCTTGCAACAGCAGGTGGTACTGTACCTGGTGAACCACTAATGGGTCGGTGATTCATCATTCCTCCAGGGTATGCCATGGGATACTGAACACCTGGCACAGCAGGATAAGCAGATCCAACGTAACTTGCAGGAGGCATTGCATAATTTCTAGGACCCATACCAGGGGCAAGATCAGGTCTGATTCCACCACGCAACGCATTTCCCTGATTTACTGGAGGAATCATACTATGAAAGGCAGGTTGATTCTGCAAAGGCGGCAAGCGATACGGCACAAGTCCATAAGTTCCAGGAGCCTGCAAGGGGATCACCGATTAGACCATCATCTAAACTCCAACTTAATTTTTTAAGAAAATGAAAACTGAAAAGGAAAGTATTAAGTAGCAATCAATATGCTCAAGAATTATAACAGTAATAGGATAAAAGGTACTGAAAGGTCCAAAATAGTGGTTCAGCATTGCAAAAGGTGAATCATTACCAACAAATCATCACTGGCAAAACTGACCTGGTACCCATATCCATTATAGGGGGGAACATACCCCATTGGCAAGGCTCCAAACAACGAAGGATGTTGTGAGTCAACAATTGGTAGATTAGAAGCCTGGGATTGCGCTTTCTGAGCCCTTCGAGCCTGTCTCTCCTTTTCTGTATCTGCCCATTTGACAACCAAAGGAACACTTGAACCCTAGTAAAATCAAAGATTACAATTAGGCTGCAAATCAGAGAAATTAAATCCTTCAAATTAGTGCTGTGCCTCTAGCTATAAGAATAAACAGAGCATAGACTCAACAAAATCTAATAAGCAAGATGTCTCATTACTGCAGCAATAGTTGATATATTGATGCTGCAATGACCAAAACAAGTCACACCTATTTGTTACGACAGCCTGGTCAATCTACACAATTACAGAGATTGATGCACACAAATGCAACAGTATATTCATGATATATAAATTTAGGTTCTTCGAGTTCACGGGAAGCTAATGAAATCTTGAAGTAACTACAAAGTTTTCCTGCTTCTGCAAAAAGTCCATTTTCTCTCTATCAAAATGTTATCAACACTCATTAATTTATGACCACGTTCCATTTAAATGGGTCTAGGATTCAAGCAAGTCCTTGGAATAAAAAAATGTGTTTTTTTTTCGGCATACACGAAAAAAGTAATCAACTTAGAACTTCATTAGCTTTGGGTCTACCAGGCCTTTCAACTCATTACAATTACAGATTAAAGAGAGGATCAGTGTTATAGCTACATATAACAGCTAACTAACCTGGTATAAAATAAAATTACTGAGATGAATAGAACAAATTTTTCAATAGATCAACACATTTATCATACAATGTCACATTGCAAATATACTAGGAACAGTTACTATGGGTTCATTTGAACGACTGCATTTGAAATGAGGATGGATTTAGATTTGTGTTTCCAATAAAAAATCATTAGAAAATCAACACGTCAAATCTGAAAAGCACTAATTCCAAATGCTTGCTTATGCAAATCAACCCAGCAGATTTTTAAGGACTTTTAACAGAAAAAAACACAAACCTCCATCTTATTTTTTCCATTGACAGCCTCAAGGGCAGCAAGAGCTTGTTCTTTAGTTTCATACTTCAGAAAAGCACAGCCTATCAAGTAATCAATTGAGTTCAGGCAGAAAATTAGATTTTGGAATTTTGAAAACAATAATTTTAAAGAAAATTCAAAAATAATTACCTTTGCTTGTTTGATGAGAACCTCTTAGAATTTGTAAATCCTTTATAGTTCCATATTTAGAGAATAATTCAGAGACTTCAGGTTCAGAAACATTTTTCGGAAGCATGCCAACAAAAAGTTTGTGTTCTGGATCGCAAGGAGAGCATAAATCATTCAAAAAATGCATAAGCCCAACACATGAAACCAAATCAATAAAAAAAATGAATACATAAGCAGCATCAGATGAGGAATGAGAACATTGATTGCAGCAATTTACAGCAATTATTTCAATGACAATTAAATAAACAGTCAATGAAATTATATACACCTAGCCTTTCCAACTCGCCATCTGCATACTTCACTTGCAACGGACTAGATGCCTGGATTGGACAGAAAGAATAGGATGCAGTTCAATTAGAGAGGCAATGATGAATGCATCACAGAGTAATAAAAGTGCGAAACATAAGTCATGACTGATAAAGCAATAATATGCATCAATTATTAGATTATCCGATTGATTGGACTCAAAATCTCCCAAAGCTTATTGTAAAAAAATGAATTAAGAAGTAAACACTAAATGGAAACTGGTTAACAGTAAAGACTGGCTCATATGGAGCTACTTGGTTCACTGTAATTCCTGGGACACAAAGTCTAACTTGCATAAGGGTACATCGGCAATGATGGGCATTACAGGATAGGCTCATATGGTGCTACTTCGCAAATCAATCATGTCCTGTTTTCACTTTTCAATGCATGAGGGGATCACTACTATTTGAAACTAAAACACACCTGTGACCAACTAAGCTAGGCCTAGATGCTTCAAATTGCAAATGTCATGCCACAATCTGTTACCTTTTTTCTAGTCATCTGGCATTAAAACCAAATTTGAAGCATTTGAAGCGTTAAATAATTCCCGTACAATTTCTCTTTCCTAGCTTACAAAAAAGAGTGTTCAATAGTTCTACAATTCCATCACAACTTATTCCCATACAAAGAGATTTATTTTTTTCACCATGTTCTTGAAAACAATAGATAGATTTTTGTTTTGTATTAATTGTCACAAATAGAATCTAAGGATTGTTTGAGCAGTTTCACCCACTTCTCTCTGAATTGCCGTATTTTTTGATAGTCTGTTCCCTGTTAATAAGAACTACCTTTCTGACCACTAAAATCTTTATCAAAATGTCACTTTAGGCCGCTCATAATGTGCATTTTTTTTAAATCACAATCCTACCCATGTGGCTCTAATATCTTTTTCTATGAATTTCGAAAAAAAATAAATCGCTACCCTAGCAAGAGAAAAATGAACACCTTAACCTCACCACAATAAATTGTTCCTCATATCCTAAAACTGCATTATGTCCATAAATAGGTGTGGGAAACTAAGATACTCTTGTAAGTTCATTACCAAAATGCAGTATTCAAACATCATTTTTAGAAACTTGAGACTGTCTCGATGAGATTATTGACTCTGTAATTGCTAACTAACTTGAGAATTACCAAGGCCACTAGTTTATCATGTTATAACATGAGTTAAATAAAGTGTGGCCACAAATCAAACAATGCAGGAATAGTTCAATCTACCCCAGTCATTCTCTCTATTTAACTGTTAACCCACAGTAGGCAAATGCCATAAATGGTCAATTTTGGACTACTAACTTACCATTTGTTAATAAGATGGCCAAGATCAGAAATCAACATGAAATGGATAAAATTCCTATCAGCATTTATCTACAATGTGCAAAATAAGCAGTAACATAATGAGAAAAACAAGTTAATTGCACTAACCCCTAGTAGTGTTTTCTTGTTATGGCAAGCATTGACTGCTTTATCTGCTTCCTGGCGCGACGGACATATTACAAAACAACAACCTACAAACAGAAATTAGGGTTGAAAACAACACAAGTCTGTAAGTAAATGGATCGAATCACGCAAATCAAGAATTAAAATTAGTATCGAAACAAGAAAAGAAAAGAAAGAGAGAAAATGTGAGATTTGTTGAATGTGAAAAGGAATGCAAAAAAAAAAAGCAGGGAAAAAAAAAAAAGGAAGGCAACCTCTAGAGGCGCGCGTGGCCTTGTCTTTGATGATGTTGACCTCGTCGACCAAAGCAAACTCTTTAAACATTGCGAGAAGCTGAGCTTCCGTCATGTGTTTCGGCACCTGACCTACAAACAGCTTAACGCTCTCTTCGCTCAATTTCTTTTCCTTTTTACCCTCCGCCATTAATGCCTATAGAGCACAGACAGGCAAACAGAATAACACAAACACACTCTCTCTCTCCCTCCCTCTTTTCTCTCTGGTTATTGTTTCTCTCTCTACAATTTGCTTGGCTTCGCTATTTTTCTCTCTCTAGATTATTGCTTGTTGGCTATTTATTTTATTTATGCTCTATTTTTTTTTTCTAAGAAGAGTCGTCCGCTGGGAAATTGGGGGATTTCTGGATGGCAAAGTTGGATCTTCGATAGATATATTATAATTAAATTATTGGTAATTGGGCTCGATCTTCGCCTGATTTACAGGCGTGACCTTACAGCTGTTTTGTTTTCACTCTTAGGGATGGGTGTACCTGAACAGTTGGGGAGCGGAAGCCAAGAGTAGAACGTTTAAGGAAAAGAGAGAAAGACAAAATTACCCATAAAAGAGTAAAAATTCTTCTCTTGCATGGCAAGTTTGAGAGTAATGAGTGGGCTCGGGTTATTGGATCCGTGTTGTCCCTACTCCGAAAAGGAAAGTCTGATGAGAAAAGGACAAGTTAAAAGGGGAATACTAAAATTTGATAAAAGTGGACTCTTTGGTTAACTGGATTTGACATCCTTGGTTAAGTGGGACAATACTTGAGTTTACAGCAACTTCTTTCCTTTTTTTTTTGGGGAGATTTTAAAAAAAACATGTTTATATTTTACTTATAAAATTTATAAATAAAATACTAAATTGACAAGTCCCATTACATGCATTTTCTCACTTTTTTTCAAAGTTTTTTTGTCAAATATATGTTGAGAAGAGAAATAATTAAAATTCAATTTTAAAATTTAAATGGAAATGAAAACACTCCTAATTAGCAAGCGGAGGTTTAATAATTTTTCTCTTTTTAATTTAACTCAATATTTAAATTGAAACTCTTATTATTTTTAATATTAGTATAATTAAAAATAAAAAAAATACTATTATCAAACACGTTTTATATATTTTAAAATTTATAAAATCATAATCACTGATGATTAATTATTAAATATTTAATTATATTATTTTTAAGGGATAAAAAAATATGCGATTTAAATATGAAATATAATATAGGCATAATATAAGTCCATTGATTTTATCAAAATAAATTATAATATTTATTTACTTATAAATCAGAATCTTGATAAATCAAGATAACTCTAATGTTGTTATATATATTTTTCACTCATTGATTTCAGCTTAGCAGAAAACAATAATTTAAAATATAATTTGGATTTACTGTCATAAGAATGGAATTGGTTTGGGTACAGTGATTTTCAATCCACTGAAAAAAACAAGTCTACTCCGGCTTGTAACTCGTTGCTACTCGCATTTCCCTCCGTCCTTTTTGAATTTTTGCAAATCTTATTTATACTTTGTTTGGACACGAATGCAACTCTCTTCTTTTCACCAATAACAGACCATCCAATATTCCAATTAATGTTTTGCATTTCTCATCCCTTTTTTTTATTACAGATTTATCCTTACATCTTAATATATAATTTAATAATAAAGAAATTGATATTGACACGTATTTTTAGTTTATGATATTCGTATTTTTTTATATATCATTAAAATTATCTTTCATATCCTTATTTCTTATTTAGTTAATAATTTTCACAATAAAATAAAATTTTATACGTCATTTAATTTACTTTATTTTATTATTATTTTAAACTCATAAAATTTTATTATTTTAACTTAATTTTTTTTTTCTTAAGAAATATGCAGCTAAGGTATATAATAAACGTGGACTCCTTAAAAAGTTTACTTTTCATAAATAAACCAAAATAAATAATAAATGTTCGTAAATAATGTTTAGGACACATCCCTTTGACCTCAATTTAAAGTTAAACAAGTCATTGAATATATTAATCTTTAATTTACGTATTCCTAAATGAACACATTTGCTTTTCAATTTTCAATTTTCATATGTAATTTATGGAAAGTAATTAATATATATTTCAAATATCATAAGTGTTGGTTAAAAATCAAGTTCGAATATTAATTATTTAAACGCGAGATAATTTTTAAATTATGAATTAGTATGATAATATTATTACCATTTAAATTTATTGGTGAGTATAGATGATAAATTTCAATTTATAAAAAATGTTACTCCCTCCGTTTCATTTTAAATATTATGTAATAAATTTTTTTTAGTTTACTTTAAATGTCGTTTTTAAAAAATTTTAAAAAATATTAATTAAAAAATTTTAATATTATCTCTATTAATAAAAAAAAATATTGAGATAAAAAAATATTTAAATAAATTATAATAAAATTTTTATAAAATTTATAATAATTAATTATTTTTTAATTTATATATATTATTTTTATACGGCATTTAAAATAAGTTGATGAAAGTATAATTTGAATAGGTTAAATTCTCGTGAAAATAAATTGTTATTTAAATGATTTGGAGGATGAAAATGTGTTTGGGCAAAAACCCAAAAAGCAGAGCAGCCATTCTGTTTTGGGCGAGTCACCTTTTTTTAATGAATGAAAGAAAATAAAAGGACAAACGCCTTTGACTTTCTCACGGGTAAAGCAACAAATCTATAAATATTAATTTATATATGCTTTGGCTTTGAACTTGTGTTGTGTATTTATCAAAATGTCTTCAACCTCAGTTCCTCTTTTATTTAGACAGACATAGCCTCACCAAACAAAGCAAGGGCAACGGATAAAATGCAATGAAAAGCCTCTAAAATGGACCAATCAAGAAAGTGTATTATTCCTAAAACTAAAAAGAGTTATAATGAGATGACTCTCATCCCATATTATTTTAATGACGCTTAACCACCTAAAAATCTTGAAAAATATGTGATTTTTTGTTTTTTCAATTAGACCTAAAATTTATTATTATTATTATTACTATTATTATTATTATTTGCATTAATTTTATCCTTATCAAGTTAGGGAGGAATTCAAGCCTACGTGGTCTGTTGATATGACAAGCTTGGGTATAAAGCAACCAAAACAAAACATTTTAGCACATGTTTTTGTTTTTCTTTCATTAAAATGCATTGATTTTTTAAAATAAAACTCAAGCACCTACGAGGGAAAAATCTTCATCACTGACGGCAAGAAAAAAGTAACATCATAATTCAAAATGTATAGCTGAATTAGTTAAATAGGGTTGAATAAGTGAGTGAGAATGAGAGTTTAAATTTTACTAAATATCATATTATAAAGGAAAAAAGAGTATTAAACTGCAATATATGTCATGAATAAAATTAGTTATACACTTAAATTATTAAACGAATATAGATAGAGATGTTTGTGATTAAAAAAAAAGGAACATGATGCTTAATGGCAGTACAACAACTAAGATACATTCCTCTTTTGCTATGGTCATCTTTTTGCTACAACCAAGAAAAAAAAAACCCTCTTTGCGACAATACACATAACTCATTTCTCTCTCAGATTCAATTTGATTCATAAAATACGGTTGGTGATGTCGACGGCGGTTACTGAAGTCTTTGAACTCAACTTAACAATAATGAATAATAGAAATAGTTTGAGACAATCTCTCGTCAGCATAAAGAATTTTCCTTTCGCAACATCACCGCAGAGGTCAAAGCTAGCTTGACTGGCTTCTCCAACGATGCTAGTTTGAGACAATAATGAATAATTTTTTCCAAGAATCGTCGTAGTCTCTTCATTGCCTCTTCCAATGAGTCTTCTAATTGTACTTTACCACTTGATTTATCAAATGCATTAATGAATTTGTTTTTCTTTGTTATCCTTTAGAGTCATTGTTCAAGGAAAAGAAAATTAATTTGGTAATTTTGATATGAAATCTGGAATCTCAGCGTATTTATTTTTATTTTCAGTTCATTTAATTTTTCTTTTTGTTGGCTTTCAACAGGTTATTATATCTAATCAATCTAAAAAAGGGACATTTAGAAACTTAAAATGATGTTCATTGCTTCAATTTTTTTTTTGTATAATAAGGTGAGTCTAGCTCACAGAAAAATAATTAACAGATGTAGGACATTTCAAAATTATCATGGTAAAATCACATATTGATATCTAAATATGCAGTATTCAACACAGTTCTTATTGAAAAATTCTTTGCATGACAGTCAAGAAAATCTGTTGCAAAGTTGGCATCTCTAAAAATATGTTTGAAACTAATCACTTGAAATTTCCGATATAAGCTTTTGACTGACTTCAACAGAGATAAGCAACTCATCAAAGAGCTTCAATGGCCCAGGATCACAGTGAATAAAGTAGCCATCACAATTTAATTTCATACAATTCAAAGGAGGCAGAGCTACTTTACAACACCTAATTTTATAAAAAAAAACGAAGAAAAAGTCATTTTTTGAGGCAGTCAACGACATCCTTTTTATTTTGATGATTGCGTTATCCAAATTTATCGTGTCAGCAAGCCACATAAGCTCAGAGTTCTCTCTAGCTCGACGAGGGATAAAATTTATGTAAATAAATAATTTATAGGTCTAATTAAAAAAAAAGAATAGGTTTAAATTGATAAAATTCATATTTTCAAGTATTTTTTAGGAGGTTAACTTTTTTATTGATTTATATTTAACATTTTTATTTAAGATAAATAAATTCAAAATTTATTTATAAATTAATTTCATATGAATATATAATTTAAAATGTAAAATCTAATTAAATTTATTTTTTATACATATTTGGGATAGATATATAAATGAATTATTTTTATTATAATTTTTTAAAATACATTTAATATGAATATAACAAAAGATAAAATAACATATTTAATTTGTAAAAATATAATAAAAAATTAATTAAAACATGAAAATACTAGAGAAATAGAGAGGATAATAAAAGGAGAGGGAAAAGTGTATAATAAGACCAGAGAGAGAGAGAGAGAGAATAAAAGTTATACTTTTATCCGAAAATAATTATTTTGTTACACATGTGAAATTCATCTGAAAATTCTACAAATTCTAATGGAATTTGGGTTAACTAAATATAAAACTTTTTTGAATATTTCAAATATAATTTTTTTAAAATACAAAATTCAAATAAAAATTTTAAAATTTCGTGGAATTTATCTGCCAAAAAAAATGATATTTTATTAATTTGTAAATTTAAAAAATATCAAAATACATATTTTAATTTTTCATTTTTTAAAAAAATTAAAACAATTAAATCAATATATATATAAATTCATATTTTAATATATAAATGAAAAAATATACTTTGAATACTTTTTATTATTTCACCCATTTTACCTATAACTCAATACGATGCTCAACTTTTACTAATTATGGAAGATATTATTGCATCCAATCAAAATTAAAATTAATTAATATATACTAATTGATTTTGTATATATCATTGGAAATAAACAAAAAAAAATAAATACTTCCTCCATTTTATTTCAAGTATCATATAAAAATAGTGCGTACATACTAAAAAATAATTAACTATTATAAATTTCATAAAAATTTTATTATAATTTATCTAAATACTCTTTTTTATCTCTCATCATATTTATTTTTTTTATTAATTAATAAAAAATAATATTAAAATTTTTTGCTCTTTTAAATTTTTAAAAATAATATTTAAAATGAAATAAAAAAATTTTTTATATGATATTTACATAATGAAGCTGAAGAAGCTTTAATTGTTTGAATCAAATTAATTTTCCGGTCAATAGATGAAAGACCAGGGCTTCATTATCATTTGTGTAATAATCACAAAATAATCAATAAATTAAATAGTTAAAAACCGCGTGAACAACGCTTGTTGACCAAAAAATTGTGAACGGGGTCATTTTCAACACAAAACGTACGGCTTCCGTTATTTGTTGATTGAAGATGTGGTGCGAAACAAGGGTAATATTGTAAATCCAAATGGAAGAATAAAATTGTAATTATGTGTAAAATAAAAGGCTCAAAGATAAGTACGCCAGACTGTCCCGCCAAGGCCTTCTTCTTTCCAATCCCATTCCAGCCATTGTTGCTATCCATCAAAAGTCAAAATTACTTTTAAACTTTTTAGTTTTTAGTTTCCATTTTAAGTTGTGTGACTATGACTATATTTTAAATCCATCGTAGAGTTAAAAAGTTTACATGTAAAAAATAGAAGTTTTGAGCTTAAATCACATTCATTCAATGTATTAAAAAATTGTCGTTTAATTATGCAATAAAAATAGCGAAGCAAGTTTTGCCAGTTCTGTTATTGCTCCATTCAAATTTATCACATGAAAGACATTGTGCAATAACGAGTAACGAGCAATAGAAGTAAGTTTTATCCATCTATAATTATATATAATTAACAGGACCATTTAATTTGGTGATTGGCAGCCAGCGAAAACCGCTTAAATGGGGCCTGTTTTAAGTTTGTCTAGTCTATCCTTTTGGACTATTTCTCAGGTCAAACAGATATAAATGGATTGATGATTAGACAGCCTCAGTTATGTCACAGTCTCAGTTGATCAAAGATTAGTTTGACCACAACTAGACTAGCAAAATAATTGGCCAACTTTGTTTCTATGGCATTTTTCGTCTATAATAAAAACCGATGCTCAAAAGCCTAGTAATAAAGTACGTCATGTAAAATAAGTACTACTACTGATGAGATAATTAGCAAATAAAGACCTGGTGATGGATGGGTTCTCTTTTGAGCATGAATGTATGTGGGGGCTGGTTCTTTCTATTTTGTCAAAAATCTTAAATAAGTTGGAAAAGACATTTCTCCATAATTGTTGATTTTTGCTTGTTCAAAATAGTTGTTACTTGATATAGACACAATGGTTAGGCCACCATGGTCTAAAGTCAGCACAATATAAACCAGGTCAATCATGAGCAAGACAGGAGAGAACCTTAGAAAAAAAGAACCAATTGCAAAAACCTTGGAGGGCAAAGTCTACATTAGAAGCAAAATCTTGATATATCACCGTCATTAGAGGATTCTTTAAGGAACATATATATACATTATATAAACAAAAATCAAATGGGAGTTAGTTGCACCTAAAATTTTTAATCAAAGGCTGCGTAGGTCTAATCCATATGAGAATTCTGGGTGAGTTTCAATTTCAAGTTGCTCCCAATAGCCTTTCAACTGATCTAGGACAAACGCAGAAATTTCTTGGGTGATAACCAGGGAGAGGTCGGTATTGTTCTCTACCAGGCAAGGCATTACAGTGGGAGGCTGTTTTTACCATAACTCAATCTTGAGGAGGCAAGAGGCTCTAATCAAAGGAAAAGGAACCACAAAATTGCTGTTGAATTTTTTTTTCAAAAAAAAAAAAAAAAAAAGCAAAAGAGAAAAAGTTATACCATTTTTTCAGATAAGACAAATCATTCTCTCCTTATGGCAATCAAAAATAGCATGAGAAACGATACAAGAATGTGTAAGTATAACAGCATGTTCTGCGACCCCACAGAAAAAAAGGGGATGGAGCAGAAAAGAATTATACCGTCACAAATAAAATAAATCGACCACCTTCTTCCACGACAAATGATAAAGGCCAAGACCATTCCTACCAGATCCCACCTAAGACCCGGTCCTCAAATTGTTATACAGATAACATATTATAAGATAACATATTCCTACCAGACATGTTCTGCTGACAGAGGGCAGCTCTTTGGCATGTCAAATCAAAAGCCAAACATAAAATGCTGCAAGGGATTATAAGTGGGCGATATCACTGCTAGATGGCATTCAATCCAGCAAACTCCCGTAGCTTCTCACATAGTATAAATGTGATTGTAGTTTGAGGACCCAATCTTGCAAAAATTGCAAAGCCCCTGAAAAAAATGGAGAAGTCAAAACTCTGAAATCATGGACAAAAGTAAAAATCCATATATAAAAACATTCCAAAAGGGGTCCGTTTATTACAAATGCATTTTAAAACTATTCCAAAATAGCATAAGTCGCAATTTTACAAGTTATAATTTGTGGAGAAGTAGAGTGCAATAGACCTAATGATAAAAGCATACAAAAGGAATTGATGACCATGATATACTAGTAAGGTTTAAAAGCTAAAATTAGAATCTAGAAGGAAATGCATCCGAAAAGTTATGATGCCTTTACAATGACAAGACACCAGCACGTAAACTGCCACCAGAAGAAGAAATATGCACTAAAATTATTAATCGAATTAAAAAGCACTAACCATAGGGGCCCAGATATAAACTTACCCCTTGTAAAGTGCTCTTGGGCCTTCTGTAAGCATAACCTGAAACCATAAATTAAAAAGACATTAGATAAGAAATCTAATATTCCTCATTTACACATATTTACCCTTCTATAAGGCCTTAAACCACATACCATAAATATTTTTCACAAACACCCAACACAACAGATAAATCAAAAAGAAGAAAAGAAATGGCAATTTGACAAACATATCCTTAGCAATTTTTGTTCTCTCCATCATCAGGACATCTGATTAGTTAAGTGTCCATAAAGCCGATCAAAATGGCAAACAAATAAGTAGACATGTTATTTTGTCATCCTATGTGTGAGGAAGGCCCAACCGCAGGACTTTTAAAGTTGTATACTCAGCAATAACTACAAAATTATGTCAATGAACCAGAACAACAAGAAGAGACGAAGAAATTCCAATTCCAGTCAGATTCACAATCATCCAAATACCTATCATCAGTCATAAACATAAATTATCTGTTGGCCGGAATTTCTCTCCCAACTTTATTTTACCATATCACCACATTTCCACAATCCTCTCCTAAAATAACAAAAGGTACTGATCATAAATCAAAACGAGAGAGTAAAAAGAGGAGGAAATATGCAAGAGAGAATTGAGTTGATGCCTGATATGCACAATGAAATCCATTTTTGTAGATTCCAACTTTTTTAGATTCTCGTTGCAGCATGAGGCGAGTTTTAATCATATCCATGGGTGCAGTTATAAGGGTACTTGTTATCCCTGCAACTGTACTCGAGCTTCATATGACAAAATATACACTAGTTAACACTTACTTGAACTGAAGAAAGAAAAATGCAAAAGAAGTGTGCTTGTAATTTCTACATGTCAAAACAATACTACAAGTCATCTCAAGAATAGCATCATGGAGGCAAAGCCATTCAAGGGTGAGCTTATTTACACATGAAATATCACACAAATTTCATGCTTTACTAAATTACTACATTATGTCCAAGAACAAAATTGACAGATTTGTTTAGATTTTTATATTTCATAATTCTCTGCTTATAGAAAATGAATGATCCTATTTGGTAAAAGTCCAATTTTAATAAACTTCTGTTTTCTTTCATAACTAATTTGTATATTGGTGAAAAAACACTACAAGTGTCAGTGCCATACACTAGATGTAAATGAAAGCCTTCTTCCAGAGGAGTCCACCTAATGAGAACCTGCACTGATGGAAAAACCAAACAAAAAAATTAAAAGAGAAGATAAAATTGAAAGAAATGTAAAGATAAGATTAGTTTAGACTTCAGATAGCTGTAAATCAACCATTTAGACAATTGTGAAAATTACTTCGGGCATATTCAAAGTGAAAAAGGGGCATGCTTAGAACTTGACCCGCTTTGTTTCATCATATGTTGTCAATTGTGATGCAGTCAAAGCAGCAGCTCTGGCCATAGCAGGGCCAGCCCCCTTCCAAAGAGCTGTTATTCCCTCTCCAGAAACAACTTTACGCATTTCTGCGATTGGTCCTCCTTGGCTTTGGTTTGTATGCATCTGCAACCGAACCTGATAAAACATAAAATGAAGTTTGATCAGATCAGAATTTAAGAAGAAAATATCTAGAGTGTCTGTGATGAAAGCAAACCTTCAGAACTTCGATTGGATTGGTCAATGCAGTTGCAATTGCACCAGCAAATGCTCCTGATGCAATCTTAACCAATATATTGGTTGACCCAAAAGCCCAATCACAGGCATGCTTTGAGGGTTCATAAAGCCCTAAACGGAGACCTCCATAAAAAATTGATCTTGTTAGTGCAGGTGTCAGTCCTAGATACAATGCTTTTGGCCCTTCATTTTTAAATAAGCGAACAAATAATCCTCCCTGTATATTGTATAATGATATGTCACTTCAAGTAATCTAATAAACGAATTATTATTATAAAGTAATAGTAAAATCTCGTCACACCATTCCAGTCAAAGGACCTCTCTGGCCAATAAGCTGCATTTGAAGCCGAACTTTGAGAACATCTGTGTTGCAATTTGAAGTATTAGACATGTACAGATTCAACAGTTTTAAAATACTTCCATCACTACTGTTATTTGTACGTTACTCAGCATAGCCCAATCACAGGCATGCTTTGAGGGTTCATAAAGCCCTAAACGGAGACCTCCATAAAAAATTGATCTTGTTAGTGCAGGTGTCAGTCCTAGATACAATGCTTTTGGCCCTTCATTTTTAAATAAGCGAACAAATAATCCTCCCTGTATATTGTATAATGATATGTCACTTCAAGTAATCTAATAAACGAATTATTATTATAAAGTAATAGTAAAATCTCGTCACACCATTCCAGTCAAAGGACCTCTCTGGCCAATAAGCTGCATTTGAAGCCGAACTTTGAGAACATCTGTGTTGCAATTTGAAGTATTAGACATGTACAGATTCAACAGTTTTAAAATACTTCCATCACTACTGTTATTTGTACGTTACTCAGCATATTTTTGTCTACACAAATATTTTGGGGAGCCACCCATTTAACCTAACTTTTCTTTGGAAGGGAAAGGAGCAAATTGCGGACCAGCCAAAACCAAAAATGGCATAAGACCAGAAAGAACAACATAAGTTGCGATTAATAGATTTACCATTTTGGATTTTCCACCAACACTTAAGAAAGAGTACAAAATACAATTCAAGACAATGATAAACATATCTATCTCACACCAAAATACATGATATAAATATAAACAAGCTGGAAAAGAAAAATAAGGAAAAACCCAAAGGATGCGTGACGCCGGTGGCAACCGCAACGGAGATTCCACTGGTAGTGAAATGATAGAAGATTTTGGACGGCGTGGCTGCCCAAGCCTGATTCTCATTGACTTCAACAAGAGACTCTGCAATTATCCAATTTTAACAAAAGTTTCAATTTTTTGAGGAACAAGATAAAATGAAATTTGAACAAAAAAAAAGGAACCTGACGGCGAAGATTTCCTGGAACCCGAGTGGTTCGTCATTATCTCCTGGAATTCTGAATCGTAACAGTGTAAAAAACGACAGCATTTTATTTTTGCTTTGAAAGGATGTGAGGCCCAGAACCGAAAAGACGGCGGCCCATTTATTCCATGACCCATTTGATTTAAAAAAGAAGCGACAGTCGTTTTTCCTTAAAGGATAAAGGGGCTTTTTTTTTTTTCGCTCTGCGATCAACGTGGCATGTCGTTTATCTCTTCAATCGACGACGACGACAATCTATATTCATATGTCGGTTGACATATATCAATTTTTTTATGGCCAAGGTTGGCATATATCATTTGTATCCATAAAAATTTGTACCCTTCGCTGACTTGGGCTCTAGTTTTGATTTGTTCAGCCAAACTTTGATAATCATTTTTATCTGTTTCTCTTTTAGGGTTTTGATTTACCATTAAGGGTTTCTGATCCATCCTGTGATTGCTGTTCGATTCGAAAAACAGGCATGCCTCGGTAAGATCTTTCCAGTTTTTCTTTGATATTCAGCGTTTTCTTCATCTCATAATAATGGAGGATTACTTACTATGTTTGGGATTTTGTTTATGGTTCGAGTTTTGCAGGTATTACTGTGATTATTGTGACACTTATTTGACCCATGATTCTGTAAGTCCCTTCTAATTTATGTTTCTCTCTCTCTATCTCTTTCTCTCATCTCTGTGTATTTATGTATGCATATTCGTGTTTCAGCCATCTGTTAGAAAGCAACATAATGCAGGTTACAAACACAAGGTACTTTTGATTTGTGTTTATGTTTCATCATTTGTTATGGTGCTAAACTTATATATTTTTTTTATTATTGCTGTAAAATCTGCAAGCTGATTTTGCATCCGTGTATTACCTTCAGGCAAATGTGAGAACCTATTATCAGCAGTTTGAGGAGCAACAAACCCAAAGTTTAATTGACCAAAGAATAAAAGAGCATCTTGGCCAAACTGCTGCATTCCAGCAGGTTGGAGCTGTATACAATCAACATCTCCTGGCACAGAGGCCCCGCTTTGCACCACCGGTGATGCCCATTCCAGGAAATGCACAGGTACCGGTAAATACACCTCTAATCCCTGGGATTAGGCCTCCTGTGTTGCCAAGACCTGTTGCTGGTGCTCCAGGTAGAGAGACTGAAACACTAATTTGCCCATATTGTTGCATGCAATTATTGCTATTTCTGCTGCTGTTTAGTAAGATTATGGTCATAAATTTGTATGCTTTTTTTTTTTCCTTTTTTTCTTCTTCTAAAGAGATGATCATGGTTATGATTATGCAGTTGGTTATAAATTTTTCATACTCATGATTAACAATTTAGTTGTTTCTTTCTATGACATTAGAAGGATCAAGGATGTGTCAGTTATATTAAAGGCCCATGCATTTTTGTAGGTAAAGATTTGCTAAAATTTATTATTTTGCTCTTCAGTTCAGTTGCTCCTTGTTCATAGTTGTGTTTTACTATTTTATATATGGTGATTCACGGTGTGCATTCTCAGTCTCAGGAATCATTATTTGTGTTTTATGCTGTGTATCATATAGTGATATATCCTGTTGTTAGTAGGTTATGTGTCTGCTCCAGCCATGCAGCCAATGGTGGCACCGCCCGGTGCTCCACCATTACCTGGTCAAGCAAATGGCATTCTAAGGCCTCCAATGGTGATTCCTCCAACAACTGTTACTGGGAGTACTGCAGCACCTACTTCTAGTGCTGCTCCTTCCATGGTTCCACCTCTTGCTTATCAAGCAAATCCAGCACCTGCAGCACCCACAAGTGGCAGTTTTGATAGCTTCAATAATGCAGCAGCTCCTGAGGCTAATCATTAGTATTATCTACGGCTGTACTGTTAGCTAAGCAGGATTATCAGTCAACAATCAATTAACAATCTTGGGCTGGCTCAACAAACTGATTGATCACCTATGGTTTAAGTTACCTAATATCTTCATCCAACTGAATGTATGTAATAATTCTGTTCAGAAACAATTGCACTATGATTTCGTCAAGAGTAATTTCTGAGGAACACGAACTATATTGAACCGGGTCCAGCATTTAGCATCACACACAGCAATTTACACAATCTGGTAGTCCTTGGCCCTAATTTCTACATGCAGCAAGCAGGTCAGCTCAATGAGCTGGAGAAATAACTTGTGTAGACATGCGAGTGCACAATAAAAAAACAAAATCTACAGCACTTACTGTGCCTAGCTGAAAATACAAGATAGATGACCGAATCTAGGTTGGCCTTGTATTATGTATGAACACTGACATTAATGGGCTAGTATTTGGCAGTTTCACATGACCTGATCTACGAAGGGATTATAGAATCAGCCATTGACTTGGCGACAGTAATGCTCTCCAATATCTTACAATGGAAGATATAACTGGGGCTCCCCTGTCGTGTTACTGTATGACACTTTCAGGCAAAAAATGAAGATTAGAGTAATTACATGAGATAACAAAATGAGAATTTCACCAACTCTTCACCTTTTGCTGAAGCAATAATTCCTTTTCCCATAATTTGTGAAAAGTTGATGTCTGCCAATAAGTTAAAGCAAACATCAGCAAAAGTAGTATAGACAAATTTTTAGAAAAACAAACACCCATTTGTCATAGATAATATCAAACATTCTGTTCACCCTACCCTTACCAGACTTGAAGTTGATTAAATCATGTCTTTAAAACACGGACACACGCACACGAAGAATTTCTTTTACACCCTAATGGCTGATGGAATAAAAGCAACCCCAACTTGCGCCAAGGCAACAAGAAGCACACATCCTATTTTATACTGACATTCGCATTAAATGATTTGATCATCTTTGCTAATAAAGTTCTGACCTTTCATAATATAATTTCTGGATAACTATCCCATTCAACAGAAGTTCTGAACTGTAAACTGCCGCTCCTGCAAATAAGGTTACATGCATATTAATTTTTTAAACAAGTGACATTTACTTAAGAAAAAAAAAAAGGAAGTCCACTATATTATACGTTTTTCAAGGAAAGGCAAGCAGACTGCATGATCTTCCTCACACGAAAGAATTAATAAATCATCTAGAGTCTTCAGAGCAGAAATTTGACTTTTTTCAACTGCCTAAGGAGCATTTTGAAGGGATTAAGTGATTTCATTCAAGGATATCATATAGAATACAACACGCAGGAAAGATAAAGAGAAAATAAAACCCAAGAAAGGAGCATATTGCTACCACAAAAACTACTAGTCTAGGAATTACGTACGTCTATAGGCAAACATACATACCTCGCCATGAACAGCTTTGACCAAGCTTGTAATCATTTCTTTTTCAGGTTTTATGTTTGGAGTAATTAACACTCTTCTACCCTGTTAAGGGACTAGATATCAGTGTATAACAAGGTTCGAATGAAATGACAACTGAGTAATAACAATTCAAAGGGAGCTAAAAACAATGTGAAAGAAGAAAGAACATAAATTTTTGGCTAGAACATCGATAACTAGATAATCACCTTCAGAAGAGGATACTGCCTTGCACGAGCTACTGAAATGGGCATGTTAAAACCAATGGCCTTTTCTTTCTTGGCATCTCTCAGGATATAATTTTTCTCATCAATTAGACAGTTTGCTTGGCCACAAGTCTCAAGCCATAAATGAGTCACCACTGGTTTACCAAGAGCAATAGCTTCCAACATATTCATTGTACGCACAAATTTGTCCGCTATGAAATGTGTGGCATCCATTGAACTGTCAAATTTGATGGCTTTGGTTGGTGTGGCTTAATTTGTTGCAATCCCACATCGGAAGTTTTAAAGATAGGGGTGAGTTAGTTGCCTTATAAATAACTCATCCCTTCCAAATTATTTGTATCCCAAAATTAGTATACATTTTCGAAAATTTGTATATTGTAAATTTTGGTCTTCTCTTCCCAAATTAATAAGAGCAGGCTGCCTCAAGTGGTGCTCGGAGACGTAGGCATATTTAGCCGAACTCCGCTATCAAATTTCCGGGTGTGTTCTTTCCTTGTCTCTTTTATTTATTCCGCATTTATTTTGTTTCTTTTCTGTATTAGTATAGTATTCAATATTTATTTGTCGGGTTTATTTGTAGTGTATTGTACTATTCATTTGAGTATATTTTACTATTCACGTGTACGGTACTATTCATATATACACGGGTTTAGGTTGTGATAATATACTGTGCAAGTAAGTTCTGTCTAGGAGACTGGGTTTTAAGAGGGACCATTTGTGACCCCTCCAGCCTTTCCTGGAAATTTATTTGGAATGGTAATTTTGTCTAAGGAGACTATTCAGTAGTCTTTCCTGGAAATTACCGAATCAGTGCAATTCACTAGTTGTAGTTTGAGGAAAAATTACCCGATTTTCCCAACAAGTGGTATCAGAGCCGAAGGTTCGTCCTAGGTCTGTTTGTAATATTATTTATATTGAATACTATCATTTGAGTCTGTAATGGCATCAGTAAATCCACCAACTAATAGTGCTACATCAGATATGGCACAAGGGACATCAGCTTCCTCGTCCACATGGCCAAGGATTCCAATGTCAAGTTTGAAGTTGGCGGTAGAGATATTTGACGGTACTGGCCATTTTGGCATGTGGCAAGGCGAGGTCATGGACTCCCTTTTCCAACAGGGCCTTGACATCGCCATTGAAGAAAAGAAACCAGAATACGTAGAAGATAAGGATTGGAGCATCATAAATCGGTTGGCATGCGGAACAATTCGATCGTGCTTATCCAGAGAGCAGAAGTATGCATTCAAGAACGAGACTTCTGCACATAAATTGTGGAAGGCGTTGGAGGAAAAATTTTTGAAAAAGAGTGGTCAGAATAAGCTCCTTATGAAGAAGAGGTTGTTCCGGTTTGATTACCAACCAGGTACTACTATGAACGAACACATCACTTTGTTTCAACAATTAGTAGCAGACCTGTTAAACTTAGATGTAAAATTTGAAGATGAAGATTTGGCTTTGATGTTATTGTCATCCCTTCCCGATGAATTTGAACACTTAGAAACTACTTTACTTCATGGGAAGGAGAATGTATCTTTAGATGCTGTATGTTCTGCTTTGTATAGTCATGAATTGAGAAAACAAGATAAAAGGAAAAACAAAGTAGCTACAGCAGATGAAACATTAGTGGCGAGAGGTCGTCAGCAGAGCCAGTTGAAGGGAAGAAGAGGAAGATCAAAGTCAAAAAGCAGAGTTGCCAAAGATGAGTGTGCTTTCTGTCATGAGAAAGGGCACTGGAAGAAAGACTGTCCAAAGTTGAAGAATAAAGGGAAGGCTCAGCAAGATGCAAATGTTGCAGAATGCAAAAGTGATGCAGAGTCAGATGTCTCTTTGGTGGTATCACCTTCAACATCCCATCCAGATGAGTGGATTTTGGATTCCGGTTGCACCTACCATATGTCTCCCATTCGGGAGTGGTTCTTTGATTTTGAAGAATGTGATGGTGGAGTTGTTTATATGGGAAATGACAATCCATGTAAAACAGCTGGGATAGGTTCAATCAAGCTGCGGAATCACGATGGATCCACAAGAATTCTGAAAGATGTACGGTATGTTCCGAATTTGAAGAAGAATCTCATCTCTTTGGGGGCCTTAGAGTCAAAAGGCCTAGTTGTGATGATGCGAGATGGAATTCTTAAAGCAACTTCGGGAGCACTTGTGATGTTGAAAGGCGTGAGGAAGAATAATCTGTATTACTACCAAGGTAGTACAGTGGTTGGGACAGTAGCGACTGCAACGTCTAGTAGCAAGAAGGATTCAGAGGCAACAAAGCTGTGGCATATGCGTTTGGGACATGCTGGTGAAAAATCCTTGCAAATTCTTGCCAAGCAAGGACTGTTGAAAGGTACGAAGACTTGCAAATTAGAATTTTGTGAGCATTGTGTTTTGGAAAAACAAAGAAGAGTGAAATTTGGCACTGCCATTCATGATACCAAGGGTATTTTGGATTATGTGCACTCAGATGTGTGGGGACCTGCCAAGACTCCATCTCTTGGAGGTAGGCATTACTTTGTCACTTTTATTGATGATTTTTCCAGAAGAGTATGGGTGTTTACTATGAAGAAGAAAGATGAAGTGCTTGGAGTTTTTCTTAAATGGAAAGTTCAGGTTGAGAACCAGACTGGTAGAAAGATCAAAGTTCTCCGAACAGACAATGGTGGAGAATACAAGAGTGATCCATTCTTGGAGGCATGCCAAGAATTTGGCATAGTTCGGCACTTTACAGTCAGAAAAACACCACAACAAAATGGGGTGTCGGAGCGTATGAACAAGACATTGGTGGAGAAAGTTCGTTGCATGCTGTCTAATGCTGGGTTAGGCAGAAAGTTTTGGGCTGAGGCTGTGACATATGCTCAACATCTCGTCAATCGCTTGCCGTCATCTGCAATAGATTGCAAGACTCCTTTAGAGGTATGGTCTGGGAAACCTGCAACAGATTATGATTCTTTGCATGTTTTTGGTTCTACTGCATATTATCATGTAAATGAATCAAAGTTGGATCCACGAGCAAAGAAGGCTCTCTTTATGGGCTTCAATGCTGGAGTTAAGGGATATCGTCTTTGGTGTCTAGAGACAAAGAAGACCATCATCAGCAGGGACGTTACCTTTGATGAATCTGCCATGTTGCATAAGGTAACTCAAGAAGGAACTGATGGTACTCCGCAGCAGGTGGAGTGTACACCGAAGCAGGTGGAGTTTGAACAGATAATGGTGAGCCCAACAAAAAGTACTATGAGTGACTCTCCTATGGCAGAAGCAGAGGCAGATGAGGAAGAGATTTCGACCCAAGAATCTCAACAGCAGTCAGAGTCAATTGCTGTTAGAAGGACAAGACGAGAAATTCAGAAACCTGCTCGTTTTGTTGACATGGTAGCCTATGCACTTCCAGTTGTTGATGAAGTTCCATCCACCTTTCCTGAAGCCATCCGAAGTTCAGAAAATGGTAGATGGAAAGATGCAATGGAAGAAGAGATGCAATCTCTTGAGAAGAACAAGACGTGGAAGTTGACACAGTTACCAAAAGGCAAGAAAGCAATTGGATGCAAATGGGTATTTGCAAAGAAAGAAGGATTTCCTATCAAGAATGATGTTCGCTACAAGGCAAGATTGGTAGCTAAAGGCTATGCTCAGAAGGAGGGAGTTGATTATAATGAGGTATTTTCTCCAGTTGTTAAACATTCCTCAATTAGAATTTTGTTGGCCTTGGTAGCACAGTTGAATTTGGAGCTAGCTCAACTTGATGTGAAGACCGCGTTTCTACACGGTGACTTGAAGGAGGAAATCTATATGTCTCAGCCAGATGGATTCAAAGTTGCTGGTAAAGAAAATTGGGTTTGTAAACTGAACAAATCATTGTACGGATTGAAGCAATCACCGAGGCAATGGTACAAACGATTTGATAAGTTTATGATGGGTGAGAAGTACATAAGAAGCAAATACGATCACTGTGTGTATTTGCGCAGGCTTCAAGATGGGTCCTACATCTATCTACTCTTGTATGTTGATGATATGTTAATAGCATCCAAGAGCCAAATTGAAATTGATAAAATGAAGGCTCAGTTGAGTGAAGAGTTTGAGATGAAGGATTTGGGAGAAGCCAAGAAGATTCTCGGCATGGAGATAAGCAGGATAGACAGAGAGGCAAGTTTTGGCTGACACAGAAGCAGTATTTGAAGAAGGTATTACAACGTTTTGGTATGAATGAAGATACAAAACCTGTAAGTACTCCGCTTGCTCCTCATTTGAAGCTTAGCAGCCAGTTATCTCCAAAGACAGATGAAGAACGAGAATACATGGCGAAAGTCCCGTATGCTAATGCAGTTGGAAGCTTGATGTATGCAATGGTGTGTACGAGACCCGATATTTCACAGGCAGTCAGTGTTGTGAGTAGATATATGCATGATCCTGGAAAAGTTCATTGGCAAGCTGTGAAATGGATTCTACAGTATATTCAAGGTACTGTAGATGTTGGCTTAGTGTTTGAGCGGGATGAATCACTTGGTCAATGCGTAGTTGGATATTGTGATTCTGACTATGCAGGTGACTTGGATAAGCAACGATCTACAACTGGCTACTTATTCACTTTAGCTAAGGCGCCAGTAAGTTGGAAGTCTACTTTGCAGTCAACAGTGGCTTTGTCTACAACAGAGGCAGAGTATATGGCAATTACAGAGGCTGTAAAAGAGGCAATTTGGCTTCAAGGATTGCTAAGAGACTTGGGAGTTGGTCAGAAACACCTTGAGGTGTATTGTGACAGTCAGAGTGATATTCACTTAGCAAAAAATCAAGTTTTTCATGCAAGAACGAAGCACATTGATGTTCGCTATCACTTTGTGCGGGAAATTCTCGAAGAAGAGGAGATACTTCTCCAGAAGATTCGGACTACGGAGAATCCTGCAGATATGATGACCAAGGTGGTGGCAAAAGCCAAGTTTAAACATTGTTTAGACTTGGTCAATATCCTGCACATTTGAGTTGGCGCCTGAAGGCGCAAATTGGAAGCACTACGAAGACTGTTTTGTTTGATTGGGAAGATGAAGAATGTTTGCATTTGGTGGGATTAGAAATTATGCCAAGGTGGAGATTTGTCAAATTTGATGGCTTTGGTTGGTGTGGCTTAATTTGTTGCAATCCCACATCGGAAGTTTTAAAGATAGGGGTGAGTTAGTTGCCTTATAAATAACTCATCCCTTCCAAATTATTTGTATCCCAAAATTAGTATACATTTTCGAAAATTTGTATATTGTAAATTTTGGTCTTCTCTTCCCAAATTAATAAGAGCAGGCTGCCTCAAGTGGTGCTCGGAGACGTAGGCATATTTAGCCGAACTCCGTTATCAAATTTCCGGGTGTGTTCTTTCCTTGTCTTTTTTATTTATTCCGCATTTATTTTGTTTCTTTTCTGTATTAGTATAGTATTCAATATTTATTTGTCGGGTTTATTTGTAGTGTATTGTACTATTCATTTGAGTATATTTTACTATTCACGTGTACGGTACTATTCATATATACACGGGTTTAGGTTGTGATAATATACTGTGCAAGTAAGTTCTGTCTAGGAGACTGGGTTTTAAGAGGGACCATTTGTGACCCCTCCAGCCTTTCCTGGGAATTTATTTGGAATGGTAATTTTGTCTAAGGAGACTATTCAGTAGTCTTTCCTGGAAATTACCGAATCAGTGCAATTCACTAGTTGTAGTTTGAGGGAAAATTACCCGATTTTCCCAACATGAACATCTTGCAATTGAAATGCCAAACCATGCCAATATCTATTTGGAAAAGAGAATGAATATGTGAGTTGTTAGTGATCATGCCACTAATCAGAATATAGAAGAAAAAAGTACCTTTTTCTGTTGCTTGATGATATCATCATCCAAATGCTGGCTAAACAGAACCTGGATATTTGCAATACCCCTACGTTTTCTCAAAACTTTCCATGTAAAATTAGGTTTTGGCTTCGGGATGCCTAACCTAATAAGCTCTTTCAGAAGAGATGATTTAGGAAGGTCTTTGTCAATTGGTTTCTTATAACCTACTTTTCCATCAATTGCAAACCAAATAGACAAGGCATTAGCTCCATTTGAATGGCTTGGCCGTTTGCGAAGTGATCTTTTCCCTTTGGGGAAGGTCAATGCATCCAACTCTAAAGAACTGGTTAAGTAAGATATCTCTGAACTACCTTGTCCATTTGGGATCAGTTTGTTGTTGCTTGTTACCTCGTGTATATTACAGCACAATTTGGTATTTCTTTCTTCAACATTCAACACTTCAGATACCTTGGCACTTGAAACACTCTTTCTTTTATATGTAACTATACTATCCTTCATGGTCCCGCTCGCTCTTTTCCCTATGCTATGTTTAGTCTCCTTCAATTCACCTCCTTTCATCCAACAATCAGTTTGGTGAGTAAAGGTCTCCTCTTGTATAAGTTGTTTGCAATAGGATTTGGTACTTTTTTTTTGTCAGAATTCAACAGTCCTGATGGCTTACCACCCAAACAACTCCTCTTTCTTTTGTATGTAACAATACCACCCTTCACAACATCATTCTTTCTTGGTCCTAGACTATCCAGCCTATCTTTAGTTGCTTCCAATGTGCCTTCTGTCATCCAACTCCCATTTTGGCAAGCAACAGGCTTCCCTTGTATACATTGTTTGCCAAGTAAAATATTTTCAAATGGTATAGATGAAATCCTGTGAGTTTCACAATGTTTAGTGTTGTTTTTTGACATATCTTTCGCTTCCTTTCTTTCCTTGGGAGGTTTTTGAGACTTTTTGATCCAGTGTGCATTTGGTAATGTACTGTTTATCTCATTTAACCTCCTGGCAGAGGGTTGACTCTTTTCCTTTTTGTTGTCATTGTCAATTCATCATCTAACTCCTGATAATTGGAGTGTTTCGAAGTACATGAAGTTCCTTTTCTAGAAAAACTCTTTCTTTTTCTTGATGTTCTTGCAGTGCCTTCTAAATTAATGCAAACACCCTTCTGAAGGAAAGGTCTTTTGGAATGATTTTTACTCTTTATTATACCTGTTGAAGAATCTAAATGCAAGTCCTGTTGACTAATATCACCGGCACCCCTATTTGTCGGGGGACCATAAGATAATGCTTCCATAGCTTCAGCTGCTGTTTGAGTGCTATAACCAACATCCCACATATCTTGTGCATTTCTTTCAATGCTACAAATATCCATCTACTGCACCATTTGCACTGTATACAATTTTTCATTTAAGTTCTCAGTGGATTTATTTTCAAAATTCATTCCGGATGTTTGTTCTATCCTGTTTGTCTCCTTTGGACTGTTAACTGAAATCCCTGAATCTGAAAGAGGTGAACTTGTGGCTTCTTTATGGAGGTTCATAGACTTGTCTTCAAAGTTATCATTTGTGCTGCGACCTCCTTTGTTGTCAACATGCATAGCCTTTTGAAGCCTTAGTGCAGATCTTTGCCAGGGGCCTCTAAGACCAAAAGCTGCGTCCGTACTCTTGCTAAAGAAATCAACCCCTCCACAATGATCACTATCAATCCATTCAAAGCTTCCAGCTTTTCCAACTTGGGTTCCATCTTTGATTTTTTTTAGCCAAAATTTGACAACCCTTTAGGCTTGAGATGGGAGAAACCTTCTTCCTCACAGCATTTGTAGGCTTAATAACTGGAGAACCCACATTGTTAAGTGAAAGGTGGTAATTGACGAAGTCAAGAACATTTGCTTGGGATGACTCTCTAGGTTCCTCATTGCCAGTGTAATTTAACCCTAGGCACAATTGGTCATATGCAAGCCTTTGAGGGAGATTTTCTCCTTCTTCAGTGGTTTTATGGAAAATCAAGGCTCCTTTTGTCCGCCAATGAATTCAGAACAGTTTTTTCCAAAATTAGCCAATTTGCCCCAAGATTATCCAAAAAATGCAAATGGAAAACATACAAGCAAATAATAAATGATGCTAAATGCTTTTAGCACTAACCTGTACCACCAGTAGAGCCGTCAGAAGACTCTGCCTCAGCCAAATATTCCAGCTGCAGAAAATATGGAACAGGCGGCCTCTTTTGTGATTCTATTTTTCTCTCTGTTTTAACATCAGAAAATCCTTTGACAGCACTGGAAAATTCAGCAGTACTGTTATCTTCATCCTCACAGTCAGGGACAACTTCCTCCTCATCTTCAGTTACCTGATGGGGCTTCATATCCTCAACACAATCAGGATAATCAACTACTTGGGTGTCAAGATCAAGCGTCTTCAATTGGGCTTCATCAAAGGAACTATCAAGAGCTACTATATCATCAAAGGGTACAGTATCTGGGAGCAACTGGTGATCATCTTCCAAGTTCCAACACATTCTTGTGTTCCCATTCTAATTTCTCAACCCCAAAAGATCCATAAATATCAGTAGATTATTTTTCTTAATATCAAATTTCACAGATGAAACTATTTGCACCAATTCTGCATAGGGCAACTAATTGTTCATTTTTTACATATAAAAACATCAGAAGCAAAGATCAAGATCAAAATCCCTAAAAAAACGTGGACATTCCATGGATTTTTCACAATTAAGGTGAAATATCTGTCTTTTCGCATATAATTCCAAATAAAACACTTTGAATGTTCACAGGTCTGTTTAAAACCACAGAATACCAAACTTTTTGTCATAATAAACATTATTAATTAGAATATAATTCTTCATCAAAGAATGTGCATATGCAGTACTTATTTTTCTTCAAATGAAAAAATAAAAAGGGATTGGTTTAGTTTTTACAACGGGAGCGGAACAAAGTGAAAACCAATCCAAAAGCAAAAATTACCTGATGTTGAAAGGCTTGGGTTTCAATTTTGCTCAAATACTAGTTGTCTTTGGTCCTTTTATAACTTCATAATACTGTCTTACAATATTATCTTAATTTGTGGAATATTAATTATCATATTGAACATGGAATATTAGCATTATGTGAAATTTAATTTGATTAAATACATTATAAATTTCAAGACTCAATATTCAACTTGTTAACATTGGAGTTAGACTGTTTTAATTAACATAACAGGAATCATGAAAACAAACACGAAAATAACCCTAATGAAACAAATATATAATTTAAATTGGGGCATTCCTATAATCTCGTACGCAGCCACTAGAACAAATAACTGAAGATCGCCATAACGTTTTCACATATCGACAACTAGTTTTCTAGATGGAAGACTAGTTTCAATAGAATTTCATCGGGTTAGAGATAATTAATATTTCTTTGTAGTATGCAATAAGATGGATTCTTCTCGTGACGAAAATATTTCTTCAAGGTAATTTCAAAATCATTCGATTTTTCATTATCATCTTTTGTTGTTCTTTTATTCTTAAAGATCGAGTTGAAACTTGCTTATATATTATTATTGGATTTAATTTAATTTTTCAAATCAATATTTTTCTCATTTCAATTAAAGTGTGGATCAAGTCATATTAATTGAAGTCGTTAATTTTTCATGTGTGTGATCCCATACTAGTTTCATACAATTTTGTTTAGAGTTTACAAAATGGTTTTTCTTATTTATCATTATTCTATATATTGGGTTAATTGTCTTGTTAATTTTGTTGGTATTCATACTTTGACTATGGTGGTAAAATTTTATACAAGATATTTTGTTTGGCATGAATATTTCTGAGAATTCTTTTTCTTCTAGTATGGATTTGAGTTGGGATCATAGATTGGGCTTAAGGGTAGGTTTCATTGTGATTCTTTTCTTCTATATAAATTAGGTCCAAGGGAAGATTTGTGTTAGGTTTTTGAATTTTCTTCTACGTGAAAATTAATGTTTGAGCCCATTTTCTTTTAGTCCAATAGGCTATTAATGTTTTAACATTTATAATAACCTTATATTACATGTGAGAGGAGTTAATGTGTCAGACACCAAAGGAGAAAAAAGAGAAAGAGAGAAAGAGAAAAGAGAGAGAGAAAAAAAAGAGTTTTTTTTTCAGCAAAAAAAGTCAACAGAGCAGTCTCGATTTTTCAGCGATCGGATGGTCATCTATGCTCCGATCAGGCTTAAATTTGAAAAGCAGTTAAAGGACTATCATTCTTTATTTGAATGATCATATGTGATCCATTTATATAGATATTCAAATATTAAGTTATTAATATAATAATACACCATCCAATTATTTTCCTGCCTTCCTAGAAAAACCAGAACCAGGTTACAATTCACAAGGCCCCATATCTTAATAAATAAAAAATAAAGACTTCTGTTTCAATTTATATAATAATTATTGAGTAATTTTATCTGTAGTCCCTTAAATTTAAGGGTTATTTTAAAGTCGTTTTTTAATATAATTTATATTAATAATATATCTAATTTTTTAAATTTTTTTAATAAATTTTTTTTTGTCGATGAGATTAATAAATGTTTTCTTTAAAATATTTCATATGAGCTGTACTCATAACATGATTAGGTTAATTAGCTGCATATCTGAATTTTGATAAAAAAATTTCCACAAAAAAAGAAAGAAAAACATTATTATTACAGCAACAATTATAATGCTTATTGTTTTGGGAAGAGATGATCAGTAATTAAGTACCTGAAAGAAACAATAGCAGAGAGAGTTCTTAGTTTAAGAAGCTTCTCAACCTGGGAAATGTGAGAGAAAACCATAGATTCAATACAGAGCTCAACAAGGTCTGCTCCCTCTGCTCTTGCTTTCTCCATGGAGCTTAGTATTTCTGCCGCTGTTTCACATTCTATTGGTGTGCACACCTTCACATTATTCTGTAATGCCATGAGAGTACTGAGAGAGAGACTAGCAGAGAGTGATGAAAGGGAGAATTGCCTTTGTGATGGACTTTAATTAAGTTGATGGCTTTTTATAGCAAAGATACCACTGCGTTTATAATTGAAAATTTTTATTAAAATAATCAATACTATTTATTTATATAAAATACACATTTAAAGTAAATATTAATTACTGAGTTTAAACTCAACCACGTGTGACGCATTTAAAAATAAAACAAAATTCAAGACATCACTGATTTTATCGGTTTTTCTTTTTCACCTTGATTTTCAATTATATTGATTACATCTTGGATTATGTAGAGATGGTAGTGTCTAATATAGTTAATCATGATTAGATCTTCCATTTGTACTCATATTAATCTCAACAAGTTACTATTAATTACTCTATCCATTTTAATTTAAACTAAGAAAAATCTCATGTTATTTTGAAATATTTATATATATTTTTATATTTTTATTATTGATATTTAGTTTCAATAATTTATTCATTGCAGATATTTATTTTTTTAAAATTTTTTACATCTCATTTATAAAAATTAGTATATGTTATTTTGTTATATTATATATATTTTATGTATCATCGTCATATTAATTTTAATAAATTATATTAAGAAAAATATTAAAATGCACAAATAATATGAAATACATATAAAATACTTTACTTAAATATAAAAATTAAGCTAAACTTTAGGTACAATATTAAATAAAAATAACTAAATATTTATGTATAATAAAAAATGGTTCAAAAATTATTTATATATTAATTGTTATCTTATTTTCATATGATATATGTTTTCTAATTATTAAAAAAATTATGATATCAAATATTTTAATAAAGTATTTAAACTAACAAAAGAAAAAAAATCAAATTC